>CM074183.1:35479974-37879974 GCA_037179385.1 Holothuria scabra | reverse complement strand
CCAGCTGTGAAAGAGTTGTTAATTATTGATGCAGTAATGCACAACAGTAGCATTTATATCCCACTAAACAAACTGATTAAATTACGCAGGTTACATGTGAAATGCCCGCGAAGCTTCAAACAGAACAAACAATATCAAAGCAAAGTAGGAAAAGTTCTGCCTTATATCAAAATTTCTTTAATGCACAATGTCATCTTTGCTGTTTTTGGTTTCGATGAAAAGAGAAACCCATGCATTCATGATGGCGTGTGTGTGTATGTATGTGTGTATGTGCGTGTGTATGTATGTGGGTGTGTGTGTGTGTGTATGTGTGTGTGTTTGTGACACTTTGCTTGTTTACACGATATCTTGAGAAGGGAAGATCTGACAATTCTCAAACTTGGTACAAAGATACCCCATACTGAGAGGAAGAACCCTATTGATTTTGGTGGAGGTCAAAGGTCATCTGGGGTCACAGGGGGTCAAACCCCGAAATCCTTGTTTACACGATATCTCAAGATAAGAAACTTGGATTAATTTCAAAGTTGATACGTTGATGCGTTATGATATAAGGAAGAACCCTATTGATTTTGGTGGAGGTCAAAGGTCATTTGGGGTCCAGGGGGTCAAACCCCGAAATCCTTGTTTACTCTATATCTCATGGTAGGAAAATTGGATAAATTTCAAACTTGATATGTTGATGCGTTATCATGTCAGGAAGAACCCTATTGATTTTGGTGGAGGTCAAAGGTCATTTGGGGTCACATGGGGTCAAACCCTGAAATCCTTGTTTACACGATATCTCATGGTAGGAAACTTGGATCAATTTCATACTGGATATGTTGATGCGTTATGATAGGAGGAAGAACCCTATTGATTTTGGTGGAGGTCAAAGGTCATTTGGGGTCACATGGGGTCAAACCCTGAAATCCTTGTTTACACGATATCTCGTGGTAGGAAACTTGGATCAATTTCATACTTGATATGTTGATGTGTTATGATGTAAGGAAGAACCCTATTGATTTTGGTGGAGGTCAAAGGTCATTTGGGGTCACATGGGGTCAAACCCTGAAATCCTTGTTTACATGATATCTCATGGTAGAAACCTTGGATCAATTTCATACTTGATATGTTGATGCGTTATTATTTAAGATAGAACCCAATGTTTTTTCGTGGCAGTCAAAGGTCATTTGGGGTCACATGGAGTCAAAACCTGAAATCCTTGTTTATGTGATACATTGTGGTAGGAAACTTGCATTCATTTCAATCTTGATAGGCTGATGCGTTATGATGTAAGAAAGAACCCAATTTATTTTCTTGAAGGTCAAAGGTCATTTGGGGTCACATGGGGTCAAAGCCTGAAATCCTTGTTTACGCTTTATCTCAAGGTAGGAAGCTTGGATTGATTTCAAACTTGATATGTTGATGCGTTATGATGGGAGGAAGAACCCTATTGATTTTGGTAGAGGTCAAAGGTCATTTGGAGTCATAGGGGTCAAACTCAGAAAACCTTGTTTGGGATAGCTCAAGGTATGAAAGGTGGATGGATTTCAAAATTAGTATGTAAATGAATTATGGTGAGAAGATGGTCTGTATAAGGTTATTTTTTGTGGATGTGAAAGGATATCTGAGGTCATGATCGGTCAAACTTATAAAAACTTGTCAAAATGGGATATCTCCAGGTAGGAAACTTGGATGGATTTCCCAATTAGTATGTGGATGTGTTATGGTGAGTTGAAAGTACTGTACCTGTTGTTTTTGGTGGAGGTCAATGGTCATCTGGTATCACCTGGTATCAAACTCTGAAAACCTTGTTTGCAGAATATCTTAAGGCACAGTATGAAAGAAAAACCAGTCACTTACAGGTGGAGACAAAGGCTATTTTGGGTCACCAGTTGTTACAAGAAATGTAGCATTTTATTGAAAAGAGCATGTATGTATCATCGAAACCTCAATGCATTTTTGCATTCTGGTTTTTCTATGAAATTTTTATACATTGCAAGAAAGAAATGTGAGCATCTGTGGGAAGCTTGTCAGATGTGATTGAATGACACACCAACAAGAATGTTTTATATAAAGTCAACTATAAATAATTTGAGACTTATATAAGCAGAGCTTGAAAAATAGGGTGCCCAAGGGAATTTATCTTATGATTTGGGCAAACAGAAATTCATTAATTGCACAGCAGAAAATGCCAGATCGGCAGGCTAAATCACAGTTTAAACCAATGTACTTGCAGTGCAGACAGATCATGCCTGTAACTAGTTACAATATTTTATGTTCCTACAAGTACATACATTTCCTGCATTCAAACTGTACTCTCAATATTTACCACAGTGATTGCCATTGCAGAGAACAACACAAACATTAAATAACAGTGCACAAGCATGCTTCCTTGATCTTTTAGTTTTTGTATTCAGGAATCAATGAAGCTATTTTGGGCGACAAAGATCTAGAATGGATCATTTCAAAGGATGGGTTGCCCTTGTGTGCAATAAGGCAACAGGAAATTTTCAAGCACTGATGAGGTATCTTGTTACCTGTGTTTCTTGGAGGAACACTTTTGTCCTCCCAATCTTAAATTGTGATTTTCCACCAGGCAGTTGATTTTCTTTATCATCCAGCCCAAACACGTCCTCCATAACTCTTTCACAATATTCAGTTGCTGACAGTTGCAAATTTGGCAAGAGGAGTTGATAGAGACCAAGAAATTCTTTAAAAGACATCCTGAAAGAAAACGTGATATTTGCATCATTTCCAGCTGATTTCTCTCGTAAAGCTCCTCAAGACAAGAGAACTTAAGTGCATCATTCAAATATGACTTGCTAAAGCGATAGAAATCTTGCCTCATGTTAATTTTGTTGGGTATAATACGTTTAAAAAAGTACATTCTAAAGTTAATGATTGGAATGATTTCAACACATGATTAAATGGAACCTATGGCCATTGTACTTGGTGCTCTGCATGAGGAATGAAGTAGGGAAAACATATGCCAGTGAGTCACAACTCCCAAAGAGGCCATGACTGGCTTAACTTAAACCAACTGGTTAGTAACTGGGCCAGAAAACTCGAACGAGCCAGCCAGCCAGCGAGCCGGTCGGCCGACCGACCGACCGACCATCTATCTATCTATCTATCTCTATCTATCTATCTAACTATCTAACTCGACACAGAGTTAATAGAATGTGAGTTACATCCAATGTTGAAATTAGTTGAGACCTATACACCCTTGGCCAAGTCCTCACCCTATGAGTCCAAGGCCATGCAGACCACAATACCACAAACATTAGGTTAAAGCCTTAAAATTGATTGCTATACCCCACATTTAGGTATATGGTAATCATGCATGGTAGATCTACAGGAAAACATATTCAAATGTTCCAACAGTATCAAATTATTTTCAAGGGCAAGTATAACGTTAAATTACAAAAAACAAAAAGACTGACACAATGTGCCCACATTACATAACAATTTTAGTAACTTTGTTGAAAAATGGAGATATTTTTCAACAAAAATAACCAATCTTTAGCGTGAGATATTTTTCGTAAGGGAAAGGATATTGCAATAAGGTTTGTAGGACATGGTCAACAATATTTTTGCCTTTCTTGCAAGACCTTCATGAAAAGCCTCCAGAATATGCCTTTAATAAAATTATTATTGGCCAGTATTCATCTCATTACTCTGAAATATCTCTTGTGAGAGTAAACCTGCTAACTAAGGAATAATTCATTCCTTTAGCTCAACTCTTTGAATAAACATCAATCTTAATATCTCTTACCTGTGAGGATAACCTGCCCTACTGATGGCAATGGTTTCCATGACACCACAGGCTTTCAGCTGATTGGTCACAAATTCAGAATCAAATACATCAGGAGCACACTGATAGTTTGGTTTAATACATCTGATGTAGTGGGGACTAGTATTTCTCAATGTCTGCATCAAGTCATCAAGGGAATTCTGAATAAGAGTGTATAAATTTGTTGTCAAAAATGATACATGGTACTTTGAAACAAAGGGTTATTGTTTCCCACTTTCATTGTCTTGCATCTTGCTACGTTTCACCCTTTTTAAAACCTTGAAAAAACAATCAACAAGGGTGCAACTTTTACCAACTAGAAACAGTGGTCACATAAATGTTCTTAGCAAATTGATAACCAGAATGATAATTGTCATTTGAATGAACAACATTTGTAATAAGACTAAAAAAATGTGGAAAAATTAAATTATTCATAAATTTGTCTTTTACGCTTCTAAACAATTCTATGAGTCCTAGCTAGGAAATAAGAGGCAGAACTTAGCCAAATTTAATCCTGCCTTACCTCCCATTATAGCAGAGGAATATCCAGCCTAGTCCTGTAAATTATCAACTATCAATACGACACTCAACATGAAACGTATAATTTGCGGAGCTTAAATCCCATGAAATGGAGTGTTGGAACAAACCATCCATGAATTTTCACAGATAAACAGAGGATCAAGTCAGGCAAATCCATGCAGACGTGGCAAAAAGTTGTTTAGGTATCAAATATGTCAGCTCCAACCCAACCGCTCACATTTGGTCTGGTTGGAATTACACCCCTCTAACCTAGGAAGAATTACATACCATGAAAAAAGTTAACATGAAATGCAACCTATATCAGCCTTGATTCAGATATTACCCCAAAATGAAATACTGTACCTTAGGAGAACAGTTCCACCAAGTCTTGGTTACTGCCTTTACATGACTGACTTCCAGCCATTACAGTTAGGTACAGGTAGCAAATTTAGCTCCCATGTTCCTCATCTCACTTTTACTCTATCTCTCTTGCCCCCTATCCAACCAAACTGAGCTCAGAAACTTCTCTTTTGCACATGAACCATGCTCATTGTTAGAGTTCTTTATGACACCTTTTGCTATGTATAAGCTTAGTGCAACCTGAGACTGTATATTGTTTGCGATAGGAGAAAAGAATTACAACAGCTCAACTGGTTGAGTGCAAAGTGAGAAGAAATGAACTGATGACTTGTCTAACCAATTGGACAACCCACCCTGGCAGGCAAACAGCAGATTTTTGGAAGTTACCTAAATCTAATAGTGACAAACTCAGAATGACATATTATGCATATAGGACACATACCGTGAACTTTGAGATGACAGTTTTGACTGTGACCTTGGTATTTGTAGACTCACCATCAGACTTTCGTTTCTGTAAAGCAAAAAAAAGTTTATAAACTAAACATCCTAAAACCATACTATGGAAAAATTCTAGGAGAGAAACACGTTACTACTATTAGCCTATTCACATTTGACAAACAAAATTGAACCCTGAATATGATTCTATGAACATCTTTTACCTCTTTTTAGATGATCATTTTACATATTGCTGTGAGAAATATTAGCTCTATAATCCAATGTTTATAACTATGGGACACCTTACCTGTTGTGGAAGATTGTCTCCCCTTAACAGAGTCCTGACAAAAAGGTTCTGGCTGGCAGCAAGCAACTCAGTCAGTTCTGGTGGAATGTAGTCCTACAAAATAACGAAATCCATAACCAAATGAATACTTGATATTCTTTTAAAATTTCTTACAAAAAATCACAACCGATGATTAAACATTTCATTTACACTCACTTACAAAATACTCACAAAAATGAATAAGTGATGTGTGACTTGACACTACAAGAAAACAGATTAGAGCATTTAACTGTAGCATCTTCAACAGCCCACTGCCCAAGTGACATTTTCAGCTGTCCAATGCTAGCTGAGTTTGATATTGACCCAACAGTAAAGAGAGCAACTATGCGAAAGGCAAACTGTTACCATTTAAGATAATGCTTATCTAACACTGTTAGTCCGGCTGATTGTCTGAAAGCAACATTTCCAGGTGTTGAAACATATTTTTGAGATATCATTTATTTGGGAAGCATTATGTTCTATTAATTTAAGTTTCAGCAATCTTAACTGAATCCAACAAGAGACTCCATCCTATATTTTTTGTTAATCTACACTTTGTGAATATTGTTGGAAGATGTCTGGATTTTAATTTGAAATTTGTCATTAATTAAAATGATGCCCTGAAACCCCAAGGATTTGCAAAAATTGACCTTTAAGGAATCCGTTTGGAGAGAAATGATAAAGCAATTTTAGAAAACTCATTCTAAGAGCAAAGCTTTGGCAAAGAAACAGTTTGTCAAGACTTTTTATTGCCTTCCACAAAACTTTTTGATAGAGGAAATAGATTTTTGATTTTTGAAAACGATATTCTTTGAACTCCATTCAGATATTTCACCCTCAGCTATGGAAGATGTTTTTGAAGGGGCTTTTTGGGGAGGGGGAGAAAAAACACAATGAAAGTTCAGAACATAAAGTAGGTCACTTTTCAGATTTCAGACACACTCATAAACAACCTCCTGAAATGAAAGTAGATAACTTAGCACTTACTTTATTCTTCTCTGACAATCCCACAGTACCATACTCCACTTCACCAGCATAATGCTTCAAGATAAACCCTGCCCTCTGATGAGACGTCTTTAATTTTGCAGACAAACATTGCTGAGAAACATTGGACAAGATTTTCTCTTGAAGTGCTTTAGGATCTGAAGGACGATTCAGTTTACATTCCTGGAGGCAGTACAATATGATAACTAAGGAAATACATTTTGATTCTTTTCAGTATGCTAGAAAAGGAAAAGAACTTTAAAAATACAGACTCTTAAGCTGATCGAGTTATTTGGTATGTTAAAAGGAAGTTTTCTTATCCCTTCATATAAAGAAGATATACTTATATACTTCAATGCTTTCTCATCAATATCATCAACTTACTTCCTTTTCTCGTTGTACAATCACTTTATTGTAAAGAGACTGTTTTGAATGAAGGGTGTAATTGGTCCCCCAACCCCCATTAATGACTCACTCACACACAATTTTGCACACTTGAAGATTTATGCAAAAAGTGTCCCTAATATGATAAACCTCTGACCTTTGCTAGATGGGTTCAATTTATGAGCATCCTTTTTGTGGCATTGTGCTCACTGAGCTCCAAAATAATTTGAGGGACTAAAATACATACATGATGTGGTTTTTCAGGTTTTTTTTTTTTCAGCAGACGAATTCTCCTAAATGCTCACCAAACTTTTTAAATTACTAAGACATATTGCAGGGGTCAGGAGGTCCAGTGTGGGAAAAGCAGTGCCTTTTTAAAACCATTTTTCACAAACAACATTTAGGGGCTTATTAATATCAAGCTAACGCTTATTTAAAAGTATGTAGATACCTTTATGAAGTAAAATGTAACTTTGGGCCTATTAGGGAAAAGGTAAATCATGAAGTGAAAACTGTCAGTTTCAAACAATTACAGTAAAATAATAAAAAAGAAACTAACCTCATTGAGTAAACTAAAGATACTGATTCTACCTTCAATAGCATCCAAGCAAGGCTGATTGTCAGTAAAATTACAAAACTCCCAGGCAAGTCCTTCTTGCTTGTATTCCTCCTGAAGTTATGCAAAGAAAAATGACATTTAGGAATTGAAAATTAAACAGTTGTTTCAAAAGGAAGTGATGATCTATAGGTCCTTGGTCTACGTGAGTGTTTCTTTTAAAATTTTTAGGACTGGAAAACGTTTGGAATATCAAATGAAGCATGTAATGGGCAAAAAATACTAATCTTACAAGTTGTACAATTTACACTGCAATGTCTACATGTTATGAAAAATAATATAACTGAAACTGTATAATTAACAAAACCAATGTTCCTTAAATGGAGAGAATGAAAACAAATTCTTTATTTTCTATGCATCCATCCGTATACATTTGCAATAAAGTAATTCCAGGTTTCCCATTGGAGAATTTTGGAAAAGTTGTTGTCAAGATGAAACCAATACATTAAATAGGAGTAGCTTTTTCACCATTTGCTCACCATTTTGATAAGATTATAATATTAGTTTCAATTTTGAATGGTGGCCAGCCAAAATCATGGATATAGTAGGATTTCTAAGGGGAGAGCTTTTTACTAAAAGTCCCCTCTACTGGCAAAGAGCCAAGGGGCGAAACATTTACTCCTGGAGGAGTTCTGCTCCCTTAAGGAGCTAAACGTCCCAAATGGACAAGTACGCCCTCTAAAGGGCAAACATGTCCTGCTCTAGACTGGCTGAATAGAACAGGAGCCACATATATCCTGGATGCAGTTTAACGTCATGCCCAGGATGCAGGATTTCTAAGGGTAGAGCAGATAAAACTATTGTCATGGATCTAGAGGTGTAAGGAAGCAGCAAAATTTGAGGTCACTAAAATGTTTCCTTATCATATATTATGAAATACTATTATCATAAAACTTTCAATTCATACCAACACTTGGAACAAACCTGCTCAGCCTTGAGAAAATGAGAAACAAAGTGCTGCTGCAATTTCTCATTTGCATAATTGATGCACAGCTGCTCCAAACTATTACTGAGGAAACTCTCAAAGCCATATATGTCCAAGAGACCAATAAAAGCATTGTTGTGATTGGTTGAAGTATGTTTGTTGAGGAAAGCTACCAGCCAATTAAACAGCCTGATAAAACAAAATGGAATGTCTTGCTAAAGCAAATGTGATCAATACTGGAAAATTTGTCCTGTTGACTGCTGAAAATTGAATCTACCAATTCTGACAATAGCATCAAAAGAATAATTTACATGTCAATTTGATTACAGAAATTACTTCTGGTAAATAATCAAATAATTCTAAAATGCATGGTCAACTTTACTCCTTACAGTAACCATGTTCATGATTGTGACACCTCAAAGTCAATGAGATTATTGTAGGACCTTTCTTAGACCAAATAATAGAAAAATCAGTGAACACATGACAATGTATGTTTCAAGTTGAGTAAAGAAAAAAGTCACGGTTAAAAATCTGCAGTGTTTCCAAAATTCCATGACTTTCTCGGTACTAACAACACTACAAATTCTCACAATTTTTTCTGTGAAAAGGAAATTTATGACTCTTAGATGAAATGACAACTATGAAAATGGAGCCAGTGCATCAAAATGAAGGTACCTTGAATACAACAGTTTAGCTACACAATCTCTTCTGCTTCTGGCCTCTGGTCCTAAGCAAGGTTTCAAAAAGACACTTTTCCTTCTGCCATGACTTGCAGATATCCTTCTTGTGAGCATAAAGTCAGAGAATGCATCTGTCTTTAGACCCAGAAGAGAGCAACACATCTGTAAAGCTTCTTGTACTGTACATATGAAAAGAAAATGAAACAGGTATGAAATACTTCAACCATACTACCACTAAGTCCATTCCATTCAAGGTATTGCACGATTAAAAAACATGAATCTTGCATTATTTAAAAAGCTCTAGGGGAGCAAAGACTTTTTTAACACTATGTAACAGAGCTACTCAACAGTGCTGGAAAAATTTCTATGATTTCCCATGAGAGGGGTAAAATTTCCCACCATTTTTTCTGTATTGCACATCCAAGAAAGGGAAATTTATTCCCAGCACCAAAATTTTCTCCCAAGTCCTCAAATTTGTACCAAAAAAAGGAGCAATGACATCTTAGTTAATGACTCTCAAAAGACTTTAAAAATGAACTACATAGAACACATGCAAGCATGATATTCTATCATGTCAAACCTATCAAACTTATCATACTATATAATATCAAACTTATTGAACTTTAATTAAGAAAAAAGATGTTAAACGTTTGTGAGCCTGTTGCTTAAAGAAGCTCCTAATTTGAATAAACTTTGAAAGACTCATGGGATCACTCAGAAACAAAAGTTTAAAGAAATTGAAAATATTTCTTGTATGAAAATGCACATATATGATTTTAAATAGATATGCTCTGTTTCCAAAGGAACAAAAATTAAGAAAATAGTCCATTTCAACACTTTTTAACCAAGTACAGTATGTGCATTTGCAATATCTTTAATCCCTCCTCCTGTTTTTCTTGTTTTCCCATCAGGTTTTATAAAACTCAAAAATTTGCAAATTGTATCATAAATGTCATATTAATGTGTTAACACACCATTAGCAGATTCATCAATGTCACATGAATCAGTGTCCTCATCGTCAAGGAAGGAAATGTTTCCAAGATGCAGGATACCGGATAATATCTAAAATAAAGAATATAACGTTTTATTTGAATCAAAATAAAAGTTATGTCCCATTATGAACATATTAATTGGCTGTGACAGGAAAGAAGGTATATAATGTAGCCAATTGGTTTAAGTCAAGCCAGCCAGTCTTTTTTACAGTTGTGGCTGACTAGCATCTTTTCTCTACTTCACTGCTTATGCATTTGGCACCAAGCACAATGACACAATATACTGTATAAGGTTAGTCATGCAAATAACAACTGCATTTACCTACTTGAAATGCACTTATAAAAACAAAACTCCTAAAGTCTTCATGCATTACATAAAAAAAAAAAAAACTATTCACTTTTGAGTGAATGAAGTTATTTTTCTAGCTGACAGCTGCTACTAACTGCCAAGAGAACCTGCAGGACTTTAAATCTTGACTGAATGTAAAAATCAGCATAAGTTTGTGCATATCAGTTGGCAGTTCAATTGGTAAAAGTAATTAAAAATCTGAATTTCATGAAATTTTACAGGAATATTAGACTATTTTTTCATGATTTTATGCTACTTTCTGTGAGTTCTGCATGTTGTATGAGGTTTACATATTCACATAACGAAACCTCACACAAACAAATTGTTTAAATACTGCATACAGTTACTGTACACAAATGGGATTTAACGACACATTGACATAAACAAACATGATTAAGAATTGGTCAGAATGGAGAAATCTTACTCTATAGCCCGCAGGACTTCAAAAATTTCCATGAGTTTCAAAACTTTTCCAGGGCTTGAAATATCTTTCCAATTTTGAATACTCTAGCTGGCTCCATGCATAAACACGAAAACCCTGCTATAACGCAATGACTGAATGTAACATTCATTAAATTTTCATACCTATCCTGCCTAGTTGTATTACCTTAAAGATCTTTTCTTGCTGTTTTTCATTGATTCCGACTCTCTTCATGGCCTCCCTTGTAGAACTAAAAGATGATTCTTCACACAAGGATCCAGCATTTGGTAGAAATGAAAATAATGTTTGCCTCTTCCCCTGGGGTGGCAAACCCCATGATGACCTTTCTTCTAGAGTAGTGGATTCCATCATCTTGAAAAAATGTTGCAAATACAGCAGATTGAAAAAGTATCAGCAAAATTCTTTTCTACTATGTGTGTATGCTTATGTTTATTAGAAGACAATCAAGCATCTCTCATTTGTCAATATTTTAAAGCCAGTAAGTTAGTTAGTTAGTTAGTTAGTTAGTTAGTTAGTTAGTTAGTTAGTTAGTTAGTTAGTTAGTTAGTTAGTTAGTTAGTTAGTTAGTTAGTTAGTTAGTTAGTTAGTTAGTTAGTTAGTTAGTTAGTTAGTTAGTTAGTTAGTTAGTTAGTTAGTTAGTTAGTTAGTTGGTTAGTTAGTTAGTTGGTTAGTTAGTTAGTTAGTTAGTTTGTTAGTTAGTTAGTTAGTTAGTTAGTTAGTTAGTTAGTTAGTTAGTTAGTTAGTTAGTTAGTTAGTTAGTTAGTTAGTTAGTTAGAGTTAGTTAGTTAGAGTTAGTTAGTTAGTTAGTTAGTTAGTTAGTTAGTTAGTTAGTTAGTTAGTTAGTTAGTTAGTTAGTTAGTTAGTTAGTTAGTTAGTTAGTTAGTTAGTTAGTTAGTTAGTTAGTTAGTTAGTTAGTTAGTTAGTTAGTTAGTTAGTTAGTTAGTTAGTTAGTTAGTTAGTTAGTTAAGAAGAAGAAGTTAGTTAGTTAGTTAGTTAGTTAGTTAAGAAGTTAGAAGAAGAAGAAGAAGAAGTTAGTTAGTTAGTTAGTTAGTTAGTTAGTTAGTTAGTTAGTTAGTTAGTTAGTTAGTTGTTAAGAAGAAGAAGAAGTTAAGAAGAAGAAGAAGAAGAAGTTAGTTAGTTAGTTAGTTAGTTAGTTAGTTAGTTAGTTAGTTAGTTAGTTAGTTAGTTAGTTAGTTAGTTAGTTAGTTAGTTAGTTAGTTAGTTAGTTAGTTAGTTAGTTAGTTAGTTAGTTAGTTAGTTAGTTAAGAAGAAGAAGAAGAAGAAGTTAAGTTAGTTAGTTAAGTTGAAGAAGAAGAAGAAGTTAGAAGAAGAAGAAGTTAGAAGAAGAAGAAGAAGTTAGTTGAAGAAGAAGAAGAAGAAGAAGAAGAAGAAGAAGAAGTTAGTTAGAAGAAGAAGAAGAAGAAGTTAGTTAGTTAAGAAGCTAGTTAGTTAGTTAGTTAGTTAGTTAGTTAGTTAGTTAGTTAGTTAGTTAGTTAGTTAGTTAGGTTAGTTAGTTAGTTAGTTAGTTAGTTAGTTAGTTAGTTAGTTAGTTAGTTAGTTAGTTAGTTAGTTAGTTAGTTAGTTAGTTAGTTAGTTAGTTAGTTAGTTAGTTAGTTAGTTAGTTAGTTAGTTAGTTAGTTAGTTAGTTAGTTAGTTAGTTAGTTAGTTAGTTAGTTAGTTAGTTAGTTAGTTAGTTAGTTAGTTAGTTAAGAAGAAGAAGAAGTTAGTTAGTTAGTTAGTTAGTTAGTTAGTTAGTTAGTTAGTTAGTTAGTTAGTTAGTTAGTTAGTTAGTTAGTTAGTTAGTTAGTTAGTTAGTTAGTTAGTTAGTTAGTTAGTTAGTTAGTTAGTTAGTTAGTTAAGAAGAAGAAGAAGAAGTTAGTTAGTTAGTTAGTTAGTTAGTTAGTTAGTTAGTTAGTTAGTTAGTTAGTTAGTTAGTTAGTTAGAAGAAGAAGTTAAGAAGAAGTTAGTTAGTTAGTTAGTTAGTTAGTTAGTTAGTTAGTTAGTTAGTTAGTTAGTTAGTTAGTTAGTTAGTTAGTTAGTTAGTTAGTTAGTTAGTTAGTTAGTTAGTTAGTTAGTTAGTTAGTTAGTTAAAGAAGTTAGTTAGTTAGTTAGTTAGTTAGTTAGTTAGTTAGTTAGTTAGTTAGTTAAGAAGAAGAAGTTAGTTAGAAGTTAAGTTAGTTAGTTAGTTAGTTAGTTAGTTAAGTTAGTTAGTTAAAGAAGAAGAAGAAGAAGAAGTTAAGTTAGTTAGTTAAAGTTAGTTAGTTAGTTAGCAAGAAGAAGTTAGTTAGTTAAAGAAGTTAAGAAGAAGAAGCTAGTTAGTTAGTTAGTTAGTTAGTTAGTTAGTTAGTTAGTTAGTTAGTTAGTTAGTTAGTTAGTTAGTTAGTTAGTTAGTTAGTTAGTTAGTTAGTTAGTTAGTTAGTTAGTTAGTTAGTTAGTTAGTTAGTTAGTTAGTTAGTTAGGTTAGTTAAGAAGAAGTTAGTTAGTTAGTTAGGTTAGTTAGTTAGTTAGTTAGTTAGTTAGTTAGTTAGTTAGTTAGTTAGAAGAAGTTAGTTAGTTAGTTAGTTAGTTAGTTAGTTAGTTAGTTAGTTAAGTTAGTTAGTTAGTTAGTTAGTTAGTTAGTTAAAGTTAGTTAGTTAGTTAGTTAGTTAGTTAGTTAGTTAGTTAGTTAGTTAGTTAGTTAGTTAGTTAGTTAGTTAGTTAGTTAGTTAGTTAGTTAGTTAGTTAGTTAGTTAGTTAGTTAGTTAGTTAGTTAGTTAGTTAGTTAGTTAGTTAGTTAGTTAGTTAGTTAGTTAGTTAGTTAGTTAGTTAGTTAGTTAGTTAGTTAGTTAGTTAGTTAGTTAGTTAGTTAGTTAGTTAGTTAGATAGATAGATAGATAGATAGATAGATAGATAGATAGATAGATAGATAGATAGATAGATAAGAGTTTCCAACCGAGTTCAAGTCGAGCCGACCACGGCCTTTCTTCCAGTTGTGTCTCACTGGCTTGTTTGCCCTACTCCATTGCTAATGCGGAGCATCTCTATAACACTGTGCAATAGACACTCTGAAACAGAGTAAGCAGTTGCTCTATCCAGATTTACCTGAATATTTCCTCCTTTCACTGATTGATGGTAACATGCTGGATTTTTTATGAACTGCACAGAAAGTATGGAATCCATTTCTTTCTCACATGATTTGACAGGCTTTTCCTGAATTTACTTCAAATATTGCACAATTTTGCATCTATGCATCTAGACACCCTTGAACCCCTTTCCCCCCCCGCCTTAAAAAAAAATGACATGTAAGATACCATCTTCTCCTGATCCTTAGAGTCTGTAATAATTTAGTTCCCTGATGCATAGTAGTATTTAAAAACTAAATAAATTACTCATAAATTAAAAGGCACACTATAAGGGAAAAATATTTTTTAAATAACAACAACATGGTTAAAAAAATATTTTTAAACATAATCAAACCAGTCTGTCCTTAGTAACAGTTTCATCTTTTCAACACAGTATGCACTAAATGAATAACAGAACATGTTGCACCATTTGGATTTTTGAAAGTTTGGATGAGGAAATCAAAAGCCTTTAAGCAACTAAAAGATCAGTTTCCATATAAAAGAAACTTTTGGAACAGAGGGATGGAACACTGGCTCATATTGAATAATCTATCATTTTGTATAAATAAATATTGGTTTTGATTAAAATGTATGAAATTTGTCTGTTAAACAATATTTTCCTTTACAAGGAAAGAAAACAATTATTTATCTTTTGAACTGATTATTAAATATTTCCGAGTCCTAATTAGGACTGTGATTGTGTAGCTGCTAATTCCCAAATGATTGCACATTTAATAAAACTTTTATTTCAATTCTCCTTGAAATTATGGACTGATTTCCTTACAAACCCCTCCCCACACTACATATTTCCAAGGTTGTCCTCTATTCCACTTCATTTTTTTCTGCTGAAGTATTAAAGTTCATATTTTTACCTCTTATTTATTGTCCATATTTTTATCAATTTAAATTGTAATACTTTCTGTTCATCCAAGCTGATACTGTGTGTTTGGTCTAATGGTAAGAGCATTCAGCTCTCACGCAGAAGGCCCGGGTTCGCTTCCCAGGTCCAGTTATACCAAAGACTCTAAAAATGGAACCTACTGCCTTTGTGCATGATGCTCCACATAAGCAATGCAGTAGGGAAAACAAGCCAGTGAGCCACAACTGGAAAAAAGGCCGTGGTAGGATCGACATGAATCAATAGGTTGGAAACTGGGCCGTAAAACTACATCTACAGTAACTAACTAACCCAGCCTGATGCCACATGCAGCTGGATCATCTCATTAATCACTCCCGCTGAAATATTTACTGGGTACAGTGCCACAGCACACATGTGAAGTCCACATATGCAAAAGCTTTTGAAGGAAAGACTAAAACCATAGGCATCAATCTTTAATTGAATGCAGAAACTTCTGTCAACAATTTACTGTAATGTCTCTGTACTGTAACTGAAAAAGTAATCTAAAGTAAATGGGTGCTCCCAAAAAGTTGGATGGGGAGTGGGGGACATTTCCCAGTATCCTTTCCCAGTCTACACCTGTGACTCTAACACTAGGTAGGTGCTGCAGGCAAAACAAGCCATGATACTATCTAGAGCTAATTGTACAGACCTGGTACTGTAATTGCCATCAAGTACTCAACAATCACAAATTTTTGCATTTAAATGTTTATTTATTTTACTACATGATCATAGACGTTATTACTAACTTGATAAAATATGTGGAAGTTTCTTTCCTTCTGGCCCTGGTGAACAACTCTTGTTTTTTCTAGAAGATAAGTCTGAATGGAAGCACCAATGATAAAACCTGACCTGTAAGGAATAGATCGAAAGAAGTTTAAAGAGTCTATTTCATAATAGATTGGGGGCCATGAAAGGGCCAAAAAATACAGTATATGTCATTCACTGTAAAAATGTGACGTGGCACGACATTTCCGTCAGCATGTAATGGCCTTTTCATTTATTATTGATGATGCAAATGTTCCACACTTAATAAAAACTATGTACAAAATTTACCACATACTTAATTTACCTATGTACAGAAGTTGAAAGGAAAGTGTGAACCAAAGTTGTAGGAAAGATTTGGCCGATTTTCCACCACTGAAAAAACAAGAGTGATTTTTTCTCAACTTTGTTATGATCCATGTTACCCCCCAAAAATATATTTGTAATCAGTTAACCTCAACTCACCTGTCAAATTGTAATTTGATGTATTTTCCAAATCTGCTACTGTTGTTGTTTCTCTGAGTAGTTGCATTGCCTTGAATCAGAAAAATACACATGGTATTTGATCAAAAAGTAAGAAACAACTTATTAGTTTCTCAATTGTAGCATCAACCAACAACCCTTTGCAACAGGGTTCAATAAGAGACTTAACACAAAAATACTCCATGAGAAGGGCATTTTCCAGGCCTCCAGCCATGCCTTTGTTGAGAGCTGCTAATCAATGATGATGTTTGTAACTATCAATATCTCAATACAATAAGGTACCTTTTTAACTTTATTCATGACTTCAAGATTAAAATTCTTCCCATCAGTTACAGGTAACAGGTATGAGCTTTAGAAGATACAGTAAGCTCTCTGAATGTTGCAACTAAATAAAGCTGGCTTTTTCCTTTTAAATATGACTACATCCATAGAAAGACTGATCAAAAGTGAGAATGAAAGTTTGAAAAATGTTAAAGAGTGTGAATGTTGTATACTTCAATTGTGTTAGTTAGCACCTAAAGCCTGGTGTTTTTTTGCAGTATTGTGCTAACCATGGATGCATACTGTAATAGCATTATCTGCGAAGATTTCTTTGTGTTCTGCAATTTTTCATTTGTTTCATAGTGTCAGTGTTACATCTGAGTTCTTATGCACATAGCATTGAAAGCTACTAATTCTGAATTCTTTTAATTTTAGCTGTGAATGATGGACCCTACATTTTCTGAAGATTACAGTAGCTTTTTTGAATATCCACCCTCTGCACATAAATTAAAGTACAGCTCACTAATGGCTGTACAGAACAGGAGGACTGGGGCAGCCCCCGCCCCCAACTCAAAAACCCTTGCTGAATCAGGCACACTTCAGTGCCTTAGTGGGACAGAGAATTAGAAAGGGGTGAGATCTGGAGTCAAGCAAAAAGTCAATGCCACATGAAACAAAGAGTCCAGTACGGTCATGAGCCCATTTGAAATTATGTCATATTAATATATGTCACACTTCGCATCCCCACCTCAGCTGGGAGGTCAGGAGTTTGTGTCCTGGCCGGGTCATACCAAAGACTTAAAAATTGGAACCTTCTGCCATTGTACAGTACTTGGTGCTCAGCATAAGCAATGGATTAGGAAAAACAGTTCAGTGGGCCACAATTGAAAAAAGGCTGTGGCCGGCTTGCTTGAACTAATTGGTTGAAAACTGGGCTGTAACACTCGATTTCTTGTAACTAATCAACTAATCCAACTTCATGCAATGACCCATAAGGTAACATGATTGGATTTAAATGGTTAGCCTGAAGTTTAACAGTTGAATTATGTAACTAGCATGTTGCATTGACTGTTATATTTCATAAGATCTTAAAGTATTTAGATATATATGTCTTTCAGAATAGAAGAATTTATTTTACCAAAAGCTTCCAAAATTGGATTTGAATCAAGTATTCTCTTCTCGATGCAATGGACCGGTGATGGTGAAAACCCACTAAGGAGAAAACAAATAAGATTTGGCACATGAGAAGCTGTAGAAGCATATAATGCATCCCTAGGTCCTATATCAGTTAGTGACATGCAGGCTTCGACAAATCCCCCGCCCGACAGCCCGGGACAAGTAAAATATCACTCGGGGAACTACCGTGCTCAATGTTGCAGCCCACCAGGAAAGTACCCCCAGCCTCAAATTTTTGAGTTGTGCAAAATGGCATTTGTACTTTTAGACTTTAAAAAGTATATGTACTCAACAGATTTGAATTGAACAAGTAGATATTTATACGGACAAGTAGATTGGGAAAACAGCTAGCCCGTCGGACAAGTACAAAAGAAAAAATTTGTAGAAGCCTGGGTACATGCCTGCATATGCATCTTGGAAACATGTATAAATTCCACAAATAACTTCATTTTGTATTTTTTCTATATGTTCATGTTGAGAAGCTTAGACTACAGACAAATTATTAACTAAACTAGAAATACCTTGGATTGTATTCTGCTAACGATGTAAGATATTTCATTAAGCATCGGGTAGTCCATGTCTGAAAAATAAAAGAAATTAAATCAAAATGACAAAATTCAGTTTATCTTGGCATTTATATTATGCTAATTTACTACAATAATGCCAGCTTTAACAGACAGATCTCAGTAGCAGGCAGCACCATTGGCATTCAAGCTTGGTTTGTTGTAAGTTCCATCTTTTTTCTCTTTCATAAAGCAACTTTTTTTTATGTACAGTATTACTTCAGTTTTCTCAAACTTACTTTTTTGCTTCTAACAACAACACAAGACCTACAGGTTTTTACCTTCTATCAGAATTAGTGAGTCACAACTAAATTTTCTCATTAATGATACTAATTTGGCAAAGTTTGCACACACAGTATGTAACAAGATACTGTTTGCTTTTAAATGAGCTTTCCAGGTCTACCCTCTCCACCTATTTACACAATTGTTCTAATTCCTCTTTGCTGTAATCTTTATCCTACCTATGAATCCTATACAGCCACGTTGCTTTCAATTCAACACACTTGGCGAGAGGACCCACGGCCATGAATTTTGAGGAGGCCAGTGCGATTGCACACCATCACTAACCACAAGTCACTCTGTGGAGTGTGATTTTTTGCACACCTACAGTAGATGAAGGCTGGGAGCTCATAATAAATATATGTAAGTTAAATGAAACGACACACCTGTCACACTCCTCAATTTGATGACTGGAGTGTGATTTGTAGCACACATCGATAATCTAAAACTCAAGGCCTGCCAATTCAATCCTTAATCGCTGCAGTTCCCTCCACCTTTTTCCAAAGTTGCCATGGGTGGAAAAAGTTTGGAAGTGAGTAGGCTACTTCATGGGAAATTTTAGCATCTGGAGGAAAATTTCATTTTTTTTTGGTACATAAAAATAAAGAAAAATAGTGGGAAATTTTAGTTCCTTCATGGGAAATAAACATATTTTCAGCCCTGACAGTTGCCATACAACTTCAATCTCTTCAAATAACGACCTCCCATAAGACACTACAGTAAGTTGACCAAATACAATATCCCTCTGTAGTACTGTTACATGTTGGTTAGTCAACTGGACTAATGTACGGAGGAGCTAGAGTTCTCTGTTAAACCAAGAAAAAAAACAGACAGTCTCACAAGATATGATAGAGTTTTGAATGTTGGAAGTGTGGCATTTCATGATACTGAATACTGTACACATTTTTCTTTTAGTCTCATTACATTACTTTATGTTATGACATGATATACACTGTCATTAAACAATTTCTTTCAAACCAACCTTTCCAGCTCCACTCTCCCCGCTCACAATTATAGACTGATTGGTGACACTCAGTCCAAGCATCATGGTACGGTAGGCTTTGTCAGATATTTCAAAAATATGAGGGGGTAATTCCTGAAAGCAGAAAAGATTTAGAATTCAAACTAAAGGAAGTAAAAGTTACTGCAACTTTTTCATCTTTCATTTACACCATTGTTGGAAATTTAAATGATTTTTTTAAAATAAAATTGTGACAAAAGGTAGTGCAACATGTCAGCAAAAAGTCCTGACTTCTCTTAGCAGTTAAGTATTAGCTTTCCTAGTGAAAAATAATTTGCAATTACTGTACGTCAGAACCTAATACGGTTCTTATGGTTCTACAAAGTAAGATAAACCTCTTTGAAGTTTGAATGTTCCTGATGCAACTTATTGCTCATGCTAAAATTATGATGTGGAGTGTTGCACAGTGTTGGCATTTCCTTTGACAACCCTGTTTTAATTATCTTAGTTACTTATCATTTAAATTATAGTTTCAATATTGATACTAACAATTTTCAAGGACATACTTTAAACTCCCAAAATAAAACCCTCAAATGACTTACAAAGAACAAACCAATCTTTATCAAGTATATAGCATACTCACTGCCATAGTTTATTTGGAATGGTTTTCTATGCTACTACTGTAGCTTCAGATTGAAGCTTGCTGGAAGTTGTTCTGATTCTAACTTAATCCTGACCGTAACAATAATTCTTTCTGAGGCTTTGTGTTACACTTACCTCATTTTATATCATCTACTATTACTATGATCATGAATCTTTACCTCTGAACCCACCATAGACAAATCTGAAACAGACCTTTGGTCTTGACAACCTATGTACTGTAGTTAACTGTATCTTCAGTCTACTGGGTATCTTTGTCTATTCTTGGTTAATATCAGTGAACAAAAGTACAGTAGACGATTGTCCTATATAACTTAAATTTGTCAAAATTTTATAAACTCCAGAAACAAACAAAATTGATTATCTCCAAACAGTTCTTAGGATTAATTCTGCCAAGAAGGAGTTGTCCTCCTTCTCCCTCCGGAAGAGGAGGGTCCAAACTCCCTTTTTTTTTCCATTGATCTTCCATAAATGTAAAAAAATGTCAGTATCTTGGTTACGTATTTACATAAAAAGAGGACATCATGGCAGCAATTTTTGAACCTACAATTAAATAGCCTTTAAGCCCTTTCAGACTGCACCTTATAGTGGCGTGGAAGCAAGATTTTGCTCCCCCTCCACTGAAGCCACAGGTCTGCAACTTTGGCCAAGGGCAACATCAATTTGAATTTGGGCTTCCGACCCTTTTTTTGAGTTACTGACTGAATTCCTGATTCTTGAAGTAATATGAACAGTATAGTTCCATAGAAACTGAAACTGGCATGATGACAAATTGGGCTTGGGTACAGAAATAAACGGACCTGAACCCTAAGTGAACCTCAAGTTAAAAAATTCAAAAAGATATATTTAGAAGCTTGAAAAATGAATCAAAACAGTCCAACTCCCATCTTTATAGCACATTTGGACTGGTAAAATTCATTTTTCATGCCCTTTTATATATATTTTGAATTTTTGAGTTGAAGTACACTTTAATGTCTGGTATCATAACCCAAAGATATGGTAACATACATTACTTTTAAAGGTGAATAACTGGGACTATGTCAATGTTTCCAGGGTTCCCTGTTCCGAGGTTTGATGTTCCCAAATCTTGGAAGCATCCGCACTTCTAGGATCATCAAACCTGAAGAACAACAAACCTTGAATCATCGCCAGGTCATCAAGATAATACAAGAATGGGGAATATTGAACCTTGTGGACAATGAACCCTGCATATCATGTAGTAATATGCCCTTTTCACTTTTAACTTTTCAGACAGCATTCAATTTTCTTTTGTCTTGTCCAACTACTCACTTCATTCTTATTGCTGTGGTACCTCATCATCTGTCTTGAGTTGTACAACTCCGGTATTGATCTGAATGGGTTGACTACAATCAGTGTAATACCCGCCTTGCTGTATATCTCCCCTTCTTCATACCTGGCTCTCAAGCACTGCAACACTGTAATGGGAGAATAAAATCAAAATTATTAGTGGTAATGTGCACAAATTTTAAGTGAAGCACATGGGAGAATCAATGATTTTAAAAAAGTGTTCATAGTAAAGTCCAATCACTTCTGCACACATTCTATACAGATAAATTAGAAAATTAACTGCAATTTTTTTAGGAAGAATATTTTGCAGCAAAAAGCAAAGGTATATGTACAATACTGTATCACAACTTTTAGATGTAAAGAAAACAACTACTTAAAAAAATTCTCCAGTTTAATCTATTTAAACTTCAATTATTTCTTAATGGTCAATTGTATAATTTTAGGCTTACATTGGCATAGAAATGAAGAAGAGTACAGTACAGCTGAAAAGTTTGAAGATTTCTATTGGAGCAGACTAACTGTGCATAGCCTTATGATCAATTGAGATTATTGTTCTGTAAGAAATATTAAATGTGAACTAAGGATGATATTTTACAATTTGTTTGCAGCTCACAGGGCTGGAATTAATCGACATATTTTTGGCAATGGCCTTGCTGCCTTAGATGTAAAATTTAATGGCCATCAAGGCCATGGCCTCCATGCCCTGCTTGTGAGATTACACTGTGTTCAGTGCAAAATCGCTTCTTTGGCCTTGGTATCCTCTCAGTTCACATAAACTGCCCTTAAAACTAGTGGGGAAATGGCCTTGCCCTGCTGGAACCTTAATTCCAGCCCTGAGCTCATGATAATCTTACTTACTAGGCCTAAAACTTGATGCATATTTTTTATGGTGTTCATTTCACAGTCCATAGTCAATATTCTTTAAACACTGGGTGATGTACTGTATTTTCATCCAAATTACTCAATACTGTACATTTTTTAAGGGTGGAAAAAGTTAAGAAGCTGAGAAGCTTCTTACTTGGAAATTTGGCCATCTGAAGGGGAATTTTTGAAATTGGAGAGAAACTTCCCTTGTCTGTAGATAATACTACGAAAACAATTTTGGGAAAAGTTTTTGTGCCTCAGGCCTTATGTTTTACATTTCCCAGGTCTGCTACAAATCACACTCCTCAAAAAATTGAGGAGTGAGGTACTGTAGGTGTGGTGTTTTGTTAAACGAATAAAGTTTATAGAATATAGGTTCCCACCTTGAATCAAGCTACTGTTCAGTACAGAAGGTGTGCTAAAAATTTAACTCCTCACAGTGATTTGAGGAGAGTGACGGTATATGCAATCTCCTTCACATGCCTCAATTTTCAAGTTCTGCTCCCTTACTTTAAAATGAACATTTCTCAAGCCCTGCCAATAATTGCAACCTTCCGGTTTCAGGGTAGAAGAGATTTCCAACAGCGTAACTCGTTTTCGTTTCGTTTCGTTTTTTTTATTTATTACTTCATGCATGAATAGAAAATAATTACAAACTCTCTGATAACAGTAAGACTTAACAGCTTACCTTTCTCCTCTGAAAGTGGTCTCAAGTTTGATAAATCTTGAACTGATGAGAGAAATGTTTCTATTTTCATGCCATTCTGATGGCTTGTATATGCCTGCCATATAAAATAAAAGACATTTTTTTTTTTTCAAATATGATTAAACCTCCACTGATATGTTAAGAAGCTACTGAACTAGTGTATATGTACAGTCTTTAATGTCAGCATTAGAGTACAGTACCTGAGTCACCTGTGCATGAGTATGGTTGGAAATAGTTGGGAACATGGGAAGCTCCTTCCCTGGAATTTGTGGATCTACATAAAGGAAAATCACACTTCCTGTGTACATCAATATGAAGGGAGGGAAATAAATATATTTTTTCCTGCCCTGTGCATGACTGTCACTGTTTTCTTGAAATATCCATTGGGTCAACTACAGTATGGAAAAATTTCACTTGAGGAATTTCAGTTTGTAATTCATACTGCACATACAGTAATCTTAATGTACCAAGTAGTTTCAAATACAGAATAAAGTCTTCAAGAAAAATGGAACCCTCTAGAGCTTTAGATCTAATTCATTCTCTTTCTCTCCATTAACATCAGTGGATCAAATTGACAATCCAATGACACAATTTAAAACTGTCCTACTGTACGGCTAGGCACCATACTGGAAAGTAGAGCCTTTCACAGAAAGATCTTTGGCATACAAAAATGTAAGCCAACAAATTTGGCATACAGTGTACACAGCTGCTACAGGGAAAATTACAATAGTTGGCATACAATTGCAACAATTGGAGTGGCGTGTGTTTCCAAACACCTCCACCTTGGCGTGATTCTTTGGCGTATGGCAAATGTACTTTCCGGTGTGGGCTCAGCAGCTTACAGTAGCTGAAACACTAATTGTGCATTTTCAAAGGAAATGAAACAATTGCTGATAATCTAACCCTTACAGTAAATGGTTGACATTTGACAATTACAGAATGCAGGTGCATGCATATTTGTGTGCTGGGGAAGGGGAGGGACGGTAATTTGATAGAGTTTTATGGGGAGTGAGGGTCAATGAAGTACAAATGAGATCATAGGCAAATTTATGGATTCAAATTCAAGAAAGGTTCCTTTCAATATTGGACTAAAGCACTAAGCATTTAGGTGAGGTGGAGGATTTAGGACCCATGACCATTATACTTTACGGGCCACCTCACCTGTTACAGTCAGTACCACTGTAATGAAGCTGACACTGAGCTATCGTAGTGTTGCAATTCTGCATAATTCTTTATTCAGAATTAATTCTTTTGGTGCTAGTTTTTCATCCAGTAATGAGGAGTAATTGAATGGCTAACAGAACTTAAGTCCTTGAACAGGACTCTGCTACAGTATGTATACCATATGGGTTACAGTTAGTGTCCGCCCTCGCTACTTTCAGCCCCTCAAAAACGATGTTTTCCACCCCTTTTAGTTTTATTATAAGCAGAAAACATCTTTTTGAGAAGCGGAAAGAAATGGAATGGAATGTGATATCAGTGGTACTTTGGTCAAATGAAGATTCCATCGACTTTTCCTTAAAGTTTCAGACTTCATCCATATCTATTACTATTCGATGCAACACCCGTTACTGCCATGTTGACGTTTTTCCAAGCAACATTCTCACTGTAGACTTTAGAAACTTATACCTACTTATGTACAGGTATATGGTATTCAGTGCTGTGAACAACTGTTTACACATTCAGCATAAGTCTACCTATAGACAAAAGGACTGCTTAGGCCTATACGCAAAAAAATACAAGTCTGTGACTAGACTTGACGTTTAGAAAAAAGGTCATAAAATCCATTCTTTGCGATGACTTCTGATGAAGAGTCTGAAAAAGTTTTAGGCAAAGCTAGTCACTGAACGTGACCGTATAATCCGCTCCTTGTAGTCACTCCTTACTACGGTCACTGGCCTACATGTACAAAGGTAACAACCTTTTAAGCCAAAACAAAAAACCAAGCTATAATTACGATGGAATGGTGCATAGAACAGATTTGAGTTAATATAATGATTTTGAGCATTCTTAAATACCACTTATACCTTCTGGAATGTTTATTCCAGTAAATTCATAGCAAAAGGCAGGAAAAATGTGGTGCCATCCTTCGCAGTAACATCGACATCTTGATCGTCTGCTACAGTGCTACTGTGTTGCATGATGGGAAGCACTTCCGCTAGACAAGCTGTCGAAGACCAATTAGTAAGCGCGGCTAGTCAATACTTGTACTTCATATAGTAAGCTCTCTGTACATTACGAAATTGTACAGTCAATGCATAGGTTTCTCAGTTTAAATGAGATCACATGACAAACACTGACTTCTTCGACTGAAAAAATAATCTGCACAGGCTTAACGTTACTTGCAGAATTATCCAGCCAAAATTTCCCTCTTAAAGGTCTCATTTCGTTAACAGACTTGTGTGGAAGGTGAATGTGATGGCAAAGATGATCTGTGGAAAGTTTGGTGAGAAAAGGTATCTTTTGGGGACGTGAGGAATGCCTACTCACGCGTGAGTAGGCAAGTGAGCTGTGTTTTTGTGTATACTGGGCAAGGGCCCAGAAATGAAGTGTATAGCATAGGAATGTAATGCTGGGTCCTGTTCAATGGCTAGGCAAAGCTGCAAATTTCATTGTTGTCTTTTACTTGGATTTGAAATTTGAAGTTAACAGTTATTTTTATTACATGTTAGTTCAAACATTTCTTTCAGCCCCAAGATTTTTAGGGGCGGAAAGTAACATGCAGACCCCTACCATATGTCCACTTTGCTTTACTCTGCAACAGAGGGAGAAGATCCCGTTGATAAGCCTAGTAAAACTTCACAGTCCTAAATTAATTCCCATTTAAGGCCTGGGCTCGGCTACCCATCGAGATCTGGAGCCCATTCCACAAAGAGTTACGCCCAATCTTAAGTTTGATTTCCCATACTGAAGTCAACAGTAAATCAAACTTAAGATCGTGCGTAACTCTTTGTGGAACGGGCCCCTGGACGCCAGGTCATCCGAAACTTGCCGTAAAATTTTTAGCAGAACCAGTACCTGTTCAAGCTACAGCCTCAGCTTGGCAGAGGCTAAGGTAAGGGAGTTTGTAAAATGAAAGGTATTCATGATCAGACTTAAATGTGATTGAGAGGCATAAACTATACATTACCTTCCTTTGCTTATTAATCGGTGGAACGATGTTTCTGCAAATATTTTCAGATCTAGTTTTCATAACATTTGCAACAATCGCCTCCATGATTATCGTGAAATCGCGTTGTGGCTTCACACTGTACAGCTGTTGAAGTCAAATTTGGTGGCTATTTAAAAATCTAGCCAATCATAGGTTATGTCTTTACGATTTGAATATTCATATCAAAAACCATGTGATCAATCACATGATACAAATTTGCAATTAGTTTCGCGAAACCGGGAATGGCATCGAAAGCCTGGCCAAGTTGGAGGTATTTTTTCCTTGGAAACCGTTTTTTCACTTTCATTTTTAATAAGAGTATTGTTTTCCATTCGATTAGAAAATTTTCGTTAATGGCGTTCAAATTAGGGAAGGATTCATTGCCTCAGTGAGTCAGTATGTTTTCAAAAGTGGAACGTAGCATTAACATGCACCCTTGCCGCAACGTAAGGAAGACTTGGCCTAAGTTAATGTTACGTCGTAAGGCTTACACTTGAAAATGTAGCCGCCTATCTTACAGTACTATATTACTAGCTTAAATGCTAGTTCAGTTCCTTGTATTTACACATTTACGTACGTAGATCATAGATGCATATTAAAAACAAGATGCAATGGTGAAATATAGCTAGAGTTAAAAACAGGACGCTAGAAAAAAACAGTAATGAATATAATATTGAATAACGTTATGGTTAGCCTCTAGGCCTAGCCTAGGTTCTTTTGGCGGCTTGTTGTGTAGTTAATTAGTTATAAAAAATGGTAGAGCACTGCAATGTGATGGGTGTGGTTATTGGATCAGCACTCGTTGTTCAGGTATTGATAGAGATGATTATAAATTACTTCAACTTTCTAAGTGTGATGATAAATGGTGCTGTTCCAACTGTGATTCACCCAGAGGTTTATGTTCTAAGACTAGGGTAAGGGAGTGCAACACCAACATTGGATGTGATTACTGTAAAAAATGGATTCATAGCAGGTGTTCCTTGGTTGATGGTTTGCACTCTAATTTTACACAGGTAACAAACTGTGTATGGATCTGTCCTAGTTGTGACAATGGTAACATATAAAAACACAAGGGGTCAAACAACCCCCCCGTGCAACTGAGGAACAATTTTAATGCCCTTGATCTTTCTGACTTGTTGGGTGCTCACACCATGCATTGCTACTCTGATGGTATGGCACTTCAGGAGACCAAGATTGACAATTGTGTCACCAGCGGTAAACTTATTCCTGCTTGTTTAGGCTATGATATCTTCAGGAATGATCACACTCTTGGGGGTGGTGGAACCATGTAACTAATCAAAAGTTACCTTTCTCCAGCCCAAGTTAATTTTTACCAGTGATGGTTCTAAATCTGTCTGGGCTAAGGTCTCCATTAATGGGACCTGGCATTATTTTGCCTCCTGGTATAGATATTCTGATGCCCATGTTGAGCATATGTCTCTGCTAAGGGACCAACTTTCCAAAATTATGACTTCGCATAAGAAATCTAAGATGCCTTGTTTTCATGTCTTGGGTGATTTTAATCTCAACAAAATTGACTGGACTAATACAGTATTTTATACAAAAAAGAAGTGGCTGTTTATCCAGCTGCACAGGTTAATTACTTCTTGACATAATTGATGATTTTGCTGCTGACCAACTTGTAAATTTTCCCACTAGAGGGGACAGCACACTCGATTTGGTTATCTCAAATATTCCTTGTCAGTGCACTGATGTTAGCGCTATTGTTTCTCCAAGTGATCACAACCTTGGGCATTTCTTGTAGATTGAAGAAAACCCAGAAGGCTGGTATTTATGAGAGAAAGGGCTCTTGCAACTATGCACTAAAATCAAAAGACAATTTTGCACCTCCCATGAAAATTACATCAATGGAATGATTGGTGATATTAAATTTGATGCCAAGCACTCCTGGATATTTATTAATGGTCAAAAGAAAGATAGGCATCATCTCCCCCCTCTTAAGACTGATGATAAGTTACAGTAGCTGTTAATGATTTGGGTAAAGTTCGTGCTCTCAGTAACCAGTTCTGTAATGTCTTCACTAAAACAGTGATTCATACAGCCCCTTTCAGCCAGCCTGCTTGTAAGAGAATGAATGATATAACTATACCACTTTTGGAGTCTAAAAGCTTTTGCATGGTCTTGAAATCAACAATGGGACCAGATGGCATCCATACTTGGTTTCTGAAAGAAATTGCTACTGCTTTTGCACCTGTTTTAGGTCATCTCTTTCAGCTTTATCCCTTGCAAAAAGATGCATTCCAGAGGATTGGAAGACTGCAAATGTCTGCCCTATTTTCAAAAATGGTGACAGTTCCCTACCTTGTAATTACAGGCCTGTGTTTCTTACATGTGTCTGCTGTAAATTGTTGGAACATATAAATATTCCTTCCAGTCGTATGAAGCATTTTGAAACATATCACTTGCTCTCTCCCACCCCACATGCCTTATGTAAGTCTCATAGTTGTGAAACACGGCTTGTGTCAATAATTGAGGACTGGGCTTCCTCCCTGGAATGAACTGCTCAAGACCAAGCTGCAAACACTTGGTGTTTTAAAACATTCTTTGTTGGGTTGATGAATTTCTTGGTGGTCGTAAGCAATCTGCTGCTGTTAATGGAATGCGGTCTTCCCCGATGGAAGTTCTGTCTGGCATCCCTCAGGGGTCTGTCTGTCCTGGGACCAATTCTCTTCTTGGTACATATCAATGATAGTGTTGATGTTGTTTCTTCCCAAGGTCTGTCTTTCTGCATATGATTGTGTCTGTTACCATCTTATTAAGTCCAGTGATGATTGTCACAAACTTCAGAAGAGGAAGAAGAAGAAAAAGGAGAAGAGGAGCATTGCCTGGCCCCTGTCTGTGAATACCTGGCCTAGGCTGCCATACCCTGGGCTCAGGCTCTGACAATGAATGCCTGGCCTTTGTTGAATGCCTGGCCTCTCACAATGAACCCTCTAACGTGTTATTGACTGTTTGACTTTTGAATGAAAGCCTGTGTGCGTTATTTCCCCAATTTGGCAAGAAGTTTCTCAAGGTGCATTCCATGTGAAGCCCTTGCCAAGGTCTTCTTTTCTGTGCACATATATAGTGCATACAATCTGTAGACATGGGTACATACTTACAATGTACATGTACATAATGCATACAGGGTCACTATACATTGGCAATGTACAGTATGTACAGTACAGGCAGTACACACACATTAAAACTAATCAGTAGCAATCTGTAAGCGTTTGTACGAACAGTATGTACACATGTGCATAATGCAAATGCCATTCAATGGCAATACAAGTCCAGCTATATAGCACGTACACTGTACGTGATCATACGGCAGGAGTTGATAGATTCAGCCCGTTGGTACTCTGGGAGTACCATTTGCCCACCACTACGCTGAAAAGGAATCGGTGCTCAAGCTGAAGATCTTTGTCTTGAAGTGCATGAATGCAGACTGGTTCCTTTTTTCTTTGCTATTGACGCAATTCCTTTTTAAAAAGAGGTGCAATTAGCCATTACCAAATTTTTTCACATTGTGGAAAATTTTTTGCCCCTACCAGAGGATAGGTAAAGATTTGTCCCCTAAAGAATAGGTACATGGAGGTTGAATATCTCATACAGAATAGGTGCATCATTGGAGGCTTAGTAAACATAATTTGGATGGGGTTTTCCAAACTAGCACTGTTATATCATGTCTACAAAAGTTAGTAGATATTCCTCCTAAAATAAATCTGTAGCAGCAAAAACAATTTTTCATAGGACTAGGACCTTTTGGTTACAAGCCTGTCTTAGACCTATACTGCACGGTAATGTTTTTATTCAGCAATTGATATCAATTTACATGTTTCAGTAGCCAAACAATTTTGGAGACATCCCAATGTTTGGACATCTCTGTATTCCAACATCTCTATGTTCCAACAATAATGTACTTTGGTATCAACAAAGTGTACCAGCGCTGGAAAAAATGTTTATATCCCAGGAAAGTAGTAGAATTATTTTCCTGGGAGGTAGTAAAATTTGCCACAGTTCTTCCTACATTTTCATGGAAAGGGAAATTTCCCTCCAGCTGCCTTAATTGCCCACCAGATAGCCAAATTTTCCAGGAAGGGGCCTCTTAGCTTTCACTTTGGCAATGGCAAAAATGAACATTGGCAACGACAAAAATGAACTTTGGCGCCCACAATAATGTACTTTGGCACCAAAAGTATTGTAATGTAAGGGAGTGGGGGATTGTGTTGCATTCATTGCTTGGTTTGATGGCTTTGTCCCATCATTTTTGTCGAGGATTGTCAGAAGCCTATACAAAGGTATGGAGAAGTTTTCAGGCTTGGGCAACTCATGTCAATTGGTTAATAAAAGTTGTGTATTTGGAATCGAGTGTTTTGATGACAAATGGCATGGTGTAGGCATAATGAAGGACAAGTGCTGATTGACAATAATAAAATACAGCAGCTTTTAAATATTTCACGGGGAATAACTTATGAAGCTTTACGTCTATATCCAGTCTTTCAAATGAGAGCAGGGAAATGACCAAAATCAGGAACCAATGGGTGGTTTACGTCCTTAATTTTTGTCATTGATCTATTCAGATTTCAAAAGACCCGTTGCCAAGCAGGGTACAGAAGGGGGGAGGTATAGCTTTCAAGGGGGAAATATTTCTAATGGAGGGGGACAGATCAAAACAGCCTTCAGGGGAGGGAGGGGACAGATATACTAGATAAATTACATGCCAAGAGCTGCTTTCAAATTTCTGAAACCGAACTGCTTCAGAAAGCTTTGGAGGTGGGCTTTATAATGTTTAATTTATTCATTATCCCAATGTAGAACTCGTCACTGCCCCCTATTTACCATTGACCTCCACACTATTTCAATGTATGCCAATGGTCAATCGTGCAAATAGAAAATCTTTTAATTTATAAGAAACTCTCATTGTGCAAAATGTTTCAATTTCATAAAATCTTTAAGTAAATTGTCATGTTTATTACCCCAAATTCTTACATATAAAATTAACAATCATTATTCAATGTTTACTTTATGCGAAAAAGGAGAACATTTTGTGGTTAAGCGTTGGGTCTGTTGGGTCTGTTGTGAAATATGCTACCCTTAAGATGGAAGATAAGATGGCAAAAGTTCTTTTTTTACCCATTACAGTACATTTAATGTTGAAAGTAACCAAAATGCCTCACTGTCACAGTACTTTCCCCCCCTCCTCCTCCCTCGTATTGCAAGAAAAGGTCTTTACTTGCGTGCCCACTGCTAATGTTACAAGCCATTACACTGGTCTGTCAAATTCAAGTGTTACTACTTTCCTGTATCTTATAAAATAAAAATGACAACCTGCTCATTTTAAAGCTCTCAAAACGTAATTTTTGAAATTCCGCTACGTTTGTACAGGCCTCTGACAATCCTCCACAAAGATACATGGGACAAACCCTGTTCCCTCTATCAATGTTGAAGTTTCAGGATGCCTTGGGCTGCTTCAACATAAAATAGGGGAGTGGGAGATGGTGATCTGTTCATTGCTTGGTTTGTTCCATCATTTTTGTGGAGGATTGTAGATTACTCTCTGATCCTTAGAGCTGCGTATCTAATAGAAGGCAGAAAATTGAGGGTGGAGTGATTTTTTCAATTCAGCACAACAGAGTTTGAATTGGATTTTCTAAAGTTCAGATGGATATAATCTAATTATCTGAAGTGCAAAGAACTGACCATTGAGCTTAGATGCAATCTACATCACAGCAGAAATGAAAAACCTTAAAGGCAGTCAATTCTCACTCCAAACTACAACTTGTGTAGTAGTCTTCAGAAATTCTTCATTTGCAAAGCTCTTTGATTGATAGCAAATTCAAAAATGTAGAAAACTGTACAGCAATCATACTACACAGTGTCCTGTACTGAGGGTGACCTGACAGCACACAGGTAGTGTTTTAATAGTCACCCTGATGCAATAAACTGACATTGTGTCTCAGACTGGCTGAGAATGAGTTTCAGTCTGTTGTGGGAGGGGCTTAAGTAAGAAGGTATGGATTGACATTGTGTCTCAGACTGGCTGAGAATGAGTTTCAGTCTGTTGTGGGAGGGGCTTAAGTAAGAGGGTAAGGATAATTGGAACTGTCTGGGATAGGAGGATTTGACCTTTAAGAAATTTAGAGTATGGTACAGTATAGTAGCTAACTTTTAAAGCTACTGTACAGTACTCCTTATTTTATTTAGGCTTGTCTGTCATTTGAAGCAAAACACGTAACCTTCTTCCTTCAGTAGAGAAACTCCGGTCAAGACGACAAATACTGTACCATTTTGCATTAAAACACTGAAAGATGAAAAAAAATTCTGAAAAGACCTTCCTCTTAGACCCCTCCCTCAGAATAATATCCATGCCATACCAGAAAATGGTATACCAGGTACTGATGTATAAAATCAGATGTTGATGCAGTGTTTATGCTTAACTGCTATGACACAATTTTGATGCAATGGCTTGTCAATTTGATAACTGATGTTTGTGAAAGAAAATGAAGTAGACTAGATGGTTTAATTTTTTCCCATATTTGATATGTCAAATTTTCTCATACTGAGTGTATTGGCAGGATTTATGATTATGATTTCTTAGAGGATAAAGTGCATTGGTGTGAATAGTAAGAAAATGATATCACCAGTGATTGGGCAATCCACTATTTGAACTGCATGAATTAACTGTCACATTTCACATGGGTCAAAAAATTGTTAAGATGTGATTTGACCATTTGTATTCATTTTTCAGGGTTTTTAACATCTTGGAATACAACTATGCAGAACTTTACATTTTCATCAATTTTTTTTTCCATTTTTTTTGTCTTTTTTCTCAGCTTTGCAAAGACATTCTTCATATATGATCATGAAATTGTACAAAGAGAAGAAGATGATCCCAAGCTTGCAGTTGTCTTCTTCCATCCCCAACCACCTCACGTAAGTATCTTTCCAAAAAGAAAAGTTCATTCAATGTTTACAGCAAGAGGAATCAGAGGATGAAGATTTTAGCAGATTTCATTCCTTGAGTAGTTTAACAGACTGCATGGTTAGAGCATCAGACTTGCAGTTGGGGGGTTGTGAGTTTGAGTCCTGGCCGGGTCATACCTAAGACTTTAAAAAACGAAACTTACTCTCATTGTGCTTGGTGTTCAGTATAAGCAGTGGAGTAGGAAAACAAACCAGTGGGCCATAAAACTCCATCTAACTAACTTACGAACAAATCCTTGAGTAGTTGTGCTGTAGTTGATAACAGCAGAATTCCAATTTATGTAATGTAATCATGAGCAGAGTTCCATCCTGGGGTTTAGAGGTTGCTAGGTGGTACTTGCCCATGGGGCAAGTGTCACCTTTAGGGTCTACTTTGGCTCTGATAGAGAGTGAGAACTATCACTACTTCAGTATACAGTAGTACTATGCATGTGGCAATTACTGTAGGCCAATTTTGATGAGGTGGTAGCCAAAATCTTGTGGTTTAGCATTCCACAGAAACAGTGCTAGGGGAAACCATGGTGATATTTGTGCATGAGGGAATGTGTGATCCAAGGATGACTGAACACATCAATATCTGAAAAGCCCATGCGCATTGCAATGATTTGGGGACAAAAGTGTGTTTCAGGTGCTGCCTTTACCCACTGTTCATAATTCATACAATGTGTAGGTATGGAGACAGAGAACCCTGTTTAGTGCCCACAAGTTGGAATGCCAAATTTTGTAAACAAAAATTGAGGTTGTTGGCAGGGGAAGTTTCCATTGCTGGGTTTATTTTACTGTATTTGTCACAGAAAGCATCTGTCATCTTCAGCAAGTTGTCTTGGAGGTGTATTCCCAAAGTCTAAATGAAATCTGCCCAAAAATTAAGCATTGTCTCAAGTTTACATGCTATCAAATAATCCATAGTTTGCACCAGTTCAGGTCTCCTTCATTAATGGCAGTCGGTAAAACTTTAATCAGATTTGAATAAACTTCTCTTCTTCATCAAGTTAATTTTAAAGTTAACTCCTAAATTTTATCTTGTAAAGTTTATGCTCTAAATTCATTCTCAAAGTTAGGTGAGGCAGATCCAAAGGGAAACTGAACAGTAGATTGTACTGAATCTATCGCTTACATTTCACAGTCTGTTGTAGAGTTAAGGTATATCAATTGATGGCATAGGTGGTGATCTCAGGGGACATTCCTCTAGCACACAAAAATTTAAAAACTGTTCATTGACCTTCAATTTTTTGAAAATGAGGTAAAGCTCTCCCCTCCCCCACCTGCCCCCTCCCCAAATCAAGAACAACTTTTCACCATTGTTTATTGGGTGTGTACAGTACAGTATGCTTACATCTGGATTAACCCTTTACCGTTGTGCTCCAATCGGGGCATATTTGCGCGCCTCGGGAGTGGGCGGAAAAGCGGATATAGCACGCCCCACATCAGCTTCCGTAGGCGATTGGACCCGTGACCTTAAACTATTGTCTCTCCTGTGTTGTGTCCGAATTTTCGGGTACCTACTCGCAGTTTCAAGCTCCGTTGGAAACAGTAATGATGCAGGTGACAGCCGCGCTCTCCATATGGGTCCAAAAGGACCCAAACAATGGTAAAGGGTTTATAGAACCCACACACAAACATTATTGTCCATGCAAAATTTCTACACTATTCAAATCCGAAAATCAAAAACTCTAAATTGAAATGTTTATGCTGCGATATTCAATACCGACCTCCTCCCCCCCTCTCTTCCAGTAAAAAGAAATCTCTTTTCAATGGAGCATCCCTCCCCTCCCCCCTCTCATTTCCTACAGTAACATCTCATGCTTAATGTTACAACCAAGTAAATTTATTTCTTCAGAAAAGAAGAAATGATATCAGGTATGAAATCATTTGAAGAAGTCAATTTTGTGAAACGTGTACCCATTGTTTCATTTCCCTACAGTACTATACTGTAGATCTCCCCAACAGGGTGAATAAAACTAGAAAGGATTTGCATTACACCTTGTGGTACAGTATTAGCTACGCACAGGTAGATTGCTGTTTGGTAATCTAGTTGTGTACATGTATGCATGTTCACTTCATGCCAAGTGCAGTATGCAGTACAGTACAATAGGGAGTACAGTACTGTACATACAAAGACTACTTGCTTGTACATTCCTTCAGTGTTTGCATTTTGAAGTTACTCTCTGTTGGCTTTGATAAGTAGTCCCTATATTGTCTGAATGTAATGATTACCATTAATAACATAACTGTTCAGGATGAAAGTACTGGACTACAGCTTTTCTTTTCTCTCTTTCACTTGTATTTCCTGATAATTTCTCTCAAGCACAGAACAATGGAATGATAGTGAAGGCAATATACACTGTAAATGAGTCAGCTGCTACCTGTATGGATAATTTCCGTTGATTCCAACGAAACTACTCAACAGTTAATCAAACAATATACTTTCATTTTGATGTTTAACATGACCAAAAAGACCTGCATGAACTTGCCTTTATGTAGATGCTGTATGACTGCTTTTACATGATGGTAGCCTTACCTTATCTATTCTGAGAAAGAAGAGTGCCTTGCTAAACTTGTGCACTGTACTGTGTGTCAAATGCTGTTACAGGCGAGAATACAAGGGATACATCAGGGAAAGGATTTGATGTTTGAAAAAGTGTGACCTGAGCAGATTGTTAGCTTTAGGAGCTCACCCTTGGCTATTGGGAAAAACCCCTGTGGAGGTTCCATGGAAAGGGCCAATGGAAGCTCCACACTTTGATATTTCAGCAAATTGGAATGATGCTCAATTTACAAGTGAAGTTTTTCAGTTGTTTAACCCTTGATATGGCTGACAGATGGCTGTGATCTAAAATGTTGGGGTCTGGAGGACAGATTATTTTGAAGGCAGTTCTCAGGGATTGGTGCACACAATGTTTTGAGGGATGTAATTTGGGCAGTTAAAACTCAAGAGCATTTTCTGCATATGTCTATTGTCTTCCCATCTACTAGCCTACACAAAATTTTGCAATTTTTTTTTTCTATTTCAGGGGTTTATGTTCCTTATTCGTTCCTTATTCCCTCCTTATTCCCTATCAAAGAAATGCCCTTTAGGTATAGCAATTCTTAGAACAGGAGTCATACTTAGAGAGGATTTCAGAGGATGCACGCAAAGTGCACCAAAAGAAAAATTCATTTCTAGTGGTGCAGTATGAGTAATGCAAAAGCTAAGGAAAAATTACTTTAAATTCATTCATTCATTCATTCTCCCCATTACCATGTGCAGCTTTACCATATTGTGTTACTGGAAACTATGTTAGTGGCTGTAGGTAGATAGATTTTTACGGCCTAGTTTCCATCCTATTGGTTCAAGCACAGCTGGCCCCAGCCTTTTTTCCAGTTGGGGCTCGCTGGCTTGTTCACCCTACTGTACTTCATTGCCTATGCCAAGCATCACGCACCATGGCAATAGGTTCAGTTTTTAGAGTCTTTGGTATGACTTGACCTGGGAGTAGAGCCCGGACCATTGACATGAGAAGCAGATGCTCATTCCGTTAGAGGAAACGTGGTGTGTGACAATTGAGTTGTATATAAACAATTGTAAAACTGTAAAGATGCTAAGAACCTAAAAAGAGAATGAAAACATGGTGACCATGCAATTTACAAATACTAACGCTATACATCTGTGTCGTACAGTAGCACTACACCTTTAAAAGTAGTTTTAAGTATTAATTATGATTGAGGCAAATTTATTTGACTGTTGCAACTTTGCAAAATGTCAGCACTATAAAGTTCCTATTGATCATGTAAACACAGCACACAGTTTTGCAGAGCTTTTCAAAAATAATATAAATTTTGGTAACTCATATGTTTTGTTATGTGATTCAAATGGATTGAAAACATCTTGGGCATAAAGTAATAATTCCACTGTGCAGTTTTATTATTTATATTTTCTAATGCAGGTCTCAGAAGACATGCAGTGCCTTTTCAGTGGGCAAGTCATGGCAATGGTCAGTTTTCTGAATACTCTGACTGGCAGCAAACCACGTTTGTATCGATTGAAGAGAATGAAGATTGCATCAGTCCATGATGGTCGGTTTACTATGGTAGGAGAAAAAATAAGTTTCTAAGATAATTTCTGAACCATTATTATATTGTGGATAACATATGTCAGTGTGAAGGCACTTTAAAGTTTAAATATTAGCAGGGACTACTTCAGAAACTGAAAAATTTGATTTATTATTGCCAAACATCAAGTTCATTGAACTTTTTTGTCTAATGATTCATTTTACTATTCCTTTTGATTTTAGTCAATCATTCTGGTGCACTATGAAACCAACATTGAAAGGGGAACACATGTGGTACTAAGTGGCTTTTTGACATACTGAGGATTTAAAAAATTTGATACAAGTTCACATTTGTGAAAGCGTTTTTAAAGCTCAAATGGCTGTGTACAGTATTTGTAGACCATGTTCCTGAAATTTTGTCCCAGAAGAATTCAAAATTTTCTGATTGAAGAAAACTAAAATTTATCCAGGGGCTGAAATAAGCCTTTGAACTTTTGGGACCAACTGGACCTTACTGTAGCTCATGAAATCTAGGGCCAAAATAAGTAATCAAGGGGTCCAAAAATAACTAAAAAGGGACTAATAAACTACACCAAAACCAGTTTCAGTTTTCTCATACTAGTACTTACCAACTGCACAAATGTACAGTGTATATTTTCATGACAGAAATTTTTGGTCAAAATGTGATGCTTTGTATGCTCAACACACAAGCTGTGTGGTTCATGGAGAGGTTCATGTACAAACTGTACCAGTAGCATAGCCAGGATTGTGCCATGGGGGGTTGGTTTGAAGCACTACGTGAGAGAAAAGCCTAACGTGAGAGAGAAAAACCACTGTTTTAGGCCTTTTTTGCATTTCAAAGCTGGGTCATGGGGGGTTTTAACCCCCAAAATCACCCTGTGGCTATGCCACTGGACGATGCAATTACAGTAGACTTGAAGTATTTAGGAACCAATTTGGCCCTTTTTCTGTAGAAGCTATGAGGCAGACCAAATTTTGGGGGGCATTAGGACCACAGGCCCCTGTTTATTAGACCTTGTAATGTACTTTCACATCCGTTCTTGTTTAAAAATCACTTGTGCTGTTATTTATCTTCAACACAGTAAAAACTTTCAACCAATGTATTACCATTAATCTTATTACTGTGTAAGTGTGGAAAGACACACAAACTAGGCTTTTGTAATCATTTGACTCTGTTACAGTATCTATGAAAATTTAATTCATTTTTCTTTTCTTTTCAAGGCTATGGCAAGCAGCATCAATACTCCAGATGAAATAGCAATTCAGAAAATTCAAAACCTGTTTTGTCTTTTCAACTTTTTTCACGGATCTGTCAAAAGAATTTTCAAGGTTTGTTTAAGTTCACAAAGTGTAAATGGTTTCTTTTAGTTGTTGGTGTTTTTGGGTCTGCTGTAAACAGTCATGATTGTAGGTCCATAGTTATGACTTTCATCGCATTATTGTTGTGTCACTAAAGCAGTCATCTCACAAGGGTGGCACTCTATTGAAACATGCATGTGAGTTGGCAAATATGTGAACTTCCTCTGGATACAACAGGTATTTTCAACTTGAAATGAATTGTGGTGGTGACACTTGTCCTTGTTGATTTCATTTATGCACTTGCTTTATTAATTGTAAGACACAAGCTCCTACTGCACTTTCGGTCTAAAGGTAGAGCATATGCCTTTCATGTGGTAGGCCTGGGTTCTTTTCCCAGGTTGAGTCTTAATACCAAAGACTCTAAAAATGGAACTTATTCCCATTGTGCTTGATGCTCCACATAAGCAGGGAAAAATAAGTAGGGAAAACAAACTAGTGAACCACTACTGGAAAACAGGCTATGGCCATCTTGCCTTGAACCAATTGGTTGGACACTGGGTCAGTTCTATCTAACTAACTAACTAACTAACCACCTGACCCTTGTTTGAAAGGTTCATCATTAAGTCAATTTTCAGTAGATGGGTCAAACATATTTATGCATTAACACACCATTTCTTAGAATTTGATGCATGTTGCAATACCTGAAGATTACAAAGCCACTTCTAAGGTGATTTGACAAGAGATGTGGAGAACTTCTACACACCCCTACATCACAAAGGGGATGACTGTGATGCACATTAGACTCACCAACAGTGGTGTTACCAAGAGGAGGGGAACCTCCATGGAAAACCTTGTACCCCCATGTGCTCCCCCCCCCCCCACCCCCAACTGAGGTATTGGATTTTCAAAAACAGATATTTTTTCTTTAGTCAGAGTGTGGCTATAAGATTTCATAAAAATTGATTCTTTGTTGGACAAGAAAAGGCAGCAATTTTCACTTTCTTCAAATGAGAATATTGCTCAAATCACCTGGGAAATTCCATCTCAGGCTATCTAAGGGTTTCATTTTTTCAAAATTTTCTATATGCTCGAGTCAATGCCAATTGAAAATGGCCCTGCAGTCTTTAGCTCAGGTAACCTTTTGGGCAGGATAACATCTTTCCTAGAGAGAATCACATTTGTCTGCCCATCAACTACTTTCTCTATAGTTCAGCTCCCCCTCCCCTTTTCAAAATGTTAGCCACATTCAGTCATTGCACTAGTTTCAGTATTTTGCTGCCACTAAAAATTTTCTTGAAGTTACTCCTTGGAAGTAAGTTAATTAGCAATAGAATCTCCCTTAGATTACAACTGCAATACTTCAAAAATATCCTAAAACCCAGCAGCTTCTGGAGACTTCACCCCCTGGACACCCACTGGGACCTCGTAATTAGAACCTCACAGTTCACACTTGGTAGCATGGTAGGCACCATGAGTGTTGTCTAGCAGTGCCCTCTACAACCCCCCCCCCCTGTTCCCCACCACACCAGAACAAATTGTCTGGTCACACCACTTCTCACTGGTGCCTGGGAAACAAAGGGTTCATTTAACATCTGAGTGCATAAGCAGTGACTAAAGCAAGGTGTTTTTTCCTCTCCTTTGATGTAAAATGAGCTTTCATATGACAATTCACTCAATAAGAAAAGAAAAGACAAAAAAATGAGGATCATATGAGGTTATGGTGACACAACATGAAGACTTTTACTGTATTTCTATCCCAGTCATTCTCTTTAAACTATGCAATGAAAACTTGCAGTGTACCTTAAAAAGTTAAGAACAGTCACCCCAAACTTATTTTGAAGCAACATCTGAGTCTTGACATTTCTTCTCATTTGTCTTCAAAGTATCTTTCACAAATATTTAGGACTTCAATATTGCTCTTTCATGGTAAACCAAAGAGTTACTCCTAGTAAACACCTCAATTGAGGAGACTTGATTCTGGAAAGCCAATCATGAATCAGGATAATCTAATACACTAAGTGTAATTTAAGTGAGATGATCGTATTTCCACTTTTAAGTCTAGAATTTCAGATTATGTGTTGTAGTGGTGGGAAGAAAGTGCCATTTAACTAATTCTAATTTTTATTGCTTATTTAATTGTTGGTACAGTATATAAAATGTTAAAATTTATTCACTCAATTTGAAGAAGTTTATTGGGCAGTAATCTGTGCCTTCTTTTATTGTACAACTTAAATACACATATTGTTTTGTTTCTTGTTGAAAATCAAATGTTTTCATGAAGTGGCAAAAGCATTTGATTTCTTGCAAAGTTTTGTGACACAAAAGGGTATTCTGTCAAGTTTTCATACATAAGCAAGAGCGTGGTCATATTTTTGGCATAGCTTGCAGTAGCTTTTTTAAAAATAAAAACGTAAAGTAATTGGCACTGTACAAGAATGACTTCGCAACTTGTTGTTCAATGTCCCATTGTAAATTGAGTGGATAGACTTCAACATTTTATATCTTAGGCTAGCATAGCAATGTCTTGTGATGGTGAGAGTTGGATTATTTTCACACTTTGTGATACTGTTTTATATGTATTTTTGTAATTATAGACTCAAAAGTACACTTACAGTACTTACCTACTGTAACATGAGAAATAGCAGGGTTGTAGTAAAGATTTTAAGAATGAAACCCGCAGCTATTGTGTAGCAACGGATCATGGAAAACAAGCCACTGACTCGGTGAGCCATAATGGGAAAAAAAGGGCTGGCCTGGCCCATCTTAAACTAGTTCAATTCAATTCAATTCATTTCTCATATGTACAACAATCATCAACAGCGGTATTATTTCACAAATACTAAAAACAAAGTACATATGATGGACACTAGAAAAACAATGCAGTTTATCAAGGCTAGTGACCATACAAACATAGACAAAAAGATGACAAAAGGAAAAGAGAAAAAAAAAAATCTTGACAAAGTGATGAGATTTGAGACTAATAACTAAAAAGTTGCTAATGATAACTACTTATAAGGAAAGTTGGTTAGAAAGTGTGCCATAAAACCCCACCTTATTATCTAACTGCAATGAGAAAGTATAAACAGAAAGAATTTCAAGTGACAAAAATCTCCAAAAAGGAACCCAAATAAATGTCACTGTTTGTGGTTTTAAACTCTCCCTTTGATGGCTACCACTTGGATAATTCCTACGTGGATATTTCCCCCAGTTTGACACTTTCTGTGTGTGTTGGGGGGGGGGGAGTTTCTTAGGGGCTGTTCAAATAACACTGGATGGTAGATATCAGTCAAACATGTAGCAGCACTTTTCCTTGCTAACATTGTCATTTCCAACAAAAGTGTTGTATATTAGCTTCAGAATTCCCTACAAAATTAAAGAAGTTCCATTCATGCATTTTCAAACTTCATATTGCTCAGCATTCAATATATTTGAAAGAAAGTTTCAGAGAATACTTGCAAATGGAATGTCATCTTAAAATGTAATAAAAGCAGTGGAGGATATCAACAGGCGTCCGAGAGGAGCAGACATTCTTTCAGACTACCAAATATTACAAAAAATTGGGTAGAAGTTGTCCCTTTGGCCGCCAAAAATTTTAAACGTATCACATGTAATTTTCATGCATTCAAGAATGAAGATGAAATCAATTACATTGTTGCTCTTTCATTTTCAATTAATTCTAGTTGAAATTGCCATAACTTTTGTCTTTTTCTAGTGCAACTTCAGCAAATTTTTGATGCATTCAGCATTTTGGTTAAATCAGCAGGAATACCAGATTCCCCACAGGATAACCAGCTTTCCGCTCCTAAAATGGTTGTCCTTTGGATAACTCCTTTATTTCCTCAAACTATGAACTGAGAAGTGTTGTTTGAAATGACAGACTAAGGGGAAAATTCTTCTTTAAAGTGCATCTAAGAGTTTTGCTCTTTAAAAGCAGTTCCCATAACCTTTAATGCAGAAAAAAAACAAATATGTGGCTGCTGGAATTTGTTTAATTGTCAGGCAATAACCTCTGTACCATTCTTATTAGTGTTTATATTCAACAAGTTCTCGGTCAGTACCATGAGACATTCCTTCTTGTACTTTTTAGGAATATGGCTCTGATCATGACGCCTTTGTCAGACATGTTGCCACCATCATGCCATCATATTTATCATTTGTCCATTACCATGACAACAAGGTCAGAGAATCCTTTCAGGATATTCCAATGGTTCAGTTGCCAAAGGTAAGTTGGAGCACTTTCAGAGCAATTACTCCATCGAAAACAAATTTTTTCTTACTATTGTTTAAATATTTATAATTAGGGTTTTTTTTTTTCAAGAACTTCACTAGATAACTGCTTTCAACTTAGAGGCTCTTTGCATTCACCTCAAGTAGTAACACTTCCCCCTTAGTCAGACACACAAAATCAAATTCCTGACTGAATTCCAGCTTGGCGTGATACCTCCCTTTGAAACCATATGGCTTAATGAGAGGTTTTTATTCACACACAGTTGCTCCACTTCATGAAGTGCAGTAGATACAGCTTTGTAGTCATGATAGCATCAGAAAAGTGTCATGCTATCTAGTTTTAAACAAATATTTCATTTCATACTTTCTTTGAAAGTAGTATTGTGATAAAGCAATTGATTTCATGCAGATTAAAATTGCTATGCTTCATTGCATTCTGTGCATTATGACATGCAAGTCATGGAAAATATTTAAAGACACACATAAGTTGCAAAGAAGTTGAAAGGATAATTTTAATGTGAATTTGAAAAGTCATTTCCTTCTGCTGACAGGGATCACACATGGTTTACTTGAAGGCCTCTCACCTGCTACAGTGGTTAAAGCGAAGACCAAAACTTCTTGGTGGCTGTATTCTTTATAAACATAAGTAAGTTGTATTATCCTGTTACAGGTAGTGTGGTCATTGGTGTGTGAAAACTGAGACTATGATCACTAAGGATTTAGCAATTCAAAGCCCCCTCCCCCAGTCCTTCCTTCCAAACTCCCATTCTTCCCTTTTCTAGAAATGTGTTTTGTTTTAGAAATTTTGCACATTCTGTGGTATTTTGAAAGTCTCTTGAGCACTTGTAAAAGATAATCATAAAGTTAAAAGAATGTGGTGAAGTTTGATTAGGATTCAGTCCAATCATATGACTTCATGAAGGGAAATACATGGAAGCTAGGTTGTTCATAACTGTCCAGCAATTCATCTTGGAAAGCATGGTAAATCAGAACAACATTGTACTGAAAGAAAGTCACCATATGCCATCCTTTTAAAACAAAGAGGTCAGCTTAGGTTAGATGGTTAGTTTTATGCCCCGTTTTTAAACCAATTGGTTGAAAACTGGGTTGTAAAACTCGGTCTAAGTGAACCTAACCTTTTTCACAAAGTGTGTGAATAGGAGGTTTTCTCCAATGAGGACCAATAGCACAATGAAAGTTTTTGTCACAGCATACTTTCACATACAGTGATCTTGAAATGCAAATCCTGTGATGAGATGGAACTCTCAATAGGTTGCTATATTGAAAGCTATCCCTAAAATTTGCAAAAGTGGCTTTACAAAGCAAGAAATAGTGGCATCATCCCATGTTTTAACCAACTGCTTCCATTTATTCAAATCAAAATACTAGAAAGTAAAAATTCAAATTTAGTACAGCCTCAGAAGGTATAATTTGTTCCAAGTTTTATACTTGTCTCTCACTGTTGTTGCACGTTTTGCAATTAATTCTTCCCCTTTAATGTATCCACCATTTTACCAGGTATTAATTTCCACGAGCAAGTCTTTCATATACCCACCTCAATCCTATTAACATTTCCATCAGCCTGGAAATGTTGTCAATAATCTTGTTTTTGGTTTCGATGATAAGAGAAACCAATGCAATCATGATGGCGTGCGTGGGTATGTATGTATGTATGTGTGTGTGTGCGTGTGTGTGTGTATGTGTGTGTTTGTGACACTTTGCTTGTTAACACGATATCTCAAGATAGGAATTTGCGACAGTTTTCAAACTTGGTACATAGATGCGCCATATTGAGAGGAAGAACCCTATTGTTTTTGGTGGAGGTCAAAGGTCACCTGGGGTCACCAGTGGTCAAAGTCTGAAAACATTGTTAACACAATATCTCAAGATAGGAAGCTTGGATAGATTTCATATGTGGTATGTGGAGGTGTTATAGTCAGTAGATGGTCCCTATTGTTTTTGGGGTAGTTCAAAGGTCATCTGGGGTCACCAGGGGTCAACGCCTGAAAATCTCGTTTACACGATATCTCAAGGTAGAAAGCTTGAATAGATTTCATATTTAGTATGTGGATGTGTTTTGGTCAGGAGATGGTCCCTATTGTTTTTGGTGGAGGTCAAAGGTCAACTGGGGTCACCAGGGGTCGAAGTATGGAAGCCTTGTTAACAGGATATCTCAAGGTAGGAAACTTGGATAGATTTCATATTTGGTATATGGATGCATTATAGTCAGTAGATGGTCCCTATTGTTTTTGGCGTAGGTCAAAGGTCATCTGGGGTCACTGGGGGTCAAAGTCTGAAAATCTCGTTAACACAATATCTCAAGACAGAAAGCTTGGATAGATTTCATATCTGGTATGTGAGTGTGTTATAGTTAGAAGATGGTTCCTATTGTTTTCAGGGTAGGTCAAAGGTCATCTGGGGTCACCAGGGGTCAATGTCTGAAAATCTTGTTAACACAATATCTCATGGTAGATAGCTTGAATACATGTCATATTTAGTATGTGGATGTGTTATGGTCAGGAGGTGGTCCCTATTGTTTTTGGTGGAGGTCATCTGGGGTCATCAGGGGTCAAAGTATGAAAACCTTGTTAATGCGATATCTCAAGGTAGAAAACTTGGATAGATCTCATATTTGGTATGTGGATGCGTCATAGTCAGTAAATGATCCCTATGGCTTTTGGCGGAGGTCAAAGGTCATCTGAGGTCACCAGGGGTCAAAGTCTGAAAACCTTGTTTGTGATATCTCAGGTTAAGTAGCAGTGATAGATTTCATATTTGTTATGTGGATGGGTTATGGTCAGGAAATGGTATGTAATATTTTTGATGGAGGTCAAAGGTCATCTGGGGTCACTGCTGGTCCAAGTCTGAGAATCCTGTTTATGCAATATCTCAAGATAGGAAACTTGGATAGATTTCATATTTGGGTATGTGGATGCATTGTGGTTAAAAGATGGTCCCCATAGTTTTTGGCGGAGATGAAAGGTCATCTGGGGTCTCCAGGGGTCAAAGCCTGGAAACCTTTTTAAGTTTGATCTCTCAAGATAGCTGATTGTCCATTTGTCTGTCTGTTGTTTGTCATTCTAGCTATGTATGGCTTTTATGGAGATTAGAAGGTCATCTTGAATAACAAAATTATATTTTGAGCATGCTAGTATAACATTTGAATGAGAAGATAAAGGTGCATGATGGCACTCTTTGAAACGGAACATTTATGTATCATGGAAACCTCAATGCATTTTTGCATTCTGGTTTAATAAGGGAAGATGCTGTCACCTTAATCAGAATTTAGGAATACAATGTCATCCTTATTCATAAATTGCTTGTTTTGATCATGTGACAATGCTTTTGTTACTGAATTGTTAAATTCAAGGAAAATGACTCCTTGTCTTAACTTTTGATTGTAAATGTCTCCTTGAACACCATCTGCAGAAATAGGCTACTTGTAAGACAGAGATTTGTAAGAGTTAATTCATTTTAAAAAGCTTATTGTGGAGTGAAATTAAAGAGTTAGCCAAGTCTGGTAAGAAGATTCCCTTTAAGAAGGCAGTGTACCAAACTTTTAGTTTAGTTGTGGGAACAGGATTTTATTTGTGTGAGCACCAATCACCAAATGTTAGAGCTTGTAGTTTTTTAGTATACTGAACAAATGTGTTAAACTTGGCTCATGAATCTCTTTTGAGAGGACACAAAGATATTGGAAAAATAAGTTTTTTGACACCTTTGTTTGCTCTTCGTCTCCCTTTGGTATTTTTTCTTTATTCCAACGACAAGTAAAAATTCAATTTGAAAAGTTGAAAAGTTAGCATTAAGATTACAGGACCAGTTGGAGGACCTCTAATAAATGTTAATATATAAAATGAAAAAATCTGTGAGCTTTCCATTGTCTGTGGTATTTCAAGAAATATACAATGTAGAATGAATTTTTTAGTAGAATTTAATAAATTTATACCATAAAGACCCCTCTCATTGGACAATTTTTTGTCATCCACAGGGTTCTCTGTACACAGTTGACACCGCACATAACCAGGTTCTTACTCGTAGTGAAGTCCAATAAACATCATGTGAGTAACTTTGACTTAATATATATTTGTGTGCTATTTGAAAGATCTTCAACCAGGAAAGTAGTAAACAGGACTTTTTATTTCCTCAGAATAAATTTACAGAACGAAAAGAAAGATGAAAAAACTCCATTATGCAAGGCAATGTCCCTTCTTAAAAGTGTTTTGCAATTTTGAAACAATATGTTTTTTTTTTTCTTCCTGTAAAAATGTGTAGTGTATATTCTTCGTTGCATAATTAACAAAACAATCTGACAAAATCAGTGTTGTATTGTAATAATCCTGAATTGTACTTATAATGCATCAGAATTAGGCTAGGGTGACTGAATTATTTGTGGAGTCTACTACTTAAAAGTCATTTTAGTCTCTAGTCAGTTTGAAACAGCAACAACAGCAAATCAATGGAATCATAATCTACCCAGAAATACATTATACTACCAAAAATTTTAGTTGTGCTACTATTTTTGCATCATAATTCTCTAAGCATGCAGGAATTTACCTCCAAAATATGATTCTTGTTCATATTGAGGACATTAAATATTTCTTGTGAGTCTCAGCATAAGCAACAGAGTAGGAAAAAACAAACCAATGAGCCACAACTTATAAAAAAGGCTGTGGCCAGCCAGACTTAAACCAGTTGGTTAGAGACTGGGCCATAAAATCTCATCTATTAAATACTCACTCAGAGGCTGAAACAGTAGAAGTTGAGGAGTGAAACACCATCCAACTGACTGACACCAAACCCACTTTTTGGGGAATGGATTATACTTGACTCTCCTCAAGGTGTTGCATCTTTCAAGTATAGTTGTGTATTAACCTGCTCAAGCATAACTACTGTACTCACAGAACTACTTTATGTGTAGTTACAAGAGCTGATCACTTCACAGTAGGTGGCCAGTTTATGTAAACTTTGTTAATGGTCAAAATTATTATCATCCTAAAATAGCGTTGAAATCTTACCAGATTTGTATACGGTATATCATACAGTAAGATACTAAAATTCATGCCCTCCACATTTGTGTACATTGTGATAGCAAAAACTAAATGAGAATTTCACTAATTCACTAATTTTACTGTTCTTGTACATTCATGGTTTGATATAACACTGTAAACAACACACATATGGACAGAAGAAATATTTTTCAAAGTTTGTACAAAGGCTATATAAGCTGTGCTTCAAATTTCTTGCCAGAATACATTTTGGTGTATGGTTTATATCATATACATAAAGAAATGTTAGGATGGTGTAAGACTCTAGGTTGTGTAGAACTTTGGAAAAAGGATGCAAATGGCTCTCGACAGTTTATTCACCTGTGTTTCCATTACTTTTTGACTAATATGCAAAATTCATATTGTGAATACTTTCCCAAACGGATAGAGTTTCCATTTATAATATATACACACTTAGTCACAATTGGCCATTAAGGAAACCATTGGTTGAAACCTTTGAAGGAAAATCTCTGGTTTTGAGAAGTCTACAAAGTTGTGTTTTGTATCTTTGAAAATGTTGAACTGAGAACCATCTTTAGCTGTTTTTCTCTAGCTCTGCTAGCTGTAGGTTTCAAAATTAATTACTTGAAACTGTCTTGGCACAATTTCTTGGGGACCCTTGTGCCCACAATTTTTGAAGCCTTTTCAAACCAAATTTTGCCTTTGTTTCAAGTACTAGTAGTCCCAAAATCATTGGATTAACAGGTTGTATTGCAAAAATAATAAAAATGGTGGTGGAAACTGCCAGTTCTTGTAATTAATGCACTTTGACCTTACCTGAAGTCAAGCCCTGTAAAGTCTTATTGTTTAATACATCATAGTGACTTCCTTCATTAACTCAGTCAGAGTCAAAGGTCAGTAGGCTGCTATCAGGGAGAGAAGTATTTTATTGTTTTGTCTGGTCTTCATACTGTATTTACTGCCGAATTATAGCATTGTCTATCCATAACGTTTGACATTTAACTACTAGTATCAAACTAAAAGCCAAGTGTTTTTCCTCTTCCAGCTACCAGCAATTACTTTATCACTGGAATTTGAACCACCTGTAGGAGTCAAAATCTTGGCTGCCTTCCTGACTGAAAAAGAATATGCAATGTTTGGGAAAATACCACTGTCTGGGAAGCTAAATACAGTATACAAGGGTGAGGACACTTCTCAGATTGATGCTAATTCAGAAGGCTGTGTTGCCTCAACTGTGGATGAGGTCAAAGGCAAGAAAAGAGCCCCCAAAAATGATAGGAAAGGTAAAAAGTCATCATTAAATAGTGCTGTGCTGCAGAACAGTGATGGAGAGAATAAACCTGTAATACAAGATAAAGAAGTTGTACCAGGACAGCATTTAAGTTTGGATCGCAATGACCTTCATGGTCATGATCATACAGTTTATGATAGAGACAGTTATGTACCTGGGAATGTAATTGATAATGATAATGAGGAAAATGTATCTACTGAAATGCATGTCAACAAACTTGAGAGGAAGTGTGATGGCAATTTAGGTGAAAGTATACTAAATGGTCATCATGGTGCTGAGGTAGGAGAAGAAAGTGTGGTTGCTCAAGGGAACAACTTTATGGAGAACAGCAACTTGAGCAAAGGTAAAAGAGATGAGAGTGATGTCAACCAGTCGAGGTTTAGAAAGAAGGAGAGGGTGGCAAGGAAGTTGGGGTGGGGTGGAGTTCAAAGTGAGATGGAACCCCAGGCAGATGAAAACAAAATGTGCAATACCAAAAAATGGGACATGACCTCAGACTTGACCTCAGAAGAGGTAAGTCATATTCAAAAGGAAAACTCAGGTTTGACAGTCTCTTTAAAAAGTACCAAAGGTTACTTAACTGAAGAAAATTCCTGTGATGGTAGAACCTTGTCGTTAGAAGCCAGATTAAATGGAATTGATCATTCTACTGGATCTGATTTTGAAGAGAGATTAACCTATAAAGGTGATTCTGACAGTGGGGACTTTAAAAGTGTACCAGAGTCACAAAGAGATATGTCAGTAGATAATGATAAAGTCAAATCTGATGTCGATGAAGGGAGACAGTCAACTGATGACGGAGATGGTATAGTGAACATTAGTATGAATGAGGAATGTATACAGGAAAAGACAAAAATATCAAATTGGCCGCCAATGGATCAAAGGTCCATATCCTCATTTTCTCCTCTATCAAGTCGAAGAACATCTGTATTTACAGAAGGTGAAAAGTCTAGGAGTGCAACAGATGAGTCAGACAATGCATTTGATGCTAAAGTTCGCAGCACCTCTATGATGTCCTCTTCCAAGGTTGGTGATGAGAATACTGAGTGTTCAGAGGTAAGGTGACTTCTGTTTCTATGTTTAACTACCATATTGCTTTGTTTTAGTTGTAGTATAGGCTAGTGAAGGGGCTTTCCTCATTTTAGGCTATAAAAGGTAGGATTGGTGCATTATGCACTGAGCAATTCCAAGGCACACCCTCTAGCTTTGGTTAGCCAAATGTTTGTGATTTTTGTCTGAGAAGTGATGCAGGGATGTGTAAAAATTTTCCAAATGTTGTGTCTGAGCAACCTAACAATTGTGGCATAGATTCATCAAATTTTGCAAAAAACATGAGACCAAGTTTGAAATGTTGATTCAATTGGACGATGGAGGTATGTGCCAATGCACAGAAATGTTTCTTACTCCTAATGAACATTGGAGTTGTGAAAACAAGCCAGTGAGCCACTACTGGAAAAAAGGCCATGGCCGGCTTGACTTGAACCAATTGGTTGGAAACTGGGCTGTAAAACTCCATCTAACTAACTAACAAACTAACTAACGAAATGAACATTGACTAACCTAGCATAAACGTAAAAGGGTGAGTCTTCCAATTGATAAGTGCATTATTTAATGATCATTTTCATTTTTCTGTCATACAGGTCCCAGGAATGGTCAGCATTTGCCTTTATATACAAGTACATTCTGAAGATCTCGTTGTTGTTTTCTTAGCAGAGAAATCTTTGGGAGCTGATGAAGAATCAGTCAAGAAAATTGTGAGGAAAATCTTCTTTTATTTTTCTTTTGTTGTAACATACCTAGTTTCTTGCCATCAGAGTTTGTTAGCTTCTAAAAACTTTTCATTTACCTGCCAGCACAGGTTTTCCTCTAAATTAGCTAATTAAATAGTTGGCTTCCTCTCACATTGCAATCGTGCACTTGATCTGCTTTTCCTTTTGCCTGTTATGTGACCAGCCATATGCACATCTCAAGTTAACGTTGCACTCAGACTATATATGGCAGTCTGTGCTGTGTTTGCGAATGAAGCAGGACAAATAAAGTAGCATATGGACACAAAGAGAGCTAAAATGTGCTTCATAAATCTAATGGCTGAAAGTCCCCCTATGAATAGTGAACAAGAAATTTATGTGAACAGGGTAAGTAGAGATATATTCTTTTGTATGTTCAGGCAGACAAAATGTGATAAGGGAAAGATGAGGTTGCAGGCTCAGATAAAATTGCTTGAAGAGTCTTAAACTTTTATTTTTGTATAGCTCCCTCACTGCTAATCCAAAATGTATTGACATGTCTTGTAACATGTACTAAGTAGGAGTTTAGGACTTGCTACTAAGCTTTATACCTTCAAACTTACCATTTGGATTTGACACTTTTGTTAGTGCTGATGCAGTGATGAATTCTAGCAATGGTACAGTGTAATATATGACTGTTTGGGGTTAATGTAATTTTCAAAAATTGTTTATTGCTAATCAATTTGAAGTCCTTTCCACTTTTGTCATTTGTTGGTTGTGATACAGTTATGAATTTCAACAATTTTACCTCCAAAAATGGGTTATTTTTCCCAAGTTCAAGTAAATCCACTCTCATTTGTGCTGATGTGGTGATGAATTTTAATCATGTCCATTCTATCATCAACTTGTCAATAAGCTGCAAATATTGTTTATTTCCAAACAAAATGAAGAAATCACCACTTTGCATAGTGATGATTAGATGGTTCTGTAATGTTTAGTCAGAAGTGAACACACACTTTTACTTGAAAATTCTGAGCATGCATGACTGAAGAAAGACAGTCTTGTGTACTAAAAGCAGTGTTGTAACAAGTCAAGACTTGAGTCACGTCCTCTCAAAATGATAGTGACTCGATAGAATTCAGGAGTTATTTCCCCATTGAAATAGTACAGTGACTCGAGTCAGTGAGTGGACTCAAGTCACTTAAAAGTTTGAAAACTGGTGACTCGAGTCACTAATCTAGTGACTCAATTACAACACTGACTAAAAGAGCAAATTTTGTGCCCAAATGGGTGGTAGAGACCCTCCAGCCTCCACCTTGAATAATGGTAAGTTTTGTTGAACACAATCTCATGGCAATTGTAGCTTTCCCAAGATGAGTTCATTCATCAAGCATTTTAAAATTTTCTAACAAACTATATTCAATTTGGAACCAGAATTTTGCAGATGTGGGTATACAATCATGTGCATGAATGTAGAATATGGCTCTGGTTAATGGGACTGCAAACTTTGAGGAAGACATAGAAAGACAAAATAATTAATGCAGAATATGTGCGACTTCTGGAAATATGTGAGGATATCTTATGGTGATTAGTGTTGTAACAAGAAGCATGGTGGACTATTGGCTAATACACTTGCCTTCTACTCCTGCTGGGTGAATAACATCTCATCTTTGGTTAAGATGCTTCATCTAAATTGTCTCTCTCTCTACCCAGAACAGAATTTAAATGGTCATCTTGTCATTTCAGCTGGTTATAGCTGCAGTTGTTTGGAGAAATTGCCTGTAGGATAGACCACCAGGTGTCTGGTGTAGTGGTAAAGCATCTGACTCTCACCCTAGTGGTCCAGGTATTGATTTCCTGACCAAGTTATTCTAAAGACTTCAAAAATGAAACATTCTGCCTTTGTGCGTGATGCTCCCCTTATTGGTGTGGCTGCCTATCAACTGAAAAAAGAACAATGAATGTCACTTGATTAAACCAGAATGTTATAAGTTGAGGCGGGAACTTGTAGCAAATCCAGTAACTTTATGATAGGTGTCTGACTAAGTATTAATACTTTGCAAGCCCTTTGTTACCATGGTGATCCTACATAGTGTTTAATCTGTCAAAGTAGCTGTATGTTTCCAACAGTATTGAAGTTGTACTAGTAACCTTAAACACTTACATCTTCATTTATGGCAGTTGAGGAAATAGGGAAAAGGCAAAAGCAGTTTCAGTAATGTCACCCTTCTCACTGTGACCTCACATAAAAAAGTACAAGTGACTTTATTCATTTAAAAATTAACTTCATAAGATACGTCTTCACTTTCCATCTGCTTTGCTTGAGAACAAGATAAAACTTGTTTGAGAAGTTATGAATGTTTTGTGGCTGAATATTTCATGTATTATTAGCTCAGCCCTCAAAGTGGGTAGAGCTTATGTTATACTGTAGAGGGTAAAAATGTCTGCCACACAAAAAGTGTCTGTCTCACTTCTTAAAAGGTTTCAGCCTCTGTAATTGCCAGTGGATTTTCCTCAAATTTGCTGCACATGTGTCATTTTCATGGGGCAACAGATTTCCTTCCTAGCGACAAGATAAATTTAAAAAAATGGTAACTTTGGGCCATTTTTATCATTTTGTACCTCAAGGCAAAATTTCATGAAACACAATCCCAGTGGAGGCATCGTAAGCATATACTGTACTATAGGTCAGTATTTCCTATCAGCCTTCAAATGGATGGTGCATCGAAGTTTCTTCCAGTTCTGCACTTTTTGTTTAAAATTTTCACAGAAGAGTGGGCTGGGGAGGGAGGGAGAGGAAAACAGATGAAAATGATTGGAAGGGAGAGATGGATTGAGGGAGCGGGGAGGGAAGACATTTGGGTATATTCTCTTTCCTTATTGCTTATGCCACTGTCCCTACAAAACTGGTCAATTGTACTATGACTTAAGTTTCAGATTCCTCCCCTCATAGGCAGTATTATCTTAAAGTGTACCACAAGTCAAAAAAAATAAGAAATACATTTTAAAAAGCATAAAAATAAGTCCTAACAGTCCACTTCCATCTTCATAGGAATTCTTGAGCTGAGATGTAAAATGTTGAAGTTTATTCAATTTAAAATGGTACATAGCACAATAATTTGTGATGTCATTGTTGAACTGTAAGTCAAATTATTATCTTTGTCTTTTTTTTTTGTTTTTGTAAAAGTTACTGCAACTTGTACCAAAGTGTGATAGCACTCTTACTCTTATGGGGTGATGTAATATGCTATGGAAGCAAACAGGAGTGTTCAAGGTCATAAAAACATTTTTAACTTTCAAAGGAAACCAAATATCTTATGTGAGTTGTCCAACTAGAAAATCACAAATTACAGTATTGCACAATAGACCAATTTGTTTTAAGTGAATAAACTTCAACATTTTATGTCTCAGCTCAGTAATGTTCTATAAAGATGGGAGTTGGACTGTTTGCATTAACTTTTCATGCCCTTTAATATATATTTATTTGACTTCAGGTACACCTTAATAAGGGGATAAACTAGCTATAGAGATTTCATTCCTGACACAGTTCAACTGCGAGATGAACAGTGTTCACATGCTGGTCTGCCCAACTGGAGTACCAAGACTTTGTTCAAGATTCATAAATAAAATACTAAACTGGTAACATCAGAATGGTTGAGCAGCAGTAGCTTAGCTGCTCTAGATATGACGACATAAATTTGGTAATATTTATGACACCTTTAAATACAACATTCACATTTTGTTTTCTATCTGTCAGATTTATATCTTTGATATTAACTAAATAATTTTCTCTTTTTTCTTCAGAGACAAACAGTTTGTTCTCAAGCAGCTGAGCTAGAGGAAGAACTAAAGGCAACAGAAAAAGCAAGCCCAAAGGTCAGCACACATTCTCTATCAGGTTAACTCCACGTGAATTAAACACGGTTCTTTTTTTTGTCGCTCACCCACCCACATAAAACTAGGAGTGCAGTAGGCTGTTTGAAGTTAAATCAGAACATGAACATGATCAATACATTTTGCATTTTTCACCATCAACTCAAGTGGGTGTTAGTGTATCATTGCACAAAATTTTTGACACAGTGCCAAAATTGCCTTGTGAACCAACTGCAAATTTAGTTCATTTTTTCTTTGGTAATAATTTTTGTAAACTCTCAATTTAGGTGATGTCAGAGTAATAAAATTTAACTTTAGATAGAGGATTGTAGTCACAATGTAACCAAACAGTTGATTTAAAATGTCAAGATATAGTTGACTGCAGCCTTAGTAGCTGATAAATAAAATCTTGCTGTACACAGAAGATTATGGTACAGATAAGTATATAGTTTGGTTAAAGTGTCAATATAAACATTCATGGAGCCTGTTGGAGTGGTACGGTAGTTAAATAATGTATTATGAAGTTTATTTTTATGACAGCCAGGAACATTTGAATTGCCCTTTACACACAAAGTTTCTGTTTTGATGGAATCAAGCATCCTGTTAGACTTTTTTCCAACAAATACTGAACTCTTTATTTTGAAAACACATCCAATGGATTTACCCATAGACTAACTAGTACTGTATAGACCTTATGCATATGATCACAATGCTAAAAGCTGTCCCCTTTTTGGAGGGAAAAGTGTATCTTTGCAGGTTACACTGCCAAATGCAGGTAGCCCATAATATCACACGATTGCATATACTCCCAAATTTGCTGCATTTTGTTGGACAAAATGTACTTGGTCTTCATCTTTTTCCTCCAGAGTGACCTCAGTGTGGGGTCAATGCATAATATGTATAAAGTGCACATGGTTACATGTTAAACATTTTCATGCTTTATTATGGTAATTTATCACTGTGAAGGATTGATCCTTAAAAGGACAGCATCTCTATGCAGTACTGTGCTGCCCTGCCCTATGTGTATGCTGATCGTTAAAATAGTTCTGTATCATTTTAGCTGTTTGAATCACAATATTTTGAAATAGGGAAAACACACCCACCGGAAAATGGCCGGCCTGATTTAAACAAATTGGTTAGAAACTGAGCCATAAAACCTTACATTACTCCTTACTTATTAAACTACAACATTTTGCTATGTTGCCAATTGTATGTCCTGACAGCAACTGTATATTTTGTTGCAGGATCAATCTACCAGTCCATACAATTACATGGGTTATAATTCCTTTGAACATTCTTTAACAAGTGAGTATACATCCTTCTGTGAACCATGTTTAAAGAACGATAATATTTTTAAAAAAAAAATACATGTTATTTTCTTCTATTTCTCTCATTTTTTCTTTTCTTCTTCTTTTTTTTCTTGTTGTTGTTTGGGAGGTGGCTTGTTTTAGAATTCAGTGGTTACATAACTATAAACCACTCAGAATACTTCAAGTTCTATACATCCACACAAGTAAATTTGTCCAGTATCAACAGGCAGTGGTGTTAAATTCAAATGTGATCATGATATAAGAAGTTTCATTGGTGAACAGGTGCTTGTGTTCAAGTAACAAATTACCAAACTTTGTTGAATGTAAAATCAGATGGCAAAGATACCCCCTTTAAAATACAATAAATATGTGGTCTTATGGTGAAGTACTGTAGGTAGGATCTGCATACCATATCTGTAGGGTAACCAATAGTTCAGGTTAGAAATGGCATATGTGACCTTTAACGGTTGGTCATAGTGGACTACCCATGCTTAATTTGTGTTTTACAAGAATTGATACTGTACCTGTGCCAGTGCTGTAGTCGTAGAATAGGCCAACAGTATTTCCCATCTGTCAGAAGAGGTCATTAAAGGGAAGGACTTGTGCCGTATTGGAAATATATTTCAAACTGGACATGAACTTGAACAGTATTTGGACTTGTATTTAAACATATTTAAACACGCCTTTTTATCTAGAAGACAATACATTCATGTTGGTGAGTCCTTACATCTCATCTAGCTAACCTATATATGGGTAAAATGTTTATCTGTGACATAGCTATTTCCTTTTTAAAATTTATTTAGAAATTAGCCATGTATATTGGGCAAAAATCATAACATGGGTGTTAGGTCAAGAATTTTCACGTTGTCTTAATAAATGACAACAAAGTAAAGTCATAGTTTGCTGACATTCCAAAGTTTACATGTTTCTTTTTGATTTTCATTCTCCAAAAAGCTAAACTTGAATCCCAGATTCCAACAGATGATGTCAAATTTTTCCATGGTGCTAGGTTGTTACACAACGAGTTTAACAAGGATGCAGATTTGACTAAGGTGCATCTTGGGTAAGGCCTACATTCAATTAATTTTTTTACTATGCACATGGATTGGATTTCAATGCACTTATCAATTGTAAGACAGATCATCTGCCCCCTTCCCTGGAGACAGTTGGGGTTTGAATGTGTTTCATGTTTATCCAATACGGGATATTAGCCTTTAAGGAGATCCGTCATGGCTACCACAGTTTTTAGGAAAAAACTTTGGTTCCCAGTTGTAGTACCCAACCACTGTTTCATTACTCCTATTAGCTGCTTCAATGAGCAGCAGATTTGATTACCATTCTGTTACAATAGGAGCCCAACAACCTTGGGGTTCAAATAACAAATCCTGAAATAAGTGATGGCAAAAAAGAAATCAAATTACTTAAAGTGCACTGAAGGGCTACATCCCCTTTCAGCTTATTCTGAGATAAAGTGCTCTCAAATGTCAACCTTCATGGTCACTTTCAAATGCTTAAATGGCATATAATTACTACTGATAACAGTTCCTGATGAGATTATTCTAAGGGTACCTTTTTCTGACATGTCAGAGTTGTGATGAAGGGGTATGTTTAAGTTTTTTTGTTGCAGTATAAAGCTGCAGTCACACTTCATCAAATTTGAACTGGATTCCTGTCTAATTTTTGGGGGTCGTTTTCAAAATCTTCTCAATCTCTGTTTGGAAAAAGCCAAAAATTTACCAACATGTATAAGTATAAAAGTTGTACCACAGAACTATGAAAATTAAATATCTTAATTATTTCTTGATATCACATCGATAGACGGATCTATTTTATCGGACTCCGCTGTCTCATTAAAAACATATGGCAGTGGGACTTAATGAAAATGTCCGTTGTCTTTTCTTTTTGCATACACGTTAGATGAACATCATATAGTTACACTAGTTGACAAATTTTTGGCTCTTTCCAACCAAAATTGGAGAAGATTTAAACAAGAACTGGAAAAAATTGGATCGAAATCTGACCCATATTCATGGTAGTGTGACCGCTGCCTAAAAGTAACCTATTAGGTGAAGCATATTTTACAGCTAACATGCATCAAGGTCTATGACATGTTGGGTCAATTGCAATACAAAGGGATGAATCAATATGCAACAATGTGTGATGCTCCTAACAAACATTGACCTACCTTTCCTGGGAATCAAAGGGAGCACATTACAATTTATAAGTGCATAATGCCATACAAGGGAAAACATATGTATCTGTTGAAATAAAAGTTTGGTGCAAAATTTATAGGGACTGGCAAAAATGTACAATTTTCTAAAGTATGTAACCTGGTTAGTTTCAAACTAATGCAGTGTTTACAAATGAAGGTAAAGAAGCAAAGCTGCAGTTACGTTACTGTGTTGACACACAGGACAATGAGTCAGGTAAAATGACTTTGGGAGATTTGCAGAATACATGAAAATACCATAGAATGAACTGTGTGAAACATACTGATGTGCTCAAATTGATAAAATAATTGTGCAGTTATTGTTTTATTCATTGTTTTGTGAATGAAGTATAATGCAATACATTGGACACAAAAGAAAATGTCTGTTGAAAAGTTGGAAGTTTGCATTAACCTTTCATTGGTACATTTACAATAGCTTTTCCTGATGCCATGCAAATGAATGATGTATAACACCTGATAGAAGCTGTATTTGTGACAGCTGATGTCAATAACCCCATTCAAAAAAATCTGTCAGAACACTTGATGGCAAAGTAAATGCGTCAGTATCTTTCACTTTTAAATAGGTATTTAGTTACTCATTAATGGATCAATTTTCGCTTTTGATACTCAGCTGGAATTGTTCTTTGTTGTTTTTGCTGATATAAATCATTAGTCAAAGATTTTGTGAGGCTACTACATTCTTGATATTTCATCACTCAGCATGAGTATGTTGTCATTCTGCAAAGATGTGCCATCTGTATACTGGGCTTATCATGAGTCGATCACCTAATAAAGTTCGTTACCACAAAAATATGAAAACATCTACAAAAATTGATAAAACTTGACAGTAATATTTTGTAATATGTCTTCTTCTTTGTGCTATATTTTGGTTTTGTTTGGCTGGAGTAACCTTTAGAAAATGAATCTTAATGTAGGAGGCAGTGCAAGTAGCAATGCTTATGAAGTAATCATGAGTCGATCACTTCATATTACAAACAAATAAAATCCTACAAATTACTACATTTAGGACCAGATTTTGACATAATGAAACAGAACAATCTCCTTTCTATCAGAATTCATACTTAAAACTTCATTAAAGACATTCTAATCATCATTTTTACTGATTTTTGCAAATTTCTGGTTTGTACTTTTGCTGAAACTTGAAAATCTGGCCATGACTAACATTTTTGCTTTAAAAATCAAAAACATGATGGAAAATAATTTGTTTTGATGTTGTTTGAAGAATTTGCATCGCAGGTTATTCTAGCATCGCAATCACATCGCACCTACTCGCTGCAATGGCATTTAGAAGGCAGTGATCCACTCATGATAGTGATCGACTCATGATAACTTAGTATATTCCTTTCTACAAAGCAGCATAAGGTGGCCATACATACATACAGCACGAAAGTCATGTTCGAATGCAGCATAAAATGTTTTGGAATCTTATAAGTGGCTTTTGTTTACCATTTGGGTCTTTACAAACTTCCAGTAGTATCATCAAAACAGTTTCGCTCAACTTGTCAATGGCTTTTGATTAAAGTACATGGTCACTAACAAAGTCAGATGGGCCCCCAGCAGGTAGGGTTTGGGGACTAAAATTTTGGATGTGTGTCAAATCACTAGCTATCTGTTCAGGGTGGTCAGTAGCCCAATTTGAGTGCTGGTTAGTTTTCTTATTTGACAAATGTGCTCCATCATATGTTTTGTTTCATTTTGTTTCCTTTCATTTATTTGGTTTATCACTTCATACATAAAAAGAAAATAATTACAAACATTACATGAAACTTAATAGAGGGATACATGCATGATGTGAAGGGAAGTACACGAAAAACCCAGTTGGGCTTGGAATATGGACTCCCTAGCAAAACAAAAAAACAAAGCAACGTATAAAAGCAGTAACAAAAAATCAACAAGATGAAACATAGAAAAAAACAAACCAACCCTCGGAGAAACCTAAACCACTAAAACAAAGAGGGTAACGAAAGGAAACACCATACCCCAGCCCCGAATAACTCCCCCCCTAACCCACCTGGGTAACAGCTGAAAAACACTCAGTCCAGTGCAGCAAAAGATCAAGCATTACAATTAAAATGGGTCTACTTAATAGGTGTCAATTAAATATCGGGAGAAGTTACTTCTTAAAGATTTGATACCAGGCTTATCTGTAACAGCATGTGGAAGAGAATTCCACAGCTTGATGGCACGGTTACGGAGAGAACTTTGTTGTGAAGAAGTCTGAATAGTGTCTTGATGCAGGAATGTAGATTAATGGGTATTGTGATCATGGATTGAAGAGTTGTGTGTAAAGAAGTTTAGAAAGTGATCGGGTATGATGCCTTTAAGAGAGCGGTAAGTAAACGTAGCAATGCACACGTTTATTACATCACAGAGTTTCAGAAAGTTTAGTGACTTGAATAAATCATTTGTGTGATCATGTGATTTGGAACTGGTGATATGCCTAATAGCTCGTTTTTGTAAAACATTTAACTTGTTCAGTTGGGAACGACTCGCAGCAGACCAAATAACAGAACAATAGCTAAGGTGTGGATAGGTTAAAGTAAGATAGATCATTCGAAGAACATTTCTGGGGAGTACATACTTCAGTCGTCCAAGTATACCAACTACTTTGGAAATTTGGGATGAGATATTACATATATGATCGCTCCAAGTGAGCTTCGAATCGATGTACACTCCTAGGAATTCAACATAATTTACTAGCTGCAAACATCTTCCATCAATAGAAACATCAAAATCATTGTTTTACCTGTTATTGAAGACCATATAATTAGTTTTCTCAACATTTAATGAGAGCTTATTTACAGCAAACCACTTAAAATAAAACTTGAGTTCGAGACGCACTAGCTGTTCCAGACGTTGTGGATTAGAGTTGCTGAAAAAGATATTTGTGTCATCAGCAAACAGGACAAGTGAGGAGTTCTTAGAAACATGAGGTAGATCATTAACATAAATTATAAATAGGAGAGGCCCAAGAATGGACCCTTGCGGAACACCGCATTTTACTTTTCTTAGCTCTGATTTTACACCCATAAAAGAAGTAAATTGCTCTCTGTCGGAAAGATAGCTTCTAATACAGTTATATGGGACCCCTCGAAAACCATAATGTGATAATTTGGTAAGGAGAATGTTATGATCCATGGTATCGAACGCTTTGGACAAGTCAAGAAAAAGAAGAAGTTTCCTTTTTAAGGGAGGCACTGATGAGTGTTTCCATAGCATCTACTAGGGCAAGTTCGGTGGAGCGTCCAGGACGAAAACCGTATTGACAATTAGATAAAATTTTGTGCTTTTGTAGGAAACAATGAATTCTGTTATACATTATTCTTTCTAGGATCTTTGACAAGCATGGAAGAATAGATATAGGTCGGTAGTTAATAAACTTATTCTTGTCACCTTTTTTGTAAATAGGAATTACCTTTGCTTCCTTCAATTTATCAGGAAAAACTCCGTGAGACAGGGAAATATTAAATACAAAAGTGAGAGGTTCAGCTATGAAGGGAATAACACGACGGACAATCGCTGGTCTCACACCATCATAACCAGCAGCTTTCTTGGGGTTAAGACATTCAAGAGCAACTTTCAAAAATTCATTTATATTAATTGGTGAAAGGTATATGGAATTCACAGTTTGCAGATGTAAAGAGTCATTATTACTAGTAGAAGTACAATCAGGAATATTCTGTGCAAGAGAAGGCCCAAGATTTACAAAAAAGTTACGTATGTACTGTACCCCCATAAAATTTATCCCATTTGCCAAGCCAGTGCAACTGTGCTTTCACTTCTGTACATGTGTGTGAGGATCATATCCCTAGGTTTCTTGTGGGTGTGTTAAATGCTCAAAACCAGATTCACATGATGATTCGCAGGTATAATTCATGCTCAAAGGATTCAAATTTTTCAAAATTTCCTTCGTTCAGATGTTCAGTTTTGTACTTTTTTTCTGAAGTTCATCCCTTTTTTGCTGGTTAGAAGCAAGCCATTTTTAGCTCAGTGCCAGTTGGCAGTTGCCAGTTAGACCCTGCTGGCTCCAAATGGGGCGGCAACAACCCTGTATCATTTAATAATTGTAAAGTACTAACTTGTTTCACTTGATTTTCTGCAAATGTGAGGGTTGTAGACTGACCTGATAGTATTCTCACCAAGTGTGGTACATTTGTAGCCAGTACTTTTTTTATTGGAAGTGTTCTGTAGTGTTACGTTGTATGCATCTACATGTGTATTCTCTCTGTTGTTGTAAAGAAGAGACTTGTAGTTAAACTGAAGTTTCTTCTCAGGTTGTCAATTGTTTTGAAATATTTCCAGGCATCAATTGATTATTTTATTTACATAACCAAATCTTGATCAACTTGTAAGCACATCATATCAAATTTGCTCATAATGCCATTACCCTATCATCACATAGCAGACTGAAACTGCGCACAGTATCAAAAGCAAACCTTAGTTTTTCAGTTTTACTTTAAACCAAAACCTATTGCATTGATAAGGAAAGTATAATTTGTATTAATCTCTCAAGCGCAGCAAGAAGTTCTATTCTATTGAGGAAGTAAGAACCCAACGTTAGTCAGGAACTTACCTGGTGAATACAGTCATGCTCTGCTAACATTGAACAAACACTGGTTGAATTTGATTGGCTAGTTATTGGTGCATTGTTTGTTTTGGCGTCCATGTTAAAATTCTGTCAAAGCATAGCAACAATCACAAGTCAAATCATAATGAATTTCAAAGAAATGAAATATGCAGTGTGGTAAGTCATCGTACCTATGACGATCAAATCTTTTTTCATAAGTAACTTGGTGATAGAGGTGATGGGGAGTGATGTAACCAAGCTCACAACCAACGAGAGCAGTGGGGAGCCCTCACACTCTTTTTGTGATCCCCCTTTGACCAAAGTTGTCCAAATGCATCAAAAGCTGTTTTGCTATGCCCCTTTCCCCCCCAAAAAAAATTTACCCCCCCCCCAAAAAAAAAAATACCCCTGCAAACTTTGTTCCACCCATACCCATCCTGTAGTGCCCTGTTTGGCTATGGAAATGTCCAGATTGAAGTATTCATAAAATGGCAGTATACTGGTAAGTACCGCAAGTCTACGAGACTGTTTCATTTCAAGTTTGTGGTGGGATAAGCCTACTCATCAGACCAGATACATGCTCATAAATTGCATTATCAGTAGGTCTGGTATTCTATTTAATGGTATGTATACATTTGGCAGTCTTTTTTCTGTAATAGTGAAAGTAGGAATCAAAATTAGAGTGATAAGGATGTGAGGCAGGGCGGGGGAGGGGGGCATTTACCCTCCCAAGTCAGGGCTTATAACAGATGCATTCAAGCAAATGTGGCAGCCAAGAAAGAACTTAATGTCCTTTTGGCATGGCATGACTCTGGTACTTTGTCAGAAATCTTTCTTTTGTTTAATCAGCAAATGTGTTTAGCCTGTTCAACAATTTAAAGTTACAACAAACACATCCAGGGTAGGAATTAATCCAGGGCTCAGGTCAATTAGAAATAGCCCCCAAAATGTTGTACTAAAATGAAACAGGCCATGTATTCAATGGTGTAAGACAGAGTGATTTGAAGGGAAATATTGGGTAATCAGGCCCCCTTCGTGAGCTAACTATAATGAACTCTTACACACACTGTTTAACACAGCGGTACTGAAGTCCATCCAACTTGGTCCAAAATTCCAATTTTAGGCAAAAGATAGCCATGCTCCTCCTCCTATTCCTTAAGAAAGTTAAACTGTACTTCCAAGATGGGAATAAGTAAAAAAAAAATTTGATACTCATAACCATAGTATGTTACAGTGCAATTTCTTATTCAAGCACTGAAAATTATTGTACTTTCTTTTTTAAATAATGAATGCATGCATCTTACATTTCAGACTGACAATGAAACCCAGGGTTCTTTACCTGTCCTGGGTTAAAGTGGCCGTAAGTTTATTGTCATTTTACTGCAGAATGAAGGATATATAGTTCTTCATGACAATTACAATTTTACAAAGTTTCAATGGAATTGTTTTTTTAATACTCAGTGACACAAAATATATGAAGTGTCATGATAATTTGCATGCTCTAGTTAAGAGTTGTGTAAAAAAGTTGAGTGGGCGGGGATGATGAAGGGTCCTTGAGACAAAACTTAGTTTTGTGAAAAAGTGAAAGTCATGCACTCTTGAAAAATAAACTGCAGCACCTTTCTGGAACTTGTGCAACAATCATTTTATTTAAGTACTATACTATAAACACCCATTACTTGCTGTTAGTTAGCTCATTACTTGTTTCTGTGGAACCAGCCTCAGAGAGTTACAGTACCAGATCAACAGTTCAATATTACCCAATGCCCAGGGTTCTGTATCATCCAAGCAACTGGCCTATATTCATTCACATTGTCATTTTCAAAACTATAGAGAACATTTTGGGCTGCAAGTTAGGTTAGGTGTTCCAATCAATTCTCAATCTCTGTATATCTAATACCACTTAAGGTTAATCATATTCTTCATTATAATGCCTTCAGATCTTGTGCTCTCAGAAAAGCTGCACTCTGATTTCCCTTCGGAGTGTATCCACCGTACCTTTGAACGCCATAGGGCGAATAGGGCTACCAGCATTGTTTTGTCCTTCTTTCCCTACCATGAGAGTACAATTTTGTTTGATGAATATGTACCTGAGTTGAATACAGAAAGTATTAAAGGTACTTTCACTGCACAGAATGTCTAGGATTTGATTCCCAATCCGAGTCATGTCAAAGACTTTAAAAGTGGAATCTACTGCCATGATGTGTGATGCTCCACTTAAGCAATGGAATATAGATAAAAATCAAGTTCACCCCCCCCCCCCCTCCTCTACAAACTGTAAAGAAGATGATAGGCACTGCTTGATGGAACCTGAAGGCTGAGACATAAAACGTTATCCTGCTTTGGACTGTATGTAATATCTAATGACAGGCTTTAAATTTTGAAGTGTACAAGTGTGATTGCACACCATCACTCACCTCAAATCACTGTGAGGAGTGTGATTTTTTGCACACCTAGATGAAGAATGGGAGCTCATATAAATCTATCTAACTTTTCATAAAACAGCACATGTACCACACTCCTTAATTTTCTGAAGAGTGTGATTTGTAGCACACCTGGAAAATCTATAACTCAAGGCCTGAAACTGGTTAGTTAGACTAGATCTTTTTTTTTTCATGCAATATTTGAGCATTTCAAATGCAATATTTCCTATCAGGTTAATGACTGTCAAAATAATGTATGTGGCAGAGTTTCTTTCTTGTTCTAAAATTGTTCAAGTCCTCCATTTGAACCACCTCTCACAACAGGCTGGGATTATCATGAGAACATGCAACCATGGCTTGGAGGGAGGGGGGGTGGGATTATCATGAGAACATGCAACAATAGCTGGGAGGGGGGGTGGGGGAGAAGAAACATAAGAGTAAAGGAGATAAGAAAATACGAAAGTTTTGCATACTTCATCCTAACTGAAGGTCTAGAATTTTGAGGTGTGCGAGTGCAATTGCACACCATCACTCACCTCAAATCACTGTGAGGAGGGTGAATTTTGGCACTCCTAAATGAATAATGAGAGCTCACATAAATCTTTTGAAGTTCAAAAAACAGCACACCTGCCATACTCCTTAATATCCTGAAGAGTGTGATTTGTAGCACACCTGGAAAATCTTAAACTCAAAGCCTGTAATGTGAGACATTAAAATGAGTACAAAAAAACAAGGCTCTGCTTACATTTATTTTAGTACATTCCCCCACCCACTAATATTGTGTAATAATCATCTCTAACATGGTGTTATCAAGTACATGCTTGCACAATACAGCTTGTAATTTTAAGTGTACAAGTGTCTCAATAATAACTCCAGATGACAAAAATGTAGTAAACTGTCTTGGTAGAAGATTTTAATGAAAGCTCTAGTATTCTACTTAGCAGAATTCTTGTTAAAAGTGAAAATGGTGATTAACATGTTTTATGAGGTTGCCTCCTAAGTATGGTTAAGTTCCCATATGATACTATGATGCAGACCTCTCCAAGTTCAGTCAGCTGGAAAATGTCGGGGCCAGTCGCAAGACTCTCAATTTGCTACTTGATCCCCTGTACTGAAAGAAATACCCTCCTCCTGTTTAAGTGACAGGAAGTTGTGTTATTGAAATATTTACATTGGTTGTGTTATTTTCATATTGTACATGTTTGTGTGTATCGGGGATCAAGGTGATCCAAGATCAATTGCGTACTACTTAGTTGTTCTGCGAAAGTTGTTATTGATTTTGGATCACCTTGATCCCCTGTTACATTTCAACTTGTTTACATGATCATCTGCATATATGCAGTCATGAACTTCTGCCAAGGGATGATCAAGCTCTCTGGATCTGATCCTGGGAAAGAGAGTTTTCACTTGCAAATTGGTCCCCTGTGTGGGGTCAGATTTAGATCTGATTACCTGTTTGTTCTCAGGTGGGATTATTTTTTATTTAAAGTCCTTTTGTTAGGAATTAATTAATTTCACTTTATTAGTTTTCTGCACAATTGAGTTGTTTGATTTTGTGAAGATAAATTTTAAGGAGTGATAAGTTAACATGGTATTGCTTCTTAGCTTATTTCCAAGCAATGCATTCACACCCATTCCAGTCCATGGTCATTTGACTTCAAACAAAACATCAAATTTCTAGGAAATAAAGTAGGAACTTTTTTTTTTGTCAATGTGAACCAACCGCACCATCATTAATGTAAGCGATCATGTTTTCAGCACTGTGTCAAAATGATTTGACTTGAATGAGTTTGAAACTATGTAGAATCCAGCAGAGTGTCCCTGTTTCTGTCAACATATCACTTGAAAAGAAGAGGCTTACTTATCAGCCGTGATAAGATTGCCTTATTGCTTTATTGTTTTTAATGTTTAAGATAACAGTCATTTTATCATATATGATAGTTTGCATGGGAATTTTCCCTGTGTGTTGTGTAAAGCAAGCATTGCAAATTCTATTGAGTTTCCTGGTTTTCGCAACCACAGGAAATGTTTGAATGTGAAAGAGGAAGTCTGAATACGTCCTGCGAGTGTTGATCAAAAACAAACACATGTAAAGAAGGCGGTCCTAGTATGTACTGTAGTAGGAAATAAAGAAAACATTTAAACGACCTGCTTTGGTATTCCCTTCACAAGGTAATTACTGTAGAAACACATATAGGCCTAATGCTGGCACACAGATTTTTATTGTCAGTGAAACCCACTGTCATTGGCTTTAAAGTTGTTTGGGATTATTATATGGGTTTGTTTAATGGTACAGTACAATAATGCTGATGTCCCTGCAGATACAACATCACATTGACAACTTTTTCCATTGACAAAGTACAAAGAAATTGATGTTGATTGGATTGTCAGTGTCAATGTCATTAAAAAACACAAATTTGTATGGTGAAAAGAATTTAACAAATACATCGGGATTAAACAGCAAATATCAGTCCTCTGTGGTATTTTGTTTAATTGATTGAAGACTGTTTACTATTTGCAAATTGAATTTTCAGGTTTTCAATATTCTTTTAATAAATCACCTTATTGATCACATTATTTAGGTTCCATTTGAAAAGCAAGTAGGTACATGCAAGAGGGTAAAAGGGCAAGAGCAGTCTTCCCTACTTGAAGTAGTGTAATGCACTGTCCTGTTTCATGATTGGTTCTTCAGGGTCATGTGATAGTATTTTTCACCTCAAATATTAAATTTTTTGGGAGTCACTGCTTGGTTTACCTTGAAAATACAGTATTGAAGTCCTAAAATATAATAAAAGATGTTCTGAAGATAACTGAGAAGATGGTTGCTTTTAAATAAGTGTTGGAAGACTGCTCTTGCCCTTTAAAGGGCCAAACCTCTCACCCCAAACTACAATTTCGGTACGAGGGTACCGAAATTCTCAATTGGCTCAGCTCTTTGATTGATGGCTAATTCAAACAATGCAGAGTACCAAAGCTTATATTACACAGCATGAATGGTACTGAGAGTGTTTTGATTATTTAAATTGATTTTTTTCTTTACTCACCTTGAAGCAATTAACCCTTTACCATTGTTTGGGTCCTTTTGGACCCATGCGGAGAGCACGGCTGTCACCCATCTTTACTGTTTCACGCGGAGCTCGAAACTGCGAGTAGCTACCCAAAAATTCAGCCACAAAATGAGAGACAATAGTCTAAGGTCACGGGGTCAATAACCTACGAAAGCTGATTGGGGGGGTGCTACGTGCGCTTTTCCACCCACTCCCGAGGCACCCAAATATGCCCCGGTCGGAGCACAATGGTAAACTGTTAACTGAGATTGTATCTGGATGATCATGAATTTCAAGCAATTGTCTAGGGGCTTAAGTATGAAGGTTAAGAGAATTGGCACTGTTTGGGGTGAGAGAACTGGGCCTTTAAGTCTGGTGAGGTGTTGACGGCTGTTTGTGTAAGGACTGACTTCATTTTATGCCATACTCGTAGAATGACGAAGAAATTATCTGGAGTATTCAGCTCATGAGTACTAAATACTGCTATGAGTACAACTATTCTGTGAGTTCAGAAATCTTAATTGACAACTTTTCAATTGTTTTCCTGGAAGGAGTGAACTGTGTATTGTCACAAGCATGATTGCAAGTAAATTTGCAGCATAATCACATACATTCACATTTATATACATACATGTAACGTACGCTGTTTGTGCGGGCAAGTAAGTGGTTAGAGCATCCTACTTGTAACCAGGAAGTCTGGAGTTCAACTTCTGGCAGGTTCATGGTGGAAGACTTCAAACATAAAGCTTGACATATACTGCCATAATGGTGCTGGGTGCTCAGCATTAGCAAAACAGTATTGAAAACTACATGTTAAATTTCCCTGCCTATAAAAACCCTGTCTACACCTTTTTGCTTCAGTGAATGAAGGTCAACAAAAACCAAATAAGAAATTTCCCTATTGCTTGCCTTTCACACCTTGCAAACACATCTGGCTGGTATTATTCAGCCTTTGTTCACATCTTCCTCTAGCTGCCTCTTATCAAGCTTGTGGTTTCTTGGAGCTTGCTTGAATGAGTTAAGCAGGAAGTCGAATAAAATTTGATTTCCCCACCAAACCTCCCTTTTGGTGCATGGGGACTCGTGTGAAATTTCTGATAGGGTAAGAAATTCCTCATGTAGGGCTTGTGAGCCTCAGCTAGAAAAAATGCCTCAGTCGGCCAATGTAAACCGTTTGATTAGAAACTTGAGCCATAAAACCTCATCAAACTAACTAACAAATTAATGGGATTTAATGTCATACCAATAAGAATGTGTTTTATGGTGGGGTGAAAATCTGTAGGAAATTGCAAACATGGGGTACAAATTTACAAAAATGTCCAGACAAAAGCAAATGTTGTGTTGGGAGAGTAAGTTCAAATAAGGTTGAAGTCCCCCCCCCCCTTTGTTGCCTTTTAAAACAGGTGGATTCTGGTTTTATTCTACACCCCATGTTATTCCTTAGTTCACAAAGGGTGATGTATGTTACATATACTGACATGGACTTAACCGTTTCAACTTTATACATATGTATATTTTGACTTCATTCACCAGGGTTAAGGTGAAGAGAACTTGGTAGCATTGAAATTCCTTTTCAAAATGTTATTTTCAGTTAGTTTATGGTGATAAAGTTCATAGGAACGTAAGCTTCATATTGGACCACTTCTCCCTTTCTTGAATTAGTGCTTTGTATTGTCCATCAATAGATATAAAAAGGGTATATGATATTTGTTCTTCTTTCTGGCTATGTCCTGGTCAAAGTCTCCTTCACGTCAAGTTTGATCTGATTTTATTCAAAGATTCAGAAAGTGTGAAGGATCCTGTATACTTTTTTTTTTCTTTTCCTTTCCTGTGTGGGAGTGTCATGTGATATTCTTTTCCTGTAAGATATTTTTGGGGGCAAGATTTCCTCGTTATTTCATTGCTGTAAGAAGGTCAATAATCCCTGTTTATTACAATATTTTAGCAAGGTTAAACATTTATTAGGGATTGTAGTCATTGCCACCTTAATTAGGATTTAATGGCTTATTTAAAAGGAGATAGTTAAAATTTTAAGTTTACTTTTAACCCCCACTCCCTTCATTTTACTGATCCCTCTAAGTTGTCTTTGACTAGTTAGAGTGCTAGCTAGTAATGCTGTTTTTTGAATTTATGTCTAAATTTGGTCACTTTCATTACAGGAAATGCCCATTAATTAGCCAGAATGTAGAAAAAATTCAAAATGACTGATCCTTGTAACTCTGTTTAGCCCAACTTCCTGGCAGACATGAACCTCATCTTGAATTTTGAGACCTTACAAATTGAAAGTCACCTATGCATGACACACTGAAAAGCTGTGCTGGGCCAATAGGATGCCCTACCCCCCAACAAATCAATAAGGTAGTCTAATCCTTCTTACCCGAGTTGCCATTGGCAAGTTGGGTAAGAGTAGGTAGTGTGGAATTTCTGTCATGTTTGATGAAACATAAGCATGGGCGTCCGCAGAAAAAAAGTCGGGGGGGGCAAAATTTTTAGGGGGAGGCAAAACCTCCGAGTCACCATGAATTGACACAAAGCATGCAAAAATTTCAGCCCAAATGCCTCCCAGATCACCGAAAATGGCATTTCTAAAGCCTATTTTTCGCATAGAAACTTGGAAAACACGTTTTGTTTGGGTTTCTGCTTTGATTTTTATACGTTTTTTCAAAGTTTTGATTTTCCAGGGTGGTGCAAGTGCTTGCATATATATGGTCAGGGAATTCCTAAATTTGCTTGGTGGGTGCAGTAATACCTTTAAATTAAAAGACTTTTATGTGTATGATAAAACGTTCCTTCTTCCTTTTTGTTCCATCGTCCTATTCTGCCTGATTTCATCTTGTTGCTTTGGGGAGGAAGTAACACAAATTTGATATAGCCTGGTTTCACATCTGATTACGTTATTGACAGTAACAGCAAAAAGTTATGTAACATTTTGGGTTAGCCAACAGGTCAGTCAAGCATGTGCTGATTGCTTTTCCACACAGTGTGAACACAATGAAAACATCACTCATTTGAGGGCACAGATTATGTAAAAACTCAGATACCAGTTGCACCCCACACCACCTTTGATCTACTGGAGTGTCTTTGTTGAATTCTTAAGTAGAAATGTCATGGCATGGTAAGTCATCTTTGCAGGTGCAGAAGTTTAGTGTGGTGTATAGACAAATCTGATCAGCCCTTCTTTTTAGTGACTGTAGGCAGCCATTAATGGGGTCCATCGGCCTTAAATTGTCTTTATTCAATATCTACATGAATTTCAAACCCTCATATTCAGTGAAATTGTAGGAATCAATTTACAGTTTAGAGTACAGCCATCCATGATGCAGGTAAGCAAGGAAATTGAAAGATTAAAAGGTGATGGACCCCAGTTATGGCCGACTGAAATCAGACCATCACTTGACTGTCTGGATTTAGCTGTTTATGCAACCTATACATAACCTTATAAGAGCTAACCGCTTTTCCAATGCAGGAATAACTTTTCTGCTTTTTAACACTTTTTTTTCTGCTTTTCCTCTATCATGGTCTGATCTTCCATAAAACTGGAATCATGGTCATTCATACATACATATACAATGTTTTGATTTGTTTCTTGGAATAGGAAAGCTTTTCAGGACTTTTGAAGAAAGAGGTGGTAATTGATGTAAATTCATGCCTGTTAAAGTACTGTATAAAGTGAACAATAAGTTGAGACCCTCAATGTTAAGTTGGGATTTGAAATCAAATCTGATGGGTGGGTAGGCGTTGTAAATTTTAGCATGGAATAAACTGATTGAGTTGTAAAATTTTACTTGCTACCACATATACCAGGTCAAAAAGTCTTTTAAACATACATGAAGCTACCCACAATGCAGCATTTTGCACACTTGCCCACACTTAAGGCATGTCCCTGAACCCCAGCCCTTGGAGTTTTGCGCTAGCACACATGGTGTTCCTCTCTCTCATTCTGGCATGGTTGGCAGCTCTGGACTGGAAAGGTAACATTCATAAATGAAATTGTAACTAAAGAGCTGCAATAGTACTGAAGAGTTTTGTTATTTGGTTGCCCCTGGATCTTAGGTCTATGTGGTAAAACACCGCCAGAACACATTAACACCAACAGGGATTGATGGAGAACTAAAATTTTTTTCAATAGCTAGTGCATTATAGGTGGCAATAATTTACTGTACAATAATTTTTATCCCAATACATAACAATTAACATGCATATACTGAGATATTATCACAGTAGCTGGTAGCCAGCTGTAGCTAAATATCCTTTTTAGTATCACCATGTTCAGTAGGGATGTTTTACATTTTCATCACAAAATCTTGTAGCTGTGTGCCATATATGTCAATTTAAACTTGATTATCTGATAAGGTGATAACTTAGTTTTTTGACTAAAGATTGAGTGGTCAAAAAGTTGTGCTAAAGAAGACAGGCCGGGTCATTGCAGCCCATTGACTATACTCCCTTTTTCTCATAATGCAGAAATTTAATAAAAACTTGAAGCGCATAGTTCCACCGTTCTAGATTGCCATTGATCATAAATTTACTTACGTATGGAGATTCAGCAGCATATGTAGCTGCTCTAGTTTGTGAGGTGGTAGCCAACACCTTTGAGGTGGCCACCTCACAAAAAAAAAATGCACGGAAAAAAAACCTTTTTGCAGGGAATAATTTAGCATTCAAATTTTGCATAGCAGTTTTGAAGATTTTTGAGGTCTTTCACGCATTGTTTGTGAAAATGCAAGGGTAATGCACACAAAAAATTGCTATACAATTTTTCATTTCTGTAGCAACTTGGCCTATCTGTGTAGCAAATTACGATGCGATACTGGATAAATTATTCCCTGATTTGTGTGTGTAGTGAGGGCACTCTGAACATAACGTAAAGTTAACTGTTCATACTCTTGGCGTACAGTAACAGGAATTTGGGTAATTAGCAGGTTCTGCAGCATTATTGGCCTATCTTCAATGGGGGCTGATCAAACATAGTCCACCTCTGAAGCAAGAGTAAAATCCGAGAGTTGTACAACTAATTATCACCTGTCAAGTCATCAAATGATAGACAGGAACTTTATTTGCTGCAGTCTGCAGCTTCATCTCCATTTTTGAGGGCTGCATCATTTTAATAACAAAGGTGACCCTATCAATAGCAGCATGTTTGTATGCAATAGAAGTAAAGTGCTTTTATAAGTTTTTTTTTTTTTCAGTTTTGTTTGTCCTACAGTGTACAGTCTTCCTGAATGTACATTTCTCTCCCTTTGCATGCATCTATAACGAACGTCTGATGGGAAGTTCTATAATTGGGGGTGACACAGCTAGGTTGTACAGTTCACTCTGTTACCCCTTGACTCTCCTCAAAGACTACTGTAAATGCACATTGTCAACATGTTTATGGAATGCTTGGTATTTTGTCAGAAGAAATTTCTTTCAATAAAGTGTTTGGATGAATTAAACAGATTGTTAGAAATTGTGTCTGTAGGTGATGTACACTGGGTACTCTACATGTCGGTAACCTGTGTAGTGTATATGAGTCTATATTGAACTTGGAAAGCATCAAATGATTCTGAAGGTCAAGGGTTTATCAGTCCGTCTGAGTGTCATCATATTTTGGATGAGGTACAATACAGTTCATTTGGAATCATGGACCCAGTTTTACAGTGATGTTTTGTAATTTACCTGTTAATTAGCATCCATCTTGAAGGGAAGAGAGGAAAATTTGCTTTGGAAAGCCCATCTCAGCTTAATTATCAAATATCAAATCACTGATAACAAATTTTGAAACCTTCAATTTTGAAAACACTGTGAGAGGATTTTAAGTCTGACAAATATTTGTGGTTGCACTGTTAGTGTTTTGTTTGCAAAATTATTCATTGTATAATACCCAACACAAGTTAATTATTTTACCTTTTGTGGAAGAATAATATGCTTGGGGTTGGCTAAGCTTCATCACTGAGTTTAATATACATGTAATTTGAAGAAAATTAGGGTTGTATTTTAGACAATTAATTTCCACTTAACTTAATGATCCTTGATTTGTGTCCTACAAATATTAATTTGTCTTGAGAGAAGAAGTATTGATGTGGGGAGATGCATTTTCATGCCTCCATGTATTTGCCAGGATCACCTCTCATCAACCCCTCAGGCTCCCCTTGGCCCCCATGTACCCTCCCCAGTTTACTGACTGCATGGTCAAGTAGTTTGAGGATTTGATTTGCAGCTGGGAGGTCTGGAGTGTGACTCATGGCTGGGTTATGCCCAACTGGATTGTAAAAGTGGAACCTGCCATTGTGCTTGGTGCTTTATAGCATAAGCAATGAAGAAGGGGAAACAAGCCAGGGGGCCACAACTAGAAAAAGGCAGTGGTCAGTCTGATTTAAACCAATTAGTCAAAAAACTAAGACATAAAACACTGTCTAACTAACTAAAGTAAACTCTCCACTTTACCTGAACACCTAGTTCTAGTGTTAGCGTAGTCCACTTCTCTTGCTGTTGGGCTGAATTTGATTCCTAGGTTGAGTTGTACCAAATATTTGTAAAATAGTATTCACTGCCATTGTGCATGATGGACTCCACAAGAGCAATGAATGTGAAGGAAAACAGCTCAGTTACTCATAATGGCAATGAAGGCCATGAATGCTTCTAGATACTCAGAGGCGATTTTAGGCAAAATACCCGGTGTACTGTACCTAAATAACTATTAACTGTACAGTACATCCAAAGTGTGAGCATACATTTTCCTGGACTAAATTTTTATTTCAATGAGATTACAGCATACTGGTAGATGCATCATGCAGTTGGGTACCCCAACATTTTACACCTTACAGGTGTATAATTTGCCAGGTACCACCTGCCACCAAAATATTCCCAGAAATCACAAAGCCAGCTAAGTTATTATTTACATTTTGTCACTAATTGAGTTCCTCCTTGTCAGCTATTATGGCTAATTTCACTAGATCACTCAACACCTTAGTATTGGGACAATACAAAATCAAATAAATGACAGAGAATGGTTCCTGGCACCACTGCCTGTGCCTAGGATGGCACTCTTCACACCTGTTCCAATATCAGTGAGTTATCATAGTCCAGAGAATTTGCAACATCATGGTGAGTCTGAGACATGGCTGACATGGCAATAAAAATTTTTAAAATTTGCTGATTCATGAAAATGGCATAAAATGGTCGTGGGACTGTACTTTTGAGTACTTCATTTGAATACAACAGTCTTTGGTAGCTGTTGTGCTTTTTCTTTCACATTTTCTTTGCCATTGCTCATTGAAGTCAAAGTAAAGTCATCTCATCAAATATTAAAGTACAAAGAAAATAGCACTGACATTATCCAACATTTCAGTCTTAATCATAAACCCCAGCAAAAGCTACATCTCTTCAAAATTCTATGCCCGAGAAGAGCCATGGACAATGCATCATTTGAAATGTTGAAAGTTTGGGTGAACAAATTATTCGTGAACAAAAAACGACTGAATTTCTATCTGTGGGAAACTTGTTTCTTGAAAAAAATGGCTGCCATACTGCCTTATTTTTGATAATCTTTCATCCTGTGTCAATAAATATTAGTTTTAAAAGGATGAATTTTTCTTGCAAAACAAATGCAATATTTTCCTTCAATTAACGCCTCAACCAAATCAGAGTATAATCTTCCATGTAAGACTGTCACATCAGAGTGATACCCATGAAAGTTGTTTTCTATTGTCACAGATCATCCAGTGGAACAGTGGTAGCTGACCAATCACCTGGGAGCCAAGAGTTCTTCTTTATGCCATCTAGTGATACTGGATTATCATTAGCTAAGACCTCACCTACTAAGGCCCATTTGAAACCCAAAGTTCCTTTTGGTGACGCCTGGAGTAGAAGATAAAATTTTAGTAATATTATAAATTCATGTCATCTTATCTTAGATTTTCCATATATGTGGTAAATTTGCAGTGTACTTTAATGAGACTGGAGACTGGAATGCTTAGCTTCTGTTTGCTCTAAGGGGACCAACCCCAAGCACCAGACTAGGACCCAGCAGGTCTGGGGCCCAAAATAATACTTTACTAGCAATGTATATTTGGAAATGGAAACCCTTCCCCACATGGGCCTAGTTAGTATTATGAATTAAATCATACTTAATATCAAAATCCTGAGAAAACATTTAGCTGTCCAATCATAGCATTGATATTTATTAACTAGTACTGGTATCAAAATGTTGGCTTTGATCAAGAGCTTATGGTCATCATTAACCTGGTTGGGAGTATCACCAACCCTCTTCACTCCCGGGCAAGCTGAACGGAAGTCACACCACTGACTGAAGACAGTTTGATGAAGTCTTTATCAGAAGAAGTATGAATCCACCTGGAATCATGTAAATGCAGAGACAGTAGGGCTGCCACGATATCGCGATATCACGATATCGTCTATACAGTTTTGCCCCGACGATATCGACCAATGTTTTGTCAAGATGTGATATCGCAATAATTCAAATAAATGACTAAACCACTGTGAAATCCCCATTTTTATTGTCTTAAGTCAGTAATCTAAAATGATCACAATTTATGGTGTCACAAGAAATGAAATCTGCACTTAACCCACCACAAGAAAACATGATATAAAATCGGAAGCTGTTTCAAAATGCAGTGAATACTGTAACAGCTCACATACGTTCTAGACTTGTGAAGAGTTCTGCACAATCAATATTGCTACATGCACTCATAGTCAATCTCCCCTCACTTTTGGTATGAAATCAGTAGTGGCTGCATGCAATAAACAGCTGTTTGGCTTCCTTGCCGCTGATGGAGAATGTTTAGACTAATGTGCGATATCGTGGCGGAAATGCTGGCGACATCGATAAATGAAAAATGGTTATCGTGGCAGCCCTAAGAGACAGACATCTTTATGCTTAAGTTTTTGTAGCATCACTCCAATCTTTGAACATTCCATACCCTTTTCACATAGTTTAACATTTTTGCCAATGGTTTGGTTTTGTCAATGGGTGAAGTGGGCAGATTCTCTTCAGATTGTTTTGTTTTCTCTGAGTAGACACTGTGCCTACTGACAGGGCCCACAAAGGAAATCAGGTCCTTACATGAATACTTTTGTCCTGTGATACATGTATATCCTATATGAAGAAATATGCTCCTTTACAAGTCTAATTTGGCATACTGTTTACAAAAATTTAAATCCAATCCTAATGTACATATAAAGAATGTATGTTTTCTTATTGTGTGTCGTGTCCACAAAGCATTCACTTCACCTTAACTTGTCGTTTTAGACCCAAAGTCACTTAAACATTTATTTACAGAAGTGTGTTTTAAATTATGCATTTGTAAAGCATTTTTCCAAACCAATATTTAATTACTCAGCCCCAACATTACCAAGACCTGTACAAGCATATTAGACCTTTATAAGACCTTTATAAGCATTACAGAGGAGAGCTGTCATTTAATGTCAAAATACAGACCAATCAAATAATCTCAAAAGTCATTTGGGCATGATTTACAGTGGGGTCTAATGGTAAGAGCCTCTGCCCCTCACGTGGAAGGCCTGGGTTCGCATTCCCAGGTCAAGTCATACCAAAGACTCTAAAAAAGGAACCTACCGCCGTTGTGCATGATTCTCCCCATAAGCGGTGGAGTAGGGAAAACAAGCCAGTGAACCACAACTAGAAAAAAGGCCATGGCCGCTCGACTTGAACCAATAGGTTGGAAACTGGGCCGTAGCACTCAATCTGACTAACTACAGTGGGGTAGGAGGTCAGTGGGGTAGAGGGTCAGTGGGGTATGGGGTCAGTGGGGTAGAGGGTCGGTGGGGTAGGGGTCAGTGGGGGTAGGGGGGTCAGTGGGGTACAGGGTGGGAGAAGATGGAAGGATTCATCGTGGACCAAACTTGATAAAATTGATATTCAGTGCTAAGATGCTAAACTAACTAATTGGATGGGTTTTAAGTACAGTTAATAGAAAGAGTCTTAATATGTAATTGCATTGGAAGAATTGATTTCATGCTCCAGCTGAGACGGGGACAGTCTTTCTCTCATTGTTGGTTATTTTAAGAGCATCATGCCCATTGTTAAAATGACAGTCTTTGTTCATTAGTTGCTGCAGTGATTCAGGGGTGTAGATACATCCATATGTTACTAATATTCAACAAGTATTTTTTCTTTATGTAGAAAAGCAAATTGGGTATTATGTCAGTCATTATACAGCAATTTTTATCTAATTTAATGTTATGTTTTCCCTTGAAATTTGATCATCTTGACCAGATGTGTGAATAACTTAAAAATGTTGTGTGCCCATAATTTTGATATCATGCAATATGAAGCATTCACAGAGGTCTCTCCAGCAATATTGAAAACCCAGTGTGTTTCACAGCCCACAAAATACAAAATTGTGGGTCACAAATGTGAATGTATAGCACTCTGACAAATTGACCAATCATTCTATGTCAGTAAGTATTTTCATATTTCATATTTAAAAAATCATTTCTTGATCCTTGTGGCCAAAGTGTCCTGGAAATGAGTTCAGAACAGGTGAGAGCCCTCAGAAAAAAAACAGTGGAGAATTTGAAGTTTCTTTTGAATTAGTACAACTTTTTTTTCTTTATTCCTCCCTTGAAAAATTTGTTCTATGTTGTTTTAACCAAAAGAAGCCTTAGGAGGGGGGTTTGATAATGAGCTAGTTGGTGGGGGTGGTTCTAAGTGAAAATGATACAAAAACATGCAATTTGTTCTAAGTGTTGAAGGGACTACCTCATTTTTCCAAAATAAAAAGAAAAAAAAACTATTGTGTGAAAAATCAAATTTGATGGGCAGTTTCTCAAATATGGTGAAGATGTGTCCCTACTTCTTGTCCCCCTGGAATATCTGCCTATGGGAACATACAAACTGAGCTTCTACTGTGTTCCACAAAGAGTTTTATTTTTTTTAAAATGCCATATTTTCCTGTGCCTGTTATGTTTAAATCTTACAATGTTTGGCTCTTCAAAGTAAGTGAGAGATGTGTAACCCTTTACCGTTGTCCTCCAATCAGGGCATATTTGCGCGCCTCAAGAGTGGGAGGAAAAGCGGACATAGCACGCCCCGCATCAGCTTCCGTAGGTTATTTACCCTGTGACCTTAGACTATTGTCCCTCTCGTTGTTGTGGCCGAATTTCGGGTAGTTACTCGCAGTTTCGAGCTCTGCATGAAACAGTAAAGATGAGTGACAGCCGGGCTCTCCGTATGGGTCCAAAAGGACCCAAACAACGGTAAAGGGTTAAAGAGTAAGAAAAGATAGAAAAGATCTGCAACTAGAGGAAATTAAGCTGTGATATCATATGAGATAGATTAATTGTTTGCAAAAGATTAGAAAGGATTGTATAAGAACACTTGATCATCCTGATGCATGTACAATTATTTATATGACTCTTAGTCTTCATCTTGCCTTTTGAGAGATCAAAATAATGTTAAATGAAGTGTGACATATAATACGGAAAAGTGTAGTATTATGGTTAGTCTCTTTGAGTAAAATACTGGATGTTTATCAAGAAATGTGCAATTGATTGATTTTTTAAACATAATTTGATTTTATACTTTACTAGCAGCTCATGGACAAAATTATAAATTAGTATCATTTTAGTAATTTTATACAATTATCTTTGAATTGTTACTTTTGTTACTCATCAGTACTTAAGAAGGAACAGTTTATGCTTACGACTTAATTTTTATATTTAAGGAAACCACTGAATTTAAGTCTTTTAATGGATGTTTCAGTTAAATCCTGTTTGTGGTATTGTAGATATTATTAGATGAAGCTGCAATGTTTTCAACTGTTTAAATTGAGGCAAGTATCATAACCTTACATTTATCATTTTATCATTTACATTTATACTGGTTTGGATACAGATGAAGGGACACATTTTATTTTGGGGGGGGGATTATAATATGTATTTATAGTTTTGAGTGAGCAGACTTCAATTTTTGATACTGGCTTCTCAGAGCATCTGTTTTTTTTCACTTATAAGACCAGATAATATTTTGAACATTTTTAGATGGCCCATGCATTCTCCACTCCTTAGCCCTCCCTCATAAAACCTCTGTTGAACCATCTTGCTTTTTTGGAACATACCCAAGATATATTTTCATAACTTGAATGTATTAAGCTACATTTCAAGTTTACCAATTTTCATTTGCTCAAAAGAAACTTATGTTTTTATCTATTGCAAAAACCCACTCTGCCATCCCACCCCCTCATATCTGTCTTTTTTGTGAAACATATTTAATATATATTTTCATAACTTGAATGTATTAAGATTCATTTCAAGTGTACCAAATTTCAATTACTTACAAGAAATTTATATTCTCAATTTCTTATCTGTTTCAAAAAGCACCCACTCATTTGCCCCACCCCCACATATCTGTCTTGCTTTTTTGAAATATTCAATATGTATTTTCATAACTTGAATATATAGAATCATTTCAAGTTTAATGAGAAACTTACATTCTCATCCATCCAAAGTCATAACAAATGCTTTATTAATAAAATGAAAGTCAGTGGCAGCATTGCGATGTCAAAATAGGGGCAACTGCAAGGGGGCAAAGCAAAATTTTGCATGAAGCCAAATGTTTCTGTGCACAGAGCAAACCAAACTTGAAGGACATGTGCCTGTGGGTGGGGTCTAGGGACAAAGCCTAGGTGGGGATCCAGAGGCAAAGACCCTAAAAGCTGTAACGTTTTAGGATATCTCTGAGTTTACTGTTAAGTCTCATGAAAGGTATATTATGTACTTTTTCAGTTGACCTAAATCCTAACTGACATAACTAGGGGTCAATTGGGGGAAAGGTCAATGTCTGAGGGGAAAAGCCCCCCCCCCTCGTGTACCTCTCTCCTATAGGCGTACGGGGAGTAATTTTTTAAAAGGGGGAAAAGAGCAATTTATGCTTAAATAATGGCACCATTTAGCAGGTGTTGATCATGTTTTGCCCGAATGGACCAGCTGTTTTTGCCCGAATTGGAAGGGCAAGTGCCCCCACCCCCTGCACCCCTGCCTCATATGCATATGCTCCCTCCCATAGTAATGCCACTGATAAAAATATACTTCATTGTAACATGTTCAAAATATTGTAAATTCATCTACAAATTCGTTGAAAGTCACACATGGAAGTTGAATAAAAAATTTCATCATCAGAATGCTTAAATTAACTGTGACCATTTTATTCCATCAGTTCATTTATCAACTAAAGTCTGATGAAAGCCATCTTTTAATGATTCTATATTAGGGTAGCTAAAAAGAAAGATAGGGCTCATTGTTGATCCATAATATATTTCTCAATGAGTTCAAAAGAAGTGGTCATCACCCGTAGGTCAACAACGAAATGATTAAATAAGTACAATATAAAAGTACTGTGCGGTAATGATGAGTCAATTGGCTGCAGGTATATAAATTCATCATGTGCCGTCGGATTTTGCTCGTCATCATGGGACTGATGCAGTTGGTTGCTTTACCGTGAAAAATACGTAAGAAATGAAAATAGACTCTGAGATGAATCAGTCCGGAGAAATTCAGTTATTTTTCAAAATAAACGCAGATGACAAAGCAAGTATTTGAGTTTGAACAATGCTCACTGCGTCTTCTGTGTGTTATTATCATTTGCAAACTGAATGTGTCTAATACTAGTTGTGTCTATATTTGACTTGTTGGAGTTTTAAACGCTTCTCAGCTTGTAAGGTTTTTGTTATGCAGTTAAATCTAACGGTGTCCACTGCTTTTCAATTCCTCCCCCTCCTTGCTCGTGCCAATAGCGTAGCGAGACACTTTTAAGGGAAGTGGAGGGGAGAATGAGGCCCATATATTCAAATTTTTCCTTCGTCGGGAGTGAACACTACTATATCAGGAGCGAAATTAGCGGCGCGAGATTGGAGAAGGGCCGCAAGTTTGGCTGTTCTCTAAAACAATTATTTGAAAAAAGAAACTTACATTGCAGAAAAATTTGAATTCAGGGTTTCTTGAAAAAAAAATGAAAAGTTTGGTGATTACGTAGGAATGCTTTTTTCTTATTAGCAAATCTTAGATTGCACGGCGACTAAAGATCATTGATGTTACATAATGTTATCCAAGATCTGCGAGTTGAGGTTCTAAAGTGACATTAAGAGAGGTACTGGCACATTTGGCGGAGCTAGGGATTTCGGCCAGAGGGGACGAATTGAATGGTCTGCAGGGGCGCTTCGAAGGAGTAAATACCCTGAGCCTCAGCACGATCGAAACCACGACTTTTCAGACTTTCCATTTCATTTTCCGCACCTGTTAAAAAACTATTTTGCCGTTTCTCCTCAGCAAGTTTTTCGATTGAAAATGTTTCAATTTTCTATCCATGGGCCCCCGCAGAAGAGAATTCCGAGCGGGGGACAAAATTCTTTTAGGGGGAAAGTTCTGCGCCATCATGGGTTGATGCGGAGCGCAAAAAAAAGTTTGGCCCCAAATGCCTCTGAGATTGCTGGAAGTGGCATTTCTAAAGCCTATTTACCGCATATAAATAGGAAAACACTAAGTGAACTTTTAAGAAATGTTGATGTTAATTTTTCGTTTTTTTCAGGTTTTTTTATTTTCCAGGGTTTGGCAAGCCCCCCCCCCCTTGCCCCTACCTGCGGACGCCCATGTTTCTATCCCTTTCTTTCACATTCTATTATAAACGCGGTCATTTTATTTTGTGTTATTGTCAGGTCTCCATCTGGAAATCAAGATAAGTACACGAAGAAACATTAATTGACGTAATTTACTTCATGTGACCACTCCCTAAAATAGCCATTAATTAAGTACATTGCAAGAAATAGCCAAGACAAATTGGTCTGCTTGGCTCTCTAGACACCGAATTCATAAGAAGTAAAAGTATCCTAAACCTAGGCTTATTAGATGTAATTTTCTGGCTTTTGAGACCATGGAGGTACAGAAATAAGCATTTTTATGGGATTACCGTGCAGTGTCAGAATTAGCCATTTATCATGAGAATGGTCACTTGAAGAATAGCAAAATGGAAACTGTTCATTAAAACTCTTAAACCATTACCACTTTGATAACAGTTTTATTTTTATTTTAACCTAAATGTTCTCTTCAAATGATTTTGAAAAATATTGCGGAAGCTATTCTGGTATCTTTATAAACTCTTTTTATTGTCTATGTTGACAATTTTCCCCTTCAACGAGAGGGCTATTTGCGCTACAATTAATTTTGCGCCCTTTGCAACGTATTTTATTGGCCGGGAGGATAAATTTAATGTCAGTCTGCGTTCATATTTTGTAAGCTTATAATCACGCTTGGTTTGGAAGCAATTAGCACAACGACAACATTCATTAGTGCGTATAAAGCATGAAGATACGTTTCAGCAAAACCTATCCCTATATTACAGAAGATGACTCTTTTCGATAGTACAGTTACTGGTGGCTGTTTGAGCAGTTGTTACCTGTGCCTTAAAACAACGACATTTAATTATGTCTTTTGCCAAAAATGGTACAAGAGTTAAGTAGGCTATGTTAAAAACCTAAAAAGGGCGCTGACAGACGATTTTAGTCCGTCCGCCCCCCCCCCCCCCCCGACCATATGGCAGTTCCGCCACTGATGTTTCCTTTTTGTACATGTTTCAAAATCAACTTATTAGACAAAGAAGAAATTGGAATTTTAGGAAAGAAAATTAAGCAAAACAGCTATAACCTTTGTCACTTGATGATCCGGTGAGTGACAAAATGATTAGGAAAACAGCGCTTACCATTGCAGTTTGATGGTTTCGTGTCACATACGACAAGTTTCCGATTTTTCAAAATCAGAGAGCGATCACTCCCTTTGCCCTCCCGCTCTGGCTCGTGCCGTCTAAAGCAGACCACCCTGCCCCAATCCCACCCAAGAGGACGTAGCTCAGACCTTAGTTAGGAAGTAGCATCGTGGCATAATCACAGGCAATACATTCAAAATCTTTATTTGATTTCACAATGTTGTCCACAATGCACAATAAAGTCCAGTTTATCGGTATAGAACTCGCGAAGAGTGTCAGTATGAGGGGTTCCTTGAACCTTCAATATAACGGCTGCGTGTATCGGTACCACATAGTTTACTCAAACTCAGTGAGTCTGCCCTTCATTCTCATAAGACTGGTGACCCCAAACAGTGGCGTAGCCACGGGGGGGGGGGGGAATTTCACGGGGGGTAAGAAATCCCCCCCCCCCATGACCCAACTTTGCAATGCAAAAAGAAAAAACCTTAAAATGGTGGCTTTTCTCACAGTGACTATCCTCAGACTTTTCCGTCATGTCGAGCCCCGACCTTCCCCCATGACACAGTCCTAGCTACGCGCCTGCATGCTCCGAAAGAAAACTAAGAAGCATTTCGAATGAGATGTGTGAAATGATTGGCTGACCCATTGCCACACGAGGTCCCGAATGAAGGGGCAAAGCTTTCCCAGGGGCGAAAAAATTTTCAGGGACCAAACGTGTAAAATGTATTAGGTAAGTGACTATCATCAAACTCTCCCCGGACGAGTACATTTTAGGGTGTTATTTACGAGCGTAATGAATTGATTTTAGAATGACACGCTGTCGGTTAAGTGAGTGGTATGTTTTTACTACCTCATTTAATCTAACAGATTTTTGGTTTCGATGATAAGAGAAACCAATCCAGTCATGATGGCGTGCGTGTGTATGTATGTGTGTATGTGCGTGTGTGTATGTGTGTGTGTTTGTGACACTTTGCTTGTTAACACGATATCTCAAGGTAGGAATGCCTGACAGTTTTCAAACTTGGTACATAGATCCGCCATATTGAGAGGAAGAACCCTATTGTTTTTGGTGGAGGTCAAAGGTCACCTGGGGTCACCAGGGGTCGAAGTCTGAAAACATTGTAAACACAATGTTTCAAGTTAGGAAGCTTGGATAGGTCTCATATTTCGTATGTGGATGCGTTATAGTCAGGAGATGATCCCTATCGTTTTTGGTGGTGGTCAAAGGTCATCTGGGGTCACCAGGGGTCAAAGTATGAAAACCTTGTTAACGCGATATCTCAAGATAGGAAGCTTGGATAGATTTCATATATGGTATGTGGATGCGTTATAGTCAGTAGATGGTGCCTGTTGTTTTGGGGGTAGGTCAAAGGTCATCTGGGGTCACCAGGGGTCAACGTATGAAAATCTCTTTAACACAATATCTCAAGATAGAAAGCTTGAATAGATTTCATATTTAGTATATGGATGCTTTATAGTCAGGAGATGGTCCCTATCGTTTTTGGTGGAGGTCAAAGGTCATCTGGGGTCACCAGGGTTCAAAGTATGAAAATTTTTTTACACTTTATTAAGATAGGAAGATTGGATAGATTTCATATTTGGTATGTGGATGCGTTATAGTCAGTAGATGGTTCCTATTGTTTTGGGGTAGGTCAAAGGTCATTTGGGGTCACCAGGGGTCAAAGTCTTAAAATCTCGTTAACACGATATCTCAAGTTAGGAAGCTTGGATAGATTTCATATATGGTATGTGGATGCGTTATAGTCAGTAGATGGTGCCTGTTGTTTTGGGGGTAGGTCAAAGGTCATCTGGGGTCACCAGGGGTCAACGTATGAAAATCTCTTTAACACAATATCTCAAGATAGAAAGCTTGAATAGATTTCATATTTAGTATGTGGATGCTTTATAGTCAGGAGGTGGTCCCCATCGTTTTTGGTGGAGGTCAAAGGTCACCTGGGGTCACCAGGGTTCAAAGTATGAAATTTTTTTTTACACTTTATTAAGATAGGAAGATTGGATAGATTTCATATTTGGTATGTGGATGCGTTATAGTCAGTAGATGGTTCCTATTGTTTTGGGGTAGGCCAAAGGTCATTTGGGGTCACCAGGGGTCAAAGTCTTAAAATCTCGTTAACACGATATCTCAAGTTAGGAAGCTTGGATAGATTTCATATTTGGTATGTGGATGTGTTATTGTCAGGAAATGGTGCCTATTAATTTTGGTGGAAGTCAAAGGTCATCTGGGGTCACCAGGGTCAAAGTATGAAAACCTTGTTTATGTGATATTTCAAGTTAACTATATAGATTTCATATTTGGTATGTGGATGCGTTATGGTCAGGAAATGGTACATAATGTTTTTGATGGAGATCAAAGGTCATCTGGGGTCACTGCTGGTCCAAGTCTGAAAATCCTGCTTATGCAATATCTCAAGATAGGAAACTTGGATAGATTTCATTTTTGGGTATGTGGATGCATTGTGTGTAATCGATGATTGAAAACGTAGATTGACGCGTGAATGTGAAAATGTACCCATCACAATAGATTCGAAAATCACGTAGTTGGTATATCGATGAAACTGAGCGGGTGTTTCCGGGACGATGAGTTTGCTGGGAAAACTTTGCATGAAATCGTCTCACTTGTTCCTATTCACGCCCCCCCCCCCCCCCCAGAAAAAGGAAACTCGTCATCGACATGAATTAGAGGGGTACATGCGCCCGTCTTCCCATGAATTTAGATGTGCATGACACCGGGTCCTACATTCGCCTAAATTTTCAGCAGATTCTAGGCGCACACCTGATTTTTATATACCACAAAATGTAACACCAATTAGTATACGCCTATGATTCATGTTCATATCGTGACTCAATGTTTTCGTTCCTTTGCATCCCACGAGGCTCGGGCCCGAGGGTTCACGAGACCGAAGGTCCCCGTTTATAGTTTATATTTTAGTTTATTTACATTTTATAACAATAACATAATTTGTATGCTGTGATTTGAGAAGCGTGACGTCATCACGTACTGGCGTGTTTTTGGTATTTCAAAGACGTGACACGTAAACTCTCCTATATGACCCGAAGATATACTACAATATCAAACAGTCATGAAATTCTTGACTCGCTTCAAGTACCGAGAATGTCAACAAATACATAACAGCGGTAGACAGTACTATTACTGGCGGCTGTTCCATTTGTTTTTGTTGTTGTTTAGTTCCCTCCCAAACTCTCTGTTCCACTTTTACAAGACGAGGAGTCATCGATTAATCATATTTGATCATAGTGAAGTCACAACCGCAATTGAGAATTACTATTGTTGTATTTACTGCAACAATCCACTATAAATTGAATTAACTGTTGTTCCCAATTTCATGACGTAGCTTAACTGATTCAGAACTACCAAAGCGTGGGAAGTAATGCCGATTCCAGTATGTAATAACATATACTCCTGGTACCTGCTGTTGTTAATTTCCATGAACTATTAGGCTTTCTGGTTGAAGGACAAAACCACTGAGTTATCCCAAACCTTTTGATTTCTCAATATTCTAGATATTTCTCTTCAAACATCTTTCATATAATAACTTAGGATATCAATACTCCTATATACTGCATATTCAAGGTAAACCAAACAGCTATTAGTTACTCCGAGTAAATTTCACATTTGAGGCGAAAAAAGTATTGTCACATGACCCTCAAGAGCCAATCATGAAGCAGGACAGGTTACCAATTTACTTCAAGTTGGAGTGGAAGCATCTTCCCTTTGGAGCCCATGTTTTTACGTGTTTCAAAAGGGAAGACATAAGGCTTAGGTCCCTGTCAATCTTGCCTACCGACACTCACTCATAATATTAGAAGGTAAAAAAGTTGGACACTCCTTGAAAGTACCGATATTTAGTGATTGCGGAAAAATTGTTTTAAAAAAACAGACAATACCAAAATGAGAGAGTACTAATAGGCCTACCAAACCATTGAAATGAAAATTAATAGGGCCTACTTTAGCATTTTGCTGTTTGTTGAAATCTTGATTCTTAATCGGTAAAAGCAAAAGACTACAAAGTGAACCATATGAAATTCTGCGAAGATAAATGTCTGTTGTTTTTGTTGACATGTGAAAGATGAATCAAGCACACGCCATGCACAGGGAAGGGCAGGTTAAAGTTTAAAGGTGCAATAAGAACATATATACAGAGAAATACTAACCTACAAAATGAATACGTGTAATATAATGACGTAGACTGGTGGACCTTTACGGTCAACCCAATAATTCTCTGACATAACCGTCTTAGGATGTTCGTATCCATTTATGGATTCTACTGACATCTTTCACAGTTGCTCGCAGACCCTTGTACCACATATCTAGCAAATGTTTAAATTTCCAAACCTCTATTAAACATAAAAAAGGCTCAGCTGAAATCTACAAAAAGACCAGGAAGACTTGGTAATGCTATTTCGTGCGATCTCAGAGATATCAACAAGATTCTTCATCGACCCAAGGTTACGTCAACGGCGTAAAAGCGAGTTAACTTTTAATTCAGCTGGTAACCATTGCAAAGTGAAAATTCCATTGTTTAAGCCTACTCCTTTCATCATTTACCTGCTCGTCGATTGCATTACAAATGAACTATTCTTGTAGCATTTGCAATGATGCCTAAGACTCGTTATCGGTTGATCCCTAGCAAACTTGCCAAATTTTCAGTCAGTTTTTCAAGCAACAACTGCTTCTTCTCATTACCTCTCCAAAAGCATAAATCAACAACATTTCTTATACACCACTTCCCGTGCCGTATGCATTCACACAAAATTTCATAAAAATACTTTTAAATCTGCGCATTATCTCTTGGATTCACAGTTTTGCCAAAGACAGAGCACGATGTTGCATCCACACAGCCTTATGTGACCAAAGGGGAGGGGCATCCCTATATCTTAGCTCTTTCCACAACGCCACTCCTAGAACTACAAAGGATGACGTATGTTATGACACGCTTGATAGGGTCCAAGTGCCTAAACTTCCCGACTTACAACTTCCTGGTACCGTCTAGGGCGCCCACAGCCCACGGCCTTTTTCCAGTTATGGGACACTGAAGTACTATTCCTATAGTACCAAGTTGCTTATGAGGAGCATCTGTTACAGTTTTAAAGTTTTTGGAACGACCCGGTCTGGGAATCAAATCCCGACCTTCCGAGGGAAATTCGAATGCTCATACCAAATATACACCACGAACGATGACGTAGATCAAGGGCGTTTCTAGACCTTTCTTCATAGGGGCCAAAACTGTCCCCCTCCCACGATGTGAAGCTTTTTCGTTTTTTAATGTTAAAAACGTGATTTGGTGCATAATTTAATATATGATATTTTGTATAATTAAGGAGACCATTTGCTACGTATTTTTTGAACTATTTTCTACGAATAACAGCGTTGAAATCTAATACGCACCCTTTGCTGGCAAATAATTGGGTTTGCGCAGAGGGCAAGCAAATTTTGATCCAAAATGCCTCCCGAGCGCTGGAAAGGGCACCTTCCAGGTATGTAATTCGGGAAACACTAACAATTTAGTAAAACTAAACATAAAAATCAAAAATAAGCTAATGGGGGCCACTGCCCCTTCGACCCTCGCCACTTGGCTACGCGTCTGCCTCACTATACCCTCAGAACATTTATCGTTATTTATTACTTTCCCTCAGTTTCCATTGAAGGAAAATATATTTCAAAATATACATCCCAAGGCAAGTGTACAGGAATTTCCGTGGTGTATGCGAAGTGACGAAATTTGGAATAATAAATACCTGTACAGGACAGTGCATAGCAGCACGCCTAGCCCACTAAGTGGGGAGACACCATATAGCTCGTAGCGTACAACAAAGTTTTAGTTAAGATTCTTTCCAGATCGCTGGATTTAGCTGTTTAAATTGAGCTTTGGGCCATAATTTTTAACAGTCTGGTTAAACTAGCTGCGCCCAAGACCTTTTTCCAGTTGCGAGTTAGATTGTTTCCCCTACTCTGACGCTTGTTCGGAACACCACGCACATCGGCATGTAGGATCCGTTTTGAAGTCTTTGGTATGACCCAACCAGTGCCCTCCCCGATAGAAACTTTTTGGATATTTGAGGGTTCTTAGATGCAATATATTGAGGCGAAAACCAAGGTTTAGATGCATCCACCGCCAAAAGGCAGTTTCCTGGACCCAAGAAATAAAGACTTAGAACCTATGGGGGTGGGGAAGGGTGAGGGAACTTGACGCGGATCTCCACCATCAGCTGGAGCAGGGAAGTAATTACCAATTACTTCTTCCTGATCGCAGGAAACTATCACTTCCCAAGCACCTCAACATGCATCTTAACCACCTTTGTCTTGAGATTCCAAGTTTAAAATTAATTCAAATACTGGAGCAGGAGTTGTGACAGTACAACCATCTATTTAGGCAAATATTCAAACAGTATACTGGCAAAAACTTTTTCTCCGCCCCTGAAGAAAATATATTCTCAGAGGTTTTTGAAGGTGTTAGCATTGCTTCAATTGCAAAGATATTATAAACATAGATACCAAACTTAAAATGGCGCGGTGACTCCTCATGGAGGCCGAAACGGAGGGGCGGAAGTGCTGATCACTGATCAGTCATTTGAAAGCTAACAGTTAATTGATGTCTTCCGGTAGTATAAATACGTGTGATTTCAAAACATTGAAATTCTTGCAAACACCGTTCTTCAATAAATTGCACTCACATGAAACAGTTTTAGGCTTCTTCGTCGGTTTTCTACCTAAGAACATTTGAACATTAACGCACAACGACTGGTTTGAAGTTCATTGACTTACTGATTGGTCAGTTTCTATGGTATCTTCACAAGCGCACATCCATGCACGCGTTCAGATTTTAACGCGCTTACAACACAAAATCAACAAATGCGTTCTTTCTTTCAAGCACGCGGAAGTACGCGTCAATTATTCGGAACTGCACATAGAGAAATGCATTGTGCGCCTACAGAACTTGCTTTGAAAATACACGCATGCCGACGTTTCGTCACAATGGAATTCTCCGTCATGTATCCATAGTTATGTACGCAGATCACCGAATAAAACTGTGCGCATGTCAAATGAACACATCCTCCCCTCCGATTGAGCCTCCGCGAGGAGTCATCGCGTCTAACAGTGTGGGGATGGGAGTTTGGTATCTACGTTTATAATATCTTTGTTCAATTGGTACTATGACGCCACTCATTCACGCTGAAAGCTAGGTACATCATACACCTCACCTCTGAATAATATTGGTTCATCCATTTGGGGCTAGGGTAGTCGGAGACGAAAATTGTCTCCGCCCTACTCACTCCACTTCCCATGTCAATGGAGCAGCAGTTTGAAGTATTCTTCTGTAATATACGTCATTGCAACCATTTCTGCATCCCTCCTCTCGCTCCTATCTTCATTACTTTATTCCCTTCTTCTTTTTCTTCATTTTCCCTTTTTCACTCTCTTCCCTCTTCTTTCCTTTCTTTCCCTCCTCCTTTTTTCCCTCTCATTTTTCTCCCCTATCAATGGGGAGGAGCATGGTCCGCTGACGCCACTGCACACGCCGGTGACGTAGGTAGGATTCACCCTTTTACTAGCCATCCCAGGTGAGCCACTGACTACAGTCAGCATACCAAACACATTACAGAAAAAGTTTAGGAACTGTGAACGACAATCCATGCTGCCATTAGTAATGAGTGAAAAAATGAATATATATAGATGCAAAAAAGATAGCTGAGAGAGTTTGAAATGTTTAAGCCCAGGTAACACTACATCGATATCGGATCGGATTGCTGTCCGATTTTTATGAGTTTTATTTTAAATCTCCTCCATCCATTGTCGGAAAGAACCAACAATTTGCCATCCTGTGAAAATATTTAATCGGTATGAGAGGACCTCAGAAATGAAATACAAACTACTTATTTCCTGACTTTACATTGACAAATATCATTTATCGGAATACGGGCATCCGATAAAAGCTGTCTGCGGATGTGACGTCACGGAATAATTGGTATAACTTAGAATTTCGTAGTCCTTGGATACAATTCAAATATCTACACGGGTTGGCAAATTTTTGTTTCTTTTCGACCAAAGATGAACGAGACATTAATTAAAACTCACAAAATTTGGAGCAAACTTGAATACGATTCGATCCCGCTGTGTTGTGACCTGGCCCTTACTTTTGGTTATTTTCAAAATAAAGAATTTAATGCTCTTTGAAAATGTTAATAAGAAATAACATTTTAAAAATATTAGCAACGAACTTATATTATTCATAACATAAGACTGCCACATATCCCTTTACCCTAGCTTACAATTGGGGTAATTGTTGCGTCCCCACATTACTAAGCAATTAATGAAAGTGGACGATTTACCTTTCTGCTTCACAAAAGATGTGATAAATACAGCTTAAATACATTCATCATTATTTGGAAAAGAAAACCCACCCATACCCCGCCTGTCTCAAGCGAGTGGACAAAAGCGGGGCAAGGGCAAAATGATTTTTTGCGATGATGTCAATGTGTTGGGCCTCGGGTAACCATACCATGGTATTAGGGAGGAGAGATATAATCGTTCTTCAGTACTTCCTCAGGTGAAGTGAGTTTGGTAAATGAGGTTTAACTGTTTAGATTCTAACCAATTGTTTTAAGTGGGACCGGCTACAGAGAACGTTTGTCCCTACTCCATTGCTTATGATGAGCACCAAGCACAATGGTATAGAAGGTTCCAGTACTAAAAAGTTCGGGAAACCTCTCGTTACGAAGCTACCACAGCGGTCATTAGTCAGCCAATAAAGTGACGTGGGTGCTCCCTCCTTTTTCATGCGGCTGTTTCTAACAATGTATAGTATGTGTGGTTACGGTCCAGCGGTATACGACTGTAAAATCAATTTCCCTATATCGAGGAAATATATGTACTTTTGGGGAAAAATGTATTTTCCGGGTTTATAAGTTTACTGTTCAAAGAACAACGAAATCCTAATATCCTCGTGTGGTTCGTGGAATGAAGTAAGACCCAGACTCTCAGAATTTTACAAACTGAAAATCTACTTGGGGGTGGGGGATAACATTCCCCTATATTCAAGAAACAGCTGTTACCTATAACTTATAGACATGAAAAGTCCCGTAACCAGTAAACGTTGTATACGTAGTTAATATCAACTAGCAGACTGAGGCAATATCCAATAGGTTTTTTTTTACTAGACATTAAATGACAATTGTGGTAGTTAACGGGTTGGTCAGGGGATAATGCATCACATTCGAAAATTCGACGGGTCTATTCATGATGAAACCACCAAGAAATTTCTGCTCTCTCAGAATGCTTGTTCGGCATGGCTGTTCGCAATTATATGGCAATGAGCGGTTTACAAGTTGGTAATTTAAAATGGGCTTTTGGTAGCCTAACGTATGGAATTTCCTTAGTACCATTTTCTGCTTGCACTTTGATCGCACCAAGCGGAATGCTTTCCTATGGGCAAAGCAGTATTTTTATACTGAATCTTGAAAATTAAAAATGTCACAAGTTTTCCGGCAGGTACAGAGAAAATAGGCTATTTTGGCAGGATATATAACACATCTATAGCTCAGAAACCTCGATTTGATTTGCCATGATAGGCTACATGTCCCCCAACTCCTTTTAGTAGAGGGAAAGTCAACGCACAAGTCTCCACACATTTTTGGACCAAAACCAAAAATGTGAGATACTACCAAAACCTGCATATACACGAATCCGGACAGCAAGTGATGGTCTGATGTCAGACGGCCATAACTGGGGTCTATTACCTTTACATATTTCAGTTTCGTTGCTTATCTGTATCATGCATTGTTGTTCACTAAATTGTATCGTGACCCCTTCAATTCCACTGAATATGAGGGTTTGAAATTCATGTAGACAATAAGTGAAGGCGATTTTAAGTTGATGGATCCCACTAATGACCCCCTGCAGTAACTAAACACAAGCGTTAATCGGATTCGTCTAAAGGTTATATAAAATGCCTTCTATTAAAATCGATTACTATCGAGTATCAGTATTTAATGATGATGTCGCCCGATACTTGTGCCAGGTAAACCTTGGCTATACACAACTTGAACATTTAATACACAAATTTACTTTGCAAATCACTAACATTTTCATGCACTTACGCGTTTGCAGTTTTTATTGAGGTACTTACCATCGATACAGCGTCTCAAACATGGTAGGTTATTCACATTATTTATCTGTAGGCATGCATGACTCGGTCGTTCATTCGTGCTCGTTTGCCACGGCAGGTGTGGTTGGCGAGGAGCACAATATTGAAGAGGACAAAGTGGAGTAGGTGAGGCCTAATTTTGTGTCTTCAAACCTACAATTTGAAAAGTAGTATTTGTAATGTAGTGTTTAACCAAGCAGCACGCACTCTAAATCGTTGTTAACTGGCGTCTAACGCAAAGTTTTGACACGCCTGTCAATGGTCAAGCAGATGCTCCACCTTCCTACCTGACAATCGTATACTAGAGAAACAAAATGACGTTGACGTTTTCTAGCTGTAAGACTCTTGAATGGATATTGGAGATATATCTACATCCTCTCTGTCTGCAGGGGTAAGGTTAGGTCTCCTTCAACACAATAGTTGATGCATTTTACTGATTTTTCCATCAAGACACATTCACCAGCGCGCCACGGATGTGCTTCAGTGCAGGGAGCTGATGTCTCTTCCGTTAAAGAAGGGGAACTCAGTGAACTAGAAAGAGAAAGCAGTTAATGGGCATTTAATTTGATGGAAAGATGTGGGCCTAATCCTGCCTGAACTGCCACCTGAACTGTGCGCCACCTTCAGTTGGTTAAGTGTGCAGAAAAGTTTGAAAAAAGGCAACCCCTCAGACAGCAGGAAATGGCATTTTCCAAGTGTTTTCCCCATATTTTCATTTGAAGAACATGAAAATTACTGCCCTTTCTTGTCGAAAAGAGAATCAAATCTTAATTGAAATTCTTAGTCACACTCTTACTAAAGTAGACGCGTCGTTTTTTGAAAATATCAAATCTGGCGGGGGCACACGATGGGCACAAGATTTTCTACGGGGGCGTCCCCCTCCCCTAGGCGACACCACTGCAGCAGGGACTGAGCATAGGCTGAAATATGCACCATATAATTTTATTAGTATTATTTCAATTTCAGTGTGGTTAAAGAGGGTACCGTGACGCCTTGTAACCGGCAGATGTCGATTTGTACTCATGGCCTGGTCATACGGACTTTGATGGAACCTACGCCATCGTTCTTGGTGCTCAGCATAAGAAAGTAGGGAAATAAGCTAGTGAGTCACAACAGGAAATAAGGCCGTGACCGTCTCGACTTGAACCAGTTGATTAAAAACTGAACCCTAAAACCTTATCTAACTTACTTGAACTTCAGTACGGTGCTAGGATGTAAGTGGTCTAACAATGACCAAAATGGTCCTTGAGATCTCCAAAATTCTAGATTGCAGTACTTCGACACCCTTATCTAAGATATTGTCCGGCTGGCCATGGAATGGATGGTAAGTCTCAATTCTTCCTGGTCGGTCACCTGCAACATTACATCATTTCTTAATCAACTCTGCCGCTTCTAAGCAGCCATGACGTCATTTGTTTGTAACCATGAATGAGTCTATTGGCGTGGACCGTGGGCCAACTCCTCACCTTTCAAGTAGTGGGTGAAACGTCAGGCCGGTGGACTTAAGGAAGACACTGGGGACCATAACAATTTACGATATATAGCATACGTAGTATGCTATATATCTGCGTTGTGTAATGATTGAGAAACTGTTCAGGGAAGCCATAAAAGGAAAGTGGTGCCCATTTAAAATATCTTTTATCGTACATTCAGACAGAGAAATAAATAAAGGAAATTGTTTCCTGACACATAGCAAATCCGTCTCGGTTGGAGATTTGAAGGCATTGCTGTGTAATTCTTGGAGATAAATGACTTCCTCCCTTGTGCAACCATGCAATGGTCAAAGTAATGACATGTTGTAAAGCCGACTGATTGTCGTTTTAAAGCATTGAGGTCCGGTAGACTTGTAGGGTATGAGTAATATCTACAGTTTCCGTTGGCATCGGTATCCAGGGTCTCATAGAATAATGATGTTGGGTAATCCGGTGCTCTTACGGGTTTAAACTCACAAAAAACCTTGGACCTCCCAGGCTGCTGTCAATAATGCGCAAAAGGCCAACCGTACGATCGAGAAAATGGATTGTTGGAATAACTGTCGTTTGCGTTAACAGCATGTAGATTTCGAGCCTTTACTATGTTACCAGCCTGTCACCAGTCCCCTCCCCCATTTGCAAGGAACAAAGGATAAAAACTAAGGGGAAAACATCAAAACACTAGCGGAAAATCAGTATACAAAATGAACATCATCTCCTGTCTTAGGCTGTCTTCCACTGATTTTTTTCACCCGAAGGCATGCATTTCATACCGGATATGGAGATTGTTATTGCGCCCAATTTGGTGTTCAAGTCCCGCAGGATTTGGGGCTGTTTTGCCACAATTGAACCATTTTACCTACCCACCGACTTTGACCGATAAGTTCTGAAGACACATGCATTGAACCATTTTGTTGGAAGAGGCCACACCGACGTTTCTAAAAACAGTGACATGTGGGAGGGTTCTCAACGGAGGTCTGTGTCTCCCAACAAAGAAAGCCTTCAAAAAGCTGAAGGTGTCCCCTATCCCTTTTGAATTTTTTCTACAACTGAATGCCCTTAAATGTGAATTTGCGCAGTGAAAGTGTACTGTTGCATGTGTAGTGTTGACCGCAATCTTTTTCAAAACAGTTTGCTTTCATAGATGTGGTTCTCGCCTCGATAAAACAATCAAGTATTTACGAACAAAGTTAAGATAACTATTAAATTTTGATAGGCTGTGTCATTTTATTTTCTCATTCAACTTGCCTTAGCTGCCAGGCCCGGATTCAAGTGCATGGACGTTCCTGGCTTTCCCGCCACCTTTTAGCAGTGGCGTCACCAGACATTTCATTCTGGGGGGCACTGAGGGGGCACAACGATTTTTTGTGGGGGGCATTACTAGACTCCACTCATGGCGCCGGAGGAGCCACCGAGCGCGAAGCGCGAGGCTCAACGGGTGGGGCCCAGGGGCCAGCCTTAGGGTCCGTGGTGAGGTCTAGGGACAAAGCCCCGGTGGTGGTCCGGGGCGAGGCCCCCGCAAGCTCCTGGGTTTTAGCGTGTTTGTGAGGTATTAAAGGCGTTATTTAATGGCAATTTTATTGACTTAACACTGGTCTAAAAATTACCTCCAGGGAAACTTTTAAGTAGGACTTTCGGTAAAAAAAAACCACTGATTCAACTACCAAGAGCGGATTCGGCTGACACTTTGAAAAGGGGGTAGATGATCTATAGAAAGAAAGTTGATGGGCACTTCAATGTTAGTCTTAGGAAGCCTCTGGAAGCTCCTGGGTCTTCAGCGTGTTAGTAAGGTTTTAAAGTTGTTTTTAAGGGTTGTTTTTACACTGGCCTAAAATTTACTTACAGGGAAATTTCGAGTAAGATTTTGTTTTTGGTAACAACACAAACGTTAGTGAAACTACTCTCAAGAGCGTATCAGGCTGACAATTTGAGGAAGGTGAGCTGCACTAGAAAGAGAAAGAAAGGCAGTTGATGGGCAATTAGATGTGATCCTCTGAAGGAAAAATGTAGGCTTAATCCTGCTTGAAGGGTTACCTGAGCTGTGCGCCACCTCCAATTGACGTAGTCGGAAGTGTGAAGAAACTTTTGAAAAACGTAACCCCTCAGACAGCCGGAAATGGCATTGCCAAGGTTTTTTGCGATATTTTCATTTGGAAAGCATGAAAATTTACTGCCTTTTCTTTTCAACAGAGGAATCGAATTCTAAAAAAGTCATAGTCACACTCTAACTACAGAAGACATATTTTTTGGAAAATCTCAAATCTCAGTTGAGGGGGCACACGATTTTTCAGGGGGGGGGGGCACGTACCCATCCCCACCCCCCCTTGGCTACGCCACTGCCTTTTAGCTTTTTTGCAATATCAGAAAATATGCCAAAATAAACACAATGTTATGCTGAGAATATTCAAGTAGGCTTCCAACCTCCCCTTTTCGAAATTTCTGGATCCGCACCTAGCCTGAAAAATAATGCATGTTAAAATTCCAATACCCATTCTGTAATAGATTCATTTCATATTTTATAGTAGGACATGTTAAGGCTTTCTAAGTAATTAGTAACGATCAATGATGCAGTTGAAATAAAGTTATCCTTCACCCCAGACAGTTCCATTCTCCAAACTGTCTTACCGATAGCCAGCGACATAGCCTCGGTGGGGGTTAGAACCCCCCATGACCAAACCTTAAAATGCAAAAAACACCTAAAATTGCGTTTTTTTTTCTCTCCATCCTTAGACTTTTCCCCCATATCGTACCCCAACACCTCCCCATGACACAATCCTGGCTACACGCCTGCCCATACCCCTCCCATAACTGTCTCACTGACTCATCCTTATCCAGTCACAATTCAGTTTATCTTTTCAGGATATATACCATGCATGGTGAGCATGTAATACTCTAGTGCGGTGTAATTAATTCCTTCCAGTCCATGATATGTTATATGTGCTACTCTGCATTTTCGCACTCGATGTCCATGAAAGAGCTGTGCCATTGAGAATTTCTGTTATCTACCGGTGGACTTCTTGTGGGTAACGAATAATTGCATTTAACGACACGGTCTAAGTCTAGCGCCAGGTAATCTCTTTGTCCTTGAAGAAGACTAGACTCGGAATCTGGAAAGAAATGGTACTGGCGTTAAGTTATGGAAACGAAAAACTGAGAAATTAATATCCACGAAATAATTAATATCGGTGATATCTTATCCGCCGCCTCTGGGAGGACGTAGATGACCGGCATTCGACGTAAATGAATACATGGGATAAAATAATTCAAAGTGCTGTTGCAGATTCCCTTCTTTCCCACGTATTTTTAGCAGTCACACAACTAACTTTTAATGTCCAGATCTAAATTACCGTAGGGTACCGAATTCAAATGCCTGTTGATTTTGTTAGCATAATCGGGACGATTTATCACGCAATACCCTTTCCCTTGCTTAGTGCGTCACAACTGGAAAAAGTGCCGTGGCCGGTTCGATTTGGACCAATTCGTTGGAAACTGGGCCATAAAATTCATTTAACCTAACATTACCTACCCCAACTCATTTTCAGATTCCTACATATCATAATTCAGCGTCTATTTCGCTGAATGAAAGAAAAATTGCAACTCGTTCACGTATAAATAAAACTCGTTTCTTCTAAGATTCAACGGACCATGTCTACTTCTTGAATTTTTGTATCCTCCAAACTATAACTGTAGATTTTAATATAAATATTTTTATAAATTGAAAGTTATCGGGGTCTGCGGTTCTCGATCCCGCCCTTGCTGACACCAGGTTCCGATTGGCTGGTACACATTGCTTTTTCAGAGGATGTACGGGAGTTTATGGGAAGGGGATTTGTCTCCTTTGAAGAAGTTAACCTGTTCTATATGTTACGGCATATAGATACATTAAGTGTCTTGGAATAAATGTCGTAGCCTTTTCTTTTCTTTTCATATGTTTTTTGTTCTTTTGTTCTTTCTTTTTTCCTCTTTTTCTTTTCTCATTTCTTTTCTTTTTTTAAGGTATCTTGCTCTCTTTCGTTCACCCGCTCACCGCTCGAACATGAGCGACTGTCACTTCCAACGCCAACCACTTATCCAGGGCAGAACATATTCCCTGTGCCATAGCACAATGAAGGAGATTATAAGAGGGTGCAGATTCGTAGTTAGACCACTTTTAATACATGGCACAGGATTAGACGGATATAAAACCGGTGCATGGAATCAATTAATAAAATAAAATCATGGTTTAACTAGGAAGAACTACGCTAAACCCGGAAATACCACACATACACGCTCAAAAGTAATTACCTTGATAAAAATGGAGTGGTTGGAGCTTGCCTTCCATATACCCATGGAAGTACTTCCATGCAATACCTGTGGTTGCCCATCGATATTCACCTTGAAAGCGCTGCACCAAAGGACAGTTTCTGTGAAATTTTAACTGTAATCATTTCAATTCAGAGAGGTGTGAAGTTCACAAGCACGTCCCTTGGACTGTCCGTACCATTATCTTTATTGCGCCGGCTAGAACGCTACCGTCATACCTGTACAGACGTCGCACCTATGACGTAGCAGACGTAGGTGGAAATACTCATTTAAGTAAGTGGCCTGGCAAACTGGCAAACTGGCGAATGTACTACACGATTAGTTTGTAAGTCTGTTATAGTCGCGAAACCGGTGTTAATTGAAAAGTTTACGCCAAATTATTTCCAATAGGCCTAACATTAATGTTTACGGTTGTCTGGTTGGGATTTCGTATAGGCCTGTTTGAAATAAGTCAACAGTATATTTTGTCGTTTATAGAATTTTAGCGACATTTTCGTCGAAACTGTGAGCCATATTTGGTACAAGGGTAAAATTTAGAACAAGCTGTTTATATTTACAATATGAAGACTGACACGGTTCCTTTAAACTCTTGTCTGGTATGATAGGTGCTCTTATGACTGCTCACATATACCCTTCTGTGATGAATTCCATTAACCTTTATGTTCGGCTCATTTTCAGGTTTTTCTAAAGCGAGATATATTTTTTAAATTCAAAGGAAACGGCACAATAACAATACAACGATCTATTTTGATTAGGGGGTTGCCGATCGTAGGCGTGCATAGAGTGCATCTGAAAGTAGGATAATTTTGTTATTTAAATCGGTGTAGTAGTATTATACAGTTTATGTGCGCAGCCTCCATATGATACAAGATTGAAAGGTTAGAAAAAATTAAAACTTTATTACATATGAAAAGATTCCACACTATTAAAATCGTGTCCATATCTATCGGTTTTCTTAATTTTTGAATTTTGTGTAAAGTACGGAGTCGAGCTTGTGTTAATGGGAATTTAACCTTAAAACTAGGTATAACGTTTTAAAATTGTAGCTCAGGGAGGCTACATTGAAAGAAAAGATATAACCAAAATTAAAACTGATGACTCGACTGAAAGGAATTAATACTTCGCGTGACCGGAGGGATATAACTATAGTGGCTGTTACAGAGGATATTTGAAAAAAAGAAACTTGCAGAAGGTTTGGAAGCCATCTGTTGTAAGTATATACCTCATACTACAACTTTTCAGGCTATTTTCAAATCTTTCGTTTCTTTTCCGGATTCATGTCATTTTTGTTTGCTTCCGGCCTAGGCCTAATTCAGGTAATTAAATTTACTCCTACAACATACTTTCATATGACTCCACGGAGCTTTCTAAGTTTTTTCGTTCAGCTCATTGCCTGCAAAGAAATTTTGAGGGGCGGCAGCCTAAAAGGACAGCAGTCATAGAGACGCTACGCAGGTTAAGTTCAACGCATTTCATAACAGTGGTGTTTCGGACCTAGTGAAAAAAAAGCATCCGCCCCTCACACAAAGCAATAATGTCTTTAGAGCGGTACACATCGCCACGACTACCGAAGACTCTCCGTCGTGGACAATTTGCATAAATAGTGGACACTTCTTCGGTAGTCGTGGCCGTGTGACCCAGAATTAAACCGCACCGATTGCATCCAACTACGATCGAACATTTTCGATCGGACCGACGGTTTACAACACACCGGAACTCTAGTGGTGAAACTGGCCACAACGCCAGGACGTCTTGTTGCTTGGTGTCGTTAGTTGTCTTGGCAGTGTGTACCGGGCATTAATTATGGGTCACACGGCCACGACTACCCAAAAGGTACCAGTTATGCAGGGAGCCTATCCCAATTAGCAGGTGTATTAATGCGTCCGTTTGTTTGCCCTCAGATAGAGTCTCTAAAAGGAGCACTTTTTGATAAATTATGCAATGAGCTGGGGTTATCTGCAAGGTTTTTTTTTTTTTTTTTTTTTGAAAGGATATCAAATGAAATACTACTGGTTAAAAAATGGGCTTAATTGAAGCAATTTTTATTGAAAGATAGTGTCTCTAAAAGGAGCACTTTTGTGATATGTTACGGAATGAGCTGGGGTTTTCTGTAAGTTTTTTAAGTATATCAAATGAAGTACCATTGTTGAAAAATGGGCTTAATTGAAACAATTTGAAGAAATTATGGGCCTTAAAAGCTGGCGGAGGCATACCGAGATTTTAGTAAAAGGTGGTTTAAACTTTGAGGTAAAATAGCAAAAAGTCTTCACGGTCATGATATGGTAAATTGAAAGTGTCATGAATGGCCAACTTGTCAGCTTTCATATGACGGGTAGCTTGACCATGGCAAAAACTTTGGCAAGCTTTTAGAGGCCAGTTTACTTTTTGGATTTTGTGTGTAAGTCAATGGAGGAATTAATGGGGGTATGCTACCTACAGATTGTTCACGACGGAGAGTCTTCGGTAGTCGTGGCGGTGTGTACCGGGCTTTACAGGCTAACGCCTGAAAGGTGTTGTCGGAGACTTTTGAAGGTCCTCCTCATGACTCTTTGATCTGTTGATGAAGATCCGTGCGATTGTCGAGGATGGATTCAGCTACTGGAAGCACACACCGAACGGCTGGAAACACCTGACATCTTTGCCGTCGTGCAGTCGTGTGCTCTGCTCGTTATGTCAACCGACTGATAATATGACCAGCCCATCTAAGTGCTGTTTTGATTCATACCTGCCAACTTTCACGGTTTCACCATGAGTCTCACGGTTTCAGACGTAATCTCTCGGTCAAATCAAGTTCAGATCTCACATTGAAATAACTTTATTCAAACGGATACAAACACTAAGCCACACAGTAATAATTTGATTCATAGGGCCACTGGCTTTCCACTCAAATGGCAAAGTAGGTAAAATTCTAACTTAAGTTGCAGGCATAGGTCATTTTCGGCATGTTTTCTTTTGTTTACGCAGGCCTAATTGGGGCCGTGCATGTGTTGCATATATCTTATAACTTCTTCTTCTTCTTCTTCTTCTTCTTCTTCTTCTTCTTCTTCTTCTTCTTCTTCTTCTTCTTCTTCTTCTTCTTCTTCTTCTTCTTCTTCTTCTTCTTTTTCTTCTTCTTCTTCTTCTTCTTCTTCTTCTTCTTCTTCTTCTTCTTCTTCTTCTTCTTCTTCTTCTTCTTCTTCTTCTTCTTCTTCTTCAGCCTGTCTATCCTTCTGTAAACATCGCGTAAAAGAACCTTTGCCAATGCAACTTAATTTTTACAAAATATTACTTCAAACTTATACACAATTGTTGTCTCAAGGGAACCCTTTTATGCCATATAGCTCCATTTGCCCGTTGATATACAAGATCTGCATTTGCAGACATTCTTTTACAAAAGTTGAAAGGCAAAACAATTTGGGGAAATTGTTTTCAATTTTGTGGTAAGATTAGATTTGTAAGCCTAGCAAACTTCGGTCGCCTCAACATTCTAGTTATACAGTCGCACTTGAATGTCAGATTCTTCAACAGAACTCTTCACTTCCCCTACTAAATACCCAAAATTTATGTCATAACCCTTCAAATTTATTCAATGTTGCCTTCTGATTTCGAACTTAAACTTTGTCTGAAAATGGTAATTCATCAGATCATTTTTGGAGGTCAACTGTATGTGTCTCATGCCAAAATGTGCGCACTGTTTAATAAGATGTTTCCTAATTGGCTGTTGCCATTGTATTGTATCTATTGTATTCTTTGTTCTGGTTAGGGATTAGGTAGGGATTAGGGTTATCGTTAGCCAATAAGGAAATTTCTTGTTAAACAGTGTGCATAGCCCCACAATTTTCAGTTGTTAAGACAATGTACTTAATATAGCTTATAGAAAGGGCAAACTCTTAAAAACAAAATTATACACATCCTTATAACATGCAAAACCATTTTGTGAAGTAAAAGACGCAAATTACAAAGTGTGCTTCTCCTCCCTTTCAGCAATTCAAATAAAGCGGCCTTTGTCAGGGCTTCAAGATGTTATCGGGGAGCTTGACGCATCTGCCGGGAAACCTTGGCCCTACCCATTGATTTTGCATCCCTGGTAGGCGCGTGCAAAGTGTTCGATTGCAAAAAGTCGGTGTGGAAATAGTTTTAAAAATGTCCAGTTTTGAGGCACAAATCTACGGGTTTCTTCATGTTAATCTCAAGGTTTTGCTGATTTGAGTTTGGCAGGTCTGTTGATTAGCTAGTTTTGCCGAGAAGCTAAAATAAAATCGGTTTTAGCCAAAATCAAAAGAACTCAGCTCCGGGCTTCGGGTCATGCTTTTGTTAAGAGCTACTATTCAGTGATTATTTACTCACATCTAAGTCCCACCGCGATACCATGCAACAAACCCTTCTAATTTAAATGACTTCAAGATAGCTGACCAGGTAGCTCAGTTGTAGACTTTGGATTAATTAAGAGTGGTCAAGTAGGGCTGGCTAAAACTTGGTAGGCTGTATTGGTATAAGTTTCTATCGTCGTAAGAAGCGGCCGGGAAGCTTACGTATGCCTCTTCTCAACACCTTCAAACTTTCCAAGGAGCTTCTCTCAGTGGCTGCTCCACGATGCCATAATAAGGGAGGGTAAACCGTGGCAAGGGTAATGTTTGGGACAAACGTTTTCGCGTGCAGAGCAAAATCGAATGCAAAGCGCTCGTTCCGGTGAGTTCAGGGGGCAAAGTCCCCGAAGGCTCTGAGGTTTTAGCATCAGGGGAGGTGTATTATTCATTTTTATCGTTTGATCTAACTCCCGGCTAATTTTGGGCAACTACGGTACAGCTGGAGGGGAATGAAAATTCTTGTAGTGCCGCCACTATCTTCCTTGTTACGCCTAGTAACATTTATTAAGTATTTTTGCAGTAAATGTCATACTTTGCCAAAATCACGTCCCAGTAGCGTAACCAGGATTGTGTCATGGGGAGGTTTTTTTTTACTTCTTAAGCACGACATGAGGAAAAGGTCTAAAGGGAGGGAGAAAATGGCTATTTAAGTCTCCAGCTGCAAATGGTGCAATGTTTGTGCCTCAGATGTAATAAAGGTTGTAGTGATCCGTGTGTTTTTGCAACTATTTTTTGCAAGGTTGGGTCGGGGGTGGGGGTTCAACCTCCAAAATCCTCCTCGAGCCTACGCCGCTTCCCCGACCCCATAAAAATGCACATGCCCAATAAATATTTACTTCACACATGAGTAACTGTCACAACATTGTTTATAATATATGTGCATACTTCATCATTTATGGACCATACCGTGAGTAAAATACGTTATCCCAAGTCTGCGCTTCATATATATTAGCTTGCTTATGGTCTCGGCGATGGAATTTTCCTTCATAGCTTCAGAGAAGAAATAAAGGAGCCTTAAGCTAAAAAAATTCCCACACAATTTGCTTTACTATGTTTGATATAACGAGTAGAGCGGCGAGGTGTCACGGTTGGCAACCCTCGACAAAAACGACTGGAATCCACAATTCACCGCGGATCGGCTGATGGTTCTATTATTCACGCACCAGTCGTTCTATTCATATATATAAAAGCCAACTGCCAAATCTCCATTGTTGGTGTGTCCTATTCAAACACGTTTCCTACACTACAAGACCAGACAAGAATGGGATTTTTTTTACAATCTTGCAATCATGCAAATAAGTTTTCATAGGTTTCTTGAATTTAAAATCCACACATCTAAAGGTGTGGCCTAGCTAGCGGTTTTGCCATCCATAGCCTTGACTTTGCGGCAAGTTTTACCTCGCAGTTTCATTGTCAGTTGTGGCTTTTCGTACCGGATGTTATGGAGTGATGAACAAAAAGACGAGATTTTCCACACCCAGTGAGTTAATAATACGTGCAGGGAGCGCCAAAGGGGACAGGGGTGGGGTTCTAGGGGAAGTTTTTCCCTGAAAATTGGTTGTACCCACTCCCTCTGCCAAAAAGTGAAATTTGGGGTAAGCAAAATAATGCACAAACACGTTGCACCGTTAATATGTCGAACAGGAGACCCACTGCTAATTTAGTCAACCAATCGTAAAGACACGAAAACCTCTCAAAATGGCCAATTTTCCGTCGCGCACGTTTCTTTGTATACATAGCCTATGCAAAGGATTGTATATTGAAAGGTATCAACTATACAGCATGGGCGCGTAGATGTGATTTGTGAATTGGAGGGCAAACAATTTTCAAAAGCCAGTCGAACCCTGGATCGTGTCCCGGACCGGAATGGTCTATAAGCAATCCACCCATCCCTACAAACGCGCATACGTATACTCTAACAACCATACATATATTGTCACACATATATTCACTCAAATTGACGTTTTCTGGAACTTAAGCCTTAAAGTCATCTGTATACCACAATGTTATGTTTTGTTTATTCTGGCTGTTGTTTTGTTTTAATCTGCCTGAATTATTGGGCGCAAAACAATACGCTTGCCCCCAATATTTTCATTGGGGTGGCAGTTGCGCCTGTCCCCAGGATCGACGCCTCTGAACTACAGCTACTACGGCATCTACACCCAGTTGATTTCAACAGCTGAGACCAACTATGTGGTGAACGGGAGTCTATTCTCTTTCATATCATTCTTAAATAATCGATTTTACTTAAATCAAAGGTTTTGTTCGCAAACTAAAAGATTGAGATATTTGTCCCCTCTTCACCGTGTACAAAATGTATGTTATGTTTGCTACGCGAGGGAATCACATCAAGGCTGTAGCTCCGGGGGAGGGGGACGGGGCACGTACCCCCCCCCCACACTCAAAAAATATCAGAGTAGGGATCCATTTTTCAATTCTTCAATTAACCTTTCCCCCACAGGCCTACCTCTCAACCTACAGAATGGCAAGCAAATGTATATCCGGTGCCCCCCAAAAAGCAACAATCCTGGTTGCGGGCCTGAATGATCACATTCGGTACCAATGGGCTTCAGGCCTATTTGTTGTGCAATGAACATTAAACGGTGTAGCTAACACTCCCTTCCCATTTTTCCTGAAGAAAAACCATGAAAGAATGAGTAACCGTAATGATACGAAGGCACCCAAAGTCCAGTAAACCTTAGAGTTTTTCTTTAACCTCGTCTTTAACCGTCTCTGATGCACATTGTGCGATCTAATGAGAGAAACTTCCCCTTAGTAAAATGAATAGCCTGGGAAGGTTTCTGAATGATATTCTCTATGGGGGATACTCCAGACAATAAAAACTTTAGTTGTACCTCAAGTAAAAAAATTTAAAAAATAAATATTAAACAGCATGAAAAATAAATTCTAGCAGTTTAACTCCCCATCTTCATGAGACATTCTTGAGCACTGATCTGCTGATATAAATTCTGAAATTTAGTCACTTGAAACAAATTAGTCCATTGCGCAATACTTTGTGTCAATTTAGTTGTGCAACTCACATTACCTGTTTGGCCTCGTGTTTGGTCTAGCGGTAAGAGCATCCGCCTCTCACGCGGAAGGCCCGGGTTCGCTTCCCAGGTCGAGTCATACCAAAGACTCTAAAAATGGAACCTACTGCCATTGTGCGTGATGCTCCGCATAAGCGATGGAGTAGGGAAAACAAGCCAGTGAGCCGTGGCCGTGGTCGGCTCGACTTGAACTAACAGGTTGAAAACTGGGCCGTAAAACTCTAACTAACTAACTAACTAACTAACTAACTAACTAACACATTACCTGTTTTGTTTTATGACCTTGAACATTTCCTGTTTGCTTGGACTTGCTGCACAGAGCGAACATAGTTTATTACATCACCCCATAAGAATATCACACCTTGGTACATGGTGCAGTAGCTTTCGGGGAAACCGTAAATACTGTACACGGAATGAAGTACGACAATGGCATCACAAATTATTAAGTTGCGCAATGTACTGTACCATTTTAAGTTGCGAATTACCTTCAACATTTTATACCTCGGCTCAAAAGTGTCGTATAAAGATGGGAGTTGTACTGTTGGAATTCATTTTTCATGCTGGTTATTATATATTTTTGAATATTGTGACTTGAGGTACACTTTAAGAGTGATCGGCGTCGCCTCTTACAACCTCCAGTAGTGAGTAGTGCGAGTTAAGCTAACAAAACTTATCAAATTGGGATTTCTATACATTGTGATTGGTTAAAGATAGAGTATCTTCAGGAAAAATAATCCTCAAAACCTGAGCCATCGGTAACCTTTTCACGGTTTACGTCACGACTACGTGACTTCATAACTAATATCTGAAACGAGAATATTTCAGACAGTAATTATGAAGTCAAGTGGTCCTGACGTAATATTCCGTGGAAAGGTTACCGAAGGCTTACGTTTTGAGAATTTTTTTTCATGACGACACTCCATCTTTAATTTTGTGCGCATCCAGTGCCACTTTGCGGGTACCCAACCGCTTCCAGGTTTCATTTTAACTATCACAAGTTTGAATATCCGAAGGATTCTTTTTTCTAACCTCTTCGTTTTTGCACCCCGCTGGGTTCTTGTCCTTGGATCCCACCACCAGAGGTTCAAAATGACCTTTGTATGAATTCTAACGCCTGTGTGCTGTCTGTCCCCTTCGAGTCCGCGCTAAATCCGTCATTTTGGTTTTTCCATCCAGTGGAACGTGCCCCTTCCCATACAACCTTTGTCAAATAACAGTTACAAAGGATTAATACAATAAACCCCTGGGAAGGGGTCCCATCTCTACTAATACAGTGTGCTATCCAACTTAATTTGGTTCATTTTGGTCGATGGAATTGCAAAGATGTGACCAATTTTTAGGAACAATATCTGACGTATCAGCGTAGCTGTGGGCGTGCTGGGATCGTTTTGCCCTCTCGGCGGTTCTTCGGGTGGAAGCCGCAAAGACACCTTTGCATGAAGCTACTTCTGTAAACGGGGTAAAAAACTGAAATACTATGGATATTATACTATCATTACTATGATAGTCGGTATAGGTATCTAGCAGACTGGATGAGGTACCTGGGAGGTAAAAGCTGTCTGACATCGGCGTATTTAATACCGATTTATTCCCCAACGAATGCAAATACAGTGATTACAGTGTTAGTACACGAAAAGCTTTCGAAAATCTATTTTACAGCTGGGATACACACAAAACGTCACTTTTCTCGACTTCATTGTCGTTCCTTCACTGAATAGAAAGGGTAGTATTCTTAGCTATTTGATGTGCTTTTAAACCTGTCGTATATTTAACCATTCATTATTCCAGCATAAACCGTCAGTAGTGCGCAAAATTTCGTTCTTTGAAAACAAGGTTTGCAAAACCGCAATGCTGTGCCAGCTGATTCTTTTCTGAATCAGAATAACAAAGGATACCCTTAGGCAAACAGGCAAGAGACTATGATCTTAAAATAAAAGGCCGCTTGGTCTTTTGATTGTTGTAGGTTATTACGGATCCCATTGACGACGAAAAGTATGGATAATTGACAATAATGCAACAAGGATTTTTACTTTTCTCCCATCCCAGTGCTGCCCTCGACTCGACTCAGTGCGGCTCGCTGGTTCGTGTTGCTCAACTAGTGCCTGCTGGCAGGCAATGTGTGGAGGTGAGTTTAGCCTACTGTATATAAATTTTATATTTTTGAACCATATTATATACACTCTTAGAACACTATGGTCAATCTGTCCATTGGTATAGCCAACTACGCACCTACCCAAACTATGGTCATGATTGTTGACCTAAGCTATGGTCAAAACATTGCCATTGTTAAAAACTGATACTTTTGGCCATAATAAAGGAAATCAATTGACCAACAGACCTAGTTGGGTCAGTACATAGTTGACCATCGTAATCTTCAAATTGGAGTATTGCCATAAAATATTTTTATTGCTCTGGGTCCAATTTTATAATTTAGAATTAGCTGACGTGGTGTAAGCTTATAACTGATAAATAGCCAGCTTAATGAACGTCGTTTAATTTGTACAGTAAGGTCAACCGAACCTGAACCATTGAGGTGAAGGTAAGTTCCACAGGCCTTCATAACTTCAAGACATGCCTTAAGTTCCTGATTGTTCATCAGATCATGTGAAACATACATGATTTATTCTTCGGACTTCAAAAATTGTTACGTGTCATACTTTTCTCGAGAGGTGTACAGCATGCCTCACAACAAATCACGTGATTTGGGTCAGAGGCATGAGGAAAGGTTAAAGTTAGAGCTGTCGAGAGATAAAATCATGCATGATATTTGATTACGGCTTGCAGTGGCGTAGCCACCGGGGTGGGGTGAGATCCCCCCATGACCCAACCTTACAATGCAAAAAACACATAAAATAGCGGTGTTTTCTCTCTATCCTTAGACTTCCCCCCCATTTCGTGCCCCAACCCCCCTAATGACACCACCACCCCCACCCACACACAATCCTGGCTACGCACCTGACGACTGCGGTTTTAAATTGGTTGCTCATCTCTATATATTATCTCTTCAGTAGCACTACCGGTATATGTTTTGCTGTAAATAACCGGAAGTCATCTATTATAAACGAGGCTCTTTCAGCTGCATGTACAGAGCAAAAGCAGTAGCCCGAAATTGCTTCTAAGCAGCGGCTACATCTCACAAGTTTCCTCTTATTTCCCTTCATATTATCTTTTATAATATTCTAGGAATCCATTCTTCCATATTAAAGGTAAAGAGCAGTCCCCCAAAAGTATTTTGAAGAAAAAGCAAAATAGCACAATTTTCGTCTTATTTCTCTTCAAAGTATCTTTCATTACATTTTATGATTTAACTATTGCATATTCAAGGTAAATCAAGCAGTTACATGTAGTAAATTTCACATTTGAAGGAAAAAAAAAACATTGTCACATGACTCTTAACAGCCAATCATGAAACTGGACAGTCTACTACACTACTTCAATTTGGGATGACTGCTCTTGCCATTTAAAGATAAAACAAACAGTAACTCGAAGTAAATTTCACATTTGTGGAGAAAAATGTTGTCACGTGACTCATAAGAGCCAATCATGTAACAGGAAACTTAGAAGTAGATTGCTATGTGATACTCTGTATCTATGTAAACGCTGATTTGTTGGAATCTTTCAAAACTGCACACCGCGTACCGGGCTCTTTAGTATTCGAACGCCCCATGTTTAAAGGTTAAGAGCAGTCGCCCCAAACTTATTTTGAAGCAACAGTTAAATATCACAATTTTCCTCTTATTTCTCTTCAAAGTATCTTTCATCATATTTTGTAACTTCAGTATTGCATATTCAATGCAAAACAAGCAGTCACTTCTAGTAAATTTCACATTTGAAGAGAAAAATTGGTGTCACATGACTCTCGACAGCCAATCGTGAAAATGGACAGTCTACTACACTGCTTCGAGTTGGGGTGACTGCTCTTGTCCTTTAAGTGTAGCATGCGGTATGTCTAGACCACGGACTTATACATGGCAGCATGGACACAGCATGTAACGTATACGTCCTATCCGTAGATGGTCGCCACCGACTGGGACAAAAAAGGCGCACCAAGATGGCCGCCGCGAGGCTATAAATGGTCTGATTTGACGACGACCCTGTAATATTTTAAGCAAAAGTTAAACTTGAATGGGAAAAAATACCATATTTCTGCAATACGTGAAGTGACTTTTACCTGTTTACCTTACCTTGCTATATTTCAAAAATATTTCAACCTTCTTGCAAAATGTGGTAAAATAATTGGGCAAGTACAAACTTTTGCACTAAACCAAAGCAGTCGGCCATCTTGGTGCGCTTTTTCTCACAAGTACGGTAGCGACAATGCACCGTGCAGTATGCTCTGTCCATGTATAGGAAGTCCGTGGTCTAGACCCAAGTATGTAGGTCTGTATGGTCATCTAGTGAAATCGCTAAAGATACGGTACACTGAGTGGCATCGTGCGTCAGGGTCTATGTTCTTTCGTATATTGGGTTTGGCAATTTCTACGTTTCTTCGGTCTGATAACTTGTATTATGCTTAATACCTCAATGTCATTTTGTCATTTGATTTCATAGCAGAATTTAATTTCAAATAGGAACTTTCTTCCTCATTATTTCTTTGAAAGCATGTTAACTTAACTCATGGTTAATGAGCGGTACCTGCCGGGCAAAAGATCATGTAGGCTGCCCATATTGGTTATTACACTCGCAAATATTGAAGAGTTTTACATATTTGATACTTTCTATGAAGATAAGACCGACTGGATGGTCAAATGGTTAGAACATCAGACTTGCAGTCGGGGATCGGAAGTTCGATTCTTGGTCGGGTCATACCGAAGACCTTACAAACGGAACCTACTGTAACATGTGCCGTGGTGCTCAGTACAAGCAATGGAATAAGGAAAACAATCCAGTGAGTCACAACTGGAAAAAGGGCCGTGGCCGGCTCCACTTGAGCCAATTGAAACTGGGCCGTAAACTCCATCCGGCGAACCTAACTAATCTATGAAGATAAGGGGAGAGGATTATGATTTGACTTACATGGGTTAGGTGCTGCATTCATGAAAATGGCACACAACGATCGAAGGTGCATTAGTGCAGGTTAATGCACGACAAAGATCACTGCAAGCATAGAGTTGTACAACAGGTGGAGAAAAATTAAGCAAATCTGCTCGACAATAAGCGCTTGAAATAATAAATCCTCTTTAGCTACCAAAACTTGATTGACAGGTTCCTTTGTCCTTATTGTTAAGCTGTTGTTGACCTCTCTGCTTTGTTAAAGTACCCGGCTTTTTTAAAGCGCAGCAAATCCTGTAACAAAGACCGTAAAGAACTTGCTTCCGTCACTACTGCCCAGCTGAAAACGACTCTCATCAAGTCCTAAATTGTCACAATTCCATTATTATTCTTATGCCTTAATTTAGAAAGAAATGTACTGGTTTAAACACCATTGAGAGTCTACATTTTGCTAGTGATAGGCTATTTCGAACGATTCTGGAGTTGTAATTCCAAATGGGAAAGTGCGAAAGTGTCTATGCTCAAATAGTAACTACAAGCAGGGAGCTCCGATTAGTGCCTACACTGCACAATTGTGTCTCTGTGATTGAAAAACGTCGTCTGCTACTTTTTTTCTTTCTGCATTTACAGCAGATATCTATCATTGACTAATGTCTTTGAAGAGAAAGGCCTATTTGCTGACTTCAAATAACATGATATTTACGGCAGTTATTTACCAACCACGACAGTTCCATATTCCCGATCTGCTTACTTCTAGTCCCTCCCATAACTATCTAAAACTCTTGCATTCCTCATCCAGACACAATCCTAACTATACCCTGGAGAGCATACAAGGTCATGATGTGTACTCAAAACACTCTCGAAGCATGATCTGTGGCATGAGCTACTCTGCAGCTTTTAACACGATGTCAATGAAAGAGAAGTAAAAATTGCAGTTTCGGGCGATGGACTGTCTTAATGTGTGACAGATAATGAGGAAAGTTCAAAATTTTATATTTTGTCGTGACGATTGGCACTGAAAAATTAACAAGTTCACATAAGGGTGTATCTTCTCATTGATACTATAGTTTGTTAAGGCATTGAGTTATATATTATAGGTAGTTTGATGAGATTTAACGACACACCACCACTAATGTGTTATGTAGTATCATTCTGTTCAAATACTGTTCAAGCCCCCTCGTTAAGTCGCCTTTTACGACAGGCAGGGAATTCCGTGGGCATATTCCACAACCCCCAGCCCACAAGGGGTTATGCCATTGAGATTAGAATTTTGAGAAGAAAAGTAAGATTAGATTCTGAAACGAACATGACTTCTAAGAGTCTAAAGACCCGTCCACACTATGCGACGCGACTTATTGCAACCAGATTGTCTTGTCGTGGTGAGCAACTGACGACTAACTGGTTTTAAGGGCTAGTGTCCACATTATGCTACAAGTCGCAGTTCCGTGAAGCGATTCACGCAAAATTCTAAAGTTTGACATACTCTTTTATTTTTTACGTTGAAGAGAAAAGAATGTGTTCTGTTCATTCCGATTAACTGATCTTCGCAGGCTTCATTCCAGCAGCCCGTCGGTGTTGTCAGTTGCACGTTTCAGTTTCATGCGACCGAACTTGTCCGGTCGCATGAAACTGGGTTGTGTGTCTGCTTGCAACTACAACGCGTCTGAACCATCTCATCCAATGAGTTGCGTCGCATCGTGTCGCATAGTGTGGACGGGGCTATAAAAGAGCGAAACGATTGTATCTCCTCAATTCATCCCTGATGCAAGGGATGCACGAGGACATCCATTCTTAGACTGTTGGACAAGTGTTCATACCTTGGTTTTATGTTGCTATCACCTGACTGGAATTGACCAATAGACTTTGGTGATTATTACCAAGTATGAATGAAAATAAGTATAAATTTTTGCCACCAGTTTGGACATAAAAGATGGCCGAATCTAATGGATGAAAGTATTGATAAACAATTTTTTAATCAAAACTTCAAGTCAATTGACGTGCAAGACCAGAATATGTTCCACAAATGAATATGCTGTACTTTAGCCAGTTTTTCAACGGTGTACCGGTATTGGCTGGATTCCACTGTCAAAATCGGGTCATTTGAAGGGTAGATGCTACCCTATGCATTGCTGACACTGTAAATTAACTAAACTATCCGAGTTTAATTGATTTTGCAATTTCAAATGTCACATGAATAAACTTGAAGATAAAGTACAGACGATGGAAGCATAAAGAGACAAAGGTGTGCTATACAAGTAAACCTCAAAGGGAGATAGTAAAACTGAAGTTCCCACAGAGTCCCAGGGTTTCGACTCGTCAAGTAGAATAGGCAGAGTGGGCTGGTAAAATATTATGCACGTCCTAAATTGAAACCTTTTGTAATCTTTTTAAATTTTCAAAAGGATGTTAAAAATCCTATTAATGAAGAATTGAAGTGTGTAGGCGCAAAATGGGTGAAAGCCTAAGGTGGGGAGAGTTGTTAGTATCTTAGGAATTTTACTTCATGGTGTTATATTAATTGATGCCCACGCGAACTTCGATAGTTTTTTATTCACCTAACACCTGCACTCAGGACTGTTCAAATGGGGGGCACGATACCACCCACGTATATAGAAGATGCTAAGACTATATAAAAGTTCACCCAATTTTTACTTATAATTGGTACCTTAAATAGGTCGTATTATAAATCTTAATTAGAGTCTTAGAATTAAAATTGGGTTGACAGGAAAATAGCTCTAAATGAGAACAGTATCAGTCCTAGCATTCTTTGTCAGTTTGTGAAAACTTTGTTTGTGTGTGTAACTTAAAACAAAACGATGATATTTAAGTTCAACACGTTGCCCAGTTTTCCGTGAAGAGTATGGAAATAACGTACCGTATTTTACCGTTAACGGTTAACTGCATATAGTCTCACCGAGAGGCTGTTATCTCCATTTTGTTTCCAGTCTGATAAAATAATTTAAGGCGTTGTTTGGTTCATCTTGGGCAGACGTTTAATGCATTCCTACTTGCGGAATACTGAAATATAAACTAAGGACGAATGGAGCCTGGGGGCTGGGAGCAAAAGATTCTGGCAAAATGCAATACAGACTGCATGAGGGGTTGGAAATGTTCTTCACTTACTTCAACAGTTTAAGAAGGAACCCCTTGTGTTAAATACGTCAAACTTTTGCAGTAACGTTCCGAAACAACATTCAAATATTGCATCAAAGGGTCCTTACATGTTCAAGATTATTCCAATAGGACCTTAGAGCTTAGATCTAGTTCTCTCAGTCTCAGTTTGAAAGATATGTCAATAGTTTGTAGTTTTATGCTTGATTTTTTCTCAAACATTACATCAATATTCAAAGAACCATCAAACGTTCAAACATATTTCGAGGATTAAGAGAATAAGGGGACATCCCTTTCAACCCTTCTCTAAGTCGGACGCCACAGAACGTCCAGATCCTCATAGGTCGGGAATAGTTTCATATAACTGCAGGTCCATACAATTTACGGTGGAAGAAGATCCTTGAGTAGCCTACCGACCAGTTTCCGTTAGTCCAAATTTTAGGCCATATTTTGAATGGATCGCAGGTAGATGAAATAATTTTTGCATCATTTTTGCATCGAGTTGTGGAGAACACCTGTCCCCGAGATGTCCGTATTACGATATTTTAGCTGTTTAGCGTAATTGTTCCCATAGTCCAAGCTTTTACTTAAAGGCTGAACTCTGTTGCGGAGTACCATCCTGAGCAACGGTGTGGAACCTGTCAAAAATTACTAGTGCGTAGATGTGAATAATTCGGTGTGACATATTATACAAATATTAATTAAGATATTTTTTTATGAAATGGGGTTTTCGTCCTTGACTCTATTGGGAAACCTTCTACGGTCAACCACCAACGGGTAGTCTCTGTGCATATGATTGTTTCTGAGTCAATAGGGAAATCCCGAAGTCAGAGGTTCCCTGTGGGTGTAGATAATGTCACCGGTACTTCCCGCCTGTCGTAAAAGGCGACTAAGGGGATGGACTTGAACCGATTTTCTAGATGACACTTTATAAAACGTTTATGTTGGTGTGTCGTTAAATCTTATGTAAATAACCAAAGTCACGGGTATCCCCTGTTCGTCAGATCATAGCTCTTTTATGTCGGCTAATTCTAATTTCCTATTAACTGAGTGTGGATATGCACGATGCAAGGAGCAGAGAAAGAGACATGGTAGTAGTTATTGTTTAGTTATTAGGAGTTTTGAACTAATCTGGGGCACACTTATTTTGCAGACAGTACAATAAGATTACTCAAAAGTCAAAACAAACATTTCACCCTGTCCGTTTCCTGTATCATTACCGTTTGCTACCAATTTACACCGCAAGCAAGTATTGTCCCACGCTCATTTGACGTCAGAGCTTGCCTGATACGTCATATGACGTATCGTCGTGGCTTAAAATCAATGGTGTACTCTCATACGGTGCAAAGGTTGCAATTAACAATGGAACCCCGTGAATGGTGTTTGCTATCTTTAAGCTGATTAGATGGCAAAGTGTCAATAGAAGTTTGGTTGAGGATAAAATCCTGAGACAAGCAAACGATGATCGATTACGAAAATTACTATACCCTATATAGTCAAAGATACGGAGAATAAACTAATAGGCTTAAAACAAAATTACTCACTATCTAGTAGTCTTACGTGTATAGGTGTACCACTGGGGAACTTTTTAATTTTAACATGTCGTGGTTTGAAAACTGGTATGAACGGACACACATCATCTGGGAGTTTTCCAGATTATAAAAATAGCCCTGTATCCTAACTCCTTCAATACAAACTTCCGTGTTTTTATCTAACATTTTAAAAGCACTTCGATGCCAAGGTTACTTTTCCAATGAAAGTGAAAGTTATAGGGTGTTGTTTGTTCTTATTGGCAAAGGAACCCTTGTTTTAGCTGCAGTATATATGTGTGTCCATCTATCTGTTTGTCGGTTTGCCTGCTTGTCTGTCTGTCAGTTTGTTTGTCTGTCTGTCTGTTTGTCTGTCTACCTAATCGTCTGCATGTAGTAATCCGGCATTCCTGTTTGATGCCGATACATTGACAACACCGGTGAAATTAGTTCCAAGTTACCTGCAAACATGATGAGTCAACGTTCAACACTTCCAGTGGGCACAAGGTGCTCATCTTCGTCATTAAAATATATAAAAAGAATTACGTCGTCATGACATAGACTGGCCCACCGCATTTTGAGGATCTTACTGAAAAAATAACTAATGTTTTCCAATGTACGTTCCTGCAAACGTCACTAACCGTGCGTGTATACATGTGCCACAGATGCACTACATTAATAAAGTAATACATTTGAAAGCTAATTACATTAATGCATTAAGGTGTTTTTTTCTGCTTTTCTTTTTCTTTCTTATTTATTTGTTGTGCTAAAATTTAGGTGCCATGTATGTATGTACTCATATTGAGATTCTTAGACCTCTGCGGAAGTAAAAAAGAAATTAAATTGTACTTGAACTTAAACTGCAGACAACCCAGTACCCATAGGATCGATCGCTTGCCAATATTTATCGATCAATGTCACAGTTTTGATACATCTTATCACATGCAATGCTCAATTACACAAATATATATATATATATATATATATATATATATATATATATATATATATATATATATATATATATATATATATATATATATATATATATATATATATATATATATATATATATATATATATATATATATATATATATATATATATATATGTATATATATATATATATATATAATTACAAAAGTAAAGATGGCCGCTGGGCCGGTTGACATTTCGGAACACGTAATAAACAAACACTTAATAGTGCTACGATACGGCAATACGGATATTTCGAACACTCCTGTGTTCCTTATCGACGTATGTAACAATGATTGAAACCTGTATAAAGGCTGCGTAACTGGTAAAGAACTAGGTCGTAGGCCTAATCAGGGGTTGTGGAAACTGTAATCACTGATTATCCCTAAATCCCTACTCAGACCCTCAATGTGAGTATTTAAAGCTAAAATCCATTTGGTTTCAGCATTACGACGGGTCTGTTGGGTAGAATACGATGAGCCCAATAGAATACATTTAAGGTTATTGAGGTTGTGATCAGGTAAGTTGTAATGCTGCCCAACTGTAAAGCCCTGAGTATTGTCTCGGATCGACTGTTTGTGATTATTAAACCGAAGACGGAATTTTGTGCCTGTTTCACCAACATAGTTGCCTCTTTCACATTTTGTACAAATTAGAAGGTAAACAACATTGGAACTGTCACAAGTCAAAGGGGGGGGGCTGATATTTATGGTGGTGCCCGGAGGGGAGAAGAGAGGATCAGTGATGATGTGCTTACATATTTGACATCTGGTTTTATTGCATGTACGGTTGCCGTGACATACAGGGGGATGGGGGAGTCTGGAAGAGGTGAGCAAGGATCGCAGATTGGGGGGCTGTCTTCGGGCGCTCAGGGGAGGGTCACTAAATATGTCCCGAATGTCGGGATCCAGTTGCAGGTGGTTGAAGTCATTAATCAATGGCCGTGAGAGCCTAGAAAGTTTGTGGTTGAATTCGAAAACCATGGGAATTCTAAGGTTGGGTGACTTGGGATTATAGCTTAAAAGACTACCTCTGTCGATCTTGGAGGCTTTGGAAATTGCTTCTTTAATAACCCTGAGAGGGTAACCACTTCGGAGAAAGTGATTTGTAAGCTTACCTTCATGAACCACTTCGGCGAAAGTGATTTGTAAGCTTACCTTCATGAGTGTTATAGTCTTCAGGATCAGAACATATTCTTTTGATACGTAAGCATTGACTGTATATCATGGATTTCTTAAGGTTACTAGGGTGGCAGCTATTGAAATTTAAGTAACTGTGGCAATCGGTAGGCTTGGTGTACAAAGATGTAGAAATGGAATTATTATCAATAGTAACTAATACGTCAAGAAACGAGATAGATGTGTTAGAATGCTCTAACGTAAATTTGATACTATGGTGAAATTCATTAACGAATCTTTTGAAGTCATGGAGAGAGTCCAAGCCGTGTGTCCAGATGAAAAATATGTCGTCTATATATCTGCAGTAGTGGTGAGGTTTGAGGTGGTAACTAGACAACATGTCAACCGGCCCAGCGGCCATCTTTACTTTTGTTATTCTTGTATGGAGCATACGTGGATTTCATCACCTAAATATATATATATATATATATATATATATATATATATATATATATATATATATATATATATATATATATATATATATATATATATATATATATATATATATATATATATATATATATATCGAGCAATCTATGGGTGTTTAGGGAAAAGGAGGAAGCACCATTAAAAATATTACTCGGTGTGTAGGAGGCTGTTCTAAGGGAAGTCGAGAAGCTGAGAAAATCACCGTCAGCTCCAGTGAAATCGACCTGTTTCGTGATCATATATATCCGTCAAGATTTGCCGGAGTTGCCATTGACGGCATTATGATCTCAATTTTTCACAATTTTGGATGAGATTATTCCAAACGTTACTCAAGATGATCCAACTGTGCATGTATCATACTGTATGTCATAAATTAGTTAACATTCAACCCGCATACAAACCACACTTATAACTGCAGTACAATGGGTTTGAACAAGACTTGCTTAACACGAGAACAGGTATCATACCTCACAATTAAGGCTGTCATTTTTTCTGTCATATAATTACGTACGAGGCGGTCGAAAGACTGACTCCATTCGAACTTAATGAAAATCACGGTTAAACTTTCAAGAAACATCAGAAAGGCATTCGGAAAAATTACAAAAACAATTATTTTTCAGCCTCTTGTCATAGTAGTTTCGCTCACTTTGTATTTCTTTCAAAACTTTGTCCGAAAAAGCGTCACAATCAATCAACAAGTAATTTTTTTTTTACAAAAAAGGCAAATTGATTACGGACAAATCATAACCCATTCGGGCACATTATGGAAAAACAACTCACCCCAATTTTTCCTCAGCCTCACTTCATAACATTGAGCAAAAAGTTTCTCGAAGTGACCGTAGATAATTGAGCAAATATTTCAAAAAGGCTGTGGGATGCTTACAATTATTGCGCGATTTCCCTGACAGGAGGGAAGGTGCACAAGTGTATACAGTGCCCCAAGTTTTGCCCGAGAAATGAATCAAAGTGGAACATCTTGTGATTTCTCATATTTTTTTTAATAACAACACTACCAACAGTCACCAGAAGACTGGAAGTCGAAACGTTTTAAAGTATCCTATGTGGTCACAATTTTTCAGTTTCCAACACCCTAGATTATGGGAAAGGAAGGTAAAGTCCCTCCCTGAAATAACCCCCCCCCCCCCCCCCGCAAGATTTGATGTTGCCATTGACTTACATTATTTACACATATGCTCTCTGAAATCGTTTCGCTCCGCTGGAAAAATGCTTACCCATCCCCTCTCCATGAGAACCTCCTCCCCTCCTTGTCTGGCGACAGCTCTGTAGGGACTGAAGATCCGCCCAAGTAGCAGCGTGTTTCCATAGTCATGCGACTGTACATGTAATTACTGGTCATCGCATACACATGTGTGGTATAACTTATCAATCCTCTGTATCGGTTATGCATTGATTGACATGTTTTATAGCAGGGAGCTGTTATTTGCCCAGATAGCATCCCTATGTTTATTAGCACCTACCGTGCATCAACGACTTTCAGAAGTTCGAGGGTTCGGATCCCTCATGTGAGGTTTTCTTCGAGGCACCATAGCTTTCTCCTTGGCAAGGAATGAATTGCCCATACCAAGGAGTTGCGACTTCCTGCCCAGACGATGTTTGTTGCGATCTGGACTGGATATTGGTTAGAGCAGTCACCCTAAACTTACTTCGAGGCAACCTCTAAATCTCACCATTTTCTCCTTACTTCTCTTCAAAGTATTGCACATCCAACTGTTCAAGGTAAACCAAGAAGTGACTCTTAGTAAGTTTCACATTTGAGGAGAAAAATATTGTCACATGACTCTCAAGAGCCAATCATGAAACAGGACAGTCTACTACACTACTTACAGTCAGTGGAAGCTACCATATGGTCAAGGGGGCGATTGCCCTCCCCCCTCTACGGACCAAAATTTGCTCGCCGGCGCTCTTTTTAAGTTTTTAGGTTTCTAACATCGCTCCCCTGCAGGTAATCCTCGTCCCTCTAACCAAAATCCTTAGCTTCGCCACTGCTTCCTTTTGAGCTGACTGACCCGACTTTCGGCTACCAGCCCTTTTACGCAAAGTAGCAATAGCATTGTTACGTTGAAATGAGTGAATTTCGAGTGATTAAAGACATGATCCACTCATCCCAAACAGTTCCAATTCTCCTAACCTATTTATTTAAGCCCCTCCCGAGCCCCCACGTAATGTTTGTAATTCATCCTTTCGGCCATACACAACTACCTCAGTTTATTGCTTCAGGGTGAGTATACAAGACCCCCGATGTGCAATCAAAACACTCTCCTCAGTACGTACACTACAGACTCTGTTATATGAGCTTTGGTAATTTGCATTGTTTGAACTAGCTGTCAATCAAATAGCTCAGCGAATTGAGAATTTCTGTAGGCTACTACAAAAATATTAAGTTTCGGGGAGAGGAATAGCCCTTTCAAATGATCCCCTGATGCGGAGGATCATAATAATAAGTCTGTAAGAACCTGCTGTTAAATCCACAGGGGCTGCAGGAAGCTGTTATCAACTACTGACTGACGTTTTGTCGGAGGGCTGTCCTACGCGAAGGATCTACGGGAGAATCGTCTTGTGAATTGTTGAATATTTGAGGGTTATGAAAATGCGATTTGGGGACAATAATTGAACAAATTTAATGGTTAATTGCTAAGAATTTGTAACAATTTTAGAGACACTGATACAAAGCAAAAAAGGGGTTTTCCTCGAGTTGAGAGGATGAGGAAGAAACGTACTTCCACCACCGCGACCAAATGGCAGCTCTGCATAGGGAGTAGCCCACCCACATAACTTCCACCCTTCCTACTCAATTGTAAATTGTGCATAAAAACAAGTCACAATTACAGTTCATTATTTGTTATGAAAATCATGTTACCAAAATTGCCTTACAAAAAGGAAACATGGTGCCAACATTGTCTGATCTTCGTTTTATACCAATGACTGAAGGGATGGCGAAGCCAAGTTGGGTCCTTAAACTCGATGTAACGAGAGGACTATGTTTCATTTCAAAATACTTTAAACTGTTAAACCCTGACCAAATCCAAAGCCAGACTATTCTGATGGAGATGCCCCTCCCTCCTTGCAGTTCGCATGACCTTCAATCCCTCCAACTGTGGATCCACTTAAATGGGGCCGATGCGAACCTTTTGAAAGAATTTTTCTTAACTCGTTGACGATGGCGCTTATCCATAACCTAATCCCCAATTGTAACGAAGAATAAACAGAAAGATGACAACAGCCAAATCCGAAGCTCCTAATCCTCTCATCCCAACTGACTAAAATCTTTTTAATAGTCCACAAAAATTCTCAGTAAGCCAGTTCGGTAGATCGTTTTGGGTGGCTATGCACATGCGCACATCGCCGCCAAATCGTCGGGATAAACAAACCAAGCCCGCACCTACACAACACGTATTCCAAAATTTGAGTTTACTTGAAAATTCGGGAAAACTCATTTTCTTAACCCATCTAGGCTATAACGTAAGGAGGGATCTGAAACCCTGAAACAATAAACTGAGATTATGTCTAAAGGGCTTAAAGGGCCAAACCTCTCATCCCACACTACACTTTTGGTACGGCGGTACCAAAATTCTCAATTGGCTCAGCTCTTTGATTGACAGCTGATTCAAATAACGCAGAGTACCAAAGCTTATTACACAGCATGACTGGTTCTGAGAGTGTTTTGATTATATAAATTGAGTTTTCTTTACTCCCACTGAAGCAAAAAACTGAGGTGATATCTGGATGAGCATGAATTTCAGACAATTGTGGGAGGAGCTTATGTAAGCAGGTTTTGAGAATTGGTACTGTTTGGGGTAAGAGAACAGGGCCTTTAAGTATGAAGCCATGTTAGAAGAATTGGAGCTGTTTGGGGGAGAGGATTAATCCTTTAAATAGTACACACTAGCTGAGAATGTGTGACATAGTAAATCTTATTGTAAACCCTTTCTCTTCAGTAAGACCAAACATATATATATTCAAGAGACCATGTTGTAAGGGCCCGGTGGGCGTTTGTAAATATGGTTAACTTAAAGGGGTTACAGAAGTATGCCACCATTATTTTAATGGTATACATATGCTGCATGTGTTCCGGTCTGTCTGACATCAGATATGAAGCCACAAAGGGTCATGTTTGGGTGCAAACTGTAATAATAACGTCTAAATTATTGTTTATAATGGAAAAACATCGGAAGTTGTGAGCTATTGCGGGGGCGGCCATAACTTAAATTCCTTCGAACCGCCAAAATGTGAGCAATTTTGCCGGGCAGGTTTGGGGATGGGCTTTAAAAATATTAGAAAGAAAGTTTTACACTTTGAGATATAAAATCTCTAAAAGATGTTTGTTTGAAGTGGTTGTTAAACTTTTTCCCATTTTGTTCAAATGAAAAAGAATGTAAATGAAGTTATAAGTTTTTTAGCAAAGATAGCAACCTGCTCTTTATGCATGGTGACACATCTATCGCTGTTCAGGACAGTACCGACAAACCGGAACAATTAAACAAACGAACTGTGTTTTTACACATACAGTTCTGACGCATGTTGGTTGAATATTTTAGCAACCCTGTAACCAATCGAGTGTCTGATTGGTTGAAGCTATTTGCGTCATCGGAGAAAAATAATAGCGGGCGTAGTGTATTGTGTCTCCATGTGTAAACAAGTGTGAAGCCAAGCTCGCAATCTTCGTGTTATCAGTCTGTACTACAACACCAAAGGAAACATACGTGTCAGCAACGGGCTGGTCCCCTGCTATTTCTCCTTATTTTTCCCGGGCGCTGGTCGCTGCAGGGTTTTTACAGAAGCTGGTCTTCGAAACTTTGGGCTGGACCCACAATTCAACGCTGATTTCTGATTAAATTTGCTACTGTTTCCGTTATTTAACGCGATATATCGCTAGGATTTATTTTCCCGCTAAGAATTTTGCTGTATCAAGAGAAAAGAAGGTAAGAACTGGATTTTTTTGTCTCTTATCCTTCAAAATAGATGTTCGAATTCAGCTGTTTGAACCCTGAGGTATCATAGAAGGGGCAAAGGCTGGCTGGGTATGGAAATCTGATTTTTTAAGATAGTTATGAAGGCTCCACCAGACTTCCGCATCTTTAGCGCCGTGCAATAGTTTCACAGCGATATGTGTAGAACATCTTAACATGTAGTGGAAGATTATACGAGGTATAATGAATGTTAGATTGCAAATTTGTACTTTAAATTGTCTTAAATGCTTTGCTTTCATTTGATGCAATGAGTTAGTGGTTTAGTTTGGTCTTTTAAACTATCCTCAAGTTCAACTTTTGGTTTTACTCAGCGGTTCTCCCAAGTCATTTACCAATGATAAATAGTGGCCTCAACCATTTTCAGTGTATTTAGATTGCATGGTAAACAGCACAGATATTTCGCCGTACCGAAGATATTGTTTCTGTGTGTGTTTGTGTTTTGCCTTTTTTCCAAATATGGTTCAATTTCATCACGAATCACTATGGGATGAATATACCCGTAATTACTGTACTTGAGCTCGGAGATAGATGTGGAAAGGTGTGGGTCTCGGTGGGTGAAAAATGCATGTCATCAATATTCTTGGAAAATGTGATAGGTGCATTGTTGCAGTTATCGTGTAGGGTACTGAGTCAATTGCGTGTGATAGTATACCCTGTCAGCAAATTTGGTCGGCTCGGCAACGGACCCCCGTAGGCCACATCGGCGGTCCGCCGGAGAAATATACTTGGATTCGGCGTATTAAAAAACTGCAAAAAGAAAAAGTCTGTGATTGTCTGCTACACAGGAATACTATACCGAACAGTGACGGTGAAGTAACGTTGTGTGACCTATCAACCTGTCACACACGTACTGTGTACAGAACTTGTCGTCAGATCATGAAAGTTTCGTCGCATATACTGTACTGTAGCAGGAACTTCAGCCTGTTAATAACTTCCTTGTTTTGAGAAGTGATACAAAATGGCGGAATCTGAATAAACCTTCGACAGAGTACTCGTGATCATCGAGACGATATAAATCCTTTTGGTTTCGCTTTACCGCGCTTTGATATTGATATATAGTGGTGATGAAAGTGCTAACCTAACCACAAATAGATGTAAGCCCACGTAACTGTCACTCACCCTGCTGTATGTATTAAATGTGTAGTCTTTCCTATGATGTGCGCGTATCAATATAGGCTTGAAATGAGATGCAAAATAGAGGCAACGTCCTTGAAAGGTTAAAATTGCGCTTCTTAGACATTTTATTTCATGTCCCACCCCCAACTGAAGGCATACGTATACCATAAAATAAAAAATATGTATAATATAGTAGTAAAAAATACGAAGCTGTCTTTGACAGTGTGTTGTCGGATATATATACTATAGTATTCTTTTTCTTCTCCTTCTATCTTTGCTGTTAGGATATTTTCGTATTTGATTAGCTTGCACATTTGCTTATATTTGTCACCTAACGTTGTTTATTTTTTTTTCTATTTTTTTTTTTTTCTCATCTTTTGTCATTGGCTGGGCCTTTGATTAGCCAAATGTCGAGCCTCGCAATCAGGCACTTGAAAATGCAGTGTGCTTAAAGGTAAAGAGCAGTTCCCCAAAAACTTATTTTGAAGAAAAAGCTAGTAACTCAATTTTCTCCTTATTTCTCTTCAAGGTATCTTTAATTAGATTTTATGACTTGACTATTGCATATTCAAGGTAAAGCAAGTAGTTATTTCTGGTAAATTTCACATTTGAAGAGAAAAAACATTGTCACATGACTCCCAACAGCCAATCATGAAACTGGACAGTCTATTACACTTCTTCAATTTGGGATGATGACTGCTTCTGCCCTTAAAATGACTTTGGTTTAATGCATAAACCGCTGTTTGACAAACATTTAGGGCTACTCTTATCTTTTCACTGACAATCTGAACATGGAAGTATTACCTCGGTCCGGGATACAGGATGGCAGTCCGAACGGAGCAGAGGGAAACTGTCCCCTAACAGCCTGTAAGATTTCCCATCATACATAAAACGCGTGCTACTGATGGTGGCGTCCTTCATAGTATGTTAATAAGGTTCCTATAGAGGAGCTATATTAAGACTCCCCCTATAGTGTTTGCCCAGTATTTTCATGACCTGAGTAACTCTGCCAGACTCATACACGTTTCAGGAGGCTAAAATTGCCCTAAAATACTATACTTTACTATACTTTACTATATATGCAGCTCTTAAAATATTGGCCCGCGAATCGCCAAAGGACTGAAATTACGCCATGACGCACGGTAAACAACAATTATCAGATATCAAAGTGAAAAAAAAGTGAGGAACCATAAAGATGTTTGATGCATAATTATTGCCCCCTTTAGGACGCCAAGAGATGAGGCCTAACTTCATTTTCCTCCCAATTGGGGGAACTGCTCTTTTCTCTCGAGGGGATCAGAGCACTCTTCGCCTTAGACCCCTCCTTCATATCACTCTCCAGAACCCATCAAATGACGCAGACTTGGCAAAAAGCACCTTGACCATTGAATGGTCCATCAAATTGCAGAAAATTTCTGTCAGTTTGGGTCATGAGCTTCCGAAACATAAAATAAGTGTCAATTTTCTATTAAATCTAGGAGTGCTCCAGGATTGTCATGACAGAGTGGTGTAGGTTGGATAGACAAATTTAAGCCCTAGAAAAGCAAGGGTTGCATAATGGAGTGGAAAAAGCAAAAATACTCTCAACCAAATGTGGAGTATATGTAATAGTCTACAGACCCTACACTCTAGTAATTAAACACATGTTTTTTCCCCACTTTGTAAACACGTTTAAAATATTAATATGTTTAGCTATTAAACACTGAACGTTTAGCAATTAAACGTGTTTAAAAATCAAATGTTTCGGGACTGAACACGTGTGTTCAGCATCAAAATGAGTTTACAAAGTGGGAGAAAATAATGTTTAGAAAAAGTTTAATTTCTGAAAACCTTTGTTAGGGTGTATTTCATTAACGTCGGTAGCTCTTGAGAATCATGTCACGTGACAACATTTGTCTCATCAAAATGTTAATTTAAGTTTGCCCTGTAATCAGCTACTAATTAAGGAATCGAAAGAACAGAAGAACACTGAAGTGACATTATTTACGTTATATTACTTTCGAGTATGTTCTTGCAACTCACTGTGATCTTTTTAATTTATAATATCAAGTTTTTTTTGTAATTTAATTATTCCATGAAATAAATGACTGTTTATATCCTTCCTTTCCTTGAATGAGTTGAAGCTAGGAACCCCTTCCCTTTCCCTGAATGAGTTGAAGCTAGGAACCCCTTCCCCATTTAAGACCTATCCCCATCTTTGTAACCGGCTTCCCGTTCTTTTCAGAATTAGAGGGTCTACCTTGCTAGTAAACAATTTTGTTCAAAGTGTGAACGAATTAAATAGTCAAGTTCTTGAGGAATTGTCTGGACATAGAATTAAACGGAATGGTTCGTGGGCATTAAGAAGCTGCAGCCGTCGTGGGTCGCAGCAAACTTCCCCAATTTTCTGGTACAATTAGTGGACGCGGGGACTTGATGATGCCTATAGAAGCTTTGCAATTGCGTCACGGAACCGCCATGCTGGAGGACATTCATGCCAAATACACGCGGCTTTGTGCCGAACTCACTGCACTGTGATATGCATGGTGTGTACAAATTCAACGAGAAAGCGCGTCCCGTATGGTTCGCTATGTAGTTACATGTACTCCAACATGGTCGACGGAGAGTATTATGACGTCATGTGAAAAGCCTCTTTGGGGAGCTCGAGTTGCTCTAGATTTTACCAGAATTCCGTCTCACACAACGGTGCGAAAAGTAAACGCTCTACGCTTAAAGGTAATATTAAAGCTTCTTGACATAGATTTGGGGTTCCCCTTGCTGTGCGTCACATCGATTAGGGGAACCAGTCTAACCGCAATAAGTGTACGTCCGAGTTGTTGTTCGGTTGTGCGTCTATGCAGAATATTGCGCTCTCCTTCCGCGCATTGTGATGCTTTGAAAAAGCGTGTCCGGCACATACAATAGTTTTCCTTCTGGGGAAATGAACGTGAATTATGACTAAAAATACGGTTCGAAATTGTGTAAGAACTAGTCGCACATATACACATGATGGTTTCATGCACAACTGACACGGCAATGATTGCCGTTTGTGTCTGCATGGGATTTGGAGTCGGTCCAATTGTGGCTGGCAATTTGCCCGGTCAGCCTACCATATAAGTTTACACAAACCATACTATTACAGTATTTTTTTAACACTTGTAAGGCTGTATGACTGCTATACGGTAAGCTTCCCAGCCTGAACAGTGGTTATTGACTGAAAGTATTAAAATAAAGAGAGTTCATTCGTTTCGGGGATATGTGCGTATGGACTACTGTAGAGTGTTCATCCACTATACACTGAGTCAATTGAAAATGTGGTTGTCATGTAAATAGAATCCCGTCACTCGACCATGAAAGGGCTGGCATTTGCCAATACAAACTTCCTTCAATCAATAGTATCTGAATGCATGATTCACAACTTCATTTGATCTCTTAGACACCTCACACGTCGAACCAGGGAGTTCCCAGCAACTCCCAGTATCAACACTCACAACGTAGCAACTAGCCAAGGCCACCTTTAATTAAAGGGCAGGAGCAGTCATCCCAAAATGAAGAAGTATAGTAGACTGCCCAGTTTCATGATTGGCTGTTGGGAGTCACATGACAACGTTTTTTCTCTTCAGATGTGAAATTTAACAGGAGTAACAATAACATCTTGGTTTATCTTGCATTTGCAAATGTTAAATCATAAAATGTAATGAAGGATACTTTAAAGAGAAATAAGACGAAAATTGTGTTATTTAGCTTTTTATTTAAAAAATAAGTTTGGGTGACTGCTCTTTACCTTTAACTGTTTAAGAGGGAAATGCAATTCACCCCACAGTGAAGTAGTATCGTAGACTATCCTGTTTCACGATTAGCTGTTTGAGTGATGTGCCAATATTTTTTCCTCAAAATGTTAAATTTACTAGAAGTAACTGATTTTTAACCTTGAATATGCGATACTTGATTCACAAATATTATGAAAGATACTTTGAAGAGAATTATGATTCTTGGCCGTTACTTCAGAATATATTTAGGGTGATTGCTCTTGCACTTTAAAAGTTCCGTTCGTATTCGACAGTAATCGTTGACAAGCATTAGCAGTTCCTATAATCACTCACACTGTTAAAACGATGTTTAGGAATTACACGTTTCTAAACACATTTTGTAAACACTTTGTAAACATGCTAATCACACTATACCTAATTAACCTAAAAATTTTGTATTAAAAGACGTTCAATTGCTAAACATATAGTGTTTTATAGCTGACATGTTTAGAATTTAAACGTGTTTACACAGTGGGGGGGGGGGGGCAAAGTGAGTGCTTAATCCACAAACATTTTTTGAGTGCAGTTTCTTTTTTGCGATAGCTTGTAACCTTGAGATCAATTACCACTTTTGCATTAGAGTAAACAGGTAAAATCCATAGAAAATATCGGACCTACATAAAACACATGGTAAGATCAGGGAGGTGATATTACCCCCCCCCCCCCCACTCCCACGAAGAGAAACCACGATTCGTAGTAAACCGAGTTCGCACCCACTGGAATGTTCAGGTCATCAGTACTAACTCTGAATTTTCGTAATAACCTATCCTTCATCTTTCCCCATTCATGGCACTTTTAGATTCCGATATCCGTGCAATGGTAGTTGCTAATTTCGGTACCTTTCACCCCTAACACGGGTGCAGAGTATTATATGCTTGAAAAAACTGCGTTCGTCGGAAATTCGTGATTGTTATCATCCATTTATCATCTGTGAAAATCAAGTTGCTTTACCTTATCTCTCTGAAACTATCTGGTCGGAGAAAAGATATGATTCGGTCCTTATAGGAGCACAATAATCTCAGCTCCCCCTTTGTCACGTAAGTTAGACGTATTATTTAGCTGTTCTCTCTTAGCTGTTCTCTCTGTTATAGGATTTAAAACTGCATTTCATTTCCCCACAATCCAAATTTATGTCCCTGTAGCGGTGATCCATATATGGGACCCCTTTCGATGAATTTGGGTCAGGTGAACCGTTTGCAGTTTTCTCCCCTTCTTTGGGGCTAGGAAGAGATTGAGTATATCCCTTCACCATAAAGGGTCATTTTTAAACATGATTAAAGAAAGGAAATGTTTCATAGTTTCAAGTGGAGGTCAAAGGTCATTGCGGTCACCAAGTATCAAAAACCAAAAGGTTTCATAGCATGACAACTGAAACGGTAGTGACCATTTGTACTTTTCCAATGTTTGAGTATCTACGTAGATTTTTGATACATTTAGAAGGTTATCCGAGGTCACCAGGAGTGAAAATGAGACTTTTTCAATTACTTGTAAACATGATACCCCAAGGGACCGTACGATCTGACGTTCAGTATATGCTTCGTATATTTTCGTTTCTTTTAACAATTGCAATCATAAGTATACGTTCATACGTACGGCTACAAATCTTGGACTTTAAAAAAGCTGATTTTCACTTTTGCACTGCCGTGAATGAAAAAGGAAGACGTACAGAAGGTTGTGTCAAAGTGTGAACGTATCCACTATAGTTTAACAGATATCATCACGCTTGAAAAAGGTGGGGGATAAAGGTATGTTCAGCCCCCAATATCTGCAAAGTGCGGCTTTAAGAAGTGGGAAAATTCAGATTAGAACACTGGAGGAGTGTCGTTTCCGGCCACATATGAAGGTTTGTAAAGTCAAACATGTTTTTCATACGTTCCGCGCCAACTGATGCATAGCCCCGATTAGATGCGCTTGTTGGCACTCAGCCCTAAATTTCTTTTTTCGTTCCGTCGCGCCTGCCATTACTGCATTTCTCCTGGTGACATAAATCTTCAACACGTGACGTAGAAAAAGCATACACAAGACAGGATAAGAAAAGGGGGCATACTAGTAAATTGTCTCTCATTATTGTGCAGTGTGGTGGTTAGGATAAGGAAGAAAAATGGCAATTACTGATTAGGCCAAGGTTGTCTCCCTTTTCCTCAAATTTACCTCACCTTGACCCAAACACCTCCACCGATTACAAAAACCATTTAACCTTGATATTTTATGCAATCAACTTTCGGTCAAATCAAGTTTGTTGCAACCAGTTATCAATTAGCTAAATGTCCAAAATACCGAAATTAACTCAGATGCCCACGCATTTTTATTTGTCCTAATAACTATTTGATTAAAACTGGCTAAAAAGAACAGAACAACTGAACTAGAAAGGTTCTTAGACCAACTCTGACCATTAAAATAATTTCTAAGCTGTGCAATCCGAGAATGAAATTGAAAATATCCACATTCGCATTGAACAATTAAAGATAAGAACTCGTCACTATGTGTTTCTTAAGTTGCCATTTGGGAGATATCGAAGTTCTCAATCTGTGACTGCTGAGTGTCGTAAAATTTAAAAGATGCACAGTAGCTCACGTTGCATGGCATACACACAGAATGTCCCTTTTTTCACGTCGCAGCCTTGAACAATCTTCGGGATGGCTTTAAGCAAATATAATTTTTGTGTCTGTGTCTAACCAAAGAGACCTTATGAGGCAGTCATATAAGTGAGGGACCGCTAGAGGCAGGGAGCTGTTAGGGTGGAAATTCCCTGCTAGAAGTAACTTGCAGGTAGTTTGGAGAATTACAGTAGGACTCTCTGGGTAAACGAGGGGTAGCATGTTATTTAAAGGCCCAGTTCTCTCACCCCCTACAGTACCAATTCTCCTTACCCTCTTATTTAAGCCCCTCCCACAATTGTCTGAAATTCATTCTTATCCAGTTACAATCTCAGTTTATTGTTTCAGGGTGAGTATAGCAAATCTCTTTGTTTATAATCAAAACACTCTCAGGACAGTTCATTCTGTGGAAAATAAGCTTTGGTAATCTGCATTGTTTGAATTAACAGTCAATCAAAAAGCTGGGACAATGGAAAGTTTCTGTACCCCCTACCAGAAATGTAGTTTGGGGTGAGAGGATTGGCCCTTCAAAGTATTTGCACATAACGTTGTTAATTATAGAGTTTTATGGGTAAGGTTTTTAGGGGCAGAGTACCCTTCATGACCCAAGTGTTATAAATAATGCCAAAAACCCGTTTTTTAGGAAAAGTATTGGGATATTTACGCCATACACTTTTACCACAAATCTTCAGTGATTTAAAATGAAGAAACACCGGGCTGAAGATCCCTTGGGCTCCACCGCAAAGTTTGATGTTTGTGGTCCGGATTTGCCTTTCCGGGAAAGTGAACATTGCGGAAATGTGAGCTCCTGTACACCACCTTGTACCCTTCGGAACGAACAAAATATACTTTTTTAAGTTTCCAATAGTTTGTGGAAAACAACGCATTTCTTATTTTTACTCGCAGTTCTGTTCAAATGAAGCACTCCAATTATTGTCTCTGCCTTTCCCCGTTGCAGACCTGGTTAAAATCGCACTAAGACATGAATATGTAGTGCACGAAACGTGTTCGTGTTCCCACTGAAAAATTATTGTCATTGTCGGAAAAGCATTGTTTTTGAAAAACGCTTTTCTTTCACATTTCTTGTTGTCTTCCTTAACCATAACAGAAACCGAGGAAAAAGTTCTCACGTATTGTACGGTGTACACAGCTTCAATAGGTTGGCTTGTTGATTACCTAATTTACTATTTTAAACAGCGCCACCGAATTACTTAAAACTTGTGTAATACGTCCGATAGTGAAACTTGAAATGCACGTAGATGTGCAGCATTTATACAGAGATGTTGCGGGATAGTCAGAAGTGATTTGTATTCTTAACATCGAGTAGGATAACCCGAATTAAATCTTCACATCATGAAAGTGTAAATTACACCGGCTCACTGGATGAAGAATATCAGAAGTCAAACTACCTGTTCTTTCCTTACATTGGGCTTGATGGTGACTATTAATGTTTTTAAGTTAAAATGGACTGTAGTAGAAGTAAGCTATAAGTCAGAGCTACGTAATTGCAAAGTAGGGAAAACCGGGCGGTAACTTTACTTTTCCTTAAATTTCTAATTTTTCATGTCTAAAAATTCAATTTGTATACTACAGTAGGCTACAGTAAGACAGGATATGGCGGTATCCATTCGTACCTTTGAACAATTTGAAACTTCGTATATGATCGTGACTGACATGCATTGTGTCATCACTTACATCTACATGTCTTGCAGAGTCAGAATATTTCGAAAAATATAGTTATGTATAGGATTGTCGTATTCATGCAGTTTATAGAGTAGAGGGGCACGTGGTTCCAGGTCTAGGGTTTCGTCCGTTACGGGCTCGGTAGCATGGGCTACTATTTTAGAAATACTATGTGACTTGACATGCAAGGAGGGGGAATGGGTTGGCTGCAATATACCGAGTATCTCACTATCCCGTGATACTAAATGTATTTGCTTATAAATAAATATATTGCCGTGTAAAGTTTGTACCAAATGTGATGATAACCTATAACGGCGTTCGAGTATTGTTTTCCTTCTCTCAATTTCAGTGGTATTTTTCGGTAACTAAACTTTGGATATAAAAGAGACATTACCAAGGCTATTCAGAAGCACTAAATGACGTTAGGAGGTATTTCCAGTACTGTAAACAATCAAATACAGTTAAAAATAACTTTGTAGGTAAACAAGTAATAGCTATACCAAGAAATTGACACGTCACAAATTAAAGTGTTAACCAAAAGTTTGATCTGAGTAGGAAATCCCCTAGCTCAGTGAATTGTATTCAACTTTGCGACAGGTTTATATAGGCTTTAAAAAATGTTTTTCACAATCCATAAGTTTCATTATTACTCTCTAAATTTTGGTTCTTTTGTAAATTATTTCCACGCACAATGTTGTTAATGCTTTATGATTGTGCTCTTGTATAAACTACCATGTGGCTACTTCCCGGCTACCCTGAGAAGCGAATTATATTTGCTCAGCCTCTGTGCGAGGTTTGTCAACTGGACTGAACAAGGAATATGTCTACGCCCTGCTACTTCGACAAGTATAATTCCTGACACGACACTAATTAACACCATTCAGGACCCTGCTTAACCGGGGACCCGCCAGTCAGCTTAGCTGACGCTCGCCTAATTCGCTATTCTGGCTCCTACCTCTCAAGTGTCTTTCATGAAAGACTTCGAGCCTAATTTGATTTGCAGTTCGTTTAGTGTTCTTTCTTCTGCTTCTTCAGTATAAGGATAAGACAGGTACTGAGGACCTTTTAAAAAAGCTAAGTAGCTACAGATTAAAACACGTATTTTCTCCATTTCGACTTTGTATTTTATTATGGAGTGGAGTCTTACCTGCGTGACAGGCTTTATGGCATATTCCTTGTTCAGTCGCTAAGAAAAACAGAGTCCGCCCGCAGGGCTAATCCAGATTTATTGGGCTCACTAGCTTCACTATGCAGGATTCGAATCGTCAGAATAGGGTCGTCATTTCGGGTCCTTCTCACTTAATACGTCAAAAATTTCTCATGATTCCCACATTATCTTCAATTAACAAGGCATTAACATACAGTAGGAAGCTACTGTATAAGGAAAACAATCGTGAAAGAAATCCCGTCTGTAAGAGGTTGACAGATTTAAGACGAAAAACTTTGGGCCCTATAATCTCCTTAAAAGGCCCAATTCTCTCACCCCGAACAGTTCATCCAGATAAAAATCTCAGTTTATTGCTTAAGGGTGAGTATAGAAAAGCTCAATGTGTATAATCAAAACACTCTCTGTATAATTCATGCTGTTTAATATAAGCTTTGGTATTTCTCAGTGTTTGAATAAGTTGTCACTTGTAGTTTGGGGTGGGAGGTTTGGCCGTTTAAAGCACATTTAGATGATTTTGAATTGAAAATATGCCTTTTCGTATTATGTGACCTCGTAAATTCTGAACTTAACTCTAAACACGAAATAAAGTAGGGCTGGTTATTCGATGCTGTCAGCAGTATTACAACTTTTAAACTTCATATTTCTGGGATTAGGAAAGTCGTTATCAAACTATAAGTTGTGACGGAATTACTGCATTTTTCATTGAATGCGATAAATGTGATACCTTTTTGTAAAAAGAATCGTTATTCATTATTGCCGATGACTCATTTTTGTGGAATTGTAGTTATCATATGGACCGTGAATGGTTTGGGTATTTGATATAAACTGTATGCTGAGAACCATGTTCAGATGTGGGAAATGTAATTTTCCGTTGAAATTAGCCTTCTTATAAAGGCCTAGTCCTTTTTCCCCAAACAGGTCCAATTGTCCTAATCTACTTACTTAAGCCCCTCCCACAACCGACTAAAATGAAACGCATCCTCATCCACATACAACCTCGATTAATTGCTTCAGGGTGAGTACACAATACAAAACCCAGAGATCTTTATATACATGGAAGTACTACCTCGGATATATACAACTCTGACAAAACCCAATGCGTAATGAAATCCCTCAGTACAGTAAATGCTGTGTAAAGAAAGTTACAGTACTTTGCACATTAATAGAACTTGCTGTCAATCAAAGGGCTGTGCCAGTTGACAATTTCTGTGGACATCCATAAAAATTGCAATTTGGCACGAGGGTTGACAGCAATTAATGTCTGTTTCGTTAATAAAAATGAAACGAGAACAGTTTTTTATTGACAGATTTTTGCTTTGGTAGTCTCGAAAACGACCTTCCCTCTTGTCCTACACTACCGGTGATTCACAGATGTCCCAGTCTTTTAAGTTTTCTATAGTAACAAAGACTTCTTGGCAAGTATACAAAAGGTGGAATTAATAAGTAACAATAAGGAAAGGGTAACACAGTGCCACTCAGTGTCGGACACAGTACCTTTCTCATTCAGGGTTAACTTTGGTGACTCAGTTAACAGGTTAAGGAGGGTTTGTGTTTGTGTAGCCTTCTCATAAAAAAAGGCGTGTGTGCGTGCGTGCGTGCGTGCGTGCGTGCGTGTGTTTTTTTGTTTGTTGTTGTTTTGGCTAGGCATTTTTCTTCCGATCATTGCGATTAAGTACTTAGTTTATTGAATGCAAAATATTTTCACAAAGATTGAAGTCCTTGCTGCCTAGACATGCTATCCCTACGATTTGTTTCTAAAAGTCCCCCGACTCTCTGGCGAAGAGCCAAGGGGCTATCCGTACAATTTCTTAGTTCGAGAATCATACGATCCCACGTAACAAACTTGTAATTGGCACTCTTAACCCGGCGGTCTATGGTGCCAGCGGTGCCTTCCAAGAAAGTGAAAAGCATTCTGTTGACCTTTTCATCATTATTAAAGTCCATTGTATTTTAAACACTACATTTGCAGTCTATTTGTAAAGCAATTCTTACAATGGGATTCCTCAAAGCTCCTTTCATCACTTACCATACAATCGCAAGCAGACAGTCTAATGGTTTCAGATGAAGTTGGTCCTCTGACAGAGCCGGTTTTAAATAATACCAGGGAGCAGCTGGATAATACCTGCAACAAATGTGTTGAACGAGTGTTTAGGGTCCTGCTTTATGTATGGTTCCATGGATAGATTATAATTGGAGCATGCAATCGGCTTTTCTGTCATGCACTTGGCGGAGGTCTACAAGTGTCCTAGCCGATGCAGGCGGGTAGGCGCCAAGCTGAAGCGCTTTCGGGCGGTCCAGTAGTACCACGCAATTTATACTTTTCTGCTCCATTCACCATTTCCTAGTTTGCTTCTGAGTCAAGGTAGGCTACTAGGTTGGGTGGGTCAGTAACAATGAACGAAATTATTTGTACGATATAAATACCAGTATCATTTGTGAATCCAGAAGAAACTGTCCGTGGGTAAGTTAAACGATTTATGATGGAAGAATCCCACAAGAAATGTTAAAGCCAGAAAGTTGTTGTTCCAGATAAATACATTTACTGAGTTTCAACATAAATAAGTTACGTGAAATAAAAATCTCCTTGTGGATAGGATTGAGAAAAGGCCCTACCTACGCCAAGGTGCGTCCTTATATTCTAAACTTGAATATGGTGTACGATTGGTCCATACACATGTGGTTTGCATACATGAGTATGCATTAATGCATAAATAAACATCACACAGTTTTACGCATGTAACACAATTGTACCTGGCGCAATTGGTACGTAAATAAACTGTAAGTAAGTGACTAAGTAAATGATTGGACGCTTGACTAGTCATGTGTAAATCACTCGCTTCTCCACAGGGCCACCCTGTATTTAGAATTGCATATACATCAGAGCAGGGAGCTGCTATGAGCAGCTCCCTGATCAGAGACAAGACTGAGACAACCGCAAAATCAAGCTATTATTTCAAGTGAAACCAAAAAAGTATCATCGCAGTAAATCAGCGTGTTTTGTCAATTTCAAAACATTACAACATCATGTTGTCAAAAACGTCATGCTTTACTCTCAGACTGAAATAAGACCTAAATGACTGTATTACTTCAGAGGAATCTGTAACAACTCCCTCACCGTCTTGTTAATTTAACTTTTATCGCTTTTTTCTTTATATCCTTCTTTATTCTCTTTTTCTTGTTTACACTTTGCGACCTATTTTTTTTTGGGGGGGGGGGGAAGTGAGGTGCTGTATATTTATTGTTATTCTTGTTTTTAAACGATATTCCTCATTGGTGATAACTTTTTGACTTTGTCATCGAATACTTTTTTCACTCGAATTTTTTATATTTATCATAATTTACTACTTTTTAATCACACAATTAATATCTTACAGGCAAACCATGGCAACGGCTGTTCTGAGAGCTGCAAAGCCCCACGTCAAGCATCCTAGACCCGTCCTCTCCCTGTGCAGAGTTTGCGGTGATGAAGCATCGGGGATTCACTATGGAGTGACATCATGTGAGGGCTGCAAAGTAAGTGCAATTTCTTGTGTGTATGGCCTAAAAGGCTTAGTCCCCGGAAGCTCTGAGGTTTAAGCATAATATATAGACTCATTCATGTTTACAAACAAATGACGTCATGGCTGTTTGGCAACAGAAATGATGAGGTCCGTGTACATTTCGTCACAATGAAATGTAGATTCTTCTTCTTCTACATTCTGCGTGTTATCGCGAGATCACTGCAGCGCGAAACCCGAACGCGCATATATTCCTGCGCATGTTCTATGCCAACCAATGCCGACCAGTGTCGTAAGCGTTAATGGGTCTATTCTCTGGGTGAAAAATTAAGTCTCGTGATATACGGTACACATATTTGCTACAGCAGATAAGATCAAGGGAAGCGCCTTGGGCCCTGTTGGATTCCATGGGGCAAAATCCTGGTGGAGAGGAGGCAGGGGCAAAGCTACCTGAAGCCGTTAGATAGTTGAAAAAATAAAAATTTAAAAACAAATCTCGGTAGGGGCCTATAGGTATACTTGGCTCAGGACTGGGAGATATCGTAGGGACAAGGAGCCCTCATGAACCCCCCCCCCCTCCCCTTGGTGTCGCTGCTGTTTAAAGCTAATGAGCAGATACAGTTACTAAAGGAAATGATTACGATGAGCTATGATAACTCTAAAGGTTAATGTGTTTTAAGAACAAATGATGATACTTTCAAGAAAAACGAATATTTGACACCATAACTGTGCAATGACAAATTTCCGGTCGTAGGAACTGAAGGGGTAGTAATTAATGCGCTGGTGACATTTTTCAGATTCATTGTTTAAGCAACGTTCTTGCAAATGAATCTTGTTGTTCACATATTTATGATATAAGCTCATGCTTTGGTTGTTTTGATTCCCTGGGTTTTGTTACCGAGATATTTGTTGATCAGTGAAGCAAGCGGATATTTATAACGAAATTGTTCTTGAAATAACTCGAGTGGGTTTTTTATGATTATTATTATTATTTCGTTTAGCATGCTAACGTAGCGTGTTTGCTCTGTTTCATGAACCAAACGTATTATCAGCGCATTTTTTATTCTTTTTCCAGGGATTCTTTCGACGATGCATTGGCAATAGGACTTTGATTGTCCAATGCCAACGTAACAGTAAATGTGACATCATCAAATCTACGAGAGGGCGCTGTGCTTTCTGTCGATACCAGAAATGCCTGGCTGTTGGAATGTCCATACACTGTAAGTTGATTTGCGTTTGTTGATGTACTAAAACAAAACACTACATAGCCGCCTCTCTCCAGTCAGCATATCAATTTAATTAGACTTCCTGAAACCGATTGAAAAGAAAAAAATCTTCCGAGCAAGCTTTTTATGTTACCCTTGAATTTTTTTTGTCTTGGAGTAAACTTAGGGGCAGTTTCTCTACAAATGACTTTCCAGAAATCGCCCTTCATTTGTTTTGGGTTAAAAAAAATCTAAGGCCCGCCTTAAACCGCAGCAGATCTCGGCTTAGGTAGGAACACGCCTTAAATCTGACACACTGCAGGAGAAATTAATGTACTCGGGTATCGCAATTCATGAATGGTCCCCTTGACGTCAAGTGAAAATATTTTTCGTACTGGGATAGCCTATCCACATTTACGAGGAACCACATGGGCAGTATTCTTCAGCCTGTTCTGGAACAAAAAACAATGTTCTCGCCGGGCCAATCACGAAAGAAAACACTTTAACGAACCGTTCCTGCACTTCATACAACATCAGTTTGTGGTGCAGCGAGAACGAATATAAAATATGACGGTGAGGTCTTATTGCCAAAGAAATGCAGTGGAAATCTGGGTACAATGACAGCAACTTAAGGAAAACAGAGCCTGACAGGAGCAAATGACTATAAAACTACAGACTGTTGGGACTTTTTCACAAAAACAAACAAAGTTTATATCGACTGTGTGAAATCGCACTGGCGCGCGACAGGCCCCTATGTAGCCTACCTACTGTAGAGGGAGGTTAGGTTAGATGGAGTTTTACCGCCAAGTTTCCAACTTCCCCCCCCCCCCCGTAGAGTGACTTATGCCTATGGGAACTTTAACTGCAAGTGTTCAACACTGCAGACCGAGTCCACAAAGCCAAGTCAGATTCTTCGGGAACAGTCATAAACTGGCTGTCGAAAAATATGTTCATTTGAGCCTATCAAGTAGATGCGTTGTAACGGGAAAAGGAGGAAGTTTATAAAGTATGGGAGTAAATTCAATGGCGCATGCTCATACCCATTGAACACAACTAATGCAGGATAATTATTGTCTGTCCCTCACAGCTGTCCGTGTCGGGAGGTACTCTAAGGTGCAGCGCCAGAAGAATCTGGTGGAAATTCAAAGCCTGCAAACCAAGGAACAAATTGAGGAGCGTGAACGCAAGGATCGTGAGATTTATGCCATGATACAGAAGGTGTTGCTGGCGTATGAATCAGCTGTTAATGATACTGCAACTCATGCTCATGTAAGTATGCGAGGATTCATTGGCATAGACAGAAGGGAGTAGCCAGAGGGGCAGGGGAATGCCCCATATGACTTATTTTCTAATTGAACACAAAAATGTCTTCCAGTAAATGATGGAAAAAGTTTCACCAGATTGCATCTTAGGGCACGGAAATACTCAAAAAAATCCCAAAGGAGGCTTCCTCCCCTTAGACCGCCCACAGGTCGGAAATCAGCCCTTCAGCTCAGTTGCAAGTCTTGGTAAAAAAAGACACGTCTCTAACGGAACTACAATTCTTCTCCGAATATCAATTTTAAACTGATATTTACAAAATGTCATTTTCATGTAGTGTTAGGAAATATCATGCAAAAGTTTTAAGATTCTGGTACATAGTGTGTGCATGCCCATACTTTGAGTGACAATCTTTCACAGAACATACCGCAATATTCTTTGTTCTGCTGTAATTTGCATATATTTTGCAACCATAAAATATCACCAACATGAATGGATGGAATTCGTTATCTTTACTATCGCGTACCTTTTTTTCTCATCAGTGGAAAATGCGACAGAATTTTGTTCACAACCCACAAGTGGATCACTTGCAGGTGGATCTGTCAGTACTAGCTGTCCAGAATTTGACAATACCCCAGTTGACCGAATCACTGGATATGGCCGACATGTATGCCAAAGTATGCACCGTAAAAACTTTCTTTGCGGAAGTCCTGACCCCAGCAGTGGTCAGTGTTGTGCAGTTCAGCAAGAATCTGCCAGGCTTTTGTGACATTTCACAGGTGAGCAATGCATCACATCACAGCTGACTGCCCTTATCGGGTTAAATAATATTAAAATATATTCCGACGGTAATAGAAAATGCTCATGTGACATCATAGGAGCTTTGCGAGTGGCTAATTATTTTAGCCAAGTTTGAGGGCAACCCCCTATGTTGTGCATAGGCTTGCTCTCAGACATGGCAGTTTCTAATGCTTAGTCGTAACGTGACTGAGAACTATCTATAAACAATATCATATAGTACAGTACCTCTCGTTTTAAAAGTGTGCATCTACAATTAAAAGTGAGTGAATTTTCAAAGAGAGAATAGACCACATGCATTGGTGACATACTGACGTCATACTTTGGGCAAAACAATGGAACGAACACGTGGCTGCACTTATAAGAATTCGTCCTGCACGTGCAGCAAATTACGCCCGTATTCGACTAGTCGACAAATCGGCTGTCCGCATTTGACGATGTTGGTTTGTTATGCCCCCAAAGGAGGGTGCCCTTTTTGCTTTGTGACATCATATGGTTAAGGTCTATAGATCGTATCCGATATACCTTAATCCATCTTTTCATCTTTCCTTACAGGCTGATCAGATGACGTTGCTGAAGTCAGGGTTCTTTGAGCTATGGCTGATCCGATGCAGCCCCATCATTTCTGCTGGACAAGAGGTCATGACCTTTGGCACGGACCAGACCTTTCCTATGAATATGCTTCATTGGTTTGGTCATAACTATCAACTGTGGGAGCTGATCTATGAATTTGCCAAGAGCTTCAATGCACTACAACTCATCAAAGAAGAGGTTGCATTGTTTTCTGCGGTAGTGCTCTTTAGTGAGGGTGAGTGGAGATCAGACCTCTTGCTTCAAGTTTAAACCAGATATCGCAAAACACAAGAATATACCAATCACCACAGAAATCGTAAATTCCCCTCTACAATCCAAATCGACTTTTTGCAAGCGTTTTTGTGCCAGAAGGTTACGTGTCAATTTTTCTAGACTTCTTTCACGATATGATCAAAATCAGACCTTTCTAGTTTGAATCACTGTGAGAATTATTCTTTTAAGCCCGATCCACTTCACCGCTACTTTTTACGACTCGACGCCACAAAATGTGTCGGATAAAGTCGAATCCCATGAACAGTGTCACGACTACGATGTCACCGATTTTAGCCGGGTTGAAACCCGTCAGGTCGATCGAACGAGTTCGATTGTAGTCGGACTGGTATAGTATCATCGTATGCCTAGGGAGGGGCCCAAATGACTAAGATTTATGCAAATGCGTCACCGGCAGAAGCGTAATTTTGGACGGTGGGAAATCACGACGGAATGGGATCAGGGTTTGAAGTGCAATACCGTATATGAAAGTTATTTTGGATATCACAAACGTTTCAGAAACTATACTTTGGTAAAGCATAATAAATTAATTTTCTGGTTCCAATATTTTATCTTTTTTAGATCGCCATGGATTGTCCGAAAGTGGTAAGGTGGAGTACAGGCAGGATAAACTCTTGGAGTGCCTCAAACGAGAAGTGGATCGTCGAGACTGGAAAAACAAACAGATGTTTGCCAAACTTTTGATTCACGCCACTAAACTCAGAACAATATCTACTCTTTTCAAAAGCAGTGCCAACGAGTTTCGTGGAGCCTGGCCATACGTTGAGTTTCCCGCCCTCCTCCAAGAGATCTTGGATTACGAATGTTAGTTTGTTAAATGAATGCCTTGTACCTCCAAAATGGAACTGTTTTATATTTGTTTAGTTGGTGCTTTTCGATCAAACGTCTGTAATATGGCGAAGGAGGCTGTGCTGAAAATGAAATAAAAGTTGCAAGAGATGGAATGTTTGTTACCGAAGTGTTGATGGAAAATTTTCCCAGACAGCAGAACCTTTGTCGTAAACATGCAAAAGAATATGAATTTTTGTTCCATGTTGTGTTGCAGATTGGAATAATCCCTGGAAGCTTTTACAACTGACGTACAAATTTTACAAGCATTTTTGTAATATTTTTGTCACCGACACATTTAAATTGAAATAAGCAATTGAAGGTTCATAAGTTCACCTGAACACAACACACCACTCTTATTTCATACAGTGGGCAGCGAGACCTTAGCCTTAAAAGATCTTTTGGGACGTGTTTAGAACATTCCGTGTACCGTGTAGACTGTAGACCTTATGCATTGACGTCACGTGGCGTAATTCTCCAAGGCAAACAATAAAGCACACTGTTTCCAAGTGGAAGACTTCCAGGGGTAGGGTCGCGAGAGCGACCTCCAGCGTCCTACAACTGGGAAATGGTTTTGGGCGCCACTTAATTAAACAAGAAATTTAAAAGTTGAAGTTTAAAGTTGTAACGCGACGTGCTCATCTTGTTGTGAGCTTGCTTTTCGTTTTGTGACGTCATATGCTCATGGTTTGCAATGGAAATTATGAGTGGTTTGCAATACTCCGATTGTAAATGTCTGATATCACGGGTGGTCACGATAGTGTGGGATTAAGACACCACAACACTTCAAACAGTACATTTTTTACAACACCTTACCACTTTCATTGTAAATATTATTAACAAAGAGATTCAAAATTTATTTTACTTTTTATATGTTTTTTACTATTGTATGCACTTACTTTCATAGTACACACAGCTTGTATAGAGAATGCTAGAAGTGTAGGACATTGCACGTGATCAAAATAAACCAGCCGTAATATCAAAGTAAAGAATTGTAGTTACGTTTTATGAAAGGTTTCCAACTTAAATGCGCTTACAATAGAATTCAAAACCTTGATTAGAAGGAAATTGACTGTATACAAATAAGGAGTTTTACTTAAATCGACAAAGACCCACCTAAGGATAACATAATGCTAGATTAGGGTCTGGAAATTTATTAAATATTTGTTACTACTTGAACAGCCTTCTATAACTAAGACTCGCTTTTGAACAACTAAGAACTGACACAACGACATGTAAAGGCGCAGTACACGCAATTTGTCACTCAAATTGTAATAGCTTTTCGATACATTTTTCCAGTTTGTGGTTGATTAATTGGTATGTCGGCAAAGATGTTTCTAAAACTAAATTGTTACGACGTGTTAATCAAAAGCCTAAGTCCTCTCCTTCAGGGTAACTAATGTTACTCCTTTCCCTTTAATTACTTTTACTTTGTTTCTTATTTATAGTTAATCGATGTAATAATTATTGGATATGTTTGAAATTACCGGCACGATATTAAAAGAAGCTTCCTTCCAATGTAGGTCAATTTTGAACAGTCCTTGTAACCTATTACCGTGTACCCCTGGTGGGTCGGGTTGAATGGGTTAAGGATCAAACATTTCAGCTTACATGGGAGGAGTAATTCTTTGTATCGCTGTAAAATTGTTGAAAGATTTTGACGTCATCGGCTTATTTTTTCTTCTACAAACAACCAAATCTAATGCAACCCTCTTTAGTGGTGTTGATTTTCGTTTGCTACTAAGAATATGACAAATGCAAATTTTTGCATTCATATCATGTGCCCTGTTGGGTTCGCCACAAACAATGAAAATTAGTCATTTTTATCACATGACACATTAAATGATCAAACAACCTATCCAGATATTTCTCATTCGAATGCTTCACGGGCAGTGTATTATATCAATTAATCGTTTAATTATTCGATCAATTTATTCTCTCTTCCTAGAAAAGAGAGACCTCCGCTGGTCGGAGGGTAGTGTATTTTTTACGTAGTAATCAGCTTTTAACTTACAAGTTTGCTGTGCTTTGGACGATGGGTTAACTAATAAATAGTAACCATAAGAGGAAACCACGTGTTCTATGGTCATTGCCTAATCGATGCGTTCGTTTTTGTCGTAGGTATTGATCAAAAAATAAATCAATGAATAAATAACCGGAAGTAACTTTTGTATATTCAAGCCGGAGTTGAACTCCTAAAATAGCTACGTCCCCATACGGCATCGCTGGAATTAACCAGAAAGTTAAGAGATAAAACATGAGGTGTTTAGCTCCAGCAAAACAAACCAAGCTCAAATGACACAAATTTAACTAACTCACAAACCCCTCAACCCTATACACGAATCCGGACAGCAAGTGATGGTCTGATTTAAGTCGGCCATAACTGGGGTCCGTCACCTTTAAATCTTTCAATTCCACTAAATATTAGGGTTTGAAATTCATGTAACAATAAATAAAGACGATTTTAGGCTGATGAGCCCCACTAATGGCGGCCTACAGTCACTAAAAACAAGTGCTAATCGGATTCGTCTATAGACGAGTCCTAATAGTCAAATGATTGCCCGATTTAGTCGGGACTGGGGTCCATCAGCTTCAATCTTTCAGATTCTTTGCTTCACTGTATCATGGATGATTGTACACTGACGTACACTTTCATCCCTGCCAAATTGTCAAAATAGGGAAAAAAATCAAATTCACTAACGTCCAAACAAAGACTATAGGATAAAGGTAAAGGTCATTTATTTCTAATTCTACTCGTCGTTTGGAATCAACACCTTTACAAGTTAACAGAAAGCGCGAACGCCACAAAGTTGTTTCATTACATAAGAAGTTGTCAGGACTTTCACAAGACATTTATCTTTAAGTGAAAGACAGATAAATTTAGGCATGAAGATGTTACGTTTAGTGGCGGCGTCAGAATGTTAAAGGTGGGGAGGGGGAGGGCAATTTATGAGTAAAGGAAAATAATGCGCAGGGCGAAACCGAACACGAAGCACGCGTCTCCCCGGGTGTGGTCATGTGGACGAAGTCACAGGAAGCCCTTTGGTTTTAGCATGCCTCTAGGTGGGAAATACAATCTCAAGAGAGGTATAGTATGTTTTTTTCGGTCGACCTAACTCCCAATTGACCTCACCTAGGAGCAGTGTCGTAGTCACTGGGTGGTTTGGTGGGTTAGAAGCCCAAAATAGCCGTTTTTTCTCTCTATCCTTGGACTCTTCCCTCATGTCGTGCCCCAAACCCCCATGACACCATCCGATCCAATGACACAATCCTGCCTACGTTACTGCCTAGGGAACAAATGGTGTAGGGTAAGCAAAAATTTGAGGGGGGAAATGCCCCAACATGGCCCCCTTGGCGACGCCTCTGCTTACGTAGAATTTGCAGTTCAATAGACTCATTCAGTGTTAACAAAGAAGCGCTGTATCGGCTGGGTGTCAAAACAGGGAGGTGTGATTAGACCTCCCTGGTCAAAACAGTTGGTGCTTCATGCCAACCAATGACATAAGCATGATCACCCTAATTTCTTCAAAGTTACATCTAAGTTCCCTTAACTTTTGGAAGGATATTTGTTTTGGAATGACCTTACTTGAACGATTACAAGAAAGGTCGAGAAAATGTAGGACCATCCTATGAATCTTTCATGGGAGTTTTTAACGCGAATAATTTGATGGGGAATTCTCTTATAAAAAGTGGTGGCCGTTATTATAATTGAAGTCGGTTGATTGGCTTAAAACATAACGTTTTGCCTCGTCACATGACATACAAGGAAAGTGGGTGGAATTTTAGAGGTAAGGGGCTTTTCCCTCATCATAGACTTTGGTACTTTTGCCAAAATCCATTTTCCTGAACTAGCGCCGACACCATTACTTATCAATGCCAACATAAATAGCTTAGTTCCTGTTTTTGACAGACAGTGGAGACAGAGCGAGAGGAAATGGGCGTGGCGTTGAAAGATGTAGAAATGAGCTGATAAAATGTTAAAGACGCGATGAATCAATCAAACCTTTTCATGCATACATCAAGGGACACAGCTTTTCCTTTCTTCTTAGTTCGACTTTTATTTCTTAGTTTTAAAAAATATTTTTGTCAGTTTGTGACACAATACAAGAGAACTGACCTTATACGTGTATCTTATACAAAGATACGATATTAATTAGAATTACTCAGTGGAAGGCCACAGCCCATCCATATTGACAAATATTCGCTCAGCTCTGTTCAGCATTACGGTAAGGTTGTGACGGAACTCATGATTGGTGTAGTATTTGGTTGTGGAGCTTCCACTTCTCACGCGGGCGTCCCAGGTTCGATTTCCGGATCGATTTATATCAAAGAGTTTAAAAAGGTTGGACCTACTGCCGTCCAGTGCATGATGTCACTATAAGAATTTGGGTAGGAGAGAAAACCTAGAGTTGTGGCCCAGAGAGAGGCGAGGGGGTGGGGCCCCCAAAACAATTGATTTAAGACCGCACCCCCCCCCCCCCCCAAAAAAAAAAAAATCAAAATCGACAAAGATACAATCCGTTTCTCACAATCTAAAAATCTCATATTCTTCTTAATAGTTTTCTTCAGTAAATCTTTAGACCTACTGTTTGTAAAGAACGGGAGTAGGTATAAGTGTTAACACGCAACACTAGACTTCATAAAAAATTAATATTGCTTATACGATGCCCCCCCCCCTTTAAGCGTTTGTTTCTCCCCTTTCAATGAAATCCTAGCTACGCCACTGAACGACAAGCTTTCAAATTAAAGAGGAAAACCGTATAGCAAATGCATTGCCTAACTACGACAATACCTAACTATGTGGCAATGGAGGAATTTCACAGCAAAATATAGATTTTATAATATTCTTGTAATTATATTTTATATGTTGACCAATGTCTTATCTCATCCTTCTCACGGAGCGATGATATAATAAAAACTGGAGAAAATACGCACAAGCAACATAAACAGATAAAGGTTTGATAAACAAGTGCTACAAACTGATGCGTTAGCTAGAGTTTTTTTATAATTTTTTTCTGTGTTTGACATGCTTTATCGTTGATAACAATTTTGTGGCCAGTGACAACTCAATGGGACTTCCTACATCAAATTCTTGGATAAATGCCTGATGGGAATTCCACTTTCGGCAGTCTCATCGGTACCTTATGGTGAACGGAAAGGGGAAGTTTTTTCACCTTTACCAAGAAGTTGCAACAAGTTGCCACTCACTGTCTAGGCTTACAGTAACTATGCCAGCCTCCAATATTTGTGCTCTATTATCTCTCTACGCAATCTCACAAAAGGGGGCGTCCTTTCTCAAAGCAGTGCTGATCAGTCGCGGATAAAAGGTCATTCTCTATGTAATCAATACACTTAAAGAAGACTCAAAATGCACTCGACCCAATTTGGAGAGTAGCGCAGTCTGTTTCTTTTTTGATTGGGTCATGAGAGTAATTTGACAATGAAATTTATAAAGTTATCCGTTGACTTACCTTGAATATGCAAGTGCAATATTGAAGTTCTGAAATAAAAGGTAAGAAATTTGGAAGCGAAATTAAAAACAAATTTGTTGGGTCTGGCTGTTTCAAAGTAATTTTGGAGTGACCGTTTTTGCCCTTTAACGTGACTTACGATCTCTTAGTATTAAATCGTCTACGTATCTACATAAAAGAATGGATATGTCATTAGTGATTCATTGTAGACCAGGGGTTTTCAATCTTTTCTCGATCAGATCCGACTACAATTAATATACCTCGAAAAGAGGTACAAATTCTCGCCAATTATACTGTTTCTACTGTATTTTACTTCACACAGTCACGTAAGCGATCATGTTTAGTTAAAGGTAAAGAACAGCCCCAAACTTATTTTGAAGAAAAAGCTAAGTAACTCAATTTTCATCTTATTTCTCTTCAAATTATCTTTAATTACATTTTATGACTTTACTATTGCACATTCAAGGTAAACAAAGCAGCTATTTCTGTTAAATTTCACATTTGAAGAGAAAAACATTGTCACATGACTCCCAACAGCCAATCATGAAACTGGACAGTCTACTACACGTCTTCAATTTGGGATGACTGCCCCTGCCCTTTAATGTCAAAGTGGTAATTGCCACTTTTCTACAAGTACAGAATTGCTAAATAAGTGAAATTTAGTTAATTATTTAAGGAGTGAACAAATTGTAAAACTTTTGTGAACCGACGATTAGTTTAGCTTTTTGGAGTAGCGGTTTCGCGGTTGGAAGACCGGCCATGCATGTTCTAGACTGACTAAATTAAGCAATAAGGGGAGCCAGCTACCATATTCTGTACAATTTTCTGCTTATTATATCAAACGGAGTATTTTAGCCTGCCAGTGTTGTCTCGTCAGGAAATGGCGTGCTGATCTAGCATAGTAGCTACAAGAGGTGTAGCCAGGACTGTGTCATGGGGCGGGGTTGGGTTTGGTGTCATTGGGGTTGGGGCACGACATGAGGGAAAGTCTAAGGATAGAGAGAAAGTATTATAGAGAAGTATAGAACACGAGTGTCCACCGCTTTGCAGCTTGGTGTTTGCATGCTTCATGGAGATCAGAAAAGTAAGTACGATGTATTACATAGTATACATCCTTGCAAACTGAAAAGGCATCCTGTCAGAACCCTTTCCATGACTTGACGGAGGTCTATGCTGTCGCCCTAGCAAGATCGGTGCAGAAAAGGTCACTTGTCCACGAATATCCCGATTTTTCAATTGAACATTTCCAAGGTTTGCTATTTTGAAGGTGGGCCGCTCTGTCGGATTGTTTTGCAGTTTGATGCCCTTAAACAAAAATTCTTCAATATCAACTATTTACCCTCTATGCAGCAATAGCTAATAATTATCACATATTTTAAAAACGTGATGTCAACCGTTTATTCAGTTCAATCACTGGGCAGGGCAATAGAACTGTTCTGGTAATTGAAAGTTACGATGTTCGAAATTTAAAAATAAATAAAAAAAACCCACATGCACACTTATGTATGGACTAAGGTTGCTTGGACAATCAGCAAATTATCTGGATGTTTTCAGTTAGTATTTATATGTGTTCCATACCACCCCCTCCATACCGCCTACTAGTACCGTTACGTAATATGTCCTATGGTAGCCTCGGACAGCCCAGTGGGAATTAAAGTACGTTACTCGATCGGCCTATGGGCAACTACTTATCCAACACGTCGACAAAACGTGGAAAAGGACTGGTAGAATCTTGCAGCAAATATGAAGATATTGACGAAACAACCATTACAAGCATTGCTTATATCTATCTTTATTTGGAGAAAGGTTTTCGTTGTTTTGTGCAGGACAATATGGTAAGATATCACGTAAAGGCCCAAACAATATTTGCATACTTTTAGGGTTAGTTGTTAAAATTTAAAAAAGGGACAAAGGTGAAAAGTGACAGGAAGAGCATGCCGGTTCATCATGTTAGCTAAAAATTTCTTGCAAATCTGATCAGGTTCAGTAGCATAGCCAGAATTGTGTCGTGGGGGTGGGGTGGAAAACGACATGAGTCCACGGGGTGTGAGGAAATACCGCTATTTCAGGTGTTTTTTTTTTTTTTTTTTTGCTTTCAAGGTTGGGTCATGAAGCCTTGGGGTTCAATCCCCCAAACCACCCCGTGGCTATGCCACTGGTCAGGTTGCCACTTTAATGATTATATGCAAGTTGAACGTAATCACGAGTGTTTGTCCTTAACTTTGTGTGGAAGTACTGATTTTGAGAGAGATTAATAGGGTTTTTTCACGTGACGTCACCACACTTCCGATTTCATCTCGCCTTCCATAATGACCGTCAAACTACGTAGCCATACACCGTAGTGCCATATTACAATGGTGTGGAATAACCGCACCTATATATGTAATCGAAACTTATGCCAATAGATCAACCGGACTCTCCTGAAATAAAACCATCACCTTTTCAACTTTTCCTGTACTTTTGACACCATATTATGGAAGAACAGGTTCCTAGACCACCTTATCATGTCCCCTATGTTCCTTTAACCCCAATATAGTACTGCGGATAGGTGAAATATTTGGAAGAATTGTGGGTTTGGTGGAACAAACATGGAATTTTGCACACAATTAAAATAGGTCCTTGGGAAGATATTTGGATATAGGGCCATTCCAGATTCATCCCTTGAGCGGAGGTACGTCAGACTAAAAGTCAAAGGTCATTTTACGTCAACTCATTTGATGTCGGTCAATGAAAAAATTCCCATGCCCCCTCCAGATATATGAATTGACCATAACCCCATTCCCTCAATCTTTCCTTGTAGTTGCTGATCCTGTATGCTTAAAGGCCCAATTCCCCCACCTCAAACAGTACCGATTCTCCTAACCCTCTTACTTCAGCCCCTCCCGTAATTGTCTAAAATCCATCCTCATCCAGAAACAATCTCAGTTTATTGCTTCAGTGAGAGCATAGAAAAGTTCAATTTTATATAATCAAAACATTCTCAGTACAGTTAATGCTGTGTAATATAAGCTTTGGTACTCAGCATTGTTTGAATTAGCTGTCAATCAAAGAGCTGAGCCAATTGAGAATTTTGGTAAACCCTTACCAAAATTGTAGTTTGGGGTGAGAGGACTGGCCCTTTAAAAGACAGTCCCATTCGCCAACACGGTTGGAAATATTAGGACAAAAGGTGATTAAAAAACCCAATTGCTTGGGGGAGGAAGGGTCTTCTTTCAAAAAATGTTATATCGCTTCACAGGCTAGGGTTAGTACTGAGTTAGTTTTGGGTTAACAAAAACCACAATTATGAGCTACAAATATTGGACAATACCAGTGGCGTAGCCACGGGGGGGGGGGGCGCTGGGGCCTAGGCCCCCTAATTTTTTGCGTCCCGATAAAGCAATTGAGAAAAAATGAAATGTTTGAACGGAAATAAACTTTGAAGTATTTCCTTCAAAACAGTAAGTAAATAAAATGTGTAACAATTAAGAAAACATGCATCAATGTGTGTAAAACACATTTTGTGCGCACTCATGAAATCAAGTAATAACTTCAAAATGCATTCTCTTACTAAATTATACCGTTTGTAATCTGCACTTGCCACGTTTACTGCCTTTCACTTCGAAGATGAAACGAACGTCTCGATGACAAACTTGAAAATGACTTTGTTAGAATTAAGACCCTTTCTGCCTTTTGGATGTCTGGTTGATTTACTGAAAACAAGGCAATCACACCCTGGACAACTTTCTCACACGACCATTATTATAGTTTACCATACACAAAATATGTCGTAAGAGCAAGATACAGCCCTCGAATAATTCTTCCCTTCCATCCTTAATCCGAAGTTGCAATAGGAAGTAGTGTTTTTCAGCCCCCCCCCTCGAAAATATTTTGGGGAAATTTGTGGAATTTGGGGAAATTTCAAGTTGACAAAATAATACTCCCTTTTCCTATTTATTTTTTTTTTTTCTCAGTATAAGTAATCGTGAAGCATTTCTTATGCATAACTCATTTTTCCATGCAACGTATTCCCCAGACTGCCAGATCTCATCTGTGTCACTGCAGCATGAAGCGCGCTTGACTCGCGTTCCGCAGAAGTGCCCTTTCTGCAGCAGCGTGAATGTTCTCTGGTACACGTGCAGGATATTTTGATCAGTTCAACGTATACTGCGCAACACTGACAGGCTATAGGACCGGAGCATAGGATACCATCATCGAGATAGTTCCCTTCGTATTGTTGAGCTAATGTTATCAACTTCATGCACTATTGGATAATACGTTGCTAATAAATAGTAACGTAATCATAGCCTCATGAACGAAATATTCCCTCATTTAATTATCACAATTTCCGTTTGTTTTCGTCCCACAACCATTATATTTATATTCGATTTAAGGCTGTCAGCAATACATACCGGTAGGCCTCAGAGTTTCCAATTTTTCTTTTTTTTTATATATATATTGTGAACAAATTGTCTGCTTTAAGTTTTCAGGATAAGAAAAACATAGCACTCTAAGTATGCAGGAATGAGGCATAGGGAGTGTCATTTCCTGCAAATTTAGGGGTGTTTTTAGCGAAATTTCCCCTGGCGGGACGCTCCGCGCGAACCGATGGTCGCGCTCCGAGTATCACTTTCGCCCGTCACTTAAGCAGTTAAGTTGACAACGCCCTGCTTTAGGTTAGGTTAGTCGAGGTTCAACAGCCCAGTTTCGAAGCTATTGGTTGACAGCGCCCTGAGTTAAGTTTAAGCATTTAATGACCTCTCATCCTACAAGCTAGTACCGGACAGGTTATAGACTGATCTTACTCTGTGTTTAACCATGGATGGAGCTAAAAACAATAGCTTACCGTTGTCTACATAGGAGGGCTTACGGGGGGGGGGGGCACTTGCCCCTCCCCCACTTTTTCCAGAACTTAGTTTTTTACGTCTTAGTCTGGTTGCTTTTGCTACAGAAATACAAACTGGAACTGACAAAGCTTCGCGAGTGATACTTAATTAAGTTGTATAATGTTTAAACAGGTCATATACTGCATTGAAAACTAAATAAAAAACAATATCCTTCCAATAAATATCTTAACGCTGTTTTTTGGGCCCCATCACAGATAAGGACTCATAAAAATCTTATGAAAAGGACTCTATAGGAAACCAACGGTACGTTTTTGCTTAGTACAAATATCCTTAGAGGTCATCCTTATTCAGCTGTAGTGAAAAGGGACCACTCGTCTAATTTTATTTCAATTTCACTACAGAGATGAAGTAAAATTTCATTTTTTTCGGCGCGCTCGCCCCTTTACAGGTAACGGTTCTGTGAAAGTCAACTGAAAAAGGCTATATGGGAAACCAGAGTATGTTTGTGCTTCAGTAAGAATGTCTTGAGGGGGAAACCGTTATTTAGCTAAAGTTAAAAGTGGCCTATCTTTCCCCTAATTATCATTCAGTTTCATTACTGAGATGTCTCAAACGTTAATTTTTTTGCGCGCTTTGGGCGCCCCATCATAGACAAGGGCTGAATTCAGATCACACGAAAAGCCCTCTAGCTTTAGTCTGAAAAGAAGATCTGGGGCAACAAAGAGGGAGCCCCCGAAGAACCTCAATTTTAAGTAATCCGTTCTCCCTCCCGGCACTCTCTGCATTATCGATTTTCGGCCGACTTTAATCATGTGGAGTAAGGATGTAATTGAAAAAAAGTCAAATTGTGATATTTGTGGTCTGTTAAGTGCCCATCTAATGTAATTTCAAGTTGAAGATAAAATGAATCATTTTAATGCCTACAATTTCGTAAATACCCAGGAGCTTCCGGGGGCCTTGCCCCCCGGACCCCCACCGGGGCTTTGCCCCTGACCCCACCAGGGGCCCTAATAAACCTGCAAACTTGGACAAACGTATGATGTTTACCTTATTTTTAAAGGCCTGGTTCGAAAAATTTATCTATTTAATCTGTTCGGAAAATTAATCTAATTAATCACTGGGGATGGGGGTGACAACGGGTCCATGATGACATTGTCTTAATCCTATGTATATAGTAGTCATGTTCAGGATCTTTTAGGCCATGTATTAACTTAGGCAACATTAGGCCCTACATGACTTCATGATAATCTTGTTGTTATCATAAATTTACGTATTTTGTGTGCACCTTGACCCTGAAAATATACTGAAACTGAAAAATTTTGGGAAAATTTTCGAGCTTTGCCCCCTGGAAAATATCCTAGCTACGCCACTGGTGTTTAAAGAGCTGAGCCAAATTACAATTTCTGTTAACCTCTACAAGAACTGCAGTCTGGGGCATTTGCCCCCCCCCCCCCCGGAAATCAAACTTGTGAAAAAACTATAATTAAAACAAAAAAAATAAAAATAAATCATCAAAATACCTTCACTCACAGCGTCAATTGTTACTCCTGAAATATGCGGACATTTGAGCAGGAATAGCAAAAGAGAAGATGGTATGCTGATTATTGAAATCGTAATTTGGGGACCATCATTCTTGATATCTATTGGAAATTTGTAATTGTAAAAACTATGCCAAAATTTTACTAGCCTAGTTGTCAAACTAGGCTAGTAAACAGGGACGTAGCCAGGATTTTCTTGTTGGGGGGGGGGGGCAAAGTCGACTCATCGTCCCCAATCTTGACCGACAGGACTATCTAAGCGGAGCGCCACCATCAGTTGGCGCGGAGCGTACAAGAAAATGTTTGGTTTTAGAAACCCCTCAGATGGCAGGAAACGGCACTTCCCGAATGTTTTATGCTGCATGTTCCCAGCCTGAAAATATGGATCTCATTTCTGAAATTCTCAATTAATCCCCCCCCCCCCCAAAATAAATAAATCTATGGAAAATGTTAATACATGTTTCTAGCGGAGCTCTACCATCGATTGCCGCGGAGCGTACCAGGAAATTTTTGACTTTACAAACCCCACAGATGGCCGGAAACGGCACTTCCCTAGTGTTCTAAGCAAGAATATATTCAGCCCGACTTCGAATTTTTTTCCGCTTCTAAATTGGAGCACTTGTCAAATATTGAGGGGCTGAACATATCTTTAGCCCCCACTTTTCCATTTTTCATCGACGTCACTGGGGTGCGACATTTTCTTGAGGGAGCGAAGCGTTCAAGTGAGGAGCCGAGAGACCGAACGGGGAGAGGGCGTGGTTCTCCACCTCCTACCCCAAGGAGATTTTGCAATTTTACATCAAAATTGAGCGATCTGGTGAACACCGAAGCTGGAATTTTTGGACATTTTCAATCTTGTATCAATGTTTTCCTTATTCCCTCGAAAGTTAGTATGTGGCTGTAAGAGGGTTACTGTACGAGTTAATTGGGCCCTATTGTGTTGCACTGAAACAAAACAGCTACTCATAAGGCTTACATTGGCTAAACCGGCGGAATTGACATTTTGACTGAAAAACGCCAAAACTCCATTTAAATAAAAAAATAAAAAAATTTAGGTCTGGGCGGGAGTAAGTGCGAAACCCCTAAGCTGGCTACGGGCCTGTCTCCTTGGGTGCCCCCCTCCCCTTTTGGAATTTTTTTTTGCTGTCTCGAAGAGCTTAGATGCAACATGGTGCTATATTTTGTTCTTTTTATACTAGATTCCAGTGTTCTCCACAGGGGGTTTTAGAGGGGCGAAACGCCCTCCTAGTGAAATTGGTCGCCCCTCCAAAATAGTTGCCGCTCTCCAAAAAAATGCAGCTTCCATTTTTAGTTCATTGCTTCATTACACATGTACAAATCATAACTGGAAAAACGTGTCTTCCCTCCAGGCTTGGCGCCAGGATTTGCCCGACGAAGGGCCACTTTCCGAACGGGGGAGGGGTAGAGCAGGGCCGTCACCAGGGGGGTGCCGAGGGTGCGAACGCACCCCCCTCCAGACCTGTCCGCCAAAAAAAAAAAAAAAAAATTGGGGCCAAAAAAAAAAAAAAAATTGGGGGAGGGGCGTCGCCGCCGGGTGTTGAGATTTTTTTTTTAAATGCGGTCGGAATTGTGCATGGAACGACCAAACGGCAATCTTTCCTACGTTTTCAATACTTCTAGACTATCACGTGGCGAAGTTTCAGCTCGCCGTCGATCTCACAAGTATCTTCGAGAGATATATCACTATTCGCGTCTGTAAATCCAGGGCTGCATTTCCATCAGTCATTTCCGTTCAACCTTCCTCCCAGCCTAGGCTTCGAGTTCGAAATATCGCATGCCAAAGCACAGTTTTAGTTCGCCTCAGTTATAGTCAGTTCGTAGCAGTACGGGTTGGCGTTTTACGCTACCGAATCCTTCTGCCCGCGTGCTTGGTCTAACGGTAAGAGCATCCGCCTCTCACGCAGAAAGCCCGGGTACGCTTCCCAGGTCGAGTCATCAGTGGCGTGGGCTACCCCCCCCCCCCCCCCCATGTTCTTCAGGTTCCTTAGATTTTTTTGCCTCCTGATAAAGTAATTGAGAATAAATAAAGTGTTTGAACGGAAAACACTTTGAAGTATTTCCTTCAAAACCAGAATGCAAAAATGCATTGAGGTTTCGATGATACACATGTGCTCTTTTCAATAAAATTCTACATTTCTTGTAACAACTGGTGACCCAAAGTTACCTTTGACTCCACCTGTAAGTAACTGGTTTTTCTTTTAACCAAAACACTTCTATATTCAAAAAGCCAAATTTCATACTGTGCCTTGAGATATTCTGCTAACAAGGTTTTCAGAGTTTGATGCCAGGTGATACCAGATGACCACTGACCTCCACCAAAACAACAGGTACAGTACTTTCAACTCACCATAACACATGCACATATTAATAAGGAAATCCATCCAAGTAAAGTGTCCTACCTTAAGATATCCCATTTTGACAAGGTTTTCAAAGTTTGACCGATCATGACCCCAGATGTCCTGTCACCTCCACAAAAAACCTTACACAGACCCCCTTCTCACCATAACTCATCCACATACTAATTATGAAATCCATCCACGTCTCGTACCTTGAGCTATCCTAAACAAGGTTTTCTGAGTTTTACCCTCTATGACCCCAAATGAACTTGACCTCTACCAAAATCAAGAGGGTTCTTCCTTACATAATATTACATCAACATGTCAAATTTGAAATCAATCCAAGCTTTCTACCTTGAGATATTGTGTTAAAAAGGTTTTCAGGATTTGTCCCCTTCTGACCCCAAATGACCTTTGACCTCCACCAAAATAAATAGGGTTCTTCTTTACATCATAACGCATCAACATATCCAGTTAGAAATGAATCCAAATTTCCTACCATGAAGTATCATGTAAACAAGGATTTCAGGGTTTGACCCCGTGTGACCCCAAATGACCTTTGACCTCCACCAAAACTAATTTGGCACCTCCTTACATCATAACGCATCAACATATCAAGTTTGAAATGAATCCAAGTTTCCTACCTTGAGAAATAGTGTAGACAAGGATTTAGGGGTTTGACCCCATGTGACCCCAAATGACCTTTGACCTCCACGAAAATAAATTGGCTTCTTTCTTACATCATAACGCATCAACATATCAAGTTTGAAATGAATCCAAATTTCCTACCATGAGATATCGTGTGAAAAAGGATTTTGGGGTTTGACCCCCTGTGACCCCAGATGACCATTGACCTCCACCAAAATAAATAGGGTTCTTCCTCTCAGTATGGGGTATCTGTGTACCAAGTTTGAAAACTGTCAGATCTTCCCTTCTCAAGACATCGTGTAAACAAGCAAAGTGTCACAAACACACACATACACACACACCCACACATACACACATACACATACACACACACGCACACACACACACATACACAAACACGCACGCCATCATGAATGCATAGGTTTCTCTTTTCATCGAAACCAAAAAGTAAATAAATAAAATGTGTAACAATTAATAAAACATACATGAATGTGTGTAAAACACATTATGTGTGCAGGTATGAAATCAAGTAATAACTTCAAAATGATTACTTTCACTAAATTAGATACCGTATATAATCTGCACTGTCGTTTATTGCATTACACTTAGAAGATAAAACGAACGTTTCGGCGTCAAACTCTAATTTGACTTCGTTAAGTTAAGACCCTTTCTGCCTTTCTATGGCTGGTTGATTTACTGAAAACAAGGCAATCATTCACTGGAGACTATTCTTACATTACCATTCCTATACTTTATCCTACACAAAATATGTCTTCAAGGCCCTGTTCTCTCACCCCAAACAGTACCAATTCTCCTAACCCTCTTATTTAAGCTCCTCCCGCAATTGTCTGAAATTCATCCTCATCCAGAGACAATAACAGTTGCTTGCTTCTAGTCGAGTATAGAAAAGCTCAATGTTTATAAACAAAACACTCTCAGTACAGTTCATGCTGTGTAATAAAAGCTTTGGTACTCTGCATTGTTTGAATTAGCTGTCAATCAAGGAGCTGAGCCAATGGAGAATTTCAGTACACCCTACCAAAATTGTGGTTTGAGGTGAGAGGATTGGCCCTTTAAGGGTATAAGGGTGCCTTCGAATAATTCTTCCTATCCATCCCTAACAAGTAGGCCTATGTCGTGCCTCACTCCTTCCCATGACAAGTGCCACTGTAGAACGATTTCTTCAAGAAGTCCTCTTTTCACTAGTTGGCACTTGCGTCCGGGCGGATTTTTAAACTCCACAAGGTCCGCATTTCATGTGTTTCCCGCATGATCCATACTTCGGATTTGTGGTTTGAATTTTTTGAGAGATTTTAATTTTGAGATATTTTAATTATGACTAGGTAATGTACCGATGACTGAACAAATACTGCACCATTTTCCATTTCAACACCACTGAAAACCGGGAAACATTGTTTCTTTGGTAGTAGCCTATGTATGTCACGTGTAAAATCTCTACAAAGAATAAAAATGAGGATTTTGAAAATTTTCATGTTCCCCAAATAGGAAATTCAAAAACGTAGGCCATAATCAGTTCTAAGTTTTGCGAAACATAGCACCATTTTGCATGGAGCAAATATAACGCAAAAAAAGTTTCTCAGAGGGGGACACAACAATTTTGGTTTCCCGTTTGAAGCTGAATGCTGTTCAAATATTGCCGCATTTGCGATCTACGTTCTCCTGAATTTCAAAATTTTTCCCAAGAGAAAGGGAGATACCGGTTCCCTTCAGTCTCATCCTCCAGGCCATGACACAGATCAAAAATGCCCAGATTTTGGGTCCCCAAAAAGTGTATGTATTATCATTTTTCGTAGATTGATTTTTCATTCACACTATTTGAAAAGTGCAGACATGAGATTCGTATTTCAAGGCTGGGCGCAACCGGCTTAAAACTCGTAAGAAGTGCCGTTTCCAGTCATCTGGGGGCGGGGGGGTTTGTAAAACCCAAAATGTTCTTGCACGCTCCGCGCCAACCGCTGGTGGCGCTCCGCGTAGATAGTCTTGCCGCGCCTGATCCTTGGAGGTACAACCCCCCCCCCCCCCACTTATTACCTAGCCACCCCCCGGAAATTCCATCCAGGGCTACGCCACTGCGAGTCATACCAAAGACTCTAAAAAAGGAACTACTGCCGTTGTACGTGATGCTCAGCATAAGCAATGGAGCAGGGAAAACAATCCAGGGGGTCACAACTGGGAAAAGGCCGTGGACGGCTCGACTTGAAGGTTGGAACTGGGCCGTTAAACTCTATATAACTTACTAACAAGCTACCGAATCCTTTCCAAATTTAGCAGTACAACACTGTGGCCTAGTTATAGTCTAGCCCAGGTACCAGTATTTCTTTTTACAGGAATCAGTCATTTCATCCAAGTTGTGTGTTAGTGTAAAACAGTATATAGTTTATATAGTCCCCGTCAGGAAATTGATTCATAATCGTGGACAGACTCATTACTGGAGGAGTGAACCAAATTAGGACCGACTAAATTTTGAATTGTGAGTGTTTCATACTTTATACAGCTGCATACAGTTGCAGTTGTGTTAGGGGTCAAATTTATTTGTAAGTTAATCATTCATATGTGCTTTCAAGGAGATTATAATGATTACAATTATCAATCACCCTCCCAGAAACAGTTGATCCTACGCCTGAATTTCCTCTCTTAATATACACCAGATTGTGCCATTTTAAGTTGAAAAATTGCAAAGCTCCCAATATAGGAGGGGCCCCCTCCCATGCCACCCCCTTCTGCTACTTCGTGGCCTCGTCCACAACAATTTCCTCACCCACATGCTCCAGTTTCAAAACGCACCCCCTTTGAAAAAAGCTGGTGACGGCCCCGGGTAGAGTGGGTAGCGACTCCAAGCCCCGACAGCCAGGATGCCATCGATGGGTTGGTGAGGGAGATTTGAAGAAAACCTGTGCACTATACCTGCCATTGCGAGTCATATACGTCAAATTTGTACATGCTGGAGGAAGGTATTTCCGCACTGATTTAACCGTGGAAAAGCGGGCAAAAATTTTTTGGGTAAGCCTACACTAAAAAGAATCTGTATTTATTTAAAGCTTATATAGGTCAATTGTCCCGGCATTTGGGCCCTATCGGGCACAAATTATATTGTACTTCCTTCTTCGAGTCCGTACCGCACGACTGACACAAGAGATTATTAACTAAGTTTAGCGAAATGAGGTGAAATTCCCGACATGTACATTAATCCATTTATACTACTTATTAATTTACTTGAAAAGATGGGAAGGGTTTGTACTTTATTAGCTCTAGGTAACGGAATTGAGGAAGAGTGTGGAAGGCGTACCGAACATTTTGGGTTTTATCGCCGAAATAACTCTTTTGAAAGCCAAAATAACTAAACCGACTATGGGAAGGCGACAGATTATTCCCGACAGGGAGCGGGCCATGCCAGCGACCACAAGTTCCGACAGCCACTATGTCGAGGGGGTGATGAGAAGGCAATATGAAGGAGCCTAACTATCCCATGTCATTGCAGCCTTTGGCACATTTTGCACAATATCACTTAATATTTTAAAAGCCGAGTTGCGCACTGATAGTGTTCTTTTGAGTCTGAATCGTGAAATTGCGAAGCGCGCGAAAATTTTTGGTAGGCTTAGAAAAATAACATAGCCTATGTAATCATTAAGAACAAAAAGAAAAAAATGGAAACTATAGGGGTTGTAGACCGTATCAGGGATAACATACATTGTGTGGAAACCACCTGGAATACCCGATAAAATAACCAAACTATGCTCCGTGAGTCGCTCACCAACTGACCTATCGCATGACACACACAAGAGTACAGCAACTAGCTTTGTGATATGGGATGAAATTTACGACCTCTACATAACCTGTGTACTGTGCCTACCCGTTACTTGGTAAGGTTGACAGGACTTACACTCCCTAGATGTGGAATGGCCGTATTGAAAAAAAGTGGAGAGAGTCCTATAGCGCGCGTAGGGAAATTGTCCCTTGAGAGCAAAAAACAGGTAAACCATCGGGGAGATAAGTCGTCGTCGGGGACTGCATACTTTATCATAACGACTAAACCCCCCCCCCCTCACCCCGAAAAAACTAAAAAATACCCCCGAATCACTCCCTCCTCTTGCCGTTTATCTTTTTTTTTTTAATTTTTTTTGCTCCTCCTTCATTTTTTCAACATCGCCCTTCGCGTCCCCAAAATTTCTGTGTTGGGGGGGGGGGGGGGATCTTGTCCCCCTTGCCCCCCTTGCCCCTTCCCCCGCTTAGCGCCCCTTCCCCTTCCCCCGCTTACCCCCCCTTGCGCCCCCCCCCCCTACGCTAGTGCTAGTAAACTAGGCTCATACAAACAATTTATGAGCCCAAACCTCAAAAACCGCCCACACATAGGTAGTACAATTCTGCGTATTCGCAAAATGCAGTTCAGTAACAATGGTCTATTACCCATAATAGAAAATTACGTAAGATGACGGTCTCTTCCTAATCCTACGACTCACGTTGCGCACATAGCCTAAAAGTTAACATAACACTGTACGCTAGAAGACGGTAAGGCATATTTTAGCGAAAATGGCAAATAAATGCTTTCAGTGCTTTTTGATGTGTGGAACATTGTTCCTAGATACTCTTGCCTTTTTAATTGGTAAGTAGGTGGATGAAACTAATCTGGCAATATCACTCATTGAGCGACACACCTTGCAATATTTTTTCGTTCTTTTTAACATTTTGTGATCTAACGTTAGGCCTAGGCTAGCCTAACGTTAGTCCTCATTAAAGTACTAACGTTATGTATGGACGGTCGCGTAACTGCTTGACCATAAACAAAGGCTCTGTAAGAAGGTATTTCCCAAGAAATTATCTTGAGAGGAATAAGCTCCTAGCCTAGAGGGATTAACTATAGAATACCCCGCCACAAAAAATATGTACCTTGAAAATCATGGATGCGGAGTCGCAGTGAGTTGATCCGTAACGTTACTTACAGTCTATCAGAGCTGTAACGTTAGGCCTACATAACATAGGCTAGTAAGTTATCATGAGTCGATCGCTTCTTCTTCTTCTTCAAAAAAGGTGACACATCCGAAGGACATTCATTCACCACGCATGCGTCGAGATGCTAAATATGCCCAGTAGCTAATATAGGTAACAGGGTCCTTATGGACAGAGGCAACCCTCATTACATTCAGGGGGAGACCATTCCAATCCTTAATGGTTCGAGGCAGGAAGCTAAATTTATAACAGTTAGTACTGGTATGTGGGAGACAGACATGAAGGTCATGCATTAAACGGGTTCTACGAGTAGGCCGCTGGAGACAATCAACAGGTAATTGAGTCTGGCCAAAGGCACCTTTGGAAAAAAGGATCAATCTACTTTTCCTCCGCCTATCAGTTAAGGGCAGAAGGTTTAGTTCCTTAAGGAGCCTGGTCACTGATCCCGGCTCCCTAGAATAGTCAGAGGCAATGAATCTAGCAGACCGTTTTTGTATACTCCCAAGCTTGTCGTGCAGGTAAACCTGGTGGGGGCCCCAAACAGTACTGGCGTACTCCAGCACAGGCCGAAGGATTCCTTTATAAGCCATTAACTTGACATCACCAGGGCAGGAAGATAGGTTTCTATACAAAATACCAAGAATCTTATTTCCCTTGTTACAGATATTTTGGATATGCTTTTCCCAGTTCAGATCTTTAGTGATGGTAATTCCGAGATACTACTATCTACCCTCGGGAGCTCAATCCTATTTACAACATACCTAAAAAGTATCGGACTTTTTTTTCCGAGCAAAAGTAATAATGCTACACTTAGTGGGCTGAAATCTCATGCCCCACGTAGAAGCCCACAGCCCCAACTGCATGATATCATTCTGAAGTTTATGACAATGCTCATCGGACTCAATAATACCGTAACAGACACAATCATCTGCAAAAAGACGAACCTTGGAAGAAACACCATCGACGATATCGTTGATATGAACCAAGAAGAGAATCGGTCCTAGGACAGACCCCTGGGGAACTCCAGACAGAACTTGCATCAGGGGAGACTGGGTTCCATTGACAACAACAGATTGTTTACGATCACCAAGAAAGTCATCAACCCAACGAAGAATCTGATTTGAAACACCAAGTGTATACAGCTTGGTCTTAAGCAGTTCATGAGGAACAGTATCGAAGTCCAAGATAAACACATCGATTTGTTTATGGGCATCAAGGGAGGAAGCCCAGTCCTCAATTATCGACACAAGTTGTGTTTCTCAACTATGAGACTTATGAAAGGCGTGCTGGGTGGGAGAGAGTAAGTTATGTATTTCAAAATGGTTCATAAGGTTTGAGGCAATAATATGTTCTAACAATTTACAGCAGACACATGTAAGAGAAACAGGCCTGTAATTACAAGGTAGGGAACTGTCACCTTTTTTGAAAATAGGCCAAACATTTGCAGTCTTCCAATCCTCTGGAATGCATCCTTTTGTAAGGGATTGCTGAAAGAGATGCCTTAGAACAGGTGCAAAATCAGTGGCAATCTCTCTCAGGACCCAAGGATGGATGCCATCTGGTGCCATGGCCTTGTTGATTTTAAGACCATGCAAAAGCTTGTCAATGCCAGAGGTGGATATAGTTATATCATTCATTCTCTTACACATGGGCCTGATGAGGGGAACAGTATGAAACACTGTTTTAGTGAATACACTACAGAACTGGTTATTGAGAGCACGAACTTTATCCAAGACAGTGACATCTAGCTTATCATCGGTCTTAAGAGGGGGGGAGATTATGCCTATCTTTCTTCTGACCATTAATATATCTCCAGAAGGGTTTGGCATCAGCTTTGATATCGCCCATCTCCCATAAATACCAGCCTTCTGGGTTTTTTTAAAAAGTGCATGCAATCTGTTCCTATGCCTAACTAACCTGCGAATATTGTCGGTTATCCATGGAAGAGATTTTCTGGATTTGGCCAATCTAGTGGGAATATTAGCCTTCACAGTTCTTTCAAGAAAGGACTTAATGAGTTGCCAATTTTCTTCCACAGTACGATTATCTTGCACCCCGTTGAAATAGGTAGATGAGAAACCCCGGGTGTCCTCCCTCATAGCAACAAAATTCCCCTTAGAGTACTGTAAGATGAGCCTACGAGGTTGCTTAAAATCAGGAAACAAACACTTCAATTTACAAGAGATACCCTCATGATCACTTGGAGAATCTATGGCACTAACATCAGTGTATTGACTAGGAATATTTGAGATAACCAAGTCAAGTGTACTATCCCCTCTAGTGGGAAAATTCACAAGTTGGTCAGCAGCAAAGTCATTAATTATGTCCAGAAGTAAATTACCTGAGCAATTGGATAAACAGCCACCACTTTCCTTGTGTAACCTGCTGGTCCAGTCAATTTTGTTAAAATTAAAATCACCCAGGACATGAAAACAAGGCATCTTTGAATTCTTATGCCAGGTCATAATTTTGGTAAGTTGGTCCCGTAACAGGGATATATGCTCAGCATGGGCATCAGGATCTCTATACCAGGGGCAAAATAATGCCAGGTCCCATTAATGGATACCTTAGCCCAGACAGATTCAGACCCATCCCCTGAAAAGCAAACTTGGGTTGGAGCAAGGCAACTTTTGATTAATAACATGGTTCCGCCCCCCCCTAAAGTGCAGTCATTCCGAAAGATATCATAGCCTAAACAAGCAGGAATAAGTTCAGAGCTGGTGACAGAATTGTCAATCTTGGTCTCCTGAAGTGCCATAACATCAGGGTCTGATAAGCTAAGGGTGGCTTGGAGATCTAGTTTTTTCCCCCTAATACCATTTATATTGCCTGCCATATATACTGCCTTATAAACGCCATTGCAGCGAGTAGGAGAGATGAGATTGCAATGCTAGAATAACCTGCGATGCAAATTCTTCAAACAACATAAAAAACAATTATTTGTTATCATGTTTTTGATTTTTAAAGCAAAATGTTGGTCATGGTCAGATTTTCAAGTTTCAGCAAAAGTGTGAACCAGAAATTTGCAAAAATCAGTAAAAATGAAGATGAGAATGTCTTGTATGAAGTTTTAAGTAAGAATTCTGATAGTAAGGAGATTGTTCTGTTTCATTATGTCAAAATCTGGCCCTAAATATAGTAATTTGTAGGATTTTTAGCTCACACATGTACACAGTACATGTGTGAGGTTATAAAATGGGCCAGATGGCGTCAACTTTTTAACAAAAGCCTGCTCCCTTTCCATTTGTGAAGATATGGTTCTGAAATTTTGGTACATGATTGTTTGTCAGTACAGCATTATAACCCACCTACTTTCATTCCAATGTAGGAGTGTTAAGCATAATTTTTTAGCTATTTATGTAGAGCAGAGTTCATTGTGCCTGCTTAACAGTTAGCTGTTTATTCATTGTGCTGACTGCAGCTACTTGGTTGTGTGTTCAATTGCTGTCTTGCAAATGCCTTGCAAGCAGACTGTTGTTTGATGTCTGACTCACCTGTGGACACGGATCAGTGGTTTCTGCAATCACAGTGTCTTGGGATAATAGCACTGTATTGTGAAGAGAGCTTCATGGACTGAGCAGCTAGGGATACTCGACACACAAAATTGGGAGCAATTCTGTGGTCAAGTGTAGCCTACATGAAAGGAAATATGCTTAATGTGGTGGGGACATCTGTTCTGTTTCTAGATTAGTCAAGTTGGTCAAGGCAAGTAATTGTGATAACTCTTTGAGTTCAAGTGCAGTGGGAGAGCCATTTGAGGAGCGATGCATGTTTTTATTTTACCAGTGCAAATTCACACAGTGTTTCTCATGGAGTTATAGGAGAAACTAAATGTACTTTGCAGTACTTTAAAATATGCTTGATACATTCTACATATTTAGAATTTTTCCAAAATGGTCCTAATTAAGTTTGTATAGCCCAACAGGTTTTCTTAATTTTGCAAACTTTCACAGTAGTATTTGTAGATCTCTCAATTAGGTTGTTTTCTTTCTGATGTAAAAGTTTGCACTTTTTGAAAGAGGGAGGGGGACTTTTAGCATACCTTGTGATTTTGCAGTAGGGTTTTGAGTTCTTTGGTCATTTTGTGCCTGTTATTTACCATTGTTATGGTAAGGAGGTTTTGTGGAAACAGATGAATAAGTAATAAAAGTTGGTTGTTTGAGTTGCTTTTTTTTACAGACAAGAGAGAATGTGTGAGCTACAACAGCATTGCTGTTCTAGTATTTGTTAGTTTTATGAAGTGATCAACTCATGATTACTTCATAAGCATTGCTACCTGCACTGCCTCCTACATTTCAAGATTCATTTTCTAAAGATTACTTAGCCCAAATAACACCAAAATATAGCACAAAGAAGAAGACATATTACAAAATATTACTGTCCAGTTTTATCGATTTTTGTCGATGTTTTCTTATTTTTGTGGTAACAAACTTTATTAGATGATCGACTCATGGTAAGCCTAGTATATAGAGTCTATTAGTCTTCCTATATAGCGATATAGGAACCCTACAGTCTATTATCTTGAGAACGACACTTGCACAGGCTAACATAATGTACTTCCAATCATTGGAAATATTCTAAGTCCAACCAGAGTTATTCATAGCCTGTTACATTATTTTCTCCACATTGACTTAGCATCCATCTGGAGCTGGATGCTGAGTCGAAGTCGCAGTGAGAGGGGGTGGGGGCTCTAGGGGAGTTATTTATAGCCTGTTACATTATTCTCTTCACATCAACTTAGCATCCATCTGGAGCTGGATGCCGAGTCAAAGTCGCAGGCTAACATAATGTACTTCCAATCATTGGAAATATTCTAAGTCCAACCAGAGTTATTTATAGCCTGTTACATAATGCTTAGCAAATTCACTTAGCATCCATCTGGAGCTGGATGCTGAGTCGAAGTCGTTGTTTGCGTAGGTATGACGTCATGTAGTTGATGACTGCGACTCAGCATCCGGATGCTTAGTAGTATTAGTTGACGAGGCGGGGTATTCTATATTTGTACTGCATAGAGTTGGATATTAGCAACAGAAAAGTTTTGTTGTCTTTTTTTTTGTGTGTGTGTCTTGGCTCTATGAGCTTATTCACAATTAATAAATGGAGTTACTGTACAGTGTAACGTTAGTGCACAAAATGTGACTATCCTAGGGCCTAACTGTTACTAGGCCTGATCAATGTGTCTCTAAGTTGTGATGAAAAAATTAACCCCTCAAGAGTTGATTAAAGTGTGTTTGAGGATCACATACTGTATTGAACTGGCACTTTTTTTCTACACACTTGTCATGCAGTGTAACAATGCAAACACTCCAGATATCAGCAGAAAAATAGCTCTCACTCTTTCAGAAGTTGTAAAATACCAAAATATTTGAATGAGACTGTGAAACTGGCATAGCAACATTAGGGAGAGTGATTTGAGAGAAAGTAGTGTGAAATGCAGAAAGAAAACAGCTGTCATTACTCATTGCACGGTTGAATTTATTAGAAGATGTCACACTCACCGATCTGCATCTAGCTGGTCAATTATTTCTGCTTTACTAAGTTTCAGTATGGTGCACAATTTTGTGTACCTCACTTAGTGTTATGCACAGTATTGTTGTAAAAATTATTCTCTATGCATTTTATCATTTTTGAGCATGAAATGCATCAGGATATTTATAAAAGATGCATACTGTAATCTTTTAATGCAAAGCACCAAGGAGGACTGTATTTACATCAAATATCATCAGCAGCAATATGGAAACTTTTTCTCCTTACATCTTGGGCAAAGTAATTTTAGTATACCCATGGCTGCTTCTGAATTTTGTGACCTGGAAGAAGTTACTTCAGAAAGGTATCTTGGTGTCATTCTCCACAACAAACTGAATTTCAATAAACACATTTATGAGATCACAAACAAGGCCACTAAGCTTTTAAATTTGTGTTGCCGTAATCTGCCCATGTGTTCTAGAGAAATCAAAACTACAGCTTGCTTTGCTATTATCCGCCCTCATCTTGATTATACTTCCACGTGTTGGAATCCTTACACTAAATCGAATATAGATAAAATTGAAGTAGTTCAGAGACGCGCAGCACAGTTTGTTCTTAATTACTATGATTATAGCTCAAGTGCAGATCTTTCAACAAAAATCTCCCAGACTCTAAAATGGAAATCCTTGCAGCATCGTAGGGCCTCCTTAGCTGATCTTTGTATGTTTTACAAGATTAGAAACAACCTTGTGAACATTCCATTCAAATAAATGACTAAACTATGTGAAATCTCTCATTATATTGTCTTTAGTCAGTAACCTAAAATTCAAGTTTCAAGTTTATTTCTACCATAAAAACATACAACAAAAACAGATTATGTTATAATATAATTAAAAATCGAACAATGAACATTATGGAGAGGTGGAAATGTTTTGCAATACTTTGAAAAACTTTGAAGCTGACTCAAACAGATTATATACAGAAGTTTACTAAAACTTGAAAATGTGATAGGGTAGAGGAATCAGAATAAGCATTCAAGTCTGATCCCTATCAAAAAAAGAATAAAAGTAAGGCAACTGGTATAACAACAAGACAACATCAACTAAACACAGAGTAGATACAGAAAGGAAATGAAAATGATGAAATTGCAGAACAAATTATGCACGGATATGCATTCGATTCAGCAGAAACAAAGCACTTATGTACAATGTATTTCAGATGAAACTCTGAGCTTCAGACTGAATTTTATAGGCTTGATTTATGTATACTGAGTATGTCCTTGATACAGGCACTGTATATAATTATTAGCATGCTGATGGCAAATGTTAAGAGTACAATTTAAATGCACAATATTGTGATATTGTCATGGAAATGCTTGAAATATGGATAAATGAAAAATGATTATCGTGGCAGCCCTAGAATATTGGATGTAGATAGTGCACAGTTGATACTGTAGATTTCATATTTGGTATATTGATACATTTAAGTGAAATGATGGTTCCTATCATTTTTGGTGAAGGTCAAAGGTTATCTTGGGTCACTGGAGGCCAGTTCCTGAAAAACTTGTTAGCAAAATCTCAAGAGGGCAGTGGCATAGCTAGGCTTTTTTTTAGGGGAGGGGGGAGGACATAAGCACCAAAAATTTTCAGAATTTTTGCAAAGTGTGAACATCACTCTACCAGCGACGTAATTTGCGATGGGCAAAGCACACCAAAATGTTCATCATTTTTGAACACATATCAGAACAAACCGAGCTTATATTGCGGAAAATTTTTTGTTCTGGGTTTCTAGTATAAATAAAATTTGAAAAGATGGAAGATTAGGTACTGAAAAATCTTTATATTTTAGTGGCAATGTATAATTTGCAAAAAATATACCAGGAACTTGTCTACTCAGTTGGACCTTAGCCCTTGTGTTTTAACAAAGTTTTTGCTATTTTGAGAACTGGAGACGTACCCACAAAACCTAGTGCATCCATCTAGAGGACATTTCAGTTGACATGTGATGAAACATGAAAGATGTAAATCAAGTTTTAGAATACTTTAGAGGATGCCGTGAGGTGGCAAAGTTCTTTGTAAGCTATTCAAGCAGTTGTGAAGACAAACATACAGCCATGTACCGTACTATGTGCAAAAGATAGCCTTGTCCTGCTTGAGCCCCATCCTCATCCTTCCCCTCCAAAAAAAAAGAGGTTACGGTGTGTCCCAAAAATTGTGGCTGATACTACTGATTCACTTTGCTGACATATACCCTTTCTACATCTTATTTGCATTAGTCTCTCGGGCTGCATGCAACTCGGAGCAGTTTTGACACCGCAAACCATGTATTACAAAAACTTTTTCACACCAGTTCAAGGCAAGGATTTCATAACATGCTGTATACTGTAGCACAAATAATGTTCCCAACATAACCGTTTTAATATCATATGGCTAGCAGGCAATTCAATTCTCACTGACTGCTAAAGATTTAAAACTCGGCAATCACTCTTGGACATGAATGTTTACTGTGGAAAATGCTTCCTTTGGTCTGAAAAAGAAAAAAAAAATCATCAAGAGGCAGCCTGGTCCCACACCGTACCCCTTCCCCTTTGGACATTTCCCTTTACTTAGATGACAGCATGACACTTTCCGGCTGTTAAATGTTCATGCCATGGTGTCTTTCAGTATGTTTTTTATTGTACCTATATCTTTGGGGCAGAGTCATCTATCTAACTGGCCGTTCTTGCCAAGTCACTTTGCCCAACTGCTCATACTGGCCTGTTAGAAAAATGGCTTACCCCTATACCCCTTGTACCTATACCTTTTGCTTGTCTTTAGTTGAAAACCTTGCAAGTCTTATGAACATCAGCAGTACAGAATACTCAACTTTTGCCAGGGTTAGCAGGTTTTGAGAGGAGAAGTTTATGTTTTCAGTTTTAGTACTGTACTTTCATTCTGCACTTACAGAGCAAACATTGGTGTACACATAGAGTAATCATCTTTTCTGAAGAACTGGATACTGTAGTTTTGGCTCAAAGAAGACACTTAAACTTCCACCAGAGAAATTTGCTCAATTTTCTTGAAACCTGTCATGGAATACAGTACATTTTTTTCCACAATCTACATGGCTCTGCCACCACTGTAGGTGCATATGTGCACCTATGAACACAGTACACTCTGAAAAAGTTGGTTAAACAAACTTACCAACACTGGTCACATATGTCAAATACCTGAAATTGGTTAAAGTTTATCCAATAATTGTTGATTAATGGGTTATCCAAGAGGTCTTTTACCACTTAATTGGGTAACCAGCCTGTGAGGTAACCAAATTAACAACACATATTGGGGAAAACTTTACCCAATTTCATGTATTCGACATACGTGACCAGTGTTGGTGAATATTTTTAACCAACCTTTTAAGAGTGTATGGGTATTCAATATGAAAAATACAGTGTACAGAGAGTTGCATACAGTTACAGTAGTCTCAGTGTGTTGGAAGAGAGTCCGGGATACATACTGCTGTAACCTGTATAAAGTTGAAGCAAGTCTATGATTCATTTGCTTGGCTCACATGATGATGTAATAAGAGGCAGGAAAGACACTGTAAAGAATTGAGAGTTCAAAATGTGTTTCCCAGAGGAAGCTTGATGTAATTAAATTATCTTTTGAATACTGATTATATCCTGGACACCATAGTATATACCAAAACAGAAATCAGTATAGTATTGTAGAAGGATGGATATTAAGTCCTAAGCTTTATTTAAATACTTGCTACAATAACCATTAAAGGGAAGCAATAGCCTACTAGTGGGGAGAGGATAATATTGTGAGATACACTGTGCATGGTAGACTGTACATACTGTCATATGAATTCTGGTTACCATGTATCTAGCAAAGGAGACATGATATACACGAATCCAGACAGCAAGTGATGGTCTGATTTCAGTCGGCCATAACTGGGGTCCATCACCTTTACATCTTTTGATTTCCTCGCTTACCTCTATCATGGATGGTTGTACACTAATTTTTATCTTAAATTCTCTAAGTTCACTAAATATGAGGGTTTGAAATTCATGTAATAATAAAGACGGTTTTAGGCTGATGGACCCCACTAATGGCGGCCTACAGTCACTAAAAACAAGCGCTAAAGGGATTCGTCTATTGACAAACAAGCCAAAAAGCCTTGAATACTGCAATAACATTTTTTTTTTTTTTTATGGAATGGCTCTTAGTTTATAATCAAAGCTCAAATAAGCATCAACCTTTTATCAAAGATTGGAAACATTTAGTTAACTTGCTGGTGAATGGAAACCCACCTAACTTTCACATTAACATTTCATAGCAATTTCCTATTCTCTCTATCCCAAACTCATATTGCTTGATTAGGTGTCAGTCAATAAAGTTTGACATAAAATTCATATGTAATATATGGAATACAACATAGTAATATACCTTTAGGTGTGGAGAAGATGGTCCTTGAAGGAAGATGTACTGTACAGTAATACCCTTCAATATAGAGGTCATACTTTACAGTAGATGTGATGTTTTCCTTTTTTACAGTACACCACACTATTCTGTAGCTGCAGTGGTGTGGGTTGACGCTAAGCTGCATCATCAGTGGATGGCATGTTTCACATTGCTCATACCTGCCAAACTCTCATGGTTCCACTGTGAGTCTCATGGTTTCAGGTGTCATCTCACCGTCAAATTTTCTTATCTCGAGTGAAATAACATTATTCAAATACCTCTAATACAAACAGCAAACCCATACAACAATTATCAAAATTATAGAGTCTCCCAAAATCCAGGTTTCCCTTTCACACCTTTAAAGGGACAATCCTCTCACCCCAAACTACACTTCTAGTATAGGGTAACAGAAACTTTCAATTGGCTCAGCTGTTTGATTGACTGCTAATTCAAACAATGCACAGCACCAAAACATATCACACAGCACAAACTGTTCTGATAGTGTTTTGATTATACACATTGAGCTTTCTTTATTCACCCTGAAGCAATAAAATGAGATTGTGTCTGGAGGAGGGTGAATTTCAGACAATTGTGGGAGGGGTTTGATTAAGAAGGTTGGGAGAATTGGTACTGTTTGGGATGAGAAAATTTGGCCTTTAAGGGCTTAGAGATGCTCTCTGGGACATTGACCCACCTGTCAGGCAAACCTTTGTCCCACTTTTGATTTGGCAACCCTGTGTTTTGTACATGCAAACCTTCGGTTGTACCAAGCCAGTGTGTAAATGTTAAATAATCTTCAGGTGTAAGTTGTATCAATCTCCAGTTTTCTTTATGTAAATCTCAAGGTATGCTAATTTAGAGGTTGGCAGGTCTGCATAGCGGAACATGAACTACAGAGAATGATTTACAGTAGTACTATACCAAGGTACTTAATAAAAATTAGCTTTTTATTTATGCTGGTATTATACCCTATGCCTTCAAGAAGTTAATCTCCTTCTGTTGTAATACTTTGAGGAGGTATCATGGTGGAATTGATGATTGGGAATTAAAAACACATTGAGACCAGGCTTCGACAAATCCCCTGCCCGACAGTCCGGGACAAGTAAAAAATGACTCGGACAAGTGAACTGCTCAATAGTGTAGCCTGCCAGGCAAGAAGCACAATATTCTTCTTCACAAAGGAATTCAATGGCTAGTACTAGATAATTAGATATGGACTCAGTGCATATTCTTTCAGACAAGTAGACTTTGGGAATCCTTAACCCGATGGACAAGTAGTAAAAAATGAATTTATCGAAGCCTGATTGAGACATGTTGGCCTATATTACTGTATGTATTGTACTTGAGCTCAGACAAAATTATTGTCCTGTTCACTGTATAATGGTCAGTGCACAATATATACTTGCCTGTAACCTTATGCACAGTACATATGTACAGTAGACCCTGTGTGTCTTTAAGAGGGAAACCTTAATTTCCAATACAGCAAAACTAAGGAAAACCAACAGTGTGTACAGTATTTATATGCTGTGATGTGCTCAATGTTTTCAAATGTAGAAATGTTTCTTAACCAGTCTATTCCTCCACCCCCCTTCACTTGGTTACAGGGCAAGTGGTTCTTTCAAAAGGTTTTATGTCTCTTCCTTAAGTCATTTACATTTTAACCTAGGTATAATATCTCTTTCTCTGTCTCTTTTACAGTGCTAGTTCCTGTCCTGCTGTTTCGTCTTCCTGGGATTGAGCTTCCTGTATTCCATCGCGGTTTCTTCTGCAATGATGACTCCTTGGGTTACCCTTATAAAGACTCTACTGTGCCTGCCATTGTAATGTATGCTGTTGGCATTGGCCTCACTTTTATTTTGGTAAGATGCGCCCTAGTACAGTTTTTTCAGTATTTCCATCAACGCAAAGTCACTAATTTACTCAACATTATAGGGCTAATGTTCTAGAATGTTAGAGAGGAAACAATCATTAAGAGTGACTGAGAGAATTTTGCTCCTATAAACTAATTTTTGCTTAAAAAATAGATGAATTCCAAATCCTTCATGAGAATTACACGTTGGTTTAAATTACACTGTAATGTTTCCTTTCTTACAATATACTATGTAATATACCGTGTTAACTTTGCATTTTAATTTTTGGACTGCGACAAAAAAGAAATTTATTGGAAACGGTATGAATTGAAGTACCTCATGGACAGTAGCCTATTATTGGGTAGGACATAATTATCCTATTGCTGCTGGTTGATTGTGCTGTTTGCTGGTTTATCTCAGTTGCCTTCCCATCCAAGAGTTACATTGGTACCTGTTAGGATACATCTGCTGCAGTTTGAAAGACTACACTGTGATAATCATCAGCAAAAAAGTCATGGTGCAGAGAACTAGGTGGTCATTGGCTTGGAAATATACCATTCTGGTATCAAAAATCATTTCTTTGCAGATACAGTATTTGTTGGATTACTGCTTATGCCTCGTAGTTGCCTCACCCCCCTCTTAGATTCAACTTTTATATTTGTTTACATTAGTGAAATCTTGGTGCTTTTTGAAGTGAAAGGGCCAAAAAACATTGCTCAAAACTTGTTTTGAAACAGCAGACAGATCCCACAGAATTCTCCTCACTTTGCTTCCAAACTTTCACCAAGCTCAGATCTAGGAGGGGTGCACGTGGCACATGTCCCCCTTTCTCGATGACAAATGATTTTTTGACCAACAGTTTCTGGTTTGGTTTGGAGGATACGGAAAATATGCTTCTCAGAAACTGGAAAACGGCATCTAGAATTTAGATTTTGCGGGGAAGCACCTCAATCAGCTGCTCTCTCTTCATGCTCACTAGTTGGACCTCTGCTAATTGTGCATGGTCCCCCTTTTTCCTGGATTTGTGCCTGCTCATGATATAAACCAGGACTTAAACATTGCACATGTATGCATTCAAGGTTAACCAGTAAGTTAGTGAGAAAAATATTGTCATTTGACTCTCAAGAGAAAATCATGAAATATGGCACCCATCATCACTACTGCATACTGTATATATCGTAATCAGATTGACTGCACTGCATTCTTTGGTAAGGTGTTATCAGCTAAAGATGAAAGCTGAAAGAAGCCCCTCAAACGGTTTGCCATAAATCATGGTATTTAGACAAAGTGCTTTTTGTTGCTCTGTTTCAGGTCATTATCACAGAACTCTTTATCTATGCACACCGTCAGCGAATGGATGTTGACTATCTGAGTCCTAAGGATGACAATCACTGCTGTGGTGGTTTCATGATACCACCACTCATCTTCCAGATGGGTCGTACTCTCTGCGTGTTTGGCTTTGGTGTTCTGACCACAATGGCAGTTACAGATATTATGAAGAATGTGGTTGGTAGATTGCGCCCTCACTTTTTCAGCGTTTGCCAGCCTGTGTTACTCCCAGAAAACTGTACTGATGGGGTGCAGAACTTCTACATCACAGCAGATGTTTGCACAGGTCCAGAAGACAAGCTGCTTGAAGCCAGGTAAAATTTGGAAGGGATCATCCTAGTAGGGTTAGAACATTGTAACCCATTATCAAACTTAAAAATTGATACAGTATCTCATAGATTTCATTGTAGTAACCCCTTGGTACCAGGGTTTGATCAATGAAAGGGGTGATGGTTGCACTACCCTGTTTGATCCATTTATACTGTGAAGAATACTTTACTCACATACCCTTTGACTGATCTGCCAGTTTGACATATATCTTCTTTGGTAAAAGGGATGCCAGGACCTCCTGAATATTTCTCACTAATATTGTTCAGAATTTGCCCAAAATACAGATTTCTAGGCAATTTAAATTGTAATTGTACAGAGTGTCAGTGGATAGTCTTTTTTCTTTGATAAACACTGCAGAATACTGTTGTAATAAAATATCAACAAATGAAAGAAATTGTATTTTTTATTCTATTTATTTATTTTTATTTTTATTTATTTTATTTTTTGATGTTTGTGAGTGCAGTGAAAGCTCTAGAGTTGAGGTAAAATAACACTCATGTGTGAAACATAAGAGTATTAATTGTACCTTACCATTTACTCTATGTCATATTTTTATACATGAAGAAATCAATATAAAAAATAAATATCCAGAGGAAGTTCAGGAACAACCAATAACATAGTAGTGGAAGTTGTATGATTGTGAGGCAAATTTTAGGTTTTTTTTGGTTTCGATGATAAGAGAAACCCATGCAATCATGATGACGTGCGTGTGTATGTATGTGTGTGTGTGCGTGTGTGTGTTTGTGACACTTTGCTTGTTAGCACGATATCTCAAGATAGGAATGTCTGACTGTTTTCAAACTCGGTACATAGATGCGCCATATTGAGAGGAAGAACCCTATTGTTTTGGGGGAGGTCAAAGGTCATCTGGGGTCACCAGGGGTCAAAGTCTAAAAACCTTGTTAACGCGATATCTCAAGTTAGGAAACTTGAATAGATTTCATATCTGGTATGTGGATGCGTTATAGTCAGTAGATGGTCCCTATTGTTTTTTGCAGAGATCAAAGGTCATCTGGGGTCACCGGTGGTCAAAGTCTAAAAACCTATTTAAAGCAATATCTCAAGGTATGAAACTTGGATAGATTTCATATTTTGTATGTGGGTGCGTTATAGTCAGAAGATACTCCCTATTGTTTTTGGCGGAGGTCAAAGGTCATCTGGGGTCACCGGGGGTCAAAGTCTGAAAATCTTGTTAACACGATATCTCAAGGTAGGAAGCTTGGATAGATTTCACATTTGGTATGTGGATGCGTTATGGTCAGGAGATGGTCCCTATTGTTTTTGGCGGAGGTCAAAGGTCATCTAAGGTCACCGGTGGTCAAAGTCTAAAAACCTTTTAGACTTTGACCACTGGAGCCGATCAGCAAGCAGAAGGCTGTATATTACACTGTGCATGTAGCTAGCAGCTAGCAGGTCTTATGCAGCGTTGCCACTCTGGGTGAAATTTCACCAGATTGGGTGAAATCGGCCCCCACCTAGTGATCTGGTGAAATAAATTTGGAATCGGTCATTATCTGGTGAAATGCTGTAATGGGGAATGCTTTTTCTGTTGAAATCGAATTTAATCTGGTGAAATTTCAGATCATCCACCAAAACGTCCAGTGGTTCAATAAAAGATCATGAAGTGAGACCATCCAGGGATCTCATACTCAGTCACTCCATACCACATTAGCCAGGATGGAGTTAAGTTAAATAAATAAGCGGAAAAGCCACGTACGCTAGTTTCCACAATCACGTGTGAAATTGGAAAAATCCCGGTGGCAACACTGAGCACAGTCACTCCGTACCACATAGGCCTAAGTCATATCCCAGTTAGCAAAGGTCGGCGGTCCGCCGGTGGCAAAATGGCTGACAGCGGACGGATGGAGGTCCGCCAGCTGAATCCCAACTCCCATGACGTCATGCAGTTAATTGTTTAACCAATCAGCATCGCTGCCATCGGCGGACCGCTGGCTTGCCACCGGACAATCCGCCGGCGGGCCGGCGGAGCTGCCTACAGCGGGCCGCCATCGGGCCGACCGACTTTTGCTATCAGGGATCTGGATGCATGTCTGTTGAATAAATGGGGGACTCCACTAGTTTCCACAATCACATGTGTTGTAGATGACGGTAAAGTTGTGCCTACATATTACGTTACTGTACCGTATTCATATCCCTGTTCAACAGGATTTTTTTTGTCACACAATCTTTATGTATTTCTTTGTACAAACACACAGTGTCACTTTAATGTTTAAGCGTGAGGGTGGTTTGGGGCTAATGTATAGCCGATATATGGAGTCTGGTGAAATTGACCTCGATCTGGTGAAATTTAATCATCTGGGGCCCATTCCACAAAGAGTAACGCACGATCTTAAGTTTGATCCCCATACTTAAGTCAACAGTAAATCAAACTTAAGATCGTGCGTAACTCTTTGTGGAACGGGCCCCGGATCTGGTGAAATGGGAAAAATCGGAGTGGCAACACTGGTCTTATGTGCTGCATGCGAACGTACGTAGGACTATTTACACAGTACAGGCGGTAACTTAAACATAAAATGACTGGTAAAAACTACGATGTCTAGATTTGATCGTAGCCTATTATTGTTAGCTCTAACGTTACATTTTGTTCTGTAAACTTAGGTGGCTAGGCCCTAGGCCTAGTTTTTGTTGTGGCTTCAAGCCACTCTACTTTTTGGGGAAAATTGGAAATGAAACAAATGGGGTACATTGGGCAAGTGTCAAAATTAAATATATCGTAGTTGGTCCTGCAGCTGTCTGCATAGGGGGCTCGTCGGTTACTTTTGCTGTGGAATGGATACTGTATTGTGGCCTAGCCTATACTTTGTGAATGATCGTTGCTTTGAAATACTGAAACTTCATCTAGCTACTGGTGTGTGGTGTAACGATTTATATCAACCCCCAATGGAAGCAATTTGCTAAAAATTGATTGATTGATGGGTCAGGAGATGGTCTGTAATGTTTTTGGGTGGAGGTCGAAGGTCTCCTGGGGGCACATGGGGTCAAAGTCAGAAAATCTCGTTATCATGATATCTCAAGATAGAAAGCTTGGATAAATTTCATATTTGGTATGTAGATGCGTTATGGTCAGGAAGTGATTCCTTTTGTTTGTGGCAGAGGTCAAAGGTCATATTGGGTCATCAGGGGTCAAAGTCTGAAAATCTTTTTAACACGATATCTCAAGGTAGAAAGCTTGGATAGATTTCATATTTGATATGTCAATTGGTTATGGTCAGAAGATGGCCCCTATGGTTTTTGGTGGAGGTCAAAGGTCATCAGGTGTCAAAGTCTGAAAACCTTGTTAATGCGATATCTCAAGGTAGGAAACTTGGATAGATTTCATATTTAGTATGTGGGTGCCTTTTAGTCAGTAGATGGTGCCTATTGTTTTGGGCAGAGGTCAAAGGTCATCTGGGGTCACCGGGGTCAAAGTATGAAAATCTCGTTAACATGATATCTCAAGATAGGAAGCTTGGATAAATTTCATTGTTTGGTAGGTGGATCTGTTATGGTCAGGTAGTGGTTCCTTTTGTGTGTGGCAGAGGTCAAAGGTCATATGGGATCACCGGGGGTCAAAGTCTGAAAATCTTGTTAACACAATATCTCAAGGTAGGAAGCTTGGATAGATTTCATATGTGGTATGTGGATGTGCTATGGTCAGGAAGTGGTTCCTTTTGTTTGAGGTCAAAGCTCATATGGGGTCACTAGGGGTCAAAGTCTTTAAATTGTGTTAATGCAATATTTCAAGGTAGGGAACTTACATAGATGTCATATTTGGTATGTGGATACAGTGTATGTTATGGACAGGAAATGGTACTTATTGTTTTTTGTAGAGGTCAAAGGTCATCTGGGAACACCTGGGTCCAGAGTCTGAAAATCTCGTTATCATGAAATCTTAAGATGGGAAGCATGGATAGATGTTATTTAATATGTAGATGCATTATGGTCAGGAGATGCTCTTGTTATTTGTGGCAGAGGTCAAAGGTCATCTGGGGTCACCGGCGGTCAAAGTTTGGCATTTTTTATGCGATATCTCAAGGTAGGAAACTTGCATAGGATTTATATTTGGTATGTGGATGGGTTATGGTGAGGAAATGGTCTGTGTTGTTTTTGGTGGAGGTCACAGGCGGAGATGCCAAGTATCCCAATTTAGGCAGAATAATTGCAATTTTGTTTTAGGCAGAAACAAAAGGTCATCTCGGGTCTCCAGGGGTCAAAGTCTAGGAACCTTTTTAAGTATGATCTTTCAAGATAGTTGTTTGTCCATCTGTCTGTCCGTTGTTTGCCTGTCTAGCTATGTATTGCTTTTATTGAGGTCAAAAGGTCATCTGGAATGACAAAATTATTTTTTGAACATGCTAGTATAACATTTGAATGAGAAGATAATGGTGCCTGATGGTACTCTTTAAAAGGGAACATTTATGTATCATCGAAACCTCAATGCATTTTTGCATTCTGGTTAAATGTATCAAAAAGAAATTACGCTGTGTTTTTGCCTCATGCAATTAAATCATGCTTTTGCTTTCTAGGGCTGTGAACGTGTAGCGATTAATCGCTAAACGACCGCCTGTGCAATAAACGTTTAGGACAAAGCTACAAGCGATTAATCCCAAAACTTGTTTTTGACATTTTGTTAAGAGTACAAATGGATAGCAAATAATTTTTTATCCATTTCCATACTCTGATGATCCCTGGTTTTTGTTAAATGGAGCATTCTGGGTATATATCTGAACCTTGTAGGCTTCAAAGTTTCAGAATAATTTCATTTTACCATGCAAGATAACAACAATTACTACTTCTGCATTACATTCAGTATCAATCACTACATACCGTTTTTTTTTTTTTTTCTATGTGAGAAGGTAATCGCAATTAATCGCTAAACGATCGCAAATTTTTGAGGTTAAACGTTTAGTTATTTTGCTAAACGTTCACAGCCCTGTTGCTTTCTTGAAAAATTGTGAACTTAAGTTTTGGAAGGGTGAAGATTTCTTAATTCCAGTTACGTAGGTGGTAAGTCTTTGCATTGAGTGTGATCAAGTCTAGTTGATGTCATCCTTGGGTAATTTGAATTACTTTGTGTGAACAGTTATGTTCCTTCAGTGCAACACATTGACATATTGTTACATGTGACATATGCCAGGTGCATTATTCTGTGTTTAAATTGACATGACACTGGTGTCATGTTTGGAGGCAAAAAAATAGATATGTGGCTGCATGCAGTACAATTCTTCCTGAACATTTAGTACTGCTATACAATGTAAGTACATACACTAAATAAGCAAGTTCGGTAATTTGTAGCCTCATGGAATTGTGGGGCACAGCCTGGGATATACAAAGCAAACTTAGCACGTAGGGTACTACTACGGTAAGTGTCTAGCCAACTCAAAAGAAAATAGGGGTCTCAGTGCTACTTTACGGTAGATTAAAATGAAAATTTTGCACCAAAGAAAGTTTAGACACAATCCACTGCACAAAACTGCACATAAGACCCTTTCATATGTTATGGATGGATGTAGAAAGGATGATTTCACAATATTTCCATGTAAACTCAAAGTTTGGAACACATGTTGTAGGGCGGGATTGGTTGTCCCAATGATTTGGGCGATGTGCGCACATGCATAGCCACCCATAACGAATAACTGAACTGACTTATTGGTATATGAAACAGCTATCTGCATTTGTTGGTCCATCTTCTGATTATTCAAACAAACAAAACAAGGTATAATTTTTCTTTGTGACATCATATGTGTAAAGATGCCAAAGACTGGATATAATACTTTTTATGTCATCTCGTTAACAGACGGTCCTTCCCATCAGGCCATTCATCTGTGTCAGTCTACTGTATGGTGTACCTAGCGGTAAGTTTCTTAATCAAAATAATGGAGTGAAGTGTGATTCATCATGATATTTTTTTGCTGTAGCAGCATCAGTAAGAGGAGAGGATGGGGCATTTTCACCAGTTTTTTTAAACCCCTCCCCCCTTAAATACTTTCCTTTCTTTTGAAATCCTGATGCTGCCACTGACTTTTGTACCAACAAATGTTTCATTAATATTGTTGGCTGAAGTTGGTTGGTAAAAGGAAACTTTTTTTTTTTGTCATTTAAATGGAACTGGTTAAAATAGATACAGTGAATTTGTAGATCTATACCTTAGGCACGATGCTTGTGACATTGCATGAAGTCCTGTATAACATTTGACATCTATTGACATTTTACAGGTATGGTGTAGTAGATACTATGTTAGACCAACTTTTGACTATCTTCAATTACACTATTTAGTTGTATTATTGGTGCCATCCTCAAATATACTCACAATGTTCATGGAAGTCAACAGAAATTTGTAAAGTGTGTCTTCAAAGTATATTGATCAAGGGAATAAATAAAATTGTGAAAGATGTACTGTAGATATTAGAAAGAAAACCTGACCAAGCATAATTTTGTACTTTAAGTGCCTAGTACAGTGAAAGTTGGTGAGGACCTGCAGTCCTGGGCAATTTGTAGTTCATACTTTATTTAGAACCCACTTGGTAAATCTTATTTCCCAATGGATGTACATCCATTGGGTAATAAGATTTCCAGTTGTGGACTGTCTCTGTAGGGTCAAGTAAAACACAGGGGCAGGCAAGAAATGAAATGGATAAAAATGCAGGAATAGTTTGCAAGTGCATCAGAACAAGTATGTATAACATTTCCATCAAAGTTGATGTTAACTTAGTATAATATCACATATATTTTTAGGGTTATTCCTAAATTGTGGTTTACAAAAGAATTTGTATGTAACTGGTTGGCCAAAAACTTCCAACATATGTAATTCAGTGTTAGAACACAGCAGCCACAAATAGCACAAGGCTCAGAAATATTAATATTTGGTCAAATGAAAGATTTGTTACAGAAAATGAAGGAAAATGTTAAATTGAATATGGAGGAAACAGCATCAAAACTTGGTTCATTCATAACATTTTTTTCATGACCTGTCTATCTAGATATACCTCCAAAGCCGATGGCAGAGTCGTTCTCTGATGTACATCCGACCTATGACCCAGTTGATTGCATTGATGTTGGCCACCTACACCTGCTTGAGCCGTGTTTCAGACTACAAGCATCATTGGAGTGATGTCCTTGGAGGTGCTATCCTTGGCACTTTCATTGCTGTTTGCATGGTAAGAATTGTTAAATCTCTTCCTGTAAAAGTGATTATTCTGGGATAAGAGGAAGGGATTAATAATGGCTTTGCATTGGGGAAAAGTTTTTGCTAGTGTCTTTTATACTAGTTGCTCAAAGAGTCAAAATTTATTGTTTCATTAGTATTTTGAACTAGAGTTGGAAGATTTGATCAATGCTGTGCAAATTAGGTATGAGTAAACAAGTTTACCCATAACAGGCTCTATGCAAATTCAATAGCACACAATCAAGAGAGTATATGATGCCTTGAGAGCACTTTTTTAAGACTTCGAATTTTTAAAATAATTAAATTTTCAGGGAAATCCTTGGAACCCTTCTGGAGAGAATTTTTTTTATTGGAGAATTGTTCAATAAACTTTTGATCACAAAGAACTTCACAATATTAAAGGGCAAGAATAGTCCCCCATCTTGAAGTGGTGCAGTAGACTGTCCTATTTCATGATTTGCTGTTGCAAGTGATATGGCAACATTTTTTTTTCTTCAGATGTAAAATTTACTGCTCTTTTAACCCCGAATAAGCATTACTGGCGTCTTAAAGTATGATAGAGGATACTTTGAAGAGAAGTAAACCGTAAATAGAAAATTGTAATATGTAACTTTTGCTTCAACATAAGTTTTGGGGACCTTGAAGGAATTGCTTTTACCATCTGATATTTGAGAAACTTTGGCAATAATAATCGTTAATAACCATAAATCTGAAATAGCACCAAGCAATGATATCAAAAGACAAGCAGTGCTTGTTTTCAAAACTCAAACTCACAAAGACTTGGATCATGAGAATAAACACAAAATTGGTACTGGGGTGTTAATGCTTTCATCACTGGTTTGCACTAGTGGTAATAAAGCATGCGCAAGAACGCTTACTGTAGATGTTTATGTCAGGTGTTGTGTGTCTTAATGTTTGTGCAATTTCACACAGAAGGACTTGTAAAGTACACAAATTGGAATCTACCTTTCATTGTGATGACAGTGTAGGCTCGTCTCGCCAATTGTTTTGACATCCAATTGCAACAGATTTGTTTGTAAACAGTGCATGAGTCAATTGATTATTCCACATTCCACATGTAAACAGTGCATGAGGTAATTGACCATTCCACAAGTTTCGATTGGCTGGCTAGCTACAACTAGGTTCCTGAAAACTGTTTCACCCACAGTCCCTCTTACTGTATGCTGGTTAGAAATTTCATGGAAAGGATATGAGACACACTGCCTCTCCAACTTGACAATATGTTGAACATGGGATTTTGTGTTCCACTTACTGTATCTGTGCTATTGAGCTTGGGGTCCTTAGAAAGTTTCATCAATTCACTGTGGATAGATGGAATGTTATGCATATCTGGATATGCAGAAAATATAACAGTTGAATGTGTTTGCTTGATTGGAGGTGTGTAAACTTTTGTTGTTGTTGTTTGTTCCTCAATACAGTTCAGTGATGTAGAACAATGCTCAACAGAACATTGTATTAATGCTAGTGTAGGGTTGGTAGGCTTTTGACTAGTATACAGATGGATTGCAGATTGTATACACCATTTCTGTTACAGTTTCACTAGATCAAGACTGAATATTTCTAACAAGGGTGAATGTCTTTGCAATGTGTTATGGGTGGAAAATCCAAAGTACAGTGAATACACAGTATCACAATAAAGGGTGTACATGTAAATGGTGGTTGGTGAACTTAGATGGTACATTTGGGGCATTGCAAGGGTGATACGATAAAGTAAGTTAGTTAGAAAAGATTTAACCACTCACAAATACCAATATGTTATATAATGTCATACTGTTCAGTTTTGTAAGTTGGATAAGATTTAGCCACACACCAACACAGATGTGTCACATAGTGCCATAATGCTCATAAACTGTTCAAGTCCTCCTGTTTAGTGGCCCCTTACAACAAGCAGGGAATACCATGGACATATTTTTCAAACCTCAGCCCACAGGGGGACGTGATATGAAGAAATCACAGCCCTTAAATATGTCATTCTAAGTCATTAAAAGTCTTTGAGAAATTCTTCAATTTGGAATTGCAAAATACATACAAACCCTGATGACCATCCAAGTATGCACACCTTTTAGGTGATGTGAAACTGTGTAAAATGATACTGTAGAAATGTGACTCAAGAATAATTCTTACTCTACATTTTTGTGAAATGAACCATCATGACTCACCTGAACAAAGGTTTTTAATAACTTTTACTCAAATAAAAGAAAATGTTGTGCAGTTACAGGGGTCCCACAGCCTGGAAAAGTCATGAAATTTTATTTTCCTGAACGTGCAGGACCTTGTACTTAGTTACAAGCATGAAACATTATTTATGATAGCAGAGTTGTCTAACAATGAGCCATCTCCCTCTAGATTTAAGTAGCACCCAAAGGCCTTTATATTACCCCCTTCCCTCCCTCTACCAGTGTTTCCAGTTGACTAGCTTAACAAACACTCCACACCCTCTCACACCTCAGTTAGGCAGTTGAGCTGTTATCCTGTTTGCCATTTGTGTAGCTAGTAATACAGTCATCTCAGCAAGGTGGACCCTCCTTTGTTTTGGAAAGCAAAGCTTCACACACTTCAAAGAGCTTGGTTTATTTTCACCAAGATATAAATCACTGGAGTCATTGGCAGGTTTCCAGCAGCCTCAAAAAGTCATGAAATTTTGTCTTCATTTCCAGGTCTTGAAAAAACCCTGGAATATTGCAAAAGTGGCAGAAATCTTAACAAAATCATAAAATTTAGCCTAGATCAATTTTTTTCACAAGTTCACAATTTTACCTTTTTGTCAGGATCATCCTGCCATTAGCCTTTTATTAAATTTGGGATATAATCTGGTCATAAAACAGTCATGTAAAGATCATGAAATAGTGGTGTCAAAATCATGAAATTTTATTTTTCCTTAATGACGTGAGACAAGAAAGGAGAGGTTACAATGATATGAAAACTATAACAGCTAAAATGTGATACCTAACTGTAATGCTGAAAAGTACCTCATGCTCTTTTATTCAGATTGTCTTCAATACCTTTTATTCTCCTCATAGGCCTTTGCTGTAGCTAGAGTGCTTCGCAGGAAACCTGTTGGTGATGAAAGCTACCAGAATGAACTGTTCATGGAAATGAGCTCAAGAAACAGATCATCACGAGCAGAGGGGATATTTTAATATTTTTTTTCCAGCTCAGTTTACCCCAAGTTCAAATTACTCTTTGTTTATTTTTGTCTTAACTTTATATTTAGAAACTTATATTTAGAAAGAATATGTTCTATTTTCTTTTTATTATTATTACTGTCAATGAGCATGTGCTTTTTATTCAAATTTTGATAATACCAACCTTTTATTTTGAAGTGAAGCATGATATAGCAATTATCTTTCGCAAATGATGTTTTACAAGTCTTACTTTTATAAAAGGGCATATATTCTTTCTTTCAGGCCACATAAAAATGTAGATCCATCTTCATCACTGAAGAATAAAAACCATCTTTCACCCGATCCTCTTTCATGTGTACTCTCTCTGGGTCCTGTTTTATACTTTACACAAAGTATCCAGAGTGTTCTTGTGAAGTTCACCAAGACAGTTACAGGAATGAGAAAAATTTGTGTGGAATTTTGTCCGAGAGATTTGTGGCATTCATGCAAAAACTGTTTGTTAGGACATCAGAGATGAAATGATTTTCATCAAAATTTACGTAGAAATAATTGCAACAGCTTAGGTTTTATTCAATATTACATATAGTGAAAAATGCACCCAGCCCAAAGTTGGCCTGTCTAGTGATGAGAATCAAGTATAACTTTATGTGGCCTAGGGTTGTACTGTTTTGTTTGAATTTTTATGTTCCACATGGTGAATTGTTTCATACCATCTTTCAGGCAGGTGAAACTGTAACTTAGTTTGAGTTATGTTTTACTTTCTACTGACATTTTGAGTTACGTCTCTTGAAAAAGTATGGGTCATGCAGGAACAAGCTTCTTTACAATAACTTTCAGTTTTGTTTTAAATATCTTGAATCAAGTTGAAGATCATTAAACACAGAAGTATGATGAGACAATAGATTAGCATAAGACCCTGCTTGAGACTGAAAATGAGGCTGAAAAAAAATCACCTTTTAATATATACTCTAAGCCGAGGAACTTTAAGGAAAGTTTGTAAATTGTTGTGTATACCACATTTGAATAGCCTTTCTTGTATAGAAATGGTCAGAAAAGTGCCTAATCCAGATTTAGCTTTCAGTGATAATTTAAAATGTCATCAATGTGTGTGTATTTTGTGCAGAGAAAATGATTGGAACATTTGCACTGGCATGGTGACAAGCTTTTGTTTCAACATTTCAGATGTTTACTTACTACACTAGTTAAGTGTTATATATTTGGCATTAAGAATCAGTATTACAGATATTAAAAACTTTAAAAATAATTGCTTGGTGGCAGGATGGTGGTTTATAGAGGTTGTGTATGGAGGTCATAAATAGGAAGTGTGATATGCTGGACTGGGTGAATGACACGGCTTTTGTTTTTATATTGCCAGTCATTCATTCCATCTTGCTATCCACTCAAATTCTGACAAGAGAACTTCTTGAAGAGATTTAGTAGCAGCATAAATACAAAACTCATTCTTTCTGAGTTAAGTTTAAACATATGGGAGATATTCTCTGTGTTATATGTGTTATTATAAGAATGTGTGACATTATGATGAGAAACTTGCCATTCACCTACAGAAAAGTGCATGAATGGATGACATCATCTCACACATGGTCTCTGTGGTGAGCCATGCAATGGACTGAACCTCTTATTTTGCAATGGAAATATTCAGACTTGGAGGATTCTTGGTTTTCTTGACTTGTTTATATAATGGGACACAGAAAAACACACCCAAAGCCCTCTTGAATGGGATTCTGTGATTCTATTGGATAAATAAGGATATTCAATTCAATTCATTTCCACTTTAAAATGTGAAATATTTACAAAATTAACTGGACAGGGGAAGGGAGTGGAGAGGGGAGAAGGTTGGGGAAGCAGAATGCTTGTACTAGCAGCCATTCTCTTAAACATATAAACAGGATTTAATTATAAACAGAAATTAAGAACAGCATGTAACAAAATGTAAAATCCTGGCAAAATCCATGTTTTTCCAGTTCGGGAAGGAGGGGGGGGGGGCGATTCCCCAGTGAGATCTCTAAACAGTTAATACACCATGTGCCAAGTTACAATGACTCTCTATGTAGGCAGTGTTAGCTGACCCCTCGGTTGTTTGTCTCGGCTTTGGCAAACACTGGGGAAATTCACCTATTAATTGCCTTGTTCTTTTCTTATCTACCACAATGGTATCAGGGTATATTGTGCCTTCAGTGTGTTAATAATCTTGTCACTTGATATCCTTGGAATGCTTTCATAAGGGTGTAATGATATTGCATGGGACAAAGTTTAGTCTGCCATTTGTACAACAGAATATTTTTCTATTGTGTTGCTGAACTTCAAGTATATTTTAGGAAAGATTTTTGTGTAGATTTACAGAAAATTTGATCCAGATTAGTTTATAAATATTAACCAAATCTTAATTTTTACATCAGAAATATGCATCTAATCATCTTGTGCAATGAAACTATAAACTCTTTATATTATACACAATGTAATTAATTCACATTTACTCAATCTAGTGCCAGTCTTTGTTTTGAATGTCAGTGCCTTTAGAAAATTAAACAATGTGTATATGTATTTAAAAATAGGAAGACAGTAAAACCTTTGTTTATATTAGCTGCTGCATGTACAATATCTGTGTCACAGAATTGTAATAAAGTTATCATCAATTCAATAATGTTTTCACAATAGTTTCATTGTCCAGAAAAAATATGTATCAAATCAATAAGTTAAGGTATCCTTGGAACTATACATTATTTACCCTCTGTTTAACAAGCAATTTCTTGAGTGGCTGTTGCCTTTTTATTGTAGGAATTATATACTTGGTTAGGGTGAGAACACTAGGTCAGCGATTGGTCCTGTCATAAGTCAGTTAGGGACTTTATTCTTAAGCAGTGCACCTCAGCCAAACTTTATGACATTCTAGAAAGTTATGGTTCTCTGATGAACCTGCTGTTACTCAGTGAAGTTATTTATGTTTATAAAGACCGTAAGAAGAAGATATCAGGTGTGAATCGAGTGTTGAAAATTAAAGGACAAAAGCAGACAACCCCCTCCCCAACCATAGGCTGTTGAGGCAGGGGTGCAGAGGGGCACTCATCCTCTCAATTCGGCAAAAACAGTTGGTACATTTAAACAAAATATGTCAAAGGGTGCCATTATTCTGGCTATTATCCCAGTATGCCTATGCCCCAAACTGATTCCAAAGTAACCACTAAATGTCACCGCCGTCCTCCTATTTCTCTTTCAAGTATGGTTCATGATATTTCAGGACGTAGCTAGTGCATATTCAGGGTAATTCAAGCAGTGACTCTTCACAAATTTTACAATTGAGTGATAAATATATGTCTGATGGTTCTCAAGGGTCATTCATGGAATAATTTAGATATGCTAATCCAAACTGGGATGACTGCATTTTCCCTTCAAAGAGTACTTAACATTATAAGTGAAATTTACATTGCAATCAGATGTGTGGCTCTTCACACATTCTCTCGCAGGTGAACTTAGCAAGCACCTGTGACATCATCTCAAAATGATGAACTTATTTTTTTTTTTTTATTAAACTCCTCAACCAATTTTTCTCTCCATAATCTTAAGTTATAAGAATTGAAATGCATGATATTCATAGAACTTCAGAGTGGTAACCTCACTGGTATTGAATTTGTCATTAACGGACATTGTAGTCATGACAGTTTACACGTGCCTGAAGTATATATAAATATTATCCTTCCTGTAGCTCTCATTATGGCAATTTTCATAATATCAGCTTTATCTCAAACAGTGCAATAAAATTTATCCCCTGTTAGAGCTACCTTTTGCTCTTATGTTTTGTCCTTTTTGGTTGTTTGTGAAACAAAGAAACGTATGCAGTCAAGTTGGCTTATGTGTGCTTGTGTGTTTGTATGTTCGTCGCCAGCCATTCTACACTAAACAACGGTTTCAGTTTATCTATGCCTTCTGTAAACTGAGAAATATTGATAACATTGTGACACTCCATTTACTAAAGAACTCAACTACACAGATTACTCGAGTGACAGGGTTGAAAGGTATCTGACGATAGGCGTATATGAAAGCATCTGAGAACGATAGGCAAATTTCCCAGCCTGAAATGTAAAGTCTTGTCTAAGGCTAACGAGGGGGAGCGCTACCTTCAGTTGGCACTGAACGTACAGGAGTTTGAAAAGTCACGACCAATGAGACAGTCGGAAATGGCATTTCTCAGACTTGTTAGTAGTAGGTAAGAAGCAGCTTGGTTAGTAGACACTTTCAGGGAAAAGGAGCAAACACCCAAATTTTCCTATTTTTTCTTTAAAAGTGGGAACACCGCTCTATTAGGGACGTAATTTTTTACTCTTTTAAACAAATATTTTTAGATAGAAGCTTGCATTGAAAAAAGTTTTAAATTCTGGGTTTCCTGAAAGGAAATTTAAAAAGTTGATGGATTGCTGAAGAATCTGCACTTCCGATTTTGGCAAATCTGAGAATGACTCGGATTACACGACGATTGATTATCGTGTTGCTACATAATGTTATCTAAGGCCTACGAACTGAGACTCCCCGATGACATTCCAACTTTGAAAGTTTTGTCCTTTCTAGACAAAGTATTTCAACATCAAAAGCTTACATTTGAGAAAATTTGAAGGTGAAAGACAATTTATTAAAATAGCTCTGTGGCTGCCGGTTTCTCTTGATGATGTGGTGTATCATTCATGTAGCAATTATTAGATTTCGTCGTTTCCGGAGCTCGGAAAAGTTATCAAACTAATTTATGAGCGAGCACTACCGCATTATAAATTGTACTTTGCTGCTTTTTTGAAACAATTACAAATACGCCCGGAGTTTGTATATCGGAGAGAATCAAAGGATAGTTGGAAAAATCACACTGTGACTGGTGTCACAAAAGGTAGCTTCGAATTCTTCATGTTTCAGAGCCAGGGGCGATCATCCCCCCCCCCCCCCCACCACCCCTTTGTAGCTACGCCACTGCTAAGGAGTCGCCATTTTCAACTCTCGGTTGCAATAAAATGTTCACTTCAATAAGAAAGATCAAATTGAAAAATGAACAGAAACTTGCCAAATGAGAAGTATCGTACCATTGTATACAAAGTATAGGTCATCATGCGTAATCTACAATCTTTTTTCATTTTCATGAAAATTTTGTAGTGACTATGCATGATGATGCTTGTCATATTTGGTTATACTTTTCATATTTTGGGCTACTTAAGTAGGTAACATTTCATGTTTGCAACCTTCACAGCCGTAAGATAGTTCGAATCGCGATTCAGGGGTGGCGTCAGGATTTCCCCGACAGGAAGGACAATGCCCTCGACATGGCGCCAGCCTTTCAAGGTTCCGACAAAGGCTTTGAGATGGTCCCGGTGGGACGTGACTTAGCAGATTTTGAGGCGCGCGAATATTTTGGCTTTCTTTTCAACAAATATAAAGATCTGGAGTTTATTTTGAAGACAAAATTTAAAATTTTTGCAAAACATCCTTTGTAAGAACCATTAAACAGTTCGGCGTTTATTGAAGAATCTGTCCTTCATATGGGCAAAACCAAAAACGTTATATAGGCGACAGCTGAAAATTTTTTGAGGTCACGTATTTTAATCGTATTGGCCTACGTGCTAACGCTTCAACACGAGACTAGAAGTTTGCCCGAAAGTTGTTTTCCATTTTTGAACGAAGATTGAAAATTAAGAGTATATTTTATTGGAGAAATTTTGGAATTTAATGGAAAAAAAACTTGCTTTTTGGTTCGGTTGTAAAGAAAAATTTGAGTTTTTAATTAAGTGATATGCCTCTCAAGAGCAAAATTAGACAGAATGTGGAGGTGATTAACAGAGTTAGCTTTGGTTATTTATTGTTCGGAGTATCCATTGAAATTGAAAAATTTTGCCACTTTCAACAATCTGAAGTTATATTGGAAAAAAAATTGTAATTTTATGACAGATCTAGCGGTTTTACGGAAGAATCTAATATAACTATAAGAAAAATCAAGTAGTGGTGATCTGTAGTTTTGTTGGGACTGAATATCACCATGCAGATTACGGCCCTCGGACCATAGTGGCAAATTTTTCCGCGGAAAAAGTTAGGCTCCCTACCTTGAAGTTTTATATTTTATATATTGACATAGACGCATTTCATAGACGCGTTTCAGTTTGGGAGGGGGCAGAAAAAAAGAAAAATGTAATTCTGGCCGACAGACTATCAAAGTGCAGAGCACAGAAGTTTTTGCAAAATTGAGAACCCCCAGACAGCAGGAAATGGCATTTCCCGGGCTCGTATTTTGAGCTTTCTTTCGCAATAAAATTTTCACGTCATAATATTGTCCCCAAAACGAAGAATTGTTTTCAAAATCTGCATGCATTTTTCTGTTAGGTAACCTGTTCAACCAAAACACTTTCAAAGTGGAGCCCCATCATCAGTTGGCGCGGAGCGTACAGAAAATTGTTAAAAACCTATTTCTTCAGACAGCCAGAAATGATATTTCCCAGACTTGTAACTAGAAATGAAGCAGTCCTTTTTTGAGCTTTCCTTTGAAATGAAAGTTTAACTTAAAAGGAAAAAGCCAACTAGTTTAGTGATCAAAGAATTACCAGATAAAAGGTACTGCTATAAGTTTGAGTTTGAGTTTATTTTCACAGTTTAAATACAAAATGGTACAACATTTGAACAAGGTGGTGGAGGAAGACTTATGGGAGCAGTCCCCCTTTACGAAAAGAAAAAAACAAAAACAAAAAACAAATCATGACAAAATAGGACAACAAAGAAAGCCAAAACCACCTAAGAAGAATAATCGCTAAGCAAATGGGATTTAATTTAGTCTTGAAAGAAAATACAGATTTAGCATCTTTTAAGGTTCTGTGTAGTGAGTTCCATAAACTGACCCCGGTATTTATGAAAAGGCGGAGTGATATTTCTGTGTAGGAAAAATTTGTACGCAGATGTTGAGAGGGTGTTATGGGTATGAACATCACTGTTAAACTTAAAGTAGTCATCAAAACTGCGGGTAACAATCTGTTAACATATTTATACATAAAAACACCGGCTTGGAATTTGAAGGTATCGAAAATCGTAAGAATTTTTAGGTTTGAAAAAAAGATGGCGCTGTGGGCACAATAACTAGAGTTCGTAATAATACGAACAACTTTCTTTTGGAGAACGAATAGACGGTTTAAATAAGAGGGAAAAGCATTTCCCCAGATAATATTGCAATAAGACAATTTAGAGTATATGAGGGAATCATATAATGTTTTCAGAGTATGGGAAGGCACAAAATAACGAATTTTATGGAAGATACCAATAAATTTAGAGATGTTAGAGCAAAGATAGTCAATGTGATTTTTCCAAGATAGTTGGGAGTCTAAGCAAATACCGAGAAACTTAGTTTTGTCAACTAAATCAATATCATTGTTATCGATATAGATGCATCGTATCAACTTTACGTTGGATGGGACGAAAAATCATGAAATTTGCTACTTGTTACTTTGTTACTTGTATTTAATGATAGCTTGTTTTCTCTAAATCATGTCGAAACGCAACTTAACTCAGCATAAATAATACGAGAAACATGATAAATGTCGCTGTGCCTGAACATAATGCTGGTATCATCAGCAAATAGGGTAAAATTAAGCAAGGCAGAACACTTACATAGGTCATTAATGTAAATGAGAAACGAGTATGGTCCAAGTATAGAACCTTGTGGGACACCACAAGTTATAGAATCGTACTTTGAAAATGGCTTATTGTACACATACAACTTGAGTTCTATCGAATAAATAGCTTCTAAACCAATTGTTAACAATTCCTCGGATTCCATAATGAGTAAGTTTCTTAATCAAAATATCATGGTTAACAGTGTCAAAAGCTTTGGAGAGATCTAAAAACACCAATGGTAATTTCATTATTGTCCAATCCCTTAGCAATGTAATTCACGATTTCGGCTGCCGCCATGTAGGTAGATGAATTTTCACGAAAACCAAACTGAAACGGCGAGAGAATATCATTCTTGTTTAAGTAGTCGATGAATCTACTGTACATTAATTTTTCAAGAACTTTTGAGATGTTTTTGACTTTATTAAGAATCTTCGTTGTATTCAATTGCAAGGTCTGCTAAGTAGACGAGATTTTCCACGTGACTGTCTGAAATCCATACTATAAATGATTTTACTGCCAACGTATTTGAAAAGATGTCACGTTACAAGGTGGGTTTAAATGAATTTTCTTGAATTATTGGGTGATATTCTCACACTTCTGTTTATCATTATGTGTAGCTGAAACGGCCTGGCCGATTTTCATTGCAGTTGCCAGAATTTGGCTGTCGGAACAGGCCAGATGGCAGACCATTGGATACTGCATGCATATGTACAACCTCTCTTCCGTTCTTGGAAGGGAGTTGCTAGAGAACTCACTGGTTTTTGTAAGGAAAATTTGGAATTTTGAGTTTCCTTGAAGAATATGGTCTTGTAATAAGCAAAGTCAAGAAGATCCTCCGGGTGACTGAAGTTTACCAGACCGCATACTTTATTATAGTTTATCGTAGGCATGTGAGATGAAGGCTCCCGACGAAATTCATTTTCTTAATAACAGGGGGAGGGCAGCCTTCCTCGACGGAGGAATGACCTTGCGGACTGAAGATAAGATGAGGGATAGCAGAGCTAGTAAGAAGTGATTAAAACAAATTCAAATATGCATTAAAATAGCGTTACAAAGAAAAAATAGTTCGTAAAGAAAAAAAAAAACAGTTAATTATCGTCCATCCAGTAACGTCAGTCCCTTACGTTCTTCTTTAGGCCTCCCCGAAGGAAATTGCCGTTCTTCCCCACGAAGTATGAGATAGTACACGGTATGAAGAAATGTAAAAAAAGGTTTTGTGACATGGGAATTAGGGGCGGAAGCATACTTCCGCCCCTCCTTTTTCACTGGGGCCTTTTCCCCAGTCCCCGCTTGCTACACCCTTGCAATCTGCCATGTGTTTAATTATAAAGAAAAATTCTAAGCGTGCCCGAATTCTTCGAAAATACTGCTGGACCAAAGAAAGATATCATAGTCATAGTAAACTTCTCAAGAAAAAAACAGAAGTAAAAATTAGCGAAACATACTGGCAGTCTATAAAAATGAATTTCCTCGGCCACACTTCATAGTTTCGGCAACGTTTTGCCAGAAACGATAGAATATTATTTGGGCGAAAATTGTAGGTAGTGAATGTTTATTTTCAACTGTCAGATTACTCTGGCAGATGGGCGGGTGCACAGGTGTATATGCAGAAACCAAATTTTGGCCTGAAAATTGAAGTTGTGCATTTCATCTGGTAACTTCCTTTTCGCATTGCAAGTTGCTTATTTCGTAGAGTGAATATTTGTTGCAAATTAAACTAAAGCTCAAAATATTGACTGCTCAGAGTCCATTTGCAAACTTGGGAATGCAATTTCCTGCAAATGTGAAAATTTTTTCTCTTCGTTCCGCGCCTACTGATGGTTAGGCTCCTCTTAAATCTTCAGGGTAATGAATCTGTCCCAACCTACTGACCCAACACGAATATGAATTAAACGCATTGGTGATCGGAAAACGCGATCTTTTTTTCTACAAAACCAATCGTTTGATTCATTCATCTTAATCTCTGAAAAATTAAAGGTTTATACACATGTACAAGGCTGAGTTATAAAGAGAATGGTTATAAAAGGTGGAGCTAAGATTGTTCTTGTAATTACTTTCCTGTAGTGTATCTTTTGACCCTACACACTTTTCATTTTGTTTTCAAACTAAATTCCGATCAAATATTTCACCATTTGTGGCCTTCTTTCTAGATTCAAAAAATTTCCGTTATGGGGAGTCTGTGGTTGGGACAAACCTTCCTAAAAGACCAATCCACAGGCCTCAGATCGGTAATGTTCGGCATCCTGAGAAATGCCATTACCGTCTGTCTGGGGGTCGCGAGTTTTTCTGCACGCACCACTTAATTGATGATGGCGCTCGCTCAGATCGTCATTTTGGCGATCAAACAGCGTACTGCATGGCCCTCCTTGAGAAATATCCCGGGTGCATAGTGGTTCTTAGGCCATACAAAGTGGAGCTTTCGGGCATTTTCTTTCGCTTACTTAGGAACAATAATGGTACCTAATGGTTACTAAGGTACAATAATTCCTTTGAAATTAAAAGTCATAATCTGTGCTTGAATGCGAAAAACAATAAACGAAACGAAGACGCTGTCCATAGCACCATGCATTTTAACATCACTTTTGAAAACGCAAATGTTTTTCAATGAGGGAGAGGAACACCCTTTCCCGTTAGACCCATCCCCTACAACAGAATTACCCCCAACTCTTTCCCTTTCATTGGAACTCTCTGAATATGGCTCTTATTTTGTTGTTGAAAATGGCAAAGCGATTTTTTGTACTGTTGAAACACATGAGAAAAGACTGAAAGAGGCGCGATAGTTTACCGGACCTGTCGAAACCAGAAACCGATTTCTGGACCACGTTTATTCAAATCACTTCCATTTCCAATCAGTCAAAAATTTTGGAGCTTGACATCCCAAACTATGAAAATATAGCGTCGGCTTTGGCTCCAGTGGTGTAGCCACAGGGTGGTGTGGGGTAAACCCCCCTTCCATGACCCAACCTTGCAATGCAAGAACGTCTAAAATAGTGGGTTTTCCTCTCTCTCTCCCCTTAGACTTTTCCCTCGTGTCGTTCCCCAATTCCCCTTTCCCATAACACAATTCTAGCTACGCTATTTTCTGGCCCCGAAACCATTTTCCGAAGATCCCTCAAATCTTCAAGGGGAAATAGGTGGTAGGATGGGATATATCGCACGCATTATCTCCGGCTTGGGCCGAGAGTTGGCCCTTAACATTGTCCACTCGGTCCTTTGGCTACTAACGCTGTTGCAGCGACTAATCAAATGTGTTCAGATGGCAAATAAAATGAATTATTTAGGAAAATAACCAGTAATTCTCATCCAATCTTATGCAAGATATTTATAGACAGGGGACAGGGTAAAAGAAAATGTTGTACCATTTTGCATTTGGAAACCAAACAACCCATTTCTTCAAAGAGAAGTTTGACAGTCCATCCCCTAGAAACCTCCTTATGTCAAACCCCAGTTCCATGACAGAATAACGCGCGTCTGGAAAAGGAACAGAATGATGAAACCAGGGAGGGGTATAGGGATCTTCAGGAGAGTTAGACGGAAGGGACGAAACAGGTGAGTGACAAGCATAGTAACGAAAAAGGAAGGCAGCGGGAGGGGGGAGACACATATTCAAGCGAGGCAAGGAATGTGTGGAAGGGAGGAATTATGACATGTAATCTAACTTAAAATTTAAAGAATGGACATTTTAATTTGAACATACTATGGATAACTTTTGTAATGTAAGCTTTTCAATTTAAAAATTCAGAAATTCACAACAAAGCCTCGCTGAGAAAACAAGTACGGTATATCTATATAGGAATTTGTTATTATTATCAAATCTGGTTTTTGAATCAAGTAAGATGGCAAACATAAAAAAAAAGAATAAAATGCACAATTATTAAATGAATAATTTTAATACTCAGAAAAGGTCATTTTCCTCTTATAATGTTCAACTCATACCGGAAGTGTAATGTAAGGGGTTTATTGACATTTTAATGTCTTAAACATTAATGTAGAGACTAATTTTTATTCCCAATCAGCGACAGGTTATAAGTTTGTCTCAAGGCCATGTCTACGGTTGAATACATGCAGTTTCAATCGAATCGGAATTTTTTTAAGTTATATAAATAACGTAAGATTTGCATCATCAGACATCTTTTGTCCTTGAATGAACGCAACAACGATTTGTAAAACTGGTTTGTTATGCATTTCACCTTATTTCATCTCATGTCCTAGTCTCCATTCAAGCAGCAATTTTCCATCACGTTTTAATTAAAAGGAATCAGCCTTCGTCAATAGGTATTCACAGCGAAAATCCCTTTTTTCACATGACAGTTAAAATACTTACATGGAAGAGAGATTGGGTGTGTCGTGTTGTTTTCGACAATTGCATCAGGGACCTGTATACACGAGAAACATTTCCAAAACATTCACTTGCAACAGCTTGCCCAAAACAGGCTTTTTTTCATGGACAAACATTTTTGAATTACATTTATTTTCAAAGAATTGAAGTGTCATTTTTTTAAAAACATTTGCCAAACATTTTCACAATGTTTTGAGATCCTTGCATATTATGTCAACACTATGCCAAGAACTGAAAATAAGCGTGTTTTGGGGTTTGTTGCAAGTGAATGTTTTGGAAATGTTTTTGAAATGTTACTCGTGTATACAGACCTATAGTAACAAGAACAAGAGAGTAGCGAATTCGAATGCCGTATGAAATCTTGAGATGCAAGAATAAAAGAACTACGAGTTTTGTAACATGATTGCAGTATATATTCTGGACTTACCGTACTCTGGGGCAAATTAAAGCTCACATTTCATACAAAAAAAAATCATAGCACAGCACAGAATACAATCCACCTGTACGACACTTCCTTACATTAATTAATTTCTTATCAATCCAAATAAGGATGAGAATGCCGAATGCCTTCACTTGTAACGTTTGTCTCGACGGGTCTGAGAATGTGGAGTGTGAAGTGAAAAATGGAAGTTATTATTTCATATGTCTTAATTTAGATTTGAGCACTTCCAACGCACACCCTTTCCGACAGAAGCTTTTTATTATCATTTCTTCTCAACGAGTTGTTGTTTATCGAGGCAGCCCAAAATTTCATGCGCTATGAATGTAACATTTTTATTGTTAATGAATATGGCACAAATTATCTACCGTAGATATTGCTAGCTGATTTCATGCTTCACTGAATGCAAGATTTTAGTATGTATAACAGCAGGGCTTGAACTTTGTTCTTCAAAGAAGGTTGATGAGACATGCCGATTTTATCAAGTGCAGGGAGGATATATTTATAACTTCTTCAGCAGTCATTTAAGCGGGTAGTTCTGATCCAGTATGCTGACAAGCAGTGCATTCAAGTTATGGGAATACCTGTTCACTACATAGATATTGCTTCGTAAGGAAAATGACTGTTTTGCTCCGATGGTAAGTAAAATGGTAATTTTCGGATTCAGGTATGTAGCGAATGTCATGAGATTTGTATTGATCTTTAGCCTATAATAAATCATTATTTATTAGTGTTACGGCTATCCCATTCTCGATCTCTCTGCGGTTTGAAAAGAAAAAACTTCTTTCTAGGCCCGAAACACCTTTTACTGTTCAAAGACACATTTTTAGGGCATTTTACAGGTTTTACTCAGGGCGAAAGGTTCAGTTAGAGGACAGTAGTATTTCTTGAGCCTATGAGAATAAACGTCTAGATAGAGAGTGTAGGCCTACTTTGGCTGCACACATATGCTAACTAAAGCAAGATTAAGTGAACAAAAATAAAATATGTTAATTCCTTTAGATTCCCATTTATCTGTAGCCTAGTTTACGTACAGTCTTTTGAAAGAATCTGAATCACAAACAGCCGAGGGCGGTAACTTATTTAGTCTACTTGTGCATGGAAATACATATCAGCTGTCCGATGTATGTAACCTGAACTACCGTTTTGTAAAATAAGCAGGTAGAGGAAATGAAAGCTACTATATCAACTTGAAACGGCTGTAATGCCTTGTTTGAGAATGTATACAGTGATTAATCTCCGAAAACTTGACTCCAAATGTAAATCTTTGAGTTTACTAGGTGAAGGCAGATGATCAGACAAAACACTGAAAAGAATAGTCCAGTGAACCAAATTTGGTAGCATTCCCATATGGGCCCCATATGGGCCCCATGTTGACAAACATATGGGGCCCATATACCTTTTGCACCCAAGACCCATACGGGCCCAGATAACCCATATGATGCATATGGGATAGTGCTGGGACCCATTTGGGCAATTGCCCCATATGGGCCCCAGTACTATCCCATATGGACATAAGGGCATACTGGGCCCCATATGGGTCTTGGGTACAACGTAATACGGGACCCATATGGTTTGACGTATATGGGGCCCATATGGGAATGCTACCTGGGAAAAAGGAATATATTCTCAGCGTTCTGGTGCAGGTTCATTGATTTCCCACGTTCGGTCCTCGAGATATTAGCGAATTTAGTTCACTCATTTTCTACAAAAATGATCATGCTTGAAGAAGGGAACTCTGTTGCAGCTACCTGCTTGAAGAAAAAAGGTCCTTCCTAAAATTTACCACTAATTTTTTCAACAAAACTGTTGTATCGATGCCGTTATTCAACCCACTGCAATAAAATTTTAAAATCTTTCCTCAACATATTGCCGTAGGAGCAAGATCGCACCCATACTTCAAACCAAGATTAAATAATAGTAAGATGAAAAGTGAAAAAGTAAAAACATTGGCCATCAGTGTCACCGTAAATCCATAACCTCACACATTCATGCTAGAATTCCACGTCTTGTATGTGCCCATTTCAACAGCTAATTTCTTAAATTACAGGATAAGGGGAAAATGAATGAAAATTTCACCACATGTTTTAAATAAATAAAGAATAAATAAATTCAACATTTCAACATAATAAACGTGGCTTTGTTTTTTAGACTTTTTTCAATTTTAAGACTGGCAGAGGTATTTTTCATGAGCATTTTTTTTTATTGAGTTGTGAAAAAATATGTTAATTCTACATTGCAAGTTCAACAGACTACAGCTTAATATGTTGTCATGATTTGACGGGAATCCTAATTCATGAAGGATGTCAACAGTCTTGAACCTGTTAGACTTCGTCAAGTCTCTCTTGAGTGTTCCCGTTGGAGCTGACAACTAAGTTAACGAAACCCCCATCTTCAGCATAGAACAGCAAACCGCGTTTGCCTTTTTTTTAATACGCTCGAGACCAGGTCAAGTCTAGTACTCTGCATACACTTTGTACACCCGTATATAGACCTAAACAAAAAGCACGCTTTGTCACAAAAACCTGATTATAGATAATCAGGAATAATAGTGGTAGCAGTGGCGTAGCTACTGGGGGAGGGGGACAGGGGGCAAGTTGCCCCTGAAAAATATTTGGGGAAAATTTGATGAATTTTCTTGTTCTAACAGAAATTTCTCAAAATTTTTGTTAATATAAGAAATTGTGAGACATTGCTCATACATAATTCGTATTTTCATGCAACAAATTAACCCACATTTTGTCAGTGTCGCATGAACCGGCCCTACTCGCGTTCCACAGAAACGTCCTCGCAACGTAGCAGATCGAATGTTCTCTTGTATAAGCGCTAGTGTTATGATCAGTGCATTTCAGTCAACAGTCAAATTCAGTGCACAAGAAGATGTTCTTCAGGAATTTAACAACAGCTGATACAGTAAAATTCACTGAAAGATTGTAAACCCTAACTTTTCCCCGTGTACACAGTCTCTGGGAATTCAGTAAAAGAATGTGAAAACTGACAAGTCACAAACGTAGACCCCCGAGGTTATATTGTCCGACAAGCTAGTAGCGGGAGGAATTTAAACTATACCGATTTTATACTCTGTGTACAACAATGGATGGGGCTGAAACAATCCATGGCCAACAATAAACTTAACATTAGTCTAGAAATTAGAATGAACGGGATCCATGGGTATACTAAGATTTTGTTACTTAGCCTTATCCTTGGAGGCTTACAGGCTAGTTCGGGAAATAGCTTTCTGCTCACTTGGGGTGTAACAATAAACCGGTTCATGAGTACCTCGCAGCAAGTTCTAACAGGATACCATGTGTGATCAAGTCACTATAAGGCCTCCTTTCAGTGGCGTACAAAGGGGAGACCATTGGGCCATGCTCACCCCCTCACCGATGCCATTTTCTTTGTTCTTAAAAATGCGTAGTCAAACTTGAGTAACACAGATTTTACTTCAAAAGATAGCATATGTGGCACCAGATTGCATATAAGGACACCCAATTTTTCAAAAAAATTCAAAGGGGAAGGATTGCCTCTGCAAGGCCCCTCAGTGATGCCAATTTTTTTAATTCCTACACAAAGGGAAATTCTGTCAAATTCTTATTTTTACCTAAAAAGGTAGACTCTGTATCCCACTGGTGGAATCGATTAAAATAAAGACTACATGTTTAGGTATTCTTTACAAGCATAAATACGCTACTTTTGACCATCTGAGGGGTCTGATTTTTCGAAATTTTCTCTTCGTCCCGCGCCAACTAATGGTGGCGCTCTGCTTAGATAACCTTTATGATAAAATAACGTTTTGTGGCCAGGAAAAATCGAAAATCCTATATCGATCAATGCTCTTTTATTTTGACTCCTAAAAGTGTGCAAATTTAATGACAAGTTTTACTCCGTAAGGTAGCATAAATGGCATTAGAATGCATCTAAAGACACAAAAAGTTTTAGTTTTATCCTCATGAGCCACCACGATTTAACTTTAAACACTGTTCCCTGAAAACGTCAAAAAAAATTCCGGACACCTTTCCCCTTAGACCATATTGCATGCCCCTCCCCCTTCAGAGAAATCCTGCGTTAGTACCTACAAATAAACCAGAAATTGTTGACCAAAATAATATACTTTGTTATTTCCAGCTTTATGTTATACTTTAAGATTGAAATACAGGTAATATTACAAAATGACATAGTAATGTTGTTATACTTGTAAATTTGCATATTTTGTATGAAATACAATATGAAATACAATTTTGGTTCATCTGTTCCATCAGACAAAATCTACCATAATTGTTAGCAAGATAAAAGTCAAAAGTTCATTAAATCTTAAATGTTTCTTTATGGATAACGAAAAGTTTTTAAAAAGTTACAGTTATTCTTTATCCTCTCCATAAATTTTGTATGAAAATTCAAATATTCATTAATTTCAGTCGAATTGCAAGATTACAGACAAGTGCTATTCCTCTTTCCCCTTTTTATCAGTCTGTTTTTCAACCTCATATCGATCTCCACATTACGTTTGAGTCCTTCGCAAAATATACCATTGCAGTCACCCTTTTACTCTATATCGACGTGAGTCCCCTCAATTATCTACCTCTTTTATTACACTTTTATTCTAACAACGTCCTTTGATCGACACAGGAGACGTGCATCGTCCTAATGTCCAAGAGAATTCCGTTCCTGAGATTTACGACGACGGAACAACCTGTGTCCATCAGTGATCCCTCGAAGCCCGTAGTAACTTAGTAAAGGGGAGGGATATCAAGTTGACGAAGCCTTCCGGAAAATTTCCCAACGTCATCCCCTATAGAAGATCACAATCGCCATTGCCTTCCCGCATTGAAATATGTTTTCCCCGTGAGAAATATTCCGTCCTAGTAGAACAATAGAGAAAATTTCTTAACTCCCAGTATAGCCTTACCCCTGGCATGGGTCCCAATTGTAGACCGACTGCAAAGACAAAATAGGACCTGCTACACATGATCTTAGTCCAACCTTTTAAACGAAACACCTTAAGGAATAGCCATTTTCACTTGCCTGCTTGCCGGGATCATCTTACACAGGGCTTATCTAATAAGTGATGTGATATCACTAAGGTCTAATTTTTTATGTTGAAAATAAAGCCGTCATCGTCATAAAAATTTTGATGCTCTGGTGGAAAAAAATGATGTAGTTTTACTTATCATTAATAGTTTAAAACTAAGACATTCCATATTTTAAATAATAATGACATTCAAAACATGTTCGTCTTTGCTGAGGCTTACGACACAATTAACGAAGCGTCCAGTGTATATAGCTGTACTACACCTGTACACTAAGACAGTCTATCTATATTTATTAAGTCACAAAAGGCGACGACTGAATTAATTCATAGAACTCGTCTGCCAGAGAAACTTATTAAACAAGACAGACTATTTGATATGAAAGGTCATACATCACTTCTTAGACCGTATATACAATATTTAATGAATACTTGATGGTTCTTGGTGATAAAGTTGAAGTGTACAAGATAAAAATGAATATGGAGCTTCTGATTGCCATTGAAGACGAATTGCGGTACTTTTGCTTGCACCACAAGTACCATATTCAAGGAGAATACTGTGAGTGACGTCTTTGATTACCATTCACATAATATTATGACATCAATAGCTTTTTCGTTGGTGATGGTGGGTATGATCAAAGGGCACATTAACTGCAACGTGACACATGCAGAGCAGGACTACCAAAAGGAGGAGACAAGGGGCTTCCCCCCCCCCCCCCTCTAAAAGTCTGGTTTGGGGTTAAAGTTTCGAAAAGTATCGGTCATTTCCCACATTTTTTCAGAATCATAATGTTAACAAGTCTAATAAAGGTGAAAGGTACATACTTGATTTCAAAACTTTGAAAAAATTGAACATGATAAAATCAAAATTAGAAAGTTGTTTTTATTCAAGACGTTGCTCTTATCAATAAATACTATGAGAGAAAGACTCGCATTACATGGCTACAGGACATAATGTATGATATCCTTTTCTGTTGTTTGGGTCCTTTTGGACCCAGAGGGAGAGCGCGGATGTCACCCATCTTTACTGTTTCACGCAGAGCTCGAAACTGCGAGTAGCTACCCGAAAATTCGGCCACAACAACGAGAGAGACAATAGTTTAAGGTCACGGGGTCACGGAGTCACGGGGTCAATAGCCCACGGAAGCTGATCCGCTTTTCCGCCCACTCACGAGGGGCACAAATATGCCCCGATTGGAACACAACGGTAAAGGGTTAAAGACACGAAACTGAGACATCTTGATACTGTCGTGAGATTCTTCTCATGTATACTCATTTGTGTACCTACATTCCCCATTTGAAAAGTTGTGACGTGTCACCCAATATTGCAGTGGTATCGAGTCATTTTTTACTTTTAATTTGACTCGAGTCCCTCAGACAGTCGAAAATTGCATTTTCATGCTGCAGTCGTCATTTTAGCTCTCGTTTGCAATAAAATTTTCTGATATGACTATTAACGGATACAGTGCACCACTAAGATTGGATAAAATGTTCCTCTATGTTTTCGGAAGAAAAGCTACATGTACAATGAAATTGAAAATATGCTAATGACTTTGACTATATTGCTTCTCGTAGCTGATTCAAAGTCCACTGGAATGATATGAAAGCAGGGAGGTGTTATTAGAGTAACATCTCCCTGGTGAAACTGTCTATGTGACTGCAAGAACTCCCGACTATAAACAATTTACTTCTACAACCTTTAGAAAATGCCATGTTGCAAAGTGGGTTTAAGAATTTTCAGGCATACCTATGGAAAGCCATTCCCAAAAAACATCATTACATGCAAGTGGAACACAACCTATCGGATTTTTATTTCTGTTGAACGAATTTGGCAGTCGAGGCAGGATAGATGACAAACTATTTGACACTGCATAAACCTGAACACCCTCCAGTCTTTCCCTGTAATCCGGCGATTGAAAGCACCCCATAACGCATTTCTTCAGCCTTCCTTTAAATACATTATCATTTCGGGCAAAAATATTGCAAGATTTAAGTAAAAGGGAAACAGTTTTTATTCATAGAATACGCAAATGTATCGCAAACACATTTTTATGATCATTTGATGTTTCTTGGAAGTTAATTTTGAATATGACGTTTTTTGTTTTACGGAAAATTGTTTGAAATTCAAATTTCCTCCATTTCGAGCATTGTTTTGCGCAAGACTTAAAAGGAGGTTGTGGAATTATTTGTTCTTATAAGCAATAGGCTTCCGGAATGTGTGAAGAATTTTGTTATCATTTGATTTTCATGAAAATATATTCACCCTGACTGTGACATAGGCCTACTTTCTTTTTTTCGGACAAACCTTTCGAACAATGTGTCACCCAAGACTATGTTGTAAAGCAAATATTTGCTTTTTATGAGTAACCGAAATGTACCACGATTTTTTGTAATCCAGTGTTGATTTTTTCACTAACATTGTCACTTACTATTTTTTTTTTCATTTTTTGAGCGTATGTTTTCATGATTTTGGGCACGATGATGAGTTTTCTTTGCTATTAAAACCATGTTTATTGAGGGAAACTCAATGGCTCTCTGGACTTTTTCCAGATTCCTGAGCGATTTTGAGATGTGTCGTTAATTTTGGTTCCATTTAGATGGTCATTGTCCACAAGCTGCACCCCCCCCCCCCCCGTACGCCTATGACTGTATCAAGTCAATAACTATATCTCAAACGTTCTGGGATCAAAGCGATTAGGGGCGCTTTGCCCCTTGCACTCCTTTCAGCTACGGGCCCGACAATATTACAGTTAGGTCTACCGGACCCAAAGCTACTGTCCTCGAATCTAAATCCAACTACCGAATGATTAGATTGCATGGCTGAAAAAGTAGGCGACGGCAGTGAACATAACCGGTGACCACAAACAGGAGTAATTGTTGCGGTAAACTTGTTTCCAAAGATTAGGGCATAAGAGGGTCATTGGCGTGATAAAAGGATCCGTCGTTGCAAAACATAGACGATGATTGTGATAAAAGTGGTTAGTATGACGAATACTAGTAACGTTACATGCACACGATAAAGTGACACGAAGAATCAATTATTGCTATTTACGTATATCCATAACTCGAGTATTTACTTCTCGTTCGGTACTACTGCTTGTCCTTATCGAATTTCAATTTTCAGAATTACATTGTAAACCGTTTACCAAGTGTACGGCGAACATATTCGTATCACATCACAAAGATCCCCTTGCGGGTGGAGGGTTGTAGAATATGCCTACGGAATCTCCCGTCCGTCGCAAGAAGCGACTGTGAAGGGGAGGATTCAACCGTGTTGAACTGTATTTGAAATCGTGACTCCTCAAGTCGAGAATTTTAAACATAACTATTTCAAAGGTTCAGAAGTTGTAAAGTGCATGTTATTCATCCAACTCCATGTGTCGTAGTTCATTCACAGTCTCCAAGGGCGGGGAGGGGGGGGGGCTTTTACGGCCTCAGCCCTCCCTTTTTCGCCACATCAACGATAAAACAAACGGGAAATTAGCAGTGCAACTGCCTCAGACACCTGCTTTCTCTTGGGTCACCCCGCCCCCTCAACCCCTTCTTTTTGGAATGTCTGAATTCGTGCCTGATTCCATTGAGACTTATTCACTTAAAATAAAATAATCCATTGCGCGATCTCTTGTCGTAACTCCCTGGTACAACTTACATGACCTGCTCCTTTTCCCCTGTTGCAACTTTGCCCGATCAGATTTTCCGCCAAACTTTAAACCACTTCATATTCACAACAGTTATGAAAGTTACTTTCATTTAGATGACGCTATTAACGATTAAACTTTGACTAGACAAAGTTTGCATGCATGTGTGGCTGTTTTAACATGTCTTGGGTTGTTGTTTGGAACATTTAGAATTAATTGTCGGGCATAAGGGTTGGGTGTACCACAGTATATGATAACCCTCTCAGTCAACGCATTACGCCTTGGGTGCTCACAGGTTCGATCTTGTCATCACAGTACATGTTTTCACCTTACGTAAAATCCACGATCCGCTTATTCTTATCTCGTATCTCGTGTTTAAGTACTTAAATGAAAAATGATTGAATGTTTACTTTACATTTTATGCTAACATTACCCAATGAATGTTTCTTTGGAGAGCACTTACCATTTTTACAGACAAATATGAAGTCTTTAAGCCTACAAGAAGTCATTTAAACATGACATTTAAAAAACCTGGTCAGCTTCAACAGTCCAGGCAGTGTCAATGCTTGCTATGCTTTTAAAATAACAAATATTGTTTCATTAAGTAGATCTACTTTTTTAGAGTGAAATGGCACCATTGAAGCATGCTTCGGAGCATGATATATTATATTATTCTTAATACATTCTTAAACCGTTCTGCATTATACGTTGAACTGCACCGTTACATAACCCTATATAGTTATTATAGTTATTGGATGCACATAACAAGCTATGTTGAATAGAATTCGGATGGGATTTTTCGCTGTTTGATTCCATCATTGGTCAAAATATGCAACATCCATCACTACAGAGAAAGCACTAGTCAGGTTGTGGCAAACGCGCATTATTACATATCGTGTTCTGCATGAATGGCGCCAAGTGTTTTCGCATGGCTTGCTCTTACCCTCTGTTCATTAAAAACAAGAATGAATCAGGTCGAAGAAGTCATTTATGACTCGGCCCATGTGTAAACATCTAAGTAGAACGATATAGGAGTAAGAATTGTGAGTTAAAGGGGTAATCAGAATTTGACAGCGAATTCTAACCCCTTTTGTTTCAACACTTCGTTTTTCCATTTCACTTAATTATTTGCCGCAATCAGCAAACGTTGAAGAGGATTTTCGAGTGGACAGAAACGTGAATTATGTTAAATAATGATACATTTAATGTTCTTATGTAATATTTGTTTGGTAAAAGATCCGCACAGATTCAGGACTATAGAGAGCCCCATTCATACGTTGATCAATCAAGACGTCAGACCATGACAGATCATTTGTTGTTAGTATTAACCCATAAATTGTTAGACTGGTTGGCAGAAATAGTATCGTGCAAAAGTTGTAAAAACACAAACTCTCATTGGCCCTTTAAAATAAAAATATACAGCCGTGTGGGTAAATTCTTACCGTAAATCCTTAACTCCATTCACCTCTCTACAGAGTGGTTTCTGAAGCAGCAACTACAACGTTTTGCACAACACAGTCAAATAACTATTTCGTGTGGTTTGTTGTAATTCTACGTCTAAACTTGTAACCTTCCAGTGTAATCGACCTCATGGCGCAGATATGTCGAGATTTTCTTCCAGGGGAGACGGTACTTAATTTTCAATATATTTCTTTTTCATTTGAATATGAACATCACTTTATTAAGGAACGCAACTAATTTTGTCAACAAGTCTTTGAAAATGTGGTGCTTGTGCTGCAAAACATTTTGTATCTTTTCGAAGAAAATTTCGAGTTCTTGTAAGGTCATGTTTTGGGGATATTGAAGGGTCTGCCTTCCCGTGTAAGTAAAATCCGAGAATACACAGTAGCGTACTGAAGATCACTGTTGATACAAAGAGTTTTGCCAGGGCTGCGAAATGGGTCCATCCGACGAAATTTAAACTTTCCGAAACTAAAATATTTGAAAAACAGGAACTCACGTAGGAAATATTTTGAACTTGATGAAAGAATTGTAGTTGACCGGTGTCACTGATAATCTGGTTTCACATATATGATAAGTGTCTGATCTCCCCCTGCCCCACAGTTCGGCGTTCGGTCACTTTTCCGGTTGTGGGAGGACAATTTTCCCTAGACCATAGCTGATGCGGGGCATTAGGTATTTTCGTCGGATACGGGTTTGTTCCTCATACGTCTTGTAGTAGCACTGTGTCTACAATTATTTCATATACATCACGTGAGTAACAATATAAAGGTATTACCTCCATGGTTACAGTAAATCATGATACTGATTGGACTTTATTTTTTTCTTTAAGACTCAAATTTGTTATGCTTTATTGTTCCAGGTAAAGGCTTCACCACGTAAAGAGTTCTACAAGAAGAAAACTATAAAATATTACGTAACCTTTTCAGTAAAATACGTGCAAAAGTTACAAACAACGACGTCGTGTACATAAAAAAGTCATGTAAAAAGAAAAAGCTAAACTTCCTTCTATGTATTTGACTTTCTTTTAAAGGGAATGTAGTCACCTCAGTTTTGATTACCGTGTAGTAGTCTACCCTATTTTCTGAGTGGTTCTTGGTAATCACGTAGCATATTTTCTCTCTGAACTTTTGAAATTTGATGCGCGTACTGTAGCAAAGGTGGGGGGGGGGAGGGGGAAAACGATTCCTCCTTGAGCAAAATTTTTGTATCCATTGATGTGTTTTTATAACGATAGCATTCTGTGCTCACCCTGCAACTTCCAAAGCCCTCTAGTGTCGTTTCCAGCGGCGATCTGGGAGGTATTTTCGGTTACTAATTTTTTGCCAACTTAGCGCCAACTCACCCTTTTGGCGGCACTATTATACTACGCTGAGATTTTCTGTTTGAAGGTTTCTCTCCTCTCTCCCCAAAAAATCCTGGCTACGACTCATTGTTTGATCTTGCATATGCGAATCCTGAAATATCTTGAAAGATACTTGAAACAGAATTAATAACAAATTAGTCACGGTGAGATGTTATAGTTAGTTAACTGGAGTTTTACGGGTCTAACCAATCTGTTTAAGTCGGGCCAGCCATGGCCTTTTCTCCAGTTGTAGCTCACCGCCAGGTACAAAGACAGTATGTTTTGTGCAGTTTAGACGATAACCAGCTGCTTCAAAATAAGTTGGGACGACTCTTCTTGCCCTTTAATTACGTGTAGTCATATTTTTACGTATTATGCTTCGTGTCAGTTTAAATTTTCTACTCTTTCACTTGTTAACTAGTTTCTGATCATGGAGCTGTTTTATATAGGGAGGCAGCCCTCTCTGATTTCAACTTGAAATCTTTCCTCACAATTTGACTTCTATGAAGCTCGAAAATATTAAGATCTAGCCACGTGCTTCTTTCATCGTGAAAGCACATAAAACAGTTTTAATCAGTTTTACACTCGATTTGAAATGAGATGACGGAAGCAATCCAACTGGTTTTATGAACAATTCAAGTTATCATATCAATGAATGATGGATGACGCACCGAAGCGGGGATAACAAAAATGACTACGGAAGACAAATCTTACCACCCTTATGAAAAAGCTTTCACTGCCCTCTGTCATCACATGCATGGATGAATTATCATATATTGTTGTTTCAATACACAGCTGTTGACATGTGTTTGACGCTTCTAGCTCCTACTATTTTCTTATCCTTGTAGAATCCTTAATTAAGATTTCGTCAACAGGTCAAAATCGATTCCGGTGTTATTTGTTCATACAAACAGACCCTCTTCCAAATAGCTATTGCAAAGAATTATGGGAAAGAGTTTTGGTACAGGTACTTACTATTTGGCAACGATATTTAGCTGTGACCAAAAATGACGCACACCCGGCGAAACTGTGTCCCAGAATCCTTTGAGATTGCTGTTTCACGAAAAGGACTGTCGCTGATAGCAAGGATCTGTTAGGAAGAAACACAACAATCAAAGCTGTTTCAACAATAGTTACTTGTTAAAACAGTTTTCCCATTCCGGTATTAAAAAAGATAGGTAAATTTATTAATTTAAATATGTAATTATATATTATAATTATGTAATTTATAATTTATCTAATTCAAATTAATTCAATCAAGTATCATACTGATTGTGAAGTGTAAAATTTCATACATTTGCAAGACGACTGGCTATGAAAAGTTAATGAAGATGAGGTTACAGGGGCGTGTCTTGGTGTTTTGACAATGCATATTGCTGATACTGATTAATTTAGGCATTGAGATGGGAGTTTTGAGAAAAAGAGCAGGATTATAACAACCGTAAACACATTTCTTCAAAAGTCTAGAAAGTTATATCTCAAAACGTCTAGAAAGTCATATCTCATTTTTAACATCTCCAGGCTGCTGATAGGTATATAGGCATAGCAACTACGTTGACAAACTATGTCACGGTCGTACCGTGTATAGTTACATTTGACGCTCTCTGTTGCCTGTTTTGTTCAAGTTCCAGAATGGATTTTACGATAAACAACGTTTCCATTCAAAACATGTTCATGTTTTTGTACATATTCATCCTGACAATGATATGAAAATTGCTTAATGTTTCACTGAAATTCTTTGTTGCGCATCATACTCCAATATTTCTCAATGAAGTTCAACACAATATACAATCTTAGCTTCGGCTCCGATTACTTCCGTTCTGTTCTAATTGACAGTAAACGCAAGAAATCCATTGGAAAATTTGTTTATCCTAAAAACCTGAAAAAGACGCAGATTGCGTCAACAAAAGTGTAAAATTCCAGAAAGAAATCTAAGGATAAAATAAATTAACAAAACAACATCTGCACAAGACAAAGTTATAAAACAACTTTAAGCAATAACAATTAAATAGATCCAAGCCAAGTTAATTTAACTTGTTTATAGCAACCACATTGTATAGGATGGATATCCTTACACAGTGTGTTAGTGATAAGGCAAAAATATGTTGTAATTCTTGTAGTTCATGAACAGCAGTGGCCCGGCTGTAAGTATTAAATTAGTATAACACCCTATTATTTTGCGTTGGTCTGATTTGAAGATTGGTGTCACATATATGCGTGCTTTGACCGTATAATCACTGCGACGTCACCGAGAACCACCTATATCCATTGAGCTTCGTGGTACAATGAATGACTGTGTGGAATACCGAACCATAACACACAGTGATGAGTTGAGCCAGTGATGACGTAGCATCCTTTAGAGGAATCGAAAAGAAAAAATCGGGTTTTGCCATTTGTAGCATCTCAGTAAAGTTATGAAATTATGAAAATACATCACACATGCAGGAATATTCATTAGTTTAATCGTTACAATCATAACTTGATAACTTCATTGTTTTGCCGACAATTTGAAAAGAATAAATAAAACTTACATAGAATGTCCTACTTATCTTCAGCCACGTCTTCACTGCATCAGACTACTTTTTAAACGCCTATTTTTAGATCTCAGATCTAGAGCAAGAATTGTTTTTGACTGAATCTCTTGTGATTCGATCTCAGCTTGTTATATCACAAATTAATGTACTGTACTACAAGCTCAAGGGTATGATTATTAGGTGAAAGATAAGGTGGGTTAAAGGGTTAGAAGAAGTGAAAAATAACTTTTTGAATCTGGAGCAACGAAATAAAGTAATTTAAATGATTAAATCAGAAACCTCACAGACCCGGAAGATCATCTCATAAAAGATAAAGGTGATATACCTAAAGAAAGTTGTCTTTTTACTGTATTTTTTATACAGATCGACACACACTACAGTGAGCTCTTTTCTTACAAGAAGTGTCCAAGGTCACAACATGATTTATTATGTTAGAGGGGTACCTATTCTAAGCGCTTTGGTGAAATTTCCTTTGAAGTCCGATGTGTGGTTCTCAAGATATGAGCACATAAAGTTTTCACATTTTCAACAAAATGTGAACTTGAGGCAAGCACATACAAACTGACAAAGCACTCCTTGTTAATGTGAGGAAGTGATATAAGCTCTGCTGCCCTCAAACTCACTTTGGAACACAAATCCACTGACTGCATTTACTGATATCTCGAGAAATACATGTCCGATTTCAATGGAACTTTCACCACACTGTGTAGATTTGGCTCCTCTTTCACATATTAAAAATTAAATTTTTGCTTTAGCTTCCCTTTGATGATTTAGATCATCCCCACTTACGTATTTTATAGCCAATTCTTAGTTTTGTGACGGTGAACTTCCTTGACAAATGTTCCTCTGTACTTAATCTTCTAAGTAATGATAGAGTTCCTGGGAGTGACAGTTTTGTGATCAATTGTTATTACATATCACTTTCCAGTTATAGTTATACTGCAACTGGTGTCTTGCTACAAAATAATCACATGGAGTGATTAAGCTTATACCAAAATCCGTAAAGGACTCATCATTGCTTAAAAATTATCGAGCTACCGTATATATCTTTCAAGTACATACTGTAAAACTGGAGCTAAGAATATTGTTGCTAGAAATTTGTAGTCGATAAATTAGTTGGTCCAAATCAAACTGGTTTTCTGAAAGGGGGTATTTAGAGTTTAACTGTTGGATTTGTTGTAGACATAAATTACCATGCTAGCGAATGTAATATTCCGGGTTTTATATTTTTAATTGATTTTAAAAAAAGGCTTTCGGCAAGTTAAATGGGGAAGGTATTCTCAATACCCTATCCTTTTCATTTTTTTACAGGGACCTTGGAAAATTTTCTTTCACATTAGTTTAAAAAGTATGGCTACAATTTCTTTTGTTTTAATGTTACTGTCGGTGGCGTAACCAACGGGGGGCGGGGGGCAAACTGCCCCCCGGGACATAAAAAAGGGAAGAAAAAACGGGAAGGGAAGAAAGGGGAGGAAAGAAAAGAAAAAGAGGGAAAGAGAGGGAAGAGAAGAAAAGGAAAAGAGAAAAAGGAGGGGGGAAGTAAAGAAAGGCCGAAAAAAGGAAAACGGAAAAGAAGGGGAAAGGAAAGAAAGGGGAAAGGAAAAAAATGAGAAAAGAAACAAAGTGGATCAACTATAACCTCAAAAGCAAGATTGATCTACATTCATTGAACACTCTTTTGGTTAATATATGAACATTCATGAACAAAAAAATACGAACATTCATTTAGTCGCCTAAATTTAACAAAATAATATCTGAGGTCCACTTTATCGGAGGAAGGACTTTCCCCCTCTTGCATTTTGCCAGAAAGTTCGGAAGACTTTAGAAAGCAATCATTCTCAGATTTGCCACCAATATTTGAAGGAAGTGCAGATTCTTCAGTAACCCCCCCCCCCCAAACTCTTTAAACTTCCTCAAGGGAAACGTAGACCCCAAAGCTTTCTGCAATATAAGCTCCATATCAACATATTATTGTTTCAAAAGGGCAGAAATTTCGGCGCGACATCCCGTATACGATGGTGTTCACGTTTGCAAGAAAAATCGGAAAACTTAGCTGCTACTTAACAAGCCCGAGACATGCCATTTCCGGCTGTTTGAGGGGTCGCGGTTTTTCAAAATTTTCTGTGCGCTCTGCGCCAACTAAAGATAGTCTTTCTAGCACGACCTCATCTTCTACAGTAGGCAGGGGAACCATTGTCCTTCCATACTCAAATGCTCTAATACGTGTATGAGAGCATTTGAGTACGGAAGGCAGATACTGTCATCAGATACCTTTCAGCCCTGTCAGTTGTGTAGTCTTTCTATGGATTCTTTAGTTATTGAAGTGTCAAAATTTTATCAATGTTAAATGTTGCAGAGCAGTGGCGTAGCTATACAGGAGGCAGGGGCAATTGCGTCCTTGCTCGAAAAATTCGAAATTTTGCCATTTGAGACACCAGTCAAATACAGTGCAGTTTTCCCAAGTTTTCCTCCATAAAATTCCGAATTCTTCTTAATAAAAGTTCCAATTTTGAAATTATAATTTTCAAAAAGGCAAAATTTCTGCGCGCTTCGGGCGCCTTTAATTGCAAGCCTTGTCCTAGCCGCTACTGTGCCGTATCTGTAAAATTTTCCTCAAATATAGGCTTTTTGTCTAAAAAGGCAACAAAGTTTCGATAGTCTTTTAATTTCGCCGAGAAGCCTTAATCCGCACTCCTTAGATAACACAATCTTCAGTCGACATGCTATCTCAGATATATGCTAGTAGGAAACGCAGATTCTTCGATAGTCCCCCAAATATGCAAATTTCCTAACAGAAAACCTGAATCTAATCTATTTTCTGCAATACAAGCTCCATATTTACAAATGTGTAAAAGGACCCAAATTTCCAAGGTAGTACTTCCATGCTTATACAGTAGTGTTCCCACTTAAGAAAAAAAAAATCAGGTTCATTATAAAAGAGTTGTTCTTGCTCGTAGAAAAAGCAAAAAATTTTAGCATTAAAATGTACCTTTTGGTCAATGGGGTAGGGTGAGTTGCATGGTCCAAAATCCCCCCTCCCCTCCCTCGACACTTCCCTTAAGTCCTAAGACACCCACAAACTAACACATCTCAACTAGTACAAAATCGGGAAACCTCTATCCTATTGCCCCCCCCCCCCCGGACAGTCAGGTCTGGTATATGCCACTGGTTACTGTCAACAAAATGAAGCTCAACATATCCGGAATAGTTTTCGTAAGGTTATATGTACAATCGTGATATTGCAATACACTCCCATAAACAGGACCATAGCAGTCAAATATTATGGGATATTATCCCATGTAACAGGTTTGAATGAATTTTGCAGGTATTGAAACTCATTTTGCGATCAATGAGTTTGTTCCTTTTTCCAGACCTATGCTAGGATGTAACGCTGCAGCATAAGTTGTAACAGTTCTATATACAGTTGTACAGTTGACGAGAGTAACAAGTGTACTGTCACACCAGACACACTGCAAGTATGGTTATGACTAGTATCGGTATCGAACTGAATCGACAAACCAAGTTTTCATTTCCCCTCAAATCTTCGGATGGCCATACTATAGTAGAATTCTCTGAAGTATACTTCCGTCAGGTACGCAGATACAAAGGCATGTTAAATTTTGTCTGGTTAAGCATCTATTTATATTTATGAAGATTTTATGCAGATTTAACGGCATCATCTTTTAAGACACCTTTCCAATAATTTTCCGACTTTCATGTGGAGAGAGTGACCTTCAAGAATTTTAAATGCCGATGTTGTGACTACTACTCTCTTTGCATGAACAAGTACTGAAGTAGAAGCAACTTGACAGTATCCATTATAACTATGTCAACTACAACGCACCTCATAGTGATTACAGCGTCGACGTATAAAGTGATAGATCGGTTATGTCCGAGGAAGACGTGACAAAGAAAGCAATTTAACAGTTTACGTATATTTTCTTCACTTCTATTCTTCAAACAGTCACTTTTTTCAAACAGCAGTATACAGTGGAAAACGGTCTGCTGTATACCATTTTATGAAACGGAAACTCATCGGCGGTGGCATTTGAAGCGATGAAGCTTGGCAACCGGCAGGGGTGAAGTCCGATTCTTGGACGGGTTTTGGAGCAATCTCCGGTTTACTTTCTGACCTGGTCTTTCAAAAAATCAAATTTGATCCAAATTGTTAAGTTAGTTGACACCCGACGTGAAGTGTATTGCATCGGCCAATGGCAATGGCCACATTTATGGTCGCTTACAGTAGCGTGGTAAACGAGTGCCCTTCAAGGCCTAATTGTTGGATGACCGACTTTGTTTTAATCCGGAACTCTAAGCTTTTGAGCTTCTTCACCTGCTGTATTAGAAACAGAATTATTTCAGTCCCTTGTTTTGGTGCAGATTTTACCGTCGTTTGCGCTTCTAAACATAGAGGGTCGTAAACTTGGCGGTTTTCCATATTTATTCCGCCGGCTTTACCATTTCGGTAATTCAAAGCCTACATTGCTGAAAGTTATTTGTCTTTGATCATAATCATTGCGGGTAAAACACTTTTTGGTTTTTCTTTTCATTGAACACGCAGTTGAAAAACGGGTAAGACGTAAAACGACTCATTTTTTATGTTAAATGTAAACCAATTCAGTGACACATATGCAGTAGTAGTTTATGGTAATGGCTTTAAACTCAGCTGTTATCCGTAAAGTCACCCTCACGTTACAACGAAATGTGCCAGACTACTTTCATTAAGCTTTTAAGCAAAGTCCCACCCAACATTGATAGCTAGGCCGGGTAAACCGATGTCAAGGGCGTGCTCAGTCATTTGGGTCTTTTATACCTCGAGGAGATATCCTGACCAGGGAGGTGTACCTCCCTGCAATGACTGCATAAACAAAATGTTCCCGTTACAAAATTACTTGTCTTTGCCCACCGTGAGCAGTGGCGTAACCAGACCTGATTGTCCGGGAGGGGGGAGGGGCAATAGTGTAGAGGTTTCCCGGTTTTGTAACAGTTGAACTGTCTTAGTTTTTTTGGTGTCTTAGAGCCTTAAGGGAAGGGATGAGGGGTGCAATTTTGGACCATGCAACTCACCTTACCCCATTGATCAAAAGGTACATTTTTATGCTATTTTTTTTCTTTTGCTTTTCTAAGAGCAAGAACAACTTTTTTAAAAAGTAAATCTGTTTTTTTTTCCATATGTGTGAACACTATACTGTAAAAGGTACGTACCAAAAATTTGGGTATAGTATAGTAAATAGAATTATTCCGACAAATAAATTTTTGTATGTGATTGAAGTTAAAACATGCGATAAATGTGACCTTTGCCATGAATATACAGAATCAATTGAACATTTATTCTACAGCTGTAGTCACGCCAATAAACTTTGACATAAGCTACATATTTCTTTGAGGCATGCTGGTCACGTTTTCAAGGGGTCAATTTCGATATTTCTACAGTGCTTTCGGGGTCAAACTTTAGTCGAGAATTGAATTTGAATATTACCCTGGTTAAATATGTTATCTGGAAATGTAAACAGCAGAAAGTCCTTCCTAGTAATTTTCGATTACTTACTTTTTTGAAAGATTACTTTATGATCTGGAAAGATATTTTGTTTCGTAAAATGAAAAGTCATGAATGGTATAACTTTTGATTCCCTTGGTTCTGTATAATGCAATTAAATGAATTATAGACTGATTAATTACCCCCACTCCTTCCCATTGTTTTCCCCCTTTGTCCCCTTTCTTTGTTTTTCTCCTCCCCGTTTGTTTTTCTGGTGCGAGATCCCACGTGTGTCTTTACCTTCATGATGAACCATATTTTTTTTCATTTTGTAATTAAGATATGCCTATGTGCTCCTTTTGTAATTAATGTGTTTTGTCTTTTTGAGCAAGAGAAATGAGAAAAAAATGGGTCTTCTTACACATTTGTCAATATGGAGCTTGTATTGCAGAAAATAGATCAGATTCGGGGTTTTCTGTTAGGAAACTTGCATATTTGGGGGACTATCGAAGAATCTGCGTTTTCTATTTGCATATCTGAGATAGCATGTCGACTGAAGATCGTGTTATCTAAGGAGTGCGGATTATGGCTTCTCAGCGACATGAAAAAACTCTCGACACTTTGTTGCCTTTTTTAGACAAAAATGAAAGCCTATATTGAAGAAAATTTTAGGGAAACGGCACTGAAGCTGCTAGGACAAATTATTCACTGACTGTTTTATGAGCGATCACTTGCAGGCTTCAGACTTGCAATTTTAGGAGGCGAAGGGCGCGGAAAATTTTGCCTTTTTGAAAACTAATAATTTCAAATATGGAACTTTTGTTAGGAAGAATTCCGAAGTTTATGAAGGAAAACTTGGGAAAACCGCACTGTATTTGACTGGTGTCTCAAATGACAAATTTTCGATTTTTTCACTTTTTCGAGCAAGGGCGTAATCGCCCCTGCTCTCTGTGGCTACGCCACTTCTCTGCAACATTCAACATTGATAGAATTTTGACACTTCAATAACTTAAGAATCCACCTATAAAGACTACACAACTGACAAGGTTAAAAGGTATCTGATGACAGGTGTGTACGAGGGCCTTTGAGTACGGCAGGCCAATTGTTACCCCGCGCCAACTGAATATCTTCAGTTGGCGCGGAGCGTACGGAAAATTTTATAAAAAGCGCGACCCCTCAGACAGCCGGAAATGGCAATGTCTCGGGCTTGTAAGTAGTAGCTAAGTTTTCCGATTTTTCTTGTAAATGTTAACACCACTGTATTATGGATGTATTGCGGTGCGCGAAGTGAGCCGAAATTTCTACCCTTTTGAAACAAAAATTTGTTGATGTGGAGCTTATATTTTGCAGAAAGCTTTGGATTCTGGGTTTCCTGTGGGAAGTATGAAGAGTTGGGGGTTACTAGAGAATCTGCACTTCCTTCAAATATTGGAGGCAAATTTGAGAATGATTGCTTTTCTAAAGTCCTCCCGACTGTCTGGCAAAGAGCAAGAGAGGGAAGTGTTTCCTCCGATAAAGTGGACATTAGATATTATTTTGTTAACTTTAGGCGACTTAATGAATGTTCATATATTTTTCTAAATGAATGTTCATATATTGACCAAAACAGTGTTCCATTAATGCAGTTCAATCTTGCTTTCGATGTTATAGTTGGCAGCCTTGGCCGGGGCGATTACATTCTCATTGTAATCGATTACGATTGCGATTACTTCATATTTAACAATTGCGAATACTTCATATTTAACAATTGCGAATGTGATTACGATTACACCTAAAATTGAAAGTAATTGATTACAATTGCGATTACATTGCAATGTAATCATGATTGCAATCGTAATTACATTTTCTTTCCACATAAGCAGTGAAGTAGGCAAAACAATCCAGTGCCCACAACTGGAAAAAAGGCCATGGACATTGCTCTAGATAAGCCCAGACAGAACCAAGTCCTCCCAAAGTAGAGATTATTGAACCCATGCACTTCTCACTTATTCTAAGCTGGAACATCCAAGAAAGAGGGACAATTAAATTTTGTCATTCCAACAGAAGAACCAAGCACTGAAAATTGTTTAGTAACTTTACTTCTTTGTTCAACTTCAATGTAATCAGAAATTAAACCACGATTGCGATTACTTTGCCATTATAATCGATTACGAATGCAATTACTTTGCGATTTTCACAAAAGTATTCGGTTGCGATTACTACTTCAAAATGTGTAATCGATTGCAATCGATTACGATTACCCCAAGTCTGATAGTTGGCCCACTTTCTTTCTTTTCTCATTTTTCCTTTCCCCTTCTTTTCCGTTTTCTTTTTTCTTCTGCGCTTCTTTCCTTTCCTTCCCCTCCTTTTCTTTTTTCCCTTTCTCTTCTACCCTCTCGTCTTTTTCCTTTCTTTCCTTCCCTTCATTCCCTTCCCGTTTTTTCTTCCTTTCCCGTTTTTTGTGTCCGGGGGCTGTTTTCCCCCTGCCTCCCCCCCCCCCGCTTGTTACGCCACTGACAGTGAGTTGCCAAGTCTAATAGGGAAACATTTTCAGTGGTTGCAGTTCATTGCAATGGCTTTAAATAAAGGATTTTGTAAAATCAATGTTTAACTGGATTTGAAATGGATTTTCATACATTTGCAGTGCGTGACTGATACATTGTTGTAGAAACAAAATAACTTGAGCCTGTAAAGGTTGCAGTATAGCATGTTGACGAAGTTTGAGCTGGTAGGCGTAAGAGGCATTTAACCAGTATGTACGACTACTTCGGTAGAAATAAGGGTATGTCTAACAAATGTGTAACAAAGGAGTCCTAGGAACCGTTTTGTGTAACTGCATACAAAGCAATGCTCTTCCTCTAATCGAGTCGGATATCTACGCCATTGAGAAGAAGCTTGAATTTTTTTTTTTTTTACGAAAGGTGATGTATGTTTCCCACAGTGTTTAATATTTATGCTAAGGTAACATTTATGTATATTTAAGTAGGACTATTCACTGCAAAAATACAAAGTGACACTTTGATGTGTTAATGCTCTGTACAAATACAAAGTAACACAATTAACTTTGAAACGTGTAAATAGTTATTCAGTCTGTACAGGGATTGTATAGGGTGCGTTAATTTCTTCACAAAGATTTTGCATTAACTCAAGTGTTAATTAAGAGCAACTTCGTACTTTTTGAATTGTGGTTAATCTTTGTACAGTGAAGGTGAAAAGTGTGTAAAATTTATTAACACATTAACGTCAGGTAGTGATTTAGACATTCACGTTTTTATAACAATGACACTTTGACATGTTAATTGCCTCACCGGTAAGGCGTTAGTGTGTTACAGAAGCAATGCATCCATACCTTCACTTTACAAATTACCGTATTAACACTTGACGGTGTTAGTATAGCGTTACTTTGTATTTTCTACACTGTTGTGCGCCCGCGGCATTGATTTGACACCATGTTGCACGTAGTATAATGATGATGCATTTTCGACTTACATCTACTTCTCATGGTGTGAAGGTTAAATCTCCTTAGATGCATTCGTTTCACACTTTTTGGTGATAATTTCTTGTACATATAAATATTTAATTAGTGCCATATGCTAGTTGTTAACTTTGCGTGTCTTTATTGAACGTGATATATTATCTGTTATTAAACAACTTATTTGACTGTGAACCACAGCGATCATAGACGCGGACTTCTATTTTATTACTATCTTCCTGTTTCATGCTCTTCCCGTTTTCCCCATTCGCGCATCTCACGGTCGTCATCCTGCAGGCGCGGATCCAGGAGGGGGGTTTTACGGCCTTAGCCCACCCCCCCCCCCTTTTTCGCCACATCAACAATAATAAATGCACTAATATAAGCATAATGTTTATCTACGGTAATATTCTAGGAGGCTATTTCAGGCTATCTGTTCCCTCACAACACAAATCCAAGTACACGAACCTCGTATGATATTATGTCCGGGTGAATAGGCTATCCACTTATTTCCTGCCGCCTTGCCTTCGTGCCACAACAGGGAGCTGCAACTCCATGGTCACAAAAACAAGATTTGAATAATGTGAAGAGCTGCCGGCCAATACGTCATCAGGTGATGAGCGTTACTAACTAAACTATGTTCACACCTTCTCACGTCAGCCCACGTGTGCAGTGGCGTAGCTAGGATTTTTTCCAGGGGGGGGGGGGGGGCAAAGGTATGAAATTTCCCCAAAACTTTTCCCGGTCAATGTGTATGTATTTCATATAAAGTATGCAAACTTACAAGTATCACAACATTACCATGTCCTTTCGTAATATTACCTGCATTTTAATCTTAAAGTAAAACAGAGCAATCGGAAATAACAAAGTATATAACTTTGGTAAACAATATCTGGTTTATTTGTATGTACTAACGCAGTGGCGTACGCAGGATTTCTCTGAAGGGGGGAGCATGCAGTATGGTCTAAGAGGAGGGGTGTCCGGAAATTTTTTGACGTTTTCAAGGAGCCTAGATGCAAAATGGTGCAAGATTTTCGACTTTGACAGGAACAGTGTTAAAAGTTGAATCGTGGTGGTTCATGAGGATAAAACTGAAACTTTTGTGTCTTGACATGCATTTCTTTATGCCATTTATGCTACCCTTACGAAGAAAAATTAAATTTGCACACTTTTAGGAGTCAAAATAAAAGAGCATTGATCGGTTTTTGTGGTTTTTCTTGGCAAAAAATAGTTATTTTGTCATAAAGATTATCTAAGCGGAGCGCCAGCATTGGTTGACGCGGAGCGTAGAGAAAATTTGGAAAAATCAGACCCCTTATATGGCCGGAAATAGCATTTTCCAGGCTAATAACGAAGAATCTAGCTAGTCGCTTTCTTCTTTTGTCATTTGCAATAAAAAACTCACTTCAAAATATGTTCGCAAACTGCAAAGTGATCAGAGAGTTAACAGCTATTTTTACCCCAAATATGTAATTTTGCCCAAAAGACCGAGCGAAGCGCCACCATTGGTTGGAGCGGAGCGTAAAGAAAATTTCGAAAAATCAGACCCCTCAGATGGTCAAAATAGGGTATTTATGCTTGTAAAGAGAATCTAAACATGAAGTCTTTTTTATCGATGCCAACAGTGGGAAACAGAGTCTACCTTTTTAAGTAAAAATTGGAATTTGACAGAATTTGCTTAGGTCTATTTATAGGAATTAAAAAAAAAATGTCATCATTGAAAGACCTTGCAGCCCGTACAATCCTTCCCCTTTGAAAATTTTTGAAAAATTGGGCGTCCTTATAGGCAATCTGGTGCCACATATGCTATCTTTTGAAGTAAAATCTGTGTTAATAAAGTTAGACTACGTATTTTTAAGAACAAAGAAAAAATGGCATCTGTGAGGGGGGCATGACCCAATGGTCTCCCCTTTGCACGCCACTAAGGAGGCCTAATAGTGGCTCGATTACACAGGATATCCTGTTAGAAAAGTAGTCTGTTAAGTGAAGAAGGCTACAAGGTACTCATTGTCCATTTATTGTTACACTCAAAGTGAGCAGAGAGCTATTTTCCCGAACTAGCTTGTAAGCCTCCAATGATAAGGCTTAGTAACAAAATCTAAGTGTGCCAACGGATCCCGTTAATTCTAATTTCTAGATTAACTTTAAGTTTATCGTTGGCCATGGATTTTTTCAGCCCAATCCATCGTTATGTACACAGAGTAAAATCGTACAGCTACTGCTAGCTTGTAGAACATAACAACCTCGGGGGTCTACTGTAGTGACTTGTCAGTTTTCACATCCTTTTACTGAATTCCCCGAGTGTAACCTGAATAACAGCTTCCTGTGCACTGAAATGCACTGATCATAACCCCGGTGCGTATACAAGCACAAGAGAACATTCAATCTGCTACGCGGCGATGACATTTGTGTGGAACGCGAATTGGGCCGGTTCATGCGACACTGACGAAATCTGATTTAATTTGTTGCATGAAAATTCGAATTATGTATGAGAAATGTCTCACAATTTCTTATTCTAACAAAAATTTTGAGAAATTTTTGTAATAATAAGAAGATGCATCAAATTTCCCCAAAAATTTTTCCAGGGGGGGGGGGGGGCAACTGGTAGCCCATTATGGTATAGAAAAATGATGTGCAAACTTTTGGACCAGATCATGTTTCTGCGGTCATCTGGGTGGTTCCAGTGGAGCAGATATGGGTGTATATTCTGATATTAGGTGGCATCTTACCCTTACCCCTTATCCCATCCTTTCCCCGTTAGACTGACCAATGCGCAAATACCCACATGCACATCCCTGGTATACAGGGACAGTGATAAAAACGATAAGAAGAAACACAAAACACAAAACCCATCTTACAATTTTCAGAAATGTTTGAAGCGTTAATAATGATGCGACATGTAAGAATTGAACACTTTGTATAGTTGTTGATGCTGACAACGGAGAATTGGGCTATATGTTGATTTTGATTTCTATTTCGTCGCGCACAGGTATGTTTTTATTTGATGCGTACGGTTTGTAGACATCAAGTGTGCAGAAGCTGTTGATATGGACTTGTTGTTTGGTGGCTAGAAAATAATTTGCCCCCTTTGTTTGTTTGGAATGCATATAATTAATTATGTTTATATAGGCTTCTACCTTGCGCGATAAACGCGCGAAAATTACGTCGGTTTTGTAAGAGCTAATTATTCTCATCCAACTTCCCACTCAGGTAAACTTCGGGCATGTGAGCCTCTGAGTCTGAGCTAATCAGGTTTCTCAAATAAATGGGATTCTTGTAAAGTTCGATGAAACTTATAAAGGCTGGGTCGCCGGTATGCGACGCATTGCCCTCCTCCCTTGAAGTTCAGAAAGGATTTTTGCCGGTTAATGAAGTTGTTCGAAAAATGTTATACTTATCATAATCTTATGTCGCAAGGTAGTCAAATAGTTTGTAGAATGCACAAACAAGCCCATTTTCCAAAGATTAATTTCTTTACATTACCATTTCATCCAATGGTATTGGTACATTTAATCTGGTAACAGATAGTGGCGCTCCGCTTGGTCTTTCAAGCAAAAGTTAGATATTTCAGGCAGATAATCACCGTACGACCCCAAAAACCCGCTTTCTCTAAGTTCAGCCCCCTCCCCTTTTTTGAAATCTGGATCCGCGTCTGCCCTGGAATTTTATCTCATAAGCGCTGCGACATGTTATTGTTATCCAAGACCACTGCCACAAGTCTTTCCACCCAAGGACTTCCTATACCTGGACAGAGCATACTGCACGGTACATTGTCGCTACCGTACGTGTGAGAAAAAGTGCGCCAAGATGGCCGTCTGCTATGGTTTTGTGTGAAAGTTTGAACTTGCTCTAGTATGTCACTGTATTTTGCAAGAACGTTGAAATACTTTTAAAATATGGCAAGCTAAGGTCAAAATCCCTTTATTTATTGCAGGAATATGATACTTCCCCACTCAAGTTAAATTTTAGCTTATAATATTACAGAGTCGTCGTCAAATGAACCGATTTACAGTTTAACGGCGGCCATCTCGGTGCGCCTTTTTTGTCCAAGTCGGTGGCGACCAGCTACGGATAGGACGTACACGTTACATGCTATGTCCATGTAGTATGTAGGTCCGTGTTTTCACCTCACGTACAAACAGGCGGCGTGACAGACCGACGTCTACGACGTGTGTATTGCACACCGTGCAACTAGCCTATCCGAATATGCCTCCCGTTTTCCACCTCAAGAAATACAAACTAGATTAGAACTATCAGACGGTGTTGGAAGTTGGAAACATGAACAATGTTCCATAATTAATTAGCCCGAATTACAAAGATCATTACTATGATAGTCATTGTAAGATGAGGAATGCCTTTGATTAGCCAAAACTTTTTCAGCTAATGGTAGTTGTGGAATCTAAACCTTTCTACAATGCAACATCCTTATCTTCCAAATAATCGCATAAAGAAGGCAAAAATTTCGGCGCGCTTGGTGAGCCGCAAAAGAAAAAGGTGAAAATTTGGGTGCTGGTCCCTTTCCCCTGAAAAATTCTCTAAATCCCCTGCTGTGTATAACTGCTACTGAAAAGCCTGAGAAATACCATTTACGGCTGTCTGGTTTTTCAAAATTTCCTGTACGCTCCGCGCTCTCTGAAAGTGGTACTCCGCTTCGATAGTCTTTCGACAAGACTTCATATTTCAGGCGGGGAATCATTTGCCTACTGTACTCAGATGCTCTCATATACGCCTATCATCCGATACATTTAAACCATGTAAGTTGAGTAGTCTGTGTAGATGGATTCTTTAGTTATTGAAGTGTCAAATTTTTTTCAATGTTCCTTTGCAGACACCGATGTTCCTTTGCAGACAGCATAGATATAAAACAACGGTTGTCTAGTGTAGAATGACTGGCAACCATTTTAGTGCGCGTTTCCATTTAAAAATGAGTCATGGCATACAACAGTTTTTTAAATTGCTCTTCAGGGGTAGAAAAAAAACGAAAACTTTAGCATCGAAAATTTCGGTCAAGGGAGTAGGGTGAGGTGCATGGTCCAAAAATGCTCTCCCCACACTCCCGTGTTGCTTCCTGCATCGCTGGATTGGGCTGTTGTTTCAAAATAAGTTAAGGGCGTCTGCTTTTGCCATGGCCGTGTTCCTTAATATGCAATCAGGCTCATTCCTGAAGGGCCCAATTTAAAAGTAGGTACCTTTATGAAACTCCCTGGTGTAGCCTTTAATTGTAACTACCTCCTCGATCAGTCGTTTTTACAGCTTTGGTTTTTCCTAATTTATATAATTACCGTACTTATACAAGTTTGTGATCATTTTACTTCATGCAATTAACGCCGACTCAAACTTGTAAAAGTGTTAACGTAGGCCATGGTCAAAAGTTACCAATAAATGGCCAAATTCAGATGATCAAGAATTAATAACCTTTAATTATTGTCTAGATCAATAATTTGACCACAGTTTAGATCGCTGCATAGCTCACCAACCTAATGGTCAAATCGACCGTACTGTTTTAAGAGTGTACCCTCTAGTAGACTGTAGGCTAATTCGAACTGTTTAACAGTCTTCAACTTCTAATTTAGCAATGTAACTAATACTGGAAATTTGCCTATTATCGTAATGGTTTGACCAGGCATTTTAAACAATCCGCGGGTACAATTGATATATTTACTGAAGAAAGGGAACTGTAACTCTCAGAGTGTTTGTAAAATACTGCTGTCTGGTATTCATGATAAGATCAGCCCTGTGTCGGAATGATCCTAAACAGACCCGCATTTACAATATATTTATAGCTGATTGTGTGCATTCTGACTTAAATATATGTTCTGCATCGGCGTAGGGAACTGTAACATGAAAAAGACCTGTAAAAAATACCTGTACAAATGTATGGCAGGTGTCGATGTTTCAAGCCTTCCAAGTTAATTCTTACAAAGTCATTTTTTCAAGGCTGTCGTAGAAGTTTGTCTGAAAATGGAATGTGAAGCCTTCAACATGTCGAGTTACTAAGTCATTTTAATTGTTTTTGAAAGTACATCTGAATGGAAGTATGTCAACGACACCAGCACTTAGGGCTCAACAGGGTTGTCAATTCTCACGCAATCAGCTTGAGGGTCAGGCATTTCTCCATAATCTTAAAGGCCCAATTCTCTCATCCCAAACAATATCAATTCTCCCAACCTTCTTCAATTAAGCCCCTCTCACAATTGTCTAAAATTCATCCTCATTCAGACACAATCTCATTTTATTGCTTCAGGGTAAATATAGAAAGCTCAATGTGTATAATCAAAACACTCTCAGAACAGTTCATGCTGTGTAATATAAGTTTTGGTACTCTGCATTGTTTGAATTAGCAGTCAATCAAAAAGCTGAGCCAATTGAGAGTTTCTGTTACCCTATACTAGAAGTGTAGTTTGGGGTGAGAGGATTGTCCCTTTAAGATCTGACGATGTAATATGTTTCTCACGCAGTGTCTCCATTTAGTGAAAACGTCCACTTATGCAAGAACCCGATCGGCGCTTGTTTTTAGTCACTGACTGTAGGCGGCCATTACTGGGGTCCATCAGCCTTAAATTGTCTTCATTTATTGTCTACATGAATTTCAAACCTTCATATTCCGTGAAATTGAGTGTACAACCGTGCAAGATACATGTAAGCAAGGAAATCGTAAGGTTGAGAGGTGATAGGCCCCAGTTATGGCCGACTGAAATTAGACCATCACTTGTTGTCAGGATTCGTCTATAATGTAACGATTTGTCATGTAGACATGGATTATGTAGAAACAATTTAGGGCGCTGGATAGGCCTATACCTGCTATATAACAACCAAACATTTGTTGGACAACAACTTCAACACCAATCTGATAAAACTCACTTGTATGCATTTAATAGTTAACGGGGAAATAGTATCTTTTAATGACCACTTGTGCACATGAAGGGTGTGCCTTAATCCATGCACCAACTAAGCAACGACTAAGTACGGGTTTAATGTAAATTCTGATCAAATATTCACATATTAGTTGTCAAGGGGTCCCATTTAATCATCAGTATTTTTTCTATTTTTAGGATATGCCTTGGTGTAATTTCAAGACACATGTTTTTGAATAAATGGACATAAATCTATGTGATAGGGTCTCAAAGATATTCATTGTGACAGAAAATGAACAAAAAAATACAATTTTTTTAATGACTTTTAGAACGTGAAATTGGACTTATTGACAAACGATGCTAAATTGTTTTAAACGAAGGGAACCCAAGACTGCAGTGGCCGGATGGCCTCGTATACTTATCAACATATCGATGTGGAAACCGTAACTGTTGAACATATTTTTGGAGTATGCTAGTGCTTTACAAAGGTCACAAAAATGGGCGGACGAATAGCAACCCTAGACAATAAGAACTTATGCATTGACATCACTCAGTTAGATGGAATTTTACGGCCCAGTTTCCAGCCTATTGGTTCAAGTCGAGCCTGCCACGGCCTTTTTTCCAGTTGTGGCTCACTGGCTTGTTTTCCCTACTCCATTGCTTATGCGGAGCATCACGCACAACGGAAGTAGGTTCCATTTATAGTGTCTTTGGTATGACTCGACCTGGGGATCGAATCCGGGCCTTCCGCGTGAGAGGCGGATGCTCTACCGTAGTTAGACCAAACACGTGGATTTGACATCACTCAAAACAAGCAAAACAAGCACGTGACTACACACAGTCAGCAGAATTCACCCACGAGCTTTAGATGTAATGACGCGGACCACATCTAAAACGAAGTGACACCTTTTTGTCTATAGACGAATTCGGACAGCAAGTGATGGTCTGATTTAAGTCGGCCATAACTGGGGTTTATTGCCTTCTAATCTTTCGATTTCCTTGCTTACCTGTGTTATGGATGGTTGTACACTAAATTGTATTTTGATTCCCTCACTTTCAGTGAATATGAGGGTTTGAATTCATATAGACAATAAGTGGACGATATAAGGCTGATGGACCCCACTAATGGCTGCCTACGGTCACTAAACACAAACGCTCTTCGGATTCGTCTATACCGTTTCGAGTGCAATAACGCTACTTCAAGTTGCTAAATGACAGGGACAACGGAGGATGTGGCGTCATCATTGGAGAGAACGTCGCACAATCTCAATACTCACTAGTAGTATAGTGGGCTAGACCTACGCACGTCTAAAACTGGTCGACGAATCAGCTGTCTGCATTTCTTCCGTGGTGGAACTCGCAATGGCGCACGTGATCCGCAGTGGCGGAGCTAGGGATTCCGGTGTAACAGAGCAGTATCGCCTCCTGAGTAGTCTCGCCGAGCGGCGGTCTCACCCCGTAGTGAAACAACCGCCCGGTTAGAGTAATGCCGTAGTGCTACGACCGACCGGCGAGGTCACCCCGGTAATTGATAGTCTGCACGGCAGTCATAAAGTTCTACGAGGAGTGTGGCATGCTATAGGAGAAAGGAGAAATCCAATACTCGCCGCGACGAAAAGCGATAGAAGTAAAGCGAAGAGAATGAATGTATCGGAGAGAGTGAAAATGAGGTCGCTATGACAATATGACATTCGAATTCGAGGTTTATGCAGTCAGACTGTTGGATGAAAAGTTTATATACAGTATTACCGTCAGAGTCAGCACAATTTTCAGGGTGTAAATACCAGATGTTTGCAACACAGCACTTGCATGGAACTATGTTAAAAGGGAAGTTAAAGCAAAAAATTCAATTTTCATATGTTAAAGAGGAACCAAATGTAGACAGTGTTATAAATTTTCATTCCAAAGTGAGCTTAGGGTAGCAGAGATCATATCACTTCCTCACATTGACAAGGAATGATTTGCTTCCCTTTGTTTTTCAGACTGTTGGGTTGACATTGAAGATAATGGGAACATGACCTCCCTGTGGGGTATCAAACTTTGTGAAATTCTCATGTTACTTATGCAATTACAATTTGAAAAAAAAATATCGTTGAGTAGAACATATGGCTGCAAAGTTTAAAGAAAAACAATGTTGAGGAGAAAATATGGCTGTAAAATTAAAAGAAAAACAAGAGACCGATAGAAGATATGCTTTCTTCAAGTTCACTCTTTGTTGATAATGTGATAAGTTTACTTGCTCATATCTTTAGAACCACACATCAGCTTTCCATGCGAATTTCACCAGGATGCAAGTACATCTCCAACATAACGAAACTTTATATGACCTTAAATCCTTCCTTTAACCCAAATTTTGTAACGTTGGCTCCCTGTTTGGCTCGTACCGTTAGGCAGGTTAAGCATGCATGAGGCTAGAACTTCCATTTAATTGTACAATAATCACTAAGTTTTAACATTTCGTCATACATGTTTTCACACCCAGGCTTGCGCCGGCAGGGGAGGGGCATGGCCTTTATGTCGGGGAGCGCTGGCTCCCCATCGGGGAAGGTCGGCTGTCTCGTCGGGGAGGCCTAAAAGTAATGATAAAAAAAAATAAAAAAGTCTACAAGGACTGAAGTTGCTGGACGGGTGGTCTTGAACATATTTTTTTTGTTTTGAAATGTTCGATTTTCAGTGACCTCTTCTTATCTACGTTTTACCTCATTCCATGTACCTTGTATTATCTCATTCCCGGTCGGGGAGGAATGGTAATTTCCTTCGGGGAGACCTAAAAGATGAACGTAAAGACCTAAAGGCCCAGTTCTCTCACCTCAAACAGTATCAATTCTCCTTACCTTCTTAGTAAAGCCCCTCCCATAATTGTCTGAAATTCACCCTTATCCAGTCACAATCTCAGTTTATTGCTTCAGGGTGAGTGTAGAAATACTCTATGTGTATAACCAAAACACTCTCAGTACAGTTCATGCCGTGTAATAGAAGCTTTGGTTATCTGCATTGTTTGAATTAACAGTCAATCAAAAGTCTGGGCCAATCGAGAGTTTTTGGTCCCCCCCCCCCCTCCCCACAAGAAGTGTAGTTTGGGGTGAGAGAATTGGCCCTTTAAGTTACTGGATTGATGATCATCAACTGTTTTTGTTTCTTTATGAACTACTTTTTCTTTTGTAACGCTATTTCAATGAATATCTGAATCTGTTTTAATCACTTCTTACTAGCTCTGCAATCCCTCATCCCATCTTCAATCCGCAAGGTCATGCCCGGTTGGGGAAAGCTGCCCTCCCCCTGTTGTTGAGAAAATCCAATTTCCTCAACAACAGGGGGGGGGGCCTCCATCTCACATGCCCACGATAAACTGATAAAAATGCGGGTCTGATAAACTTCAGTCAATCGGACGATCTTCTTGATTTTGCTTACTTGGAGACCACATTTTTCGAGGAAACTCACGTTCTAAATTTTTCTTACAAAAACGGGCGAGTAGTTGTTCATGTGCATGCAGTGCCCAAAGTTCTGCCATCTGGTCTGCCCCGATAGCCGAATTCTAGCAACGGTAAAGAAAATTGGCCAGGCCGTTTTAGCTACACATAATGATAAACAATAATGTGAGAGTGTCCCCCAATAAGCCTGACTGGAAATTCAATTGAATCCACCTTGTAACGTGACATATTTTCAAATACGCTGGAAGTAAATCATATGTATTCTGGAGTTCGGGCAGTCACGTAGAAAATCTCATCTATAGCGGACCTTTCAATTGAATACAACGAAGATTCTTAAGAGAGTCAATTGTAGCAGTACCTTTTATCTGCTTATTTTCTTGTTACTTAGCAAGTTGGTCTTTTGCTTTTGAAAGTTGAAATATTCATTCCAAAGGAAAGCTTAAAACAACGACTGCTTCATTTCTAGTTGCAAGTCTGGGAAATGCCCTTTCCGACGGTCTGAGGGGTTAGGTTTTAAAAAATTTTCTGTGCGCTCCGCGCCAACTGATGGTGGAGCTCAGCTTAGGAAGTGTCTTGGTCGAACAAGTTACTCAACAGAACAATGCATGCTTGCAAGTTGTTCTTCGTTTTGGGGCAATATTATGAAGTGAAAATTTTATTGTCAAAGAAAGCTTAAACTAATGATTGCTTTGTCTTTAGTTACGAGCCCGAGAAATGCTATTTCCTGCTGCCTGGGGTTCTCAATTTTTCAACAATATATGTGCTCTGCACTTTGATAGCTTTTCGGTCGGAATTATATTTTTCGGACAAAAAAAACCCAATTCTGCCTCTCCCAAACTAAAACGTTCCTTTGCGTCTATGTCAATATGTAAAATATAAAACTTCAAATGTATGGGAAGCCAACCCTTTTCCGTGAGAAAATTTTCCAATAGGGTCCGAGGGCCTTAATCTGCATGAAGCATATTCAGTAACCCCAAAAATCAAAACAGATCACCCCATTTGATTTTTCTTACAAGAAGATTAAATTCTTCCGAAAAACCTCCAAATCTGTCATAAAATTGCAATTTTTCTCCAATATAAGTTTCATATTGTTAAAAGTGGCAAAGTTTCCAATTTCGATGGATACTCGGTACAATAAATAACCAAAGTCAACATGTTTGTTAATTACCCCGACATTTTATCTAATATTGCTCTTGAAAGGCACATCACTAAATGAAAAAACCAAGTTTTTCAATATAGTCGTACCAAAAATCAAATTTTCTTCCATTAAATTCCAAAATTTCTCCAATAAAAAAAGAACTTAATAATTTTTAATTCTTCGTTCCAAAAAGGAAAAATTTGTCGGGCAAACTTCTAGATTCGTACTGAAGGATTAGTACGTAGACCTAGTAGGATTTTATGCGTAACCCCAAAAGATATTTAGATGGCGCCTACATAACGTTTTTTATTTTGCCCATATGAAGAACAGCTTTTTTCCAATAAAAACTCCAACTTTGAAATGGTCCTTACAAAAGCCATTTTTTTGCAAAAATGTTAAATTTTGTCTTCAAAATGAACTCCAAATTTTTAAGTATTTGTTGAAAAGAATGCCAAAAGAATTCTCTGGCTACGCGCGCCTTACTCAAAGTCTATGTCGGCGCCTTGAAATGCTGCCCCCCCCCCCGTTGGGGAACTTGGCCCCCTGTCGGGGAAATCCTGGCGCCACCCCTGTTCACACCTGTGGGTTGGCGGTTATAGGATAGGCCCATGGTATTTCCCGTCTGTCGCAAGAGGCGACTAAAGGGAAACAAAAATTGAATTTGAACCTACAATACTGGGAAATAAATTAAAACTTTGAACTTGTTACCAAGTTGACTGGCATTATATAAAACATTCGTGTTGGTGTGTCGTTAAATCACAGATCTAACGAACTGAAATACGTGTTTTCAACTAAAGTACATTTAAGTTCGCTTATTTGGTGTTGGGAATGAAGAAAAGCATCAGTGCTTTGAACCCGGAACTGAAACAAGTGTGTGTGTGTCTTAAACTAGCTTTTTATTGGCGTCGCACATGCCTCGTTTTTTCCAATACGGATTTTTTTAATGACCCCTCCTCCTTGGCCAAGGGAGGCCGTTTAATGAGACAAATCGAGAATAAACTTCCAAATGAGTGTAACGGTATGGGGATGGGAAAACCCACTTTTTAACTTTCGGGCCCTTGCTGTAACTGTCGAGAGGGGGAGTCCAATTCCAGGGGTATCCACGCATGTCTCATCTTTCAGATGAATACTACCTAATATGTTATTTTGTAGCATTTTCGATCTGCCGTGTTCCCAAACATGTACGAAATAATAGGCCTATTACACTGTTGTCGCCTTTAAGCCGGAACAGACAAGGTGCTTTAATCTCACTGGATCCATGTTGACCAAGCAGATCGAGTGAAAAGCTACCCCGCACGTTGAAATGTCATTTCTGTGGCTTTCTCGTAAGCAACTTTACTTTAAAAACGAAGGAGCTTCCTTGGCACTTTTTAGATATATATTTCGTAAACAATATACTCCGAACGTTTTCGTATGAAACTGTATGAACTCGTAATTACTATTTAAGTACTTCATAGAATATATTGGTGCTTCTTTGTGCGAAACATAAAGTTCACTTTAATTTTCCGCCTTCAGTCGGGACCTATATAGCCTAGTGCGTTGGTCATACTAGATCATATTTGTCCTCAGCTTTAAGTCTTAATTCTTGTTTGTTCGCTAAAAGAAAACCATGGACTAACCCTACTAACCCTGAGGCTCCTCTAATTAAAGAACCATCGAGGCCAAAAGGGAAAGTACCTCGGAAAAGTGTTGCCATTTTCTTGCTAGATAATACTGGCGCGAATACCCCCAAATGGATGTTGGGATATTACTCCATCCCCCCACAAGTTGCAGAAGAGCCCCAAAGTTTTAAGGTGCTTTTTCCCCATAGGCCTATGCCGTAACAAAGGCTACCGTGGCCTTTTGGAGGGAAATGAGGCAAAAGTTGGTCACGTTCCCGGCTGAGGGGATACTCTACGTACGCTGATACTCCCCCAAGTGTTTGTGTAATATATTTTGAGTAAATGATTTAAACAGTTTATATTTAACAAGATATAAATTCATAATTGTAATAAGCTTTTCTTACGAAAAGAATTTAAATCGTTGTTGGACGCGATATGCATTGTCTTTGATCTAGTGGGTAACCAGCTGTTTTCGAGCGCGACCCCTCCAGCAAGTTGAAGTGTCCAATAGCATTTTGCAAGTTTGATGTTTTCGTGTATTATTTCACCTAAAAATAAAGGCAACTTACTGTTTAATTTGATATCAATACATCACAATCAATACTTTGTGCGGTTCCGTTCGAAGTTGCATCCATGTCTAATAATAATATCGGTGGTTTATAACATATTGTAGTTACTACTTCGTACGAAATGAAACTCTATTGAAATGTTTGTTCCCCATAATACCCCTTTTTGGTATATTATTTTTTTGTCGAGGGCAAAGCAAACCACACGTTACAGTCAGCCTTTAATTTAAGTTTGTTTCGTGTGCTGGCTCACTCATTATAGCAAGCTATCACTTAATTTTTAGATTTAGACATCACATACAATATGTAAGTACATTTTCGTACGAAGCAGTTTGAACTTAATTGAGTGTTGGTTAAACCACTCTTGTGATATGTGTTAGCCTGACGACTCGTACGAAACATGAAAGCTTATTGAACTGCAACTTTTTGTTTCTTTTGCATAACATAATCATGATGAATAAACGAGTAAATGAAATAAACAGTTATTCACAGTAACGTCGGTATTACGTACATTCAAACAAAGAATTCAGTAACTAGGATGTATACCTCCCCCAACATTGAACATAGTTCGTTCATGAAAAGAGAAAAAACTACATGTAGTACACGTACATTGTTATTTCGTAAACGGGACGTGATATTAACATTCAAAAAAAAAAAAAACACATGATAATATTAGCTGTCTCTTCAACACAATCCCCTCACAGTTTCAACTACATATTAATACCACGCTGCGATTTGCGCCAGTCACATGCTCGCAATCCATTATGATTTAACTTTTCGATTAATTCAGAACATTAGAGGCTTCCGTAGACATCCATCACACTGAATTTTTCATTCTTTTGGAGGTTAACTTTATGACACACTGATCATTGCACACACCTGTTATAGAGTGGTACAGGCACAGAGGTTATCGTCATGGCGTGAACAAGACCTGACCCGCAACTTCCCTTCAGTTGTATAGAGAATGCCTTAAATTATTTTATTTTTGGCGCTCAGAAACCGAAGACGTCTCTTACGGCTGTCACTTTGAAATGCTTTAACTTTAAGTAGGTACATATGTATATTACAGTTAGCTAGCGGAAAGCATGCGGACGGGCGGGCGATCGCATTATTTTGAAAAACTACCACAGAGATATACTATCATAGAACGCATTTGCCCGGTTAACCTACTCAGTGCAAGGGTCGCAGTGTGAGATCGCCGCCATGATTTACTCAACCGGCGAGACTAATCTGTTACACCGGTCAAAGGGGGCGAAAATGGTCTGCAGGGGTGCTTCGAAGGAGTAAATACCCTGAGCCTCAGCACGATCGAAGCCGCGGTTTTTCAGACTTTCCATTTTATTTCCCGCACCTGGTAGAAGACTACTTTGCCATTTCTCCTTAGCAAGTTTTTCTATTAAAACATGTTTAAATTTTCTATCCATGAGCCTCCGCAGAAGCAAATTCGGGAGGGAGATTCTTTTAGGCAAAATTCTTTTAGGAGGGAAAGGCTCCGCGCCATCATGAGTTGGCGCCGAGCGCTAGAAAATGTTGGCCCAAAATGCCTCTCAAATCGCTGTAAATAGCATTTATAAAGCCTATTTACCGCATATAACTAGGGAAAACACTGAGTGAAATGTTAAGAAATGTTGATGTTAATTTTTCTTCGTCTTTGTCTTTATGTTTTCTTCGTTTTTTTTTCAGTTTTTTTATTTTCTAGGGGAGGGCAAGTTCCCCCCTTGCCCCTACTTGTGGACGCACATGTTTCTTTCCCTCTTTTTCACATTCTAGTATGAAAGCTGTCATTATATTTTGTCTTATTGTCAGGTCTCGATTTAAGATTTTAATGTAATGATGGGCTACTTTGTGGAGATAAAGACTAAACCTGCTAGAGCTAAATAGCAAGAAATCTTACAAGGGAAAATTAACTCACCGTAGGGTGTACATTTTTGGTATCTGGAAATCAAGATAAGTACACGAAGAAACATTAATTGACGTAATTTACATCATGTGATCACTCTGAAATAGCCATTTACTAAGTACATTGCAAGAAATAGCCAAGACAAAAGGTCTGCTTGGTTCTCTAGATATCGAATTCATAACAAGTAAAAGTAGCCTAAACCAAGGCTTATTAAATGCAGTTTTGTTGCTTTTGAGACCACGAAAGTACAGAAATAAGCGTTTTTATGCGATTATCGTGCAGTGTCAGAAGTAGCCGATTATCATGAGAATGGTCACTTGAAGAAAAGCAAAATGTAAACTGCTCGTTAAAACTCTTAAATCATTACCACTATGATAACAGCTATATTTTACTTTAACCTGAATGTTCTTTTTTAATGATTTTGAAAAATGTTGTGGAAGCTATTTTGACATCTTTATAAACTCTTTTTATTGTCTATTTTGACAATTATTATCCCCGACAACAAGAGGGATATTTGCCCTACAATTATTGTTGCGCCCTTTGCAACATCTTTCATTGGCCTGGTAGGTGAATGTAATGTCAGTCTGTGTATTTTGTAAGCTTATAATCACGCTAGGTGTGGAATCAATTAACTTAGCACAGTGACAACATTCATTAGTGCGTATAAAGCATGAAGATACGTCTCGGCAAAACCTATCCCTGTGTAACAGAAGATGACCCTTTTCATGAGAATAAAGTACAGATAGTACCGTCAGTTACTGGTGGCAATTTGAGCATTTTGTTATCTGGACCTTAATTTAACGCTATTAAATTATGCCTTTTGCCAATAATGTTGCAAGAAGAAAGTATGTTAAAAACCTAAAAAGGACGCCGACAGACGATTTTGGTCCATCAGGGGGGGGGGGGCTACCCCCCTGACCTTATGGCAGCTTCGCCACTGGTGATCCGAGTCCAGAGGAGGACGTACTTTTTGCTTTTTGAATACGCGCATTCGAAGTACACTCATTCGCTTAGCCTAGGTCATAGAACAAGCCAGATAGCCACTGAACAACTTAAAGGGCTAATCCGCTCACCTCATACTACAATTTTTGTGGTAGTCCACAGAAATTCTCGATTGGCATAGTTACTTGATTTGGCAGCAAGTTCAAAATATGCAAAGAACTGAAGCTCATACTTTAACACAACATGTATTGTACAAGGAGAGTTTTGATCACTCATTGGAGTCTTGTATACTCACCATGAAGCAATAAACTGAGAATGTATCGGGAGAAGGATAAATTTTAGACAGTTGTGGGAGGGACTTAAGTAAGTAGTTTGGGAGACTTGAGACTGGTTTGGTAAGATGATTAGGCCTTCAAAACAATGTGTTGGAAACTGAACTGTAAAATTGCTTCTTACAAACTAAGTAGCATACCGGTGCCGGTACTTGACAGAAGGAATTTGTTTTTCTGTTCTTGTGCAGGACACTGTGCATTCTGTTAAAACAAACAAAGAATGAACGAAGAGATGTGTGAAACCGAAAATGGTTGAACACACTCTAAAAAGAGTTTAGGAACTAAACGTTCTTCTGAACGCTTGTTAGTGCCCATAACACTTTGTAAATACAACTAGATCCTAACATTTCACTGCTAAACATGATTCATGGCAAAACTGTTAAGTGTTAATCGCTATAGATGTTTATGTTTTAAACGTGTTTACGAAGAAAGGGCAAAATAAGTGCTTGATTGCTAAACAGCTAAACACGTTTTTTAGAGTAAAAAAAAAAGTCGGTAATTCGTTACCACATGAAATTGTGGCCTATACAATCTGGGTTACACAAACCGAGGTCAGCACACATATAGTGAACTGCGCTCCTTTTATCCGTTATACATATTGTCATAGTGCCTGAAGCTCAGCATAAGCAATGGAGTAGGAAAACTATTCAAGTGAGCCACAACTGGAAAAGAGCGCCGTGCCGACCCGACCTGAACCAATTGGTTAGGAACTGGGACATAAAACTCCATCAGACGTAACTTAACCTTGCCTAACTTTGTTTTTGTTATGTATGCGTTCATAATATTTGGTATATATACACTTAGTATCTCTGTATCTTGGAAAACTGAAAGTAAATAGGGGTCTCATATCTACTTTGCCACAAATTAAAATGCAAATCTTTACACCAAAAAGACAGTTAATGAAACAGTCCACTGCCCAGAACCACAGACACATCCTTATACAATGGATGAATTATGAATGATTCCACGAAATTTTCAAAAAAAAATCAAATTAAATTTCAGAACACGTGTTTTAACGGCTTACTGTAGGTGCGGGTGTACGCATCTGCATATAGTGCCCTAATCGAATCATAGGACTCTCTTATTTTAATCAGGTTTTATTTTGAAAAAGTAGATAAGCAGGTGCAATCAGGTGCAAGAAAAATTACCTTTACTAATTTTTTAACAGGTTAACAACTTCCGAACTTATAAATTGGCGGGAAATAGTACTTATAAAACTGAAAGGAAGCCACCATAAATTGTGAGTTGGCAAAACGACTGCCTTCACATTTTCTGTTATCCAAGGGTGGTTTGTTAAGTATGATGACATATTACTTGGTATGGTCGCTAACAGGAAGTTTTTTGTTATTACACATTGTAATAATATTTAAACATGTCAATTTACACAATAAAGTTAAAAACGGGCAGTTTCTGAAAGACTGAAGCGTGACGGAGACAATATTTTCAACATTAGAAAATTCTTCCCATTGAAACTGAGCGTCATGACCTGGTCTCGATAGCTTCATGACTTGTCTGATCTTTCAACGATGGGACAGTGCAAATAAAAAACTGACCTTGATATTTCTACCAGGTTTTGACAGATCAAACAGTTTAGCTCACTTTCGAAAAGTATCACGGAATAATGCTCCCCTGTAGTTACGGACACGCTTTTCGTTTACTTCGGAACATAAAGTACCAATATGTTTTTAGTCCCAAATATCATTTGACGGACTGGTCCCACGTGTTCTAATTTTATTTTAGGGCATATTTTTCACTAAATCTAGACAAATTTTCACGATGAAATGTTATTTGATACCTAATTAAACCACTGAATTCGATTCTAGTCACATTACTCGTAAAATACAAATCAATTCTTTGGTTTAAATCTTTTTGAAGGTGGATGGTTAACCGCAAAAATCTGTTACTGACTACTGAATCCGGAAATCTAAGTCAAAGTATAATTGTCCAGCGTTCAAGGGACATACTTTTCTAATGAGAGATAGTTCGGTAAAACTCTTCCAAACTTATTTACGCCCTCTCTACTGGTACACATTAAAAACGTGTTTAGCAATTAAACACGTTTTCGAACCTACTTGTAAACGTGGTAAAACTCTTAACATGTTCAGAAATTAAACGTCTCCATGTTTAGCAATTAAATGTTTAGGAATGTGATCTGGGTGTTTAGCATCTAAGCGTGCTTACAAAGTGGGACGAAAAGGGTTTTGATAAGTGTTTAATTCCTAAACACCCTCGTATTTGGAGGGTAGTGTGTAGAGACATGTCCATTAGCGCCAATCTGAGTGAGCCTAACTGCGGATCGGCATTTACATACGTACTATATATGGCTGATTGTACACATTTTGACTTAATTGTAAGATGTGTATCGGCTTAGGAAGATGGAAAATGAGAAATGTGTACAAACTGAAAATTTGTGCCGATATTTCCAGTGCTTCCGACAATGTCAATTTGCATAAAGGAAGAAATGCCGACATCCCAATTTGAATTGAGATGTGAAGTAGTCTATCAAATATCATGAATAGCTCTTTCGAATCATATGACAATACTTTTGTTACTTAATCAAAGTTATGAGGAGTACGTTATCGCTTAACCTTGAATATGTAATCTTTATGATCCTAAAGACAGAAAGATAATGAAAGGTACTTAGACGAAAAAACAAGAAACAAATAATGAAAATCGGTTTTTGTGTTCAAAACAACTTCGAGGCGACTGCATTTGCCACTTAATTCTCCCATCTTTCATTGAATTCACTCTCTATTGTTATTGGGCAACCATCGGGTGGAGTATATGATCTGTGGGCGATCGACTCCCTGACTCAGATAAAAATGCCCGCTGGTGCCCTTTTTAGGTTTTTAACGACCTGATTTAGATCATTATTTCATTGTTGCCCCTTGAACAAAATTCGATGGCTCCGTAACAAGCACAACTAATACTCGACTGATGCAGAGACAGATTTGCTCAAATTACTCGGTTGACCAAGTTTTTAGTACAGTAAGGTGCAAAAGTAGTAACCGTCTTGATTTCTAAGCTTTTGAAAGTGGAGGTCCTGCCTCCAAACTTTGCTTCCTATTCTGGGGAAGGTGTAAGAGAAGGAAGGGAGGTCAGATTCAAAATGGTGTTTAATGTTTCAGAATTAGGAGGCACTACGGAAGTTTCAAAGTACTTTTATAGTTGATGTGAAAATAACAGCTACATAGAATAGTACATAGCAGCAGTAGAAACAGGCACTGAAAGTCTAAAAGAGCCCAAAGCGGACCGGACCAAAACGAAGTAACCGATAACCAACTATCAACACGTGGCAAATGGAGCGAAAGTCTTTGATGCTGTGAAAATAATATAGTCTTCGAAAATATAGGTTACAAAATAATTTTCTACTGAAGAGTTTGAGCGTCAGGTCATAAAAAGTTTGTGTTGAAAAATATGTTACATGCACTCTAAAAATGTTTTTACTAAATTAAATGTTTCTGAACACTTTTCTCTCCCACTTTTTAAACACGTTTAGATGCTAAACGGTTAGTGTTTAATTGCTAAAATGTTTAGAATTTAAACGTGTGTACAATGTTAGGGGCGAAATAAGTGTGTATTAGGCTGGCATATTTTAGAGTGTAGAGTTCCACCACACCTGCACTCAAATAGACGTGCGTGCTTCTCGTCAAAAGGTTTCATTTTCAAAGTCAAGTTAGTTTATTGTTACATGCATGTACAGAACAAAAAAAAAAAAAAAAAAAAAACGTAGAAGAATTTTGAAGTACCAAAAATTCCGACAGAGATTTTAGAATTTGTTGCATGCAGGCGATCCCCCCAACCCCGCTAGCTATTCTCACATTATTAATTCGAAAATATTTGATAGAAACTCTCTGTACATGAGCCCACGTCTCCATTAAGATGTCGGCGCCGTGAGTGATTCAAATGAACTTCACTAAATAGTGATGGAAACCGTTAAACTAACTAATAAACACGTTCATCATTAGAATAATGTAATAGCATGACTAAATGAGTAACATAAACTTTTACTTGACTTTCTGTTATCTGTTACAGCTGTACTTTAGCAACCGTCGCCTAGGAACATGACGTCACCTGGCTCTTGCCTTCAAACCCTTCTGTTTTTCTACATTGCCTGTCTCTTTCAAAATGTTGCGGGTGAGCTTTTCAACTCTTAATTGTTAATTTACCACGTGAAACCTAAAATCCTTGCTGAAAATTGATGATGCCATAAACTGTCACGCAAGTTTCAAAATAAGGTACTTTCCTCAACAATAGAACGCGTTCGAAGTTTATATCTGCGCATTTTTTAGAAACCCTCTGTTCAGGTCAACTGTTTTATGTGTTTTTACATCCCTAATAGAGTTACCAGTTCAACTTTGACCTACTGCGCAATACTTCTCCTTGAAGAAACTTCGAACTGGTTTATTTAGGTTAAGGAATATAGTTGCCCAATTAATGATCCCGTTGGAATTATCATAACCTATTTTACCGTTCTCAATTGGTAGTTACAAGAGTAATTCATTGCATATGCAAATTTTACGTCAGCATTTCTTCTTTTACCCCTACATTCTTAAAAACCTGGGCAAACTTTTGACCAGCCTTGAGCACCTAAGTGTCCAACCAAGTGTTTGTTAAAAGTACCCTTCAGTTGATCTCTTAAAAGGCACAGTGTATCCTAAAAGACCAACCAATTGACACGTTTTGACCAGCAGCAGTGACTGGACACATGCAAAGCTACCCAGTGCTGGTCAAGTGTTTTTCCTCAGTTTTTAAGGATGTAAGTAAATAATCTCTTAATTACACTCTAAAAAATATTTAAACGATTTTGTTTAAAAATTAGGATACTCACGAAAATGAGTATTTCTACTCGAAATAAGTGAGTACTTCAACTCAATTTGTGTAAAAATTTGCACAAATTCAGCAATTTGTGTAAAATTTTGCACAAATTCAGTTGAAGTACTCACTTATTTCGAGTAGAAATACTCATTTTCGTGAGTGTCCTAATTTTTAAACAAAATCGTTTCAATATTTTTTAGAGTGTACTCATCAAGTAGTAGAAACGTAATATTTTTTCAACGACATTTCTTAACTTACGTAATAAATTCTCTAGGGGATACAAGGCTACAAATACAGATTCCTTGATGTGACTGTTGAAAAAAGAGGTTTCCAAAGCTACATTTGGGAGTTCATTTTCGACATGACAATATTTGTATATGTTGTGCTCATTATTATTCAGGAAAGAAAGGGAAATAGGACTTACTTTGTAATGGTTACCCCACTACATATCACGAAATTTTTCGCACATGCAGTTTCGGTCTGGTTTCCCAATCCTTCTTACATCAAAGGTCCAGATATGTTGTTTTCGACTGAACTCGACACCGGAAACTTAACACATGCCTAAGGAAGCAGTTTGGTATAAAGTTCATATTTCACAGTTTGCTTCACCAAGATGCCACTGGTATTTTTTGAAAGGATAGGATAGCTGTGACCGGGATCATGTGACCTAATTTCTTTCAGTCTTTACACCACACAGCTATATACTGAAGCTATAGACGAATTCGGGCACCTGGAGTGATGGTCTGATTTTAGTCGGCCATAACTGGGTCTATCACCCTTAAATCTTTCGGCTTCCTTAATTACCTGTTCCATGGATGTTTGTACACTAAATTTTGTGAAATTTCAGTGAAATTTGCGTCAATTTCACTGAATAAGAGGGTTTGAAATTCATGTAGACAATAAATGAAGACAATTTAAGGCTGATGGACCCCACTAATGGCTACCTACAGTTACTAAACACAAGCGCTGATCGGATTCGTCTGTAATCTGGTAATGGCCTACCGCTAGCTACTTGGGCAGATGGAGATGGAAATGTGTTTTCCCCAACTAAAAGTAAGAAAAATTTAGTTTAGTCCCATGAGCCAACGGAAAATTTTAGTACCGTTTCGTCGGTTTTGGTCTTATCAGTTGAATTAAGGTCGGTAACTGGTGATTAAAGGAAAGTCTAACCAGGGAGGTGTTACTAATAACACCATGGTCTAACGTCGGATATATGTTGCTGTAGCCTATATAAGAAACAACCCTTGAACGTTACACAGATGCCGCGTCAGATGAAAGTCTGAAAATATTGAAATCCATTTGCAGAAATCGACCTAATGTTGCACGGATTTTGCAAATGGGCCACGGTCTAACTGACGATGCAGACTTCGGTCCGACGTAGACTCTGCTTAAAGGCCCAATTCTCTCACCCCAAAGAGTTCCAATTCTCATAACCTTCTTACTTAAGCCCCTCCCACAATTGTCTGAAATTCATCCTTATCCAGACACAATCTCAGTTTATTGCTTCAAGGTGAGTATAGAAAAGCTCTTTGTGTATAATCAATTGCTGTGTAATATAAGCTTTGGCACTCTGCATTGTTTGAATTGGCAGTCAATCAAGAAACTGGGCCAATGGAGAGTTTCTGTACCCGCCTACAAGATGTTAAGTTTGGGGTGAGAGGATTGACCCTTTAAAAGTAACGGCGAAGCAACGGCAAATATTTATATAGATACTGGTTAGCCATCGACCCTCGAATAAGTGTCGCTATAATGGCTATTGCATTATTTATTAATTATACAAATAGAGGAAACAATCGTTTTCACTAAGATACTCAATAAACAGCCAACATATGGGTAGATCCAGTTGAAAGCCAACATCATTTTTGAAATTTAATGTAGCCTACAAAACCTGCAAAGCTACTTTTAATCATAGTACAATTTATGTGTGCCAGCAAAAACTGCATCAGACGTCTCATAATTTAGATAATGATTGGCAAATTCACAGTTTCAGTACAATCTTTATGGAATGTTGTCGAAATACATCAAATTCCAGTACGTGTCGGGATGCGATTTATTCAAGGTCAGCTGTCTTTGTAAGCATCAATGTCCAACCATGATATGCATTGCTGCCAAGACAGTGTCAGGTGAATAGCATTTCCCTGGTGTATTTCGCCCGCTATAATTCTTACATAAGTTGAGCTGTGCAGGTTATTCGAGATCAAAGCCTATTTAACCATGGAGCTACATGATTAAACGTCCTTATTCTCTGCTATGTCCTCGAGAGTAGAGTTTACTTAAAGAGGCAGTCAAACTTTCTTTTTACAATATTTCACAAATATTTAGGTCTGCACTACATTTGTATATTGCCTTAAACTGAACAAATGATCAGTAATCACGTTTTAACTCGTTGTTGGTTACAATGAAGTAGAGGAATTCTTCCATCGGTGTGGAATTTTTTACCCGACAAATATGAAGACATTTTTTATTTTACAGTACTGTATTCAACCCAAATTTGACGTTTCTTTTAACCTCCTGAAAGACCTCTTCAATGTTTCTATATTTTGGTAAACAATCAGTTTAGAAGGGAAAACAAGCGACAGGAACAAATGGTTAATATTTTCTGTTAAGCTTTGCTTGCCCCTTTAAACAATTTTTTTTAGAGAAGTTGACATCTCATGTTTAGACGAAACCGATTAGTCAATTGATGGACTGTTTTAGTCGGACATAACTGGGTCCATCAGCTTTAAAGGGCCAAACCTCTCACCCCAAACTTCAATTTTGGAACCCGGGTGCTGAAATTCTCAATTGGCTCAGCTCTTTGATTGACAGCTAATTCAAACAATGCAGAGTGCCAAAGCTTATACGACACAGCATGAATGGTACTGAGAGTGTTTTTATTACATAAGTTGGGTTTTTTTTATACTCACCCTGAAGAAATAAATTGAGATTGTGTCTGGATAACGATGAATTTCAGACAATTGTGGGAGGGGCTTAAGTAAAAAGGTTGGGAGAATTGGTACTGTTCGGGGTAAGAGAACTGGGCCTTTAATCTTTTAATTTTTCAGTTCACTGTACCATGATGCATGTACACTAAAATATTCCATGATTCCATCAAGTTCACTGAATGTGGGGGTTAAGTATTGTATGAAGACAATATAAGTTATACAATTTACGACTGCATGACCTCACAAATGGTCGCCTTCACTGGATGCTCGGATTCGTCTACTGTGTGTGGATATTGCATTTCCTGATGTAGGAACTATGTATGAACGAGGCCTGGCAAATATACAGGCTGTCATGGTTTCGTTTTTAATCTCAGGAAAATGTGTTCTCACCTATCAGCCTATCGGAGTCATTCTACATGTATTGTGCTAATTCACGGATGGTGAGCTCACTGAGGAGAATTCACCTTAGACAATGGTAGGTATTGTTTGGGCAATTCTTAGCCTGACGAGTTAAAATTAGACGCATGAAAACCTGAAGAAAAACATGAACATTTCCCTCAAACTGTAGCGACGATTAGCAGAATGATGTTTTATAGTTAAAAGAAGGAACATATACCTATATATCGACACTTTATATCGGCCACGTTCAAGACGTGAGAGGAGAGTACTATTTCACTTATACACATACTGTTGGCACTTCCATGAAATACTCAATTAATATGCCATGAGGTAAAATATCGGTATTCAGAAAATTAAAAGAATGATCAAGACCGAAATATATATGTTTAAAAGAGGAACTTATATTCTAAACATTCTGTGAAATTATCATTCATTGCCAGTTTTCGTTTTCGAGATATTACTATTAGCAATTGAATTTGACATACTTTTTACCAGAAGTAAATTTGAATCAAACAGACCACGGTCTCTCCAAAAAATTACCCGTAGAGGTAAAAGAAAAACGCAGTCACCCAATGTGGATTATTGTAGTAGACTGTCCTATTTCATTGTTGGCTCTTTTGAGAATCATGTGACAAGAATTTTCTCACTCAGTTGTGAAATTTACAAGGTGCCACTGCTTGATTTTCAATGATTATATAATATTTATGACTTGAAATATTAAAAATACTTGAAAAAGGAGGTAATAATTCTGGGACATCGTTTTTGCCTTTAAACCTAAGGACATTTGAGACATCATTCTGACTAAAAATTTTAAAATTCTCGTCATTTGTCCCCATTGTAAAACCTATCCATTGTATTGATGTCCATTCTTACATTACGTGTGGCCTTTACTGTAATAAAAGCACGATTCACGATAACCTATTTTTCTAAGTCCTCCCGACTCTCTGGCAAAGAGCCGTTTGACGAAACCAAAACTGCTTCCTACAAGGAAGCTATGTCCACTAAAGGACAACACGTAGCTGACCCGGGCCAAACTCAAGGGCCTCGGGCCATTTACATCTTCGGTTGCCATGTAAGGTTCTTTACTAGCTGAAAAGAAGCAAAATAGCATACTACAAATGATCTTAGCCAAAAGGTCGAGAAGCCTGTTATATTTTTAGATTGGTACGGTAGGCCACGTTTAGGAAAGAGAGAGGAATGGTACCCTGCTCCAACAATGTATCCCCCATGGCTACCACAGCAACTCAAGCAGTGTGCTTCTTAAAATCGTTTGGTCGCGCCTTTTGGCCGGGTTTGGCGTAGAAAGTTTAGTGGTTGATGCATGTGTTTTCGAATTCTGAGGATGCAAATATTGCAAGGATATCAATACGAATTTGGCTTCATACGTCGACTGTGTTTTGTTCAATGTGTGTTCTGTTTTATGCGACCGGGCTGTATTGTGTTTTAAGTTAGCCGCTACGATAACTTATCTAAAACAGCACATCTACAGTTTCTTAAACAACTGGGAGGATCGTTTCTGTTTGGATAAATTTTGAGCTTTATCTTGTTTTATATCAATTTCATGTTGTATACTAATCCTCTCAAACCGCCTATGATCGAGTACACAAGAGAGAAAACAGATGGAATATACGAAATACGAATTAAGAAGTCAGGCTGAGTACCGCATCTCCTACTACTCTTAACACAAAAGAGATGGAATATTACCATGCCACTTCTAACTACTGTCTGACTGTATAACAAGGTGTTCAGGCAAATAGACAAAAAAAGACAGGTGATAAGTTGGCAATTACGTTCATTATTTCTAAGCAGGGTCTCTTGGGAAGCTTTGCTTTTAATTACATATTTTTATTTCTACTGGACGGGTCAATTTAAAAATAGCCAAGCCATACTGTATGGTCAGAACAATATTTACGACTTTAAATCACAATACGAACCCTGGAGCCAGCTGTACAAGCTGACATATTACTGGGCCTGGACATTATAAAACAAAAGCGTATCTAAGAAGATATGACCAGTAATTTTTAGCGATCTTGGCCAACGGTCTGATGGTCACGTTGTCGAATAAATGAACGTCGACCAAACAATAAATAAGTTGTAAGTCACCAACCCATATCATCATAAATAGAGCAAGTTGCCGGTCTCCCCGGACAGTTGCACAGTATACAGGTATAGGAATAAACAGAGATCAATATCCTAGGGGAATTTCTTGTTTTGTTCACTTTTAATATGCAAATGCAATTCATTGCCCGGTCATAATGTTAACTGCCATTAAATTATATTCGGAATTCATACCAAATTTATGGTTACCGCTAAACGGAAGAAAGATGGAGAGGATTGTTTCTTATCGAAGCTGTGGGTAGTCACGTGATCTGTGTAGCAATTCTATTCTTTTCCGTCCCTCCTTTCTCGAAGAAAACGTAAGGATGCCTGCATCGCCGATCGGACAGCAAAAAGTTATCATTCAGATAACTATCTACACTGTGATGGATCACCCTCCCTTGGTTTTAATTCTAACCTACCTATGGATGGATTAAGTTCATCTTTGCCCCGAACGCCTCACTATATACTGTAGGGCCATCCCACTTATGATGAGTTCTTGGTCATCATAAATAGAATTTCTCGTTACTGAAGTGCAGATGCAAGTTTGCACTGTGAAAATATGAGAAATATTTGGTGTATGACCAACTAGGTTTCTGTAACAATTTTGTAACGGCTTAATTTTTGAAGTTGTTGTTGTTGGGAGTGCAACTCTCGACAAGCCCCTCAGGGCTTTTTAGTGTTACTTCCATCTACTTCAGTGTTATATATGTATTCATTATTTTGTGTATCCGTACATTTTGATGATGTACAAAAACAAATAAACGAAACAGCTAAGACATCTAGGATAGTGAAACCGCGGTCAGGTCCAGAATTGTAGCCTTTTTAGGTTTCATCCTATCACATGAAGTCGGTTTTATCTCTTTGCACAGTCAGCTGATTTTTCACTGAAGACGGAATATATTACACTGTCTGCTAGCATGAGGCAAGCCCCACCCTCAAGGGGCTTTGCATGGATAGGTACCTTATCAAACCAGGTCCGGAACCGAATATATGTTTGATAGCTAATTGGTTCAAGAGCATTCTGGTAAAACTTTTCATTCAATTTCAGGTTCTCAACTAGTTACTAGCAACTGAAGTTGACACATTTTCTACAAGTAGTGTACTTCAAAGAATCAGTAACTGTGATGTCATCGATGTACTTGATAACCAATATTTTGTATTTTTTGGTTTGTTTTTGTGTGCGTTATATTGACCTTGGATTGATTAGGTAGGCCTATGTTACCTTTCCCCAAAGGCATACAAAGACTTCAAACATTTACTTGTTCGGAATGTCAGTTATCGTACCACTGTATGACCAAAATTAATTTGCATAACAAATTGGTGGTAAATTTTAAAAAGCATTTTTTAAAAGAAAAGTTAAACAATTCATGATCTGCTAAAGATCTGCTTAAAAGTCAAGTACCAAGAAATATGTTCCTGAGATATGTTCCTCTAAGAAATTTGGACCAATCTAATTTTAAGGTTAGGTGTGACTTTTTGCAAAGATATGTCTTGAACAGCCAACCCTTATCGTATGTTGCTAATGGTATAGAGTACAGACTATATTGGCTACAATGTCATAAAACTTTACAGAAACGGTCACTGGTTTCAACTGTTATATACACCACACAAACACTATATAGTTACTGCGACGGTAGCGATCTTCCTATGTTTTGTGTCCGCGAGTAGCGACGGGTATTTTAAACGATCGATACAACCATGAAAAAGAAATCCAAGTATTTGCAAGATTGATGGGTGCAACGAAGGATTGTATTTTAAGTCTTGAGGAAGAACAAACCACCCAACATATTTGGCTGCATTGCTGCAATATATACGTAAGATGGACACGTTCTTTGAAGATTATAAATCGTGATCAATCTAGTTCCAAAACCTGAGCCTGAAAACACTAGCGTTTGAAATTATATAACCCAACTCCTTCCAATAAAGGTCCCCTATATCACCATATCTTCAACACATTCTGTACTGTTTTAATTTTTATTTGATACGAAGCAGCTACATAATTTTGATGGAGCGTTGAGTTCTGTAACCGAAATCCAAAGTAATGGTTGATTCAGGTAAAATGACACCACCCAAATGCAATGCCTGTTAGAATGAAAAGGTTCTAGCGGATTTGGTTACAGAATAACAAAAATGCCAAACTATAGAATTGATACTGAATGTTAATGAAAACTGACTGACTTTTTGTGAGATAGGTTTCTTACGTATACAATGTGAGCCTGTAAATGTGGCTGTAGTTCATGTTTTGTGGTAAACAATTTTTTACATTACGAACTTCAACTATCCGGGACCAATTGCCGTTTAATACCACACGTATCATACACGTTGTGCTGACTACGTAGACCTATTTTGAGAGTCTTCTAGATAGTTGTGCTATGTGCAACAAAATGAAAAAAAAAAATGTTCTTGGAAAATTAGTCAGTTGCGGCACAGCCATCATTTTAACTACCAGCGAATGTGAGATATAGTAGTCGTTTAATGGCCTTGTCAAAGTTTTTTTTTTTTATTTCCGTGCCTTGTTGGTTTTGTTGCACTTGAAAAAACATGTACTTTTACAGTGAAAATACTGGCAGCTAGGATTCCGGGTAGAGAACGTATTGTGTTTTGCATTAGACAACCAGAATTCATAGAGAACGCACATATGTAAACATTCTTCCATGAACACTGCACTTGAAGGTTATTTTAGTGACTGAGATATAAAAGTGAACTCTTAGGTACCATCTGTGTTAAATTTAGGCAAAACTGTTAATTAACTGGTCTGCAGGTGGTGGCACCAAAATCCCAGCTGAGAGAAGGTCTGGTAACAGAATATGTGCTTTTCAATTGACAGTGTAATCTTTGAAAGAATAATCCAGAGCCGAAATTATATTTGATGTTTTTTAAGAGTAACGCATTTTGAACATTGTGGTACTTAGAATTTCATTCATTTCCCAAGTTCGAGTCTCAAGATATTAGCAGTTGAATGTGACAAATTTTTTACAAAGATTGAACTTGAAGCAAACAGGCGTGATGTCATGGATTCACATAGAAAATGTTTTGTTTTTGTTTATAAGTTACCATCAATTTTATGCAATTAACTTCTGGTTTATTGATACCACAGGGGCATCCCAAGCAGTATCTTTTTAACAATTGTTTGGGTCTTATAGGGACACAAGATAGCATCCCTAATCATTTCAAGGTCACAATAATAGCATGAAAAAAAAAAACATTTGTCAACAATGTTAATCCATGAATCAAGATAACTTTTTATAGATAATATGTCAGTTTTAAATTGCTATATTTCGAGAACCGAACATGGAAAATGAAGAATGAAACCAGGGTCTGCAGAGCTCGCATTAGCAGCGGGACTGAGGAAATCCCGCAAAAAGGTTTTAGTTCCCGCACAAAGAAAACTTGAAGAGGGGAATTCCTGCACAGAATTTTACGTAGATCTCATCCGGAAAGATACATGTTCTTTCTTCCTTCCATTCAGAGTTAGTCAAGCTCACCAATTGCATCTCTAAGTCAGTGCAGTAATTGAACTTATTAATGGACGTACGTTCCGATATAAATCCCATGAACACTTCTTGCATGCACTGACTAGATAGTTTGAAATCAGGGTTGTCCAACCTTTCACAGCGGTGGGCCACATGTAATGGTTATGATGGACGAGGGGCCGCATTCTTTACTCGTCTTTTTCTCCATTTTTTCCGACGCCTCAGGCAACAAAATGCAATCATTGCGCGTAGGGAACACTGATTCATTTTCGTTTTTGATTGAAAAAATAAATGAATTTTAGCAAAAATTGATGGTGTTGGGCAGAATATTCGGACAAAGTTTTTTTTCTGATTTCTCCTGAATCATTCTCAACCCGCCCCTGTGGACAACACTCCAATGTAGCTACACGTAGCAGACATTTGAAATGAATCATTTCATTTAAAAGTAAGCATGCCACAGCGGACGGCGAAGCCTAAAGTTGTTATCAATTAATCTCCTTATTGAATAATTTTGCAATATAGATTATTTCTGACGGGCCGGATGCAACCTTTTCGCGGGGCGGACCGTGGCCCGCGGGCCGTAGGTTGGACAACCCTGGTTTAAATTGTAGTTTTGTTGTCCTGAGAGCTTGAACTGTGTGTGCAACATAAACTCTGTGTGCAGTTTGCATGTGGCTGCTTACAAGGTAACTTTTAACCAGTGGGGTAGCTAGGATTTTTTATGAAATTTCCCCAAAATTTTTCCCGGTCAATGTGTATGTATTTCATAAAAAATGCAAATTAACAAGTATAACAACATTACCATGTCATTATGTAATATCACCTGCATTTTTGATCTTATAACATAGAGCAACTGCAAATAACAGCTCTTAGTATATTATTTTGGTCAACAATGTCTGGTTTATTTGTATGTACTAACGCAGTGAGTTACCCAGGATTTCTCTGGAGGGGGGGGTGGGGGCATAAAGTATGGTCTAAGGGGAGGGGTGTCAGGACATTTTTTGACGTTTTCAAGGAGCCTAGATGCAAAGTAGTGCAAGATTTTCGACTTTGACAGGAATTGTGAAAAAGTTGAATCGCGGTGGTTCATGAGGATATAACTGAAACTTTTGTGTCTTACATGCATTCTTATGCCATTTATGCTACCTTACAAAGTAAAACTTGTCATTAAATGTGCACACTTTTAGGAGTCAAAATAAAAGAGCATTGATCGGTATAGGATTTGTGGTATGTCTTGGCCACAAAACGTTCTTTTGTCTTAAAGATTATCTAAGCGGAGCGCCACCATTGGTTGGCGCGGAGCGTAGAGAAAATTTCGAAAAATCAGACCCCTCAGATGGCCGGAAATAGCATTTTCCAGACTTATACGAAGAATCTACCCAGTCACAACCTTCTTTTGTCGTTTGCAAATAAAATCCTTTCTTCAGAATATGTTCGCAAACTGCAAAGTGATCAGAGAGTTAAGGGGTTATCTGACCCCAAAATGTAATTTTGCCCAAAAGACTGAGCGAAACACCACCATTGGTCGGCGCGGACACTGGTGTGTCCAGTCAAAAAAGCATTCACTAGATGTGCAATAGTATGAACATCACAAATCCAGTTTAGCCAGACCTTAAGACACAACCCCGAATACTACATAAGCAAAAAACCTGAAAATGCAAAATGCGCCCGCACACTGTAACGCATTTGGGAGGTTTATGATCGAAACTTTTCGATATGGGTGACAATTGATACAAACTCTAGGCCTGGGACCTCAAGTACAGTATATAGCCTTATTTGAGCTTATTTGAGTAAATTTCACTTGATGCCTTGAGTCTGTCGAATGTATGTTCAAGTTCAGAATAAAGTCATGCAGAAAACATGAGCTATCATTTGGAATCAGTGCTGATAGACAAGTTCTGGTTGTGACGATTACTAGTAATTGGTCAAAAGGTAAAACTGGCTAATTCGATTGTACGTACTCCGTAGTACATATGAAGAGGTGGGGGAGGAGAGGTGGGGGAGGAGTGGGGGTGTGCTTGGGTTACAACACTTTTGGTTTATGCCCTGGAAGACACATGTTATTAAAGTTCATACGCCTCATACGCCTATATAGGGAAATAAACAAACTAACCATCTGCAAAACTACCTGTCATTCGTATTAGGGAGCAGTGGCGGGGTCAGATGATGTCAAAAATGGGTGGGGACAAACTAAAAACGAAGAAACATTTTTGGGGCAAAGTGCGTGTTCCCATGGGTTGTGGTCCAGGGGCGAAGCCCCGGGAGCTCTGGGGTTTTAGCATATCTCTGGATGTCGAATTAGGTCTCAGGAGAGGTGTGTTATTCATTTTTGTTCGGCAAATGTAACACCTAACGGACTTAATGGGGAGGGGAAAAAATTTGAGGGGGAAAATGTCCCCATCTTGCCCCCGTAGCGTCGCCACTGTAAGGGAGTAGCTAAATATCAATTAAGCAACTCAGTGGTCATATCAGATTTATTGGCACTGCCCCCATTCGCCAATATAAATGCCTTGCATTCTAGTTTCTATTATTATTCATGTTGATCTCAAATGTGCAAGGGATGTTCCTTTACTCAAAAAGGGAGAAAACCTAGGAAAATTGTCCACCCAATGTCGATAACCGAGTGTTGTTTCTAAGATAAAGGGGCAAAAACCAATTTTCAGACTGAGAAATATCTCAATGGCAAATCTCTTTTGTATAAATTCCAGTTCAGTTTTGGCTCCATTTTTCCTAATGACACATTCCTTACGATGTTGTTATGTGTGGAATGGCTCGAACTAATTATACAGGTATGGTTAACACTGATGCACTTACAAAAGAGATTTGACACTAAAGGCAAGTGGATTTTTTGAAAGTGCTCTTAAGTGATCTTTACATCCAGTCAAAATGGAGCCATACATGACAGACCAATAATGTAAATGGTCTGAGGACCGTGAGGTTGGTCGCGTATTGTCCTTCAGTGGACGAAAAAGGCTTCTTCTGGAAGCAGTTAAAGTTTGATTTTGCCGAACGGCCCTTTGTCAGAGGGTCGGGAGGACTTCAGAAAAAAAGTTACTTGCTTTTTACTTGAAAGACAGAGATCAGGTAGATCACGTCAACGAGGTACTCTCTTTAGTTGTAAAGTCAAGTCGTGTGGAGATCTTCAAAATTCTATTTTTGCCCATGTCTCCTTGTAAGGCCTGTATACACGAGCAACATTTGTAAAACATTCTCAAAACACTTCACCTGCACCTGTTGCACAGTGTATACAGAGTAAAAACAATTTGAAAACATTTTGAAAATGTTTTGAAAAGAATTGACAGGACATTTCTTTTGCAACATTTCCAAAACATTTTTGAATTGTTGCCAGTGAATGTTTTGGAAACGTTTTTGGGAATGTTTTGCAGAAGTTGTTCGTGTATCCAGGTCTTTATAATTTGGGTCTATACAAAAGATGAATGTTTTAACGTCACCTGACAATTTTCTTCTCATTGCTTCCGGTATGGAGACAAGTGCTATCGAATCTAATTTACTCAGTACTGTAGGATAAGGACTTGAAAATATTTATAAGTGGTTGGCTGATAGATAATGAATTACCTTTGCATTTATAAAAAAAAACACACAATCTATACTTTTAGACTGATTCATATGCTGAAAAGAAAAGTCCAGAGTCAAATTTATTTTCGATATAGTAAAGGAGAATATATTCAAAGCTGTTTGGTGAAATTTTTGTTCATTTCCCTTATTCGGGTCAGGAGATATTAGGAATTAAACTTTTCAAATTTTCTACAAAGAACGAACCTGAAGCAAGTAAGCGTGATGTCATAGATTCACATTGTTCACTGTTGTTGTTTTTGTTTATAGTTAACCACCAGTGTTAACGCCGTTAAACTCTGATATATTGGTACCATAGGTGCACTGTGAGCAATGGAACTTTAAAAACTTTGAACGCCTTATAGGGGCAAGATAGCACCCTTATCATTTCAAGGTCAGACTGTTAGGATGAAAAAAAAAGAAAAATCAAGAAAAAATGGGTAGTAATGTGTGACATCATAACTGCTTGCTTCAAATTTACTTCTTGCAAGAAAAGTGACAACTTCAATTGCTAATATGTCGAAAACCGAACATGCAAAATGAATGAAACTCTTACCATAATGATTAGACAATGTTACCCTTCTAACATATCAAAGATAAATTTGGCTCCGGATCATTCTTTTAAAGGGGGAAATAATGAAGTTATACCAATTGGAAGGTGTGTAGTGAACCACAGGCGCGTAGCCAGGATTGTGTCATGGGGAGTTTGGGGGCACGAAATGAGGGAAAAGTCTAAGGACAGAGAGATATACCCGCTATTTTAGGTGCTTTTTTGCATTGCAAGGTTGTGTCATGGGGGTTCAGACCCCCCCCCCCCCGTTGCTACGCCATTAGTGAACTGTCCTTTTTTGTGATTGGCAGTTGAGAGTAATGACACGATAAACTTTTTCTCCTCAGATGTGAAATTTCCTATTAGTAGCTGGTTTACCTTCAATATGCCGCATTGCTGAACTACTCAAATATTATGAAAGATAATTTTAAAAGAAGGAAGTTGAAAATTGTGAAATTCAGCTGTTGCTGCAAAGTAAGTTTGGAGCGACTGAGCTTGCCTTGTAAAAACATTCTGACCTCAGGATTCAATGTAATTAAATGGATCTGATATTGAATCTTCCACTCGGGCCAGATATTTTGGGAGCTAAGTTTGCGAACAGTCTTTTCGAAAAGCTACGTGTCAAGATATTGGTTAAATATCATTTTATGTGAGCATCTATTATGGTATCTGATTATACTCATTGCTAATATTGGAGGCGCTCTGTCAAATCTGAAAAGATGCTCCTGCAGGTCTACCAAAGTATTTTGCGTACAGCACCTTCTTTTCTTTGACGTGCATCCTCGTACCTGATTGACCTCCCTCTTTGTAAACATTTATTGGCTTTTCTTTTTAAGGTTAAGCCAACGTTACAGGATATTTAACTGCGTGGTTCAACAGTATTTATCTTATTTTCTAGTATCTAACAGTACTAGTGCCGGCCTTTTCTGTGACCGCCCTCCAAAATTCAGTGCAAATTAAGGTCGTATGTACTAATGAATTTGGAGGCACATTCTCTAACCCAGAGCCGAAGTGAGTCAAACCGTATACCAAAATCTTTGCTGTGTTTGGTCAATTGCGTGACGGAGGGATGCGTCAATGCACAAAAAATTTGAAACTCCAAACGACCATTCACCGACACTGCGGCGGGGGTCACAGACTACGTCTTGCAATTGACAAAGGCGTTGATACAATTAGCCCCATTCATAATCACCAACAATAGTTTATGGTATCAAAACTTATCTTTTAAAAGGGTTACAGAAGCTGCATTATTTGAAATTTGGGTAGTTTGGGTGAAGCTATTATTCTTAAAGGGCTAATCCTCTTACCCCGAAGTACACTTCTTATAGGGGGTAACAGAAACTCTCAACTGGCTCAGCTTTTGACTGACTGCTAATTCAAACAATGCAGAGTACCAAAAGTTTATATTACACAGCATGAACTGTATTGAGAGTTTTTTGATTGTACACATTGAACTTTTCTTCACTCGCCCTGAAACAATAAAACTGAGATTGTGTCTGGATGAGGGTGAATGTCAGACAATTGTGGGAGAGGCTTAAGTAAGAAGGTTAGGAGAATTGGTACTGTCTGGGGTGAGAGGATTGGGCCTTTAAGCAGCAAACCACTGAACTTATTTCTTAAAAAAAATCTACCGTACTACCTTACTTTGAGTGCTTGGTGTTTTGTTTTGTATGCATACATATTAATAATGAAAATATATTTCTTTGCTATAAAGCAAACGCAGTATTTCATTTTTATGCACATCTATCAAAAGCCAGTTTAAATTTGTTACTGCGCATTTCGGCCTATGGTTGCGTTGTATCGTATTAACAGATTATACATATCTTTCGCAGAGAAATGCTAAGCTTTTTATTTATCAGGCTGGTCTATATGACTGGTGAGCTGATGTCAGATTTAGATTGATATCCATCATCATTCTTCGGACTTGGTCTAGAAATTGAGTATACATTGTATATCCATGTCATCCATCAGACCTAACACAAACAAATCATAAAGTTAGCTAGGACGTTAGTTGATGAACGAACGTCCTCTATTCCGTTTTCGTAAACTGACCTGATACTTAGAATAAAGTTTTCTTTAAGAGCAAACACAGTCGCCCCAAACTTGATATGAAACAGCGGCAAAAGCCCAACTTTCTTATTCCTCTTCCAAGTACCTTCCCATGATATTTTCAAACTTCAATAATGCATCATCAAGGTAAACTAAGCACTACTAGAAAATTCTACCACAAAAGTGGAAAATATCGTCACATGATTTTCAAAAGGAGTTCATGATATAGACGAATCCTATTAGCGCTTATTCTTAGTGACTGTAGGCAGCCATATATCGGGTCCATCACATTTTAATCGTCTTCATTTATTGTCTACGTAAATTTCAAATCCTCATATTCAGTGAAATTGAGAAAATCAAGATACTTTTTAGTGTACAACCATCGATCGAACAGGTGAGGAAGGAAATTGAAAGATTAAAGGTGATGGACCCCAGTAATGGCCGACAAAAAATCAGACCATCACAATCTGTCCAGATTCGTCTATAGGACAGAAATACTAAGTTGAGATAACTACGTTTTCCCTTTCGATAAAAAAACATGACAATTTCACTTAGTTCTTCAGATTGTTTCCATAATAAAATGTGCTTTTTGTTTTGTTTGTTTTAGATTGTAATGATCCGACAAAACATCCAATAAAGATTTTGGCCAATGACTTACTTGGAAAGTACGGCCCAATCACCGTCCGTCCTTCTTGGGACAATGAGAATACGGCAACCATCGTCTACTTCGAACTTTTAATCGCACAAGTTGTAGAATTCGTGAGTTGGACGTTTCTTCATTTTCCCAAATTTGTGTACATCTTTGTAATATAATTTAAGAAGGGTGATTTGCACATAGGCTACTTTACTTTACCCAGAGCTGTAACGTAAGCAGAATTATTCTCTTGGAGGGGATTGATTTCGATTTGGAAACAGGAAAGCTCCTAGGGCAACGATCTACGTAAAGGAGTAGGTAAGTAGCTTTTTTTTCCTTTTTTTAATGTGGGTGGGGCGCTCGCACCAATATTCCCTTTGGTTGCGCACAATACTGGGTAATACGAGGGACATAGCAAAGTTTCCACTTCTTTTTACCAAGTTGAACAATTAGATTGGATACCCAAAATAAATACTTTTCGTAACACTGACAACTTTATTTTGTGTTGAGAAACTTTGATGATTTTGTTTAGTGCCAAGTTATTACATGAGCATGACTGACCCCTCCTCTTACGTACAATAGACTGGCATATGACTTCAGGATTTACACATGCTAAATATACCTATCGGCACAAGTATTTGTCGCACCTTAAGTCTTGGTATTCTACAGATAAATGTTTCTGTAATGCAGAGTATTTAAAATCTATTTCTTATTGTTTTATCGACAGGACGAACGCAAACAGCAGGTCACTTTGAATGGCTGGATGAAACAGGTAGGTTAACTCTATTCAAAAAAAGACTGCAGGGCAGAGACGTGGCGAGAGGAGGGGTCACGACCCTCCACTTTTTGACAAGGAAGTTTTCAGTATGGGCCCTTTTCATAATAACAATTACAAAGTATTGTGGGATGGGGTTTTCATTTTACTAAGTCAAAAACAGCACACACACATACCGACATTCTGACCCACAATACTTTGCAAAACTAATTTGGAAAAAGCTCTGTTATTACCTTACCAGTTTTCAGGGACAATTCCTGGCTAACAAAAGTAATCAGTGAAAGCCATAGCGCAAATCCTTACTCGAATGTGGAACAAGTGCATATCACTTCGGTCAAGAATTTACTGTGTAAATATCTGATGACAATGGGTGTATTTCCAAAGAGGGGGATGTAACCCTCATCCAGGTTTGACGACTATGCATGAAAGACTGAAATAAAAAAATCTGATAAGGTTAAAAATAAAAGACCGCTAGTTTAAACTACTCGCAAATTATCAGATTGTTACGTCAACAGTACTGAGTATTAATGAGCTAACATACTAGCTAACACAAACATTTCGACCAGGTTTGAACTGCGGGCCCACTACATAAATCTGTGCCTGGATATTGATGAACGAACCATCACACCTTGATCAGGTGGCACCCCACCCCCACCCCCCCACTACTGACAAGAAATCTCCGCTCCTGAAGAAGAGCGCACATGAGACGACTGGAGAAGAGAACAACGATTTCTTGGGTTATATGGGAGTAACAAGTATAGTTTGCAGTGCCCATTTCTGTCATATTTTGAGTCATAACCTCGTTTTCAACAAACTGGTGTAAGTTAGTTCGATGGAATGGTCTTTGCCCAGTTTCTTCCTTTGTCCACTTCATCCCGAATGAAAAAGATGAGATACCACCCTAGGGTGACTGATATTAAAAAATATCCTTTCATGCTTGGTAATAACTTTATTGGTTTATTGGTCTATTACCGTCAACGTTATCTCGCGACAATCCCTCGATAATGAGTATAAAATATGTTATCTCGGGCTATCCCATTTTACTCGAGGTTTATGTTGTTTTAATCCGACTAATTTCTGGAACGTCGTCTTTATGAATAAAACTATTGTTATTTATGAATAAAGACCAAACAACTCTGGACCTGTGCTTTAGGATATTGCACCTTCGAAGTTAATGCTATTGCGGGATGCACGAGGGCGCAGGCTCCGAGAGTGGATTATCTTGCCTTAATGCATAATCCATCGTTGTTAAACCTTTAATTAAGGTCTTAATAGATATTTATTGAGTGCCTTCATTGACGTCACAAGCCCTGCCCCTTTTGACAGGCACTGACGTAGCTAATATAGCTCGCTAAAAGCAGCTGACTACCCACGTCACTGCACTGAAACACTGTTGAATTTTCCTCTACATTCAGTGACGTCACAAACCCTGCCCCTTTTGACAGGCAGTGACGTAGCTAATGTAGCTAGCTAAAAAGCAGCTGACTAACTGTACTGAAACACTGTTGAATTTTCCTCTACATTCAGTGACGTCACAAACCCTGCCCCTTTTGACAGGCAGTGACGCAGCTAATGAAGCTAGCTAAAAAGCAGCTGACTACCCACGTCACTGCACTGAAACACGGTTGAATTTTCCTCTACACTCAGTGGGCTTGTCTTACTTATGATACGTCAGGGGAAAACCCTCTTAAATCTTAGTGAAAATTGTACGCTTCTTACATCATCGCAATTTTTTTCATTCAAAGAGACTGTTTTTAAGCCACTCTTCTGCGAAATGCCGTCCATCATTTTGTCATTTTCCCAGATATGGCAAGATGACTTTCTTCGTTGGGATCCTGCAGATCACGGAGGAATCACCACTCTGATGTTAAATGAAGATCAAATCTGGTTTCCTGATGTCAATCTCTACGAAAAGTACGTCGAATGCATTCAAGTACTCCACAGTGTAAACTTGTGAAACAATTTTTTGTGTCCTTTTTAAACCCTCTACTGTAGTCCAGCTAACCTCCCGTGGAGAACATGCTTCTTTTGATCTTTTCGTACCATTCGTCGAGAGTTCCAAATGAAACATGCCTCTTCACCGTGGTTACCGTGACTACCTCCACTCCTGCCTGTTGGCATCATCTTCCACAACAGAGAAAAAATCTGAAATACCTGTACTAAAGATCTCTTGCGGTAGGCCAACGGTAAGACATGCCAAGGAAGAACATGATGACACGATATCGCAAGCACTCGAAAGCACAAAGTAGCCTGAGTCGTTATCGGAAAACATCGTTTACGTAATATAATACGGTAGACAATGAAGCAAAAAAAATTGAACTTTGACAATAGATAACCTACTTTCTTCCTGAGGTCCTGGAATAAAAACATGGAAAATGAAATAACTTAAGGTAAAAACTAAAAACGATGGAAACTAAATGAAAAGAAGCCATTTCCTTTTTAAAGTAATGAGAAAATACAGCAAAACAAATCTGAATTGTGTATCCAGCATGCATCGATGTCCGAAGAAAAAAATCATGGGGGAAAAACTTAAGATTAACGAACCCGTTGTTAGGAAAAGAGCTTTACAGGGGTAAAGACATTATGACCAAAAGATGGGAAAGGAGGATTTCCGCGCGCTGAGTGCGCTTAAAAATGTTTGGACTGAATTACCATATTAAAAAAAAAATCAAAATTGAAGAGTTATAAAAAAAAAAGTCAATTTTTCTGTAAATGTATGATTTGCATCGCAGGTACTACGAAAAATAAACTTATAAGATTTTTTTTTTTTATTCTGAAGTTTAGAGGAACTTTGGAAGGTTTATCGACATCACAAGTTATTTGTCTACACTGTAAAAAGTTCTATCAACTTTTATCCAGCTTGTTTGAGTATTTTTACGTAACTTTAAGTACTTTTAAATAAAAAGCGAAATCATACTGCTAAATTGTCAAATAAAAACAACTCGAGTTGGTCAAATAATTATTTTCGTAGTATAAACCTGTAACGAATTAGTTAAGTTCTTTTGGGACCAGCCTGGGTAATTTTTTAATCCAACAGTTGAGCAGAATGGATACGTCGTTAGTTAGTTAGCTAGTTAGATAGAGTTATACGGCCCAGTTTCCAACCTGGATGGATATGTAAACAGCCAGGTAAAAGTGTACCTACCAATTTTAGACGGTAATTCGCCCTTTCACGAAGGTAGTAGTTCTCGGGTTGCTCGGCCTACCCCAGTTGCTTTGGTGAGACACCGTCGTGTTTTAATCATAAATTCAAACTCAGAGCCAACATACCTGGTACTATTGACGCAATGAAAATCAGCATTGATATCGTATGTAGTCTACAGATTCCCAATCAATTTTCTCAAAACAGTTTACCCTTAACCTTTAGATATGGGGGTATTGAATACATTTTGGAGGATATTTCATCATTTGTTTTGGGGACCCGGAATGCTAACTGGCATTGCAGCTTTTATACATGACCATATTGTGTCGAATTGCAAGTTAACCCCAGGTAAAGAGTGTTTTCCCTTGACGTCATAATTGTTACGTCATGGTCTCTGCCGGACAAAAACTCATCAGTCATTTCGTCCGTGTGTCCTCAGCGGTTTGTCAGCTAACTATACGCTTTACAATATAGTGTTTGCCAGGTAGTCGAGGAAGAGGCGGAGCTTGTGAGGTCAGTGAAAACACACTTTTAGAATATACCATCTTCTCTATCCACAATTATATTTCCCTGCAAAGATATTTTAGTATAATAAGACCCTCGGGTCCATTGATCAGTGGATAAGAGACGAAAACATGCAAGAAGCCTCAAAGATAATTTCTTTAGACTTATCTTTTTATTGGGAAGTATCAACGGCTCAAGTTTCGTTTTGGGTCCCACTGAACCCTTCGACTCACAAGAACTGTCCACCTAGTCCCCCAATAGCTATACGCCACTGCATATGGATACGGTACTATCTCTTCCTTTATATATTTCCTCTCGTTCCATTTTCAGTATTGATCCGGGGTTCCTACACACTTCTCCATTATCAATTACACAAGTCAATAATACTGGAACTGTTTCTTGGTCCACCCCTGTTATCATACAGTCATCCTGTAAGGTCCGGGTCCGCTACTTTCCTTTCGACACACAGGTTTGTACACTGACTTTCGGATCTTGGTCCATGGATGGTTCACAAATCAAGATGAGAGTTTCTAAAGGTCAAAACAGAGAGGTGAGTTATAAAACCGCAAATTTGATCGGCAGTTGAATCGGGGGGATGGTGGGAGGACTGGCTATGATACCCTAAAGCTTGGCTCCGCGTGTAGACTGGATTACCTTTTGATTCCCTAATTTCAATGAATATGAGAGTTTAGAACTGTACATAGATAATAAAAGTAAAATTAAGACGGTTTAAGGCTAATGGACCTCAGTAATGACCGACTTCACTAGCTGCTCGGATTCGTCCATATTATATTACTTTTTCAGAAGTTTGATGTTTACTCTTTGAGTTGTTCATTTATTTAGGTCCAGATTGCACCCGTAATGCTATTTCCAGATACATTTTGAAAATTTAAATTGACGGCACCGTGACTATTTGATAATAAAGTACACATGGTAGACTTTAATTGCACACACAACTCTAAACTGCACTGAAAGTGCTCAAAGTGAAATATATGTTCGTTAGTAAGTTAGTTATTTATTTAGTTAGTTAGTTGAGATTTAACGAAACTCCAACACGAATGTGTTATATAGTGTCGTAATCTTTAAATACTGTTCAAGTCCTCCCGTCTAGTCGCCCCTTACGACAGGAGGTGAATACCGTGGGCATATTCTACAGCCCCAGTACACAGGGGAACAAGTGAAATATATGATGAATAATATTAATATGAGGGTAAAGACTTGTACATTTATGTAAATGTGTAACGTACATCAGCGTTACAGTACATGATCATAAGAGTTATCAGATCGTCAGCATCATTAAGTTGGAAATATCTCGATCTTGCACTCAGAAATCCATATTTCTGAGGCTGTCAACTTGTGTAGTATTCCTGAATTCGAGAGGGGGTTTAGGACGTCGTTCATTATTACGTGATGATAATATCCACTTAACGTGCATTGGTCCATCATAGTCAGGTTTACGAGCATTATCCTTGGATAATCTCTTGGTAATGATACGAACAATGCGCTTATCTTAGGCTAGTACTCTAGTTTCATCAAGGTTGTGCTGTTACAACGGATTTTATACTTCTCTTTCTTCTTTTTTAAATCAAACAAATGTTGTGTATGAATGAATAAGGTTAAACAAAGCTGGGTCTTTGCATTAGAACAAGAAAATTTACTACCGGGGGTAAAAGGGGAAAAGAAGTCGCCTCAAACTTATTTTGACAAAACATCTTGATCCCCCAAAATTCTTCATATTTCGATTACAAGCATCTTCCATATTTCAAGACTTTCACTTTGCATATTCAAGTTAAACCAATGCGTTAGTCTCCCCAATTTCATAATTTAGTGCGAAAATACTGTCACGTAACCAGTGGCGTAGCCACGGGGTGGTTTTGGGGGTGGACCCCCATGACTCAACCTTGAAATGAAAAAACATCGGACCAACGCCCAAAACCCGCCAAAGTGCGGGAACTGAAAACACTCCAAAACACTAAAACCACCAAAATGGAAAAGAATACTTATCCAAAACCACTTTGGAGGATCGACAAACAATTCGAGGCTATCACTCTTCAAAAGATATGAACTCTAAATCGTTCACGAGAGAATAAAATTTTTACGACAGGAAAACTGCGCCTGACCTTTGATGCGACAAGTGAAAGAAATGAGTAGCCCCTCTTTTTGAGGGATCACTTCTGGTAGGCTACCTTTCATTTGCCGGGAATAACTGCAGGTAAGTGTGGGTTACATATGTAAATAGGAGGTAAGGAAGGGCGCTGCAGATTAGCGGTTTTTCTCTCCCCTTAGAATTTTCCCTCATGTTGTGATCCAACCACCCCCCCCCCCCCCCACATGTCACAATCCTGGCTACGCTACTGCACATGACTCTCAAGGCCCAATCATGAAACAAGAAAGACTAAGGCATTAATCCAATCTTTGGTGACTGAATTTCATATTTCATGCTCTTGCTGGTTGTACTCCTGCATCAGCTGACGAAGTCGGTTGCATATTGGGCAGGAGGACTGAGTTAGCCAAATTTGCCTTTGCCTTTGCACTCGCGTTAAAAGAATTGTCCAGAGGCAAACTCATTTTCGATTTGTCAAAAAGGAGCACACAACATTTTGGTATATTAAGTTTCACTCATTTCTCACCTACGGTTCTTGAGATATTAGCAATTGTATGTCAGTGGCGTAGCCAAGGGGGGGGGGGGGGCAAGTTGCCCCCCGGAAAATATTTTGGGTAAATTTGTGGAATTTGGGGGAATTTGAAGTTGACGAAAAAATACTTCCTTTTCCTATTTCTTTAAAGTTTTCTCACTATAAAAAATCGTGAAATATTTCTCATGCATAACTTGGAATTTCCATGCAACGTATTTCCCCAGATCTCGTACTGTCGTATGTATAACTGCAGCATGAAGCGCGCTTGACTCGCGTTCCGCAGAAGTGCCCTCTCTGCAGCAGCGTGAATGTTCTCTGGTACACATGCAGGGTATTTTATCAGTTCAGCGTATACTGTTCAACACCGACAGGCTATAAGACCGTAGCATATGATACCATCATCGAGCTAGTTCCCTACGTATTGTGAGCTAATGTTATGTTCATCAACTTGATGCACTATTGGATAATATGTTGCTACTAAATAGTAACATAATCATAGCCTCGTCAACGAAATATTCCCTCATTTAATTAGCACAATTTCCGTTTGATTTCGTTCTACAACCATTATATTTATATTCGATTTAAGGCTATCAGCAGTACATACCGGTAGGCCTGAGGGTTTTCCTTTTAATACAGATTGTGAACAAATTGTCTCCAGTTTTCAGGACAAGAAAAATATGGCATTCTAAGCATGCAGTAATGAGGCACAGAGAGTGTCATTTCCTGCAATCTAGGGTTGTTTCTAGCGAAATTTCCCCGGGCGGGACGCTCGGCGCGAACCCATGATCGCGCTCCGTGTATAACTGTCACCCGTTACTAAAGTTGACAACGCCCTGGGTTAGGTTAGGCGAGGTTTAATTGCCCAATTGCCAACCTATCGGTTGACAGCACCTTGGGTTAAGTTTAAGCGTTAATTGGCTTTCATCCTACAAGCTAGTACCGGGCAAGTTATAGACTGATCTTACTCTGTGTTTAACCATGGATGGAGCTAAAAACAATAGCTTACCGTTGTCTAGACATAATAATCATGCAAAAACGTATGATGTTTCCCTTATTTTTAAAGGACTGGTTTGGAAAATCAATCTGTTAAATCTGTTCAGAAACTTAATCTAATTAATCACTGGGGATAGGGGTGACAACGGGCCCATGATGACATTGTCTGAATCTTATGTATATAGTAGGCAACTTCAGGATGTTGTAGGCCATGTATTAACTTAGGTAACATTACATGACGTCATGATAATCTTGTTATTAACAGAAATGAACGTATTTTGTATGAAATACATTCACCTTGACATTCAAAATACACTGAAACTGAAACTGAAAATATACTGAAACTGAAAAGTTTTGGGGGAATTTCGAGCTTTACCTTCCCTGAAAAATACCCTAGCTACGCCATTGTTGTATGTAGCAAGTTTTCTATATAGAATTAACTTGATTGAAGCTAGCAGACATGATTTCATGGATGCATTTTTGAACAATGTTATGTTTTATTTAAAACTTACCTCTTAATTAAAGGTAATTAAACTCCGAAAAATTGATACCATAGGTGCATCCTGAGCAACGAAATTTTAAAAACTCAATATGCCTTAAGGGATAGAACCCCTATTCAAGGTAAAGAAGAACAGAACATGGGTTGAAAATGTGAATCCTGGTTACTGCAAGTTATCTTTGAATAGAAGAGGTATCAATTTCAATTGCTAATACCTTGGGAAACGAACATGAAACTTTCACCAGAATGATTAGAATATGCCCCTCATAAATTTAATTTTGGAATATTCTTTTAACCTAAGATCGTGCATTATCCTTTGACAAATGCATGGTTCATTTATGTTTCACTCTTACATGAAATTAGTAGGGTTCAAGATTCACCAACTATAAAGAGGGAGTTGTTATTAATACCAGCTCCTTGCTATATATTTTCACCAAATTAAACTGTTTGTATGGTTTAGCAGATGTGACAAAAAGAAAGAAAACAAAACATTGCAATATTTTTATTCAGTGCATTAAAACTAGATTCAACTCATTTTGTAACAGAGAGTTTTCTACGACAATGGGGTATGGAAATTTGATGGTATCAATGGGACTGCTGTGACGAAGAAATTCTCCTGCTGTGAAATTCCATTCGAACTGGCAGAATTTAACTTGACGATGTCCAGATATAGTGACTTTTATGTTTATAATGTCCTGATACCATGCTCTATGCTATGCCTTGTAAATCTGATGGTATTTTGGATGCCACCCCAGGCTGGTGAGAAGATGGCGTTTGTGGTTTCAAATCTTCTTGCAGCTATCCTCTTTCAGCAATTAGTTGGATCGATAATGCCACCATTGGGAGATGAAGTGCCTGTATTAAGTAAGAAAGTATTTCTGTTTTTTTAATAGGAGTGATCAGTGTAACCTGGGTCCTTCGTTTTTTATATATTTATGAATGTCAGATGCATGGCCACTTCTAAATGATCGTCATGCACATGATCATGATGCAACGATGGTGATGCTCCAGGCAGGATGACATATTTCCGAGAACTTAACTCTAGCTCCCTCCCCACTCTTGACATTTTAACTGGACCCCTGGGGCCCATTCCACAAAGACTTACGCACAATCTTAAGTTTGATTCCCCATACTTAAGTCAACAGTAAATCATACTTAAGATTGTGCGTAACTCTTTATGGAACGGGCTCCTGGTCCTTGATAGTCCACTTTGGAATTCCTAAATAGTCCACTTGGCATTCCTGCTACAAGTACCTAACACGCTAGGGACAATCACTGGTTTTCCATCTAAGGCAAAAAAAAAAGGCCGTGTCCAAGCTACACTGATTCCAAGTCTCATACTTTGCTTTCAAAGGATAGGGAGGAGATAATCGATTTTTCAAAAAATTGACATTTGTTTTTAAATCATAGTAAGGGCTAAAAGCAGGACTAGGGTTTACCCTTTAATGTTGTTTGGGTCCTTTTGGACCCAGACGGAGAGCGCGTGTGTCGCCCATTTTTACTGTTTCACGCGGAGCTTGAAACTGCGAGTGCAGGGTTCGTACTCTTTTTTCAAGATAAAATTCAAGCACTTTTCCAGGACTTTTCAAGGTATAACTTGGTTTTTCAAGGCCATCAAATTGCTCTTTTACAGAGCACTCCCAAATTTTTTCCTAGTATGAAATACTTCAGCACACTTTGAGGTTTTCAGGGAAAAAACCCTTTTTAAGGATGACAGCACTTATTCAATAATCAAAATGAACTTCCATGTTATGCAAACACTATCATCTTAAAGAACCACTGAACAAGTATCATTCAGGCTTAAAGCAAACCATCAACATTGTACAAGACAATCTGTAGTTGAAGGGACATTTTGCAGATTTTCATAAAAAGTACTATATAGGGCCCACATGGAACCTTGGACCAAAATGTAAACTGATCACTAACCAAGCATCACTACCACAGGCCTTCAACTCTATTCAAAATTAAAAAAAAAAAAAAAGTTAATCACTTGCAATACTTCACAAAATGGACCCTTTGGTCCACCTTTGGCCTTGGACTCCAAACACCTCAGGAGTCAGGTATAACTAGTCCTTGAACAGGACTCTATGCGATGTCCACTTCGTTCTACTCCACACTAGAGTAGGTCCCACCGTTAAGCATAGTACACAGTCCTGTTCAAGGACTAGGAATAATTAACCTGAAGGTGCCACTAAGTGAAATCATGATCATTGTAACAAACCATCAACATTGTACAAGACACTCTAAAGTAGTAAGCAATTCACAGAATTTTATAAAAAAGGGTCACAAAGGCCCACATGGGAACTTAGACCTAAGCTTCCAGAACACTGTATGATCACTAATCAAGTACCACTATATCAGGCTGGCAGCTCTGTCTAACATAAAGTTGAGGAAGGACTGACCATTTTGCAATATTTCACAATATGGACCATAGGGCACATTTTGGGCATTAGACAGAAACTTTCTACACACCCAAAAGAACTATTAACAGAGGATCACAAGATCAGTATGACAAATCATCAACATATTGTGAAACAAAATTTGTAGGAGGAAAAGGATTTTGCAAACTTTCATGGAATGGACCGTATTGGCCCATATGGAACCTGGACAAAAATTCAAGAATGTCGTAAACAATCCATCAGACAAGCATCTTTATTTCAGGCTGTTAACTGTTTTAAAAATTAAAAGAAAAAAATGATCGTGTATTATTTTACAACATGGACCCCACATACCATATTGGCCTTTGGACCTAAAATTCCTGAACACCCTGCAGGTACTAGTTATAGAGTATCACTATGAGAAACCATCAGCATTGTACAGGAGAACTGCTGGAGGAGAAGCATTTTGCAGATTATCATAAAATGGGCCACATGGGACCTGGGTCCAAAATTCCTTAGCACCCCACATGAGCCCCACCACCCAAGGAACACTGTGCCTAAATATCAATCACATTCATGACAGCACATTGGAAGAAAAAAAAAACAAGTGTGGACAGATAGGGGGACTGAGTGATGCTACCTGATCAGCATGAGCTTTATTTATAAGGAAAGGTATTCCTGGGCCCAGGCATTACATAGCTCACCCAGGGCTAATGGTGTCACACTCTTCAGATTTTAACTATAATTTGTATTAGAAAAGCCCTTCCTGTCAGATTCATCATCTTCTGTGCTTATTATGTGCAAAACAAGTGTTGCACTTGTCCAGCAACAATCCTGGAGGCATCGTTGCCTTTTTTTCACACAAGCAACTTAGCCTAACACACTATATGATAGGCAAATTGGAGCCTATACACGGAAAGTTTTGCCGATTTTTGTTCAATGCCTGATCGTTTTCTGATCATAAAATCAATGGGTTTAGATGGTTCTAAGGTGATTTGCCATTATTTGAGATGATAAGATGTATGTGTACATGTGTTTGGTAAATGTGGTTTTGTAAAATTCAAGCACTTTTCAAGGACTACGATGCAAAAGCACAAAATTCAAGCACTTTCAAGGCCTTGAAAATGAATGATTTAAATTCAAGGACTTTCCAGGTTTTCAAGGCCCCGCACGAACCCTGGAGTGGCTACCCGAAAATTCGGCCACAGCAGCAAAAAAGACAATAGTTTGAGGTCACGGTGTCAATAGCCTACGGAAGCCGATGCGGGGCGTCCTACGTCCGCTTTTCCGCCCACTCCCGAGGCGCGCAAATATGCCCCGATTGGAGCACAACGGTAAAGGGTTAAAAGGACAAGCGATATAACCCAGTATCAGAGTTGCAACCATGAAGCCAAAAGGCTTTGTGATTCCTTGCTGCTGAAATATAAGTCCTTTTGTTTTTTTCAATAATCCGTATTTCTTACATGAAAAAGGCTAGCGCAACAATTACTCCAACCTTAAACCAGAGATGCCAACATTTACATCCAGAAATCAGGGAGGTTTCACACAGGAATCAGGGGATTTTTTAAAATTACATGCAACTCAATGGGTAAAAGCTTGCTTAAATCACGGAGATTGTCATATTTGCTAGTTGGAATGGACAAAAATCCTTGAATTTTCAGGGAGTCTCCTGAGAATCAGGGAGAGTTGGCACCTCTGCTTAAACGACCGTTATTATTTGGCACAATCATGGTTTTCACTTTAAACATAGCTTTAACTTGTGTTAGTTCCATGTTTGACAGAACATGGCCAAAACTTACAAATGGAGTCTGGACACGTCTTCCCTTTGAGTATTTGTTCGAGAAAGTCAAATATCCTACAACCCCACCTTACCATCAGGGACTGCGTCAGGGTAGAGCAAAGCATAAGGGGGAGCAAAGCATAAGTTGAGGTCTCCTGTTGTTTCTTTTTATCCTTTTTTTTCTCTTTTCACATTTTCTTGCAAATATAGGGGGGGGTGGTTTGCCCCCTGCCACCCTTTAATGCCACCCCTGTTTGCCATCAAAGTGATGTCAGTTTGTATCTATGTCAGTGCCTTATGCTATTTTAAACTAATGAAGATTTCAAAAGATAAGTAAACACTTCGGATGAACACTAGTTTCTCTCAAATCTATTCATTATGTAGGTTTTTTTGAACAACAAAGGTCAACGACAGAAGCAATGATATGAATTTGAGTATCTTAAAAAATAAAATCATAAAAATGAAAACATTGTAGTATACTCATCTTACAAAGACAATATATGTAATGAAAAACAGTTCCTATGACCCACTATTCTCTTCTTCAATTCTTCAGGTTCATTTTTCCTGCTACAAATAATATTGTCCTGTATCGTTATAATTGGAACCACCCTCGTTTTGAGAGTATATCACAACCATGAGAGAACTAACAAACAGATCCCATCTTGGATACATGGAATCACATCCAGATACTTTGGAATAAAAAGCACGCTACGTGTTCCAAGATTGGTGGGAAAAAGACACTCAGATGAACTGTATATGCAAAACACTGGTTCGGTGCGTGCAAAACCGACAGAGCTTGATGATGTATACATGCATGATGAAGAACCATCTAAAGATGATGAACGGGAAATCTCATGGCAGGAAGTTTCAATTTTACTTGACAGAGTTTTATTTGTTCTTGCTTTACTTATCTCTATTGCTATTACCATCTTTGTTTCAGTGGCATATAACATATAAGGTGTAGAACTACTGTAGGGACCTTGGGGACCTGGGGGGGGGGGGGAGGGCCAGGGTTGACATAGAGGTTACAGATGGGAATGGAAATACTCCTGCTTTGGGGAAATGAGAAATGGAGGCTCCTTTTTCTATTGTGGACATTTTGAGCCACCTTAAGCTGGTAAATTCTACTTTTATTTTCTGGAATGTGTTTGACTTCTTTCAATGAAAATCCACCCAAAAAGCCACCCAATGAGAGCAGGCATTCAAGCAATGGCTATTTACGACAAGATTGTGAATGGACCCTAACGTTAAAATGCAGATGGCTTAAGACAAATACTGGTTTCAAGACATCCCTCAACAGTCTTGGAAGAGCACTATAGTTTGACAAAATGCTGCCATTCTCCATAGCATCTTCAAGTGATTTAAAAATAGATGAATAGTAAAATGTGACCCTTTATTGCACTTAAGCACATGTAAAACAGTTTGTATTAAAATCATACAACAGTTAAGGGGGTGCAAGGTATAGCCAGATGCTTGTTACTGGAGTAAAGAGGAAGTATTGTGAGGAATCAAGTGGCTGAGCCCAAACGAATGCATGCAAGTGATTTGGTGCATACAAGACAGGTTTTGTATGCATAAGGAGACATACTCTACGTGTTTTTATGAACTATTTCATTAGAAAAACCATGAAATAAAAACACACATATGGCAGGCAATAATTGAAATCCTGAAAATATGCAAAATCACATAAGAGTTTCAAGCAAATTAAAGGTTTTTCTTTTGTTAAAATGAACCTACCACAAGATACAAAGAGTGCCTGATATGGTACACCTACAATTTTTTCACCTTTTACAACATTGGTCGAGTTAGCAAGTATTTTGGTACTATTCCACCTTCATGGGTCCTTTTGGAGTGAAAGAAAATTTTGGTCCAAAATTCCTCCCAGTCAGCTGGAATTGTACCTCCCAGGCCTATTTGAAGCACATGTATATTAGAAACACTAGCTATCCTGTAAAAAAACATTAAAACCAACAAAATTTTTTCAAGGGGAGGAGGGTGACTGCCCCCTCACCCTTTGCCTGTCTTGCTACAAGAAGGATTGACTTGACAAAAAATATGCTTCAGGTTACAGCTTGCTCAGAGGTTGCCAACTACTGCTGGCCTTTTTCACTAACATCAATTTAAGCGATCCTTGATAAGTTGCTAGTAGTAGAAATGAGTTTTGGCTTTCACTAAAGCCTTTTGCAAACAACCATGGATGAAAAATTGATTGCTAAAGTTTAGTGAAATCATTTTGAAAAATCAGTTGCTAAATTGCCAAATTGTTAAAACATGTAAAGAACTTAATGCTGGTAAGGAATATATATGTCAATGATATGATATAAATAGTGGGTTTGGCTTTATACAAGGCACACAGCTAAGGGGGAAGCAACCCCCCTCCCCTTTGGATATATTTTTGGTAATTTTTATTGTTTTACATATTAGCTGGTATTTCCCCCTTTGGTACATGGTAAATAGGCATGGGAAAAGCAATTTTCAGTGATCTAGGAGGGTAAACAGAAGTATAACAAAGCAGATTCAACTAGAACTCGGGAAATTCAATCACTACAAAAGTAATGAATGTCTACTGATTGCAGTCTTAAATGGGCACTTGACAAGGAATACTAACCTTTTGTTCTGGCAACTTGTAATTAGATTATTTACCAGAATGCAGAAATATTATAAAGGTCTTTCAGAGTAAAAGCAATCTTAATTTTGTGAAAGTAACTGTTGAGTGAAAATTGGTATTAAAACAAAATTCTGCAGAGATGCAAGACTAGACATCCTCCACTACACTGTAACCAATCACAACATTCGACCATGATCACAAATTATTTTCTTTGTTAGGATTAAGTCCATATACAAATGTACTACAGGATTACAATTATAAAAAAAATTGTAAAAGAAATCTCTGATTGCCCCTTAACTAGATAAAAGAAAAATAAGTCTTGAAAAGAGAATGATGTCTTGAACAGTATCTTACTAAATGAATAAATCAGAAACATAAAACATTTATTTATGCATGTAACAAAGACTTTTTGAATATCACTCACACTATCTACCAATTCACTTTATTAACATGTTCCAATAACCTATTTAGTAGTACTGATATCTCTACTTGAAAGACTATGTTATCATTTCTTTGTTTAATTTCAAAACAAGTATGAAATACTGTAAAAAATACTGATATGTTTGCATTTTGTATGCACCTTTGATAAGATCTTGATATAAACTTTCAAATTTGATCTAGCCTTTCTCTGATTTTTGGTTTTCTCAGCAAAAATTGGAAATTAAATGTAAAAATAAGAAATAAAGAATTAAAAAGAGAAATATAAAAATATCACTAAATGATTTGTTTTAAAGTTAAGTTTACAAAAAGGTAGCAAATAACTAAGATCCAGCCCCTTCCACTTATCCTAGCCTCGGAATTCATTTTCCCTGCAACCAGGTTGGTGGAACAACTGAGCCAATCGGGATCATCTTTCCCAGGGTTAAACCAGCTGGTTGGGGGTCCATCTAGTTGAAAATTATCAGATCTATATTTAAATATCAAGCCAGTCTTGGTAAAGAAGTAAATCTTATTATCCGTCCACTGGAATATGGCGGCAATATTCTTAGGGGCTCCCTTGAACACTTCCTGGGTACTAAAAGGTCCTTGGACAATCTGCCACCAATTGTAAATATAGAATTCACTTTCTGATGAGAGAAAAGAGAAGAAGCAGTTTATCTTATCTTTCAATTCACCATCACAGTGTTGTATAGGAAGAAATCAACATTGCAGTAATACATAACACTTTGCTTATCCATCACTATCTCAGGAAATGGAACATTTGGCAGGTGATCCACAATACTAAGTTCATAACATAAAGATTTCTGCATTTTTAGAGTTAGTTTATTGGTAATACTAAAAGCTGGAAAAATGGAACGTTCTGATTTTTAGAGTTTCAAATTTAAAAAAAAAAAAGGAAACCGTTCCACTTAAAATGGGACAGTTGGCAAGTATGTAACTTATAGAATCTTAAAAAAAATTGTACAAATTGTGCATCAACAAGGCAATATGTATGGTGGATACCACCAACCCCTCTTGTGCATGATGCTCTACCTAAGCAATGGAGTAGGGAAAACAAGCCAGTGAGCAACAACTGGAAAAAGGTCGTGGCCCGCTCAACTTGAACCAATGGGTTGGAGACTGGGCCATTAAACTATATCTGACTAAAAAATCCTCTTCACAAAGTGAACATCCTCAGAATGTATTAAACCCTATACTTCAAAGCAGGCATGTAACCACAGGGGCATGGGGGGGAGGGGCCACCCACTCAGTTAGTGATAACAGCTATGAGGACTGCAAGAAAGAACAAAAGGAAAGAACAAAGAAACCATCTCCACCAAGCACTGTTTCAGTCAAGAAATGAAAGAGTAACTATAATATCTACATCATCATATTGTACAAGTAGCATTAATAGCATGTACACCTTATTTAAGGGACTCTGACATCCCCTGGAATGTATTTAAAAAGAGCCTATGAGTTCTAAATACATCTGAGCGATTGGGCTAAGTAAAGAAGAAAGCATCCTTTTGATTGTTTGTTCTTTAAGAAATTGTCAAATTAATTCAGTTGTATACCCAGACAGCTAACAAACAGTCTCTTAAATATGGCCTTGAGCAATTAAAACTCAGTAAAATGAAATTGATGCCTTGTCTATCAAATGCACTACACAGGTTTTCCAACAGTACATTTGGCAAATGAGACAGCCTTTGCCAGCTTTTTTATTAGTCTGTGTTAGTTAATTAGATGGAGTTCTATGGTCCAGTTGCCAAACAAATTGGTTCAAGCCGAGGCAGTCTTGTTTCCAGTAGTGGTTAGCTGGTTTATTTTCCCTACTCCATTGTTTATACTGAGCCCCAAGCACAATGGGAGTAAGTTCCATTTTAAAAGTCTTCAGTATGACCCAGCCAGGACTCGAACTCCTGGCCTCCAACTGCAAAAGGGATGCCCTAACCAGTTGACCATGAAGTTGGTCACTATAAATTTTGGGCAACTTACGTTGGCTCATCTGTGCCTTTTTTTTACACATACTTGTACATTCCTTTGTTTGGTCTGCTGATTGGATACTTGGATTTTTTTCTATGGTACTTTGATTTGGATTATATGATCAGGGCACAGACTTCCTATACATGGACAGAGCATACTGCAAGGTAGATTGTCGCTACCGTACGTTTGCGAAAAAGTGCACCAAGATGGCCGTCTACTATGGTTTTGTGTGAAAGTTTGGACTTGCTCAAGTACATCACCATATTTTGGAAGAAAGTTAAAATATTTTTGAAAAAAAAAGGTCAAGTTCAGGTCAAAATTACTACACACATTACTGAAATATAACATTTTTCTGATTCAAGTTAAACTTTAGTTTAAAATATTACAGCATCGTTGTCAATTCACACAAATTGTAGCTTCACGGCGGCCATCTTGGTGCGCCTTTTTTGTCCTAGTCGGTGGAGACCATCTACGGATCTGTCGTGCACGTTACATGCTCTGTTCATGTATATAAGTCCGTGGATCAGGGGTAGTGGTCACCATGTCATATACTAACAAAATTCTGAAAAGTTGCCAAATTAGCCATGCTCAAGTCTATCTATTGAAACGATTCGAATCTTTTGATTGACAGGCAAAAGTTGGTTTGTAAACTCTAACCCAAGTTGTTCACCTTACTAGAGAATGGACTCAAATTACCTGGTTGGGAAAGTTTTTTCTACTACTTGGACATAAATAAACTTATTGCTTATAAGTCAGCCATAAATAAAACACACACTAGGCACCCATCACAAAATGTGAAAGGACAAATACATCCTTTACCGAAGCTCTTTGCAACTGATGAAAGACTAAATACAGAGAAAAAGGTTTTGAACACAATAACTGCAGAAATTAATTCTTTATCAAAATATCAGGAGGTATGCAATGCTACTGAAGGACTTAAACAAAATACATGCAGTAACAGGTCCAGATAACTTATTTCTAGGTCAATCACATCCGCAAGAATTAAAATATCTTGAGTTGACTTATTGTTTAGGGTGCATAGCTTTTTCTAGTCCCCAGCAGTTGGCAGATTACTACCTCTACCCATTGTGTTCCTACTGAATATTCTGAAAGCTCAGCAAACACAAGCAGCCCACCAGGCAGGTTAATGAGGCAGCCATGGGTAGAGGCTAATAGCAGTGATCAATAGCCTTTCATTCCAGCACAGCTGTAAAACACATTTTTCCCTCTGTACACACAGTTGAAATTGACTATTATTTCCTTGTCTGCCTAAGGCAAGGAATTGGAAAATGATATGCTCCCTACATCATGCGAAAATGTAATTTGAAGAAATTTTGGTATCAAATAATAACTTTGACATATTTGCAAAAAATGACAAATGAAATAAAACACACCATAGTGGGCTTAATACATTCATGCAAATTGGACAACTCCTAGAGTAGCAGACATCTCACCACAAATCAAAACCAAAACAGAATAATGTGAGTACTAATGTAGGAGTATAGCTGATGTTCCCAGGCTTTAAGTTATGTTTCAATGTAACCCATTTTCCTATTATGGTTGGCAATAATTAGAAAAACCATTGTTCCCAGGGTTGGATGTTTAGTTCCCAGAAATGAAGATGATTGCATGATTCAGGAACTTTGATCTCTGAGAACATTGAATCACAGGAAAATTAACACCATGCTGTGGTGGATACCACATTTGTCAAAACTATGCTCTGAGATTGCTCAATCAAATTTAACTTGTATCTGTGCAAGCAACTTCTACCACTCTGGGGATTTTTTTTGCACAAGCCCCCTGCTGGTCAGTTCCCCCTACCCCTGTAATTCCCCTGGTGGTCTTCTCAAATGTGTGACCTTACACAGCCAAGGGGTTAAGTGTGCAAATTAAGGCACCCAAGAGACAGTTTTCACACACTCCTAGAAAGTTTTAATTTGTGGGTAACTAATACATTTGTGCATGTTTAACCCCCTGCAATTTTGCCTCCCCCAATTTTGCCTCCCACTGGACTATACCCCCAATACATCGAAAGGCTATGCGCTTGCTTCCAACTAGTTCCAAAGTTCATCTTGAAAATTGTACACCCAAATTCCAATTTTCAATGATTATACGGAGGTTGTTTCTATAACTTTGTGACCATTCAACTTCATCTACTCACCTCCAAATAGATAGATGTCTCCATTTTCTCTCAGTTCAAACATCCCAACCAAGTTATTGAGTTTGTGTCCTGCTACATTCAACATTCTGTTGATGTCTTGTGGAAAGGACGCATCCAACTCCTGCTTCATGTTGTATCGCCACAAAGACTTCCCCTGCCACGGATAAATATCAAATTATGTGAGATAATGCTAACATGGTACAACCTACACAAATATCAACCAAAATTAAAACTGTCAGTTTAAGAAATATTTTTAGCCATCTATCTATGCTGGAAATGTTGAGGTGATATACTTCTTTGTGGGCACTGATTTTGAGGATTGACCAAAGAAGAAAACCAGAATAATTAAGTTAGCATATAACACATGCAATAACACACTTGACAACACTGCTATATAAGAACCTTCAGCAGATGCTTGGCTGTGATCAAGAAAGAACTCAAGAACTTGACCTCAATGGACACAAAGGTCAAGGGGGTGAAACTTCTCTTTTTCTCTCTAAATTTTCACAACAATGTGAAAATCACAAGTTAAATAAGGTGAATGGTAGATGGTACGGAGGGGTGACATACATGGTTGTTTTGCCAAGTTCATTTTAAGTATTACTTTAATTTTTAACCGTAGAATTCGTTTCAATCAAATCGCTCTTGAAGCTCAGAAAATGGTACAATCCACTTAAACTGGAACAGTTGGCAAGTATGTAACTAACAGAACAGACCTAGTCACCTCAATGAACTCAAAGGTCCTGGGGGTGAAACTCCCTTTTTTTCTCTCCATGTTCACAATATGCAAAAATCACTGATAGGTATATAAAAAATTGACATTACTTTTAAAATATTACCTCTTTGAGATTTTATGATCACTTTTAGCTTGGGTTCCAGATGTTCTGATTGATCAAGACATGTCCTTCTTTTCTTGGTTTGCAGTTGCATTCAGACAGACTTCCTAAATTGCTCAAAATATATCACAGGTTTTTCCTGATTTTTTTTTTTTAAAATATTGCACCACTTTGCATCAAGACTCACATGTGAACTGTAACAAATTTCCAAAAGCAAGGGAACACCACTTCCCCTTGGTCCCCTCCTGCTGACAAGCGGTCCCTGTCCTCTTTTAAGAGAAAAATATGGTACCCTTACTTTTATTACTATATTTTTAATACTGTAATTCAGAAAAGCAAAACATTCTGATTTTTGTAGATTTTTACAACTCATCTGTACAAATATCACTATCAATACTAAGATTGCAAAGGATAATCTTAACCATATTTGGTGGATACATACTTTCAAGTCCCAAAGTTTCATATTAATTCATGTTATTCATTACAGAAGTGAAGAATAGGAAATATCTAGTAAATGGGCAGTATTTGATGGCTTTAACTTGGATTTATGACTGTGTTTTGGTTATTTATCGATTTTGTTGCATCCAATATCTAACTATAAAGTTGAATATCACCAAACTTTTAGAACTGTTTCCGTTACTTCATGATCAGACTTCATGTTAAGATCAGTTCATACTTTTTCTAAAGGGTAGCAAGTCCAAAACAAGACTTTCAGAAAAAAAGTTAAATCAATATTTTGATTGTTTATAACCATTCAACAACTGCATACCTTTTACTGAATGTGTATGAGGACTGCTGAATGCATTCCAAGATGCAACAAACCGCAAGAGATGGGACCTGGCCTTCCACACCCCTAAACATACCTGAAGACTTATGATACATGTTTCCTCCTTTGTATACCTGTACTAAAACCAGGGGCATCGATCTGGTTTAGGGATTTGGGGGCAAAAATTTTCCAACAGCTGGGACTGTGGATCATGTTCCAGACTTAACTCTTCTAGCAATCCACCCACACTGCGTGTTTGGTCTAGTGGGAGAGCAACAGCCTCTCATGCGGAAGGCCCAGGTTTTATTCCCAGGTCAAGTCATACCAAAGACTCTAAAAATGAAACCTACTGCCATTGTGTGTGATGCTCCCCATAAGCAGTGGAGTAGGGAAAACAAGCCAGTGAGCCACAACCGGAAAAAAGGCTGTGGCCGGCTAAATTTGAACCAATAGGTTGGAAACCAGGCGTAAAACTCCATCTAACTAACTGACTAACCCACACAAATGAAAGTGCACACATGTGCACACAAAAACAAATAAAAACTCACATTGACACACATATACACCAAAACACAGACAGATTTTGCATTATAAATGCAGAATTATTTAAAGATTATTACTTTAATAGGCTTAGTTTGGCATTTTCTCAAAGTCCTCAAGTCATTTAAATACTGCAATATTGTATTTTGTTTATTTTGCCTGTTGTTTTTCAATGTACTTAAATTATTGGGGGGGGGGGCAAAATGATATGAGGCAATTCCTCCCCCCCCCCTCCTGATTGATGCCCCTGCTTATAATCTGGACAGCTATGAACTACAATTTCAGTTTCTATGTTTCTTTCTACTTGATGACTTCTGAGGTCTTCATACAGAATATTCAACTTGCTGAATAGTTTGAAGTCTTAACTGTATTGTTTGTACTTTGTAAACTTTTAAATTATGATCATATGGACCTGGAGCATGATATTTTCAAAGACAGATTCCTCTTAAATTTTCTCCCTATAGCTGTCAAAATTTCTAGCATGGAAATAAAAAGAAGTCTAGACAAATCTAAAATGGATAAGGTCACTGTAGAGTTTATTTTCTTCAAATATCTGCTTAATCTTACAAAAATACTATTTTTCTCACAGGTGTTTCTTATTTTAACCCTGTATAAAATCATTGAATATTAAATGTTAAGCAAAGAGCACATGTCACATGATTTGAAGGGCCCATTCCTAAGTTAGTATGACAGGGAGATTTCAACTTGGAGTGGGAGGGAGAAAGCAGTTCCTCTTTAAATAAGTTGAAAGAAAAGCACTTTAGGATACCTTTACAAAGAGCAGTTTTCCAGCAGCATCTTTGTGCCAGAAGGTATTTTTCAGCTGTGTTCCAGTGTGTAAATTATTTTGCAGTCCAGACCATCTTTGGGATATCAGTCGAGGGTAGCCTGTCTTGATCCCTTTGTCTGTGGCCCGCCAGACATATGAACCTGTAGAATGCAAGTAATGAACAAATTGTACACATCTAAAATCAATTAAAAAACTTGAAACAATACAATTAATGAAGGGCGCCACCACTTTTGAAAGTTTTTTTCATTGCATTAACTCCACTGGAAATGAGTTGTTAAACAGTGCCATCTTCCAATCTGGCTGGATTGCTTTTTCAATTGTTTATCTTGGAGCAGATTATTTCACCATATTTGAAACAAATTTCAGGTTTATGAGGTAATGAGGCATTCACAAGGTGTCCTCCATCATTGTTATTTTGGTCAATTTCATCTCTCAGATGAGACATCAATCAGGTATGCCACCCACACAATTGATAAAAAATTTCACGAAGCACTACAATATAAAGATAGACTACTGTGATAATGATATGAACAAAAGCAAGAAATTAGAGAAATTCTACCTGTGGAGACAAGATGTGGCTATTCCATCTACTCCTTAAAAAAGTGGAATGGGTTTGAAAAATATTATTGATAGCCCTCCACACCCTGATCATTTTCCAAACCAAGATCTTTGCTTTCAAGTAAGGTCCCCCTGTTCCATCATACATACCATATGTATTTGTCTGGCTAATGGTATTGTACAATCAGTCCAGATCATATTACTGCTGCTATGATCAACAATATTACAGTGGATCACAACTGGTGTGCATTTCCGTATCACATGACCCTATCTAGTTAATTAGTTACTTAGATGGAGTTTTAAGGACCAGTTTGCAAGCAATTGGTTCAAGTCGAGATGGCAACGGCCATCTAACAATGAATTGAGAACCTACCCTTTAATATGATAAGTTCTCCTTCATTGGTAGCAATCACAGCATCCATACTTTCCTTGCAGAGATTGGGCACATTAGGATTGTTAGCACCAAGTTGAGCCTTTGTTCTTGTATTAGGAGCTGTAGTCATTCCGTTTCCTGAAAATGATATTTGAAAGAAACATTTTTTTTACTACAAATTTAGTTCCTTATTTTTTAGTGTTTCATTAGCCACTGAAGTTCATGTCTGCAGAGAGAAACTTACCCTTTGAAATATTTTCTTACCACATTCTTTTTTTTTTACCCTCTTTCCAATCATTAACCCCCCCCCTCCTCCTCTCAAAAAATTAACAAATGTTGCATGTTTTGTTATCTGTTCTATTAACTCCAGGCCATTTAGATCCTTTCTTGTTTAGAATATGCAACTATCCTTAACAAAACTCCCCAACAAAATTTCAAAGCACTCCCCAATTGCAAAGCACTGCTTAACTTCTGTCATATCAACTCATGGCCTTTATACAACAATATAAACCCCAAAACTTTTCAAAATATTTATTTGGAAGATTTTTAAAGGAAATGAGTAAAAACATACACACACCAAAAATGAGTTGGACAGTATGTCATTTCCAATAACTTGTTAGGCCTTCAGGAGATATTTCTACACTTAACTTTTTTAGAGGCAACAGATACACCTTTGGATGAGATGGCTTACATTCAAGAGAATGTGAGGCCAAAATGAGGCGAATGTACAAAGTGATTGAACTTAGTCATTCATCTGATCATATCTGAGTTCCTTGGAGGGGAAATTTTTTATAAAACTCCCAAACCATCAAAATTTCAAAGTATATTGTCAAGATAGTAATCAATTTCCATCTGATTGGTTGGAATTATAACCCTGTAAACAATCAGAAGTGTTTTGCCAACTCTCAAAGACAACTTAAAAGCGATGAGGCCTACGGGCATATTGAGATGTAGGCTTAGGATACTGTGTACACACGGTCAATGTCCACTCAATGGCCAAGGGCCAATGACATTGAGTACTCTCAAGAGATGGCTTTAAAGGGTGTTATAAACACACTGCCAATCAGGTTTCCTTTAAATGATGAGACCCACTGTCTAAATTTATGGATTCTCTAAGCCTGTAGCCACCTTCTCCCGTCCACCACCACCTGACAAGACGGACAAAAATAAAGGTAAGGAGCAGTCCCCCCAAACTTATTTTGAAGCAACAGTTAAATATCACAATTTTCTTCTCATTTCTCTTCAAACTTTCTTTCATAATATTTTATGACTTCCGTATTGCATACTCAAGGTGCATCAAACAATTACTCTTACTAAATTTCACATTTGAGGAGAAAAAATGTCACATGACTCTCAAAAGCCAATCATGAAATAGGTCGGCCTACTACACTACTTCAAGTTGGGATGACTGCTCTAGCCCTTTAAGCTCTTTGTTGCCTACCATGATGCACTACAATAAAAGTTCAAGGAATCATCTAAAGCGGTTATGTTGTGCATCCTGCAGATTCAGTTTTGATGGGATATGTTAGGATTATGTCAATCTCTACACCATTCCTGAAAAATATATATATATATATATATATACATATGGCAGGACTAGGAATAATTGAAGATGCATTAGGAATTTTTAGGAGAATAAATTTATTACATCTAATAACAGTTCTGAAGCAAAGTACATTTTTAAAAAAAAATTCCCCTTAATTCATTGGTAAATACATGCATTGGGCAAAATGAAATTCCCCTGCCTATGAGCCAACATTCTACTACCAAGAAAACCATGCCCCCCCCCCCCACTACGGGATAACAAAGCCTTCATGACTAACTTCCTGGTGTACATTGCTTGGCTTCATTCTTGACAAGATAAACACAACAGATACTACCCACTGCGAATAGACGCAGACGATAAGAGACAAAATTCAAACTAAGAAGTGAGTTTTGATGGGATAACTGCAGTTAAATGCATTTCAAATTTCTTTTCAGCAAAGCTACTACAAAAGTACTGATATTTCTACACCCCTGAAAACGGAGATTTGTCATTTCAGGAATTACAACATGAATGCCACATGCCTTCATAGTTGTCTATGATCCAAATGGAGGATACTTTTAATAGATATGAGAACATTGACAAGAAACTAAACGTAGCCTCTACAGCAATGAAGTGAATATGTGGATCATGGAAATAAGAAAAACTGCCAGCGTAAATTAGGATGTCCCATAAGAGATACTTTAAATACTCTAGACTTAGGTATATATTGATACTCAGGTGCCCATCCAGGATTTTAAGAAAGGGGGTGCATACGCTACCAGCCTAAGGAAAATGAGAAAATGACAAACACACAGCCACAGCAGGAGGGGGGGGGAATAGTCCTCCCCCAAGAAAATTTGAACTTTAGATGCAAATAGTGTGACTTGATATGATTTGGATACAAGGGAAAAAAATCTTTGGTTATTCAAAAAAGGGGGTTGTGCATCGCATCTACGCCTGATATCGTGCATGGTAAGCACACAAGTGTGGCATCACATCATAATCAGTATCTTTTCTTTTAAGGTTAGTGTAGGAAGGGGCTGCTTATGACAAACCCATTATGCAAAGAGTCAGAGTAAGAGTTAAAGAGGTCAGCCTAAAAAGAGGATATTAACAACAAGTTTATGATGTACGTTCAGTCCAAGTTTTGCCTTGTAAACAGATTACTTAATTTGAGAAGCAGAACTTTTTTTTTGGGGGGGGGGGGTACATTTTTGGTTTTCACCTTTCTGTTCTTCACCAGAGAGTCCAAGGAACTTTGAAGACAATTATTCTGGCATTGCCCCATAAGAATTTGGGACCCCCCAAAAATGAAGTTTATTTACAGCAGTTGTTGTTCTGCATTTGAATGATATCCTTATTTGCACCCTAAATTTGGATGATGCTTCAAGCCTACAAAAAAAACTGGATACACACTTTAATGGTCCAAACAGAGCAATCAATACACAGATCTATAAATAGCTCGAAGCCATGCAGTAAGTAAAAGGTTTAAATTCTGATAAAGGTCAGATAAGACCAATGAAATTATCTTTCTACATCAAGGTCTTTTTCTACAGTGGAAGTTCTTGTTTGTTTCCGGACCAAGTTTACTATAATCCTCCAAAAGTTACCTTTTCTCAAGGGCAATATCAACTTTCAATGCAAGATGGGGACTTACAGATTGGAATTTGGAGGAGCACACTGAATATTCAACTAATACATATTTGATGTCTATTTTTCTTCTGCATCTATGGTCTATGCACCATGAGTTTTAGTTAGATAGAGTTTTAAGGCCCAGTTTCCAACCTATTGATTCAAGTTGAACCTGCCACAGCCTTTTTTCCAGTTGTGGCTCACTGGCTTGTTTTCCCTACTCCATTGCTTATGAAGAGCATCACGCACAACAGCAGTAGGTTCCTGTTTTAGAGTCTTTGGTATGACTATACCTGGGAATAGAACCCAGGCCTTCCGTGCGAGAGTAGAATACTCTTAACGTTAGATCAAACACCGGTCCTCTATGCACCATGAAAGTATCACTACCATGTTCCTTGGATGGGAAGGCCAGTTGGGACAGTTGAAATACAAATTGTAACAAGGGGGGAGGTGTGGCTAAATGTATGGAAGGAAAAGGCAAAAACATTAAAATCAATCTGCAGTGGGAATGATTTATACTTTTCAGTGGAGGAATGAAGAAACCTGATAATTGTACTTCCAGTCTTTACAAAAATTACAGGTTTCCTCAGCTTCAACCCTGAAGTTTTATATTTTGACCTTGATTTCCAGATCCAACATTACAGTGACATTTTCTTTTTTTACATTATGATACTGGACAATTCAATGATGCTCATTTCTGAGGGGCAGGTTTTCCTAATGACACATGCAAGGGGGCACTGCTATAGTTTAGTAAGAAAAATAATATGATTTTATATGGAAGGCCCAATTTTCTCACCCCAAGCAGGTCCAATTCTCCTAACCTTCTTACTTTAGCCCTTCCTCCCACAATTGTCTAAAATTCATCCTTTTCCAGATCCAATCTCAGTTTATCCTTCAAGGCATGTTCTGGTGACTTTTTGCCTCTGTCTTGTAAGAAAAACAAAAATATTCCACACCATGTCCTTCAAACCCTATCACAATACCATTTTCCTAAACCCAAAATATCTCACTTCAAAGTTTGGTTATTTTTTTTAAAAAAAATACCTCTGCTTTTTATCAAAGATACAAAAAGTTTTGTAATGTGGGCACAGTGCTTAAAATTCCTTTTGTTTTTCTTTATAATTGAACATCCTGTTTGTCCTTGAAATTTGACACTGTTGGAATGTTTGAATATCTTTTTTTGTACTCTATACATAGAGTACAACCAACAATATTGTTTTATATGCCTACAGTGGCATCACAATTATAAATAAATTGAATGCCATGTTAAAATTATTAAATGGGCCACGATGACATCACAGATTTCCCATGATGCATCAAATCCCCCCAAAAATTGCAATACTCTAAAAATTTGTATCTTCCAAATGCTATAAGCTATCAAGGTGCCATTTTTACCTTCTGAAAGGGAAAATTTTTCTGCTTATTTTGAAGTTAACAAATTTTGTCTCGTGAATATGCCTTTTAGGGTGACTATATAAACAAGCAATTTTTATAAATAAAAGCACTCCCAGCACAGTTCTTGCTGTGTAGTATAAGCTTTGATACACTGCATTGTTTGAAAAAGCTGCCAATCAAAGAGCTGAGCCAATAGAGAATTTCTGTAGGTTAGTACAATAATTATAGTTTGGGGTGAGAGGATAGGCCCTTTAAAATGCCAATGAAGCACCACAGTGATCAATCTGCAGACTTACCATACAAATGCTCGATTCCCAAAATGTCATCTGGGTGAAGTTGAAATTCGACAGTATTACTGAAGTAAAGAGGGTACATTACGGCCCCCCATACATTAGAATGTCCCAGTCCCAGACTGTGTCCAATTTCATGTGTCGCAACAAAAACAAGGTTGAATGCTGTAAAAAAAAAGAAAAACAATACATACAATTGAACAGCAATACATCACAAATGCGTGACCTGTTGTTTTGCCTTAGCTTGAATGAGATATTGTAGAAATTATTCCCAAATTTATTGTGTTCAGCATAAAATCATGCATTCTATGGCCTGCCCCTTCAATGATATTTCATGGGTTTTTGGTGCCAGATGAGGTATTATTTCTATTATTTCTAAATTTGGCTTGGCTATGTACATTCACAAACAGACAAAGCAGACTATTTGTATTCCGCTGTGCGAGAAACGTGAGGCTCAAACTCAGAAGAATACCGCTGACTTTTACTGTTTTGTATATTTATGTATCAATGTTCCAAACATTGCCAATGACAAAGACCATAAAATTGTTTCAGAAAAAACAGCATAAAATGCAATGGCTTTTAAACTGCCTAAAACCTGACATTTGGTCAGTTAGTGGAGTTTTTATTTGGTTTTAGCAACTACATTATATGACTACCAGAAGGCTTATTAGATGTTAACACATTTTTATTGACTGTAGGGTTTCAAATCGATTGTTTTGATGGAACTTAATTATGGAGAAGGGATCAAAATAATACAGTCACAGCCAAAAAGGACAGCAGCCATGTCATATCTTTTACAGTCTCAGGATCAAGTTTTGGAAAAAAAATACATTCAAGTCCCAAGTCTTTTTTAATATATGATATTGAATGCTTTGAGCACTACATGTTAAAACCATCGTCAAAGATTTTGGTGGATGATTTCTGCAGTCAGATCAAGCCATTTTTGTTAAAATATTCCAGTTTTGATATCAAATTCATCCATATGGCATAAAAAAAATCATTCAGGGGAGAGGATGAGAAATAACTAAATTTTTCATGGACTATTATTGTCCCGTATTTGTTTGGTGTACACGGGTAATGACCATTTATTTTATTTACACGATTTTGTACAATGTTGTCATTCTTAGCTGGTGACTGTGAGAGTACAATTTCCCAGCATGAGTCATGACATGACGTTGATTCTTAAGAATGCAGCAAAGTCACCCCAGTAGATCAAAGTCAATGTGGGGTATGACTGATATCTCAGTTTGTTACATGACATGGCTTGTACCATCAAGTGATTTATGCTTTCATTGTGTTCACAATGTGTGAAAAACAATTAAAGGTCTATTCAACTTGCTCACATTGTACATAACTTTTTGTATTTTGATATAACTAGTACTTGCAATCGATTATTTACGTTTTAAACCTGAATATATAAAGTGTATATGTGGTCTGCTTCATTCTCACCATGAAGCGATAAGATGAATCAGAAGAGAAAGAGCATGTTTTAAAAGGTAAGAAGAAAATTTTCAACATGAGTCTTTGTCACAGTGTGCAAAACAAAATTTGCATATCACAAAAATGCATTGGCAGGATTTTTGTCCCTGGTTGGCAAACTGCAAGGCCCAACTGGTCTTCCGAGGGGGATGACCAATTAGGCTTCTTCCCTTTCAGGGAAGCTTACAACATTATCATTGTACCATCAGATGCAATTTGGTTAAACATTTAGCAATATTTCAAATCATTTCTTTTTTTTTGTTCCATTATGAATTTGGTGGTCTACCTGGCATCCCCTCTGGTCCATTCCCAACACAAAAATGAAATTTCTATGAATGTTTAAACACCTATAAAGCATATCAACTGCAGCTCTACAGTTTGACGGATCAAGTTGTAAAGTTCTGTAGGCTTGATAATGACAAACATGAACACAAATATCTGCATACAGTACAGCTTTTCACTTACTTCAATGAATTCAATGTCTCATGTATATGTTTAAAATTCAAAACACTATCGCAGGCACCTGATATCAAATGCAACACACATATCGCTTTGTCACTTGAGCAGTATACTGAATAAGTTCTCCCATAAAGAATCTGGTAAGGCTAATTTGAATAATCATATACAACATTTTAAAAGGCTTTAGCTAATACAGCCATATCCTACGTAATTATTTTTTGAATAGCCATCTTTACTGCAGTGCTGCATGTAAAGTATGCCCACATTTGTTGCAAATGCATCCAAAAATTTCCACAATTGCGACTGAATAATTTCATTAAAGGCCAAATGCTTCTAAATGTGTAACTATAGAGTTTGGTGCCTGTGGCACAGCTGCATGTATACAAAGCATGCAAATTTACACATGAATAATTTCATGACAATTAAGGTTTAATTAGCCTACATGTTGTTACATGAAGGAAATAACACAAGGCCATATAGTTTGGACAAAATCTGTAGAGGCAGTTCAAACAAAGTCCATATAAAGTGTGACCATATTATAAAATGCAGTACATGTGTGATTAATCACTAATTGAGTGCAGTTGCCCTTGCTGTGGCCCTCCCACACCAGCAGGCTGTGGCCTATTAATACGAACCATATTAATCACATTCATAGTAATCTGATAAAATTAGCAATCATCAACCAAAATTTGAATTTCTGAACACTGATACTAATTTAAGGTTTGCAAACTATAAACCAGTTGAAAGATGCTGGGGCCTAACCTTTTTTGTTCAGGAATCCCTGCATAAAAACTTCTTTTTTCTGTACAAAGCTGACCTATACTAAACATATCCATATAACTTTTGTTTTCTATAACCATAAAAAATTTGCCACTTATAATTTTATATGAAAGGCTCTGTTAAAGGATGCTGGCACTTACCAGACATGTCCTCCTTTTACTGACATGTGGTGTGATAGAATCTGGACAAATTTTTTAAGTCACCCAGATTGTTTGGAACTTACGCAATACTCTCATAATCTGACAATTTTTGTTTCCTGATTTTGCTCTTAATATTGCACCATTTTACATCTAGACACCCTTAAAAACTGGGAATATATTACTCCTTTCTGTGGTTGGTAATTCCTTCTTTTCAGACAATAAATTTGATAAACCTACTCATACACAAAGTAAAATCACACACTGTGCTACATCTACCTATAAAGTCAACTGGCCAATGCCTAGTAGCATTGCATTCTCATTATCAATCAAAATATTGATGACTGAACCTCCAAATACCGTTTACACACTTCAATAAATCCTTTTACCACCAGGGATCAAGTTCTTCTGCATTATTACAGCTGCATGTTACCAGGACCACCGGCAGAAGCTTCCTAGCAACATTTCAAACAATATTTGAGACCTGGTAATTCATCTCCAGTCCCAGGGTACCTTTCCCCACCTATAGCTAGTAAACTATTTTTGTATATCAGTGCATGTGATTAATTTTCAAGTTGTTTTAGACTTTAAATCCATGGTAATATAAACTAGAGTGGAAATATGTGGTGGAACCCAAGGGATGTAGCGATAAGATTTATACCCAAACCTGTGGGGACCGGTAGCCTATAAGCATGAAATAGAGCCCCTTGTTTACTACCAATGATAAAAAGTTTAACACATTGACAAGGATATTGTGAATACATGTAACTAATCTCTATACCAGGCAGATTTCATGTGTAAGTTGAGGAACATTTCAGGGAGAGGCTATGTACATACAGACAGATATTTAAAGCTACTCATTGAGTTGGCTGATGAAAACTAACATTTTTTTTCCAAATCTGTCAAGTTTTCTTCATATAACTATGACCAGACACTTTTTCAAATTATGCACAAAACCATTACAAGTCAGGGCACTACAAAATTGAAATTTTTTAATTTTTCTATAACTACCAGAAGTGCATGAAACTTGACTCATTATGATAACTGTAAGCATTGTCATGTGGTAGTGACCCTTTAAACACTCTTATTAAGTTATTGATATTGACTCAATGAGCCTCTTTAAAAAGAAAGAGCAGCACCTCCCCCCCCTCCCATTGTAAAAGCCTACTAGTTTATTCAATTCCATGAATGATTCACATATAAAAATATTTTTCATGTGAAGTTACCGATGTAACCATTCCTTTATCCTAGATAAACAATATGTAAGTCTTGAAATATAGACGAATTGGATTAGCCTTTCTGTTTAGTGACTGTAGGCCGCCATTAGTGGGATCCATAAGCCTTTAACCGTCTTTGTTTATTGTCTACATGTAATTTCAAACCCTCATACAGTAAAAATTGAGGAAATCAAGAGGCGCTTCAGTATACAAATATCCAGAGCACAAAGAAATTAAAGATTAAAATTAAGGCAATAGACCCCAGCTATATGGCTGACTAAGATCAGACCATCACTTGCCGTCTGGATTCGTCTATTAAGAAAGGTGGAAGAGAAATTACGCAATATCAATGAGAACTAGCAGTTCTTTCAACGTAAGTGTGGGGTGACTGCTCTTGCTGTTTAACTGCTGTGCAGGCAACTTTCACTCTTGATCACAAACTGAATGCTAGATGTTAATATGAAAACCTCCAGAAACTGCAACTTTTACTAAACGACACAAGAGTTTTACAAATGTTGGACTGTTCCGATCTAAAACTTAAAGGATTAAAATTTAACAAACAAAATCATTTGCTCATGTTCACAGTAAAGCAATCTTATTGCACAAGGTAAATCTAGGTACTAGATATGCTAAACATTGATGCATATGATGTATACATCTGGAATATATCCTGTGGATAAAACACACAGAATGTTATTAAATAAATGAAGCCTGAATCTTCTTGGTGGTGTTAATCCCATCCTATAACCATAATCATGATCATCACCTTGATTTGATCATACATGATCTACATTATGATTGATCATGAAAATGATCATGACCAAGATTATGATGGATCACACATATCACTTCCTTTGCTGATTCCTATCTCAACACTCCAAAAGTACCACAATTTGTTAAACAATGACCCCAATTTCTTGTGTCATTTATTCGAGCGATACACTTTGACCCATGACATTTTCATGGTAAAGGGATATTCTCTCACAAAGTAACATTTTTGTACAAATTTAACAAAGTTTAGGCACATATACAGTATTTATGAATACTTACATGAAAAATACCCCAAATCTCAGGCATGAAGCCACGTGTCTGTTCTAGGTGCGGCACTCTTCCCCAAAATGTGTTTACTACATTTAGGTTAGCATTTTATCCCAAGGCTATTGCAATAGAGACAGTTTTCTAGATCATTTCATGTAAGTATCCTTCCAATTGGTTCAAATTTTGCCCAGTATCAGAGGCAAACCAATCATACAGTAGCTGCGCTTAGAAAACTGACCCTTAAGTTTCATTTCTGTACGTACCTCACTGTAGAGAGGCCAGATCGGATACTGTAGAGAATCTGTTAGGTGTACCATAGGTTAACGCACACACAATAATAGTCCTAAGAGACAATATGTACAATGTAGTCCAAAATTTAGTGCTAGAAATCCATGCAGGCAGCAGCCACATATAATGACAGCAAAAACAAAAGTGTATGTTATTTAGATGATCAGGCCTGGGAAGAGGGGAATGCATATCTCATATATTTACCAATAAAAATGTATGCACTTGGATAAAAATAAAATATTAACCCAGATAAACCACCAAAACTGAAATTTAATGAGTAATTAGGTAAAAATGGAAAATCTTGAACCATTCTGCATTTTGATCCTTTTAAAATGGCAAACATTTTATAAAGGGGTAGGGACATCCCTCACCCTGACACCCTGGCTACAAGATACATGCAGGCCTCGGTTGCTTGCCAAAAATGGAAACAACATTAAGTAGTTACACTCAAAGAAACAGGTAAAGGAATCAATGAGACTTGACGTTATGCTTTTCATTATGGAAGTGCCACCCTCCAATTGATCAGACCAGCCTAACAAATATGGTCTGTTGAGGGGTTTCACAAAAAGGGGAGCATCAAAGACAAAACATCTATATTAGACTCCCAAGGTGGAATTAGGAAGAGACAGGAGGGCCTTGCTAAATGATTGAAGACTATGAGGAGGAGAAGAAGAAGACATTTGAGAGAGATATCACAGATTTGTAAAAACTGAGCACAAAATTACAGCACCAGTATATCAAATTTGATTCCCTCATTAATTGAAAGCGAGTACTAGTTCCTTTAAAACAAGGGTTTTACCAAAGCATCCATAACTAGTCCTTTTCCATTTGACAAAAGGTGCTGTAGAGTTCTAAGATTTTGAAGTTTATATGTGGATAAATCTGACAGACCATAAAGCAAAGAGATATGGAAGTCAAGACTGGAAGTAGTTAAAGCACAAACCAGCATAAATTATAAGAATTAGTTCTATTACAAAGGCAGGGTACTGGCTTGACTGGTATGTGATTGAAGATTTTCCTTATTTTGTTTGTGGTCCTCCAGACTTTGCAACTGGGACATTCCTTTACCATCATCACATAATTAATTACAGATTATATTGTAACTCTTCCAAATTGAGGAATCACAAATATGTTTTGATTTCATTTGATATATTAGGGTAAGTCCCAGGTCATCAATAAATTAAAATAGCCTTCTGCATCACTGTCAAAGGAATTACAAACAATTGACCTTCTATAATACTGTACTCCCCCCTTTGCACTCATTAGAACTCATTAGGATTCACCAATTGGTCACCACATCCTCCCATAGGACAATTTCAGGTTGTCCTCTTTCATTGTGACCTGGATGTACGAGTTTAATTTTTTACCATATTGTACCCCAGTATCTACACATTTATAGTGTACAGTTTCTCTTCTTGTGCAGTGAATATGGTTATCCTAGTTTTGTTTTGATCAATTTAATTATTTCTTTATCTAATATAAATAAAGAATGACTTTATGAATAGGACACAAAAATAAAAACATTTAGCAGAAATACGGCATATGATGAATTAACAAACCAGAAAACCAAAAGGCTTAGTGATTCCTTGCCGCTGAAAATGTAAGGCATTTTTTTCATATTGACAGTGCTCAGAAATGTTTTTCAATTGACAGTGCTCGGTAATGTACCCACAAAGTATACATGCAAGGCATCAAAGCTTCCTACATTGAGATCCCCTTGTCCTTTGTGAAACCAAGTGACATTTGATCTCCACCAAAAACTAGTGGGATCATTTACTCACTATGCATCACCAACATGAGAAGTATCAGGACCCTACAAGTTACCTTTATTGTACAACTGTACAAGCAAGCTTTGCAGGCATTGACCCAGCTGACCCCAAATGATCTTTGACTTCACGAAATCAAATAGGATCATCTTCTCATTACACCCAACCTACACACTAAATATGAGCTAAGTCACAGGCACTGTTCTTGAGATATGGTATTTACAAGGTTTTGACCTTTTGACCTCTCGTGACCCCAAATGACCTTTGACCTCCACAAAAATCATTACTTATCATCTACTCAATGAGACCAACCCAACAACTGAAATATGAGCATATTCACTCTTGCGATATCATGTTTACAAGGTTTTGACCTTTCGACTCTCCTGACATTAAATGACCTTTGACCTCCATCCAAAAACAATAGGGCTCATCTAGTCAATATGGCCAACCCACACATTCAAATATAAGATTAGCCACACTTACTTTGCATGAGATACTGTGTTTTCAAGCAATTACTAAGTAATTTACTATTTGACCTCTCATGAGCCCAAATGAATTTGACCTTCAAGAGAATTGATATAGATCATCTATTTAATAGGGCCAACACTCACACCAAATATGAAATTAGTCACATTTACCATTTGAGATATCATGTTTACAAGGTTTTCACCTTTTGAGACCTCAAATGAACTTTTGACCTCCACCAAAACCAACAGGGATTGTCAATTCAATTATGAGCATAGTCACATGTACCTTTCTTGAGATATTGTGTTTACAAAGTTGTGACCCTTTGACCTCTCGTGACCCTAAATGACCTTTAACCTCCACTAATATCTATTGGGATCATCTACTCAATAAGGCCAACCTACACATCACATATGAGATTGGTCACACTTACCCTTCTTGAGATATTGTGCTTACAAGCACAAGTGTCACATTAATTCACACAGCACACACCCATACTCAATGCCTTACTGTGTACAGAGCATTGTTCCATGTAATTCCCCTTTAGCCATTTACCTCATGCAGCACATGAATGCCATGAGTGAGCTAGGGAGGGCTCTGGCATCATGTGAAAGAGCTCATTGCAGCATCTCAACTTTCCAGTAGCTACTCAGTTACGAGCTCCATGTGAGCCACGAAAGACGTGTGAGACTTGAGCTCTTGTGAGTGGCTTGTGCCCTGTAAAGCATCATTTACAGGTTCACACACACACACATACACATGGCATCACAATTGCATAGATTCCTTGCATGCCTTTGGCAAGGAATAAAAAATATGAGCAAACTGTACAATTCCGTTCTTTGTTGAACCTTCTGCCATATGGCCCGGCCAGTATGGTGCTCAGCATGCATAAGCAAATACTGTAGAGTAGGGAAAACAAGTCAGTGCATGAGCAACTACTGGAAAAAAGGCTGTGGCCAGTTCAACTCGATCTGGACCATTAAACTCCATCTGACTGTATCCATTCTATGTGTGGTATGACTGCTGATGACAAAGTAAACTAGAAAATGTGGTAACTTTACCACGATGAACATGTCCATGTGCTACATGTTGAATTTCCCTGCCTATAAAAACCCTGTCCACACCTTTTTGCTTCAGTGAATGAAGGTCAACAAAAACAAGATAAGAAATTGCTGTACTGCTTGCCTTTCACACCTTGCAAACAGTGGCATATCTGGCTGGTATTATTCAGCCTATGTTCATATCTTCCTCTAGCTGCCTCTTATCAAGCTTGTGGTTTCTTGGAGTTTGCTTGAATGAGTTAAGCAGGAAGTCGGGTAAAATTTGAATATCCCCACAAAATCTCCCTTTTGGTGGGGACTCAGGTGAAATACCTAATAGGGTAAGAAATCCCTCATGTAGTCTCTGGTTGCTCATGGAAAGGATGGACTGCCTGGTTAATCTGACAAAAAGGAGATGTGATATGTGAACTAGGGGTCAAAAGTTTCCCAAAAGCAGCTGTAGAACCCTGGATCCTGTCCAGGACCAGATCGAATCATCTACCCACCCTATGAAAGCGAGTGCATATGCACATACAAATACACAACCAAACATACACACTCACATTGGCACGATATGCTTGCCAACAATACCATCCCAGAAATCAAAACATCTGACAGGGCATCCACAATACTAAATTTACAACATTCAACATTCTGCATTTGTAGTTTTAGTTTGTTGGTAATACTCAAAGCTGAAAAAATGGAATGTTCTGATTTTTATGGGTTTCAAAGTCCAGGAAAGGGAACAGTTCTACTTAACATGGAACAGTTGGCTGGTACATTTCTGACATTTTCCAGAAGCCCTCCGCATCCCACAATCTTTTTATATTTTGTTTAATCTGCTTGTTGTTTTTGTTTTTTTTAATCTGCCTGAATTATTGAAAGGGCGGGCAAAACAATTGATATTTGCTCCCCTGATATGTTTATTGGGGTGGAAATTATCCACCTGCGCCCCCCCCCCCAGGATTGATGTTCCTGTCCGACAAGTGCATGAGGAGTGCAGCAAAGGTTTAATAACTTCTACTCTAGTTTAGAATAATTAAAGTGCCTGGAATGAAGTGAGCCTGCCAATGTATTTATACAGAACTTAATTGTATTATGTTAACACTTTACTTCAGCATAGCAATGGCCTGTGCCAATCAAAAACCTAATTAATAATTTATGCATGCATATGGTAAAGTAAGTAATTTGCATCACTAATTCAGGCTGGAGGATTGATTGCACTTGCCTTTTGTTCCTGTCTTTTTACTTACTTATTATGAACATAAATAGAAAACTGTTCAATCAGTCTTATTGCCTGAATACTGATCACAACAGACTGTATACAAACTGGCTTTCTACCGAACGCTGCTCCGAACCTGACGCCAGACACTTGCACTATACCTGCAAATGCTACTACTTTACACATATTGCACATTCTTAAACTGTATGCAGATCAAACAAATGGAGACATCATAGCATACCGCTCTGTCAAAATTACAGGAAATTGCCAGAAAGAATTTTGCCATGTTTTCAAATTTATACATGGTGTCTTTATAATCCTTTAAATCCAATATAAAATAAATTTGGTGACCAAACCGTTCAAAATATATTGATGTTGAAAATATATATGTAAAACAATAGTAAATACAAACGATCTGGAAAGACAAGAAAATCAAACCAACGTAGGGCACCATCCATTTCATGCCTGCATCAAATGTAAAGTCTCTTCATAGTAGCCCACTTAATATGGTAATTAGGCTACTTAATATTATAATTAGCCTACTGAATATTTAAATGTAGTACATTTGAGGAAAAATGTCTCACAGTTCATGATTAGAGTCATTTTCCACACAATCTTGTCTCACATTGGTCTCTTTCTCTGTATGGATCTTTTCTCCAAATGATCAGTTTATTTCTTGATGGGAGCTAGTCCTTTGATAAACTGAGCGAAAGCCAACCACCAACCACAGTATATGGACATGTTGTCATGTCCATCAAATATAAACCCACAATGTTCACTAACAGAATCATCAGGATAGATTTACAGTACCTTTCATTTTACAACAGGAAATCAGAGCACCACTAATTTTGCAGGGAGGAAATAACCCCCACACCCCGGTTCCTTTGAGTTACTGTATACTGCTCAACACAGGACAGAAATAAGTCCAGAAAACAGTAACTTTTCTAATGCGGCTAAAAATCAGAGTCAACTGAAATTATTTTTAATACAAAAAGTGCATGAGACAACCTGTACATGTTAATGACAAAACTGCTCATTTCCCAAATATAAAGGCTGATTTTTAACATGCAGTATATTGGTTGATCTACGGTCACTGAGTACAATATTTCAAACATTGAGAAATTGTTTCATGGACAGTCCATTGAAGGAAACCAATATGCCACTTATACAGACATTGCATTATCATGTGACTGGTTTTATCGGAACCACGAACGCATGTGGTCAAAGATCGAGTGTCGTCATGAAAAAAAGTTCTCAGAATGCAAGTCTTCGGTAACCTTTTCAAGGATTACCTCACAACCATGTGACTTCAAAATAAGTATCAGAAATATGAATATTTCAGAAATTAATGATGAAGTCACGTGATAGTGACGTAGTCCGTGAAAAAGGTTACCGAAGGCTTGCATTCTGACAAATTTTTCATGACAACACTTTATCTTTAAGAGAAAAGGGCAGTTGAACCCCCAAAATAAGGGAAAATTACATTAAACATATATGAAATTTTAATTCTTGGATATTACATTTCTATTGTGCATTTACTTCAGGAATAAATGGCATTTGTTAGAGTATTGTTGTTGAATTAAAAGTTTTTTGGAAAAATGACGGATGACGTGAAGTTGAGTCTGTGGTTTCTTTCAAATTCGGAGTCCAGACAGCATTCTAAATAACTAGTCAGTAGAGTTAGTAGAATTTTGAATAATCTGCCCAGGAAAACTTTTGAAATCATCCAAAATATGGAAAAAACATACTTTTTGAATACTATTCCATATTTCATGTGCGAAATGATGACTTAAAATGATACCTTCCTTAACTTTAGTTACTTATACACACTACAAAAATGCCTAATGTATCATTTTGACCATTCAGAAATAAAATTTATTATCAAGAACCGTTTTTGGTAATCTTTGCAGGGTAGGGGGCCTCATACCATCAACCTCAACCCCCTCTGCTACCTTAAAGGTCAGATCTCCTTGATCATTCCAGACAGTTTTAATTTTGGCAACTAATTCTAACAACTCAGTCTAAAAATTTCTTAAAGGGGCTATCAAAGTTAAAAAGAGAATATCAAACCTTTTGTTCCTGCCACTTGTTTTCTCTTCTGAACTGATCATTAACCAGAATGTAGAAACATTGAAGAGGTCTTTCAGTTTAGAAGAAATGTTAATATTGTGTTCCTTACTGTTATTTAGGAGTTTTTGAATATTTGTCTAACTGTTAGGAAAATTTCACACAGATGCATTAAGACTAGACAGCCTCTACTACACTGTAACCAATCACAACCTTAGACCGTGATCTTAGATCTTCTTTCGTTTAAGTCAATGTGGACTGACAAATGTAATGCAGAATTGAAGTTATGAAAAATTGTGGAAACCAACTCCAACAGCTGTGTTAAGCTGCTCCCATGTAGGCCATGTGAAAGCTAGTTTTTGCATCCTCTGCAAAGCTAGTTCTTGCATCCTCTTCTCTGAAGATAGCGACCACTTCCTTAATACCCTCAAGTATGTTTACCACTCACCGTGATTGATCAAGGATTCTTTGTTCACAGCCAGAGCTGTACTCAACAGTCAATGATTGAAGACTTCCCCTCATCCGGTTTCCATGAAACTTTGGGTCAATTACATTACCAAATTTACTTTATACAGGCATGTCCTAAGTTTAAAACGTCTCTGATTGGGCACTTATTGAGAACACCTTGTAAATATTCATAATTATTTGTCTCAGACCAATCAGTAACATAGAAGTAATTATATATCTAAAAATAGATGACTTTAAGTTACACATGGTCACTTTGATTTGAGAGGAACTTCGATTCCGACGACCTACAAAGAGGAAAGATCTAAAGAAGATTATTTCTTTGCTTTCTTACGTTCTTTAATAAACTATTTTCTTTTATCATCATAGTTAAAGGATAGGAGAAACACTCAATAGAATGACATTTTGTCAAATTTTTGGCCTTCTTTAGAGTTAGCTGTGGCATGGCACAAACCCAACAAAACAACACAATTAACACCTTTTAGTAAAAGCACCCTCTATACATGTTTTAAATATGTATTTTGAGCACCTCTACATCTTTTAAACTTTTTAGTTTATCAAAGAAAAGTCATTAATTGAGAATTTTGTTTTTCCCACATGGCAAATTCTTTTCAACCTTCATTTTTCATAAACTTAACCCTGATATATCTCCTACAGCTGTTTAATAATCTTCTTTAAGCACAAAACACAATGGAGATTATTCAAGGCAAGCTTTTGGACCCATGCGGGGACCTCGGCTGTCACCCATCTTTACTGTTTCACGCAGAGCTCGAAACTGCGAGTAGCTACCCAAAAATTCGGCCACAACAATGAGAGAGACAATAGTTTAAGGTCACGGGGTCAATGGCCTACGGAAGCCAATGCGGGGCAGGCTACGTCCGCTTCTCCGCCCACTCCTGAGGTATGCAAATATGCCCCAATCGGAGCACAACGGTAAAGGGTTAAACATAGTTATGATGGAAATTTAGCCTTGAAGGAGATATGTCATGGCTACCACAGATTCTAAGGAAAACTACACAGTTTCCAATTATGGTACCCTTCCAATGGTTCTTTTCTCCAATTAGTTTTTACAATCAGCAGCAATATGATTACTGATCTGGTACAATACAAGCCCAAGAACTTAAGGATTTACATGGAGTGAAACTAAAAGTTTGGTTCTGAAATAAGTACTGGCAAAAAGTGGATCAAATTACTTATGGTGCATTAAGGGGCAAGTGAGGGGCTAGCAAGTGCAACACATCATTTTTTTAGCAGAAGCAACAAGTTGCTTCAGAAACATCCAAACTTTGTAGATACATATCTTGAGAACTGTGAAAGATGCTAAAAAAAATTCCAAACCATTTTTCCTAGTTATAGGAAAGCCTACTCCTTAGCTGGCTATGAAAACATAAACAAGTACCTGATGCATCTGTGCCAACACCTGTGGACCAATTTTCACTTTCATCAAAGTGAATGTCCCCACTAAGGTTGGAATTAATGAATGGGTACATCGCATGGGCTATGACCCCACTAGGACCATCGAATGGACGGTCATCTCCGTGATCGTAATATGGTTCAAAGAAACTGATGAGAATGTCCACCTTTTTGTCATACCTTCTTTCAAAGGTCAGCACCGTCACACTTTGGTACACCTACAAAAAGAGAACAAACCATACATTTAATACAGTGTTCAATAATGGAGATAAAAACCAAACAATAGTTACAATGACTGCTTTAACACCTAATCTTCTTGCAAACTGGATCAGATCCACATCTGGCCCCTCCACTTAAAGTGCAAAATTAAGCCCTTGCACTCAAGAAAACAGATCTGCAGATGTTAACCCACCCACAGGGCCAACTCATATCTTTAGTGAGGGATCAAGCAGCCCTGCGAAGTTTGGAGTATCAAGGTGATCCAAGATCAACAAGACCCACCATGCAATGCAAAATCCTTTCCCCTGAAATAACTTAATTTCTCATGAAGGCCCATCCACTGAAGGCCCTAAAAAGGATAAAATGCCAAAGCATTCCGGGACTTAATTCATCTACTGGTGCTATAGTCTCCCCATCCCACCAGAGCTTTTTCCCTACCTAAATCTGACCATTTGTAAATTCAAATCCCTATCCATATTTTGAATGGGGATATGAAGGGGGAGACTTCCTTTTTTGGCAATTCATTGTGCAACTGATGTCTGACCGAGTGTTTGGTCTAACGGTAAGAGCATCCGCCTCTCACATCAAAGGCCCGGGTTCGCTTCCCAGGTTGAGTCATACCAAAGACTCTAAAAATGGAACCTACTGCCGTTGTGCGTGATGCTCCGCATAAGCAACAGAGTATGGAAAACAAGCCAGTGAGCCACAACTGGAAAAATAGCCGTGGCCGGCTCGACTTGAACCAATAGGTTGGAAACTGGCCGTAAAACTCTATCTAACTGCTGTGGCATGAGTCTTGTTATTGCATCATCTGATCTGTATTATGTGGTGCCCTCTACACACAGTAAATAAATCCAAATAAGAAAATGCCATTGCATTTCTAATTAACACACAAGCTTGTTTTGTTTGAGGTTGTGTTTGCAGCCAGCCTGCACTCTTCAGTCTACCAATGCGATAGTCTAACCATTATACAGAAACAACATAAAAAATTGCAGACCTGCACAAAATAGCTGCAGACGGGTCATAATGGTTAAAGTGTACCTCAAGTCAAAACATTCTAAAATAAATATTAAACAGGATGAAAAAATGGATTTTGAAAGTCCAACTTCCATCTTCATAAGACATTCTTGGGGTGTAAAATGTTGGAAGTTTATTCACTCAAATTAAAATGGTATATTGTGCAATAATTTGTAATGTCATACTTGTACTACTCAAATTGCAATCTTTGTATTTCTTTGTTTATCTGAAAGTTACTGTACCTTGTACCAAGGTGTGATAGTACTCTCACTCTTCAATAGTTACAGAAAAGTGGAAACTTGAAGTTTTTGGTGTCCTGACTTGTAACGGAGTTGTGCATAATTTGAAAAAGTGTCTGGAATTTTTGAAAACCAAATTGAGTTGTTCAGTACTCACCCATTTCAGTTATTTGTATGTTAGATATATGAAAATTATATAAGTTTGACCATTTGTCATTGGTATGTGAAGAAAACTTAAAGTGAGCATGGCACAGCCAATGTAACTTTCTCCGTAAATATTCTTTGGGTACACTTGTCACTTTGACATAAAATGAATGTTTTCCCTACTAAATTATGTTCATAAATACCAAAATACGACATTGTGAATTCACAATTACAGGCCAGGCTCAGCCCATTTGAAACCCAAAAGGGAAAAACTGTATGTGAGGAAGTGTCAAGAGGGTGATGTCATTGGGGGCACAGTTAGCAAGACTGTACCATGGAGCTAATACAATCATTAAATCATGTGCACGGTAACGCATGTAGGCGAGTATATCATTGTAAACACTGGTGCTATGATAGCAGCAAGTGTGGCCATGTGACTAAATTGTGAATTAGGCATCATGGCGCTGTGACTGATTTGCAATAGCACCTTCACCAAACAGCTCATAAAGATACGCTTGTAGTGGGATGCCCTTGTTATGGATTGTCCACACATGTTCGTAGATGTTCTGTATAGCGCCTGGACTGCTATGCTTTTTTCTTGCAAAGAAACAGAACCGTTTTTACATGCATGCATATGCACAGGAACATATTGGCCAATGATATGCTCCAAATCCCCAACATGGTCCGCACTTTGCGCTCTGTAAGTTGGATAAGTATTGGGATACAATGCTTTTCATGAAGTTGCTAAGGTATAATAATTGTATTGAGTGTCTCATTATAGTTCTACATCTACATGCACATCCTTAAAAACAGTGGGGTTTGTACCCCCAATTGCATCATAAAAGTTAGGTGACCTAGTGAGGCATTTTTCTAATTGGATTTTGAACCTTTATTCTTCAGATATTATTTATGTCGAATTGTACCGATTTTAACTGGAATGTGAGATGATATTTGTTAAATACTGCATTGAAATCTTTAACACACAAAATTAAGTTATTGTGGCCATGTCATGCCCACTTTCCAGCTTTGGAAAATTTTGTTGAATTTCATGAACCAACTCAATGAGCTGCTTTAAGAGTTTGCAAAATGTCTTCCACTCAAGTAGAGGTATTCACACCTGGCTATTGGTGACCTTCTCACCTCTTGAATATGTCAGATGTATTAAATGAGCCATCGATTTTTTGACTTGTGGTAACCTGCTAAGGGCAGCATTTTCAGTCCTGCTGATGACATGCCTCTATATACACAAATAATTATAATTTCTTCAACATTTGATCTAATTAGATGATGTTTACCTTCCTCAGACTCAATTATTAAAGTAAGAATATGGTGTTCTATTAAAACAAATTAGAGGCAATCAGCATTATACACAGACAGTTTATCTAGATGTCAACTAATAACAACTCAGCTGGAGATTCCTAAACCCCTTGCATATATCGTGCTGCGGATCAGTTTAATATCCTTCAGGTGTACCAAATACAACACCTCCCAATTATCAAATGTCATGCACACCGGAAAACTAGGTCTTCTTCAGTCGGGCCTTCAATGATTAAATAATTCAGGCTTTGCAGGGAAGTCATTTTAAGAGACTGTAGGACCAAAGATGTGGAAGCTAGAAGCCATTTTATGATGCTCTAGGGCCACAGATATGGAAGATGTGAGGGGATGGATTTCAAAATTTCAGTTACACCTCTATACTCACATTCAAATTTTGCAAGATGAACTGATCAACCTGCATACCTCCTCTTGTGATATCACAGAATTTGTGTAGAGGGCAAGGCTTGGAGACAGATTTATCTAGGGCTAAGTCTAGCACCACCATGAGATGGTTAGACATTTTTGGCAGGACACATCTCCCAGATTGCTGGAAATGGTCGTCCCAGGCGATGTAGGATGTATCTGAACATATACTGCATCTATCATGGATGCAAAGCTAGATAGGTCTCTTGCATATGGAGCTGTTAGGCAAAGAGGTATGACAAGCATGTTTTCCAGACAATTTCACTTGAAAATGATAGACTTCTTTCAAGGACGTCACTATTTGTTTGTAGGTCTCTTTTTTCCATCGTTAAACCTCTTGTGACTTAATCCCTGCATTCACTGAAAACCTCTTTTACACTTCTTTTCCAAGTAATCCATAAACAAAGCCTTTTGTCTCTTTATGATTTGAGTTTAGGCTTTTTTTTTTTTATTTTTTGTAAACGATGACATTCACAACTGGAATTCCTAGTAGAAGGATTGGAAACAAATGCTTTAACAATAAATTTTAATTGTTCCCTCTGTGATTTATATTCCTCATTAAATGCAAAATTCGTTTAAGTCTATGCATTTCCCTCAAAATTAAACAATTTTTCATTATTAAGAAACAAATTTGTTGAGGTATTGTGGAAAAATTATTGGTGACTTCACATGAAATGATACATTGTGTCTGGCACAGCTCCAAATGAGATAAATTTCATAACTTGCATAACTTGCAACAAAAAATTAACGAACAGAGTGTGAGGAAATGTGTCTTGATCTTTATTGGCATACTTGACAATTCATCACTCATCCTGTTGATAACAGCATTTCTTTGAGATAAAATTAGGGGGATAAAAGCAAGATTATGGCCAGAAACAAATGTTGTCTAAAAGAGACTATATAGTACATTACTTCTCTGGTTCTAACAACTCCATGATATGATGGTATGACCTACTGTACCAAGACCACTCTCAGATGTTTTTCATTCCCAATACAGAAATCTGAAATTGCTCTATGTGCATCTCATGATTAGGAATTCCTGCAATGAAAATTTAAGACTCTGAAAATAATCTCTATCAAGTTTGCCAAAAGGTTTGCGGCAATAAACTCTTTTCCTCAGTTGTTAAGGCTGAGGCCGTAATACGTTCTTGTTTCTGTATATACACAGGAGAAGCATTAGTTTAAAATCATAAAAAAAAAAAAAAACATCAAAAATTACCCCCCAAAAATCAAGGAAGACAGTCACCCCCTTTTTGCCCAAATTTTGTCAAGATAACCGGCCAGCTGGGTGATGAAAGTCCATGAATATGAAAGAGTACTTGCCAGAGTGTGGATGTTGAAAATTTGGGTAAGATTGATGGTGATTTTGACTGTTTAAAAAATAGGTGTCAAATGGCGGAGATTTTCCGTTTTTGTGAAGAGGCTAGGGGTGGATGTACCCTACAAAAACTTTAAGTCCTTCTAGCTCAAAATCTAAACGGTCATGGTATGGAAATTTTGCAGTGCCATGATGGGCAAACTTGTCAGCTATCAAGTGATGGGTGTCCTGAAATAGCTGTGCACTTTGACAAGGCTGCAGCAGCCTCGAAAGGGAGCTAATTTAGTGTGTAAGTCAATGGGAAAATTATTGGGGGTGTGAGACTAGAAGTATTTGTAATGATAAAATCATATAAAACTACATCAGATCCTTGTCTCTGTGATATGCCTGCTCACCAATGAATATTCACATGAACAGCCAGACCTTTCACTATCAGCCATATTCAGGTCACGTATAAAATGACATGCATGCATGATACTTTTCAACAGGTTGTGTTGAAATTGATTAAAATAATTTCAATTTGAGAGCAAAAATCGACTGGAAAGTTACTGGTAAACTGAGACATTCGTGCAGGCCTTGGTGTTCTTCAGTTGATTTTGAATAAAGAGAACAAACTAAATCCCTGCAAGAACACAATGCACTCAACACAACAGTGAAATCCAATGCTGAAGAGAGGGGAACTATAGCAATCATAGTGATCTAATGTATTTCAATACAATAAAAGCCTCAATTTCCTGTTAAAGACAACCTAAAGTTTCTACAGCAGAGATCCCTGCATGTCTCCACAATTCCTACCTAAACCTTTTAAAGGTATATAATGTATCCTTTATCCATTAACCCATGCATGCCCAACTCCTCTCCTTTTGAATCAAAGATGGGCAAAAGGTCTTAAGTATATGACATATCTGTATGAAAATGATGAATCCCCGCCAATTTTGAGACTGATCTTTTTTCACTCCTCTTCCTGTTAGTACTGTATATCCTTGAAGCATGAACTTAAAGGCAGTCCACTCTTACCCCAAACTACAATTTTTCAAAAGTCAACAGAAAATCTCAACAGCCATCACTCTTTGATCAACAGCAAGCTTAAAACCAGAATGCAAAAATGCATTGAGGTTTCAATGATATACAAATACAACTGAATGTTCTGTTTCAAATAATGCCATCATGAAACATATCTCCTCACTCAATGTTATACTAGCATGTTAAAAAAAAAATTGGTATTACAAATGACCTTTGACCCCTAACAACAAAAAAAGGGACCATCTTCTCACCAAAATGAACACCCACATACCACATGTGAAATCTATTCAAGTTAATATGAGATGAGTTTACACCTAAAAAAATTTTCATTCACATTTGACCTTCAGAGACTCCATGTGACATTTGACCTCCATGAAAGCCTAGCTTAGGGTAGCATATCCCAATAATAGCAGGTGCATTAATGAGTCTATTTGTTAGCCCTCAGATAGAATCCCTAAAGGGAACAACTTTTTGATACAATATGGAATAGGATGGGGTGTTTTCTAATTATGTTATGAAAATAGTAAATCAAGTGAAGTACCATTGGTGTAAAAATTGGCATAATTGAAGCAATTTTGTGGAAATCATGGGATTTAGAAGCTGACAGAGGTATACCAAGCTTTTAGTGAAAAACAAGGCTCGGAAAAGGGTAATTGAACTAGCTGTGAGCTGCAATAGCAAAAAGTCTTCACGGTCATGATATGGAAATTGAAAATGCTAAGAATGGCCATTTTGTTGGCTTTCTGATGAGTGGTAGCTTGCCCCTGGCAAAAACTTTGACAAGCTTTTAGGCCCATTTATCTTTTGGATTTATCAAAAAAATATTAATATTAATATTTATTTATTTAGTCAATGGGAGAATTAATGCGGTTATGCTACCTTAGGTATAGGCAGGTAGGCAGACAGACAGCTACCTATATAATCACATTTGAAGAGCCCTCTGCCAAAAACCTAGGAACCACCTCCTGACTGTATGGCACATCCACATATCAAAAACTAAAAATATTCAAGTTTCTTACCTTGAGATATTGTGTTAACAAGGTTTTCAAACTAGGAACCCTAGTGACCTCAGATGACCTTTGACCTCCATCAAAAACAGTAGGGACCATCTTCTGACCATAATGCATCCACATACCAAATATGAGATCTATTCAATTTCTTATCTTGAGATATCCTGTTGATGAGATTTTCAGACTTTGACACTGGTGATTCCAGATCACCTTTGACATCCAGCAAAAGTAATAGTGAACATCTTCTGACCATAACACATCCACATACTACATATGAAATCTATCCAAGTTTCCCATCTTGAGATACTGTGTTAGAGAGATTTTCAGACTTTGACCCCCCAGTGACTCTAGATGACCTTTGACCTCCACAAAAAATGATACTGACCACTTCTGACCATAACACATCCACAAAGTAAGTGTGAAATTTATATCCAAGTTTCCTATCTTGATCGGATATTGCAACAAGGTTTTCAGACTTTGACCCCTTGTGACCCCAGATGACCAAAAACAAAGGGTTCTTTCTCCTAATATGGCACATCTATGCACTTAGTTTGAAACTAGCTGTCAGACATTCTTATCTTGAGATATCATGTTAATGTTCAAAGTGTCACAAACACACACACCCCTATACGCACTTACATACAAACATAAACACATACACACAAACACACCATCATATATGCATCCGTTCTCTTATCATCCAAACAAAAAAAGACAGATCAGTTCATATTACATACAGTGAGTATTACTGTACTGATAGTGTTTTGATTACACAGTGGGGGGTCTTGTATATTTGTCCTCAAGCAATAAACTAAGATTGTGTCTGGATGAGGAGGACTTGTAGACAGTTGTGGGAGGGGCTTAAGAAGGTATGTTAAGAGAATTGGAACTGTTAGTTCCAGGGTAAAAGGATTAGGCCTTTAAGATCACAAACAAGTGGCTTCTTTTATTAACATAATCTGAAGCTTCACCTAAACATCATATTTAACTCAGCACTGTCACTGTGAATAAGACATTCAAAATAACACAAATCACCAAAATGTATCTAAATTCTTTCAAATTTTTTTCTCTTCCTAGTAAGTTTCATTATATTTAAGGACTTAAAATTGTATACATCCAGGTTAGTTCATTGGGTCACATGGTACTGAAGGGGCATCCATTAAATAGGGTAGACTACCTATGCTAATTCAAATTGAGATGACAGCATTTTCCCTTTAACAAAAATATCAACCTGTTCCCTGAAATGCACTACATTGAATTTCAAAAATGTAGACATAGAAATACATAGAGTAAAGCCATGTATGATTATAGCTCTCAAACATGAACTATCAAAAGTGCATTAATATCATCTTGATATGTTACAAAAATATTATGAACATCTGCAATGAACATTTTTTTTCAATAACATATCTTTCATATCATGAGATGCTGTAACTATGACTGATTTCAACTTATCATATTCTCAAGTTGAATTTTGTTCCCCTTGAAAGCTCACAGCTGTCGATGTCGGGAAGGTTCAGATAAACTTAGCGTGGTGGTATGGATGGCAATAGAAGGTGTTTAGCACTGACTTGTGTTAAATACATGCCACTCATGTTTACTAGTTCTCAAAGCAAGATGATTGGCTTGGCCAGGTTTTCAAATAAAAAAATTTGACTTTTTGATCTCATTATAGATTAATGACAAGGGCAACAATTTTTAACGGCAAAAACATCTGGTTGCTTCTGAAGGAATCTGCACTAACTCATAGTTTACATGGTCAGGTTGTACTATTCTATTTTATACAACAGAAATAATTTCAAGTTAAAACTTACAAAACCTATAATTCAGTAAGCTATATTTCCACTCTAGTGAACAAATTACACAATGTCCATGATGCTACAAGTGAATAACAAGTTTTAGCCATCTCAAGCTGGCAACCAATAGTCCACAATCTATCAGAGAACTTCCTGTTCAGGTATCTTGAGATCAAAAAAATTAAAGGCAATTGCCCCCTCCAAGACAATATGCTCAATAGAGCAACAAGGTTGGTTCAAATGGGGTAAACTGCCGCAATTACAGAGAAAAGCTTCACCCGAGAAAACGCCTTTTTCTCGGGTAACATTGGCTTAAACACCCTATTCAATTCTAGCAGCATGGCCTCTTGTGTGTGCCCCATCATGCTTGTAAAAAAAAAAACTGTTTTAATCAGAGCTGGAAAAGATATTGCAATTACAATTATCTTTGTTTGTGAGAATTCCACACAGGCTCTTCTAAAAGTCTGAAGTTAAAATTCTCAACACCTGCATGGGAAATTTTGCAAAGGAAAAAAAACAAAAAAAAAAACATGCAAACTCACACCACACACATACTTGGCCTGGTTCACTCTTGTCCATCACCCTACAATTTTAGAAATCAAGATTTACGATATCTAGATATTGTTATTTTCAACAGTTACTTGAGAAACACAGAACATGCCTCATACACAATACCTAGGAGCGGGCTCTGTACACTATGCCTCTGTTTTGGAGATGTACTAGTATTTTTTCTCTACAGTATGGGAAGGTTTACAAGAAAACTTCATCAGCTTTTAATACTTTTACAGCTCTACAAGGAGCATTCTGCTTATATACGGGAATGGAAAATAAAGAAGAAAAATTAAGCTGTTAGGGTAGTATCATACTGTGGGTTGCCATTATATTTCCTTATTTTAGGATATTTCATAATCCTACAACCCTATGGGCTGGGAAGTGTAGAATATGCCAATGTATTTCCTGCCTGGCATATATGAGGCAACTAAAGGGATCGACTAACACAATGTTTGAACTGTATTTGAAAACTCTATTGAAACTGTACTTTCAAAACGGCATTTAATCTTTACCCTTTTTTCTAGTTGATAACGCATTTGTGTTGGCGTGTTGTTATGCCTCATCTATCCAACTTTGTAATCCCTCATCTGCAGATGAATTCAGACAGCAAGTGATGGTCTGTTTTCAGTCATAGCTGGAGTCTATCACCTCTTAATCTTTCAATTTCTTTACTTACCTGTGCCGAGGATGGTTGTATAATATTGATTCCTTCAATTTCACTATTAGAATATGATTGTTTGAAATTGATGTAGACAATTTAAGGCTGATGGACCCCACTAATGGCTGCCTACAGTCACTAAATACACACACTGATCAGATTCTTCTATACACCAATCCAGACAGCAAGTGATGGTCTGATTTCAGTCGGCCATAACTGGGGTCCATTACCTTTAAATCTTTTGATTTCCTTGCTTACCTCTATCATGGATGGTTGTACACCAATTTGTATCTTAAATTCTCCAAGTTTACTAAATATGAGGGTTTGAAATTCATGTAAACAATAAATAAAGACGGTTTTAGGCTGATGGACCCCACTAATGGCAGCCTACAGTCACTAAAAACAAGCGCTAATCGGATTCGTCTATAGTTTAGTTTAATACTCACATTAAATGCTGTCTCCAAGGCTTCATCCTGTTCCTTCCTGGTTAGTTTCTTTGAGTACCTGTCTACATCATATGTTATATGGTTTCGATTCCAGCCTCCAAAAGCAGTAAATCTTTTGTATCTTGATAAATCAATGTCGTTTGTGGTTACAAAGACATCTGGTAGACCACACCTTGGTTTATTCATAATTGTTAAGGTAGCATTATCCAGCAATCCTGTTGGTTAAGATATATATAATCAAGGTTAAGTGAAAACATTGTCCTCAAATACTTTATCTAGGAGAGAAATTGGCAGGAGGCATGTCTGCTAGGCTATTGCCTTCAACAAAATTCACATGCTATGGCATTGCTTCTTGAGAAAGCAACATACACACCCAGTAGATCAAAGGCGGTGTGGGGTGAAACTGGTATCTGAGTTTGTTACATTATATGTACCCTCAAATGAGCTATGCTTGCATCATGTTCACATTGCATAAAATGAAACTAAGACATGCTTGACTGGCCTGTTAGCTAACCCCAAATGCTTTGTAACTTTATTGTGTTTAAATGCAGCATCTGTTACTGTCAATCAATTAATCAGATATGTGAAACTATATCAATTGCACATGTAGTCAGCTCCACGTTCTCCCTGAAGGGATATATGAGAGGTAATGAGACAGAGAAGGAGCAAGGGTGTAACAAAAAGGAAAGTTTTGTCATGGACAGGATTTAAAAAAAATTTAAAGTTGTAAATAACAATTGGAATGTGCAAATGTTTTAGGAATTTAATGCATCTTTTGTCCTTTTTTGGTTTTGGATTTTTTTTTAAAATATCATGCTATACACACACTTTTTTTTTCAAACATTTGTCAAACCTATACAATCAGTGGTCAACAAATGATTTTAGTTATACAGAGTAGTATACCATATTGAAGCAATTCTGAGAGAAACTATCACCTAGTCTAACAATTTGGCCTACAACACAAGCCTACCAGTATGTGCCACATACATAAATATTTAATTACACATTAATAATCTGTATACAGATTAATAATCTGTGTACAGAGATTAAATAATCTGTATTAACAGATTAATTATTTGTAATTACAAATTGAATAATCTGTATTAACAAATCAATAGTCTGTTTAACAGAGGAACAATCTGTGAAGAGATTTATAATCTGCATTAACAGATTTATAATCTGTATTAACAGATTAACAATTATGAGTTTATCTAATCTGTACTAACAAACTAAAAATATTTATACAGGTGGCACTAATTGGCTTTCATAGACTAAAGCAAATTACTGTACCACACATAATGTGGCTATTGAGTGTGGCGGTAATTTGCTATCAAATTTAATTCAAGTATCTTGAAGTTTGCACATTTGCTTATAAATTGCACACGGTCAAAATTTCTGAAGTATAATAGCTTCCTTGTTTATTCACCTCAGTATATCTGCTATGGATGGTTCTTATTTTACCCTCTTAATGGTAATACATCTGCAACAGGGGACACATGCACATATAGCTGGGACATGATCTTTGCATTTTTCCCTTTTGTATGTTGCTACCTTTACTTGATCCAACTTCTTACCCTGTGCTCTCTTCTCTCTTATCCTATACTCTCATCTCTCCCTAGATGCTCTCATCTATCCTATTCTATATGTTGTCATCTCTCCCATCCTATGCCCTCATCTATGCTCTCATCTCTCTAGCTATCCTATGCTCTCATCTCTCCTATCCTATGCTCTCATCTCTCCTATCCTATGCTCTCATCTCTCCTATCCTATGCTCTCATCTCTCCCACCGTATGTTCTCATCTCTCCTATCTTATGCCCTCATCTCTCTACCCTATGCTGTTATGTCTCCTATCATATACCCTCATCTCTCTTACCCCATGCTTTCATCTCTCCTTCTCTTATCTCCTTCTCCGTGTTTTTTTAGATGACCCTCCCAGCCCTTGATCCTGCCAGCCTTAATTCAAAGATTACTGCAGTTGTCCCTCCTACATCTGAATACATGTACAATTCCACCCTCTTTTTTCAAATTTTGTTAGTTGTACAATTCTTGGTAACTAGGGAAATTGAAGATTAGGGAAATTGGGGATTTTTTTAAGAACTTGAATTAAAAAGTGTCTAATTTATATGTATATGCATTCATGGATGTGTGTTGATTTCAAAGTCCCTCATCAATACAGTAAGATATTATCAATGATTGCTAATGTTAAACTGCTTTCCTTGATACCAAATTTGATTTATTTTCCTAAATGAGGTTGATGCTTGCATCGGTTTCTTCAGTGCATGAGGACAACAGCTCATTAATGTTGCTTTATAACCACATGCCTGCGGATTTGGGTATTTCAAAAGGGACCATTGGGTAGGATCAGCTACCAAATGCAGGTGTTCAGGAACTCACCCAACAAGTCCAATATAAACAAGAATAAGGAAATAACTGCTCTGCTAACTAAAGCACATGATGTCCCAGCTAACTGACAGGAGAAAGCATCTGGACTATAGTAGTATTATAGTTTGGAGGCTAGATAACCAGTTCATAAATTTCTCCAAATGACCTATACCTATAAAGCTGGAATGCCACCAAATCTGGAGAAAAAAAATAAGTTATGGCAGAAACTGTCTTTTTTTTTGCTTTCATACCCTACAGCCATGTGATATTTGCCTGCTGCATGCCATGCTTGCCTAGTTGAGTTCCAATATGCCAATGCTGCAGTGCATATATGTACAAAATTTTGGTATGCATAGGAATGGAGACTGAAATATCAAAAGTAACCAGATATTTTGTAACTAATGAAACTAATAGTTCATGTCATGGGTGGTGTCAGTGTATTTTGATAGGAGCAGGGGCAAAGCTTGAGATGAATGCTCCTTTTCTTCTTTTCTCCTTCTTTTCCCTCTTTTTTCAAATGTTATTGAAAATACAGGGGGTCCTTCCCGTTGATAATGCTCCTGGTTTGTGACCATGTTAGGTTTGAGAGTGTTGTGTACATAAATATGGCATAGATCACACTATAAACAATTACAAAAGTGCAAAAATCCTGGCTTTGCTACCTTGGCCCTTGCAGCTGTGGGCCTGACCCTCATGACATATGATACCCAAATTAAGTCCGGGCAACTGATCCAACTTATTTAAAAGTATATAGAAGAAATGCATTGTAGTTGTTGCTTGTTCAGCAGATTCGAGCTACCAAGATAAACAATTCATTAATTTATTATCATCTCAATGAAAACAGCTTTAATATGTTTCTAGATAGGTAAAATATCATGATTTTAAAATCAGACAAAAGGGCCCTTACGAGTCTAGACAAATGGACTAAGTCAATTAACAATTTGATATAACTGCAAATGCTGTTTTTAAGACTGATACAAATTATACAACAACATCAAACAACTTAATGCAACAGTTTGACATAAAACATTCATACACCCCAACTTTATACATTGCATGTCGGCCGGGTTTAAGTTTCAAAAGACAGGGAGATCTACCATCTCTTTAAGAGTTTGATAACAAGGGCTGTAAAAAACTTCAGCTTCCAAGCACACAACTCAATTCTTGATCCCAGTTTTGCCGTCAATAACCAGGTCATAGTTAAACAAATTCTAGCTTCATCTAAGGAAACCAACTACAATTCAAAAACATTCATCTTCTAATGATGAAACCAGTTTTACACAAAAACAAACATCTACCAAACCTACTGATTGATCTTATGCCTCATCAACAAAATTTCTTTTCTTGCCACTTCTTAAGTTTCCAATTAACCCCAAATGTGTAAATCCTATCTCAAATGGCTTTAACTTATATGAAGATACTTTCAACATTGGTCTCTTGATAATAGAATGATATCTCTTAGTATAACATAAGCTGATTATTATGTTAATTAAGTCATGTGACTTACGAATAGTGATCACATGTTTCATACATGAATTAAGTAAATGAGTTCCATTTAAAATTGACAATACAACACACCAGTCTTCACTCATCAGGTTCCATTTTCCAACCATCTTTAAAATGCAGGAAATTACAAAATTGGAAGAAAAACTAGGGATTAACTCCCAGCACAGTTGTGACCCAGTTTTGAGGGAAACTTGACACCTAGGATGTCACCAGAAGATTCCATCTAATTAAATTATTTTCTGTTAAAGTGTCACAACAGCCCTACCTGTTTCAGGAAGATCATAAAATCTCTGGAAGTTCAACAGGGCAGTTGTGAACTGGCTGACATCTAGAGCGGAGGTCTGTCCCCCTGGGATGTAACCCTTTTCCTGCAGGAATGCCTGCCAAGAGGGAAAAAAAATATGAAGAATACACAAATGTCATGTCTGAGAAACAGGCAAATAAATCAAAAACTTTTGAACTATGCTGATATGGTTAAACTATGCATGTTTACTTGAATATTGAAGTTTGACCTATTTACACACTTCTACCCTGTTAAAGTTTGATTCAAGCAACTTATTTAGTATTCTATATGCATTTATCCTAATAAATGAGCAGTTACTCAGTTTAGCTATTACACTTTCCTTAGACAATTCATTGAAATCAGCCTAGACCACTTGAGGTAAAAAAACATTTACTATAGGATTATACAACAATCATGTTCCACGAAATTGCTGTTACTGGTGTCAAAATGGAACACAGCGATTCAAAACCCAGTGCAGCCAATAACCAAAATAAAGTCACTGGCAGCAGTGCTTCTTATTGGGTTTTCTTATCCATGCATGCAGAATTTGACAGTGATTCCAAAATGAACGTGCATATGGTGAACAACTTGTTAAGAGGTCAAAAGCCACCCTCTGCCAGTCAATAAGACACCCCACATAACCTATTAATAGAAAAACTTGACATAGTTGACTTCAACAGTGCAGAACACAGCAGTGGCATAGCCAGGGGAGTGGTTTTGGGGGTCAGAACCCTCCATGACCCAACCTACAACGCAAAAGACACCTAAAATAGCATTTTTTTCTCTCAATCCTTGGACTTTTGCCATATGTCGAAGCCCACCCCTCCCCCCCCCATGACACAATCCTTGCTATGCACCTAGCAACACAGCAAGCAAAATCCCCATTTATATTCTAATTTACATTGGACAAGTACTAGATTAATATCCAAGTAAAAGATTTGAACCTGCTCTTAAGTTTTTAATAGCCTAGAGTAAAATAGTTGAAACCTGGGTAGACTTTAAACAAGTCCGGTTTTTCACTGACAATCTTAAGGGAGGATGTTCATATGTCATGGGAAAATAGAACAGCCCATCAGCAAATATCAATTGGCCATGGAAGGAGGCGAATGGGCCAAGATCATGCAGTCACCTAAGGTTTCACAGGATTTTACTGATAAGAACATTGTACCTCATGCTTCTTCTAAAAGAGTTTATATTGTTACTGCAAAGGCCTATCTTATGCTAGAAGTACTTGCTAGAAGCAGGCCTCGACAAATCCCCCGCCCGACAGTCCGAGACAAGTAAAAAATGACTCGGACAAGTGAACTGCTCAATGTTGTAGCCTGCCAGGCAAGCAGCACAGAAGTCTTCTTCACATAGGAATTCAATGGCTAGTACTAGATAATTAGATATGGACTCGGTGCATATTCATGTGGACAAGTAGACTTTGGGATAATCCCTAGCCCGATGGACAAGTAACAAATTACAAATTTATCGAAGCCTGGCTAGAGGTGGATTATCCTTTTTTCCTTAAAGAGCAAATGCAGTCACCCCAATTAACGCAAGGATAGTAGTCTATAATTAATGAATAGCTCTTGACAATCATGTGACAATGCGTTTTTCACTGAGTTGTGAAATTTACAAGTAGTAATATCTTGGTTAACCTTGAATGTTGAATGTTTAAGCCTTAAAATATCCCAAAAGTTTCTTGGAAGAAAAATAACAGAAAAATAGCAAAATTTAGTAGTTGTTTCAAAATAATTTTGGGGCGACTGCGCTTGACCTTTAACTAACAAATGCTCCTATCTCTGAAAAATCCACTTCAGAAAGGGCTACATGTTACTGTACTACAACAAAGAGACTGCCAGTACGTAAGACTGATCAATGAATACCATACTCGAGAGATACAGGTCTAGAAAAGCAAGTTTTGCAGGGAAAAGTAAAAGAAGGACAGCCAAGATTTGAACAATCTATGGTTCATCAATTGTGTTAACAAGTGAGTATTGACTCAGAGACAGTCACTCAATACTAAATCAACAAAATGTGGGTAGCGTGCAATCAAATCAATAATAGCAAAAAATCTCCTCCACTCATAATTACAATGATGAAAACTACCCATCATGCAATTTGAAAGTTGATGGGACTACCATGACACAATCTGATTTTATAAAAATTTAACTTGAAGACAATATGTGAAGAAATGGAATTCTAGAAACAAAACTGCACAGATCTGAAATGTATGCACTGTTGTAGGGAACATAAGCAAAAACTGGCAGTCTAATCCTGATAACTAACTTAACAATACATGGTTTATTACAGTGTTGGAACCACAATATGAACAAGAACAGATACTGCTAAGGCTAGAATTACCCTTTAACAAAAAAAAACCACTTTCTTCAGACTAAATTTCTGAAACATAAAACCTGCTGCATCATCAACTTATTAAAACAGTTTTCTTCCATGGATGTATTAAATTTGCATCCATATGTTTTGCCAAAGGTCATGCAAACGAAGCATAAATACTACTGACACTCAAATTTGACTGAATAATTTATACCCAAGCTGCTGTCCACTACATGGGATGTCCACTTTATTATACATGACTAAGTAAACAATACAGATACTGTATATATACTTCAATACCTGTCACCAAATGATATTAATTTCAATGGTCACTAAGATACACACATAAAGGGTACGTACGTCCTTCGTCTAAAATTCAATTACAAAATTGTGATCACCAATTTCTTGTTCTGGCTGTTCCTCTTTAAACCTGACTTAGAGAACAGTCTGGCTGTTCCTCTTTAAACCTGACTTAGAGAACAGCATTTGGACAATTCAAATTATGATCAAAAATGATGAATTTCTTGCAAAGCACTTCCCTCTGCTGGCAAAAGCAAACACTTGCCCTGATCAAATATTTGGAAAACCAAACTTGAGGCTTAGATGATAAATTACTGTCTGTCTAGAGCAAACAGGATATTCAAATAAGCATTTTCTCGTAAACCTTTCCGAATCATTTCCTTGAGATCTGTGTTTGTGTATGTGTGTATGATCAAGTTACATGGTACAAAAACCAAACATGATAAAATAAATTTATCACATAAAAAAGCTGCTTCATTCGTGAAAAACTTCAAAAAGTCTGAATATATAAGTAGGTCACCTCATGAATTGAGATGCAACCTTTATACAGGTTGGAAAGCGGAATTAAGAGATATTGAAAAGAAAGACTGAATTTAAACTGTGGATGAACTGGCCTCCTAATGGTAAATGATGGACAGCTGTTGTGGCTTTAGCTTCTCCAATGGATGCACAGTGTAGGTTAAGTACCATTAATGCATGATGATTAATTTTGCTCACAAACATACTCCACAAAATGCATTTCAGAGCTCCTCACATTCAATTCTTAGACTTTGGTTACAATAGCAGTACAGTATACCACCATTTGATGATGGAATGGTGGGGTTTGTGGAGAGCTTTGTTCTAGGGGAATTTATAGAGTATGTCATACTTGCCAATATTAATTGTCATCTCCATGATGAAACATTCCTTCTTACTTTTTGTTACATCAGCTTTCTCTGCCTGATTACATCTTATCGCTTCAGGGAAGAAATGAAGCCCACTACAACCACACTTGATATAGTCACATTTCACGTCTGATTAATTGATTTACAGTAAAAGATATATCAAATTCACAAAAAGTTACGCAACATTTGGGGTCAGCTGACAGGCCAGTCAAGCATGTGTTAATTGCTTTTCACGCAGTGTGAACACAGTGAAAGCATAGTTCGTTTGAGGGCACAGATCATGTTACAAACTCAGATACCAGTTACACCCCACACCGCCTTTGATCTACTGGGGTGTCTATGTTGCTTTTTCAAGAAGTAATGTGACAGCATGTCTGAAGAGGGAACATGTAGCAAAAGATCAAATGTCTCAACCACCATGCAAACCCCCTGCCCTGGCCCCCCTCCCCCCATGCAGGTTGCACAACAAACACATGCAAGCAATATCCTCAATATGTTGGGGTCCAAGGACTTTTTTCTCTTTTATCTTCAAATGTTCACAGTATATGGCAAACACTTAAAGCATATATGCAAAGAGTGGTGTCATTATTGTGCCTGAGATGTTGCTTCACCCTTTTTCTGATCATGTTAAGTATTAGCATATTTTAATGCTCATTATGATGTTCTGTTTTCTATTAATTTTTAGGTTTAGAAACTAAAACAATTCCATTTAAAACAGAACAGTTCAATACGAGGTGCACAGTATGTTTTCAGCTTGGATAAAATTTAACACTAATAACATCCTGATCTTGTTTGCAGTTCCTTTCTCAAGCAATGGAGGAAGTATATAGATATAGAATGACAGGTTGTGGGAGGGGCAAAAAAGGTAAGAGAAGGGGACAACTTACAGATGGTCAGTTCTTCTAGCTCAGCTTTCATCCAGCTTTGAGTTTTAGACTCTCAGCTGGCATGCTAAAAATCACGCTCCTCAGAAAATTAGGGAGTGCGGTAGGCGTAATGTTCAATTAAACTGTTTCTTTTACGAGATCCAAATCTTCATCTAGGTGTGCAAAAAATCACAACCCTCACAGTGATTTAAGGTGAGAGATGGTGTGCAATCACACTAACTTGCCTCAACAGGCCTGCCTGAAAAGTCCTATGTTGTCCTGTATAATGGTATAAATTAAGCTTTAGGTATATGAACCTCAAAGAGTTGGAACTAACACAGAAATAAATGAAGAATTTTTTTATGCAAAATAAAGGCCATGTCACACTACAGCGATATCACATCAGATTTTGCTCCGACTTTTGTGAGTTTTAATTAATACCTCCTCCATCTTTGGTCAAAAAGAAACAAACAATTTGCCAACCTGTGAAGATATATGAATTGTATGGCAGGACTATACAAAATTCTAAGTTAAACCAACAATTCTGTGACGTCACATCCACAGACAGCTTTTATTGGATACATGTAGTCCGATAAAAGCTACTTGTCAATGCGACATCACAAAATAAGTAGTTTATATTTCATTTCCATGATGCTCTCATACTGGTGATATATTTACACAGGATGGCGAATTTTTGGTTCTTTCCGACAATGGATGGAGGAGATTTTAACTAAAACTGACAGAAATCGGATAGTAATCCGATCTGATATCGCTGTAGTGTGACCTGGGCTTTCTGTTAATTACTGGTGATTGAAACTGTTTTAATTTTTTCGAGTGAAAAAAAATTGCACACAGATACAAGAAAAGACAGAATCCTCTTCACAGTGACCAAAAACAACCATAGAACATGATGGTATATATCATTTTTTTATTAGCTTAACTCAATGTTTGAATGTGAAATGAAAGCATACAAGTTGTGAAGAAAATTGCAAAAACAAATCTGACTGCCCCTGTAAATCATAAAAGCAAAGAACCATATTGCATACAAGCCATGATACTCTTTAACAACATAAAACAAACCATTCATGTGAAAGAAAGGAAATTATGTACATCATCCCCCAGTTCTGTCATTCTTAAAAGATGAGTTTAAGGTCATATCAGATTTCGATATGTTGGAGAGGTACTTATTCTAAGCATTTTGGTGAAATTTGCATTAAAATCTGATGTGTGGTTCTCAAGATATGAGCAAGTAAAGTTGTCACATTTTCAACAAAAAGTGAACTTGAAGCAAGCATATATGACATCATATCCTCACATAAATGTACAGCCCTTTGTTTTTCTTTAAAATTTTCAGCCCATTTTCTCCTTAACAGTCCTATATTTTCAAATGTGATTCCATAAGTTACATGAGAACTTCACAAACTTTGAATTCCCCACAGGGAGGTTGTATTCCTATTAACTCCAAGGTCAACACAACAGTCTGAAAAACAAAGGGTAACAAAGCATTCCTTGTCATTGTGAGGAAGTGATATAATCTCTGCTGCCCTCAAATTCACTTTGGAAGACAAATCTAGTAACTTCATTTAGTAATATCTCAAGAATTGTATGTCCGATTTGAATGGAAATTTCACCGCAGTGTGTAGATTTGGTTCCTCTTTCACATGTGAAAATTGAATTTTTGCTTAAACTTCCCTTTTAATTTGGAATATACATGAGAAAAGGCAGCAAGGATAAAACCATGAATGTAGCACTTAAATGAGCAAGTGCAGACCCAAGGGGGATCTTTGGATTACAAAACCCCTCCTCATGGCCAAAGCTTCAAAAAAGTTATGGTAAAATTGATCCCTATTAACTTAATTACATTTTAGGCACAAACATTGTACCATTTTGCATCTGGAAGAAAGAAGAAAACTTATATTTTTTTCCTCAAGCTACCCCTTCCATGATACAGTCAATCTTGGCTTCAGGCCTGTTTAGAAGCAATGCCTAGGCATTTATTCTGAATAAAAAGTTGTATCTGTAATAGCATTAAATTTCTGGAGACAGAGCAGGTGTGACTTAACAATGTATCATTTGAGTCACACTGTTTGCGAGTTCCCTAATTCCTACTGTATATAAAACTGATTGAATCAGACATCACCTTCAGGCCAATTGATGCATTACTGAAAATATAATCTCTATTGAAAGCATGAATGAAACTAAAACCTAGCTACCATCTCTGTAAAACATTCAATTACTACAATAAGAGTGAAATGAAAAAGTGAAAGAAGGCTTACACATCTGTGGCCTTCTTTTTCAGTTTTTAAACTGCATGAATCATTTCATACATTTTTGAAATAATATGCAAAGGCCAGCTACTGCATATGGTCAAAACAAATTCACTTCATGCTAGCATTAGTACATGCATCATAAATGCATCACTCAATTAAAAAAATGTTTGAATTTTGTAGTTTTTTGCTTAATTCCTCCCTCTCTCCCCCCCCCCCCCCCCCCACTTTTGGAGGGCATGAAGGGGATACTTCTTTTCTTTTATGAGAAACTTCCTTTGATTGATTAATTCCAAGAAATACCATTGGGCAATGTTTGATTCGTAAACTTCTCCCAAGAACCATCCACCATACCCCATCATTTCACACTCGAAGCTTTGATTTTTGCAACAAAGGTATCGCCTAATTATTAGTCTGCTCTAAGGATGCTTTAATCTGGCCTGCAAAAGTCTTCATCAGCTAGGTTTGTCCAGAGGGAAGCAACAGTACCCAGAGAAATCCACATAGAGAATGACTGAACCCATGAAATAATAAAACACACATAGGCATACAGCAGCTGGAAAAATTAAAGCTACTCCGGCTGTCAAGGACCCTGAAATAAGTGCACTATTTTGTAAAATCCTGGATTTACCACTAAATCATGTGGTAAAGCAAATAATCAATATTTCAACTTTAGCAGTTCAACAGAACTACGGCAGGCCTTGTTAAGCAATCAGTAACAAGAAAGTTTAACATTTGTTACCTACCTGAAATATCAAATGCCAATGCAAATTAATCTATGTAAAGATGGCAATGTTTCTAAAATGAACATTCTGCAAAAAAAAATCTGCTCAACTTTGAAATCAGAAGGTTCAAAACTGTAATTACTAAAAGAAATCAATGATGAGTTACTTCAACAACACTCTAAAATCAAAAGAGTAAACTTAGTCACTCTTTGATCGAGTGAAAAGTGTAAATTCGCTCCATTAGAGCGATAATTCACTCTAAGACAAGGGAAGTTCCCTCCAAAAAGAGTAAAGTTCACTCCAAAAAGAGTGAAATTCCCTTAAAACGAGCGAAGTTTCACTCTTGTTGGAGTGCCCACAGTGATCGCTCTTAAAAACAAGACGAACGTCTAGACGAGTTGCGGTGCCGACATACCAAGTCGTCTTGTACTTTAAAGGTGATTTTATATTTTAGGGGGACAAAAATACCATTCCAAAATACTTGTATTGTGTTTTGCCCAATAGCAGCTAAGTTAAGTTCCACACTTGTAACCCAGGAACATTGTTCATTCACTTTAGAAATGTGGTTGAGGTGGAACGTGAAACACACCAAAGAAATACTCGATTGCCGGTATAATGAGGTTTGCTCATTTTCAACTCATAGTTGACAGAAAATCAGGAAAAGATGATACAGCAGTTGATTTAGAACTGTAGAAAGAGCAAAATGTCACATCAGATAACATTTCAAACGTCATTTACAAGCTGTTTCTTGTGCATTCAATATAAGGTATCCCTAATGTCCCGGCTCCTTAGTAACTCCTTGTACAGCATGAGGGTTTCTGATAAAAGATGGTAAAGCGCCACAGGCTCAAGACAGACCATTCGACCAAACAGACGTTAGTCAAAATTGTATTTTAAGTAGTGCAGTTAATAAGGAAAACATGCCATTTGTTTAGCTGTTTAGTGAATACAGGTGGAGTACACTGTTATGACGTAATGTTGGAAACGACAATGAGTCTGTATATACATGACAGTAACGTTGTAGTCACTTGGTTGAATATGGATTTATGTTAATGAACAAAAGGGGAAAAAAATTCTAATGTTGAACATAAAGACTTTTTAAAGATTAATGGTTTTTAAAAAGTTTTGTACGCTCCGCACCAAGTTTACTCTCAGCTTTCCTAATAAAAATTTTTTGTAAGTAACATGTAATAACAAGTTAACGAGAATCAAAAGAAATGTCGATATCTCAGATTTACCATAATCTTTACAAATGATGAAATAAAATTAAAAAATATAAAACAGCAAAGTAAAATTCCTTTGTCAGCGTTACCTACACCTACATTCCTCAACATAAATGTTAATATGATGATATTTCACTCTAGCCTTAGGCCTATTGTCACTGTTTCTCCAATTTATATTAATCCCGCACACATACGTCACTACTAACCCTTCGCCGGTAACTTCTTAGTTTAGTAATGTATAGACACTTGAACGACGTTGACCTCCGCAAATCAGAGAACCGAATCAATCACTTTCAAATCATAAAAGATAAATTGCAACATCTATGCGTCCCTTCATGAAACCCGAATACCAAAATATCGATGTCCCTAGTTTATAACTATTAGCGGCGATTCGTCTGTCATCACATCATTAAACAGTTTCGCTTCTTCCTACACTCTATATCAAGAACTTCTTGTCGCCTTTCTGACAGTGACTTCTTACTACGGAACAAAAATCATGTTGCCATTGCATAAAAATTGTTTAAATAATTTCCATGCATTTCTTTTTCTAATAAAAATAATAATATAGCAAGTTTATGTATGGCCACGACTCGCAACTGATCAAGCCGATAACCTAAAATATGTAAAAGCAATAAGAAAGCCAGGTCTATGAATAAGACTGCACTGTCCAGTAAAAACTCCGTAAAAGACAAATTTCATCATTCCAACCATCCATATGCAATAGCTCAACAAATCACTTTCAAAGATGAAACGGACTTCATGAAAAATAAACGTTCGCTAACGTAAAACGTAACACCACAGCCAGTGACATAACAAAAAAGAGCATGACTAGCTTATTAATAAGTGTCTTGCTACTTTACAATTTACGAAATGAACCCCCTGGCTAAAAATTTACAATTGGGAATTTTCTTGTACCTGTTCAAAACTTCGTTGTGTAAGCCAACAATCTAAACCCTCTACAAACGGTACAAATTTAATGTTTACGTTCGTTTAACATAAATATAAAAAATTATAAGGCAATCATTTGTAATTGTTTTACAGTGACGTAAATCCCGGAGAAGGCAAGGGATGTCTTTGCTTCCTCAAGTAAAAAAAGGAAAGCCAAACTCACATGGCCCCCTCAAAATTTTAAATAACCATTTCAAAATCAACACATTTTTAACAAGAGATGAACTATCCATGGCCTTTAAAAAGACCAAATCAGTTGGTTTTCAAGGGCTTCTCCCCCAACAGAAGACCCAAAGCAGTCCCTGAATGATTGTGCAAAACCTTCATTCATGCAGACCTCTTCCCAATATCTCAAACAGATCACCGCCCAGCGTAATAAAAAATGGTTGCTCTCATCACATACAAATATAAAACAAGATATGAATGAACATGTTAAAACCCTACCGTGACTACTCTTTACATTAAACTATTTGTTCATGTTAACACTTCTTCATCTTATGATGTGCACTTCTCCCTAAATGTATAAATATCCCCAAGAACATTCCCCCTGAATCTGGTTTTTAAGCATTCTTCTTTAGTGGAGCTTCTGAGCAATGGCAACTCGTGGTGTAAATATGTGGAGGGGTACATAATGAACTTACAATGACTTGTGTTAAATAAAGATCATCATCTTCCCTGTAACCAATAATGCCAAACACCGAAAAAACAATTACCACCCACAACAACGAAAAAATAAAATGTACATGTAGATCTTTCGAACGTGTAAATAATACATTACGATCGTCATGTTCCCTACTGTCCCCATCATCACACCTCTGACTATTTTCATATCCACTAGAGCCTTTTTTTGTTTGATCCCAACTCTGACATCATCATTTTTCTCCCTTCATAACTTTTATCTTGAAATTCACCCCCATACTTTCTTTTTCTTTGTTGCCAAACTTTCCTTTCCACAAAAAAATCTTTGAACCGTCCTTCTTGGGCATTGTTATATTCTCCACATAGTTTTAAATTTTAAAATAACAAATTTACCATAACCAGACACCTTGGTATAACACAAATATTAATACTCGCCATCTTATACAAATAATATTTACCTACCAATAACAATGTTTCCCTCCAACAGAAACTTACTTTATGAAAAAACAGTGAACAAAACTCCTCTAAACTATCAAACTTTTTACTCCACAGCAACCCCGACCATGTCACTTGAAAAGAATAAATCTTTACAAAGAAATCCTCATATAAATACTCCAAATTCACGTAACACCTCGATGAATTAAAAAAACAACCAAAATGATGGCGCCGTGTTAAATTAAACAACATATTATTCCCCAGAGTACACACGGACCTGGTTTTTCCGCAAGATTGTTACTAAAAATAGAACACGTTTGCAAATTTTACGTGAAAAAACCCCCAATTTTACACTCTCACGAAAATCATATTTCCACCAAAACTTAAAAACACGAAAGGAAAGTACCATCCCTACAAATTGCACTAAACCGTATTTCGATACCACAAAGCATCTAGAAGGAGATAGAAATAAAGTGCCGAAAAAGTCAGAAATTCACATCTCGATAGTAACTGCATTAGTTGCGGTTGCCTGCAAGGCAGGCACCGCAACTAAAAAGAGCGATCATTGCAGGCACTCGTGGAAGAGTAAATTTCCCCTCTTCCTCTAGTGAATTTCACTCTTTTTGGAGTGAATTATCACTTTAATGGAGTGAATTTACTCTTTTCACTCGATCAAAGAGTGACTAAGTTCACTCATGTGATTTTAGAGTGTACTTTTTTCCCTTTCATGAACAGGTACTGCTTTGTAGTGATACAATATCAGTGCACCAGGACTTGGGACGTGCAAAATGTCCAGATCTACTATGCTGTGGGTAGCAATTCAAGTTCAGTGTGATACATGTCAAGTAAATAATCACAGCATTGAAAAGTAATAAAGTGCCCTGCTAAGGACAATTTGTTTTGTGATAGTGGGTTAAATGTAATTGTTCGTTATTCAGCTGAGAAATATGCATGTTTTGCTATATACACCCTTTTTTGTCAGGCCCATCAAAAATAATTCCTATGACAATATCATACAAAGTCAAAAAGAATCTCAATGCCATGGGTGTCATCATCTACAGAGGCATCAAGCAAAAATATTTTTGAGCAGGGTAAGGGAGAAGGGGTGAAAGAGGTTTGCACAGAGCGTACAAGAAATTTTGAAAAATTGTGACCCCAGTTAGCTGGAAATGGCTTTACCAAGCTTGAGATTAGAACTGAAAAAGTAGGCTAACAGTTATTTTGAGGTTTCTTCTGCCAATAAAATTCCCAAAACTCATTGATTTGGGAATCTACAAGCCACGATACTTACCTCCTATGTACACTTTGTAATCCCTGGCCTGCTACACCTACAGTCACTCCCTGGCAAGTTTTAATTAATAGCACGGTGGCCCCAGGTGACCTCTGGCAGAGGTATGCATGGCTTGTCAGGGACTTGCTGCAGGTAAGTGGGATTAAAAAGTATAAATAGGAGGTATAAAGGATGGGCATCTTTGGTTTTTTTCATCTCAATGTAAAAAAAAGGACAAACTGCAAAGTGATCAAAAAATTATGGCTACCTAGATAAACCATACCACTAACCACTGAATGAAATTGTAATGTCAAGTGCAGACCTTATCATTTTAAAAAAACTTGCATGGAATGTTATGTCCTAAATTTATACCAGGAATGGACCTAATTCTTTCTAGAGTAAGATTTCTGGGAGCAGATCTAATGCAGAGTGGAACCATGCATTGATTCATGAGGAGCATAGGGCAATATATCCTGTAGAGGGTTTTTGTTGCTAAAATGCCTCTGGATTGCTGGAAATGGCACTTCAAGTGCCTTTCTTACTGCATGCCCAGAATTGTTATTTTCAGTTGTTTCATACTCCTGGAATTTCAAAGAAACATTTTGAGGCCTATGTATGGGCATGCACTGCTTACAACCTAAATTTGAACATAAATTTATCCTGACTATTGACGTGGAATGAAACCCAACAGAAATGTATACAAGGGAATAACTCCTTTCTGGAACTACGGTTAGGTTGCTACTTGTTTATAGCAAGAATTACCATCCAATAAAGTACATGGATGAGCATATTATGATTGAGAACATAATGTTAAAAGAAAGAGCAGTCTTTCCAAACTTATTTTGAAGAAAAAGCTAAATAACACAATTTTCATTTTTATTTCTCTTCAAAGTATCTTTCATTACACTTTATGACTCTACTATTACATATTCAAGGTAAGCCAAGCAGTTGTTTCTGGTAAATTTCACATTTGAAGAGAAAAAACATTGTCACATGACTTCCACTAACAGCCAATCATGAAACTGGACAGTCTACTACACTTCTTCAGTTTGAGATGACTGCTTCTGCCCTTTAAAGTGACACATGAAAAGGTATCTGAGTGGTCTCTTCGAACAAAGCCATGCCAGACCATATATGAAAGCTTTGGCAACACTAGCAAACTGTAATTGTGTGATTATTTAATTGTGTATGCATGTGAGTTTTATCAGACATTGAAATTATGTCCAAGAAAAGATTGGGTGAATATATCAGGTATAGACCATGGCCAGTATTGTAACATTTGCCTGACAATTAAATCCTTTGTACTTTAAAGAGGTTCATTGAGTTAATATCGATAACTTAATGAGAGTCTCCAAGGGTCACTAAACCACATAACAATGCTTATAGTTAGCATAACAAGTCAAGTTTTAAGTCCAAACTTGAAAATAGTCACTGAAAACGTTCAAAATTTTGAATGTTCTAGTGTCCCGACCAAATACGATTTTGTACATTATTAATTTGAAAAAGTGTCTGGTCATGAAGTTTTGAAAACCGACTTGAACCATTGAGTACTCTCTCCTAAAACAGTTATCTGTTTCTACTGGGTACAACTTGTCTAAGATTGACCATTTGTCATTGCATGTGAAGAAAACTCAACAGGTTTGGAAAAATTTGTTGAATTTTATGAACCAACTCAATGAGCCGTTTAAGTGGATGACTTTTCACTACATTAAGATATTGCCTCAGAAATTGATGGTTCCTTGTAAGAGATTGAGATTATGCCAAAGTGCATCACTCTTAAGGTGAATGCCATGAGAATTGACAGTCCTGAGAACAGCCTTCCCCATGAATTGATAATGCCTGGATGAAACCCATATACTAATTGAAGTCTAAAGAGTTATTGTATATTTTGACCTCTATAACCCAAAATGGCCTTCCACCTATTTTTGAAACAACAATTTTGATGATCCATCATCACTGCAATAGGTCACATGATACATTACCCCTTGAAGAAGGGCATGATTTTACTGTTTGACATCTACATAACTCCAACGATCTTAGACCTACTTCAAAATTAAGTTCAACTTTGTCCAACAATGATAAGATTTAATTATACCATCATGAGCAGGTGGCTTTATATTGATTCACATTTTTATCTGTCTTACCGTCTATAAACCCAATGACTTTTTACCTACATAGAGAACAACTCTTATCCAACAACAACTTGTGAACACTGTAACCACTACTTATTAAATTCCCCAAAGAGTTGAAGGCCTCTGCACAATCATCACTGCTTGACCTCTACATGACACTGAAATGACCTTTGACAGACTTTAAAAGGTGCAATAGTGTTGACCCATTACCTACTTCTTGTGTATTGAACAAATAAGGTATTCTTAATGACGTATTATTTCCGGTTTCTAGAAGTTTCCATACTGACCGTAAATTCTCGGAAACTTACATACTTCTGATGATTCATACTGTTTTTTACGAGTAGAGCCAAGAGAGGACAAAGAGCTGAGAGAGGCTACTTTGACGCCGAGTAATAAAGATCACGCTTACGAATATACCTTACGACTGCTCTGTTGTGTTTCTTTCTTTGTCTCGGTTACTTCTTTACTTACAAACACAATAAATTGGCGACGAGGATATTAATTTCTGGATCTACGTGACATTTTGTTTCTACCTTCCTTCAACTTGTTCTACGTTTACGAAATGCCCACTACATCAGGATTATTGCCGCCGCCCGAATTTTTGTCAACTCCAGGACAGCCTCCACGACCATGGAAACAATGGTACCGACAGTTCCAAAATTACGTTGTTGCTGCTGCCTTTGACTTTCCTTCTGAAAGGAAAAGGGCCATTTTACTACACTGTCTGGGTGCTGAGGGACAGAGGATTTTCCATACCCTTCCGGTTGTTTCATCTGCGGAACCTGATACTTACGAACAGGCAGTGCGTACACTTGAAACGCATTTTAAGCCGACTGTTAATATAGTGGCGGAACGTTACAGGTTCCGCCAAAGGGCCCAGTTGCCGGGAGAATCCGTGGACAGTTATATTTCTTCCCTACGAGAGCTGGCTTCCACGTGCGAGTTCCATGATTTTGCTGACGAGATGATACGCGACCAGCTCGTTGAAAAGACGACTTCAACGAAACTCCGGGAGAGACTTCTTTTAGAGAAGGACCTTACACTTACAAAAGCCATCACACTTGCCCGTAACATGGAGCAAGCCCTGCGAGAGGCCAATTCGATGTGCCCTAACGGAAAACCAACATCCACTGCGAAAGTTCGCAAGAAGGGAGTACAACCATCCACATCGGCCAGTACGAAAAGACAATGCTATCATTGCGGTTCGAACAAGCACTTGGCGAATTCCCGAGACTGCAAAGCTGTGGACTCAGTGTGCTGAGGGTGCAACAAGAAGGGCCATTTTGAAAAGATGTGTCGCCAACGAAGAGTTCGCGCCATCGGAGAGAACCTTCCTACTATAGCTCCTACCAACCCTCCATCTGTCTCATCATCCTTTAACCAGGCCGATAACGAACCGCAAGTATTACAAACTGTTAACAATGTTGAACATGATTCGAAAGTAAGGCCTAACGTTTCATGTACTTTAAATTTTAATGGGGCCGATATTCCAGTTGTTGTAGACACTGCAAGTGATGTCACTTTAATGAATGTTTATACGTACGACTTATACTTTGTGCGAGAGGCACTACAGCCATGCACTACCTCAATTACTTCTTATACAAGTAACAAAATTGCTTTGCTTGGTTACTTTGATGCAAATGTTTCTTACCAAGAGCGTTCTGCTGGTATTCGTACTTATGTCACACGTCAGGGTTCCACCCTAGTTGGCAAAGACGTTATTCAAGCTCTTCAATTACAAATTGATGGTGCTACTTTAACTTGTTCGTCTACTACTTCCAATGGTGTACAGAATTCCAAATTTTCTCACGAATTTCCTGATCAATTTTCTGATTCTTTTGGTGTAATCAAAGGATATCAACATAAAATTAAGTTAAAGTCGGACGCACGTCCGGTTCAACAAAAACTCCGTCCACTTCCTTTGGCCGCTCGGGAAAAAGTTGAAGCGATTGAACGCTGGCATACATACCTGTGGGGTCGTCACTTCACTTTACGGACTGATCATCAAGCTTTAGTTACATTATTATCTACTTCAGGCACGGGTCATCGCCCCATGAGAATTGCTAGGTGGGGATCACGACTATTGCATTATAATTTTACCGTTGAGTACAAACCGGGGAATCAGAATAAAGTTTCTGATGCGCTGTCAAGGTTACCTCTTGATAGCGATAATTTACAATTACAAGTTGACGAAGATGTGCACGCTGTGTGCGAAATAGTTCTGAATGACAGTTGTATTACGAAAGAACAGTTGCGAGAAGCAACAAATGCTGATGTCCTTTTGAAGGAGGTCAGTAAATACATAATTTCAGGCTGGCCAAAGAAAAGTTCAGACGTATCAGCCACAGTTTTACCTTATTTTCGAATCCGTGACAGTTTATCTATTCAGTATGATATTGTTTTTAAGGGGGAGAGAGTTGTTATTCCCTCAGAGTTAGTTCAAAGAATTATTCAGTTTGGTCATGAAGGTCATCAAGGTATTGTTAGGACCAAACAAAGGCTACGTCAGTTGTATTGGTGGCCAAACATGGATGACGTAATTATGCAAACCATCAAAGATTGCACTGTTTGTCAAAATCATGACCAGACAGCACGTGTCCATACGGCTCCAATGCAACCGGTACCCTTACCTACTTCTAGTTGGAAGAAACTTGCGATCGACATCGTGGGTCCAGACAGTACTGCACCGCGTGATTGTCGATTTGCTATTACTTTAATTGATTACTACAGTAAATGGCCTGAAGTTGCCTTTTGCCATCAGGTTACTGCACATGATGTAATTGATGTATTGACAACGATTTTTTCTAGGGAAGGATTCCCAGAAGAGATCGTGACTGACAACGGTCCACAATTTACATGTAATGAATTTCAGACATATTTACAAGAACGTAATATTAAGCATCGGTTTTCTGCTATTTACCATCCCCAAGGGAACAGTGAAATTGAAAGATTTAATCGGGTACTTAATGACAGTGTTCAAACTGCCAAACTAACCAGACGGAATCTTAAGTTAGCTACAAGGGAAATTTTAGCCGTCTACAGGTCTACGCCGCATGCTACCACAGGTGTTGGACCTTCCATACTTTTAAACGGTCGTAAAAGTGAACCAATTCAGATTACCAAGAAAATTGCTCCCAACACCTACAAAACTTCTGATGGGAGACAATGGAACGTTGAACGGTTGGCACCGTACAACGGAAACTCACAACCACAGGGAGACTTAGACCCTAGCCAAATTCCTCCCCAAGGTCATGAATCACAAATGGATTGTCCCGACCCAAACACTAATGCTAGACCACAAAGGATAAGAAGTATGCCAGGCTGGGCAAAAGATTTTGTTTTTCATTGATAAAACCCTATCAGAACCTTGATGCGAAGAAGTAGTTAGTCACTTTGTTATATTTACCCCGTTGGTTTTATTTACTCTATTGTGAGTAAAGCTGTTTGTTGGTAATTATAGTAATGAGTGTATGCTCGAGGTTTTCGCTTTTTTTTTTACAAGGGGGAAATTGTTGTGTATTGAACAAATAAGGTATTCTTAATGACGTATTATTTCCGGTTTCTAGAAGTTTCCATACTGACCGTAAATTCTCGGAAACTTACATACTTCTGATGATTCATACTGTTTTTTACGAGTAGAGCCAAGAGAGGACAAAGAGCTGAGAGAGGCTACTTTGACGCCGAGTAATAAAGATCACGCTTACGAATATACCTTACGACTGCTCTGTTGTGTTTCTTTCTTTGTCTCGGTTACTTCTTTACTTACAAACACAATACTACTCCACAAGTGTCAAATTTGAGGATATTCCAATGTGAACCCCAAAGAATGGCCAGATTTGGTGTGATAACACTGTTTGCATGGCCTCTTTTTTTACCAAGGAATAACCTTTGCTTTACTTCAAAAGTAAAATTTTGATGGCCCATTACCTAAGTAATACTTGTCAAATCTGTAAAAGTTTTAATATGACCAAAAAGAGTTGCAGATTTTGCATTTTTTTTTCACTTTCACACCTTCACATGACATTTGACCTGCTTTGCAATTACTGTACCATAATTTACAATTCCTTGACATGTATAGTGTAACCTTACCAACCTTGACAAGGCCAGATTGGCCAAAGAGCCTGGCAACAGTAGTCCTTTTTCAAAAGTTGGCAGACAGACAGCAGACACACAGATAGACAGACAGACCAACAAACAGGCAGACAGATGCAATGTCATGACAATAGCTCCACTTGCTAAGGTAATATTACCAGAATTTTATCACATATCACTGGCTATATTAACTAGATGAAGCCATTTTGGAGTCCCCAAATGACCAAAGTTTCCTTTGATCAGATTCTAAATCCACTTACCATGGTTTTCTCAGACCACATTTGGTTCTAAAGGTGTCAAGGGGTCACTTATGTAATTGTGAAATAGGGCCTACCCTCAGACAAACAATGCATTCGGAATATTACACAACAGAACAGCATTGACCAGTTGTCCTCTTTATTCAATCAGTAGCCCACACTTGAATGCAGGATTTCTATATGGATCAAATAAGGAAATTTCCTCCACTTATGATGCTTTCAATACCCTCAGGATATTTTCCAACACATAAAGTGGGATTGTAAAGTAGTTTTTGTCAGATATCTACTGCATGCAGTAGTTGACGACTGTGAATCTGTTATTTGTAACATTTACCAACCACAACTCACGATATGTTTAAAACAAAATGTTAAATGTCAATGACATGCAAGATTTTCCAGGAAAGTGTCAGTCCGATATTTTGAGGACTTCCTCACCAAATTTTAACATGAATATTATCCATACATTACCTGTATATCTCACATTTTTATACATACTGTATGACTGCTTTTGTGAAATCTTGACAAATTTAAATTTCAGCTGGACAACAAGAGCAAAAGAAACAAGGTAAAGATTACCTTGCCTAGAATGAATTCTGTCGAGGATTTTTTTAAAAGGAAAATGCAATTGCCCGAACTTGAATTCGTGTATGCACTATACTGTTTCATGAATAGCTCTTGAGATCATGTGACAATATTTTTAGACCTAAATTTTGAGATTTTCCAGAAGAAACCGCTTACTGCTTAGTTTACCTTGAATACATTACATAAGACCTAAAATATCATGAAAGATACATGAAAAAAAAAATACATGGCAAATCATGCCTGAGGCAACATATGCTTAATTTGCCCTTAAACTCTATAAAACAGTCCAACTTATTTGACAGTTTTATATACTTTTAATTGGGGGTACTATTCATGATTACAGCACTTGACAAACGGTATGATATTTTATTTCCATGAACATTTTCGCATTACAAAGATTTCTTGAACCCCTAGAAAAACTGTGAAAGTCTTGATCATGTGCTTATAGTTGTGCAACTCTCAAAGCTAAGGAACTGCTGTTCCTCAGAAGGTTTGAGCCCAAAGAGCATTCAAGCTGCTAATAATCTGCCTCAATCATGATGATTTCTCTAAACTTAAACCATAAGACAATGGCTAGAAATGCCAGCTGAATTTCTAATCACATTTATACAACTGTCATCACACCTCCAAGGGTTTAAACTTTATAAGAAGTATTATCTTAACTTTTTTGAGGTAAGATGGCATGAAGAAACTGAGTGAATCATTTCATGTGTTACTCTATCCACGACATTAAGCAGGTTAAACTAGCGTTTTCCTCCGACAGTACAAAACCATGCCCCGGGACAGAAGGGAAAAGAGGGACCCACTGAGGGGGCCTTGTGAATGTGAGCCCTTCAGCAATGAGGCTTGATTACTTTCTTCTTCTTCCACCTTCATACAACAAATCATGTGACTGTGTCGTCTCTTTCAATTACTTTCAGAGGTTTGAGGTTTATCATGTTATTCATTTGAAAATTAACAACATACAAGAAATATTGAAGAATCGTGCCATCTTTAAATAAAGACCTGCTGCAGGACTTATGCACATTGGACAGTTAACAATGTGAATACATTAGTCATCAGTCAGAGAACAAAGACAGTGCTCTTATCTTGTCTGGTAAAAAATGTTCAACAAGGACGCATTTAGGAATTAGTGCTAACTAATATGAAGATCCTTTCACTTTGTAAGTTGGTTGCATGAACTGATTTAGAATTTTCCTGCAATGGTGCCATCATCAAAACTGTAGCCTTCATGAATGGCTAATTGCCATTCATGGGGATGGAGGCACCTTAAAGGAACAAACCTCTCACCCCAAACTACAATTTTGGTACCCGGGTACCAAAATTCTCAATTGGCTCAGCTCTTTGATTGACAGCTAATTCAGATAATGCAGAGTGCCAAAGCTTATGTAACACAGCATGAACAGTACTGAGAGTGGTTTGATTATATAAATTGAGTTTTTCTATAATCACCTTGAAGCAATAAACTGAGATTGTGTCTGGATGAGGATGAATTTCAGACAATGGTGGGAGGGGCTTAAGTAAGAAGGTTAGGAGAATTGGTACTGTTTGGGGTGCGAAAACTGGGCCTTTAAATGCTTAACACTTTATGGCACAAAACTATAGACAAATGACTACAGGGTAGTTTTATGAACACATTTAAGCAGTAAACTGTTTTTGCAACTATATTTAACATGACTACATTTATGTTTAAGTTCTTATGAGGATGATATCTAAAACATATCTATCTAATTGGATAGTGTTAAGACTCATTCTGGATATTACCTTCAACTATGCACTCTTATTTACAAATTATCGATTTAACATTTCTTGTGCATTCTAATTAAGTGTCTCGAGTATGAGATATGGTCCACAATCTTCCTTTATAACTATCGTAATTGATACAATATTTTTTCAAGTTTTGATATCTCCTCATAAATACATTTTAGGCAATAGGTAAGAATTATCCACTTGAATTATCACAATTTGAATTGAAGGCAGTCCACTTTATTCCATATCAGGCCATATATCCCCTCTCTAGCCATCATTTAATCACCAGACTGACCATGAACCCCTCTAAATTACTTTATTCAAGTGTCCCGGCTTTCCTATCTCCTCTTTTTAGTACATGCAGTTTGACTGCACCATGCACTGACAGGGCCACTTGATAATGAATGCCTGATCTTTCCAATTTTAAATGGGACAAATTGGCTGATTTCTCATCTCGCGGCATACTTAACGACAAATCAACAAATGACATGAGTGACTTTGCTTCACTCAAAAGCTATCAGAGATCGATTACTTTTCTCAGAAAAGTAAACTAGCCATAGGGAATGGTATGAGGTTCAAGACATGAGTGCTGGGGATTGTCAAAAATCATGTGACTTTGAGTAATCATCATGAGAGGTGTTTGAAAAAAGGAGGGGAAGACAAAAGAATTGCAAGGCCTCAGTTTTGTCTGCTTGTAATTCACAAGCCGACCATTTTTGTTCAAAAGCTAATTGGAAATTTTACATAACCTCGGACTTGAGAATAGGAGAGAATCACACTGGCATAACACGTGAGGTTAGAAATGCGTTTTGAAGTACAGTCTACAGATTGCACTTTCTAATTGCAACATGATTAATTGAAACTTCAAATGAATGGCTACCTTGCTATCTTCCCCCTCCCACCATCACTTCTAATCTCCTTACCATTCAACCATTAAAAATTGATATTACAATAAATGTGCATTACAATTTGGGGTTAGATTTTGACATATATCAACTGATGACATTACAGACACAAACTGTCTTCAAGTTCTACACAAGAAAGAGTCCATCTGCAACTAGATATAGCCAACCAATGATTTGGCAGCTTGAAGACTCAGTAGAAGATGCATTTAATTTCAGGTTGCTAAAAATTTTGAGCTGCTGTGAGGAGGCCCCCAAATTAGTAGACAAACAATCGAAAAGTGTTTGGCTGGGGCAGGGGCATAGAATAAAAGATATTAGGTAGTTTCAAAGGTCCTCAACAGGATAGGGAAAAAAGCCAATCAGTGAGCCACAACTGGAAAAAAACAAATGTGGAAAGCTTGACTTAAAGGCATATTCCAGTGGCTTTTCACTTGGGTGTCATTAGAAAGACAAAAATATTACGGGCCACATCCTCCAAACCTTCTAGTGAATACCATTTTTGTACCTCAAGGTATCTCACTTTCTTACGACTGCTGTTTGTGAGAAAATACCTCTACTTTCCAACAAAGCCACAGAAAATCACGTAATGTGGTCACATTGTCTCTGATTCCTTTTGTTTTTCTCTACTATTAAATGTCCTCTTTGTCCTTGAAATTTGGTACTGTCAGAATGTTTGAATATTTTTTTCCTGTAGATTTAGCATTACTCTACATCAATACGGGGTACAACAAACAATGTCATTAATATTCCCTGCAGTGGGGCACAAAAATTACAAATAAACTGAATGCCAAGTCAAATTGATGTGCCACGATAACATCCCAAATTTCCCATAATGCACCAAATCTCAAGAAAAAATTGCATTACTTTGTAAATTAGTATCATCAGAATGCTATATATGCTATTGAGATGCATTTTTCACTTTCTGAAGAGAAAATTTTTCTACATATTTTAAACTTATTGAATTTTGCCTACAGCAAATGCCTTTAAACTGATTGGCTGGAAACTGAACCATAAACCTCATCTATTCACTAATTTGAACAGTAGAACAGTTTTCTCTAACAGTCTAATATGCTTTTTTAGACAGACCCTTGGTGCTATATAACCAGATCTTATCTCTTTCTGCAAATCAGATATCCAGCTATGCTTGATATCAAAGCTTAAATGCAGATACTGTAAGATACAGATGTTATCTTCAAACTTTCATCTATACAAAAACAGCATCACCAGAACATACATGTGAACTCTTTATGACACCTTTAATCTGAGAATTATGCATGTCTCACATAATGACCATGTAAAACAAAAATTGTCAAATGCATGAAATGGACATTCTGCATCTAGTATATGTCAAAAAACAATCTGAGAATTCTCAAATAAAAGATTTATTCTCTTATCTCCTTTAAATATATCTGCATACAATGTGGTTCCCTTAATGAAAATTTTAATTAGGGGGATCATTACTATATGGAGAAAATTTTTCAAATGTACATATAACTTGAACTTGAACTTAAACTTGAATCCATTTTCAAGAAATTATTAAGCAAGACAACCTGATTGATATTACCCATGACACCACGAAATATAGAAAAAAAACTAATGAAATTACTGAATATATCCTTCCAAGAAAATGGCAATGTGGTCCAAGCTGATTCAACACGAAACAAAACTTCACGCAAGTGCCAGAGCAGTATTTTTGTGACAGAATTTCTACTTTGTCATTCATATGACTAATCTGTTACTGAAATATCACTGAAAGATGACAAGGAGTTGCATGAAGAGTGGAAAAAGGGCAAACATTTTTATCATGTTATTATATCTTAAATTATGGGATTGATTTTGCCAAATGCACAAAGTGAAAGGGACTAAAGATTTTACAATATCAATAGTTATGATGACTTGAAAAAGTAGAAAAATGACATAAGGAACTCCTTCTGTTAAAAAATTCAGATCTATTGTGGAACCAACTGTAATCCTAATCCTGACTAATTCAGACTAACCCAATTGAGCTGTCTTGGACTTCCTTTAGTAACCACAGAAAATAGACTAACTGTGCACTGGACAGCTGGAAGTTTACTTGTTGTGTAACCAGCAGGACAAAAATCCTTCGCTTGCTCACTACAGTCAGGGATTAAGTAGAAGTGATAGGGGTCTGGTTCGTTAAAGCAAAGAAATGTTGCTAAAAGTAGGATTTTATTGTACCTTACCATCCCATATATGAAGTCTGGTCAGACTGCATTGTTGTAATTGAGTCACTAGATTAGTGACTTGAGTCACCAGTTTTCAAACTTCTAAGTGACTCGAGTCGAGTCATTGACTCAAATCACTGTACTATTTCAATGGGCAAATTACTCCTGAATTCTATTGAGTCACTATCCTTTTGAGAGGAAGTTACTTGAGTCGTGACTTGTTACAACACTGGTCAGAGTGTTCTGATTTTTTAGCAGGCGAGTACTTAATGACTGCAAATGAACAAAAACTTGGTCAACAATTTGCACCATACTCTGATTTAGAATAACAAACATTACCACAATCAGAATCATCTGTAATTTGATAGTTCTGTGTCCCTTTTGATTTGGTTTTGAAGGTCTGGTGACATATGAATGACAAAGTTGTGTATTAGATGTAAAAAGTATCAAAAACCTAGAAAATGGCCCCAATTTTCATCAAAATTCATCAATGACCTACAGTAATTGAACATGTTCAAATCGTATGTACATTATCCTTTGTTTTCACAATCTCAAGGCTGCAACATCCAGAAGGTTTTATTTTGAAATTTGAAATTGTGTCCTTGAAAACCATTAAGATCATATAGCTATCTGATGAGCAATTAAGAGATAATCAAGACAAGGTTAAACCAGAATGCAAAAATGCATTGTGGTTTCGATACATAAATGTTCCGTTTCAAAGAATGCCATCATATGCACCATTTTCTTCTCACTCAAATGTTATACTAGCATGTTCAAAAAATAATCGTCATTCCTGATGACCTTTTGACCTCAATAAAACCCATACATAGCTAGACAGGTAAACAACAGACAGACAGACAGATGGACAAACAACTATCTCGAAAGATCGTATTTCAAAAGGTTCCTAGACTTTGACCCCTGGAGACCCCAGATGACCTTTCATTTCTGCCAAACACAATGGGGCTAAATCGAGGGTAGAAAATCACATTTATTCCCCCTAAATAGGGATACTTGGCATATCTGCCTTTGACCTCCACCAAAAACAACATGGACAATTTCCTGACCATAACCTATCCACATACCAAATATGAATTCTATTCAAGTTTCCTACCTTGAGATATCGCATCAAAAAATTTCAAACTTTGACCCCAAGATGACCTTTGACCCGAGATGACCTTTGACCTCTGCCACAAAAAACAGGAGCATCTCCTGACCATAACGTATCTACATATTAAATATGAAATCTATCCAAGCTTCCCATCTTGAGATTTCATGTTAACAAGATTTTTAGACTTTGACCCCTGGTGACCCCAGGAGACCTTCACCAAAATTAAATAGGACCATCTATTGTTTAAAATGCATCCATATACCAAATATGAATTCTATTCAAAGTTTTCTACCTTGAGATATCGTGTTAACAAGGTTTTCAGACTTTGACCCCTGGTGACCCCAGGTGACCTTTCACCTCCCCTAAAAATATTACAGACCATCTCCTGACCATAACACATCTATATACCAAATATGAAATCTATCCAAGCTTCCTATCTTGAGATATCATGTTAAGAAGATGTTTAGACTTTGACCCCTGTTGACCCCAGGAGACCTTCGATCTCCCCCAAAATTAAATAGGACCATCTATTGACTAAAATGCATTAGGGCTGTGTTTTTTCGGTTAATTCACTATCTGTTTAACCGATTTTATTAACCGGCGGTTAACCGTTTAACGGAAAATGACGTAATGTTCACACAACAACAAAAAGTCAACATTTCCAAAGAGCGCCATCACTTTTGTACAGGAAAGTACAAGTCTAAAAATGGCGTCATAAGTCATGTTTGCCAATGAAAGCATGCGGCAAAAATGTTGTTATTTTGTGCTGGGTTTATATCATCTTTTCTCAGTAAAAGCCCATCCCGAATTTACTGAAGCTTTCTTCAGACCATGTGCACTTTTTAACATTACACCAACTGTTGTATTTTCCGGCCTAGTCCTATGTAATATCGCCAGTTACTTCATGAAACACTCCAACACCGCTGCTTTGATGCAGCTTGCTTGCGATGCAGTGTTCAATACATGTACAGCGCTAACATGTTTGTCGTAGTAGCGACCTGTACAACTGCACTTTAAACAGCCCACTAGCCGCAAACATCACAACCAAGCTCTACTACCCTGCATAAATTAAGGAATTCCCAGCATTCCCACCGTGAAGTTGTTTACAGTAGGACTTAAGGAATGTTATCATATGACATCATTACGAACGAAAACAATGATGCATGTGGTCCCATGCAAGCAGTAGACTTGCGTGTGTATCCGTTTTTACCACTAAACAAGGGACCAGGTTTTGCTCGGTGACATCATATGCACAACCTATTGCAAAATTTGAATTGCCTCTGCATCGTGATTGGATCAAATTCGTTGATTCTGATCGAGCCAGCCAATCACAACTCGCCCCATCGCGTATGGGATTTAGTGTGTGAAAATACCAGACCTCCGAACGAATTTCCCAACTGAGCTTGCATTATGAAGATCGCACTTCCGAGGCTTACATAGCTGGCCTGTGCAGCTGGCCAAGCCCCGTGCTAAATTCACAGAGAAACGGCATCACGAATCTCTGCATGCGTGAATTTTTCGGGGATCCGACTAAAGTGCATTTCAGTTGTTGATTATTTTTAAACAAGATGTAATTGGTTTGGACAAGAAGTGCCTAAAAATGTGGGGGTATTTATATCAGAAATGAACCATAACATACGTTTATCGAGTCCATTTTTTTGCTGTCCAGAACCGCTAAAAATTAGATAGTTGCGTATTTTTACATGCATCGTAGGGTGGACTAAGCTTCTACAGTACAGTTTATTATCGCAACTATACAACCCAGGCGGTTCAACGAACTGCGTATGCTTATTCATAAATATCAACATGGAATGTTCCATTTTATATGATATTGGGCAAACAAAAAAATGGCAGGAATTATCTGGTGCTAACGATCGTATTTTACAGGTTAAATTTTTTTCCAAATACAGTACTGCTACTAACAATGCAAAATAATGAAATTTACAGAGGTGCAGCATGATAAAATATTTCGATTAGCTACAAGTGGGGAGATTTATTCAAATATACTTGTGCCCTAATCATGGTCTTAACTAGAAATGAAAACTCTACAAGCAAGCAAAGTTGGCTAGTTAACTGGTCCACCCGAAGGTGCTTCAGTCTGGCGCGCAACCGACTTCGTCGGTTGGGCAACCGATTTTAGTGAATTTTTGGACTTTGACCCCTAGTGACCCCAGGTGACCTTTGATCTCCCCTAAAAATATTGCAGACCATCTCCTGACCATAACACATCTATATACCAAATATGAAATCTATCCAAGCTTCCTATCTTGAGATATCATGTTAAGAAGATTTTTTGACTTTGACCCCTGGTGACCCCAGGAGACCCTCTGTCTCCGCCAAAATTACATATAACCATCTATTGACTAAAACGCATCCACATACCAAATATGAATTCTATTCAAAGTTTCCTACCTTGAGATATCACGTTAACAAGGTTTTCAGACTTTGACCCCTGGTGACCCCAGATGATGTTTGACCTCCAACAAAAACAAAAGGTACCATCTTCTTGCCATAACGCATCTACATACCAAATATGAAATCTATCCAAGTTTTCTACCTTGAGATATCACGTTTACAAGGTTTTTAGACTTTAACCCCTGGTGACCCCACATGACCTTTGACCTCCACCAAAAACAAGAGGGACTATCTCCTGACCATAACGCATCCACATACCAAATATGAAATATATCTAAGCTTCCTTCCTTGAGATATTGTGTGAATGAGATTTTCAGACTTTGACCCCTGGTGACCCAAGATGACCTTTCACCTCTGCCAAAAACAATACGAACCATCTCCTGACTATAACACATCCACATACCACATATGAAAACTATCCAAGTTTCCTACCTCGAGATATCGTGTTAACGAGGTTTTTAGACTTTGACCCCTGGTGACCCCACATGACCTTTGACCTCCACCAAAAACAATAGGGTTCTTCCTCTCAATATGGTGCATCTATGTACCAAGTTTGAAAACTGTCGAACATTCCTATCTTGAGATATCATGTTAACGAGGTTTTTAGACTTTGACCCCTGGTGACCCCACATGACCTTTGACCTCCACCAAAAACAACAGGGTTCTTCCTCTCATCCCATCTATGTATCAAGTTTCAAAAATGTCGGACATTCCTATCTTGAGATATTGTGTTAACAAGCAAAGTGTCACACACACACCTACACACACACACACATACATACATACACACGCCATCATGAATGCATTGGTTTCTCTTATCATCGAAACCAAAAAAGAAATGTCCACACATTTTTGTGTAGGCAGCAAGGTACTCCAGAAACATGAAACTTTGGATGAGATCAAATTTATGAAAATTTCTGTCCATGCGAATTTCAATTCCCCACAAAAAGGCATGATTTCCTGCACACTTCCGCCGCCTCTTGAGTAGTTTATCGCTCTGTGCCAAAACATATCTTTGTCACACCACACACGTAGTAAAACAATCACTTTCTATTTGGGTTTAACATCAAACATGCTGGGAAAAACCCCTATGCTGATTTTCAAATTTGGTACCTGTCACAACAGGTACATGAATGGCAGAAACCTTGCAAGTTCAATGGGGTATTGTGTGAGTTCAATTGGCTCATGAAGCTACTTAGGAAATGTCCAGTGACCAGCATTATAGAGGTATTATGATTGGGTCCTGTGAAATTGAACACAAAAGCGACAACAGCTGTCATGATTTTTTCTTTTTTTGCTTGAGTATTTCAAATTTTTCAAATGAAGTTGGGCAGGTTCCTCTCATGCAATTTTCACTTAACGGCTAAAACTCACGGTCATCTTGGGTTGTTGCAGTGACAATAAAAGACAATGATAAACAAACCACCAGATTTAATTAAGATTCTTACTTCAAAACTTGAAAAGGTCATGCCAAAGTGGCAGATTGAGGTCACTTAAACCTTAATGCAAAGTAGTGCTAAATGTTGTTTTAAATTTCTGGACTGGCATATGTTCCTAGTCTGCCTTTTCTCAAGTCAAGTAGGGGTACATAATTACTTGGTTAAATAAACACTCCATGTGAAAATCAGAAGCTTGGTCAAATTTAAGGTATAAAAGGTTTTCTGACAAATAATCTTGACCTTAAAGCTGCTATAAAAGGTATCATATTCCTTTACTGAGAAGTGAATATAAAGTACTTAAGGTGTAACAATCCCAAATGGCAATATATGAACCTGAAACTCTAGAACGTACAGGCCAACTTTCTGAGCTACGGACTTGGCCAATGAAGATTTTGCCATAATGAGCTATCAGCCATTAAAGTTTATAGGCAGCAAAATTAAGCACATATAATCTTCATCCCGCTGTCATTTTATCTAATTACCTTCTTGTCAAACAAAAGGTGGGCATCAGTCCGTTTTTTTGAGGTAAGGACCACCTAATCACCGATTTGGACTTACCATCTGCTGTCTTAGCCAAACAAAGTGACCAGTCCTTCAGGCAAAGCATTTAATTCATGCTATTTTATTCAAGACTATGCTTCATCTTACTTGTAATGCACTGAATTCATTTTGCAGACTTCTGATCATCACACTTTACCTTTTTAAATTGTCTAAAGCATTGTCTTCTCCGTAGATACTGCTGGGTGGGTTAGGTTAAGTTAGGGTAGATGAAATTTCACGGCCCAGTAACTGGGCCGTGAAATTGCTACTGAGTTTCAAGCAAACTGGTTCAAGTCAAGCTAGCCTCTCCCTTTTTGGTTTCCCAAAAGGGAAATCCTTTGGACTCATGCAGACTACACTTTTGCAAAACGTGTAGGATCGTGCATTTTAGAGTTGGCTGAAGCTATGGTTTGTAAGCTCAACGATTGAGAATTATTTCTTTGTTTTGTTTTGTTTTCAGTAGAATAGTACCAAGCCAAACCTGTCTTCATTTTGGATGATTGAGGTTGTTGTTGCTAGGGTAGAACATTTTTAAGAGGGACATGTGTGTGAATGGTATTGCTGGACACTTAATTCACCAAATATATATAAAAATACTGTGACTTTCATATAATTTCTGATTGCATAATTGCATAAACATCAAATTTCGTCTAGAAAATATTTCCCCATGAGGCCGTCAGAAATATGTGTACCTTCTGTAAAATGTAGCAATCTTGAAAAAGCTGTGTTTTACTAAGTGGTTGTACATTACTTGATAGCAGGGCATAGTCAAATATTGTCATGTTTTCACAAAGTGACTGACATTTTTACATCAGTACTTTGTAAACATTTTTGTTTAGAATTATAATTTTACTACTCGTTATCCATGGTGAAAGGTACTTCGACGCTCTCGCTAAGAATTGTGAGGTTTTTTTTAGTTCAAGATACAGCTTTACGCCCTATTATTTAAGTGGAAGGCATTGTACCGTCTGAAAGGTCAGACGTCCGGCCGGCTCTTCGACTGCAGTTACGTAACAGCATGCACAATACATGCATTCTGGTCAGTTAGTGGTTGCGGCCTTATAGCAACCGAGAGCAAAGTAAAATATTACCGTGTTTCTTGCATGGAGGCTTAATTTATTTTGATTTATACATCAATACTTCCACAAAATATTGTTTTAAATGATTTTTAAAGATTAGTCTTCCATTTGCAAACTTCAAATATACCTTCAGTACAAATTGTTAGGAACTTTTTAGCCAAGAAATGTTCTTTACTCCCTATGATTTAAGTAGAAGACACCTGGACTTCCTAAAAGGTCACTTATCCGGTCGACCTTTCTATTCTTTATCGCAATAATAACATTTGTAATGCGTGACTTTCCTTGAATCATTTGGTCATGTCACTTCAACCGGATTGCAGTAGTGTATAGGTAATTACTGAGTCTCACTCGCTATTTTCACAGCTTGAAATTAGACCCAAAAGAAAAGCTTTGCAATTAGGCTACTGAAGGTTGTTTTGGACTGCCCACATCTAAAGAAATATTTCTCCCTTCTTTCGGGAAACTTTTCATACTTAGGTTTTGATTTCCAGTTGTAGCTCACTGGTGTGTATTCCCTACTCCATTACTTATGCTGAGCACCAAGCACAATGGCAGTAGGTTCCATTTTAAAGTCTTCGGTAGGACTCTGCTAGGAGGCTCAAACTCCCACCTCACATCTGCAGTCTTACGCTACCACTTGACCATGCAGTCCGGTGTTGCTAGGTGGGGTGGGGTGGGTGGTTTGGCGGGATCGGTCTCCTAACTGGGAAAGCTCTCCTTCCTTTGTGACCTTTGCTTTGTATTTGTAATTTCTTTCTTATTTTGCTAATGTAGAAGCTTTTTTCATGTCTGTAAGTCTGCTTCTTGATGTTTTTTTTTCTCTTAGGGAGTGCGGGTTAATTCGTATCTCAAACCCCCTAGGGATTTTTGTGTACTTCCTTTCGCTTATATACGTTGATTCTCTTGCAATATTTATGCCATATTTGTATTTATATACATTACAGCAAAATCAATAAACAAAACCAAACCAAACCAAAAACACCTGGCATGGATAACAATCCCATTCAAGACCAATGACAGGTTTGAATGGAATGAATAATGCAACAAAAGTCAGACCACCAGAGACTAACCCGAAAAAACCCGAGGCAATGTTTTCCTCATAAAGAAAGGAATATAAATTATCAGAAGTATAGGATTTTGTCATATTTTTGTGTATAAAACATCATACAATTTACAGACAAAATTGGCAAACTTGGCATTAAAATCAAAATTAAGAGGGTTATCACTGCTTCTGGATCAAATTCATCTTGATTTATATTACAGTGTTAATTTTTGGTGGAAGCGGTCATATCCCCCGTCACACATTGGAGTAATGATTGATGCCTATGAATGGTGGTCCTGGTAAGAGATCATAGTTAAAACTATATTACATAGGCTACATGATTGGAGGGCTATATTTAGCAAAAAAGAAGACTTTAGGACATTTGAAGTCCTAGAACATTGGGACTATATGGCTCATGAACTTGATATGGTACACATACTGCTGCATTACATATATAGAAATGAAACAGCTAAATCCATTTGAATGATGATGTCAATAATTTTATGATCATGTACACAGGGCTTTAACAATGCTACCAATTAAAGCTTTGCAAAATGTTCGGTTGTACTGTCAATTTTCATTCATTCAACTTTACATACACTACACTCTGGTCTGAGTACACTGTGAAAACATCACTCTAATTTTTCAAAAATAAAGAAAAATTAAAAATTACATGAGGTACAAGGATAAAACTTGCCCCTAATGATGTCATTAAGCCTGAGTTCTATAATTGTCTTCTTGCTCCTGAAATACACTGCAGTCAAATCATAAGAGTTTTACTCATCACCGTGCAGTCATAATGACTGTACAGCACTTTATGCACCAAGCAATGAATACAAGTAATACTAATGTTTGTAATAAAATGTGATGTATTCAATGTTTCATGACAGTCTTCATTTTTACAAAGCACATTAACAGACAAAACTTTACAGTCATACCAAAGTGAGGACTATATAACTCTACAATAATTGATCAAAATCAAAATTGGATACAATAAAATGGTAATTTTTAATAAAAAAAATGTAAATCACTTTGTTTATAAATATGTATACAAAAATCAGTAAATTATTACAGTTATGCTATTTCTAATACTCAGTTGTATCTGATATGGGATCTTAACAAAGTTGAACATATGCTCTCCCCTAGGGTTTGTTGGAGAAAATTATTATTTTTAGGATTATCATCAAATCTGTTTTTTTTTAACTGGCTTTCTCTCTAAAACTCAAACCAAAAAATACGAAAACCAGCAGCATTTGAAACATAATAAATTATCTCTTTAAATTAATACTCATGAAGTATTTTAACAGAGTTTAGAAAGAATGAAGGCACTAAAGAGGGGACACTAGGCAAATTTGGGCCATAAAATAAACACAGATCTGCCTTTGAAAAAACCTAATTTGATCCTTTAAGGTTAGCCCCTATACTGTATCTGTTTCTGCTCAGAACCACCTACCCCCATCCCCAAAGGTTCAAAATCACACCTCTTGACATAAGGTGGATAAGTTTTATACAAACCTCAAATATTAATCTAGCCTTAAGCCACAATCCAAATAAATAGTCCCCTGTAATATCCTTTGCCTTCTTCCACAGTTAAACAGAAGATATTTTTTGCTTCAGCTTGCAAAACAATTGATTCCTTTATTTGTTTATGCTTGGGTGACTTCCAGCTGTATTTAGTAACTGATACTCCTGAATGGTCCTATGGTCCAAATGCCTGATTTGTCAGGTACATGGTTAACAGAGTTCTCAAGCATCTGTCCTCCTAATGGACCTACCAATTTCATAATTTGCAAAGTGTCATATTATGGTTACAATGCATAAACTGCTTTTTTCATATTAAAGTCTAGTGGTTGCACTATGAGCCTCTGGAGTAACCTCCAGAAAAATCAGTAAAAACACAAATAAACCATTTGACTTAAAGCAAATCGGTCCTCACATATTTATTGAGATAACTATCCTCAACCAATCACAATTAAAACTGAAAGGATTCCCATTAACTTTATAAGATCCTTCTTCTTTTCTCAGAAAAAAATAATGCAGAAAAAAATAATGTGTCTGGATAAACTGTATCTCACTGTTCTTGATTAATTTTCTGTGAATGGTACTCAATTTACTAAGAACAAACTCCCTAAGATGAAATTGCACTTTTAACCTATACAGCTTCCTACACAAACACTTCACAAGGTTCACAAACCTTCCCATTTACATGCTACCATTTAAGTTGTCACCAAACACTGAAACCAACCAATCAGAGAGCTTGCACAAGTTTATAGCTATGGATCTTTTACGATACACGCAAACATCATACAAAAGAATACACTCATTTAGATTGACCAATCACCTATCTTCTATTTAGTTTTACTGCCTCACCCCAACTCAGACAAATACTTCTACGCACAACAAGCATCCAGTCCCCAAAACATCACAGAGTTAAATCCTCACAAGGCGACATAGGTTTAAAACATTTTGACTTGCCTATACTTTTCAATGCATGACTGAAAATTTCAATCTTTCTGGTTGGTAACTAAAAGCAGTGGGAAGGAAAACTGCAGAAATTTGTGGCTTCTAAAGCAGATGACAGTTCATAAAATTAATCAACTCAAGACGACGTTTGAATTGAAGCTGGCTTGCATTTACCATCTGATCAGAGCTGAATTTGCTTCTTTCAAGTAGAGCAACCCCCATCTGATTGCTACAAAATTAACTATCATTCAGGAGAATCTGTTCTTGATATTCTGAGAGGAGGTTTAAACTTGGAGGGACTGCTGATGAGTCTAGTTATGCTTAAACTATTTTGGTACTACTGTCGGATTGCTAAGGTGACTGGAGAGAAATATACAATCTCTGACAATCTAAGAAGTCAATAGCTTAGCAAACAAAGAGTGAAATCAAGATTATTTTAAGGCAAGAAGAAATGTCTAGCAATTTCTCATAACAAGATAAGGGAAAATCAACTACAAAAGGAATTGTTGAGGTATGTATATGTTTCTCCATTCTTTTGTGTGTATCTGATTTCAGATGTAGGCAAATGGTTTGCTTTCCTTTGTGTACGTTTAAAATATCACAAAAAACAGGGTTAATCATCTTCTTTTATTAAATAACTTTCTTGAGTTCCACCTTTTGAAAAAACTAATATTTGTGTATTTTAATATGTTTTTCTCCTTCCTTTTCCACTCATACAAATTTGGTTGGTACTTCTAACTTTCTATTGAGAATACCAACAAATTCAACTCAAAAGTGGTCACATGCAAAAATCAGTACACTCAGCTCAGGACCTAAAATAAGTAAGAAGACAGTAATTTAATAATTACTACAATAGAAAAAGCAGCATCATTATTTTAAACATTTAAATGGAATTGTTTAATATCTATAGCTGATGACATTTTTTGTGATGCAACATACAGTATATTAACCACATGCTTCGAAAAAATGTATAATTCTACTGACCATGAGGTTTCTACAATGTCTCCTTACCTCGCACTTGACAAGTTCTTTATAGCAGACACTAAACTGAGATTCAGATGTTAGGAATGTTATCAAGATTCTTTAACATGCAAGTGACTCTCTGGAGCATGCCCCTCCCCTAATTTAAGGCAGAATGCTGTATGTGACCCATTAAATGAAATGAATTTAACCAACTTCATTCCCAGATATACCTTTTCTGATTGCATGATAAATAGAATTTTATCACAACTTTACAAATGATTATTTCATAAATGCTGAAATAATGCAATTTGTTATTTAAACAGCTGACCAATTTCACCTGCTTTTAACAACAATTCATGATTGCATGAAAAACAAATTTGTTTGTAAAAAAAAGGGCTTCTGGTGCAAGTCCAAGTTGAATGGTACCAAACTGTTGTCATTAAGGTTATTTCATGTGGCATTTTTTCCTATTTACTTTAATGATAACTAAGGGGCTTTGAGCACATATCTTCAAACAATTGAAGCTGCTGATGTGGGATTACAGGTTAGTACGAGATTTGTTTTTTGTCCTACCAGAGACAAAATTTACTGTCTTCAAAATATGCAAAACATGCAATATTTATTGCGAAAACTGTAGCTGCAGAGCATAATGTTCAGTAGTTAGTTTAGGGTTCCACAACACACGATTTTTTTTAGATAAAGTGCTTTCTGGGAAATCTGTCATACTAACTTGATATTGCATTCAATATAACTAAAATTTTGATGCTATTGCAAGGAAGTGGGCAGCATTGTTTACTAGGTACATCCTACATATGGTGTAGGGTGAAGCGATAGATCAACAGGAAAAGATATTAAAACATTCAAACAATATAAACTTTCCAATAAAAACATCACATTCAATAAATAAAAAGGAAATCTGAGGCAATGTAGTCCATATTTTATAATTTTTTGTGGCTTTTAAGAGGACATGTTTTCTAACAAACATAACCTATGAAATCAAATGTATTGAGTCTATGTATATTTGACAAAAAAAGGATTATAATACAAGTATGCTTACAGTACCAAAACCAGTCTAATATCTAAGAAAAAGTTTCTAAAGAAGTGAATTCAACAAATATTTTTAAAATTACTCTTTGGATAAAATTTTTTCACTTTGTACAGTAAAGCTTTTAAGTTTTCCAAAAGGAAACTTAGCAGTCACTTTTGTTTTTCATTATAATTAATTCATATGTTAATACACTGATTTCTTGTGATGAATAGAAAGAACTTTTAACCATGATGCTGGATAAGGAGTACACTGAGGGACAGCAAAATGAGACTTATGAGACACAGCCCTCCCCCCCCCCTTCCAATATGTCAATTCTTTGTATAGCTCCCAACAGGAAAATTTATGAATCAGATACTGTATACCAATTCCAAATTTAAAGCCTTCCTTCCATAAATTATTGAGAACACAAAGGAGCCCCTTCCCACCATTAGTATTTTTTCTGGCCAGACCACAGTTGTACACAATATAGGCCATGGCCAGATAAAAAATTGGTAAATTAATTTCCGTAAAATATATACTTTATCAAATAATTCTGTGTAGAACAATATTGTGTTCATGTATAAAACTTCAAAACAGAGAAGCTGGAACTAACTGAAGGCCACAAAGGCCATGGCCTTCAAATTTTTGGCAATGGCCTTGTTGCCATGTAAAATTTAATGACAACTAACGCCATTTGGCCTCTGTGCCATACCTGAGAGGTTACATTATGGTCAGGTGCCGGACAGGCTCGATCAGTTCACATGACGGGCCCTTAAAACTGATGAGGAAATGGCCTTGCCCTGCTGAAACCTTAATTCCAGCTCTGAAAACAGAACTGCAAAAAAAAATTCTACAAACCTTCATTGAGCATGTAATCAAAGTTGATAAAGTCAAAAGAATTTTCATGTAACATTTTCAAGACATCTGATCTTGATTATACCAACATATTTTTAACTAATAAAAGTGTTAACTTCTAACACAGTTACCTCCAGAGAATGACAAATAATTTTGACAAATAATGACTTCAACTGTGTCCATTAATATACCAGGCAGCAGTGAGTGTCAACTCATAATGTAGTATATGCAAGCAATAAAGGGGATGAGAAATATTGTGGTATTTTTTTTTTTTCTTTTGGGAGGAAGGGTTATAACTACATTGCAGATGAGGTCATGCTCCTTAATGTGATTTCCATTTCATTAAAATCTGTCTCAAACTTGTTATATTAAAAACTCCTGGTCAGTATCACCTCAATACAAATTTTTATGACCATAATTATATCACCATTATATACAACATACTTGAAACGACATGCTGTACACCTACATGTGTGTGGTATAATACAGACACAGGAGCAAGAAGATATTATTAACCATACATTCGTCTTGCAAAAATACAAACTGGGATTTGCCTTATAAAAAGAGGGTGACCAGCTACTACCCCTGGAATGATAGAGACCACATATTTGCCATTTTTCTTCAGCATAGTTACACAGGCACAGCTTATTATTACCCTCCTTATGGACAAACATGGTGGCAACAGCCTACATACTGGATGTACAGTACAGTACTGTAATTTACAAATGTAATACACACTGCTTATGGACATCTGCAGGATGGGACCCAATCAGATTGTCCGAGAAGCAAATTAAACAAAATCCAACTTTTTCCACTTAAAGGCCCAGTTCTCTCACCCGAAACAGCACCAATTCTCCTAACCTTCTTACTGAAGCCCCTCCCACAATTGTCTGAAATTCATCCTCATCCAGACACATAGTCTCAGTTTATTGCTTCAGGGGGAGTACAGAAAAACTCAATTTATGTAATCAAAACACTCTCAGTATGGTTCATGCTGTGTAATATAAGCTTTGGCACTCTGCATTGTTTGAATTAGCTGTCAATCAAAGAGCTGAGCCAATTGAGAATTTCGGTACCCGGATACCAAAATTGTAGTATGGGGTGAGAGGTTTGGCCCTTTAAAGAGGAAAAGCAGTCACCTTAACTTCAAGAATTGCAGTACACTGTGGTACGTGTTTTATGATTGGCTCTTGAGAGTCATGTGACAGAATTTTTCTCCTCAAATGTGAAATTTTCTGGGAGTTACTGCTTGGCTTACCCTTGAATATGCCGTAATGAGGTGCTATTAAGTAAGTACAAGGGATAAGCCTAGTTTGAAGAGAAATGAAAAGGAAATTGTGCGATTGATTTCTTGCTTCAAAACAACTTTTTGTTTTGCCATTTTGTCCCTTGATCTGTTGCACTGAATGAAGAGGAGAATCTGAGTGCAAATCCAAAAGCGAGGATGAACACCGTACAAAGAATGACAACTAATCCTATAAACTGACCTTTAATAGCTTCAAAAGGTAATTCACTTGTTTAGCTCACCTTACTCTTGACTCTATAAGCAGAATGATCATTGTGTAGCATACATACCATCAGCAATTTACATGGCCGATGCTAAACAATGTGATTACATGTGCTGGGTGTTAGCGTCAACACATAAAAAACTTGCTTCACATTTTCATGGCTGTATTATACGTAATAAAAGTCCACCTGAGGCCCGCTGAAAGCTGAAAACAAACAGCGGAATATTTAATGGCCTTTGAAAGGTAAACATTTTAAAACTAAACAGACCACTAACCATCGTTGAAATTTCTTTCGGCAGAAACTGGAAAACATTAAGAAACCAAATTTAGCAGCCTAGGAGGAGGGACCTATGTGAAGTCGCAGACTTTTAATGCTGCTTTTGAAACCAATAAATTATGCTATACAAACAACTAAAATAGCAATACATACACAAAAGGCTGAAAGGTGTACATAGATCAGGCTTGTAGACTCTACTGTCCTCCTAACAGCTAGGAAGTTAGGAACTGATCACTGTAAATTAACTGCACATAAAAACTTAGGAAACATCATCAGCCTGTAAGAATAATTTGGTTTAAAAAGAGTAAAATAACTCAAGGTCTGCATATTCTCCTTCCAATTATAGACCAGGAGATTCCAAAATATGAAAATACTATATGCAGTGTTTATGAAACCATGATGCATGATACAATACAAAGCCAATTAATAGGTCTGAGAATAGCAGGATGTGTGCGAAAGGGGAAATGCAGGACTCCTTCCCAATTTGAATTGAGTCTGTTCTGTTTCATGAGCTATGACTGGCTTTTGAGAATCATGTGAGACTCAATTGTAAAATATATACCTTGGTGCTTTACCTGCAATATCAAAGGCTTTTAGTATGAAAAAGGGTACTTGGGAGAGGAATGTGAAGATATGCTACAGTATGTTATTGAGAGTTATTGTACAGTAACAGTTGTTTAAAAAATATGTTGGGAATGGTTTTGCCCTTTCATACCACCTTACAGGAAATTGTTGCCTACATTTTAGAAATGTCATGCAATATGTTTTTGAAGTATTTATGGTTTTACTGCAAGCATATTGTTACTGGAAGTAAGCTCTGATAATATATTTTGGAAACCTTCCACCCTAGCATCAGAGGTGTTACAATTACTCTGCAATGAGTCATGATGATCAGGCTTGTAGCAAGACAAGGTAACTGAAGGGGCACCAAAGATTTTCCAAGGGGAGCAAAAAGTGTTTTGGTAGTCAAATGTGCAAAACTGTATTCAGTCAATGACAAACTTCGAAGTCATCTCTGGGGGTGCAAAAAAAATTTTTAGGGGCTTTGCTATCTCCCCCCCCCCTTTCCTTGCCTACAACCCTGATTGTCATTTCATTTCATTTCATTTATTTTACAGAAAAATCATAAATAATAGGAGCAAATATAAAATAACAGAAGACAGTGGAGGAACCCTGAAAAAGCAAAAAGCTTGTACTAAGCAGGCCACCTTTACCAGAAATAGACTACTGAAATGTAGGTAAACTGCCATCTAGGCATACTTCAATAAATATTATAGTTTCAGTGTTCTCCACAAGCTGTTTTGTTAGCTGGACTGCCACTGCCTTTGCATGTTGGACAAAAAATGTACCCCAATGTGCTACCCTAAAAGAAAACACTTCAAAACCTTATGTATATACATTTTTGTTACACTGTGCTATAGCTATACTGCCCATTATATATTGAAAACTGTAAAAGGACAGGCCTTTCCTTGTGATTAAGAATATGTACCCATGTGTTGGAGAACATTATCTCTGCCATCAAATCAAGAGAATCCTCATAAAACACAAGTCTACAAACGCCAGTTTTGATGTACTTAAAAATTGATCTTGTACTCCCGACTCCATTCCCAGCCAGGAGAGGCAACTACTCTAATGAGTTTGGTGTAAATCCCCTTAAGCTCAACTTAACAACTGTGCATTCTCCCCACGTGATGCTTAATCACCTTTCAAATTTGCTGATGGCCATACAGTATGACTAAGTGATAATTTTATTTTCGTTACTGGTAGAAAATGGTATTTCCTATAACTGAACAAGTTCAAATGAAACAAACTAAAACTGAGGATAAATTTAATACCTGTTCCACCAAAAATTAAATTTTATACTATACTATACTGAACAACAGTTAAGAATGCTTTCAGATTATTTATTCACTGCTAAAGTGGTTTTTGAAATGAAGTATCCGTTAGTTATTTTCAATAGCTTCCAGTCAAAACAAAGTTCAAGTGCAATATCAATAAATATGTTATAAACAAGCCTTTACACCTGGGCATAAAATGTCATTTACACATCTTTTTCATGCTAATCATGCTAATTTTCTTCATTAAAAACAGCTCTTTTTTTTAAAATTTCAAATGTATATGAGTATTTCAATGATGCAGTACTAACATCATAATAAGTGGGCTTTCCATAGATACCATTGTAGGCATAAATCATTCTTTCCTGCCATATCACAGCACGGCTCAATGAAGACAGGAAATAATACATATTTAAACCTTTATCAGCCCACACACATTTCATTTAAATCTGTTTAACCCAAATGCATATAACACCTTCCCAGCATGCATGAAAAATTTAAACTTGCATACACCTGCAGTGCCACGCAAGGTTAAGCATCTAGTATTTTCAAGACACTTAGATATCTGAAAGTGTGGAAATTAAAGGTGACATTAAGATGTATACAGCAGTGAAAAGAAAGTAGATAGAGCTCAATAAGTGATAAAAATGATTTGGCTTAAGCTGAGCACCTTTAACACAAAAATCCCATTTTTTAACAAATCTCATAATTCATACTAAATTGTAAGAAATCTTGGTTCTGATTTGTCAAAACATCTTATTTCACTTTGCACATACCGAGGGGAATTAATGACTGCTTTATATCCAATCACTCATGTACCTAATCCCTACTCAAATAGACAGGAATGAACAAATAAATAGCACGCCTCACACACTGTTTCCTGTTTACATATTCATATCATGTTACCTAATACATGTTTGACGTTAATATCAAAGTTTACAATATCCTCTCATACTTAATGTTTCTTTTGGTCTTAAAACAATAACAATCACACAACTTTCTTCTCATTTCACTTTCAAGTATTCTTCATGATATTTAAGGACTTAAACAGTTCATATTCAAGGCAAACCAATGAGCTATTCTCTTTACCAGTTCAGGAGATTCACCCATTTGGGAGAATCAACTTTTCTCCCGATCGGGAGAAAGCTTGGTCATGGGCGTCGCTGTCTTGTCAATATTATGCACAATCCCAAGTGTTCTTTGTGTACATTGTCAGTAGTGAATGGGTTTTGGATCCCCCTTGCAAAAAATGTCAGTTTAATGATATGGAATTTAATGTATATTTGGAAGCTTTATTGCCATTGCTACAGAAAAGTCGTGTCCTAATCAGTGGTTCACCACGCTGTTTTTGAGTTTTTGAATGGTTTTCATTCTTGCCTATACCTTGTTTTTGTAAGGCTGACATGCCTATACAATGTGATGCATAACCTTTACCCCGTTCGGGAGAATTTTGGTTTTCCCCCAAATGGGATAATCTCCTGGACTGATAACTATCAACTCTCAAGAGCCAATCATGAAAACAAACCTATAAGCCAAACTACAGTGACTGCACTTTCCCTTTAAAAATACTGTACTTAGATCATATTGTACATAAAGAATAACTTTCCTTTGACGGTTTTCAAAGCGTACTGCATCAGTATATCAGTCTAAGATGGACAATAGAACTATCTTGTTAACAGTTTCGTGCAAACAAAATAACAGCTAGGTTAACAAAAGATTATTTCATTATCACATGCGCAAAATGTATGCAATGGATAATACCTGTGGACAATATTGTATCCCATAATCCTGATTGCCTTTACATTTCATGAATCGCATGCAATCCACTTCAAATTCGGAAAAAGTACACACACAAAAAAAATCATGTAGACTTAATTTAAAAGTGTACCTCAAGTCCAAAAATTCAAAAAAAATATATTAAAGACCATGAAAAATGAATTCCAACAGTCCAAACACCATCTTTATGAGACATTCCTATGATGAAGTTTATTCATTCAAATTAAAATTATCCATTGCGTAATAATTTGTGATGTCATTGTTGTACTACTCAAATTACAATCTTTGCATTTCTTTGTTTTTCTGACAATTACTACACCTTGGTGATAGAACTCTTAGTCTAATGTGGTGATGTAATTAATTAAGCCCTGTCTGTGGAACATGCTATGCAAGCAAACAGGAAGTGATCAAGATCATAAAAACATTTTTAATTTTCAAGGAAAACAAAGCATTTCATGTGAATTTTACAACAAGAAAGTCACAAATTATTGTGCAATGGGCCAACTTGTTATAAGTGAATAAACTTCAACATTATATATCTCAGCTCAGGAATGTCCTATGAAGATGAGAGTTGGACTGTTAGAATTCATTTCTCGTGCTCTTTAATATACATTTTTGAATTTTTTTACTTGAGGTACACTTTAAGGGAGCCTGGGCTTTCAAGATACATGCATGACAATATAGGCACATCCACAAGAGACTTCTTTAAACTTCGGTATGCATGTACACAATATGACGTGTTTGTACATATGACTGGATTAGGTATCAGCATGAATCTCACATTTCCTGTGGGAGCTTCAGGTAGTAGCAATAATTCCCCTCAGTCATTTATAATATGGTATAAATACCCATAATTTCTGCATTTACATAACAGACATACACAGTACAATAGGTATGTTTAACAGAAAGGGATCCTTGCTTTCAAAGTTAGATTTGCAAGGATATGGTCACATTGATGACAGCAGCTAGGGCGTATGGAGAGCAAAACTCTTTTCCCTCCTCAGAGAAATGGCAAGAATTTACGAGTTTAGCATTCTGAAAGAGACGTTCAAGTGTCACAACATAGTAATTCAAACATTTCAACGGTATGGCTCTGCACGATAAAATGACATGTAAGGTAGGTGTACACTCGAAAGGAGGTATTACCTAGCAGAAGATTTAGGAGTTGTAGTACGTAACAAACAAAGGAACCTCTTACTGTTCAGATAGATAGGTCACACTGCTTGGCATAATTTCTCAATGTTTTCTGTAGTCTCAAAAAGATAAGATTTCCTGAAGCAAACTGAGTCAGCCATTCACTTACATCTACGAATCCAGACAGAGTGTGATGGTCTGATTTCAGTCAGCCATAGCTACAGTCCATATCACCTTTAAAACTTTCAACTCCTTGCTTACCTGTATCATGGATGGTAATTGTACACTAAATTGTATCTTAATTTCTTCAATATCACTGAATGTGAGGGTTTGAAGTTCATGTAGACAATAAATAAAGACAATTTAAGATTAATGGACCCTACAAACGGCTGCCCAGGAGAAAATTCCTGTAAAGACCTGTTGAAATTCCAACAGGTTTGAACAGGTATTATAACAGGTACAAACAGGCAATGTTCCAATTACCTGTTGGAGTGATGAATGTCAACAGGCATCAACAGGTAAAACCGAAAAAGCCAACAGGTTCCTGTTGGTACCTGTTAAAATCCTGTTAAAAACCTATTGATTTTGTTCCAATTACCTATTGTACCTGTTCAACAGGTTTCAACTGGAATTCTCTCCTGGGTGCCTACAGCTAGCTCACAAGCTCTGATCGGATTCCTACATAGTTATCACTTATCTGTGGAAATTCTGTAATGACATTAACCAGTCAACATGGATTGTAAAGTAACTGCATGGCGCTGTGTCCAAATTGATATAGGCAGTGGTATTGAAAAACCATCAAGCTTAGCAACCAGAAGGTCTGGGGTACAATAATTGGTCTGGTCAAAGTACAGTGGGTTTTTATCCAAAACAATTTATAGTTTTCCTGTGTTAACTGGCCTTTCCATAGATCTATACTACATTTGATCTAAATTGTTGAGTTGCTTGTGAAGTTATTATTCATAGTAATTGCAACAGCTGGTTTCTCCAACATTCTTGGTTTAATTCTTAAAACTGCCCAGGAAGTTCAATGCTTACTATATGTGAAATGTGTGCTAGTTAATCACTTTTCATGGGCATCATTTATTTCCTTGACATGTACCGTACATAAAATTTCATACCTCCCCCGTGTTGGCAACATTCAAGTCATACAAATGCCAGTTAGGTTTGTCTGTTGTATTTTAGTGGTAGGGGTACTCAGAGGTACTCGTTCCAGATGTCTTGATGCTGTTAGTTTTCAGTTAAACATGACCTAAGCATGTCCTAACTAAAATTGCTCAATAAATCTTGCAACCACAAGCAGTGCAAGCTTGTACACAAGCATTTTTTAACATCTCCACACGGCCCATCCATATAATGCCCAAGATCTGAGTTTATACCCAAAATATGCTGTATAATAGCTGGCTCCACTTTTTAACATAATTCATGAATGGCACGTACGTACTGTACAAAACCAATAAAATCAGTTTTAACCTTACTATATCCCCCACAAATGAAAAGTAATGAATCAACAATAAACCGTATCAGTGTTGAACGTATATAGTCTCAACACTGATATATGCAAATTGAGTTGATACACATTTTGCCTGGTCACCGCACCTACTAGCTGCCCCTGCCACACAAAAATCAACAGTCAATCATGTCGGTCTTTAGCTGCTTTTCAGCTAGCTATTTAAATCACGTGCACACTGCAGTTTTCGTTGGGCATATTTAAGTAAGGGCTTGGTGTTATGCCGTCGATGAAAATATTCTATACAAACAGTAGGATTTCCAGATGCAAAGTTAATTTGAAGTAACACCTATACTATTCATGTCCTGACAGATGAAAGGACACAATCTCACTGCCTCTTCTTGGTTAAGATCCACTACTTGAAATCACATTTTCCAACTGCAAATCAGATCCTGATCTCATAAAGCTCATTTTGATCCTGGTACTAAGTGGGGAGAATCAGAATCAGACCATGAACAGACAATCACAGCTTGTTGTATGTGTTAACAATTTTCTTAAATGTAATTTATTCACCGCTGCCAAAGCATACACTCATGAACTTAGGATCACAGTCAACAGATAAGACTGCCCGTGGTGCCAGTGATTGCATCATGATCAGATCCAGCTTTAGTGTATTTAATGCACCCAAAGAAACCCTTGATTGGCAGACTGGAAACGTTCTCATTGGTTTATTGTATAATGTACAATAAATAGTGCATATGCAGTAATGCATAGCACAACCTAACAGAGAACTCCAATAGAACATTCACAGACTACTAGACTCTGTTCATCTGGATAGAACAAATGCTGCCATATTTGATAAATCATGTGACACATAAAAGACTTCAACAAAGTTTGCAAACCGTCAGAAAAGTTTTTGATCTTAAACTTTCAATAAACAGAACAATAAACACACTCCTGTAATGAGACTCTGCATATGATTTATGGCCAATAATTTGCAGTTGTGTGTAAACAACTATCTGTAGCTGCCAAATATTAATTACAAATGTAGACGCAGGGATCCAGCTCTACTTTACTGTTACACATGTCTTCACCATTCTGCTAAACTCTATTGTGCATGTGTATATTACATGTCTTTTCCCACAAAAACCCAGCAAAAAGTACTAAATGTACAGCAGGAGCTGTTTTGTTTGTTTTCCTGTTTAAAGCTGCACTGGGATTTATGACCATGACAATCCCATTGGGATCAATAACCATGGTAAGCCAGCAATTAAGATAAAAATCAATGATCTTTTTTTTTTTTATTTGATTACTCAATGGAAAGTTTGAGAGACATCAATGGGCCTTACATGAAGGTTGACAGAGTTGTCTAAAACAACACAGCTTGCTTTCACCATGTTTATCTAAACCTGTTTCCCTACCCAAATAAAAGCTACATGTAAGCTAGCCAATTAAATCAACTGGACCATTCTGTCACTCAAACAATGAGCCCTTGTAAAAACAGGTTCATGTTTTTAAACCAGGTCTGACTCCATTAACATCCAGTGGTAGCATAACTGCAATCACAGCACTATTTCATTAAAGTGTCATTCCAATGAATACTTTAACAACAGCTGTCCTTTGTACTGCATATAATTATTAATGACAACATGCCATCTGATTGAAATATGATTTTGTCTCACTGACAGGTAAACAGTATGTGCACATGCCATCTAATTACGTTTATAACCCTGAGCAGCTATGGCCATGAGGAAATACCTACCTTTGCTGAAATTTGTCATAGCTGTACTGCAGACTTTATAGTAAAACTGCAGTTCCCAATTTAAGTACTACACCTCTGATTCATTACCCTAACAAGCTACTTCATAGAGCAGTGCTTTTGTTGTTTTTATGCCACCTACTGATTTTTAGTTGTGAAGTAGTGCAAGCTGATATATTTCAGTGGTCACATCTGCTAGTCAAATTTTTGCATCTGAAAGTTTTCTTTTAGGGCAGAATCATTTATCTTTAATTTGCAGTTCTACTTGTGAATGTGCTTCTTTTCTTCATGAAGATTCCATGAATTTTTTATGACTTTCAAGGACCTTGGATGATTTTCCAGGAACTTTAAAGACAGTAAGATCCTGTACTTCCATCTTTTTTCCACAAAATAATATAAATCTGAAATATGAAGAAAATCAGAGCAAGAAGTCCAATTCCTAAAATTCCCTTTCCAGGACCTTTTGAAAAATTGCACCTTTTTCAGATTTTTTAAAGGTTTGCATTTTCAAATTTCAGCTTCCCTTGTGACATTCTGGCTAAAACTTCACAACTTTTTTTTTTTCATTGTTAAGTCTGCAAACTTCCTGGTTAAGAAATCTACGAGCCTTCCTACTTGGTAGGGGAGGGGAACCAACTAAAGCCGCAAGACAAGTGAGAAGTTGACTGTGAACAAGCAACTCACAAGACTGACATTAACTACCAACACAAAGTCAAAGGTGCAATGGGCCAATGCCCGAACTCCATCTAAGTGGGGGGAACTACAATTAGTCATTAAAATCTACCCATATGGAAGAGGATTCTTATCCAAAACCTCTTTGGTATGTCCAACAAAACACTTCAGTCTATCTCTTTCAAACCAACTGATACTGGATCACAAAATCTTTTGTTCACAAGCATACAAATATTTTTAAGATCAATAAAACTGCATCAAACTTTTGACATTTAACAAATGAGTAGGACCTCTCCTTAAGTGCTCTCTTTCCGTAGGCTAAATCTTTCATTTGCCAGAAATGTCCACAGGTATAAGTGAGGGTTAGTTATGTAAATAGAAGGTAAAGAAGGATGCTGCAGATTGGAAATTACGTCATTGGTATAACTCTAGCTAATGCATGGAGAAAAACTTTCAAACATTGTAGAGCATGCAGGGTTAATTATCCAAATATGGTTGAAATATTTTAATTTGCAGTCAAAGGTATAAATAAAAACTGATAGAGCTATATTAATATGTAATTTCACAACAATCACCATCACTGTTGTCAACTTAAACTAAAACAGATAAACAAACTACTTGACAATGTGTACCATGAATTCCTTGGGTAAGAGCATTCAGACAAAGAAAAAAAATGCATCTTGTGCATAAGTTAAAATTAAATTTATGTCACTTGCAGAGGTGAGGTATTTATGTCATGACATATTTTAAACACTGTACATTCACTGACTGTCAAAACTACAAGAGCACTGTTTAGTTTATACTCCAATATGAATTCCAATAGGATCTTAGAGGGAAATATTGCGTTTAAAATGCTCCAATATAGCATTAAACGTAAATAGTTCTAGTCATTATCAAATCATTCAGTCTCAACAATAAACCCCAGCAATAGCTTCATCTCCTCAAAATATTATGCACAAGAAGAGTTATGGAAGTTGCGTCTTTTGAAATGTTGAAAGTTTGGGTGAACAAATTCTTGAGCAACACACGACTGAATTTCTATCTGAGGGAAACTTATTTGTTGAAAAGATCTAGGCTACCATACTGCCTTATTTTTAATTATTTATCACTCTTTGCCGATAAATGTACGTTTTAACAGGATGAAATTTCCTTGTAAAACAAACACGACATTTCCCATTAGTTTAATTATTTGGACTTCCCTGATGAAACACTACTGAGTAAGCTATACAAAATTTGATAGTACAGTTATTTCGTTTCTTCATATAAGTGGACCACATTATGTAGAGTGCTGCTTTCAGGAAAAGTAAGAAGTTTATGAAGGAAGCATCACATAAACAATAAAAAAAGCCATTTTTGCAGAATTTCCCCATCAGTCACTCATTTGATCCTTACAACCCTTCTAGTTTGATCTCTCAAAGTCCTGAGTATGATCTAGTTGGACCTCAAAATACCATCAAGTTTGATCCTTCAAACTCCTTCTAATTTGATCATGTAAGCCTCCTCTAATCCTCTATTTTAAAACCTGATACTGTGATCCCTCAAACTCTCTCCTGGTTTTATCTTGTGAACCTAGTTTCTATTCTTAATATTTCCTGCAGTTTGAAGTTTCATCCTTCAAACTTCCTACTTTGGGCAGGTGAACACTCTGGTCCATTCATACTTTCGCAAATTGATATATACCCTTTCACTTCTTAACTTTGTTGATATTTCTGATTGGGATACTTACACAGATAGTGAACCATGTGGAACACTGCATCGACCATTGTGAAAAATTTTCTCTCTTAGCATTACATTGTTGTCATGTTCCAATTAACACAAAAGAGAACTTCTTGCATCGATACAGTAACAACCATTGCTTGCAAAGTAAAATAACCCTTTACTGTTGTACTCCAATCGGGGTATATTTGCGCGCTTCAGGGGTGGGCGAAAAAAGCGGACATAGCACGCCCCGCATCAGCTTCCGTAGGTTATTGACCCCATGACCTTAAACTATTGTCTTTCTCGTTGTTGTGGCCGAATTTTCGGGTAGCTACTCGCAGTTTCCAGCTCCATGTGAAACAGTAAAGATGGGTGACAGCGGCGCTCTCCGTATGGGTCCAAAAGAACCCAAACAACGGTAAAGGGATAAACTCCTCAACATGGTTGGAAGCACTTGCAATGTCAATTTCCTCATCCAAGAAAAGCCCTAAGGACAGGTCACCACAGAATGATTTAATGTAATTATCTCCATTAAAACTTTAAAATGAATAACTTAAGTTAGTCTTTATAAAAATAGATACGACTTTGAATAATTGGTTTTGAAGAAATCTGTAATGATATTCTGGCATATCCCCAACTTACATGCAATGTGTTCACATATACTGCGGCGTGAAATTCTTACAAACTCCACGTTCAAGTGGTTAGAGCATCGAACTTGTAGGTTGAGGTGTGCAGTTCGACTCCTAGCCAGGTCATACAGAACAATTTAAAGATGAAAACCTCAATTTCGTGAAAACTTTTAGCAATCTTAACTTTATTGAAAGATTTTCAATAAAAACCACAAAATTCACAACTCAGTGGCAAGTTATAGCTTACAGCTAGGCGGCCGGAAATGTCTGCCAAGTCAGGCCTACTTGTCTTCAAAATGATTTATCATTCCTGATACAATGATTTTCACTACTATATCTTTGACCCTTTTAGAATCACAGTCAAGACTTCTTTGTCTGTAATTATTCTCATAGAAATGCTCCTTAAAGTATCCAAAAAATATTCAAAATCAGCCAATCCTGATATGTTTCTTAAACTTCCTCAAGCTGCTGAAAATCTTGTTGCTGGAACATTCACAACATTTTACACTAAACAGAACCCAGTCTGGTCCATTTTGGACAAAGTCAAACTTTATGGTGTACTTCATATACACACATACAGTATGTAGAAATAAAAATCACTATGATTGAACCATGCTTTCTCTGGCAAGTGCTTCCATTCTGTTGGCAGGAGCATTTTGCAAAAATAAATTTTGGGGAGCTCAAACTTGGGGAAGGGGAAGAGAGGGCAAAACATGGGAAAACAAACTGATCATTTCCTACATTATTTTGCAATCAGAATTGTAGTTGTGGCCGTATCTGAATATATTTTTCTCCAGATTTTTTAATGGTTTTAAAAAAAAATTACAGACAAAATTTTATGACAACCTTGACAAGATTTTCCCCCAAGCTTAATTTGCATGATGTGCAGCAGGCTGTAGGCCTACAACTCAGGTAAACAAAGTGATCGTGATCACTAGATTTGCATGTAACCTAGGTTATTGCCACTTTATACTTCTGTCACTCATGAGATAGACAAGTCCTTTGAACAAATTGTGACTAACCTCAAATAGTCCCCTGCATGTCCTTTGCTTTCTCCCATCAGTGAGCATGGAAGATGTATACTTGGAAAAATTGATATTTTTTTATCTTTTTTATGCTTGGGTGAATTCCAGCTGCATTTGGTAATTGATACCAATCCAGGGTCCCCATGCAAATACATGATTTGACAGGTATGTGGTAAACAAAGTTTTAAAGTAACTATCTTCCTAATGTGCAGTCTCTCTTTCCACTCCACAGTCTGCCTTGCTTCCCAACAAGTAGATAGCAATGTTCCATATACTTCTGTGCTACCATCTACCACATAATTACTATAAGGATCTTCACATAATTATCTGCATCTAAGAATTACCTTAAAGGATAGTTTTCTCTATCTATTTCAATTTTTGTGCTGTTTTATTGAACTCCCATGAGCATGCAGTTACAGGTTATCAAATCCTCATTTGGTGATATGTAAATCCATAAGCTTTTTCAATTATATACCATTATAATGCAAATGGAATTAAATTACTTGAAACTGGCATTGGATAGCTTTCCTTCGTTACAATTAGTAAGCTGACTATGAAGTTTATGATGAGGACTTTAGACTCATTCTCAACGATTTCAATTTGATATAGCTGGTAACATATGTTCAGCTACAAAACAATAAAAGAGGAAATTGCCTTCACGACATCATGGTAAATTCATCATCACTTATGCAACTATAATTAGTTTATGTTTTTCTCTTTCTTTCTTTCAAATATATAAATTTAGTCTGAATATAGCCACATAATATAAAATATTGACTTAAAAAGATAGCATTTATTATTTTTTATTATATACAGTTTGCTGCCTATAACATTCATTGTCCAATTTGTATTGACTTTTTTTTTTCTTTTGTGCAATTACCAATCATAGAAGCGGAACATATCATTCTAAAGGAATTCCATTAAAAATGTTTTCCATTACTGCATGATCCTTAAAATAAAATAGGGTAAGCTACATAATAAACAATGTTTTTCATTCTGTTGAAGTAATAAATAGTTGTAACAATGCAGCCTGCCTGACATTTAAGGGTCGATGCATGGCAACTGATTTCACTCAAAACTATTTCTTGCAGTCTGGCAGTCATATTGTTTAGGTATAGAGCTGCATTGTACATAATTTGATGAATGTTCCTCCAGAGAGCATCCTACCCATTAAAAAACCAATCAGACCCAATAAATGGAAAAATACACAATGGAATTGCAGAAACCAACAAACTTACTCAACCTGTTTCACCATATTCTGGAATTATGTCAAAAATGGTTTGGGAGCTAGATGAAAGATTTACAAAAAAAAAGGCAGTAGGCAAAATCTACCAGGCCTGCAATGCTTTATTCCTTAAAGCTTCAAACCCCATGTAATTTTGAACGGCTCTTTTTACAGACAATCAATACATACATCTTAAGAGTAAACTTGCCTTGTCTCATTCACATCTGTTGATTGTGATAACATTTGTAATGCCAGCAGGCATGTTGGAAAATGAGCAAATCTGATATGGAACTGAAACTTATTGCATTTGAATCTGGTCAAGTCTTGATATATTCTGGTTTATTCTAAATGTAATAAATCTACATGCCTATAAAAATAAAATGAAGAAAAAAAAAAAAGGAGCCTGGGAAATAATTTGAGAAGTGTGACTGTGGGGCATGTTTGATGAGTATTAGATTGTCTAAAAAATTGAAACACCTGCTGATGAAATCACATACCCCTCCTTTTATCTGTTTATCCATTCTTTCATGCATCACTATATAATAGTACTTGCATTTGATTATTTTGAGTGTTTTCCAAATTTATGTAAATTATTTCTGAAGGCGGCAGATGGGATAAAAAAGCATCACATCTAAAATTTGGAATCATACTTATATGTGCCTTTGAATGGCATGCACATCGAGATACATATTTTACGAAGCTTTATTTTTGGGGAGATAAGAAAAATTTCAGGTTGAAATTTTCAACTATGACGGATTTGGCAATGAGTGGGTGCCCGCAAAAATGTGCAAGCTAAGCTTATGTATATATTTTTAACAGCTGGTTACATGTTGGGGTCAGTGAATGTTTCGAAAAACAAAGTCCCACTTCAAAGAAAAAAAAGTAAAAGGCAGCTGTATAATATGAACAAATCTATGATAACCAAATCCTGCTTTCATGACTTAATAGTAACCAAATGAGATAACTATCAGTTACTGTCTAGAGGACACTACAATGGTACAACTTAATCTCCACTGCATGACATGCTAAATTGCTACGAATCCATCAATTCACACACTTCAGGTTTCCTAAACTTGTATTAAAATGCAATGTTATTTTGCATGCTCAACACTGCATCATTTTACTCCCATAATAGTTGCAATTAATCAAATACCAAAAGAATTAAACTCTAACAGGATCATGTTTCAGTTGGTCAATAATTTACACAATTATTTTAATTAGTATGTCTTGATTTCAGATATAAGTCCTGTATAGAAGTAGGCCCTTATAAAGTGTTTTGATCCACCAGTACACTTAGTCAAGGGTCAGCATGCAGTCATGATTCAAATAAAGAACATAGACACCAAGCCTGCACACATGCTGTAATATCTATCAATATTCACCAACATGATTTTTGTCGCTCGACATATCAGAGAGTATTTGGTTACTTTTCATGAAACTTACTCCTGAAATCTTCTTATCACTGGCATACCATTCAAAAAATACAAAAAATGGCATAATTTCTATCAGAATCATAGACATATCACATTATGCTGTACAAACTGTAGTCATCTCGTCAATTCAAACACATTTAGATGTTTTGTAATGCATATAGCCAAAGGGTTGGTTTATTGGAAGAATACATCAATAATTCTAAGAACTGCAATGACAAATCTCAGATCACACAATTATTTCCTGATGTTTTTAGTGTACAATGCTATATGTACACTCAAGTACTAAAGCTAGACAGGTAATATACTTCCTCCCTCCCCTTCCCCCTTCCCCCCCCCCCTCCTCAAAATAAAAAGATTCAACTCCTGACACCAGTCAACAGCCGTTTTCCAGGTTAAGGTCTAATATTAAGCAATATGCAGCAGTTGGATTCTGGAATCTACATGCACAGCTTTATAACCCAACAGAAATGACAGTGAAAATTTGACCAGATTTCAAAATACAAAGGAAACACTAATATGCATTGTAAAAAGCCAGAGGTTAATTAGAATACACAAAGGAATACTAACTTATATTAGAAACTTAATGCATGGGGAATCTGAATTTTTTTTAATACACTTTGTCAATAAAAAATATTCCTGACTGACGTGGCTCCTCCAGTCCTATTCTTCCATGCTTTTGGCCATAAATGTCACACTGTACCTTAGTCTGATAACTCAAAATGAAAAAATTTAATTAGATGGCCTGGAGTAGTAGTGAGGTTAATAATCACTGAATTTTTGAGTATTACACTGATACACATACTTGAGGTTGATTAGAACTCCTAATTTATAATTGTATCCTCAGGTTTCAATACCACTCATTGTAATAGGTTTGCCTTGTAACATCATTGGACTGCAGTGTATGCACACAGACACTATTATCTTCACCATCACCGTCTGCATTCTGAGTTGATAGTATTTTGTGCTGAGTTGAAAGTACTTTGTTTTGAGGTGGCCCGGTAGCATTCTGCGTTGAGTTGATAGTATTTGGTATTGAGTTGATAGCACTTCAGTTAAATGTTTTATTATAAGTTTAAATGGAATCAGTGTGCAAGAATGCCTCACTATAGTTTTAGTGTATAGACCTTATGAACTGGCTCCACACTGGTGTCATGTTAGGAAGATTGCAATGAGCACGTCTGCGGCATGCAGTAGAATTTGCCACACAAGTGTACAGCAGACTTTTCACACTCATGTTTGAATGGTTGATGAACCAGCTGTCTGCATATTTTAGTGAAACTTGCAATGCTCCACCAAATGGGGCCATACCTTTTGGTTTGACATCATACCTATAAAGGCTGTTTGTTAAGCCCCATCTGCACTTTGCGATGTGACTTATTGCAACAAGACTGTCTTGTTGTGGTTAGCAACTGAAGAGCTAACTAATTTTACAGGGCATAGTGTCCACATTATACAACAAGTCATAAGGCCCATGCAGCCATTTACGCAAAATTTTAACGTTTAACACACTCTTTATTTCTTATGTTGGAGAGAGAAGACTGTGTTCCGTCCATTTCAATTACTAACTGATCTTTGTGGGCTTTATTCCAGAAGTCCATTAATGTTGTCAGTTGCACGTTTCAGTCTCAAGGGACCAAATTTGCTTTGCCGCATCAAAGAGGATTGCGCTTCTGCTTGCAGCTAGTTGCAAAGCAGTCCACATTTTGCAATGTGCCTCAACAATCTTGATGAAATGATTGAGTTGCATCACATCGTGTCTCATAGTATGGACAGGGTTTAAAGGGCCAATCCTCTCACCCCAAACCACAATTTTGGTAGGGGTGTACTGAAATTCTCCATTGGCTCAGCTCCTTAATTGACAGCTACTTCAAACAATGCAGAGTACCAAAGCTTTTATTACACAGCATGAACTGTACCGAGAGTGTTTTGTTCATAAACTTTGAGCTTTTCTATACTCGACTCAAAGCAGTCAACTGAGATTAAGTCTCTGGATGAGCATAAGTAAGAAGGTTAGGAGAATTGGTATTGTTTGGGGTGAGAAAACAGGGCCTTTATTGTATCACCTTTTGTTGTAGCTGAAAACATGAAATTGTAGATTTTTCATGCTTGCAAGTATGCAGTTTGTGATTCCAAAAGTCGAAGTCCTTTGTAGATTTGTCCTTCCAAAATATACCGAGAGGATAAATCAGGGGTCAAATATTTTTGTCATTTCAACTGACTTTGCTTACAGGAAGTCCACTACCTGTGGGTCTCCTAGCTCTATACAAGTATTAATTTAACAACAACTTTTCCAGGTGGTCATGATTTTAGGTACAGAAACATACAGAGAATGAAACCAAGTGGAGAATCAGTTTTTTTTTTTTCAATTCATACCAGGACCTTTGCAAGTTTGCTCATCACTTTGAATGTCCTGAATTGATTGTTACAAACTTAAATTTGATCTTGAAGGAATTTTAATAAAGAAAACTGCTTAATTGGTGTACAATTCCTCAAATTTCAACACACAGAGCATCACAATTTATTAGTTACCACTGAATGGCTGCCTGTGGCTCTATACAAACCAAAAGCATTTAAGATCATTTGTTTGCTCCCCAAACTTCAATTTCTGATGAGGCCAACAAAAAGGCCTTAATGATGCTTTGTTCCAGTTTTAAGCAATTTAGCTTTTGGGATAAATGGTCAACGACCCTTCTCAATTTTCACACCACACATTAAGTGACTTTCAGATTACTGGTAAACTACCTTAAAAGTAAATTTTCAATAAATCAGAAGAGGGGCCTAATTTAATGTGCCAAAAACCTTGACCCACTGGAACTCTTGACCAGAACTTTCTGACTTCTACTAGCTCTTCTAAAACTTGTTATCTCCTGATCAAAGAGATAACATTTCTTTCTTAAGGCAAACAAATTTTTAGATGGTCAAACTAGTAGGTATTAACTTTTGTCATTAGTGGACAAATATCTCTCAATCTCTCCTTTTCTCCAAGTCCATAGGCAGTCATCAAGAAGATGCTGCCACAACTTTAAGTCCACCAATGACCTCTATCCTTTCAACTTCAATTTCTTCAACCAAATAGATAAGACAAATTTGTCATCAATATTTATTAATTTAGACATTGCTTAGGGTACCTCACACGCATGGAAAGTATCACAAGAAAATCTGATACTCTGAAGCAGGCATCAGCAAATGGCAAAGTGAGAATAATTGAGTAAAGTTAATTTTAACAACTTCAGCAAACCATGCAAGGAAGGTAGTACTCAGGCAGGGGGGGGGAGGTTGATTTATTACTGTCACACCAAGTCCAAATTAATTGTGGTCTAAGCCAAAGTTACAGGTGGATTCAGGGGAGGGGTAAAAGCTTGGTAAAAGGCCCCTTTAAGAGAATAGGATTTTAAGGGCTATATGAGTTCAAGTATGGCTGCAACTGTCCTCTTCTTAAATTAAAAAAAAAAAAGATGACATTTTTTTTAAATTTTTATGGAAATGAAAGGGAGGGTTTCACCCTTCTCCTTCTGAAAAAGGGGGGGGTAGCAATTAATCCCCTTTATGTCCCCAAACAGAAACACTGGCACTTATTCTTAATGCACATATTTTTTGTATTTTTTGTAATTGTTTTGAAACATGCATCTCAAAAGAAATCAGTGTGCAAATTACAATTTATTCTTCATCCTGATGAAAAAAAACAGTTTCAGATATAAAAAGAAGGTAACAGTATCAAAATGAAAAGTCAGGACAACATATCTATTAATATCCACTGCCTAATCAGGGTAAAACCAGGGAGGTGCTAAGGTTTTATTACTGTCCTCCTCCAAAGGACATGTATCCCTCTTCTTTTCCTTACCAAAAAGTGCAGGTTTATATCTTTCTAAGCTAGCTGCTATCATTCAATACGACTCTTCCCCCAGGGGGGTAATCCATAAAAATTTACGTAAGAGTAATGGAAAGATATATGCTAATATAGTTTTACTTTTTACCAAGACTTGGGCGATGGCCAGAAACTGACATCTTTCTCTTCCTTTATCTGACCCCATTTTTACACTTTACTCAAAACAAATGTAATTTGACTTTTCAAAATGGTGTCTGCCAAGAACACCTTTTCTAATGATCCAGTTCTTGACTGCAATGGCCTAAATCATTATTTTAATCAGAATCGACACGAAAAAGGTGGAAATAGTTTCCTTCCGTGTGATGGTACATTTGAGCCAGAGTGATAGCTGTTGCTCAGGTAAGACGAGTTCAAACAAATTTGTCAGAAGAGATTTACTTTCGCTGAGAATGCCTTCGGGACTTGGAGATGTGAATGATGCTGAAAGTAGAACTGGCAGGAATTTATATGACTTTTTTTATAGTAGTATAAAACACAGAAGGGAAACAGAAACCGTATTGCTAACTAACCAAATTAATCTATAAGTGTCTGTGTGACATGTTTACTCCTAAATCTCAAAGACATTTCTTCTAGGATTAGATAATTTGCTGTTAGTGTCTTTTGTTTTACCAATGGTGCTTTATGTAGCTTTCTGGCTATGATGTAATGAACCTTGACTTGATAATTAGATACAATTCTGGATACTGCATGATGACTTTTCTCAATTCCTTGTTTTATAATAACACAAGAGTAAATATATAAATGTGAACGAGCAACAAAAGGGAGTATTCAGAAACATGTATGGGAGAACAGAACAGTTGATAATTAATGGTAGCAGTAAGAGAGGGGGGTTAGGGTAGGTTTAATGGAGTTTTATGGCCCAATTTCTAACCAATTGATTTAAGTCAAGCCAGCCACAGCCTTTTATCCAGTTGTGGCTCATTGTCTTGTTTTACCTACTCCATTGCTTTTGCTGAGTACCAAGCACAATCGCAAAAGGTTCCATTTTGGGAATCTTTGGTATGACCTGGGTCAGGACTCCAACTCCTGACCTCCTGGCTACAAGTCTGATCCAGGCTCTAATCACTTGACCATACAGTTGGGTCGGCAGGAGGGGGAGGGGGTTGGCCAAACAATGGGTGAGGGGCTGTTGATAAAGGCAATGGGCATTAAACTGTAATAACAGCAGTGACATATGCATTGAATAACAATGCACTAACAGCCGTTATCATCAGCCAATATATGTAATGATGACTGCATGGATAAAACAGCTAGAGCTAGGGCCTCATTACATGGACAACGAAAGAGCTTTATTTTTAGATGCTCCCTCAGGATGAACTACTTGTTGGAAATTCTAAGTACTTACAGTACGGCATCCTGGATCCTAATTGTATCTGACCTTCATCTGAAGAACTACAGGAGAAATTTCTGGTTTAAAATGTAAATCACATACTGCTCACTCCTTCTCTTTGCCGCACACTCTTCACGCCATGGTGCACAGCTGCATGCGGGCATGCACTCAACAACTGTTCTCTTGAAGATAGGCTGTCGTCACACGAACTATAAAGAGACTAGTAAATTGAACCAAGATTTACATGCATGAACTGCACACAGTTTTTGTCTCTTCATAATTTGTGACCATCAATGTGTGTCCATGGTATGTTCAGCCTTCAGTGAGCATAAACAGCTGCCTCAAACTTATTTTGAAACATCACTTTAGTCTCACAAATCTCCTCTCATATCCAAGTATCGATTCATGTCTCTGATCATAAATATTGCATGCTCAAGGTAAACCAAGGGGTCACTCTGATTCAATTTCACCATTCAGCCATCCAAAATGAAAATATAGTCACATGATTCTTAAGAACTATTCCTGAAATAGCTGATAAGCGGATACAATGTCCCAATTGGGGTGACTGAATATTTTCCCTTCAGTTCAACATATCACCACCCTAAGTAAGCTAGACAAATGGGCCTCCAATCATTATATCAAGTTCTGTTAATGTACGTATTAACCTTTACTAGAAGCATACAATCAGTGGCTTATGTTCTACACACAATACTCATTCCTTTGTCTACCAGCACATCCACTTTTCTCTTGCAGTAGACTACATTTTTCATGGCCCAAGCTTTAGGAATTAAAGCTATATTTTGTCCAAGCCAATGATTACCATTTAAGAAAAAGTTATGACATTGCAAACTAAATTAAATATCCCTTCTAATCAGTGCTGTATTCAGGTATAGATTTTATCCATTAAAGTTGTTTAAGTTTTTTTTTTCCCTCATTAATTGTCACTCAATCAAAATTAGTTAAGTTATAAAGCTTCAAAAAATCTGCTGTTTGCAAGCTACCAGGGTGGTTTTTCCACTTGGTTAGTTTGCTTAAATATAGGCCTAGTTCTCTCACCCCAAACAGTACCAATGCTCCTAACCTTCTTACTTAAGCCCCTCCCACAATTGTATGAAATTAATCCTGATCCAGATACAATTTCAGTTTATTGCTTCAAGGTGAGTATAGAAAAACTCAACTTATGTAATGAAAACACTCTCAGTACCATTCATGCTGTGTAACATAAGCTTTGGTAATCTGCATTGTTTGAATTAGCTGTCAATCAAAGACCTGAGCCAATTGAGCATTTCGGTACCCTCATACCAAAATTGTAGTTTGGTGTGAGGGGTTTGGCCCTTTAATAGCTCAGTTACCCCTGCATCATAATCATGCAATTTAGCTGCCTTCTGTTTGCCTATTACATATTACTAGGAATATGCAATTGTCTCAGTTTGCTTCAACTAGCCTGTACATACATTATAAATAAACTCTTTGAGTTCAATTAAAATAGTATATTTGAAGAAGAGAAACTTCTGGGCTCAGGGTGTTCAGGCCAGGTCATGCTACAACGATATCGGATCGGAATCCGTTCCAATTTTTGGGAGTTTTAATTAATATCTCCTCTGTCTTTGGTCAAAAAGAAACAAAAATTTTTCAACTTGTATAGATATATGAATTGTATCACAGGGCTACAAAATTCGTAGTTATACCAACTATTCCGTGACGTCACATCCACAGACAGCTTTTATCGGATACGCGTTGTCTGACAAAACCTATTTGTCATATGTGACGTCACGAAATAAATAGTTTATATTTCATTTCCATGGTCCTCTCATACCTCATACCATCACGTAGTTACACAGGATGGCAAATTTTTGGTTCTTTCTGACAATGGATTAAGGAGATTTAAACTAAACCTCACAAAAATCAGAAGGTAATCTGATCCGATATCGCTGTAGTGTGACGTGGGCTTTAATTTGCAAGTGAGATAAGAGAGATTTATAAAGTAAAAGTGATATGGTGACGAAAAGTGAAAGGGTGCTATCTCATGGCTTTTAGCTAGTCATGAATACCTTTGCATTACATCTCCTCTCTGCCCCCTATCTTCTGACCCCTATCTTCTGACCCCTATCTTCTGACCCCTATCTTCTGACCCCTATCTTTTGACCCCTATCTTCTGACCCCTATCTTCTGACCCCTATCTTCTGACCCCTATCTTCTGACCCCTATCTTCTGACCCCTATCTTCTGACCCCTATCTTCTGACCCCTATCTTCTGACCCCTATCTTCTGACCCCTATCTTCTGACCCCTATCTTCTGACCCCTATCTTCTGACCCCTATCTTCTGACCCCTATCTTCTTCTCCCTCCCTCATCCCTTTTTTCTCCTCTGTGCTATCTCTTGTTTTCTGTCAGACACTGTCTCTCACATGTCGTAGCTATAGTTTAAGTTTAAATGTATATTTTTGTTTGTTCATATTTGTTCAAGGAGAATAAAAACCTTAATAAGCTGTCCAACTTTTATGTTGCATGTGCATCACCAATCTGCCCTGTTGTACTGTAACTTATGTCAAGACAAAGCTTAGTACCCTCTGGCTTAAGTCTTTGTATGGCACAGATAAAACTTGTAATAAATAAGAAAGAGCGGCTTTTTCAAAAGTCTGAGCAGAAGAGCTCCCAGGCAAACGAACTGAAAGAAGGAAGCACTTTATCAGACAGCAGACAGCAACCGTAGCAACCAACACTTCATTTTATATACTTATACTTCGTATACTTTACATACTTATATCAGCCTACCTGCATATTCTGAGAGAGCAAACAGTTGTAATGCAAGATAAAGATACACCAATTCGGTGAAACATAAAAGTGTGCATCCGTTTCAAGTATTAAAACTGTGCATGCGTGGCGGTGCCCGCCACGCATGCACAGTTTTAATACTCATTGGCACATCATAAGCATTTTCGTCTCTCAAACTGAGATTTGCGCCCCTGCTTCAGCGTATTCAGAACATTGCAGCAAGATTAATAACCAGAATTCTATCATCTTCTCTTATAACTCCAGCACTGAAAGAATTACATTGGCTTCCCATTGGAATGTGAATTGGCTTCAAATTATTACTTAATGTTTATAAAACTTTAAGCTTTTCAGAACCTGTGTATTTGCATGAACTATTAACTTTATATTCTACTGGCCGTCAAGGTCTTAGGAGTTAATCCCAAAGTCTTCTTAAAGAGGCTCATTGAGTTGATATAGATAAATGAGAGTCTCAAAGGGTTACTACCACATAAAAATGCCTTAAGTTAACATAAAAAGTCAAGTTTGAATTTTCTAGTGTCCTGACTTGTAACGGTTTTGCACATAATTTGAAAAAGTGTCTGGTCACCAATTTTTAAAAAGGGACTTTCACTGTTTATTACTCACTCATAAAACAGTTATTTGTATGTAGGGTATGGGGGATGTCTAAGTTTGACCATTTGTCATTGGTTTGTGAAGAAAACTTAATAGGTTTGGAAAAATTTGTTGAATTTCATGAACCAACTCAATGAGTCGCTTTTAGGAGCACATAGCAAAAAATAAGTGGGCATGTAAGTCTTTTGTTTTTGTCGCACCCAAACTGTGGAACAATTTTCCTTTTTCTATTCATTCTGCAAATGCTTTGAATATTTTTAAAGAAAAACATGGGACTCGCCTGTACTGGTTGGACTGTGACAGTGCCATGAGCGTCTTATTGTCATCGTCATTGTGGTCATCGTCGTCCTCATCCTCATCATCATCATCATCATTATCATTATTATCATTATCTTTAGTTTCAAAAGAGAAATTGCATGCTTTTAAATATTCACTGTGGATGATGACCTTTACATAAAGAATTTTGAGAATTACTCCTACACTCACACATGATTTGTTGAACACATTCAAAATGACAAAATTCCAGGACTTTTCCATGACCTTCAGGGACATTGACTGACATTTTAAAGATGTTTCACAATCTTTTTCCATCAAAACAGTCTATCTGAACATTTGGATAACTTGAAGAACAATCCACTTCCACAATTCCCTGAATTTTATAGGACCTTTTGAAATATTGCTCATTTCCCTTGACTTTTCAGGCCTGGAAATTTAAATGTCAGTTTTCCATGACTTAAAGAATTTAAGGACTCTCAGTATGAGCCCTGTTTCTTGATTCCTAGTTTTAAAGATTGAGTAAATAAATTAATTAGTAGACCACACAGAAGTCATTTTATTTTAGTATTCAAAGAACTAGAGACATGTTTCTACAACATTTTCCACAAAGCAAATTTTACATAAAATGAATGATTCATGAGGTCAAATTACTCGCCACTCACTGTTGAATGTACTTTATTGCTGTGATAAGTAATCTTAATATATATAATACTGCACTGTATCACAGTTACATTCCGGTGATAAACACTGTAGGTTTATTTGCTGTTGATAGATACAGTTGGTATGTTCCGGTAAATTGCATTAGACACTTGACTTAGACATGACATTATGACAGAAAGAGAGCTAGATATCACATTCCAAATCGTCTCGAGAATTTCTGGAAGATGGTGGGAATGTCATCTTATTGTACTCATTTCCCTTGGTACCAATACACTAATTGACTCCAATATAATCAGTGATAGAAAATTGTCCTGCCTGAGGCAATCCTGAAGTTTGTTGCCCTCAAGTAGGAAGAAATATCTGTTCAGCGCATTTAAGCACATCTAAAAGGAAGCATGTCACAAAAGTCGTGCCTGGGGAGGAAACCCACAGGCCATCCCTTTAGCTAACAAATGTAATACGTCTGTATGTTGCTCATGAAAACATAACATCAGGCAAACACCAATATGTATTATTACAAATATTTATGGTCAAGATTAATTTGACAGTGTCAAAGACACTTGTTCTGGTGAAACTTGAGAATTACCAACATGCAAACATAGATGTAATATAACCAACAAAAGGACCATATATGTGGGAGATGGGGAATGCAGGGCACTAGCTTCTCAAAATAAGAAATTTTCAATTACTAGCTCTTGCCTACGAATTACTTATTTCACTCATACCAGGTGCACACAGGTTTGTCTAACCAGATAGTCAACTTTAATGTATCTGTGGTCATTGCAGAGAAAATGCAGTGGGCCAGTGGAATGTTTTAATTTTTCAGTCACAAATACAAGTAAACTGATGCACTTGGTCTCTCCTGGTCTGCCTTAGACTTAAAGCCAGTGATGGTGCAGGGGCCTTGTTCCACAAGGAGTTACGCACGATCTTAAGTTTGATTTACTGTTGGCTTAAGTATGGTGGATCGAACTTAAGATTGTGCGTAAGTCTTTGTGGAACGGGCCCCTGGTAGAGAGTAGGCCACAAACAACTGTCCCATTGCCCTTATATACATTTTGTCTTGATTATAAACACACCTTTGAAGGTAAAGAACAGTCCCCCAAACTTATTTTGAAGAAAAAAAGCTAAATGACACAATGTTCATCTTATTTCTCTTCAAAGTATCTTTCGTTACATTTATGACTTTACTATTGCATATTCAAGGTAAATCAAGCTGTTATTTCTGGAAAAATTCACATTTGAAGAGAAAAAACATTGTCACATGACTCCCAACAGCCAATCATGAAACTGGACAGTCTGCTACACTTCTTCAATTTGGGATTACTGCTCCTGCCCTTTAAAATAACCCCCCCCCCCCCCGCCTTAAGAAACTAATATGGGCTCTGTATCTCAAGACTGAAAAAAGTATGAATACTTACTAACTCAATGTCTAATAAATCAATTGAACCAGTAGAAAATTAGGACAATTTGAGTATCATGGCTAGAATTTAAAGGGCCACACCTCTCACTCCAAACTGCAGTTTCGGTACGGGGGTACCAAATTCTCAATTGGTTCAGCTCTTTGGCTGACAGCTAATTCAAACAATACAGAGTACCAACACTTGTATTACACAGCATGAACGGTACTGACAGTGTTTTGGTTATATAAATTGTGTTTTTCTATACTCACCTTGAAGCAATAAACTGAGATTGTAGCTGGATGAGGACGAATTTCAGACAATTGTGGGAGGGACTTCAGTGAGAAGGTTAGGAGAATTGGTACTGTTTGGGGTGAGAGAACTGGACCTTTAAGTAAGGAAGCAAGGACCTTGATCAATAAGCCTGGCCTGGCCTTTAGACAAATACCTCATCCTACTCAGGTAATGCCTTGACCGTAATTCATAATCAAATAATAGTACCACTCAATGGCAGTAAAATTTTGCCATTACATAATATCTTACACGATATAAGTATAAAATCCTTCACTAAGATGGAATATTAACATGAATAATGATCAATATTTATCTGAGCCTTGAGTCATTTTTGGAATACTCCACAAAAACAGGAAAAGATTTGCCATTTCATGATACATTCTTCTTTCTGAGTGACATTCAATTTCCAAATCAAAACTCATTTTCATACTACACACATTACGATCAATCTAAAGGACAATTAAGGCATTTCCCTTTGGGAACTAGAAACTGATACTCTAATAGCAGTTACAAGATCCCCTAAAGGTTCATTAAACCTACCTCTTATCCACTTCCCGGTGATCAATGTAAATTATGCTGCTTGTATGTTAGACTTGACTGATGACTATGTCAAAACCAAGTCACAAAGTAATAAATATATGATGATATTCATCAAATTTGCTTTTTTTAGCACAATTTAGATACTGTTAGTCAAGAATATTGTCTCCGCACAGAAATGTAAATTTTAACTTAATTATTTAAAGAATAATAAATTATGAACAATTTAATTGCTTAACTTTAATTGACAGAGAAATTTTGTCCCTAATTAAAGTAGGAACACAGTAAAAAAAAACTCTTTTACTTCTAATATATTCAAAACAAGCTTTCACATAGACAAGAGACCTGGAACAGCATACCCCCATGATTGAAGAACAAAGTTTGAACAAAATTGAACATCATATCCCAATAAAAGTTAGTATTGCCATTGTAACAAAGGTACTGTACACAACCACTTAAAGGCATATTCTGGTGGCTTTTCACCTGGGTTTTGCAAGGATAACAAAAACATGTAGCATTACCCTTTATTATATGAAGAATAGAGCCAACAGGGTTGCTTAAAATTGCTTCTAGCAACATCAAAATTAAAAATAAATTGACTGCAATGTCAAATTAATGTGCTGTCATGACAACTCAGATTTTCCATGATGCACCAAACTCAAGAACAATTGCATTTGTTCAAAAATTTATATCTTTTGAACACTACATGCTTTTGAGATGAAGTTATCACCTAAAAAAAAAATTGCCTGCATACTTTGAAGTTGGTGAATATTGTGTAGGGAATATGCCTTTAAAGCTTAAAACATTGCTCCACAACGAGCAGGTGGCAAAAGTCTAGCAGTACATGTCACTTCAGGCTGGTCAAATAAATTACCACAAAACGGGCTTCACGGACCAGCTGATTAAAAGGAAATACAAATGTACATGTAAACTGTCTGCCCATAGGCATACTAACACATCCCCGGAAAATTTGCGTTATCAAATCTCAAAACGCATGAAATTTTTGGCAAATTAATTTAGGGGGCCTAATGTTGCACCAATCTGAGTGAATTATGCTTCTGAGTCAAACCAATAAGCTTTTTGCCTCAATGTAAGTTTAAGTTAGTGACCTCACTTATTGTAAGTCTTGAAGAACAGTTACTTTAAGACTGTACAAGCAGCCACAAATGCGGAAAAATCTGTGGCTAATTTATTACAACTTCACATGGGTGGTACCAACCAATTCACAAATGTAGATCAAATTTGGTGCCTTTTGAAAGGTCAAATAAAAAGGAAAAACAAAAATTGCTCTTCCGTGAAAAATCCCCCTCACTTTAATCTATGGTCCTGACATGAACCCCATTTCTTCGTTGGTGAGCTTTATCACTTCAAATGCCACTGTCTTTCATCCACTGGGTCAATTAAAGGAAGTCAAAATGCAATCCTAAGTCAAACCAGGGCAACTATGTGGCAAAACTTCAAGTGTAGAAGAAAGAGAAGTTGGACTGTACCATTTATTACATTCAAAAGCTTTTTGGAAGTTTACTTTCATTGTAAAAGTTTGGGCATATATGATATGTTACAGTTCCTAATTAACCCTTTACTGTTCTTTGGGTCCTTTTGGACCCACACAGAGAGCGCGGCTGTCACCCATCTTTACTGTTTCACGCGGAGCTCGAAACTGCGAGTAGCTACCCGAAAATTCGGCCACAACAACGAGAGAGACAAAAGTTTAAGGTCACAGGGTCAATGGCCTATGGAAGCTGAGGCGGGGCGTGCAACGTCCACTTTTCCGCCCACTCCCGAGGCACGCAAATATGCCCTGATCGGAGCACAACGGTGAAGAGTTAATTTAAAATATATCTGCACCATTCGGTCGGCTGTGCACACACGCAGAGACAGTGGCATATATCAGCTTTGCAGTAAACACACTCCACAGGCTTATTTTAACCCTTTACCATTGTTTGGGTCCTTTTGGACCCATACGGAGAGCTGGGCTGTCATCCATCTTTACTCCCCAGCCTAAAGGGGAGGTTTCAGCACACTAAATAACTGTACAATTCGCCTTACTGTATCTTTATGCAAATTTTCTGTAGAATGTCAAGCAAAACTGAGCCCGGTCAATAGTTGAGTGAAAACTCCCCCTTCTCACAAGGGTGGACACTCCTGTGATGTTTAATTTACTTCTTCCAAACACATACTAATATCATACATTGGTGCTTGTATTTATGGTTAAGTTTTTAAATGCAGTTTCACAGCTTGAAGAGACCAAGAGAACCATCACTCTGTGTTGGCTCAATTGACTTTTTTGAGTTTTCACTGAAGACAAAAACAATAGGCTCATGTGACCTTTCATTTTATTCAACTACAAAAGTACCTCCCTGCCTCTCTCCCTTGCCCTTCCCCCATCCACATTATGCATACCACTGACTAAATATGCAATGTGTGGGGAGCCAATTACTACATTGCAAAATAACAAAAGATGAGTTCCAATAGGAAACAATCTGCCTATCCAGCTGTAGTTTTGACGTTGAGTTAATACACTCAAACAACTGATCCAGAGTAGGGGAAACAAGCCAGTGAGCCACGACCGAGGAAAAGGCCGTGGCCTTGCAGCCCCACCTGAAACCATCGGTTAGAAACTGAGCGGTAAAACTCCAACTAAGTAAGTAGCTAACATACAGCCTACCATCCACTTAATGGGGAATCTCCATATGCCATGAAAGAGTTTAAAATCTGATTTCTCTTCTTTAGATATCATGTTCAGCACTGAAGAAAGAAGAGGAATTAGGTAGGGTATACTTTCTAGCACGCATGCTTTCACATTTGACCATAATTAGCATTTTCAAGAGTAGAGACATGCCAGGCTCATCCTCTTTCCACTAAATTTGAAGTAGTCCTATTCTAAACCTTTGGAAGCATTAAAGAGATTCTGAAACTATAATCCGTAACTCATAGCTACCGAGGAAAAACCCTTCACATAATGATGATCTGTAATTATTCATACTTGTGAACCAGAGTTGGCCTCTACTTGGAAATATTACAGTAAATCATGAAAGGGGCTTGTTAAGTTGATATTGATAATGAAGTAATAAAGAATGTTAAAGGGTTTCTACCTCAAGGCAATGCTTATAGTTAGCATTACAAGTCAAAATTCATACATCCAATTGTAACAGAAAAAGTAAAAATTTCTACTTTTGTGGGCCAGGTCCTGACTTGTTAATTGTGTGCATAATTTGCAAAAGTGTCTGGTCAACAATTTTTGAGAATCAAACTGAACTGCTAAGTACTCCCTCATAAGACAGTTACTTATATGTGGGACATTGGTATTGTCTACGTTTGACCGTTTGTTATTGGTATTTGCAGAAAACTTACTGTGACCAGGTTTGGAAAATTTTGTGACTTTCATGAACCAAGTATAAAGATATATTTTAAACTTTGGACTTTCCAGCAGATGGACACTTAACATTATCCAGGTTACCGAGGCAACGCATGACATCTTTATGGATAAGTAAAATGTTCAAATAAAAAAAAAGCATGATCTGGATGTTACAGGATCATTCCATATAGACATCTGATACCTTGCACAGAGGACTAAACTAAATAATTGCTTCTAAAGTTAGGTGAATGTAATGCATTACCTTGCAGACATGAATGTACCTACCGTGAAAATAAAAAGAAATCTAAAACATTTTCCTCCTAAAAAGTCTGGAGGTTCAAGGAAGGTTATGGATTATCTAAATTTTCTATCTTTACCACATATATATGCCTTAAGCAACCCAAGGGGTTGGTCGTAAGCACATTGCAAGTCTCTTGTGTTATTAGTCTCTTTCTTATCTTGCGGAGGGGAGGCACATAACTCGTCATGTAGGTGTTATATAAATTTAGACAAAAATGCAGAATTATGGGAACTTTGGGGTGTTTCAGCCGCTTTTTACGTCCTTACATTCTAACAGATGTGTGATGTGTAAAGGAAGGGGCATTGCAATAATCATCACAAGCTTCCAAACGTAAAAATTTCTGTGGTTCAATTTAAATATCTTGGGAACAATTAATGTATTATGTAGTTTTCTTCCTTTTGAGGGCACCAGCTTTACATGAAAGAAAAGTTAGAGAAATTCAAATCATCTTCTATAGACTTAACTTTATTCCATTCATATTAAGCTCATATGTTGCGGTTGCAATTGCAAGTTTAAAATTGCCAGACAACTTGAATTGACTGTTTATCTTTTGTTAACATTTTGTCCAAGCAACAATTCAATTCAACTGTTTATTCCACTGATGCAAATATAAAAACTTATTTTAAAAATTGGATAGTTACAACTTTCAAAGTTTAAAAGGAATAAAAGTTAAAAGTAGAAAAAATATAGAAATCACCAAAGGAATATGATTTAGGTATGCCAAAACGTCTGCGAAATTTCAGACAAATGAAAAGGTAAAAAAAATCTAAAATTGGAGCAGTAATACGATAATAACTAACTGCCTAAATTACAAACAGAAATCAGCTACAGCAATTCAACAATTCCACAGTGACAATAAAACACTAATTTGGAAATGTTATTTCCAGTAGCTTTAAAAGTATGAAGATGATGTTTTGATGGCAATTAGATATTAAAGAGACTTGGACATTTCATAATTTTGTCAATTCTTTTTGTCATCCTATTTGCATACAGTCAGTGCAGCAATGGAATGACATAAGCTGATACCAACATTTTTTTCTAAAATAGAGGAAAATTTATAAAGATTTCATTGGTTACCACAGCCAAACAAGACAGTAACAGAAGAAGTGAGCATGCTCTCAATTTGATTGCTGTACAACAACAAGCCTCTTTGAAGTGACAGGTATCTAATTTTTCCTTAATTTTCTCATCTCCCTTTATTACCCTGGTGCATGACTCCATGAGCTAGTGGACAATTCACTTTACCAGGACTGTTTCGCACAACTTACATTAAGCAAATCAATCTGCAAAACTCTACAAGGTTCAAGGTCTGACATCCCTTGACTGCAGGTCAAGTGGTGGATCAGACTTGCATTTGGGAGGTCTTTCAGGTCAGGGGTTTGAGTCCTGGCCGGGTCACGTCCGAAGACTATAAAATGAAACCTACTAACTGCCATTGTGCTTGGTGTTCAGTATAAACAATGAGTAGGAAAAACAAGCCAGTGAGCCACAAATGGAAAAAAGGCAGGCTCGACTTGAACCAGTTGGTCGAAAACAGGGCAGTAAAACTGCATCTAACCTAACCCTTTCAAAAGGGACAAATTTCCTCAATTGTTAGCAGTTCCTACCCCCTCCACCTAAACCTGGGAATTGCCCCCCTACAGCATAGAATGCAGTACTCACTATAAACCCCACTGTGTCTTGAACAGACCTGTCATCTCACCTTGAATCCAACCAATTTAGAAATTGTCTAGCTGTTATGACAATTTCCCCATGCATTTAAAACAAATTTATGGTTTTCTGCTCCAATTTAAGTGACAATTGATAAGACTTCACACGAGACTTGGCAGTCGCTTAAAATACATGCAACCTTTTGTTTAAAAGTACCAGGTGTAACAAATATTTCAGTCACAATTTTACATATCCTCAGAAGATACATTTGTGTAAGTGACAAAGCATTTAATCAACCTGTAACTGTCCCAGTGATTTACTGCTTTTTATCATTTTAGTGATTGCTGAAGGTCGAAGATTTCTTTCATATTGAAGTTAATGAAAATTGCTATCTCTGATGTGATATAGACCCTATAAAGAGACAGGCTCAGAGGTAATAACTTGCACACATCTGTAAAACTCATAAACCAACATTCCTTCATTTGAGAGAGAGAGAGAGGAGAGTTCTCCTGGCTTTGCAATTTAAATCAAAGGTAGCAGCAAATTTGGTGTGATGAAACTGCTATCAGGTCTGGGTATGGTCATTAAAGTCAGGTGCAACAATCTAAATAGACAGTGATCCCCCATGTAAAGTAGCTCTATGACATCATGGCCATATGCTGCAGGGATATGTCAATGTCTCCAACATCATGTTTAATGCTCCCTATTTTCTATGTTCAGGAATCTTAGCAACACAAACATTGCTGAGGCATGAAAAGACATTTATTGGTGAGCTGTTCTGTGTGACAAATGAAGGCCAGTTCAAAGCTTGACAAAGTCAAAGGGGTTGATCCTTTCCTCTAAAAAGTTTTGGCCTTTTCAAGGAGCCTAGACGCAAAATGGTACATCAATTTTTTGACTGGCAGAATCTTTTTCAATTCAATTCAATTCAAATTCATTTTTCGTATGTTTGTCAAAAAAAGCTACAATGTAATCATAATGTGATATTACAAACAACATGTGAAGGACACTAGAAAAACAGATGGGCACTGTTATCAAAGCTAGTGACCATGTAAAGACAAAATATATATATATATATAACCGTTATAGTAAAAATTAATTAATAATGTCAACCAGGCAATGGTAAAGTGCTCATCCCTATGAAGGGAGCTGTAATATTGAAAAGGTTGCAATAAGTTCTTACAACATAGCTATACAGAACTGTTTCGTAAGGGCCAATATTGGAGGTCCTCACTCCTCAGAAGCCTGAAGTAGAATCTTCTACTTCAGGCTCTACTTCTATTGGCCCTTATGAGATGTTGCAACCTTTTCAATATATATCTCTCTATATATATATATATATATAGATATATATATATATATATAGATAGATATATATATATATATATATATATATATATATATATATATATATATATATATATATATATATATATATATATATATATATATATCTCTCTATATATATATATATATATAGATATATATATATATATATAGATAGATAAACAAATTAAATCCAAGAGCAAAAAAAGATCAAAAGAAATAGATTCCCCCACTCAACTTTAAAGCTGAGTGGGGGAATTTGTGGGGGTCAATTACTTTTTATCACACAGTGCCAAGACCTTTTCACTTGGAAATTCTGGGGTGACATGCAATTTCCCCCTCCTCTCATTCATGACCCCCCCCCCTTCCAAGCCAACAAGAAACTTTATATGTATGTTCTGTTTAATAATATTTCAACGTACTATTGCTGTAAAGAAGATTGCATCGCAGCCTACAGGAGCTCCAATTACCTACAGTGCCAGCACCACCATACTTGTAAATGAGCTTAGCCAAATTGGCCGCTTGAGAGTCTGAACTTTTGAACAGTGTGGTGCAAAACTGTTGCACCTCTGTGTTTTGAATGACAGCAGTAGCTATATGCCACACATTCCATTTGCCATTCCAATTTAAAAGTTTGGACTTCTTTTGTGCAGCCAGCTAACTCGATGCTTGCCATTTGAAATGGTGGCACATGCCACAAGTGGCACACATGCCCTGAGGGTTGAGAAAGCCTGCCCCTGGCTAGGGGTAAAAAATACCATGCATGCATTTTTTCAAATGCTTTGCATTGCAATGTATATGATCTTAAAACATCATTCTTTGAAAGGTCTACACTTTCAAATCAGATATTAACTAACCTAATATGTGGATCCGCAAAGTAATAAAATAGATTTTCTTGTCATGACCTGTATGCTTCTCTTGAACCACATCAACTTTTTTACACTATAAACTGAAAAATATAAAATTTTTTAAGCATGGACTCCCATTTGCCTATGCAATGTTTTCAGATTGTTTTAATGGGGTTATTACTGTGTGTTATTAAAACTGGTGTCACTGAGAACTAGGCAATGCTTGAAAGACTGAATTTAGACAGAGGACTGCCGACTGTCCCTCCCCCCTCCAAAAATATAAAAATAAAACAAAAAAAGACAAGTAACCTCAAATTTTTTAAAAGAAGGATGAAGAACTATAGTTTTTTTTTTTTTAACTTGGCATTACTACCTTGTAGCCATAATAGATCTCTTTCTGCATATCCTGACATCTTGGGCTTTTCATGTCTAAAACTTTACAACTTCCTAAAAATTTACATTAGCAGTCATATTCCACAACAAAATAAGACTGAAGATTAAGCTACCTTGTAAAAATAACAACCTTAATAGTACAAAACAAAAACAGAAATAAATTTTAAATAATCAGCTGTAATTAAGAGATATTGTCCTAGGCAATCCCTGGCATGCACTAATAGTGCCTGCATGAATTAATGAAGTTAAATGTGTGTTTGTAGCTTGTCAAGTGCAAGTTTTATTAGTGCTTTAACCATGATTGATTACCTACAACTTTCATTAGCAGAGATTAATTGTTTAAATTTTAGGGACCAGTGCGACATTGGCAGGAAATAAGCTGGTATAGACTTCCCCCGTCCATCCACTTTCAAATTTATGAATCAATCAAAGTTATCAATAGTTTTTGTTCGAGGCACAAACTCCGACTGTGCATACAACATTTCACATTAAAATGGCTTACCGTGTGACAAACTGTCACAATCAATCAACAAGGTACATATTAACATAGAAACCGAAACGTCAGCAAATGATTGTGCCAGCTGATGACATGAATTAAAATGAGTAATCAGACACCACAAAATTACAATAAAATTAGAATGAATAAATAACTCTCCATTGGGGAATGAAAGGTGGAGATACATTTTAATGGCATCCTAACAGAACAGCATTGTTTTTATGATTCATTTCACTTAACTGTTTCCATAGCAACTAAGTCCTATTAGACCACATTATTTATTGCATGCATATACATGTAGTTACATTTAAGTTGAGCTGCACATATCCTTGGGATATACAGTTCACAGAGCCAAAATCACTGGCAGAATGTTAAGTACAAACTAATTGTGGCATAGTTTAAATGTTTGAAGTAAGTTTTGTTAGAACAGCTCGGAGGATAAAACCAATTCCAACACTAAGCATATGCTGACCAGGCTTTGAATTTAGAAAAATGTATTTGTTGTTGATTGGGCAACCATTTCACCATTTTCAGTTGTCTGTAAAGACATTGGGTTAAGAGGGTTTCACAAGCAATTGTTTTGTTGCTGGAATTGTAAGTCAATAGTCTGGGTAGGTGTTCATGTATTATATGTCTTTTAGGTAATTACAGAAATTATACATCTGATTTGAGAGACAAAAACTCTATTAATGCTAAAGTCTGATGGTAAGCTTTGAAAGAGTCGATTAGAAAGTAGTCTTGAATTATATAAAAGCAAGCTCAAAGGTAATTCTTACTCTCACCACGGATGAAATGGTTGTCCACCAGAAAATTCCAATGTTTGACTGGTGATTGTACATGAGTATCAATTCTAGATGTCCCAAACAACTGCAAAAATCGAGCCCAGCTGGGGCACAACTATGTTTATGTCAGTCAATATATGACCACACATTTCATATTGAGGAATTTGTTGGAAAACTTTGCTGCTTCAACAGAAAAATTTTTGATATAGGAATTGCGAAGCAGACAGACTCGGAAGCTTTTTGCTTCTTATAGGTTTTTCAGTATCAGCTAATTATTAAGCCTCTCATTTCCCTTAAAATATCTTCCACAAAGCTTCTTAACACAAAAGATCAAACCAGTTAATTGTACACTCTCAAGCAACCTGACTGATATTTTCAGGATCCTAAAAAACAGCCAGATTCTATATTTCCTACTTTTTCCACAACATAACATCTGAAAATCAAGAAAATTGGAATAATATAAAACCACTCCATAAAATTCCCTGACTTTCGACCTGTACAGACTACAGACCCTGTTAACATTTAACCATGATTTGCATTACCAGATCAAACTCCAGTTGAAATCCAGTTGACCAATTCATCTCAGTTCCAGTTGGTTTTTTGACAAATTTCAAATTACTTTTACTGGGTTAAAACTGGGTTCTACAGCTTTCAACTGGGATAATTACTTTAACCAACTGCCTAAATTCAATATAACATAAACTGTTTTACTGGTTTCAACTGGGTTTTAACTGGAATCGAGCAGGATCCAGAGAACACAATTTAACAATGTCCAACTGAAATATTTGAATCAGGGATATGAATTTAACTAAGAAACAAGCTTATCATGCAACAGAAAAGTACCATTCCTAAATTTTGGTACCCCAGTATACTATTACAAAGAAAGGTGACTGCATCTTGCCTTCAAGAGGCAGTTACCCAAATATATTTTTGAAAAAAAAATCTAAATCTCACCAAGGTTTCCACTCATTCCTCTTCCAAGCTACATCATTCAATATTTTAGAACATGACATTACGAATAAGGTGAACTTAACCAAGAAACTAATCGCTGTAAATTTTACAGTTCAATGAGAAAAATATTGTGACACGATCCTGCAGAGCCATTCACGAAATAGTTTAGTAGGCCTATATACTGTACAACACAAATTGAGGCTGCCATCAGTCCAACGCATTTCACTTTTTAAAGTTGGAATTTTGAATAGTCATTTCCTACTTATCCCCCTCAACTACAAAATGAATGCACACTTTTTCAGGGCCAGTGACCTTTGACCTGAGTGACACAGATAGCATTAATGACAGTTGAAGCCATCTGAAAATCAAATTAAACTGGATCCACAAAGCTTATTATTAATTGAGCAGGAGCTACCTACTAGTAGGCACATAGATTTCTCCCAAGCATACCAGAGTGACACTAAATTGACACTCTGTTATGAGATACCATTTTCCAAACTTGTGGTCTAAATTAATCCAGGTATTTGAGGTTCCTTCTGCTACAGTTTATAATAAAGGGGGATAAATGGTGCATCAAACTGTTTCCTATGTGTTGCAGATTAATTATGGATGTGAAAATAGATAGTTTCAGACAGAATTGACATTTGCAGAGGAATTGTACAATAAAATTGACTTGACACAATTAGTCATGTGATGTCACGAATGTTACTCTGCTAGCTAGCTTGCTTGCTTCAAGGTACACCGCTGGTGACAAGAGAGTGAAGACACAAACTGAGCATCAGACACACACTGAGCTAGAGCATGAGAGACAGTATTAAATTTCTAAGAAGCTGATGTTTTTTGCTGATCATGTGCAGCTAAATTTCTTGAACGGCAAGAACTGGAGGACATAAATCTCCATATTTCAATAAACATATCGGTGATACGTGGTTGCTGACAAGCTAGCGTATATTGTTTCCGCTATCATTCATTACCTTCCATGTTCAAACACCAGGGTTGAGTAACCAATTTCTGCTTGGCTGAGAAACAGAATCACATCGTAAAACCTCAAGAGGGCTACGGCGAGCTTCTTCTTCGCTCTGTCGAAGATGTCTGGCACCTGGCAGTAACAGCCATTTAACGATTTCCCAAAGTTGCTCTTGACTCTTGCTTCAAAACCGAGTTGAAACCCTTATGGGAAGTATAAGTTATTGACTGTTATCATGGTATAATGCTTAATTATCACAAGTAATATCTTGAAAAGTGAACAGCCTGGGTACAAAAGCTGAAAAGCAGGCATAAGTTTATCAAACTTAAGTGTCTTTCATTTCCTGCCATTTCTATTCCCCTGTTATAGAGTTTACATAGTTTCAAAACCTACCAAAAAACTGTATGACAGGCGCAAAAGAAAAAGACCAACTACGATATAGGTTTGGGAGTTACAAATTTCATAAGGTCATTGACAAAGATGGCAACTGGTGGTTGCAGCTGTGAATGAGCAGCTTAAATATATGCTGCCTTAAAACTTAATGGAAGAACAGAAAATCATATTGACTGATGAGAACGATACAGGATCGATACAAACTTCGTGACTTTTACTCTGCATCAGCAAAAAGGGGAAGTGGTCACATTGCCCAGCATGAGTGAGGGCTGGCCCTATTTAGCATATTGATGGTGTTGATTAATTTATGATGTTGTAGATGAATAGGAGTTTTGGAGAAGTTACATTGATTTTATCAATTTATTAACCGATTTCATAAACTCCATACTTTAATAAAACAACTTTGAACAATATGAAGTCTAACACAACAGTTGTTTCAATCTGGTATCATGGCTGCCACAGCTGTTTAAAGGGAAAAAAACTGGTTCCCAATTAAAGCACCTGAACACCAGTTCATTAATATTACTCCTGCTATTTATGAGATGCAGCTTTGATGAACATTCTGGTGAAATACTTGCAACAATTTCTGAAATAAATGATGGCAAATAGGGGATCAAATCACTCATGGTGCATTGAAGGTAAGATCACCTTTCAGTTTATAGGGCAACAAGATCAGTTGCCACCATCATATTTTGAAGCAACAGTTACATTTCACCAGTTTTTTCTTTTTTTATTTCTCTTGGAAGTAATCTTTCACAAAATTTTAGGACTTCAGTATTGCAAATACTTAAGGTACACCAAGCAGCTCTTCTACTAAATTTCACATTAGATTCGAAATATTTTATATTGTCACATGACTTTCAAAGAGCCAATCATAAAACAGGAGAGTCTACTGAATTACTTTAAGTTCGGTTGACTGCATCTTCCCTTTAATCTGAGACAAATTACTATCAAAAATCAACCTCCAGTGCTATTTTCATATGCACGAATGGGAATATAATTTGTAACTGATAACAACCACTCTTGGCAAGGCTAGGCATAGGATGAATTTTTCTAAATGTGATACTGTATTGTGCATATCTCTATACAGCACCGGGGGTTGATCCATACCCCCAAAAATATTACCATTTTGTAGAATTAATAAAACAACCCCCTTACATCCTACAGCCTTCCCCTTGGTATCAAATGATTGGGAACAAAAAGATCTGTCTAATAATAATAATTTTCTTGGGTTGTGTCCCGGAAGAATTTTGGGAAAAATCCTGCCGTGTGTATGAGTCACCTAAAAAAAATGCAAAAAAATGGAAAAATACGTAAAATTTACAAAAAAATCGTGAGGGCACAAAAAAAATGAAAATCCTTCGACTATACTTTATGTTAATAGTTTACAGATCCAAGATACTAAAGAGTGAAAAGATTTTTGCATGTCTGGGTTTTGTTTTTTTTTAATTGTTGAAAAATCCTTCAAAAATCCTTTGAAAATCATCAAAAATTGCCCCAAAAACAGCCCTCAGAAAAAAATCGTATCTCCGTCATTTTACGGTCGATTTTTAAAAACTTTGCACCATTCAACTCAGTACAGGCCTGGGATCTCTGCCAGCCTAAGCAAAATGTGATTAGCGCCATCTATCTGTAAGGGAGAGCTAAAAGTAAAGTACCCTTCCGAATTCTGGAACAAATCTGCGAACTGGTTCCACACATGTGTACGACAATCATACGCAACAGCATGGTGACAAGATCATCTTCATAAGATGAGCTACAAATGGGGTAAAAAACCATTCCAAACGGGGTTTGTGAACCTGTTTCGAACAAAATGAAGGTAGGTAGTACTTCTGGGATGTTCTGGGTGAGTTTTTACAGATTGTTTTGTCGAAATTTTTGATAATTTCGACAATTTAGTAATGTTTGGTGGTAAAGTATTGTGACGTTAGGCACATACAGTACAGAAAATAGGTTCCCATAGACTTAGTGTGGAATGTGAAGTGAGTGTGCTGTAAAGGGATATTTTTCTTCAAATATTTAGTGTCCAGTACAACTGGATAAAATGATAGATAGAATGTGCTTATGGGAAGTACAAACTCCATTCCATATTTTCCTTTCATGAGCAATCTCTACTTCTATAAGCCTGTCAGCCTGATAAATAGCAACAGCTATTTTAAAATGAAATGTATCGTGTTCAAGTCACACAATGACCAAATAGCATTTGAGGGACTCATCTGTATCATGCTATTGAATGGGAAATTGTCATCTATTGGTGCCCCAATATATGTGGTCTACATTTGCCCATATTGACAGTTAAAAAGTGCATTCCCATTACCAAACTTTATCTTGAAACAATTTAAACCTCCCAAAACACTTTCATTTTTCAACTTAAAGTGTACCTCAAATCAGATAATTCAAAAATATATATTACAGACTATGAAAAAAAAGAATTCTAACAGTCCAAATCCCATCTAAATAGGACACTCCTGCGTTGAAATATAAGATGTCTCAGTTTTTCACTCAACTTAAAATGGTACATTGTGCAATAATTTGTGATGTCACTGTTACACTACTCAAATTACAATCTTTGTATTTTTTTGTTTGTCTAAACATTATTACACCAAGCTTATACCAAGGTGGGGCAGTACTCCCACTCCTATAGGGCAATGTTATTAATTAATTAATTAATTAATTAATTAATACCTCCCTGAGAAACAAAGCAGGAAATGTAAGTTGTACAACAAGAAAGTCACAAATTATTGCCCAATGGACTAACTTGTTTTAAGTAAATAAACATCCACATTTTATATCTCAGCTCAGGAATGCAATAAGAAGATGGGAGTTGGTCTGTTAGAATTATTTTTTCATGGTCTTTACTATATATTTTTGAATTTTTTGACTTGAGGTATATTTAAAGGACAGCAGAACATAAGTGATGCATGTTGAAGTTTGAAGTTCATTTCAACACATCATTTTCTGAATAATCAGAGAAACACTACCTAACAAGCAAAATAATATTGGCAAGAAATTCATAACTTGATAGCACCAATAAGTTACAGGTGTTCATCTCCTTTAAAGAAGAAATGCATCATGCAGTCTCTCAATTTGAACTGGCATATCCCATCATACTTGCATGCCTTGAATTTTGAGGTGTGTAAGTGCAATCACACACCATCACTCACCTCAAATTGCTATGACAGGTGTGATTTTGTGCACACATGGATAAGGATTTTGAGCTCATATAAACCTATTTAAGTTAAATAAACAGCACACTTACCAAACTCCTTAATTTTCTGAGGGGAGTGATTTGTAGCACACCTGGAAATTCTTAACATCAAGGCCTGCAGTGGCTGATTCCAATCATGTGACAATATCTTTGTTGCTTTATTTGTTAAACTTAAAGGGGAAGTTCAAGCAAAATTTTAATTTTCATATGAAAAAGAGGAAAAAAAATCTACAAAGTGTGGTGAAAGTTCCCTTCAAATCAGACATGTATTTCTTGAGATATCAGTAAATGAAGCCAGTAGATTTGTGTTCAAAAGTGAGTTTGAGGGCAGCATAGCTTATATCACTTCCTCACATTGACAAAGAATGCTTTGCTTCCCTTTGTTTTATGAAAATGTTGTGTTGACCTTGAAGTTAATAGGAGTATGACCTCCTGTGGGGGATACAAAGTTTGTTAAATTGTCATGCCACTTATGCAATCAAAATTTTAATAATATGGGATTGTTGAGGAGAAAATCCAGTATAAAGTTTAAAAAAAAAAAAACGAAAGACTGCCCATTAATGTGGGGATGTGATGTCTTACGTGCTTGCTTCTAGTTCACTTTTTGTTGAAAATGTGAAAACTTTGTGTTCATATCTTGAGAACCACACATCGGATTTCAATGCAAATTTCACCAAAATGCTCTGGATAAGTGCCCCTCTAACATACTAAATCCTGTTGTGACCTTAAACCCTTCTTTTAGGAGAGAATGAATCCTTGTTTAACTGTTGCTAAATATAAATGGTTGTACAAAACATCTCCAGAGATACTTCCACAGTGAGGCAAATATGAGATCTGCAAGAGTTTGGTTATTGGCCTACTTAGCAATATTCATGCACCTTTCTTTCAAGTCTAACAGGGACTACCAAAAAAGAACATACTGCACAAATCAACCAAAATAGCTCACTGTCAGATAAAGTACAATTCAATTCATTACAGTGAAGCTCCAGAAAACAAAATGAGATCTTATTCTCATTCCATTTTCATGACTTGTTATCAAAGTATCTGTTCCAAAATTGCACAACATTTGCCAAACTGTGTGATTTGCCTGCCAATATGATTTTTATCAAGGGACTATGAAAATTTTATTTATACTAATTATTCCATGCAGCCATACCAGGAAAAAGCTTTTACCAGGCATATGTCCATTAAAAACTGTCTATTGATGTGACTTCACAAAAAAATCATTTAACCTTTCATTTTTGTGGAGATCAGTTGGAAATCATGTATAAATTGTATTAATTACACTGGTTGGCATATTTTTGACTGTTTTCAACCAGACATGGCAAAGATTTTAATAACTAGACACAATAAATCCAAATTTGTTGTTAGTGTGGATGTGACTTATATACATAACTTTTCAACAAATTTGTGACTACCTCTGCCCTTCTGCAATTAACAATTAACACACCAATTTGAAAGGCACTCAACATTCAGACATTTAACAGCTTTGGAAACATATACCAAAAGTAATTAACATGGTATCAGCTCTCCTTTCTCCATCACTTTTAGGTTCTTACAATGTGGTCTCCTATCCCTTTGATTTCTTTAAGCCTGAACGTTTCAGAGTGACGCATGCGTATTGGAATCCTTATACAGTATTAATATACAGTATGTGAACCCTTGAGGCTTGGCTACAGAGTACCTGAAACATTCAACAAGCAAAGTGTGTTTTAATTACATAACATGAAATACAATACCTCCCCTAATAAAACTGAATCAGAATTATGTTACATTGTAAAGTTACCTTTGCTTGCAGATTGATCTAACTCAGATATTGTATCTAGTACGTGACTTTAAATGTACTCATCATTACCAGCATGCACGATTGGAATAAAAATAAAACGACTGCATCAACCACTGCTATTTGATAATGTCAAGTAGCACAAAGCAGATGTTCCTTCTTAAAGTGTATGCTACTGTATGAGATCAATCAGTAAATGAGTGGCACTGCTACAACTTCTTATTTTCATTCTTTTTTACCATTTTTAACTCTTGTGTTTTGATTGAATGTTTATTTGTTTTCAGTAGGTTCAATGACATGCTCACACAAACATGTTCTATATTGTCATGCAGCCAGGCAATTGCCAATTAATGCATTTTTAAATTTCAAATTGGATTCCATGAAGTCCTTCCCATTAGCTGATTCCTACAACAGGCAAGCATAAGCCCAGGCCATATTCTAAAACCCCCAGCCCACAGAGGGATTGGTTATATGGCTAGCAATGGCTTAGACAGGTCCTATATCCTGGCAAGGTACAGTAGTCAAAGGGACAAAATGACTGAGTGAGAAGTGTTGGACGGCCAGAATTGTATAAAAATGTATTGATTGGCAACTTAAAACTTTCCAAGGCTAGAAAGAATTTTCAGGGAGTTTCATCCCCTTATCCCTCAACCTCCATCCTCCTCTCCACGATATCCATCCTTGACATGCGGCCCTGACCCTAAATTCACAAACATTACATTTTGAATATACCTGGTGAGAATATGGTATCACTGATTGCATGTTTGCTATGAAGAAAAATAGTCCAAGGTAAGCTAATTGCTTCTGCATGTCAGATTTAGCCATTGTATAGGTACAAATATTATGAACTAGATTTGAGCAAGCTTGATGGCTATACTAAGTATCCTATGTACAGAGAGTGATTCCAAATGTTCATCTGGCTGAAAGATGCATTGCAAAACAAAATTAGCTGCATGCATAGAAGGTGAAAACAAGGTTTCCAGACTTTGAACCCTGTTGACCCCAGATGACTTATTTTGACCTCCACCAAAAACAATAGGTTCTTCCTCTATATATGGTGCATCTGTGTCTTCCTCTATATATGGTGCATCTGTGTCTTCCTCTATATATGGTGCATCTGTGTACCAAGTTTGAAAACTCTCAAAATTCCTATCTTGTGGTAATATTGTGTTAACAAGCAAACATTTGCAAGCACACATACACAAACAAACAGACATACATACATACACACACACACACACACGCCATCATGAATGCATATAGGTTTCCCTTATAATCGAAACCAACAAAACAAAAACACATGCCCAAAACATCTTCATTACTGATGAGATTTACTTTGAGTTTTCATCAATTGTTAACTACTGGTAAATAAGGGTTTGCATGTTAATAGGGGGCACCATTTATGAACAGGTGATTCAATTGTCATCTTCACTGAGCAATTATGTGTATAGGGCAATCATGGCTAAGAGCAATGTAATTACTACAGTATTTAATTTTAACCATGGACATGCAGCAGTCAGGGGATAAATAGGCCTGCATGTTTTCTGCGAATTACAGAGCTCAATTTTATCTCCAAATACATGTATCTCTACTTTGCAAACGGAGGTCTCCCTTATGTTCACGAATTTTTGTTTAAGGGCATCCTCTACCATAAAGACAGTGCCCATCCTAGTTTTCCTCCTAAAAGAATAGAGGAAAAAACTTAAAATTTGAGTAAAAAACTTAAATTTACCAATTAAAGTACCCCATCACTGTTTCATTATCCTGTTTTGGTACAGAGTCCAACAACTTGAGGGTTTACATCACAACTACCAACAAATTCTACAATATGTGCTGACAAAATATGGGAAACAAATTGTTCATGATGTATTGATGGATCACCTTTAAATTTTATTTAAGATAAACTATACCATCAAATGTCAACAGAAAAATTGACAGAAATAAGTGAATTATTACAGTTGATAAATTTAACAACTTTGCCTTATCATTATCACTATAATCTTTGTTGTTGGTATATGATTGATAACACCAAAGTGAAGCCTTACCAGAGGATTTTGTATTTGGAGTTCACAGAATAATACATCACCCACTGCAGTGTACTTTCAATAATAGTTATAGCTGATGAAATATCGGCAAACATCAGAAAGTGCACTTGGCTAAATCTTGCCGATGCTACATATTTTACTGTTTTGGTGAATTGGTGGTGAATATCATACATACCAAACCAATTTCTGATCCAATTATCTATTGGGCCCTATTTAACAGATTCCTTTGAGTCCCTTTTTAGAAAATTTGACTTACAAAAGAACCCAAAAGAAGTGTCATTCAAACTACATCAAAGTTTTGTGATGCTTCACCTCCGACGTAGGCTAAGTCACCTAGGATTTGCTTCATCTACAAAGGAAATTGCATATTTTTGAAGAGTTACATTTGGCTCTCCAATAATGTGTTTCATCGAAAGCGACTTGATTCTTCAAATGCAATCAACCTTTCCTCATGAAACACAAATCTCTCTCTCTCAAACAACATTGGATCAAATAATACTTTACGATCGTCTATTAAATTTGCTTTTCTCTTTGTTTCTTACAAGATTTTCAAGCTACTACAGCAAACATTTAGAACTCTTTCAAGGGTTTTATACCCCATTTTTGGGCCCTGAGATAATTCACATTTTTGACAAATAGCAAAAAGCACTCCTGTCTCTTTTATTACCGTTGCTACGTGGCATCACATTAATTGCTTCTATCATTCAGATACTACAGACACAATACAAGAAAATGTCATGATTCAAAGATGTTTCAGAACCATTACAAACAAGGGGCACTTAGAAAAATTATAGCTGTAATGGTCATTCAAAGGTGCTTCAATGACTTGAGGCCTAATACCAATCCTACATCTCTACTTCAAAGGAGATAAAAATACCTCTTCAAATTTTTCTGAAAGATTCCTTCTCCGTCTTCTAAGAGTACAACGTATCTCAAGATAAATTCTGCTTTATCTTTGAAATGCAGTATGAGTGGAACTGCTCCATATCCTAAAGGTATTTGTAACTATGGGAAAACCATTTTATAAAGAGTGATTGTCGGACTGGAATTTATTTTGAAATAGAATGTCAATGGAAGAGGGCATCCTTTCAAACTTGAGACTAAACTATTATGTCAAATCTTTGAAACAGTTGTGATGACATCAAGGTAACTAAACATTGTTGGAGCAGAATGGTTTATTCCAAAGACTAATTAATTACCAACCTGACTGCATGAAAAATTTCAAATTATACAGAAAGATTCTTCCTTATAAGTTGATTTTCATTGCGAACTGGTCATGAAGTCCCATTTTATCTTGTTCATAATTTATGTGAAATGATTAACCAACTTTTAACTTTTAAAATGAAATGAAAAACTTCTTGCACTTAATGGCTTTGAAAAATATTGTTAAACATCCATCAGCTCTCTCTATAAAATGTTGAAATTTCAAAATATTTTAAAGTAAAAAAATACTTGAACCACCAAATATACCAAACCGAATAAAATATTTTACTTTTGCAGAGACCATTTCCAACATTCAATTGGCAAGTTGAGACTTGACACTTAATTGCTGAAAGGTCTAAAAGTCAAATGTACCTGTACCTTTACACATGCATAACATTAAACTGTATCAGCCTATACCCAGCAAACGTTCACCCCCAGCTGCTCTGCACTGAATTCCGCAAATAAAGGCCACTGAATTCACAACTACAATCCTTGACAAAAATAATGGGACAAAACAAGCAAAACAGGCAATGAACAGATCACTATCATCTCCCCATGCGGTACCCTTTGGGCAAGGGGTCTTCTCAATAGATTGATGACAAAATTAAAGTCATAAAACACCCAGGAGTACCACATTTGGATCAATTCCCTGTCCTAATTAAACAGACTGAATATTTACGGAAGTGCGTAATGCGTAATAAGTTACTCTTCTTCCCTGAGACATATTTAAAAGATGCTTTTATTGTGTTGTCATGCAGCAATTGCTCTTCATAATTCTTACACCGTGACATTTGTTGTCGAATCACTCCCGTCAAAATACACCACTTTTATTCAGCAGTTGCCATGCCTTGCCAAAGACCGAAACTTCTCCATATGCATTTGTAAAGGCTTCCGACAATCCTCAGCAAAGCAAGCAATGAACGGATCACCATCCCCTCCACTCCCCCCATTCAATGTTGCCGCAGCCCAACGTCAACATTGATACAGGGAGCGGGTTTGTCCCATGTACTTTTGTCGAGGATTGTAGCTGCCACGAATACTGATGGTACACTTGTCACATTTCCCAATGGACTTATTACTGACCATTTTTGGTATTGTTAAAACTTCAAAGAAATTTGCACATGTTCATTCTAAACCAAAAGATTCTTCTTCTTTCCACTGAGTGGAAATTGAAATATTTTCAATGATATTAAAAAGACCTTTCAATCAAATTGGCTAAAAAGCCATAGCCACTTGGATCTGCCTTAGGATTCACTAAAGATTGGCCTCACCACAATATTTTGTTGACAAAATTCAGCGTAAGTCTGAAACAGAACAATACTAGTGAACATATAATCAACCCTGTTTCCATGATAACCATGCTTCTCTCTAAAACACAAATTTACAGATAGGGTATCTTCTACAGCTGCAAATCTTAAAAGCTTGCCCTCAAAATATATTGTCTCTGTGGATGTACATACAGTTATTTGCATAATGCAATCACTTTCCTAAACAAAACATTTTTGTAAAATGTTAAGAGATCTCTTATTGCTGTAAAATGTTTAGTCAATATTCCGTGACTTTTGCAGATTTCGACCATGATGTACCTGAAAAATTGTGAAATGGAGTGTTAAACATGTACCTGTATATTGCGTAGGCCTACCATATAGCTATGAATTATTTGACAGTAAACACAAAGAGGGACAGAAAGTCTGATACATAACATCTATCAGGTACAGTATATAATTTGAATAATGCCCAACGACAACTGAACCAATGGAATACTAGTAATATTTATGCAAAATGTAATGGTAAAAGTCAGTACAAATAAATCAACCAATTTTTTTTTTGCTTTAAGGAAAGACGGGGGCTAATGGCATGGGCAACTACTGTACTAACATATTTGTTTGGAGAGAATGACATGACACACCTTCTAAGGTGAATTAAATACATTCTTGAACTCATACTTATATATATGTCACAAATTTTACAAGAGAACACCTCAACTCTGGAAAGTACAAAGCTTTTAGCAAATGCCCTGCAGGCATTCAAAACTTAGATGGAAGGATGTCACTAAATGCCCTTTCATTAAGCACAGGATACGATTAAATTATGTTTGTAAAACATGCAGACATGCATTGGGTACATTTTATTTCAAGAGTTAAATGAATGGAATCTTTTAATGACCTGCATGATAAAATTGTCTGATTGAATACGGGCAGAAACAGTTTGGAGGACATAGCAAAGTGAGTATTAAAGGGAAATACTGCATTTGTTTTGCAAGTAAAATTCAACCTTTTAAAAGAAATGTTTATTGACACAGGTTGATAGATTATCAAAAAAATTAAGGTACTATGGTAGCATTCGTTTTAAGCAACACTGTAAGTTTCCCACGGATAGAAATTCAGTTGTTTGTTGCTCAAGAATAATTTGTTCACCCAAACTTTCAACATTTCAAATGATGCAATGTCAATGGCTCTTCTTGTGCATAGTATTTTGAAGAGATGTATTGCTGGGGTTTATGATCAAAACTGGATTATTGCATTTTAAAAACAATATTTCCCTTTAAGTAGAACAAAGGATTAATATATTCTGCAGCTAATATGTGCAGTATTTCCCTTTAAGTAGAACAAAGGATTAATATATTCTGCAGCTAATATGTGCAGTATTTCCCTTTAAGTAGAACAAAGGATTAATATATTCTGCAGCTAATATGTGCAGTATTTCCCTTTAAGTAGAACAAAGGATTAATATATTCTGCAGCTAATATGTGCAGTATTTCCCTTTAAGTAGAACAAAGGATTAATATATTCTGCAGCTAATATGTGCAGTATTTCCCTTTAAGTAGAACAAAGGATTAATATATTCTGCAGCTAATATGTGCAGTAAAATAAACAACATTTTTGACTTTCAAACATTCCAACAATAGCAACATATACTTCCATTCAAATTTTTTTTAATGCTTTATGATGGCTATGTAAAAAAATTACTGTACATACTTCATTTTGTTTCATTGGATAACTTTTTACAAACCCTGCCCCTTAAACTAGCACAGTATGTTTATATGAGAAGCAGCTAATGACTGACCTGATAAATATTGTTTTAATTTGCATGGCAGTGCACATGTATGCTACCCAATTGTGAATCATTTAAACAAGTAAATAGTGAAAAAAGTTTAGTTTTGAAAATGGTGTTTTTCCTTCAAGGAGAAAAATTATATGCTGAGCAGCGCATGTAATTATAGTGCAAACAGAACTAGTACAGTAATTCAAAATGGAAAAGTGGGCAGTAATATATGTCTTCACTAAATGCCATTGTAACATTTTTATGATGATCGAGATGGTTCATGTGATATGAAGTAATTATGACCCACAATATGTGCTTGCATGTGTTAAGTACTACCTAAACAAAGAGGCAATATATAGGCCTACTCTGAATTAATTTAAAAATTGCCCAAGGCCATATCCACATCTACTGTATGTGAACTGTTTAGTCTGCAGTACCACTGGCATTATGCCTGAACAAGCCATCAGAAAAAACACTGTGATAAAAAAGCTACAGGGTGCATTCACATGACCTTTTAACTATTTAGTCCCACCCACTGCCGGGAAAAAGACTCAAGTGATGCATAAGCACATTATGTCAATCATGAGTTACTTTTCAGCTACTGTAGCTATACAATACAGTAGCTAGCATATACACTATGGGCAAAAAGGACACCGGTTGCAATGTCAGTAAATGAAAGCTCTCTTTTGTTGAATTTCTGTGAATCCAATTGTAGCAACAGTTGCATTAATAACAATAGGGATATTCTTAAACTATGTTTGAAGAATAACACCGACCCTTTGAGTGAATTCTCGAGATAAGAAAAAAAATTGTGACCTAGACTCAATGACTGCAAATCAGACACATTTCTCTAGGTTTTTCCAAACATTGCATCATTTGCATAGTTCCAAGGTTTCACACATTTACTTGAAAACTACCGAAGGAAGAAAGCACTTTTCTAAAACATGCCTAAAAGGAAGTAAACATATTTTGTTCTTTACAAGAAAGCCTGCAGCATAATGGAAACAAAATACCAGTTGAAACAGGACGAGGCTGCATGATACCAAAGAATAACAATGCAATGTCCTTTTAAAGAGTGCACATTCACTGGTGTGTTTTCTTAAATGTTACCGCAACAACATTTATCACCTGACAAAAGGTGGCTATACTGTCAAGAAAATGAGGCTCCGTCTACCTTCAGACTTCAATATGAAAGATGTAAACGCAAGTACCTGGAACAGTGCTGTAAATATTGGTCCATGTACTCTGATTTATGGTGACCACTTAGCAGATGTGTTAAAGAGCCTTCCGAGAATGTTTACATTCAAAATATATACAGCATTAAATGGATAGTTTTTCCTAAAAAATATAGAAAACAAAAGCAACTGGAAACGCAATGTAGATACATGTGAAACTGAGCTGAAAGGTTTAGAGAAGTTCAGGTATCATGGATGGGACACTAAAACCGGAAACAAAATGTCACTATTTATGACCTTTTTCCTGGATGATGCTATAGCTAGTGATACGTTACAAGAATCCTGGACTTGTTGCAAGTGTTTTGCTTAAAACACTGTCTCCTTTCCACTGAAACACCATAAATATTCCTAGCAGCAAATTAATTGTGTCAATCTTCAGCTTTGCAAATGTTGGAAGGAGAAGGGATCACCTCCCAGCCAAATAGCCAGCAATTGGAAAAGTATCAGTAACATAAATGGCTATCTGGCCCCACAATTCTTGGATAACCACTTTACAAGATACTTTCTGGAAAAAGCCCTGATGTTCATGGACAGTTTCAATATGATGGAAATAAAAATCCTGAGGGTCTTAGAGAGGAAAAGTTATGTTAGAGCTTTCAGTCTGAATTTCACTGCCAACAGGTCAATCTTTTTGGTACAGAGAGAAAAAGACCATCAAAAACTAATATCTTTGGTAATTTTTTTAAAGAATAAGAAGAAAGGTGTTTGTGAGTTATTCCTTGACATAGCTTGGATGATTCTCATCTGATGGTCATAAACATCTCTAGAAGAGAAGTATATGGTTTCATCTAAGCTCCTAGTGATCACCTAACTTTCCGAGAAATACAGTTTGGTTAGTTTCTGTACAGTAGATGTGTTTGCAATTGTTGGAATGTACCATGACATTTATTGTCCCATCAGTCTAAGAACAGCTGTCACAAAACTGTTTCACTGAAGAAATAAAACTCAACTTGATAGGGGTGGGTTTTTCTTAAAATCCTCAAGGTCAAATGAAAGGAGTTGATTAGGCTATATGAATGATGTACACATTTGTATGGAACTAAGGGCACTGTAACTTTTATAGTTGAAACAAGCATGGAAAAGAAATACACAAGAGCAAAGAATGATCATTGTGTGCAATTCCTAGACAGTTGAAAATGTTCTTGAAAGGGAGAAGAGAGAAAATGAGGAGTTAAAAAAGGACAACACTTACTACTGGAGGAGTAAAGAAATCACTAGGGATTGAGTAAACCATGTTTCATTTCCATAAAGTAATTCTGTACACATTCAAGTAAAACTTATTTTAAATTTCTCTAATTGGAATATTTTTTTATTAATTTCTTTTGTTTGGATATTGTATGGAAATGTGCTGCATTCATATCTGGTACATAGCTTGTTTGTTTTCTTGAGAATTCAAAACCGCATCACCTCAACTTCCTATGCAGAAATAGTACACTACTATGTTCCGAACCTTGCAACTTCTTCAGAAGATCAAATTTATTTTCATTCAGAGAAGTGATGACAAACTTCAAGATGACTGTTTGTAACTTCTCCAATTCAGTACTGTCTTAAAAAGTAACAATGAAATGTATTGACTGTGAATTATTTTGAAGACTAAAAGAAAAATCCAAAATCCTGCTTTGTCTCCCTTAATCCTATCAAAAAATGCTGAGTCACTGAACTCACAGACAGAACAAATAATGCATGCTAGCTTGAACCCGAGTGTATTAATAAAAGAAAAATTTAACGAGATGTGAGTTGCGGTTTACCATTTGTTTGATAAAGTCTGGGATTCCCAAACTCACATGTGCCTTAACAGAGGCGGCCAAAATATTTTGCACTGTTACAATGAGATGAAGGTCTGAGTATTGCACAGTAACCAGATCTATTTCAAGATGATTATTTTAGGCTTAAATTGATCTAACCATATTTGATCTCAATTTATTCTCCTTATATAAATTCACCCAATTTGGCCATATCCCCCTGAGATAGCCAACCATCCACAAATTTGATATTATTGAATGAAGTGGCATGCACAGGATACAAACAGATTTCACATCTCGAGACAACGATGCTGTAAAATAGGGGAGAAATGAATAGAAAATGATTTATTGAGTTCACTTCAAGAGGCTAATATAGGTTTTTCCCCAAGTATTATTGAGAGGGGCAACTGCATCCAAACTATGACACAGATTTCAGAAAGTTTTCAAACTGTTGATCCATAAATAAATGTAACAATTCTTGAAGTGGATGGAAACGTTATGTTTATAAAACTTAAAAAAAACATAATTCAAGTGAAATTACGACACTATAATAGAGAAACACTTAAACCTCTAATATTTTTGATAGCATGAGAGCCAGATAGCTGAAGCTGGAAACTGATTAGAAAGGTCTAAGCATATAAGCTTTAGCTTCTTTGGGAGTAATCTTAGTCTGAAGTGCAATTGTTAAACTTCAGTTTACCATATGAAATCCGAGTTCTTTCCTGCATAATGAGACCATCAGTCAGGAACATCAACCGAAGAAAGCATGTTTGTTTATGATTATTCATGAATAAACAACTATAGGCGAAATGGGTACATGCTCAACTGAAAGTGAAATGAGCACACATAGGTAAACACTGCATAGCATTTATTTGTATCTTTCACAGATGGCTTATACACAAATAACCTAGGACTATAACTCGGGTCATGCAACGTTAGGCTTAGGCCTATAATTGTAGTAAGAAGCGATGGTAAATCCTAAGTGGTATAGGGGGAGAACATTGCCTGACACAGTGATACAGTGTAGTAGGCTTAGACATAGCTATACAATTTTTGTACATCAAGTACATCGTAACCATCATTCATTGTTGATTTGTAAAATGAAAATATGGCATGCTATTGCATACGTACAGGATCAGTACACACTGGCGGCATCTTGACAGTGTGGTGGATGCAATCCTGTAAGCAGCTGATACATGAATATTCATAAAGTGCCGATGACTGCCCCCACAGGAAACAGTTTGAGTAACTATAACTGTTTTCGGTTATTTCTGCTTAATACCCTATTAATAGTACTTTTCTGCCCAAAAAGTACTTCTAGTTAATTTTTGTGTGAAGCTTGTTCTTTGCTAATGGGAGTCGTCACAAATCTCGTAGTTCCGCTTTAAAAACCTAAGGTTCAAGAAAATGAGCTCTATAAGAAAGTAAACACTAGAACACCAATGGTGCAAAAGCTTGTAAGTTCAACTAAAGGTTCCAGAGGTTGTCTTTACTAGTGAGTTGCATATGAGTTAAATGACCTTTAATTTTGCAAACTTTGAAGGCAGCATTCAGAATTGTCACACAAAACTTCCTGTGCCATCTTTTAGTATGATTTGTGCATACCTGAAAGGCACCATTGCATATCATTTAGGAGTTTAAGGCATTTAATCATAAAATAAGCACTAGGATAGGGTCTAGATCATAGGGAAAAATCTTCCAGAATACTACAAAAACATCAGGGAAAATAAGGCATCATTACATCAGCCTGTTAACTCAACATTGACTGAAGGAAAGTGTAGAGTATTTTGCAACATTTCACAAAATAGACCCTAGGGCATGCCTTGGTTCTGATATTCCTGACCACGTCAAAGGTGACACTATCAGACTATTATTATGACAATTAAACCACCAATACTGATAAGACAACTGGAAAAAAGGGGAAGCAATTGGCAGAATTTCATACAATGGGTCACATGAAACCTTTGAAGAAAACTTCCAGAATATCACACACATATCACAAGCCAAGTATCATTTACCTCACATTGTCAACCTTGTTAAATATTGATTTAGGAAAACTGTATGTATTTTGCAATATTTCACAAAATGGACCCTATGGACCGTATTGGGCCTTTGACAAAAATTTGCTGAGCACCTTAAAGGTGACAATAACTATCATTATGACAAACCATCATCAGTGTACATGTATATTGCAGAATTTAATAAAATATTCCCTAAGGCCCACAGGGAACCCTGAACCAAAAATTCCTGAACACCCCAGATAGCAAACTACCCGAAAAGAAAATTGTGCTTAAGTTTTAAACAAACACTAACTGAAGGAAAGTGATATGTATTTTGTAATATTTCACACAATGAACCATAGGGACCATCTTGGGCCTTAATTGGATCCAAAGTTGCTCAACAATTGCTGATTACCCTAGAAAGAACCGACACCACAGTATCATTATCAGAAACCATCAACATCAGGTTTATACAAATGACTATTTCTAGGTCAAACTTTTATTAATGGTGCTCAGGATTAAAGGCAGTCATTCGTCACCCCAAACTACAGTTTCAGTATACATATATCAAAACTCTCAAATGGAACAGCTCTTTGATTGGCATCACATTCAAACAATGCATCATAGCTAAATTACACGGCATGGGTACTGAGAGTGTCTTGATTACACATTATGGACTTGTATGGCCACTGGGACAAGCCATGAAGCAATAAACTAGGATTGTGTCTGGATAAAGATGAGATTTAGATAAATATGGGAGGGGTTAGAAGTAAGTAGGTTGGGAGAATTGGAACTGTTTGGGATGATGAAAATATGCCTTTAAAGCTACAGAAGTAAGACAAATCTGTTTGTTTTACTAGTCATGTAGGCCTAGAGATAATTTTTCATGGTGAGATGAACCTAAATCTATTGCCTCACAAAAGTCAGTGTGTGAATCATATTAGGTGCAACATAGTATAATTGAATCTGTTGAAGAAGAAACATTTTGCAAAATTTCATAAAACAGACCACAGGGCACATATGGGACCTTGGACCAAAAATTCCTGAGAAACCTTGCCCATTGCCCAAGGAACATTTTGCTTTGCTGGTATGAGCGAATGAATAATTGAAAACTTTATGGCTTGCTCTTTCATAATATTTGTAAACATCAAAGTAAATAATATCCTTTTCAATTAAACTATCTCAACTGTCTTCATTAAAGAATCATCTGTCAATTTGATGGAATCAGTTTGTGCTGACAGTGAGATAAAACCATTCATGATCATTATCCAATTTAATAGTTAACAGTGAAAAGTTCAAGTAAAGGTAAAAGAAATATAGTATATGTTCAAAACAATTGAGATTTAACTGCCTTTCGAAGAAACTTAGAACCTGCCGTAAATATGAGAGGTAATACCTGCCTAAGAACAGGGTTTTGTTTATTTAACAATATAATGTCTCCTTTTGACCTGCTTTTCCAAGATGTCTCTTCTTCAGGTTGCCCTTAGCTGAGCTTTTTAAAGCCATCCACCTGTCAAATATATGTATCATTTTACACAATCTAATCATTTATAGTTACACATTAACAGATGATACTTTAGAACTTTGGTTTGCCTGCTTCAAGATGGATGTATCCTTTATTCGGTCAAATGATAGAATAATAGACCCAAAAAGGATCCACAGGAAATACAGACATTTTCTGAATTAACAATGTTTATTTTGGCAACAAAGCTAGTCCATGAATAAATCTTTTTTAGGTTTACAGATATTTGGAAATGGGATTTGGGGGGATTTTTTCTAGGGGCAAGGGATGGAGGTTTGCTCTTTATTCCTGCTTTTTTGGAAAAAGCAATCATCTTGTTTTGAATTAGTATTTATGCTGTGAGTTGCTTCTTAAGAATACAACAAAGACTGCACCTAGGTAGATCAAAGGTGGGTGGGGTGTAACTGGTATCTGAGCTTGTAACATAATCAAGTGATCTATCCTTTCATTGTGTTCACACTACATGAAAAGGAACTAACACACACTTTACTTGCCTGATAGGTAACCCCAAACATTGTGAAATTTTTTGTGTATTTTGTATATTTTGTACTAGCTGTCAATCAATTAATCAGATGTGAAACCTGACTGTTTCAAGTGCGTATAAAGTGTGCTTCATTGACTTCCTGATGCCATAAGATGTCATCAAGTACAGAACGAGGCTGTTTCAAAAAGTAACAAACCTTCTTTCAATCGATGACAATATTTTTGTTACTTATTTGTAAATTTCAGGGAGCATAATTGTGTAGAAACTGAGCTGTTAAATATCATCTATCTGTAAGTTACTTCAGAAACACTTTACTGGACTGCTGATTTTCCAAAGCAATGAAAGGTTGCAGGTGACAGTTTGCCTTTATAGTACACCTGTCAAAGTGGCCAACAGATTTTTTCACTGGGAGGAACTAAGGAAGGGGGGAAGGGAGAGGGGAAAGTGTATAAAGAAAAGGGGCAAGCAGTATCAACACTAAGAAAGGGAGAGCCACAATGAGTTGGCTACAATATCTGTCAGATTGCCAGAAAAACACTTAAAGGGCCAATCCTCTCACCCCAAACGACAATTTTGGAAGGGGTTTACCAAAATTCTCAACTGGCTCAGCTCTTTGATTGACAGCTAATTCAAACAATGCAGCGTAACAAAGCTTTTATTTCACAACATGAACTGTACTGAGAGTGTTTTGATTATACACAGTATACTCCCTGGAAGCAATAAACTGAGATTGTGTCTGGATGAGGATGAAATTCAGACAATTGTGGGAGGGGCTTAAATAAGAAGGTAAGGAGAACTGGTACTGTTTGGGATGAGAGAATTGGGCCTTTAATTTCCAGTCTCACCGGCCTCTTGAGATTTTATTCTTCACTTTATAGAGAAAATTTACCCTTCCACCATGGCACTATATGTGACTGTTATGTAGGGATTGATAAAGAATTTCAATGGTGTTTATATAATTTATTTATGGTATTATCACCACTATTTATGCTGCATGCCAAACAGGACCTGCTAGAATGGTTACAGGTTTTCTCATTAACGTAAAGTTTCCTATACCAGAGTCCAATGAGGTTCATAAGGTATCACTATGCCATATGTCTCTAGATAACTAGGCTGTTTATTGCAAAATTTGATGCTGCAAGCTTTCACTTCATGTACAAGTGCCCTTGTATTTGTGTCTTTATGTAAGAATGATGCTGTAATTGCATAATTGCCTGTGCTTGCCATGCCCATGAGTATGGATTTGTACTCTTAATTAAAGGTTTTGAAAGTCATGCATTTGCTGTTGATGATGTATTTGCAACCATGAAAACTAACAATCATTCCTACTGGTAGAGATCCACACTTCACTTGGTTTCTTGAAGTACAATTTGATGTTGTGAGTTAGAAGGCATGAAAAAACACATCAACACAAATGTATTATGCTAGGAAAAACTAATTGCACTCAGGCCTGACAACTTATGGGAAAATATTTTTAATACCCCTTTTGTATGATACATTGTTATCATACACTTGTACTCACTCACCTAAATCTAACAACCTTAAACGTCTGTGCAGCTGTAGACTGGGGGTTGTAAAATATCCCAACAGTTACCCACTTCTGTCAAAAGAGGTGACTATTAAACCTGCATCTAACAAACATAAAGTCTTCCACAGTATTAGGAATTATCCATTGATTTTATAATTTAGAATAGAAATATCACTGCAGCATTTCTACAAAAAAATACTGGTGGTTTATGCCTCAATTTCAGCAGTTTCAATAACATTTTGAAAGACAAATTATTGAACTGAACTTTTTGCAGGTCAAGCAGGTGAGGGACAGTTCCAAAGCTTTTACAATCTCTTTAATGTTATGAACAGCTTCCTTGCTCCTAAGCTTTAAATGGATATTCTGAGCCCTATAGATTAAGAATGTTTCAGTTGTAGACATAAAATAGCACAATAAATAAACTTGAGCGTGAAACTGACATGCCTGAAAGGTTGTTAATTCCCATCTAAACTGGGTTATAATGTGTTCTTATGTTTGGTCAGACCAATAACCATCAAGTTGGTTCACATGTAATCTTACAGAACACAACCAGAAGGCACTGATCAGAATTGTCTTACAACCATTAAAAAAGACATTGCTTCATCTGAAAGCTGTTGCAAATACAAATTCAAAGAGGCTGAAATAATATCAATCCATTTAGAAACTTCCTACATCAAAATTTTGGGAAATGCTTCTATATCTTGTTTTACAAAGAATATTTTCATAGGTAAAGTACCCTTTTACAATGATTAGTGATGACTTGCCTCTTCTGATTATAACTTATATTAGAGACATTGGAGGGACTGCTTATAGGTACTAGCCTGATGTGACAGCTGCTAATGAATTCAATTTAGTGAAATGAGCAGCACCCATTCATTTCATAACAAAATCAAATTTTGACAGTGTACGTCACACACTGCTGAAAGTCAAGCGACCCCCATTAGGACCTCGGACAGAGTATGCTTGAAAAACCAAATGTTATGGAAATGCATATGATCAAATTCAGGTACCCCTGTCCTTGTTGTAAAATCAAGCAATACATAAAATTGACACCTTCCCTCTCTGTTTGACACAAGAGATTTGTTATGAACTTTACATGATAGAAAACTTTGATACTTGGAGGTCAAATCTAGCTCTATTCGCATAGGTATGTAGGTACATGTGAAGAAGACAGACTGAGCTGAGTAAATTGGCATTTAATTGTTTGCCAAGATCTATATTAACTCCTTGGAATTTCTAACCAGTAAACAGGCCACAAGTAAAAAAAAAAAAAGAAAAAAAAATCTCAACCCCAATATTTGACTATTATGCATATTTTAAAAAAATATAGTGGGAATTCTTCCCCTCATTTAACGGATAATATTTTCTAACTCTTATCCTTGTAACAACATCTGACTTCATTTACAAAAATTATGACAGATTTGCTACACCACAAAAGCATAATACTTTACAGTCTTTTAAGCGGAACCTTTTTTAAATTTCATATGCTCCTTAATTTTGTAATTTAGTTATTTTCTGTGTGAATGCTTGAAATTGAAGAATAAATTATAATCCCATCTAATCTGACCTGATGTAATCTAATCTTATTCAAACTTCATAGACATTTATGCAAATAATGAAATCCTCAACAGGACACCTTTTGCCTTCCAAAATTTTGTCTAGGATCAGAGATGCCAACATTTACATCCAGAAATCAGGGAGGTTTCACACAGGAATCAGGGAGATTTTTGAAAATTACATGCAACTCAATGGGAGAAAAGCTTGTCTGAATCAGGGAGATTGTCATATTTACTAGTTGGAATGGACAAAAGTCCTTGAATTTTCAGGGAGTCTCCCTGAGAATCAGGGAGAGTTGGCACCTCTGCAGGATCCATGTAACAAAACCATCCACCATTGTAATACTCCCATACTTATTCCTGTTGACCTCTACGGATTCCAAATGGTATGCTTGACCTGCCTTGAACAGAGGCCACCCACATTTTAAGAATAGGATTTGAAATTGGTGGCTGCTTGAGGTATAACATTTGACAAACATTCGACCTCCTGGACATTGATGACCCCAGATGAACCTTGACTTACACCCAGAAAACATGAGGAATCATATGGGTCATTCAAATGTCAAGTAAGAAAGCCATCAAGTTCCTCTTACTTCAGATATCAAGCTTACTTTACCAAATTTTAATAATTGTAACCCAATGATCCTAAAAACCATTGACCTCTAACAAAGAATATGCAATTCCTCCAATACCAACCAAAAATTAGTGATTAAAAGTAACTAAGGTATGAACCCATCTGACCTTTGACCTCTACTTAAAGCAACATGGATCTTTTAACTGATAAGGGGAATCGACTCACAATGCCAGAAACACCTTAATGTTCTGTTTAGAGTGAGAAATTTTGTTTTACTAAGAGTCACACAAAGCAAAAGAACATTATCCCCATTGCAAAAGATTGATCTGCCTATGGCACTTAAGGACGAAAAAAAGAAAAAAGTTGGCAAAAACACATGTCAATGCTCCAACCTTGACTGATAGCTGCAAACTACTAGATGCATTTTAACATCTTACGACAGATATAAAATATCATTTATCAAGATATCACCAAAAGATGGAAACGCTCATCAGGTAGCACAATGGCAGGATGACGCCAGTTGCTTTAATTCCATAGTAATGCAAAAGTGATCTCAATAATGATAGCCATAGTGGATTCTTCAGTGTTCCTTTGTTTCTATCTTCCAACACCTAAAAGTGATCATTTTAATGGCAATAATGGCAGCCAAGGGCTTCATTCTTTGTCTAATGTTTTTGTGTTATTACCTGTCTTCAAGCTGAAGATCATTTTTACAGCAGCAGATAAATTACAAATGTCTGTCGCAAGCCTAAAGCACTTTGGGATCGATGATAGATCATTATGATATAAACTGAAGCTTCTGGTGTCTACAACATGATTAGAAGACATTCCAATACTAGATGTATCAATTACAGAGATATTTTATGAAAATATTCTATTACAGCAGGAGGCTTCCTTCAGTACAAATTATCCAGTCCAGACTACAAAGTCCAATAAAGCAGTCCAATAGGTATACAGAAGCTCTTACCCAATAGAACAAGCCCATATAAATACATGCGGTACTAACTGTAAAAACACAATTTCAGCAACCCCACCATTCTTGTGTTTTAGAGGGGTACATCACCTTATACAACCACATCAACTAAATTGATCTATGGAGAATTAAAATAATAATTTCTCAAAAAAGATGTCATTATCACCTGCATCTTCAAGCTTGATATACTCATCCTAACTGATAAACATTTTGGCAAAATGAGGGATAACTCCCCCTCCCCACCCCCACCCCACAAAACAAGTTTTTTTTCAAGACTAGTACGCCTACCAGTCCATAAAGCACAATGACTGAAACTTAAGACATGCGATATCAATCTGGGTATATCTCAACCAGGGTTGTAGCTAGCCAAATCTGAGTGCTGGGTATATCTCAACCAGGGTTGTAGCTAGCCAAATCTGAGTGCTGGGTATATCTCAACCAGGGTTGTAGCTAGCCAAATCTGAGTGCTGGGTATATCTCAACCAGGGTTGTAGCTAGCCAAATCTGAGTGCTGGGTATATCTCAACCAGGGTTGTAGCTAGCCAAATCTGAGTGCTGGGTATATCTCAACCAGGGTTGTAGCTAGCCAAATCTGAGTGCTGGGTATATCTCAACCAGGGTTGTAGCTAGCCAAATCTGAGTGCTGGGTATATCTCAACCAGGGTTGTAGCTATAGCCAAATCTGAGTGCTGGGTATATCTCAACCAGGGTTGTAGCTAGCCAAATCTGAGTGCTGGGTATATCTCAACCAGGGTTGTAGCTAGCCAAATCTGAGTGCTGGGTATATCTCAACCAGGGTTGTAGCTAGCCAAATCTGAGTGCTGGGTATATCTCAACCAGGGTTGTAGCTAGCCAAATCTGAGTGCTGGGTATATCTCAACCAGGGTTGTAGCTAGCCAAATCTGAGTGCTGGGTATATCTCAACCAGGGTTGTAGCTAGCCAAATCTGAGTGCTGGGTATATCTCCACCAGGGTTGTAGCTAGCCAAATCTGAGTGCTGGGTATATCTCAACCAGGGTTGTAGCTATAGCCAAATTTGAATGCTGGGTTTATCTCAACCAGGGTTGTAGCTAGCCAAATCTGAGTGCTGGGTATATCTCAACCAGGGTTGTAGCTGGCCAAATTTTAGTGCTGGGTATACCCCAACCAGGGTTGTAGCTATAGCCAAATTTGTTTGCTGGGTATATCTCAACCAGGGTTGTAGCTAGCCAAATCTGAGTGCTGGGTATATCTCAACCAGGGTTGTAGCTATAGCCAAATTTGAATGCTGGGTTTATCTCAACCAGGGTTGTAGCTGGCCAAATTATAGTGCTGGGTATATCCCAACCAGGGTTGTAGCTAGCCAAATTTGTTTGCTGGGTATATCCCAACCAGGGTTGTAGCTAGCCAAATCTGAGTGCTGGGTATATCTCAACCAGGGTTGTAGCTAGCCAAATCTGAGTGCTGGGTAAATCTCAACCAGGGTTGTAGCTATAGCCAAATTTGAATGCTGGGTTTATCTCAACCAGGGTTGTAGCTAGCCAAATCTGAGTGCTGGGTATATCTCAACCAGGGTTGTAGCTGGCCAAATTTTAGTGCTGGGTATACCCCAACCAGGGTTGTAGCTAGCCAAATTTGTTTGCTGGGTATACCCCAACCAGGGTTGTAGCTATAGCCAAATTTGTTTGCTGGGTATATCTCAACCAGGGTTGTAGCTAGCCAAATCTGAGTGCTGGGTATATCTCAACCAGGGTTGTAGCTATAGCCAAATTTGAATGCTGGGTTTATCTCAACCAGGGTTGTAGCTGGCCATATTATAGTGCTGGGTATATCCCAACCAGGGTTGTAGCTAGCCAAATTTGTTTGCTGGGTATATCCCAACCAGGGTTGTAGCTAGCCAAATCTGAGTGCTGGGTATATCTCAACCAGGGTTGTAGCTATAGCCAAATTTGAATGCTGGGTTTATCTCAACCAGGGTTGTAGCTATAGCCAAATTTGAATGCTGGGTTTATCTCAACCAGGGTTGTAGCTGGCCAAATTTTAGTGCTGGGTATACCCCAACCAGGGTTGTAGCTAGCCAAATTTGTTTGCTGGGTATACCCCAACCAGGGTTGTAGCTATAGCCAAATTTGTTTGCTGGGTATATCTCAACCAGGGTTGTAGCTAGCCAAATCTGAGTGCTGGGTATATCTCAACCAGGGTTGTAGCTATAGCCAAATTTTAATGCTGGGTTTATCTCAACCAGGGTTGTAGCTGGCCAAATTTTAGTGCTGGGTATATCCCAACCAGGGTTGTAGCTAGCCAAATTTGTTTACTGGGTATATCCCAACCAGGGTTGTAGCTAGCCAAATTTGAGTGCTGGGTATAACTCAATCAGGGTTGTAGCTAGCCAAATGTGAGTGCTGGGTATTATTGTCTGATCTGGTGTAGTGCCTCCATCTACCCCATGGCATTTACTCCATTTTTCAGCCATTAATTTTTCATTTTTCCCATATTTTACTTTAGAGAGTAAATTCAGAGCTACGTTTTATGTCTTGGTAGGCATATTTGTGGTGGACGGGGAGATGTGTGCTTGCCTGGAGTGCAGGATGGTAATATCAAGTGCTGGGTGATGCCACCAAGCACTGCCCACCATAGCTACAACCCTGATCTCAATCCCCCTTTTTTTTCTATGGACCACCTTTCAAAGTTTCACAATTAAGAAAAAGTAACAAATATAAGAACATCCATGGTCAAACTTTTCTTGGCTGACTTGAGAGTTCACCAACTGGCAGCAAATTGCACTCGGCAGCTCACCGGGCTACAATCCACCATCTTACTAATTACAATGCACAAACAGTTAGCAAAAACTGGTGCTAAAGCAATTTCAAAGGAAAAACATTTCAAATTCATTCATTACCACTTTGCTTCTCAGCAACTAGTTTTACTAAGTAACTTATATGGTGACAATTTCTAAAAGGAAAACATACTCTATTTTACATTTACAACCTATGGTTAAATATGACCTATACATGACCTTTGACCTAAACTTTCCATGATCACAGAGACAACAGAAAAGCATGATTGGAACTGCATGCATGGGAAGATTGTCTTGGATGTAAATTGCTACCATACAAGAGTTCAATGTATTTTAATCCATTTTATTACATACCATAACATTCAAAGCATTGGATCACAATATAGATATGCTACCACAATCACGAGTAAGAGTCAGAAATCAACAATACACCAACTCAAATGTATTATATAGTGCAACTAGGAGTGTTTTCACACTTGATCTCTAACAGGGGATCTGATCCACCCCTTCAGGTTAACTTTGTAGTGTGAAAGCCCTCGCACTCAGGATCAGATCCAGAGATTTTGATCCTCACTCTTGGGCGGATCAGATTGGAGCAGGGGATCAAAAACCCCTATGTGAAAGCTCTAGGGATTGAGGTAACCCGAGAACAACTTGACTCTTGACGCAACTTCCTGTTTCTCAATGCGACTCACACACAAAGGTGCATTTGGTGTAAATGTAAAGTATGGGACATTGTTTACCTTCACTTTCATGACAACTACGCCTGAGGTCCTGTATAGGTCGAGTCCATTGCAGCACTTATTGTCTGTTGATTGCTTCATGTGGCTTGATTCAGCGCAGGGTATCAAGTGTGAAAGCAGAACCTTTGATCTTGAGGGAAGGGTCTGATCCTGATATGATCCCCCCCTCCCCTCCAGATCAGCTCTCAAGTGTGAAAGCAGTCAAGATAAAAAGATAACTCAAAACACATCCTTTTCAACATGGTTCAAGATCAAGTCTGGTCTCAAATAGTTCAAATAAGCTCTTTCTCAAACACTTTGGGCATATTCCTCAACTCCCAACCCACAGGGACTAAAATCAGTACATATGCTAATAGGATCACTATGGCTATACCTATGTTGACTTTTTGTATACATTGAAAATACTTTCAATGTGAAGGAAAAAGACTGCAAGCAGGGCAAGTGAGTCCCGTATTTAAAATATGGAATAAAAATGTGATGGGGAAGACATGCCAAATGGGAAAGTTATTGCCTCCTTTCTGAGCTATCATGAAGCCACAAAAAGCTTGAAAACAGAGAACAATGTCAGAAAAAATTTGGATTGGTTATGCAATAAAGGATATATGATATGACATCATCACTTTCGAATCCCTCCACATAGGAAGTTGCATTTATCTCATGTCCTATGAGGAATAAAAAATGGTATTTTATCCTTAAAAGAAATGCAATCTGCTCTCAAGCCGATCAATGAAATGATGTTTGACGCATAATTTGATTAGGTGATCTTCAACTCTAGTTGTACACTCTTAAATAAATTGAAAGTGTTCATACGATGCCTCGGGGATTGCCATGTGTCAAAGATGTCAGGGGGAATGCATGACTGGTTGCCTCAAATACCAAACAGTGGTATTAAAATCTTGAAATTTTAACAACCCATGGGTAAACTGAACTCTCAAAAGATTTGGGTTTTCAACAAAAAATCATGATTGTAACAAAACTCCATTTACTGAGAAAAATAGGAGTTATTGCCACATACATTACAAAATTAAAGGAATAAAAGATTTGCCGATCGTTTCAAGCCATTCACCTGTTATCTTACATCTTGCAATCAAAATGATTCCTTCCTAAACTTTAATAATGGTGATAATTTCTGGGTATGTTACAAATTTGAAACTTGCCAACTTTTTTCATATCTGATGACAGCGTTTTTTTTTTTTTTGAGGGGGTGGGGGGGGGGAATAAAAAATTTGAAGTTCAAAGCATGGACAGGTTGTATGAATAATTATTCAAACATTTCTCAGAAAAAAAATTATTTACTCAAATCTTGATTACTTCATCAATGAGAAACAAACACAAGGAATATTTCTTATTCCCATTACATGTGCAAACCAAACGCAGTGTTTGAATCCCCCTCCCATGGGCTGGAAGTTGCATAATATGCCCACAAGATCTCCTTCCTTTCACCACTCGCAGTTCTTTTGCGGATCGTTCTTTTATGGTCGCTGGCCCGAAGCTTTGGATTGCCCTCCCGATTCATATTCGGCAGTCATCTTCTATTAATTCTTTTAAGGATGCTTTGAAAACTTGTCTTTTTAGGAAATCTTTTTCTTGATTTTTGTTCTTTGTAAAGCGCCATTGAGTGTGTTTCATCACAGTAATGTGCGCTATATCAAGTTTTGCAACATTAACCTTTAAAGGTGCCTATCAGGAAGGACTTGCAACGTATCTAAACTGTATTTGAAATCGTATTTAAAGTTTTTGATCTAGTTGACACATATATGACACGTTTATGTTGGTCGATGTATCATTAAATCTAACCTAACTAACCAAGTGTTTGAGCAATGCTCCTTAACACTTAATATATTGATTTACAACAATTCCAAGAATATACCAGTTGATGGTAATGAACAATGTCAATTAAAAAAATTTCATCTACCTGGCATTTTGTATAGTTACAGCTTTGCTAAAAACAAATTTAATATGGATGAAGCACTTCTAAAGAATTATCAACAATAATGTAGCATGTCCCATTTTATGGGCAAATTTTTATTGGAGGAGGCTAACTTTAACAATCACCTTCATTTCACACTTCTTTATGAAACGCCAACATGATCGAAGCAGAGTGTGTTCGTCTCACTATTGTATATATTTGAAATATTTAGAGCTTCCATAAACACAAAGGATCTCTGAATTAAATAAAAAATGCACAAATAAAATGTATGGTACAGATATCAATAAAGTGGTCATAAGTGTCTCAGGAAATTTTATTTGCGTAAATTAAGTTGCAAGCCTGGAATTTTGGGGCAGCTGAAAGTCACGTACTGCAAATTTTCTACACATAAATTGGACAATCATGTCATCAATTCAGTTTATATAATGTATGAAGACATTAACTGAAGATAGAGGCAAACTTACATCATCCACTAGTTTTATCTGATATGCAGTATTTGTGTATACTCCTGCATCATCTGCACAGTTTTTTAAGATCTTGACTTCTTTTTTCCATAGTTTTGCAAGAGAAGTTCACTTTTCAGCATACTGTAGGGTTGTGAATATTTAATAAAATTACTCAAGATTTAATCACATAATTTTGGGATCCTTTAGCCATTAATTGCAACAAGTCAAGTTTGGTTCTTTCTTCATACAGTAACATTGGAAACATCCATTTGGGTAAGGTATTGTATGTTGTACAGTTGAATTTCTTACATTAAAAGACTTTACACCAATTCAGCAGAAGGCCTAATCCGCATATAGAGTCTTTTGAAGAAAAGTAATAACAGCCTGCCTACTATTCTACTACTTGGTTCATTGTTCAGCCCATTAAAGTAAATCTTTGTTGTAAATTTTCCAGCCATTTTTTATGTTGCAGATATGAGTGGGAAAGAATGACTAGAGAGTGATTCCAACACTCTCAAGGGAACAAAGAAACTAAGGTTTTGATTAATGGAAAATTGACAAAAGAGACAGAAATTAGCAGACATCCAGACGGATAAAAAAGCTGGATTTGGGATTAATTGAAAGAAGTTTTTTAGTAAACTTTTAACCTACTTGGGATCGTTTAGCGATAATCACCAAATGGTCCCAGCCCTACCTTACAGAAGGTGTGTTTTGACATACCCTTTTCAGTTGACTCATTCAACATAATCAAGTGATTAACAAAAATCAATTCTCTAGGTAGTCAAAGTCAACTTGCATTGCATGTGTTTACCTGTACCACTCATTTTATTAAAATGGGATGAGGTTCAAACATGGGAAAAAGGTCTAAAAAAGCTGTTAAAGCAAAAAGTGTGTGCTAAATTTCTGTAAAAATATTGATAGGCAATTTTGCAACTAGCTATCTAATATAGGAGAAGCTGATGAAATGATGACTGATCCCTGTCCAGGGGGAGATATGGGAGGTGAGAGGTTGTCCCTATCCCCCTTTCAATTTGGCTTATGTTAGGTGGGCTGGATGCAAAATTGTACTTCACATGATGCTAGATGTGAAATGAATACAGTACATCTCCAGGAATTTTTTTTTTCTTTTTTGAGGCAAAGTGGAAAACCACATTATCACCAACATAAAAAGAAAATTGTTTTTTTTTTAATTTCTTTTGCAATTTTTTACAAATTTCTTTTGAATTCTTAGTTTCTACCAGTTGATAAAGAGTTGAAGGTTACTTTGCCACACAGTTGTGAATAACTTTCACTTCATAACTGTACTGTGGATAAATTTGAAAGTGGTGGAGAAAGTCAACAGAAACTGCAAATATGCCTGTATCCAATTTATGATTATTTCAAACAACATTATGCTCCCTAAAAATTTGAACCTGGCCTTGGGTTTGCTCCACATATTTCCCTTTGGCATTTTCTTTTATATCACAGCCATCAATTACTCCCCCAGCTACCCTTCCCCCATTCCCTCCTTCAGCTTGTTCACAGTAGCATGGCTAGGGGGCTGGGTGGTAGGGTGCTTCCCCCGGCTGACACAAATTGTGGGGATGCTTTGGGAGATAATCCGCAATTGAAATCATATGGATACAGATACTTGACAAGCTGCTCCCTTCTTGTTGAACTAGTTACCCGTCCATTCTGCACTGATCTTTCTGCATTTAAGCATAACCTCAAGACTCATTTTGTGCTTGTTTCCTTTAAATGCAATTAAAAACAGTACTTTTGGGAATTTTTTTGTCAAGCACCTATACTTTTGTTCCTGATTTGGTGCTGTACAAGTTCAATGTATTATTGCTATAATTAATGAAGAACTCAAGAGAAGGAAATGCTAAAACATAAAATAAGGAGAGGACAGGAGAGTTAGTAAGATCGAGTTTTACGGCCCAGTTTCCAACCAACCCCTTCTCATTCATATGATAATGAAAGGTGTGTGGGTGAGTGGATTTAGCAATATGGCACTTGAAGCAATGAAACCTCTTAAGTTTGAGGCCTAGCCAAGTCAATGTAATTAAGTGCATGGGTACTTCATCCAGAAGCAATGTATGGTTTTCTACATCCAAAATAATCTTTCAAATGAAACCAAAATTGATCCAAACTGTGGAGCGCAAGCTACCTTACATGAAGTTGTAAAGACAAAATCCAATAGGTTTTTTTCCACACCTGTAGCTACTTGGCCTTGCTCAACATGCCTCCTTCACCCCACTTCCAACCTAACCCCACCCCTTTGAGTTTAACAATGTTCACATGTTTCACTTTTTATTCCTTTCCTTGCATTCAGTTTAACTTATACAGATGTACATTATTTTTAAAATCTTTTTTCTTTTCAACATTTGCAGATTTGGATCAATTTTAACTTGGGACCAAAATATTGTGAACGACAATTTTAGAACAGAAGACCGCAGCAGAGCTGATATCTTTTGGTGTCAAAACTTAATGCTGGTAAAGACTGAAAAACAGAACCAGACAAAAAGACCCCTGGAATTCGACAGCAACTCTAGTAAGTTTAAACAACATCATTTAACGGGGTACACCCAATCCCAACTGTATAATTACTGTACTCAACTATATTTGATAGTCTTTGCTTGTGTTTAATAAATAAAGTATTGTGATCTCCAAGAGGACTGCAAATTGGAAAAAGATCAGAAAGTGACATTCCCATTAACTGATTGCATCCTCCTAAAAATTCGTAGCTCATATGAATGGTAGTTATTACATTTACTAATTGCAAAATTCTATTGCTTCGTAAATTTAAAACTTCGGATGATTAGTTTTTATGCCAAAAGGTAAATTTACATTGAATGGATGACTGTTATATACCTCAAGACTTTAATTTTATGAGCCAATCTTTAGAAAGATATTATAAATCAATCTTACATGACAAGAATGCTGCTTTGAAACCAGGTATTTTAAATGTTTAGTATGTCTCTTGGCCTTTAACTACAATCAGAATTGTTAACAGCTTTGATGGCACAAAAATGCTTCTAAAGAAATTTATTTGGACTAAAGTTGAATGAAGGACCTTAGGGCACAGAGTGCAAATAACCATGATTATGTAAAATAGAAGCCAGGTGGGGTTTAGTGATCTACGGAGGGAAAATTAAAACAGACAATCAGATACATCAATATTCAGAATTGAATTAAAAAAAAGAGATCAGTATCTTACGAAAAAATATCAAGGTGTAGGTTAAAATTCAAGGCAGTGCAGGTTGTACAGGTGATGTAAGATTATAAATAAAGATTGGCTGGGGCGCAAAGGAAATTCCTAGCAAATCCATTTGGAAAAAATTATTCTATGCCTAAACTTGTCAAGAACTGTTACCAATCCTTGTTACATGCGCAATCAAGTATATGAAAAGTTCTGAAGTTTAACATTTGATAAAAGTGTTTGTTAAAATAAACTGAAAGTTAAATTAATCTAGCCCTTCAGTGTGCCATAAGTAATTTAATTGTCCTTTTGCAAGCACTGCAATGACTTGTGCAGTCTGCTGGGGTCCTACATATAAAGTGCTTTCATGTGACTTCATAATTGGGTAATAACGCCTACACCGCTGGGCAAAAAACAACAGCCATCACATCAGTCATTTAATACAGTAGCTGCTTCTCAGCGAAGCTATTTTATACTAAAAATACTAGTTTTACTTGTAACAAGGGGCGGGGCTTGTGAAGTCAGTAAAATCACTCTATAATACACTAACACACTGTGTGAGGGGACAACATTGCCCCCAGTAATTTCTAATTGCATGCACTGGCAGACCACTGGCCACTGTGCTCTCCTTGTGTTCATGGTTTGGGTTATATAAAAAGGGCTAAAGTTGACTTACATAGAGGGATAATTGTTACTTTGTGGAGTGAAATTAAAGAGATCTTTTTGCATTAAAAATAGCGTGTGAACCTCAAGGGGAATAAACAATTTCAAATCTCCATTAACTTGCTTTCATAATTGGATACAATATTGTCAATGACAATGAGGATCAATGCAATGAAGATACATACATCAAAGTTGTTTAACCCTTTACCGTTGTGCTCCGATCGGGGCATATTTGGGAGCCTCGGGAGTGGACGGAAAAGTGGACGTAGCACGCCCCGCATCAGCTTCCGTAGGCCATTGACCCTGTGACCTTAAACTATTGTCCCTCTCGTTGTTGTGGCCGAATTTTCCGGTAGCTACTTGCAGTTTCGAGCTCCGCGTGAAACAGTAAAGATGGGTGACAGCCGAGCTCTCCGCATGGGTCCAAAAGGACCCAAACAACGGTAAAGGGTTAATGAAGATCCTTGACCACATACTGTCACTATGTTCAAAAGTCAATGCTCTAGCACGCCACGTTTCAGTCACATGTGTACAAAACATAGCTGATTTGTGATGGCCATAAAATTAAGTCAAAGGGAATGCCCCTGCCCCCAGCCTACCACTCCTAAATTAAAAGAAAATATAAAAGCAAACTTATTCCAGTGAACATTATCTTTTGCTAATACAAGTTTAATTTATGCTACTGTAAGTATATGTTATATATATACAGAGCAAATGGCAAAGGTCAGAATTTCCAAATGGGTGTAAAATTTTTCTTCAAAGAAATAGACCAATTGCATGGCCAATTGATTAGAGCATCAGACTTGCAGTTGGGAGATCTGGAATTTGAGTCCTTGCCAAGTCATTTATCACAGACCTTAAAAATGACACTTAATGCCATTGTGCTTGGTGCTCAGCTTAGGCAATGGAGTAGGGAAAACAAGCCAGTGAGCCACAACTGGAAAAAAGGGCAATGGCTAGCTCCACTTTACAGCAGAAACTAATTGGTTAGAAACTGGGCCATTTAACCCCATCTAACTAACTTAAGGGAAAATAACACAATCATGCAAAGGAAAATTAGTTAACCCTATAATTATCCTCCTTTGTGGCTGTCTTGATTATGTGACACTGTTTTGTTTTACTCAATTGTTCACTTCATGGAGAATAACTACTAACTTTACCTTTTATTTGAAGTATTACATTGAAAACATTTTCAAAAGTACCTTTAAAACAAATATGAGAAGAATTTCCATGACACTGGTGATTTTTTCAACAAATGTTTGAAGCAACTGATTGCCTATTAAAGTGAGGCCTAATGTTCATCAAATTGTGATATTTTAGAGGGTTATACTGTACACACTGAAATCATTCTGGGGAAAGACTGAAAGTTGCATTGAAATGCCATGTTAGATTCTCAAGATAATAGCAGGTATAGCTGTCACATTTTCAATGGAAAAGTGAAGTTGGAGCAAGCATATATGACATCATCTCCTCACATTAATGCATGAGAATGTTTTTTTGTTCCTCCTCAAAATCCCATGTCAATAGATTTAGCTCTACTTCCACATATATAGAAATGAAATTTTTGCATAATGTGCTGTACTATGTTAAGATTTGTATACCAAAAGTCTGCAGTTATTGCACCTGTTTGCAATTATATACAACCGATGTCCAGGAGGAGTCTGAATACTTGGTGCAGCTAGACCATTTTGCTTAGTGTAGAGTATGTGCAATTGTCTACATGCTAATGCGTGTCAGAAAAAATAGCCTTAGAACATTCTCGTCAGGAACTGTTCTCAGTACTAATTATATGCCCATTTAAGCATTTGAAAATGACCATGAAGGTTGACATTTGATCGCTCTTTATCTCAGAATTTGACTCCCTTTTTGCCAGCACTTATTTCAGGATTTGTTGTAAGTTGTTATTTGAACCCCAAAGTTGTTGGGCTTCTATTGTACCAGAATGGTAATCAAATCTGCTGCTCATTGAAGCAGCTAACTGGAGTAATGAACCAGTGGTCGGGTACTATTATTGGGAACCGCAGTTTTTCCCTAAAAACTGTGGTAGCCATGACGGATCTCCTTAAAGGCTAATATCTCGTAATGATCAGAGTTTGTTGGAAAAATCTCTGATGAAAAAAGTTATTAGGTTCTGACTTAATAAGGTAAAATCTTTTGAAGACACTTAAATTGTGGATATTAAGTTTTAATGTTATATCTGGCTGAAAACTAAGACCTATTCAATGCAAGAGCTAAGTATCACATCTCATCCAGTGCTTCTGGACATTTTCACAGGACACTTTTGTACGACATGGTGAAACTTTCCTTTTTTTTTTTTTTTTTTTGAAACACTGTTCATCTCTGTCTGATCGTTAACATCGTTTTGCCTCCGGAAAGAAATGAAGAACAGTAAATATGTACTTGATATAGTCAGGGTCCACACTAAAATTGATTGACACTACCATACCAAAATACACAAAGTTATACAACATTTGGGGTTATAGATATTAGGCAAGTCAAGTATGTGTTAACTGCTTTTCATGCAGTGTGAACAAAGTGAATATCATCCCCTGAAGCCCTATTTCAATGTGTGTGACATATTAAGTCAACAAGCTCAATATATGACGCGGGTTATACAAAAAAACATTGCTAATGCTTGACAATCTTACAAAATTCAATAAATCTCCTCATCAAATCTAACCGATTTGTTTAAAAGTGAGCTATAAAACTGCATCTACCTCACTCATCAAATCTTTTCCAGATTAATACTAACAAAAAAGTAGCCTTCTGTAGCTATGTACCACTCAATCACCTATACTCATTATTATCACCACAGTGCTGTATACAAACGTTTAATTTCGAGAGATTCCATAAGCTGGGAAAGTTATTTTGAAGTATCCAAAGTTGTAAATTATTAATTACTTAGAGATCTGATAAAGCATTACAGCACTGCCTCAAACCAATTTACAAAATTCCCAGCTGGAATTTTATATCTTAATCTGCGATGACAAAAGGAGATTCACATAATTGAAAAATATCTGACGGTGATGCACATGTGTATTCAACCCTCAAAACTAATTTTAAATAAAACCTATAACTAGAGGGTTTCTTTCCATTGGCTGTGTTTGCCCTCCAACTTCTGTTTGGATCGTTAAAAATTGTATGTGGCACAGGATTCTGGCAACATTTCATGCTTTTGTAAGCTCTGTAGTTCTTTGACTCCTGCCGGTCCCCATGATATCCATAATGCATACGTTATTTGTACATTGGCCTCACAGAAGGAAATTGCCTTTCAAAAAGTAATTAAATCCTCAATTTAACGACTTGAATGAAATGTAGCGTTAAAAATATAAAAGGGAAAACCAAAAATTTTCTTACATCATTTTTCTCTTCATTCTTAGTACACCACTGCACAAGCTTGATCATGCATTTATTTATTTCACTGATACTAACAGCCAAATCGTTTCATGGGGTATAAACTTGAGCAGAGGTAGTCGGAATTTAAAGGGAAGATGCATTCACCCTATCTTGAATTAGTATAGTAGACTATCATTTTGCATGGTTGGCTCTTAAGAATCGTGTGAAAAGATTTTTTTTCAAAGGAAATTATGGCTGGGATATGCTGGCAATGCTAAATATTACCTGCGTGAAGGTTAAGTAAAATATATCATGATGAGCACAATATCTAGGTTTGGTGCAATTATGTTATAGCTAAAGCTGACGGTATATCGTAAACAATCAATTTATGACATAACGCAAATCAGAACACCTTTTTTATAACCACGCATTTCATATAGAAACATGTCACAAAACATCTATTTATTTTTCATGGCACATGGCACATCAAAATAAACACATTGTAAATGTTTCAGATTGATGTTTATCAATTCATTCCGGTCTGATCTGTCATAAACAGCTTCTAAATGAATCGTGCAACTCTTCAATGATGTCACACCTACACAATGCTGACGTTTGAACTGTCATAAAGAAGGTTAAACACAACAAAAACGATGCCAATGTGCACCCAAGTTAAAACATTTCATTTGATGCAGCTGTCAATTAATTGATGCACCTTAGCAAGTTGCTTTTTACTAATGTGGTAAAATTGGTTTTACAGGGTAAGAATGTACATAGGCTACTTGTATTCTAAGAGACATAAATTTTGCAATTTGGCATCAACTTTCTTTAATGAACAGTGTGTACAGTATTTATTTCTGAAGGGTTCTAATAAAGCTTTTCTTTAAAATCATTCCATACAAGACACACTTACACTTCACACTTCAATATGTGACACCAAGTTACCTCTATTTCCTGTCAATCAAGAGCCCTATACACGAATCCGGACAGCAAGTGATGGTCTGATTTCAGTCGGTCATAGCTGGGGTCCATCACCTTTAAATCTTTCAATTTCATTGCTTACCTCTATCATGGATGGTGTACACTAATTTGTGTCTTGAATTCTCCAATTTCACTAAATATGAGGATTTGAAATTCATGTAGACAATAAATGAAGACAGTTTAAGGCTGATGGACCCCACTAATGGGGGCCTACAGTCACTAAAAACAAGCGCTAATTGAATTCGTCTATATCAGGCTTAATTGGGTGTGTTACCAGATCCATGCAGTCACAACTCTTGATAAGGGGTCTCCACTGACTCTTGTCAAAATTTTAAAACTTTCACAAAGAATTGATGGAATTCTTTTCGCACACTTAAAAAGTTTTTTGTAACTTTAAAAAATTTACCTTGAAAATGACCAAACTCACCAATGAATTTCTACAACTCACCACTTTGTGGCCTTTTTCAATGTAAGTCCCTTGCATTGTATTTATGATAATCCATACAGAAAGCATAAGTTACAGTATGTGTTGGTGGCATTTTTGTCATCATTAAAATTGGTACCATGTAGAGGTAGCAAGTAGCCCCATTAGCCATGGAATACCAGACTCCAAAAATATCAGTCACTCTAGTTTACCATTTATGAACAATATATCCATATCTGGTTGCATGTACTATATAGCATTGACTGTCCAGTAGTGTGTATCATGAAGAAATATTTGCCTTTACAGAAATTTGTCACTACTGCCACATTTTACAATAAAAACTGTGGTTCCCAACTAAAGTACCCAAACTCGATCATTATTCCAAAAAGCTGCTTCAAAAAGCAAAATTGCTTTAATGACAACATTGGTACAAAAAAGCTCAACCAACAGCCCTAAGGGTTTAAATAACAATTACTTACAACAAATTCTGAAATACATGCTGGCAAGAAGGTGATCAAATTATTCACGGTGCCCTGAGAAGTTAGATCCCCCTTCAACTAAGTCTTAGATAAACTGCTACCTGTACCAAATGTCAATCTTTGGGCTATTTTTACACACTTAAATGGACATCTAATTGGGATTGATACCAGTTCTTGACAGGTTAGGCCAGCGAAGTAGCCAGGATGGGACTTTTGAGGGGGGTCTAGGTAACAAGTGGGGGGCCTGGTGCCTCCAAGGGTCAGGCATGGCAAGACTATCTAAGCAGAGCGCCACCATCGGTTGGCACAGAGCATACAAGAAAATTTTGGGCTTTCAAGCCCCTCCAAATGGCCAGGAACGGCACTTCCCATGTGTTTTAAGCATGATGTACCCAGCCATGAAATACGAATCTCATGTCTCTGACTTCTCAAATAATGAAAATAAAAAATTAATCTATGACAAATGGTAATACATACAATTTTTAGTGACCCCAAAACTGGGCACTTCTGATCTGTGGCCTGGGGGATGAGACTAAAGGGAACCGGTATCTCCCTTTTCCTTGGGAAAAATTGTAAACTTCAGAAGGACGTAGATCGCAAATGCGGCAATATCTGAATCGAAGTGGAGAGCCACCATTCGTTGGCGCAGAGAGTACAAGAAAATTTTGGGCTTTGAAACCCCTCCAGATGGCTGGAAACCGCACTTGTCACGTGTTTTAAACTGGATGTACCCAGCCGAAAATGCAGCAATATTTGAATGGATTTCAGCTTACTTTAGGCAGTGCCTTACCCTTTAACAGGAAAACCAAAAGTAGTTGTGTCCTCTTCTGAGAAACTTTCTTTGCGTTAAATTTCCTAGATGCAAAATGGTGCTATGTTTGGCAAAACTTTTAACTGATTATAGGCCTAAGTTTTTGGATTTTCCATTTTTTGGGGAGCATGAAAAATATCAAAATATTTTTAGTTTTTGTAAAGATTATACAAGAGTCATACACACTACCAAAGAAACAATGGGCAAAATGGTGCAGTATTTGTTCATCGGTACATTCAAAACTAAAATACTACGAATAAATCTCTCAAAATAATTGAACTGCAAAGCAGAAGTATGGATCATGTGGGAAACACATGAAATCAAGTCCTTGTGGACATTTTACAAAGCCCCCGGACGCCAGTGCTAACTCGTAGAAAGAAGACTTGTCAAAAAAAAAATCGTCCTACAGTGGCGCTTGTCATGGGCAGGAGTCAGGCACAACATAGGCCTAGGCCTACTTGTTAAGGATGGAAGGGAAGAATTATCCGGAGGCAGTACCTTACGCTTACCTGCTTACGGCATATTTTGTGTATGATAAAGTATAGGAATGGTTGTGTAAGAGTGGTCTCCAGTGTACGATTGCCTTATTTTCAGTAAATCAATCAGCCGTTGGAAAGGCAGAAAGGGTCTTAACCTTACCAAGTCACATTAAAGTTTGTCGTCGAGACCTTGTATCATATTCGAAGTGAAATGCAATAATAGACAGTGCAGATCACAAACGGTATCTAATTCAGTGAAAGTAGGCATTTTGAAGTTATTACTTGATGTCATAGGTGCGCACAAAGTGTTTTTTGCACACATTCATCCATGTTTTATTTACTGTTTTGAAGGAAATACTTCAAAGTTTATTTCCCTTCAAACATTTTATTTTTTTCATTTACTTTATCAGGACGCAAAAAATCTGGGGGGGCCTGAAGAAAACCTGGGAGGGCCTAGCCCCCCCGTGGCTACCCCACTGGGTTAGGCATAAGATGAATTACTCCACATGTAAATCTGAAACGGTTGAAACCTGTCCCGTTACTTCAGTTTCTTGTCACATTATTATGACAAACTATTTTGTGCTTCCCCACGTCAATCACGCTTTGAGGAGGATTTGAGACATGGGGGGGGGGTCCTTCAATTTGGTACACAACAGGCATGTTATGTATCGGTCTACAGCTATTGCATCATCTTATGTGTACAATGTGGTGCCATAATATTCTTCTACATAAATACTGGCAGGTGCAAAAGACCATATGATTGAATGATATGTTGTGACCTTGTTTATCTTCGAGACCAATCACATGAATGATTACAAATTTTGTGGGGAGCTAAAGCATAAGTAAATGGACTAATTTTTCTTTTTTGTTTTTTGGTGTGTGGTTGAAAGAAAGGGTGAATTTGCACTCCTTCACTTTCTGCTGGGGGTATGAAAAAAGCTGTAAGAATTAAGCAATCCAGCAATCTAATGCAACCATTAATCTCTAATAGTTTATTCATTTTCCTCATCATATCCTGTAACACAGAAACTTTTTCAAAACAACATTTGTTTTCCTTCCATTACAATGTTTTATTCCTTCTTGTCAAAATTCAGTTTTTATATAACAGGTTCACACCCTTTCTCTGGCCCATAAAGTTATCAAGGTGTTGTATGTACAGTTTATGTGAGTGATCTATTCTGTAAATATTTAATAATCAATTCTATACTGAATATTAATAACCAGAGTGCAATGAAACTGGGAGAAGGAAGGGGAATTTTTTCGACACCTTAAAGGTTATTCTTTAAATTAAAGAGGTGGTGTACATTGTAAAGAAGTACATTTGCAGGCAGATTTAATACGTTGGATTTCATTTTGCAAGATACTTCCAGGTAATAACATTGAGCATTGACATTAAATTGTAGGGCTGATGCATCTTAAATTTTTTTGCAAGTCAAATCTGTATTTTGAGTTGATTCATTTTTATTAAAATTACCTTAACTTTAACTTTCCACTTTATTTTATCTTTTACATTTTTTTTTATTCAATCTTATTTTTCCACTAATTTACAGCATGAAGAGATACAGTATCCTTCAAATTGACATTTGATGTAAATCAGTCAGATCATAATGATCACTACATGACAATGATAAATTATACTGCCTGCTTGGGTTGCACAATTGAACATCACAACTGAAGACATTGTGAACATTATACTCATGTAATATGTTGCTACATAAGAGAACCATTTATGCTGGACGGGCATGGCTGGAACCATCTTCTTTTCTCTTGCTTTTCCTTTTTCTACGTTACTTAATACCTGAAGTGAAAAGACCCCATGGGACAAAATAGATTGTATGGGTCTGGGAATCCACTTGAGGTCATGGAGAGAAAGGAATGGGGATATTGGATGCTTTAGTTGGACTACTATCCTGGCTGAAGGTGTCAAGGCAAAGAAAGGGTGATGGGGAGGTGATATCTGATACTGCATTTTGTTCTCCTTACTATAACAAATGCTCAAATCAACCAATTTAATTTTAACACTCATTTTCTTCAAACCAATCACTAATATCCTACAGTTCCAATAGTCACAAAGGAAAGACAATGATCAGGTACGCAACACTCTGGAGTAATTACATAACATTCTCCCTAGGAAGCACTGAAAATCTCAAATTTTGAATTTTCTCACTTCCTTGAAAAAATGTACCCAACATTAGCACCAACTTTCAATCCTGTGGCAGGCTTTTTCCACAAAACAAGAATTTGTATGTCAAAATTCTACCAAAATCCACTGAATGCAATATACATCGGTACTGCACACTGAACAATGACAGTGATAGATGGTTGCGGCTGCAGGCACTGAGATTAGGGCAGATGCGCTGACAAATAGATAAACGTACATGCTGTGACTATATTGACAAAATTCACCCTATAAGAGAAAATAGGTAACCCAGAATAAAATTCACTAGAAGAGGTTAAAACAAACTTTACTGCTAATTGAGGATTTGCAAAAATTATAGCAGCCTGCAACATCTTATTGCTGACTATACAATATGGTCCAAATTACACAGCCTTTGAAAAGAAAAGCAAATAGAAGCGGATGAAGAATGGGGCCAGAAAATTTGCCAATGAACTAAGCTACCATAGCAGTTAATGATGTCAGAGGAATGGTTAAGGTTTATTTAAACTTGGGTGTTAAAAGGCATTTAGAGAGGAATGCATGCAAGGTCAGTCAATTGCAAAAGGAAGTTTCTCCTTTATCTATCAGGTGTTTCCCCTAAGTTTTCTTAAGGAGCTTTAATTTTGCAAACTTTAAGCATGAAACATCACTTATGAATGCGTAAGCCTGGGGTCCAACCAAACCCAAAAACAGATTGATTGCACTTAAACTCTCCAACATTTTTTCTCAAAGGTTGTCACGGTTAAAGGGACCCTCACAAGGGAGCATTTCCTGGGTATTTTTTTAAGGTTTCCCAACCTTTGCCCTAGGTTGATAGATTCTATGTCAAATGGATGTCAATCAAACCAAAACTGGGGCCATTAAGTACACTTTTACTTTAAACTGTAAACAATCAGTGTGACCTCTCTTAACCTAAGACAGGTATCACTGTTTTCATTCACTTTACTAATATTGACCACCAGGAATGGAAAAATCTTGATGACAGAAAAAGTTGGATACTGTAAGCGATGGTCTAGTAATAAATAAAAATCTAGCTTTTAATGATGATTCCATGTCTCAATACAGAGCCAGGCAAAACTTAGTCCACTAGAAACTCTCAAAATAAATATAGAGGCAGTCTCTCTTTGTTATTTTTCTTTTCTATTTTTTCTGCTGCACAATTGCTTAAACTTTTTATTTACGCTTTTGCTTTGTGCGTACTCTGGTAGTCACTGAAAAGTGGAATGTACAGTATACCATGATCACCTGTGTGTGCAGCAGCTGTGCAGTACGTACCATGAAGTGAATACATATGCTATATATTTAACTCTGTGAGTGGACACCAGGCTATTGCATGATCTGTATTCCTTTGATTATTCACTAAAAGCCAATATCTCTATTGGTCAGATATTTTTTATGAATATTTAAAATAATTTGATCGGTGTTTACTTGGATAGATATGTCACTAAACAAAAACTACACAGTCTGATATGTACATGCCAATGGGTTGGGTGACATCACATACTGCAACCATTACACATTTTTAAAACAAGTAGGCTTAGCCAGAGAGTCTAAATTCTTAATGGAGTATGTAATAGCAACATTCTTAATGATATTATCAATATAACTTTAACCAAATTGCTCTACAGTATGTAGCTATCACTCTTAATTACCAATAGATGTACTGTTTAATATTATTTTTGAATAACTTTGATACAGATTGATATAATATGTTATTTTCTTATTTAAGTGCATTTTAAGTCATTCATTAACAGGTTGGCATGCTAATAGCTTGTCAAAATGAATGACTCATAGTGGAGTTACTGTAGGTACTGTACTTCACCATTTGTGCAGCACTCATGATACTCAAGTATTCACTAGGAGTCTTAAATCTAAAAATAGAGTCACAAAACTCAGTCATTTCTGATCACAGTTCGCAGAACATATGAAACTAAAATCTGAAAAAAAAAAAAGATCTGGAGTGTAACTTTTTGAGGAAACAGTGCTTAATCTCATAGGGTTTGTCAATTGAGTTCTTCTTGTACAATTAACTCACATAACCAGGAACCTGATTTTGTCACCATTGATCTGAAATGAAACTGTTTTATGACCTTGACAAATTTATTTTTGGGGGGAGGGCAAACAGCAACATGAATTACTTTACAGAGAGGGCTTGTATGGTGATGTCATCCTATATATGACATTTGTGGTGGCTTTGAATCACACAGACAAATAAAGGCAGTAGTTTTAATTGTATAAGAGTGACATCACATGCAATTTCACTATTGAAAACTTAAAAGTTTACCTCAAGCCAAAAAGTTCAAAAATATATATTATAAACCATGAAAAATGAATTTTAACAGTCTAATTCCCATCTTCATAAGACATTCCTGAGCTGACATATAAAATGTTGAAGTTTATTCATTCAACTTAAAATGGTACATTGCACAATAATCAACGATGTCATTGTTGTACTATTCAAATTACAATCTTTGTATTTCTTTGTTTTTCTAAACACTAATGCACCTTGTACCAAGGTATGAAAGGACTCTAATTACTCTTATGGGGTGATGTAATTAATTAACCCCTCCCTGTGGAACATGCTATGCATGCAAACAAGAAGTGTTCAAGGTCATAAAAATATTTTTAATTTTAAAGGGAAACAAAGCAGGAAATGTGAGTTGTACAATAGGAAAGTCACAAATTATTGTGCAATGGACTATATTGTTTTAAAATTAACTTTAACATTTTATGTCTCAGCTCAGGAATATGTCCTATGAAGATGGGAGTTGGACTGTTAGAATTCATCTTTTATGGTCTTTAATATATATTTTTTAATTTTTTGACTTGAGGTACACTTTAAATTGAGTATCAAAAACCTTGACCATTTTATATCTAAACTTAGCAATTACCTGTAGAGATGGAAGTTAGCGCAATCTAGATTTATTTTTCATGCTTTAAAAAGTATATTTTCAAAAATTTTAAACTGAAGGTAGACCAATTAATTACCACATACAGTAATTTGTGACCTTATTGTAGATCTCTCATGTGCAGTAGACACTACACTCTCAATATTTATAAAACATCCCCACAAGTAATACAAACTATCCAAAACACACGGAAACAATTTAAGTATCCCACAGATCTTCCACTTAACACCTAAAATTTCTGCAACTACAGGAATAGATACTTCATGTTGAAATTGTTTCTCATTCTGATGACCATTTTCAAGCATTTTGACCTTTACTGACCTTCTACATCTACATCCCTGGGTAGCCTCTTCCATCTGTAATCTTCATTCATACCAAAGGCATCAGGCTAAGAGGCTCCATGTTGCTATTATCTAGAGGGACAGTCCTCTTCAAATGCATCAACCAGCCATTTGCTGCCCACTACTTATTTCAATGGCTGTTTGCCAACATGTCATTCTAATCATATCACTGTAGAATTCTTTGAAGTGTGAAAAAATGTCAGTTTTACCAGGCTTGGCATATTCTGGTCAAAATATCAGGTCCTGCAAAGTAGGTCAGTATCCTTTGATAGACTTTTAAAGCTTCTGATATGGTGGTTATGGACAAATGCTCTTGCAAAAAGTGGAACTAATTTATGGGACTACCACGACTAATTTTACAAGAATTGTCAGGATTATTAAACACCTTGGTAGGAAAATGTGTTAATATTATGGAACTAGTTTATGGTACAAATCAATGCTCATATTACGGTACAGGAGAAAACAATTTCTGCCGATGTTTACAATCAAAAACACCATCATAATGGAATGCACAGGGGAGGGGGGAGGGAGAGTAAATGTCACCTTTCTTTTCTTTTCTTTTTCAAAAAAGGAAAAAGTAGCCACTTTAGTTTTGTTCAGTGCACACAACACTCAGAGCAAAGTAATTGTCTCTAACTGAATTTGACAATCTCTACAAGAGTTCATCCATGAGATACATCCTAAAATGGTCAGAGTTTCTTAGAACTACACTGGTATGAAGTGAATGTTACACACTTGTTTGCACAATATTTTATCTCACTAAATTTGACCATCACTGCTTCCATGAGAATGTCGGTTGGTAATAGCTGTAAACACCCTTAGTCACTCAGTCTTTTGACTTCTGTCCCTATTTCAAGGTTTTAGAATTCTTAGTTTAATTAAACATTTGTGTTGAAAATGTCTCCTCCACTAGTCCCACATTAAAGTACTTCTGCTATAATTCCTTTAAAAAAAAGTGTTTTACTGCATTACTTGTTAAATTGCCTTAGTGAACAACCACATCATATGAAACAACTGACCAGCCAGATCACATCAAAGACTATAGATGAAACATACTGCCTTTGTGCTTGTGTGCTCAGCATAAGTAATGGAATACTAAAAATAAGCCAGTATAAAGCCACAACTGGAACCACTTAAACCAATTTGTTAGAAACTGAACCACGAAACCTCATCATATTGTCTAACAAATATTCCACACAGCATGCTTTCTCTCCCCCTGCCCACACCCTCATCTTGCTCAAAACCCTGGTAGTTAAGCTGGTTCCTATACAACTAACTAGTTTATGATGCTATATACTGATTAAGTATTGATCTATACTTCAATAGATTAGTACAAGCTGAGCACTGCCTTTATAGGTGTATGCTGTACTCCACAAATTCAAATTACATGTGCCCCACTTGCTCAGTAGGGAGATTAGTGTGTAATTTACAAACATCTATCAAAAAGTCCATCACACCCCCTTTTTTCCTCTTGCTTTGCACTAAAAATCATATTAATTCTCTTAAGATTCTTTCTGGTTGTTAATATTTTGTCTGACCCCATTCATATCCTTTCAGCATTAAATACTGGTAAATGGAGGCTACTTAGAAAAAGCATGGAAAATACGATAAATTTCCTCCCTTCATTTCCAATTTTATGCTCGATTCAATCTATGATTTCCCCTGGTCAAAGGAGGCAATAATCGCATTATTACCTGAGGGAGCAAAAGTAAATATGCCCCAGCTCACCTGGGACTTGAGCAAAGTAGGAAGTTCAACTTCTGCAGTCTAGTTGCTAAGAATGGGGATTAGTTGGTAACAAAGAAATGCCAAAAAGAAATTGTAGCAATGCAGTACTGCCTAAAAGGGGAAGTTTAAGCAAAAATTTAAGTTTTCATGTGTGAGAGGGAAACCAAATCTACACAGTGTGGAGAAACTTCCATTAAAATCAGACATATATTTCTCAAGATATCTTTAAATGAAGTTACTAGTTTTGTGTTTCAAAGTGAGCTAAAGGGCAGCAGAGCTTATATAATATCACTTCCTCACATTGACAAGGAATGTTTTGTTTCCCTTTGTGTTTTACAGACTGTTGTGTTGCTTTGATATAATAGGGATAAGACCTACCTATGGGGAAATGAAAAGTTTGTACATGCCACTTATAAAATTACATTCTGATAGTATGGGACTGTTGAGGAGAAAATTGGTTGAACTTTGATAAAGACAAATAATGAACTGCCCATTGATGTAGGGATGTGATATTACATGTGCTTGCTTCAAATTTAGTTTTTGTTGAAAATATGAGCACTTTGTTCCTGCTCATATCTTGAGAACCACACAGTGTATGTAAGGGCAAATTTCACCAAAATGCTTCCCCATATATCAAAACTTGATGTGACGTTCAACCCTTCATTTAAGATCCACTGAAGATGAGGTATTTTTGCAAATTTTTAGGAAAAGTGAAAAGTATTGTATTTCCAAAGGCATGACTAATCACCAGCCATCATGTGGCAAAGAGCATTAACAAAGGTAGATATATAAAGTTACACAATTAAAGAATTTAATTTTAGAGTGACTCACAGGAAATGAGGATATTTAAAAGCAAGTGGAATGTTAGTTACCTGATTGGCCATAGTATAGTCACAGTGAGCCAGAGGCAGGTATTTAAATAAGGAGGAATTTTTTTTGGTTTACTATCTGCAGTAACCTTCTAGAGTCACGGTTTGCAATGATTGATTGATCGATTTGCATTGATCACTGAAATTTCTCAAAAGTATCACAATGGGAATCAATTTTGTAAAGCGAGGGTTACAAGTATTGTTTGGGCATAAATTCTTTGCAATAAATAATGATAAATATAACAAATACTAAGTACAAGTATATTTAACAGGCATGGATCAAGGGGGGGAGGGGCTTTTATGGCCTCATCCCTCCCTATTTCTTCACATCAACAATACAAATCACACGGGAAATTAGCAGTGCAACTCCCTCACACCCCTGTTTTTGCTTAGGTCTAGCCCCCCTTTGGAAATGTCTGGATCCATGCCTGTTTACTAAACATGTGTATCCAACCTATATTGGGAGACAACCTGCATCTTTGCAATTTTGCTAATAACAGCTAATTTCAAGTTCTTTTTAGGCCCCCTACTCTATAAAAAACAAACCCTTAATCATAACAGGACTGACCAATACCACTCAGTAAATGAACATGCTACAGGCATTCTGCCATTAGGTTGTCATTCATCTAAAGTATGTTAAGGCCTCTTGGAAGGTGTCGGCATGCTTACATTTTAGAAACCATTGATTGAACGACATGACACATGTGGATACTGCATTTCAGTTCACATAGTTGTGCTCCTGTAACAAAAGGCTTCTAAAATAGCTTTTGAAGCTATCATAGATATATGAAAGCAGAGGAGCAGTCCATTTTCTGCAATGTGTTATCGAGGAACTGGCCTTGGGGAAAGGTCTACAGGGAGGGTTCCTCTTTGAGAAAACTTTTCCCAAGTGGGGTTTAAATGAACCAGAAAGCCAAAAGGCTTAGTGATTCCTTGCTGCTGAAATGTAAGGCCTTTTTTCACATTGACATTGCTTTGCAATGTTTTTCAATTAACAGGGCTCCATAATGTGCCCACAAAGTACACATGCAAGGCATCCAATCTTCTTACATTGAGATCCCCTTGCCCGTCGTGAACCCAAATGACATTTGACCTCCACCAAAAACTTCTGGGACCATGTATTCACTATGTGTCATCTACATGACAAGTTACAGGACCCTACAAGTGACCTTTCTTGAAAGACTGTGCAGGAAAGCTTGTCAGGCTTTCAACATGCTGACTCCAAATGAACTTTGACCTTTGGGAAAATCAATAGGGATCATCTACTAAACATGACCAATCCACACACTATATATGAGCACAGTCACATGTACTGTTCTTGAGATACCGTGTTTACAAAGTTTTAACCTTTTGACCTCTCATGACCCCAAATGACCTTTGACCTCCACCAAAAACAATAGGGAACATCTACTCAATATGGCCAACACACTCGCCAAATATGAGCACAGTCACATGTACCGTTCTTGAGATATCGTGTTTACGAAGTTTTGACCTTTTGACCTCTCGTGACCCCAAATGACCTTTGATCTCCACGAAAATTGATAGGGATCATCTACTCAATATGGCCAATGCACACACCAAATATGAGATTAGTCACAATTACCCTTCTTGAGATACTGTGTTTACAAGCAATTTCTAAGGAATTTACCTATTGACCTCTCGTGACCCCAAATGACCTTTGACCTCCACGAAAAACAATAGGGAACATCTACTCAATATGGCCAACACACTCGCCAAATATGAGCACAGTCACATGTACCGTTCTCGAGATATTGTGTTTACGAAGTTTTGACCTTTTGACCTCTCGTGACCCCAAATGACCTTTGATCTCCATGAAAATCGATAGGGATCATCTACTCAATATGGCCAATGCACACATCAAATATGAGCATAGTCACATGTACCGTTCTCGAGTTATCGTGTTTACGAAGTTTTGACCTTTTGACCTCTCGTGACCCCAAATGACCTTTTCTTTCTACCAAAAACAATAGGGATCATCTACTGAATAAGACCAACCCGCACAAAACATATGAGCATAGTCACATGTACCGTTCTAGAGATACCGTGTTAACGAAGTTTTGACCTTTTGACCTCTGGTAACCCCAAATGACCTTTGATCTCCACGAAAATCGATAGGGATCATCACCTCAATATGGCCAATGCACAAACCAAATATGAGATTAGTCACACTTACCCTTCTTGAGATACCATGTTTACAAGCAATTTCTAAGGAATTTACCTATTGACCTCTCGTGACCCCAAATGACCTTTGACCTCCACGAAAATCGATAGGGATCATCTACTGAATATGAGCAACTCACACACCAAATATGAGCATAGTCACATGTACCGTTCTCGAGTTATCGTGTTTACGAAGTTTTGACCTTTTGACCTCTCGTGACCCCAAATGACCTTTTATTTCTACCAAAAACAATAGGGATCATCTACTGAATATTACCAACCCACACACCAAATATGAGCACAGTCACATGTACCGTTCTAGAGATATCATGTTTACGAAGTTTTGACCTTTTGACCTCTGGTGACCCCAAATGACCTTTGATCTCCACGAAAATCGGTAGGGATCATCACCTCAATATGGCCAATGCACACACCAAATATGAGATTAGTCACATTTACCCTTCTTGAGATACCGTGTTTACAAGCAATTTTTAAGGAATTTACCTATTTACCTCTCGTGACCCCAAATGACCTTTGACCTCCACGAAAATCGATAAGGATCATCTACTCAATATGACCAACCCACACACCAAATATGAGCATAGTCACATGTACCTTTCTCGAGTAATTGTGTTTACGAAGTTTTGACCTTTTGACCTCTCGTGACCCTAAATGACCTTTGATCTCCGCCAAAAACAATAGGGATCATCTACTCAATATGGCCAATGCACACACCAAATATGAGATTAGTCACACTTACCCTTCTTGAGATATCGTGTTTACAAGCCAAAGCGTCACATACACACACACACGTACACACACACACACACATACATACACACGACATCACCATCGCATAGATTCCTTGCCTGCCTTCGGCAAGGAATCAAAAATGGTACTATCTTTTTCTGTTTTTCATGTACTTTCACACGGTAAATTTTACATTTATGTTACAAGATTCCAAAAGCCCTGGCAATTCACCCAGCCTTGGTTATTTTCAGCATGGTGATCATGAATGGCAAAACTTTCTTTTAGCAAATTGAATTTCTGAAAATTTTGCTCAAGACTTCATTAATTGCAATTTCCTGAAATCAGGAAATTTCCAGAACTCCTATGTCTTTGCTTTATATTTTCCCAATTTATAAGCAGAAAAATGTAGGAAAAAAGATGCATTTATAGTTATAAATACATGAATTTATTTTAATGGTTAAACAATGACAGAATGTTCATTATCACAGGAAAAAAATGCACCATAAGGGTGACTGTAAGTGATGCTCAAGGGTGCAGCCGGTGTACAACCACCAATAGCATAAGCCCCCTCCCCCCCCCCCCCCCGAGCAAAATGGACCAATTGGAGTCCAGGATGATTATTTATATGTATCTAACCAATATGGCTAAGTTGGAATGTTGACCACAGCCTTTTCACAAGTTGTGACTGACTGGCTTGTTTTTCCTACTCCAATGCTTTATTATGCCGAGCACCATACCCATTGGCAGTATACCGTACAGTAGGTTCCATTTTTAAAGTGTTTGGTATGACCTGGTCAGAAGTAGAACTTGATCCAGACCCACGTGGTTTCAACTCAAATGCTTTAAAGGCAGTCATTCGTCACCCCAAACTACAGTTTCAGTATACGTACATCAAAACTCTCAATTGGTACAACTCTTTGATTGGCATCAAATTCAAACAATGCATCATAGTTAAATAACACAGCATGGGCACTGAGAGTGTCTTGATTACACACTATGGACTTGTATGCCCAACGAGACAAGCCATGAAGCAAAAAACTAGGATTGTATCTGGATAAAGATGAGTTTTAGATAAATGTGGGAGGGGCTAGAAGTAAGTCGGTTGGGAGAATTGGAACTGTTTGGGATGATGAAAATATGCCTTTAACCACTTGACTATGTATTTGGTCTCACTAAGTACAAATGAACTTTTACAGAATAACTCTCTAGGGACACCTTTTATAACTACACTGGCTATCACCAAAGGCAACCAATAACAACAAGGAGATGCATTATTTTAGAGCCACAAAATACCCAGACACTGCAGGTAAGACAATTTTTTCCAAATCTTGGGCATGGACTCCCAATGTATCACATCATATGCTTTTGAAAATGATGCTGAGTGATGTTAATTCAATTTCAATCATAACATTATGACAGACTGGACAGTGGAATTGCCACACAGCTGCACAGCTGTCTTGTTAATGTAATCTAATAGTCAGTTCTCACTATATTGTTGAATCAGTCTGAGAAGTCATTTTTCATTCCAAAGTTAGTAGGAGTGGCTATCTGCTGTGACAAAGCAAGTATCCATATGGTCAGGGGGATGGCTCCTCGAAGGACCAAAAATGCCTGCCCACACCCTTTTCATTTTTAGCAGTCTGTTATAGTCGGCCCTTGCAAGAGGCCATTTTTGTCCCTCTCATCAAAATCCCAAGCCACTTCTGCATGACTATGAACTCGTTTTAAGCTGGATCGACCCTTGTCCCTGTCAGAATGGTCATGTGACTATGATTAGGAATCCAGATAAACAGATCATGCAAATGAGACTCCATTGTTTATGACTATGGATTCTGGATTAACAGCAGAATATTGCAGCTGGTGAACACTGTTTAACAAGGTGTTTCTTGATTGGCTGTTGCTATTGTACTATATCGATTATATTCTTTGTAAGGGTTGGCTTTAGGTTAGGAATCAGGGCTATTGTTACCCAGTTGAAAAATTTCTTGTTAAACAGTGCACATGGCCCCAATTGTTGTTGTAGGTTTTTTCTTTTAATGATACAACTATTTTAAAGCAATTTCTCTTATGTTTAGGTCACTTTCCATGTTTAGGCCAATAATACAACTTAACATAGATCACATTTCCCCATGAAATACAGTAAACAAAGTAAAGAATAAAGACAATAAATTCAATAAAAGATCACATTGATATGCATTGAACAGAAACAAAATGTGTGCATCTAAATATTTCATGTGTAGATGGGCAGTGCTCCTTAACAAATCTAGTGCAGAACCTAGCTCATTTGTAACAATGAAAAAAATGTCATTTTTCCATTAACCAACTGTCCTTTAATGTATGGGATGAGAACATTCTTCATAAGTGATCAAAATCATTCATGTGAAGATTTTAAATAAAATTACTAATTGTAAAATGTCCAGTGTGAAGGCCATGAGAAGAACATAATCAATAAAAGACACATTCCAGAATGTGAACTTTAAGGTCAAGCATTCAGTCACAGGGCTGGATTTTCGTGGTTGTCTGATTATCCGGGACAACTAAAATTCCATACGGACAACCAAAAGTTGGAAGTTGGTTGTCCCATGGACAAACATTTTTCTCTCACAATGAATTACTTTCAAGCAGCTTGCTTTTTTGCTGACTAAAGAAGTACATACTGCTGACTGAGCAACTCTTTCAACTTTTTCCATCATACAATTTCAGACTTCAAGTGTTTTTGTCTTGCAAAAATCATTTGTTTTTACTTTTCTAGACCAATAATACGTAAACACAATTACTGTTTTGTACTGAAATTGTGCCCAAAATGTTTCGAACAACCACATTTTCTTTCGGACAACTAAAAATACTGAAATGGTTGCCCCAAGGACAACCATTAATTTTTCATGAAGTATGATCATTTGCACAGCTACATAGATAAAGTGTGGGAACTCATACATATGAATGTTTCATAGTTGAATAAAACCGACAGGATACATACCTAGCACATTCCTATATTTCCAAAGTAGTGAGATTTATAGCACCCCTTGCAAATCTATAACTTAAGGCCTGATTCAATGACAAAATTTATACTATCAAATGGAAAAAATTAGCAATCCTTGAGTTGGAATACTAGTGTTTAAATCAATGCAAATTAGGTGACTGCAATTCCCCATTAAACTAAATGTACAAGTCAGAATGGGTCACATGTCCCACTGCTTACAACATCTTCAATCTCTTTAGATACAATTCATGAGCTCATCAGCCTGTCAAACTTAAATTTTTAATAAAAATTGAAACATGTGACCACCAGAAGTGAAGTGGTGGGTATCTAGGGAAGGACCAGAGGTATACTAAAAGAGATTGCGGTAAAGTAACCCCATGAGAATCAGTTCTCCTCAAAGATTAGTATCAACTTATTTTTTTGTGTATCCAAACACAGGGTCAGGAAATATTTTAGCATTCAAATTTTGCATAGCAGTTTTGAAGATATTTGAGGTCTTTCACACATTTTTGTAAAAATATAAGGGTAGATGCACACAAAAAAATTGCTACATAATTTTTCATTTGTGTAGCAACTTGGCCTGTTTGTGTAGCAAATTGCAATGCAATACTGGATAAATTATTCCCTGAGGGTAGTGCCTCACAGATATTGCATATTATAGCACTGACAGATGACATATCTAGGGCCAAATATCCCAAAATTCACTTCCCCTTTAGGAAAAGAAACATGACATGAAAATTAAAACAAAAAAACATCCACATGGACAAGAACCCTCTAAAACACTGTAGGGCCAACTTCAATGAACGCAATTGTTTTCACTCTAATGCATGAATAGCATCAACGTATTTGAGAAACTACAACAGGTCTACGGTGCTTTAACCATCAGCCATCACGCTGACAGCTTACATGAATATCTCAGAAGGACTCCTTGGGTGAACCACGCTGTATCACATTTGACATGTAATGACACAATAATTTACATCAAGAATACCTTCCCATCTGAAAGGGAGGAGGTACATTTGAAGTGAAGCGTGATAATTCTTGAGTTGGTGGACATTACCAGCTTTAATTTTCCCTTCAATTTGTGTCTTTTTGTATCCTAAGGGGGTACTGGGTCAATTATAGAAGTCATGATACTACCTAGAGGATATGTAATTTTTGTGTCCTCTGACAGCAATCATCTTGCATGTGCTATGAGACAGGTGTGGGGTAAAGAGGCACTGCTGTTAGTAATCTATGCAAGGAGGTATATTGCAAGTGTTAGAGTGAATTTTTCTACTGAAGATAGGATGTACTCCACACTAATAAGATGGTTGTTCCATTGCAATAAAATTCCCTCTGTGAAATGAAGGTAATATTCGACCAAAATAATGGTGTATTAATTCAATGGTGCATCTTCCCCACATTACAGTGCATGATTTATTTTAGAAACACATGTTAAGTTATTTAAATCTAAAAATCTGAGTGATCATATTCTTTTTATAATTTTTCTTGTCACAGGGACATATTTAACATTTAAGTTTTGTTGCATTTCCTAGAATTACAAAATTTTTGAAAATTTTGTAGCAAAAAAGACTAAAATAATGTTACACTGATTATTGGCACTATCTTCATCAGATACAAATGGAATCTTTTTGAATTTTCTTACCAAAGGGAGTAATAATTTCTCATAGGACTTTTTCTTTTTCTTTTCATCTAAATTTAGTGTCATGAAACACCCATGGGTGGGAAAAGTTGGGAAGCTAGGAGTTTCCTCCCTGGAAACTTAGTACTTAGAGCAAGTTAATGTTCTTACTCCATTACAGTAGCTTGCCAACAGAGTTGTACAAAAAGGTCTGCTTGGAAAATAAACATTTTTATAGCCAGCCCCAATAACCAGTGTTGTAACAAGTCACGACTCAAGTCACTTTGCTCTCAAAATGACAGTGACTCCATAGAATTCAGGAGGAATTTCCCCTTTGAAATAGCACAGTGACTCAAGTCATTGACTCGACTCGAGTCACTTAAAAGTTTGAAAACTGGTGACTTGAGTCACTAATGTAGTGACTTGATTAAAACACTGCCAATAACAGATACAGAGAGGTTTCATTCATAGGGTCAAAAATGCAGACCTAGTTGAGCTCTAGATTTTCTGGGTGTGTTTTAAATCGCACTCCTCTTAAAATAACTGTAAACAGTGTTGTAGGTGTGCTGTGTTATACATATGGAAACCTTCGCCCTACAACATGGCCCTAATTCAGAGAAATAAATGCCAGTGCACACACAGGGACCTTTGCGGTTTTCATTGTCCGAAATTGCTGTGAGAATGTTTATTGGAGCATTTACGTGTTGAAGTTATACAGTCTAGTGTGTAAGGAAGGCTTGATTTCACAAATTTCTATCGACAAATTTGATTTGCTAGAGCAAAGGACATGCCTTCATATAAGCCAATCAAATTGAATCTTATATGACTATATAGAGAGAAGACTTAAGTAGCTTTCATTTAGAGCAAGAAAGAAGTTGATCAAGCAATCAGACCTACTGTAAGCTAAGGTCATTATTTTCTGGAAGGAAACGGGTAGATTCTTAGGTCTGCACTGCTTTTTTGAATTGTTTTTACTCTTTTCAGGTTGAAAAGTATAGAACTTACTAGATATGCATATGACACAAATGCACATTATTGTAAAGAGAATAAATTTATCTTCCAACTCATGTAAGAAAGAAATTTGTAAGTGCTGTGCTTAAAAAGATATGAGAATGTAAAGTGCAAAATGTGTTCACTTTGCAGCAAATTTTGATTGTTTACAAATGGGTTTGCCCCGGGTTCTGTAGAAGTTCCATACGAACTTAACAGATTTATTAGGACTCCGATATTTATATAGGTGTGAAAAAAAATCACAATCCTCACAGTGGTTTCAGGAGAGGAATGGTGTGCAATAACACTTGCATGCCTCAAAATTCAAGGCCTGATTTCAATATTACATACCAACTATATATTCTTACTTTATTCCATAATTAGTTCCTCCATTGGAAGATATATGTAATGCCTGAATGCTGATAGTTACCCATTTCTGATCCCTGACCTTTAATAAATCCCTCAAGACATTGCTTTTTGTACCACAGGCAGTCCTGTAATTTAGAAAAGTGACCAAAGTTCTGTTTTTTCTACCAGTCCAATTTCTAAATTGTCAATCCATTAAGATACCAGCTGTGCATATATATACAACCACTTGAGGAATCAAAACTGAATTAAAAAGCTGAAACTGTCCAACTGAAATCACATTTTTGTATATTTCTAAAGGGATATTTGCATAGCATTTCATAAATTTCCAAGATGACAATTTGTCTGACTGATACACTAGAAGTCTACCTTTTCAATTTTGCAACTTCAGGATATAACTCTTTCTACTTTCAAACTGACAGCTACTTCTACATAGTATCCTTCCATTATGTCAAACTTTATATATATATATATATAAAGATTAAACATTATGCATTCCTGATATCACCTGAGCCTCCTTCGACACTCCTATGACACATTCACAGAATGTTTATTTCTCTTTCTATCAGTAGCTACCCTACTGCCATTCTTCAAATTACAGTACTTTTCATTATAAAGGTTTGGTTTCAGTGAAATATTTACACAAGACTAATCAATAATCCAAGTCCATTGCTGACAATTATATCCTGCCAGAACCCAGACTTTGCAGGATGTTACAACATTTGAAGCCTGATTTCACGCTAATTGAGCGTTAGGGTCTTGGTAATGACTTTTACTTTAAGTTGCAAAAGATTTGCGTTAAAATGAGGTTCTCTGAGAGGTAGAAAATGTTGCAAAGCAATGGTGCACAAACTGAATGTTACAGCTTTACAAATGTGATACAAGAAATTCTTTTTAAAAAGAAGTGTCAACTTGAGTTCATCTCCTGTAGTTAAACTCAGTCATTTAGGATACAAATCTCAACAAGATACTGCATCAGTAACATTGAACTTTTCTGTTTATTTTTAGATTTGTTTCTCCTACATTTTGCTATACCTATCCTCCCCTCAATGTAAACAACTGCCCTGTACACTGATGGAAAGAATTAAAATCTGACCGAGAATGGAGATCTAGGTTTAAAGTCTATACTGGAGCAAATGAAATTTTAAGAATTATGCTGACAGAAAGGAACACTTTTCTTCACTTGAAAGAAAAGTTTTTCCAAAAAGAATACATCATTTTAATAAAGACACTGCAACCAAAACACACCTTCCAATAACTATGCATTTATAACAAAGAAAACCTTGCATTTAGAAAAAATGTTCTTTTAATGCAGCAACATACTCTTACAAAAAAAATAAAGTACATGAGCCTTGATTGTGGGGACAGTGGAACATGCCTATGCCTCTCCCACTTTTTGATTGGGGGAACATAATACAACCTCCCCCCCCCCCCTCCACCACACACACAGTCACACACACAGTCACACACACACACATCTTTTGCAAAAAAAGGCAAAAATATAGTGCTTTGCACCTAAGACATTGAACAAGCAAATTTTAAAAGAAGGGTTTAAGGTCACAACAGGATTTGGTATGTTAGAGGGGTACTTATTCTGAGCATTTCAGTGAAATTTACATTGAAATCCGATGTGTGGTTCCCAAGATATGAGCATGTTAAGTTTTCACATTTTCAACAGAAAGTGAACTTGAAGCAAGCACATATGACATCACATCCCCACATTAATGGGCAGTCTTTTGTTTTTCTTTAATCTTTATACTGGATTTTCTCCTCAACAATCCCATATTATTAACTAGAATACAAAAATGCATTGAGGTTTTGATGATACATAAATGTTCCATTTCAAAGAGTGCCATCAGGCACCCTTATCTTCTCATTCAAATGTTATACTAGCATGTTCAAAAAATAATTTTGTCATTCCAGATGACCTTTTGACCTCCATAAAAGCCATACATAGCTAGAATGACAAACAACAGACAGACAAATGGACAAACAGCTTTCTTGAGAGATAAAATTTAAAAAGGTTTTCAGACTTTGACCCCTGGTGACCTCAGATGACCTTTGACCTCTGCCAAAAGCCGTAGGGATCATTTACTGACTATGACGCATCCACATACTAAATATGAAATCTATTCGAGCTTTCTGCCTTGAGATATCGTGTTAACAAGATTTTCAGGCGTTTACCCCTGGTGACCCCAGATGACCTTTGAACTACCCCAAAAACAATAGGGACCATCTACTGACTATAACGCGTCCACATACCAAATATGAAATCTATCCAAGCTTCCTATCTTGAGATATTGTGTTAACAAGGTTTTCAGACTTTGACCCCTGGTGACCCCAGGTGACCTTTGACCTCCACCAAAAACAATAGGGTCCTTCCTCTCAATATGGCGCATCTATGAACCAAGTTTGAAAACTGTTGCACATTCCTATCTTGAGATATCGTGTTAACAAGCAAAGTGTCACAAACACACACACATACACACACACGCACACACACACACATACATACATACACACGCATGCCATCATGATTGCATTGGTTTCTCTTATCATCGAAACCAAAGAGTGATTTCAAAAGTGGCATTAGAATTTTACAAACTTTGCATCCCCCCACGGGAAGGTCGTACTCCTATTAACTTCAAGGCTAACACAACAGTCTCATAAAACAAAGGGAAACAAAGCAAGGCCTTGTCAATCTGAGGAAGTGATACAAGCTCTGCTGAGCTCAAACTCACTTTTGAATACAAATCTACTGACTTCATTTACTGATATCTCAAGAAATACACGTTCGATTTGATTGGAACTTACAACACCCTGTGTAGATTTTGTTCCTTTTTCACACATGAAAATTAAATTTTTGCTTAAACTTCCCCTTTAAACAGGGAGGAAAACACTCCCCCTTCCACCCTCCCTGGAAAGGCTGTTAAGGATTAGGATGATCAGCCCATTGTGTTTCTGTGTGAAGTTGGAGTTTTGTAAGACTGTATCCCATATAGTATACCTATTATTATCTCACTGCTTAGATTATTCAGTTAAGTAACCACTACTCCAAAATTACCACTGGACTTGAAGCTAATCCTTAGGCAAAACTGTACTAAAGCAACTCTGCAGCAATTATCAGAATAATTAGGTCGTAAAATTGAGGTAATGACCACATCAAGATGTAATCCAAGCAGAGACAAATTTCCTGAAACTTTGTAATTCAGAATTGTCAGCAGATCAAGGGTAGGGTTCCCCTTTGTCTAAGCTTTTCACAGAGGAAACCTAGGTGCAAAATGGTCACCAGTTTTTCATTTTTCAACTTTATTCATGCAGTAGAAATTGCACCCTGCCCTAGTCCAAAACCCTCTGTCTGAAAAAAATGCTTTTCCTAAGACTCGTGCCCAAGGTGTTCATTTTTCTGAAATCAGGAAATTTCCTGAACTACATCTGTGATCACTGTAGAGTCTATAGTTATCCTTTAACACCCTCAGTTGAGCCCACCACAGGAGTGGGGCAGCCAATTCAGGTGTGAGGCGATCGCTACAGGAGTGAGGCAGATGTGCAGAGGAAGGAAGTCTTCATAACCCTTCCAACTTTTGTGGGAGAACCAGTCAAGCAGGGATGAATTATATTGCATCTGACAGTTGTGATATTACAGGACACTTGCAGAGCTGGACCATTGAATGCATCCCTCCTTCAAATTAATGAGAACAACTGGCCTGAGGTCATAGATGAACCTGATGCCTCAACCAAATTTTAAACTCAGCAGAACTGTTGAGAGAGACGTCAGTCCACTGAAGATGATAATAATATCATCACTTCCAAATGACTTAAAAGACCAATAATATGTTTATATATTGCTTGCATAACAACAGATATTAGTAATGAGATCTGAGTAGATCCAAGTTATGACTGAAGCACCCACAGGTAGGAATTCCCTCAAACTGAGCCACTCTCAGTCTCAGCTACAGGGGCCATGCTACAAACAGCTGGAATCTCTGCTATTTCCCTCAAAGAATTTATCACTATTTCAATTTATCCTCTTCACCAAAGCCCTCTTCTACCTTAACACCGTCTATGTTTATTGGCCATAGCAAAAGTCATAAATACTTCCCATCGAATTGAAAATATTTTAATGTTTACTGAACTGTAACTGCACAGTTGTTATTGTTAAACTTGGCTGTCATAACAGCTATCAACTGTTAAGGTAGAACATACATACACAAACTGCGAGCAATCTTGGTGAGTTGATGATTTACTACCAGCATGAGTAAAGTGATGCCTGGTATTCATTATACATTGCTGTAACAATACTACGAGATGAAGATAATATGGATGCTAGTATTTCATTCCTCAATATCTGCCCATACAATATGATCCATTTCTATTTCTTGAGTAACGAGGACACACTTTCACAGTATGCTAAACCAGCCTAGAGCAGCTGTCATTTGTGGAACTAAATAATTATGTAACATACTAACTACAACATTGCATGTATGTAAGATAAGATGAAAGTTTCAGTTACATAATATTTTAGGTTAACACTTTTACTGGTACTGCTGATGTAAGACAGGAACTGCATGATATTGAGTTTCTTATGTCATGCTGCAGTAATCTTTTTAAAGAAAATGCTACATTGTGTGAATGAAATCATCTTACAAATAATAAGATAGGTTTGGTAAATACACTGAACAATTGCATATTATGAGGAACAGTGGTTTGAGGAAATGTAAGGAGTCTAAAGTATATCCCTTCAAGTAAACTTTCCTTGACAAAAAAAAAAAATACACAAAATGGTTGTTTGAACTTTTATATTTTGCATGATCTTTGAAATTCCCAACTTGGCACTTTCCTCCACTCATGTGACAATGTTTTTGTTACTTTTTACTTGTTAAATTAATGACAATAACTCTTTCATTCACCTATTGTTTGTAATGATTAGATACAAAAATATCTAGGCCTCTTGCCTAGAATGGCTTGTGGGCATCCCCTTAAATTTCACTTGTCACTTCATTACTTATTATGTAAGCATAATTCTACTTAAAAGGGCGTCTGAACCCCTTCCTTCACTTGCCTACAGAACCTGACTCTAGCAAAAAGAAACCTTAAATGCAGTCTTTCCTTGTACCAAATAACAAAAATTGTAGCAGTCTATAGAAGTTTTCAATGGGTACAGCTCTTTGATTGACAGCAAGTTCAAAAACTGTAGAGCACTATACTGTAGTTCATATAACACAGCATGTAGCTGTACTGAGAGTGTTCTGATTATACACATTGGGACTTTGCATATATAATACTCACCCTGAAGTCATACACTAAGATTGCGTCAGGATGAGAATGAGGTTTAACAATTGTGGGAGGGCTATAGAGTAAATAGGGAGAACTTAAACTATTCAGGGTGAAAAGATCTCGCCTTCAAAATATGTACAGCAAGATTTAATACAAAATGTTTGCTCCTGTAGGAACTTTGATAGGAGTTACTTAGTTAGATAGAGTTTTACGGCTCAGTTTCCAACCTATTGGTTCAAGCCTTTTTTCCAGTTGTGGCTCACTGGCTTGTTTTCCTTACTCCATTGCTTATGTGGAGCATCGCGCGCAATGGCAGTAGGTTCCATTTTTAGAGTCTTTGGTATGACTCGACTCAACTTTGATAGGATAGGAAGTAACTCAAAAGTTTGTGTGACTATAAATGATATAGTAATCATTTTATGTAATGGTATTAAAAGCTTTCAGTCTTGGATTGGCATGTACTGTACATTTACCCACTGAGTAGACTAGTGTACAAGAAGTCTTTCAAGAGATTTAAACTTGTCACCACTGTTTTCATTGATGCTTCAGTTCCAGTTTCAGTTGAGTTTTTCATTTCACATAATTAACTATTTATAACAGTTACAAATGTCAACCCTGGTGAGTGGAGGATTGACAAGCTCTGTTTCTTTACACCTTAATATTAAAAATATATGTTCATGTAAATTTAAGAAGTTGGTGGATCAGTTCATCGTAGTCACCCAATTCACTGTTTGACATGTTCTTTTCTTGCATATCTCATACTTTTGGAATACTAATGTTGTATGGAAAAGGACATCTACAGCAAAATAACCCAGGTCGGCATGGGATATATGTTCTTGCTAAAAGATGCTGTGGTTTTTGAACAAAACAGGAAAAACAAAGTCAGCAGTTTATGTAACACAAATATGACATCATAAACCATTGTGAAATCTAATATTTTAACTTGCCTTTATATTAAGGCTTGTTTGATATTTCATTTTTTTATATCCTGTAATAATGGAACTAAGTTAGACCATTATGATGTATCTTTAAATCCATGCAGCATACATATATTTTGCACACTTCCTGATTTGCATTTGTACAATTTATACTCAAGTGCATCGCTTGTAAAGGCAGAAAAAAATTGGACCACTCCTTAAAATTTGTGTCCTTTTGTATGAGTAATCATTGACTTCTGGTGGTTAACATGTAAAACATAACCAAATGGTTGGTTTGTATGTTGAATTTTCTTTTCTTTTTTTTTTTTTGTTGGGAGGGAGATTTTTTTATTGTTTAGACATAGGATTTACTTATGAGATATAGCATTTGGAAAACAAATCACTGAATTATTCTGCCTGACTTAATATTTAATGAGAGCATGAAAACATAGAGAAGTAGAGAGTAAACAGGTCACCAAAATCTATACTGTTTATAATTAACATAAAAAGTGTCACCTTAACTATAAACAAGATTGCAATGTTTGTGAATTTTGGCAGGATACAGTATATTAGTAGATTCAAATTTATAGGCAAATTTATTTACCAATAGAAAAAATCTTTCTTTGAAGGAGGCTATATGAGATTCTTCACGTATCAGATGTGTAGTTCTAAACAGTTTCGTGATGTCTTCACCTTTTTAACTGGTACAGTATAACCAAAGAAGGATACATGCTCATGCACTCAATTTCATTTCAAGCTAAAGAAATGAAAGATATCTTCAATGCATGCAATTAGATTGGGTGTAATTCAAAACACTGATCCAAAGTTTAGTCTCACATAAATTATATTTCACAAGCTACGGATCTATATACCATCTCAAATGACAGTGAGCAGTCTTAGATCTTTAATTATAACATCCGGGTGTATATAACAGTCTTTTGAAAGTTCACAAACTTATCAGCTTCAAATTGAATGTAAGTGGCCTATATAAACTACCTATATGTGATGAGCAAATCTGGCTGCAGTGCACACAAGTTATGTTTTTCTTTCACAGGGGGCAGCAGACAAATATTCATATTCTTTAATAATGGTTGAATGTGATAGTTATTGACAGGAGCATGCTCTACCTTCAATTTGAGAAAAATTTTGTTAAACGGAGTTCTTCCAACCATGGGTGGTGCCAGGATTTGTCCAACAAAGGTGTTAAATTCAAGAATGAGAGAAAAGGCAGCCAGTGGCTTGAAGCTTCATCAGAGACGACGAGTTGCTAAAAATGGTGTCATGCTAACACAAAAAAACATTTCTAACATACACTTATTTAAAATTATGGTATTTATAAATTGGAGAAACCATAAGACCATATTGCAGAATATTTGGTTTTGGAAGAAGATTTGAAAAAATTACGATTGTTTTATTCCCCTATGAAGTTCATGGCCTAACTGTTCCCTGCTTTGAAAAAAATGTTGAAACCAAGACAACATCCTGTTTCATCACGTTTCCTGAGCAGATTGTGGAAGCAGAGATATTAAGTTTTATCAGTTGCCTCTCTAATTAGATACTTTCCCATAGAAAAGTTTTTGTAACAAAAGTCCCTGAAGATAGCAGCATATAAGAACATTTTACAAAACGGTTACCTTAATGTCACTGTCAAGATGACTGCATTTTCATAATATATCTTTCAGGTATTGGCATAGTATATTAAAGTACAGCAGTAATTGAGAACACACTAAAATTGGTCAAGAGGTAAAAATGTTCATTTTGATTTACTCTTATTTAATAATTCAATTAAACTAATCTACCTGCAAATCAACCAGAACATCAGGCAAGAAGAATTTTGCAAAAGTTGCACGTTTATGGGCAACAGTCCTAGTACAGTAGTTGCAGGTGAAATTTACATCAACTTGGTGGGATAATATGTAAAACCCATTTGTACAGTTAATATGATTTGTGCCAAACTATGACTTTAATAGTACGGTTACCTTGGAAAATAGAGGTGATATTTCAGTAATTCTAACACGTTATTCAGTAAGAATAAGTAAGAATATTAGGTCCACAAAGTTTTAAAGGACATAGGCGGTCACCCAAAAGCCCATTTTGAAACATAGGCTTAGTCTCACAACTTTATCAAGGTTACATGTTACATCAGTATAGGCCTAACTTTTTATATATCAGATACAGAAAAAGCTCAATTTCAAGGTAAACCTAGGTCAGTGGTCACCCTTCAGGCATTGTCTGTGGTGGAGCCAGTGTCAAAATTCTTGAGGGAGGTGGGCTCAGGTGGCAATCTAACGGCAAAGGAAAATTTTGAGGAAAAACTTTTCTGATGTGGTGCAGTGCAAAACTGAGCCAAAATCACCTGCCCCAGATGTGAAGGTCCAAGGGGAAAGGCCCAGAAACTCTGCTTTTTTAGCATATCTCTGGATGAAAACTCAGAAACCTGAGGAGAGGTGTCTATCAGCCTGCTATAATTTTTTTTTCTTTTTTTTTAGGGTGATCTAACTTTTACCTGTCTAACTTGGGGAAGCAAGTGGGGAAAGTAGGAGGCAAGGAAAAAATATGAGGGGGAATTGCCCCTTCTTGTCTCTCACACATTCTACCCCCCCCCCTCCCTGTAGTCCCACCACTGGATATTTGGAATTATTCAATCAACTGAGATAAACTGGCCAACTGTCACATGATTCTCAAGAGCTGTATACTAATCCATGTTGGAGAGACTGCATGTTCCCTTTAAGGTGATTATTACTCAAACCTTTACCAGTGCTCTCACAGTTTGAGTTTAACTTATCAAAAACAGCAAAATGTGTACTGGTTTAACACAAACCATGCATGTCCAGGCTCTAAAAATGCAACTTTTCACAGATTTACTTTTTCAAACAAGGCAAATTCACTATGGCACCAATCACTATGTGGGCTATGTAACTTTTTTATTACGTACGTAAAATGCGTCATTAAAATTGGGTAAGGCTTCTGAAACAATTCTCAGACAAATATAAACAGTGGTTTCTTTTCTATCAACATTTAGCAGTTTTCATTAACAACGTATGACGTTTTTACATCCTTGAGGATTTCAGAATCCAGCTTATATGAAGGATTAAACACTGTTCGACAACTGTTATTTACAAGTTGATTGAGAGTAAGCATTAAGTGGGTGTCAACTGACTAATTGAAACAATGATGGCATACAATGGTTGTTTGGATAGTTTAATCATCAGGCTTGATGAAAGACTGGTGTCCTGGTTCGTTGATGATGAAATGTGATATAAATGGTTAGACCGCGTAAAACTGCCTGAAAGTAACTCCTGTGGGCAGTGATACTTTCATACTTTCAGATATTTCAGCAGAAAAACAAAAACTATTATAATTTATTGGTAAAGGAGATGAATACTTGATTTAATCTGAAAAATTTCATTGGTACTGTACTACGTAGCAATAAGTACACCAGCTAAGAAGAAAATATGCTTTTATTTCATTAATAAAGTAAATGTTATTACTCTAATTTATAGCACTATTTGTCTGCTTTGTGTTCCTTTTAAGGCTTTTACTCATGAGACCTGTAAATATATGAATCACTTGAAAGATTATCATCTAGAATTGACAAGCTAGGAATTGAAAACCAGAAGACATATTAGTGACATTCCTGTGAACAACCTTACCATTTATGCTTTACTTTGTTAACACATCCTGTTTAAATTTTTCAATAAGTAAGACATTAAAATCCCAATATGTAGCAGCAAACAGTACCAATCCTTCGAGACAGTGAACGAATTCTAAATTATCATTAAGAATTAGACTGCATGGCTGATCAGTAAACATAATCTTGGATGGCTTAAAAAAATGTTATCACACCAGAGAACCATACAAGGCTCTAAATAACTTAACTTGTACTGGCCCTCTTCATACTATCCTTTGAATAACATAATCTACCTCATGAAAATTTCTTTTCTTGAAATAAGAATATGGTTAATGCAAAATGGCAGTCACTCCACAAAATAAAGCATTGTCACTCTGAAAACATACTTATCAAGTGCTGACAATTGAAAAAAGGGCCAAGGACCCATTACTGTAAATTAAACCAAAAGGTTATACATATAAGTTCAGGTACAAAAGTCTATCTAACCTAACCTAGCCTCTGTGTCTTAAGGTTAAAGAACGAACATTCTTGTTTAAGTTGGGAAGTCACTAAAAGGCTCAACTCTCAACCCAAACAGTACCAGCTCTCCTAACCTTCTTACTTAAGCCCCTCCCACAATTGTCTGAAATCCATCCTCATCCAGACATAATCTCACTTTATTGCTTTAAGATGAGTATAAAGAACCTCAATGTGTATTAATCAAAACTCTCTCTCTACAGTTCATGCAGTGTAATGTAAGCTTTTACTCTGCATTGTTTGAATTATCTGTCAATCAAAGAGCTGAGCCAACTGAGAATTTTGGTAAGCACACACAAGAATTGTAGTTTGGGATGAGAAGATTGGTCCTTTTAAATCTATTCTTCTGCATGACTGCAGTTCAAAAATTTCGAACACAGTTATATCCTGCCCTTCAATGTATTAATCTTCAATTACAGACTAATGATTATGGCATATCACAAAGTACTTTGGCATGTTGCTAAACTTTCTTCTACCAAACAATTTCAAATACAATTTAAAAGGTCACTTCAAAATGCCACAAAACATATGCTACATAAAGCTAATCTAAGTTTGTTGATGGGTGCTGACTGTACAGAGAGATGTCCTTTGGAGAGTGAATCCTTAATTTTTTTTTTTTTTTTTTTTTTTTGAAGGAACATTTTATTTCTGCCTTCAAATACATATATACATACAGACAAATATATACAAAGTTTTGTTCAATAAAAATAGTATTTACAAGTATTTACAGGAATTAATTTAACTCAACACACCTAATTTTGTCAGTACATTTTACATTTCAATATTGAATCAAAACAAACGCAAAATTAATTGTCAGTTTAATACAAACAAAATTAGCATCACACTTTTTAAAGAAAAACTTTATAATCCCATCTTATTTTATTACGGTAAATTAATTGTCAGTTAAATACAAACAAAATTAGCATCACACTTTTTAAAGAAGAACAAGTTTATCTTACACAAAAAAGTAAGTATTTTAACCTCACAGTTTTCTTTCTTTTAAGGAAGAACTTTATTCCCATCTTGAAAATATATACATATGTACATATATAATGAATGCTTCATTTTTACAACCAGTGCCAACCCTGTAATTGACCAAGAAAATTTTTCAAAGAGTGTAGGGTGTCATAGTCACTTTAAAAATGATCCTTGGCACTCTACTATCTGAGAAAGAGTAGTTAAAACATGAAAACTTTAAAAAAAATGAAGGCCTAATAGTGGGATCTTAAGGCAGGTTATTCTAAAATATGGAAATATAATTTCAATTGAATGATTAAAACCAAGAACAGTATGACCACATTAATTGTTATTCATCTTGTTGACTTTTGTAAAAGCAGCTACTCTGAATACATGGCTAAAAGATTATTATACCATCACCTAGCAACTCTGAAAACAAAAATACAAAACTTAGCAGTATGGAAAAATTAGGATCATAAAGAATAGAGTACTGTCAAATTTACTGTCATTAAAAAAATTGTAGGAGGGGAAATCTGCAATTGTTAATTAGGAGCAAGGGCAAAAGAGAAGGTCATTGTGCATGTGTGGCCCTTTGTGACACCAGATCATTTTAAGTTTCACTGGTCAGTATTCCCATAGGGGCTGGGGATGCAGAAAATGCCCATGGTATTCCCCAGGTCTGTCCAAATGACACTTTATGAAACGTTCGTGGTGGGTTGTCATATTACAATACCTGTCCTTCCTGGTAACAAAATCAAACTATTTGCAGTTACATATTTATATGATCAAAGACAAAATTACAAAATTGGAGGATATTCTCCAATGGACAATGGATGACCACTCTGTACAACTCCCCTCTCCCACTTCACTGGCACTCCCTTTGGTCAATGTTCATTGCTCATACAATACAAACAGGGGACTTTGTGAGCCAGAAAATTTGTGCTGTGTATCCGAACTTGAAGGGAAACGCATAAACGTGTGATCTGCAAGGTATGACTCTCTGCCCAAACTAAAAAACACCCTGCCTTATAATACTATCCAATTTTGCTACATTTTATATCTGGCTTGATTTACTCCAATTCACTCAAGCTTGGACAGGAGTGCACTTTGAAAATGTTTTGGTTATTCCTAATCCATTGCCAAATCCGACAGCTTGAACCAGCCCAAATTTAGAGATGATGCTTGTGTATTCTGTAAATTCGCAGCCTTGCCATTCACTTAATATAAGGGACTCCTTGGGTAAATTGCTATAAAGTGATTATACTGTAGTTCACTGACTGCTCACTGCCAGTCTGATGATGGGTCGGTTTCACAGTTGCAGTGGTCTGTGTAAAAGTCATTGCTTTAATGGTATCATTATAATGTAGTTGGAGCTGTCAAGTATTATGCTGCAGTTGGCCATGATACTGTCATTTAGTGTGGCATTTTGACTCCCATATCAAGATTCCTTGTCAGATAAGTGGTAAAAAATACACCTAAGAAGTGGAGCATTCGACCTGATATCACCTCAAAAGAATTAATGGCACAGTTTTGAGTTGACATTATAGGACAAAGTTGACATTTCTGGTTGGCCTGAATTTGACAGTGTCTATTTATTGCTACTGAAACATGGGGCAGTCTTAAGCTATAAACAGATGAATATAGAGCATTTTCTCTGACGTCACAAATCCTGTCCCTTTCTTGACCATATTGTTGTCAGGAATCCTGCTTGAACCTGAAAAAAGGGGATTATTATTGCCAAACCCTAAGTCCACAAATGATGGTGCCTAGCTTGGCCAAAGTTACAGGTGGGTTCAGGAGGACAAAAGCTTGCTTCAAGCATTCACAGCCCCTGCAAGGTGCAATCTGAAAGGTTTTACAAGCTGTTTAAGTTCAAACATTGCTACAAAGTTGTTGTTTTCTGAAATAAGAAACCAAGATACTGACATTTTGTTTTTATTTATGGTTTTATTTTTATGGAAATTAATATATTGACCATTTTGCAGGCTGGATTTCTAATTTGCACCAAATAATACATAGACATGAGACACATTTATTAATAAATCTTGTAATATAAAGAGAGGGACAGACCCAGGGACCAGACGTGGGGGCTTTGGGAGCTAGATTCAGCCCCCCCCCCCCAGCACATCATCTGCAGTGGTATATTGGGAGGCCTTTAAATAGTTTGGGCTGCCTTAGACTGCATTTTAAAACTTTCATGAAAATGTTGGGCGGCTTCAATGGTTAGCCCACACACTTCAAAATTTGCTCTGTGCTCTGTAAGGCCATATGTGGCTAATGTTATCCTTTTTTTTTTTGCCTCCTTCATTTTGAGGACAGTTGTAAAACTAGTATGTTCTGATAGTTTTATTTTGTAAGTTAAAATTGTGTCCTTGAAAACCATCATTATCAATAAACAAACAGAAGCTAACTGTCCGACCAGTAATGAGGAAATTAACAGGGTTAACAAAATAAATGGAACACTGGTCAACAATCTATGCCATTATTTGTGCATAGGCAACACTTTATTCTAGATTCAAATATGACGCAAGTTTACCTTCAGATATAAAGACTGTTGTATATGGTTCAATTAAGTCCACCCCATTAGTCACTTTTGACAGCAAGGGGGGATACTTGGGCCATAGTCTACAACTTCCTGCCCACATCGGGATTCAAAGTTAAAGGGCCAAACCTCTCACCCAAACTAAAATTTTGGTACCCGGGTACCTAAATTCTCAATTGGCTCAACTCTTTGATTGACAGCTAATTCAAACAATGCAGAGTGCCAAAGGTTATATTCAACAGGATGCATGGTACTGAGAGTGTTTTGATTATATATAAATTGAGTTTTTCTATACTCACCCTAAAGCAATAAACTGGGACTGTGTCTGGATGGGGATGAATTTCAGACAATTGTGGGAGGGGCTTCAGTAAGAAGGTTAGGAGAATTGGTACTGTTTGGGGTGAAAGATCTGGGCCTTTAAATCAGAAACAACAAACCTAGTACAATTACACATACACTAAAGCAGAGATGTGCAACCTTCCACACATGGGCTGCATGCATGTCACAACTGTACTTGTTAAGAACTGGACAACAAAACCCCATGACATCAAAGGCGATGTGGGCTATAACTGGTATAAGACTTTGTTACATGATCTGTGCCTTAATTCATGTGATATGCTTTCATCCTATTCACACTGCCTGAAAATCAATTATTGTCAATAGAGACATACTTGACTAATTAACCCCAAATGTTAGGTTTAACCCTTTACCGTTGTTTGGGCCCGTTTGGACCCAAACGGAGAGCTCGGCTGTCACCCATCTTTACTGTTTCACGCGGAGCTCGAAACTGCGAGTAGCTACCAGCAAATTCGGCCACAACAACGAGAGAGACAATAGTTTAAGGTCACGGGGTCAATGGCCTACGGAAGCTGATGCGGGGCGTGCTACGTCCGCTTTTCCGCCCACTCCCGAGCCGCGCAAATATGCCCCGATCGGAGCACAACGGTAAAGGGTTAATACTTTTTGGATATTTTGTATTGCATTGTATATACATACTGTCAGTCAATTAGCCTGATGGGACAGTAGACAAGTGTATATGTAATTAGTGTACTTCACTCAGTCTTTGAGATGATACAATATACAGTAATCAGGCAGAGAACTTAGGATCATATGTTTCCATTTCAAAAATAAAGAAGGAAAGTTTCATCTTGTATGGCCCCTTCAGTGATTTCCTACAGTCCTGGAGATGTCTCAATTGTCATTGGCCACCACAAACCTAGCACACTTAACAAAAAGGAAGATGAGGTGCTATACATCAGTGCTAGACATACTCTCAATGAATGTTGTCAGGCAACAAGTGCAGATTCAAAGGAGGGGGGGTCCTGCAGCCTTAACTTTTTTTTTACCATATCAACAATCATAAAATAAATGAAAATTAGCATAATGTTGGTCTAAAAGAGATTTAAAGCCCTTTTTCATGATCTTACATGTGGTCATAAAAACATCGGTACGATGATGCAACTTACAAATGTATCATTGAGTCGACTGATTCACCAACAAATCTGATCTACATCCAACAGGTATGGTGGCCACTGCTCAAATATTTAATTATACTTTTCATCTAAGTTCCCTACAAATGTTCAAACACTTTTATGACGATGATCGTGAACAAATGAATGATTGCATAGACAGGACTTCGAAGGCAGCTTTTCATGCTCATTCCCATTGCAAAAAAAGTGGAAACTATAAACTGATAAGATTCTACATACAAGCCCAGCACATCCAAATTCCAGCTGTCTGCAGGGTCACGATTTTTTAAATTTTCTTTATGCTCCACACCAAACCATTATGGTGCTACACTTGTTATAGGCAGGACTGCATACAGTATTTTGGGCAGAGGAGCTAATCTAACCTACCCAAACCTCTCTTTCCCTATACTGTACTCATACCTCCAATTTTTCAAAAGTCTACATCAAACCTGTAAATGCCTGTTTTAGCAATTACTATTCAACGAAACTGTTTTGAGAATGTTCTGGTGAATGCAGTTTAAAAGATTGAATGTAAAGGTCAGGTCCCTTTTCAATATCACCCATAAATCGTAGGTTATGTCCGCTTCCATCAATTTTTCATTTCTTATATATGGCCAGTTCAATCAAAAGGGTTGCCCACCCCTGCACAAAACTATATATGGAAGATGTGTAATCTCCAATTGAGTTTGTGACTGAAAATCTTTGTTTGCCACTGCTTCCAGTGCATTGTAAAAAAATCATGAACTTTTCTGCAAAAATTAGTGGCTAATCAGACCATGCACCCTGAAGCCAGGCCTTAATAGTGCTTTCACACATCAACTACACATCTCTCGAATTTTTAGGTCTTGTAAGTGGCATTGATATGCATACTGTACACTGCCTAATGGTGTGGAAAGAATTCTAATTAACACCCTCAACAGTAGCCCAATTACCTATCAAAACAAAATAGAAAATAATTCAAACCAAGGCTCCTTATTGGTCAGATTAATAATTGACATGTTGTATGAACAAGCAGCCAACAGGAAGAACAGATCCATCAAAATACCAACCTAAATAAATCTTTACAGAAAATTTGACGAATGATGGCAATTTAACATTTAAGTGGAACTAAAAATTTCAATAAAGAAATGAAGGGGGTACGTACTGCAGAACTTTTAAATAATTCATGAAGTTACACAGACACACAGCTGTCTATATTTAGAGGCCTTTGCAATTTACTTACTGACAAAATTGATGTAAATTCTTACAGTATAATCACTGCTTTGCTGTGAATATACAGCAGCCACATTCTGAAATACAAGTGTAGTCAACAACTTTGACCAAATTCTGTGAACACAATGCATCAGGCTTCTTCATTGAACAGGGGGTTATTGTTTTTGACAATGTACCCGATTCATTTGAAACAAAGGAAAAAAAGAAAAAAAAAAGAAATAAAAAGGCATCAAGAACCTAACAGATACTGTTGTTCCTTGCTGAATGTATTAAACTGAGCCATTATTCCCTTCATAGCATTTACGTAAATTTTGCCACTAGAAGAATCCAGACAGCATGTGATGGTCTGATTTCAGTTGGCCGTAACTGGGGTTTATCATCTTTTAATCTTTCAATTTGCTTGCTTAGCTGTACCATGGATGGTTGTACACTAAATTGTATCTCGATTCCTTCGATTTCACTAAATATGAGGTTTTGACATTCTTGTAGACAGTATATGAAGATTTAAGGTTGATAGACCCCACTAATGGCTGCCTATGTAGTCACTTAATACTTGTAAGCGCTGAATGGATTTATCTACATTACTGTGTTGACCCCAACATGGCCTTCAAATTTGTTAAACACTGAAGGCTGTCTACCTCCTTATAGTATTCAATCTTGAGATACATCTTGTTCACAAGGTTTTATTTGTTTGCCTTTAAGTGACCTTTGATGACTTATTACCCCTGTTACATAGTGTAACAACTTTTTCATCTACCATAACAATTACACATATCAAATATGATATCCAAGCTTCCTAACTCTTGAGAAATTGATATTCTTGAGATATTAGCAACTGAATGTGACAAATTTTCTGCATAGAAGGAACTTGAAGCAAGCAGATGTGATGTCATGGATTCACATTGTTGGCCAATATTTTGTTTTTTTTTATGCAAATAAACTTTGATACATTGATAACATACTGTATCCCTGTGTATCCTGAGCAATGAAATGCTAAAAACTTCATATGCCTTGGGGGAAAAATAGCATCAATTCAAGGTCAAACTATATACGACGAGAAATAAAGAAAAACACAGTATTGGCCAACAATGTGAATCCATGACATAAAACCTGCTGGCTTCAAGTTCACCTTTTTTAGAAAATGTGTTGATTTCAGTTGCTTGAATCTCAAGAACTGAACATGGGAAATGAATGAAATTTTCACCAGAATACTCAGTATATCTCCGTCTCTAACACATCAAAAATAAATTTGGCTCCGGACAACTTGTTTAGCTGATTAATGAACAAATCTGTATGCCCTAGGTAGAATCCTAAAAACATAGATCTGCCACCATTCTCCAAAGTACATTTGTTGCTGGTATGCGGGGGTAATTTAAAGGGCAAATGCAGTCACCGCAATCTGAACAAGTATAGCAGTCTATACTAGTTTGTGAATGGCTCTTGACAATCATGTGACAATGTGTTATTCACTGAATTGTGAAATTCACAAGCAGTAATATCTTGGTTAACCTTGAATGTTGACTGTTTAAGCCTTAAAATATCCTGAAAGCTTCTTGGAAGTAAAATAACAAAAAAATGACAGAAAAATAGCAAAATTTAGTAGTTGTTTCAAAATCATTTGGGGCCAATGCTCTTGACCTTTAAAGAGAGAGACCTAAGAATTCACTGCACCAATGCCACTTATGACAATAGATCTGCCCACAGTACAGTATTTCTGCCTGACTTCAATAAAAACAAAATACTTGGAAAAAGAAATCTTTCCAGCTCATTTCTTTTTACACGCAATGATCAGTTTAGAGTACAAATCTTTTTTTAAATTCTCCCTACAGCTGTCACCTGAGGCTCCCTGTCCCCAGGTCATGCAGCTAAAATATTAAAGTCAACGATCTGTAGAGGGAGCCCGACTTGGCATCAAATTTGAATGCATACCCTTTGAGGGATAAGTTATCACTTGATCACCATAAGGTACTGCTTGATGTCTCCACAGAAGCCACTCATAAATGTAATATGACTGATATCAAAACATATTTTTTTAAACTTAGGGAGCTAATTATTTTTTGATAAGGGAACTTTCCAGTATTTTATGCTCAATCACAACAGTTTTCCCCTGCTGTCAAGTGATAAATACAATGATTGCATATTATTAAATTTACCTTCCATGTTTTCAAATTTCAATGAAGAAATCATAAGCTTCACTTGCATTTAAGCTTTTCTTTACCTAAGGCTACAGATGCAAGATTTTAATCACGTCAGCACCTTTGAATGGTGAACACACATCTTTACGAGTATAAAAAGAAAAGTACGTACCCCATTAAATTTGATACTACGCAAGACATTTTGTGAATGTTAAAATACAGGCAGCTTTAGGAATCTTTAATATTCATGAGTTTCTGATACAAATGCAGAAGTCTTTGCATGCATTATTCATAATGGCAAGCATATTCATACCACATATTGTTATGGCTAACAAATAAAAAATGCTTATTTAGTTTTTGCGGTGACAGATATTTCAAAGAGTGCACCAGTAAACAGAATCAAGTATGAAGCTTTTAATACACTAGTACCAAACAACATGCAGTGCTAAGACCTGAAGAATGAAGAGACTCTTGATATACTTGACATGCTTTCACACCAAAGCAAAAACATGTTGAAGTTTATGTGCCAGATGTCAAAACTGTTATCTCAGGATGACTAGGACCATTTCTTTATCAGGAAAACTAAAAAATTCTCCCATATTTGTATTAAGATAACTACAAGACCAATTGGTCAGTTAGCTGCTCAGACCTGAGTTTAAACAGATGACAATGAAAACTTACCTGTGAGTAGATCCCCACATGGGTCTCCGGAGGAAAAATGGGGGGGGGGGGAGTTAGGGAGCAAAACTTTTTCAAAGGAAATAATTTCCTCCCAGAAAAGAGTTAAGATGCTACATTTGAAAAAGTGACAGGGGCACAACCAGGAATTTGTCATGTGGGGAGGAGGGAGCTCAGAGACAGACTCTCAGCACTATATGCTTCCATGGGTTGGAACAAAGTTTGGGCCCAAAATGGCACATAGGCCTGCCTATTACATATAATTAGGAGAAAACACTAGCAATATCAGTTAACAAATTTGTTGCTATCATTTTTTTTTCTTTGTTTTCTAGTTCCTTTTTCAAGTTTTTATTTTCCAGGGGATGGGCATGTGCCTTCTTGAGACTCCCTTGTTCTGGACACTCATGGATCACTGGTCAAGGCAGAAGCCAAGTTTAATGGCCATAGCCTGTGATTCAACAAAATAGTAAGAGCTTCCTCCTTGATCACTAGGAGAAATTTGGCCATTCCATCCCTTACACAAAATATATGCTACAGAAGTTTAAAATCAATGCAATGTGACTCTGTTCCAACTTGAGTACTGTCAGGCAATCATATCAAATGACCCTTGGACATCATTTGACCTAACTTTTTACAAACAGCTAGAAGCCCTTCAAAAGTTGATATATAACATGTTTGGTAACTATCAGACTCACAGGTGCAAAGCAATACAACACTAACGACAATCCCACCTTTTGACTTCATATAATCTTGTATTACTTTGGATAAAAAATCTGTATACAACACTAAAGAACCACAAAGTAAGGAATTATACAGCAACCACCTTTCAAAAAACATAGAGCACTATTTATAGTGGGAGGAAATTCATTTGGAAGGTATTCACAAATCAGACATTTATGACCCCTAAATGACCTTTGACCCCAACTCTCTGGACACAACACGTAGCCCTGTGTTCAATGATCAATATGTCCAGGTTTCTTTAAACTCCTTAGACAAATGTGAGTCTGAGAGAATTAAAGGGAATTGTAAACAGAATGCAACAGCCCCTTTCCCCTTCTACCAACAAAATGTAGGCAGCAATTTGCATTTTTCTGACAATTTTTTTCTTTAGGCAAATATGCTGAAATTCTGAAAAAAAGTACTCACTCCATTGACTTGACAAACCCAATAGATCCTCTCTCCCCCCACCTTCAAATTAAAAGAAGTATCATGTTTCTGTGCAGTTGGCATCACATACTGCAATTGAAACTTCCAGCTCATGGAAACAATCTGGTGTGAATTGAAATTTTACTGTCGGAGTCATCTTCAAAATCTAAACAATGCCATCAAAGCATTTTGTTTCATCATTTACAGAAAGATGGGTTCATTCAACTTGGTTTTTCATGTTGAGATGTAAATGAAAGAGAAAGCAAGAAAGTTCACGGGTGGTCTTGCCTTTTCTTGCATATCCTGCTACGTTCTCACATGGTAATTACTTTTTACTAAATAAGAAAGAAGTTTTGCACTCTTCTAGAATACTAAAATACTTATTTCAATTACCTAACTCTCTCTTTTAGTGATAATATCAGCAAGATACTTGAACTATAATAAAACCATACCAACCTCTGGGTAAGTTTAATATATTCAATAAGTCAATATTTCCCACAGGTCAAAGTGCCCTACAAATAATCTTTTTTATCCTGAGGCAACTTGGGTATAGCATAAAAAATGGTGGTAGCCTGCTGTCTGCGAGCTTTCTTAACACCGAACCTAGCGTAAAATGTTTTAGAGGCAGGACAAATTTAGCATGAAGAACAGGATTTCAAATGATGTAAAGTTGCATCACGTTTAACTTATCAGTCTTACCACTGGAAACGTGTACTTTATAGTAAATGTTAAAATATTCTAATTCAGTGGCCATGCCGTGAGTCACAACAGGATAAAATGTGTAGTCTGACTTAAACCAATTGGTTAGAAACGTGACTTAGTTGTGAAGCCTCAATAAACTAACCTTTCCACTCCAATTCAATTCCTTTTGATTTATTTTTTCATTCTTTTTCATCAACATGATTAAATTCTACTTAAATTACTTCATTCATATGTGATGGACAGGGATGAAGCTAGCCAAATCTGAGTGCTGGGTAATTGCCTAATCTGGGGAAGGCACCTCACAACACCTCGTGTCATCTACCTCATTTTTCAGCCATCAATTTTTCATTTTTTCATCATTTTACTTCAGGGAGCAAATTTGGGGCTAGTTTGAGGTCTCGTTTGTGTTGGGTGGAGAGACACGTGTTTGCCTGGAGTGCTGAGCGGGAATATTGAGTGCTGGGTGTGGCTGCCCAGTGCTGCCCACCATAGCTACATATCCCTGGTAACGGACAAAAGGTAAAAGCATTGTTTTTTAAAGCTGGTGATCAATCAGGAACGGAGGATGGCATATCTTACCAACTAGGCTCAATCTGATGAGAGATGTGTGAAGTACATAATCTTGGATAAAACTACTGTTTCTCCTTCCAATGTCGACCGCAGCTATGATGTTCATTGTACATAGTCTCTCTTTCAGTGTAACCACTATCATGCTGTACACGGCATGAAGCCACTCTTTCAGAGGCAAATTTGGGTGGGGGAGCAGGGGTTTTTATGTAAGCCTACTAACTGAGATCCACATATGATATGATCAAGTGTCCCAGCAGTTTTGTCCAAAACTGTAGTTCGAGACACACACACTGAAAAAACTGCAACTCTCCTGGGTACGAAAAATTGCACAAGTGAAACAAAATGAAAAAATGTTGCTCTATCCTCACAGATTTTATTCAAAATCACAGAAATCAATTGGAAGTCCTACAGTGTATTAGTACCTGCCGGCAGTATTGATTGCATACAAGCCTGTGACACTCTACCAGCTCTTGGGAAATTAAAAAAAAAGCTTGTTTGGGGGAAAAGAAAGAGCCTTGTATAACTGCAATTTAAGATGCGTCAATTAATAAAAAAATAATAATTAATTAATAATTTAATGTTGTTATTAAAACCAACCTCCATTTACCTTGACTGGGGATATTTATCAAATTAACTTCAAAGGCGGAAATAATATAATATATAATTCTGAGAAAAAGCAAATGCCTATCAACCAGTCAATGACACTATATAATAATCTTCAACAGAGGATTTCAAGCCATCTTTATTTTTAGAAGGTACACTTGCTGGAAAGTTGCTTTAAAACAAAGTTCTGCTAAAATCTCACAAATTTACTTCTACTCTACCAGTCGTCTTTTATGATATTTCAGAACGTAGCAGGTAAACCAGAAAGTTGATCCTCATAAATTACACAATTCAGGGAAATAAAAGCCCCCAAATGCCCATGGCCCAAGGGGAAAAAATAGGAAAAAATAGGAACTAAAGCCTGGTAGTCTCCCGATCTTTCTTTGGTCTCTCCCCTCACCTCCTCTTCATCTCTGTGATCAATGTGCAACTTGTTTCAGATGGGTGACTGAACTGTCAATGCTTTAGTATTGTGTACATGTAATTACTGACATTAAATATTCCACTACTCCTGGTTTTATAGTCTAGAAATACTTTGCAACCCACCTGAAAAATGCACAGATATGCTTGAAACCCACCTGGGAACAACTAATTACCCACATTTGGGAATGACATTACATTTTTCAATCTTTGATGTTTCCATGTTCAACAATTTTTGAAGTTCTTGCATTTTGAGGTAAAGTTAACCAGTTGTCTGGATTTACCCACATGTCCTCTTCTTACTGATGAACAGTGGCATCCAGTTCATTTCGATACTTTGTAAGAAAAAACAATAATATATGACGCTTACAAGTGATGTGACAAATTAATTGAAAGTTGAAAGTTACAAAAGGATGTACTCTTAAAACTTTAGTATGCTTATGTAAAAAGCACTATTTGGAAGTTCTATGCAGAAAAGGTAAACATTAATCTAGACGATATGAGTGAACATCAGTAATGTGGATATTGCATAAATTAATTCTAGATCAATAGTTCTCTATGTAATGCTTGAAACACTTGCTTTTAAAAGAGGAAATCCGTTTAACAGTGTTGAATTTCATTAAGAAGCGTATTCCATGTAGAGGGCGCTCTTACATGTAAACTTTATTGAAGCAACTTTGAATAAAAAACATGAAAAGTTGAGGTAACTGGACTGCCTTGTGTTATGGACGTGTGTGTCCCTGTTAAATGATAATATTTGTTGAAAGTATGGTGGGGCAACATTGTGTACGATGTGGTATAAGGGCAAAGCTTGCTTCTTTGATTTGAATTAGGACAGTGAACTTCAATAAATGTAGGAACGCAAAAAAGTTAACTTGAAAAGTTTATTGAGTCAGCAGAGCACCCTGCCAGACTGCCCCCTTTTGCAGTGTCGTAATAGTCATGTGTGTCTTACTTACTGACAGGCAGTGCTGAATATGTGGTGAGATGAGGGTAATGTAGATAGAATGAAGGATAATCCTTGGCACTGTTAACAGTGCATAAGTTTTGACAGAAGTCCAGTACATAAGCAATTTTAATTTAACACTTATAAAGTCAATATGTAGCTTCTAAGTTAAGCCATCTTCAATTAAAATCCCTAGAAGATTAGTACAGTTAACTTTTTCCAATGATTCAACCAGTGCTTTGGACTCAGTTTCGTGCTGCATCTGAAAATTTTTGCTCCCCCCCCCCACATTATCCACTGTCCTTATTTCGTCCTCCAATTTTGACATTCTGGTGCCGGGCTGTTGTGCTACCCGGCTCTCAAAATCTCCACCCACTACTTGCCATCGATATCATCATCACCACCTCTCACAATTAATTTCTTACCCTAACTGGACATGCTTACATTTCTTTAGAATTGAGTGGTAACTCATCGTTTTTTGTTAGCACTCTTAAATCTGCAAAAATTTTTCCAAAGAGGGTAGACAGTGACTCCCCTTAGACTGCTCCCTCAGAACAGTCACCACAAATTACCTGTCTCACAAAATGGTCTAGTGACAACACTGATGGTAACCCTAATTTTCAAAAATTAACTATAACCTTGTCATGACTGGAAACTTCTTTAAGATATGGATGGTAGTATTCCATTTTCAACCTGTTTGTTTCTACACTAATTTCACATTATACAATGGAAGTAACCTTCTACAGAATGTCTCCATTACATTTATGTGCATAATATTGATTCAGAAAAGTGCGCATGTCTTATGTGTTCACCCCAAGAGACCCCACAAAAATCCAACAAAATATGTCCTTAAAGCTTATAGCTCAAAATGCCAGTAATAAAGGACTTCTATCCTGACACTTAAGTTTAGTGGACTTTCAACAAGTTTGGGGGTAAGATCATCTGTTGTAAAAAAATCAATGGATTGCATGTCAGTTGTATTCACACATGAGGCCAAAGAGGCATCTACACATTCACAAACAACATTAAGTGCTAACTTTCCATTTCGATTCAATCTCCATGCAAGGACCTTGACCAAATTTCAACTTGACAGTTTTAAGAACAGTACAAAATCCTGAGGGAGTGAGAAAATTAGTCACTGTAGATGGATCGGGTGTGTCCTGCATAATACCCCAATTTAAAGGCCATATACCTATATCCATGGGTTGACAGGTTCAACCTCTTCCTGCAGTATTGTAAGAACTGACCCATCTCTACTTCGTCTCAATATCCCACATTCCTCTGACACAAAGGAATAATCCAGATGGAGACAAAAGTGGCTTCACAAACCAAAAAAGTTTGGTTCACCAAGGAACGAGAACACTCATTTCATATAATATTCATATTCTTGTGATTTCTATTAGCCAATGGGGAGCACGAATGGAACAAAACTTTGTTTTAGATCAAGACAACAAAATAAATTTTTCCCTTGAATTTGATCCTAACCAAGATGTTAAGCACCTAAAATGATGACTGCCTACACTTTCAAACCTGTTTGAATGCCTTGTGCTACCATTATCATGAATAACTTTGAAAATATTCCAAATTAACCTGTTCAGAATAACATACAAGTCACAGAGCATTGTTATCAGTATAAATACTAATCTCAACACTTCAGAACTGGTATATTAGAAAAAGTGTGACAGCATAACTGAGATTTAAAAATAGCACTGATCTAAAAATGACCATGGAGCCAGAGATGTATGTGTCGGCTGGATGCTCCACCCTCTTTTAAAGTCAAAATTAGTGCTATATGTGCTCCCTGACTTCAAGGGGTCTGAACAAAGTCGGGTTTAACACATCTCCTACCATGGGAGGGCTACCCTGGCTAGCATGTTCCTACTGATTCCTTGATGCTGATCGTTACGTTAATAAGCCCCAATAAACCTCTTGTCCTTGGCCCCGCAAAATCGCTGGATTTGCGGGTTAAAGCTAGTCCCTCTTAGTTATTGAATTTATTGGCCCACTTTGTTATCTGTCCTTCGTCAATAACTGATCTTCCCTCTGCAACCTCGCACCTGCAGGAATGTATGTTTGTATATATTGAACCCGCATATCAAGCTATTTTGCTGGTCCCAGGAAAAGAGGTTCTTTGGGGCTTATTAACATAATGATTGCCCAAACTCAGTCAACTGGAAAGTTTGTGGCCAGCCCACTACAAGGCTTTTAACTTCTAATTTCACTGCTCTGTGCCAGAGCTGTTAACCCCCTCCTGCCCCTGGTTTTAGAGACAGGAATTGTGTCATTGAATCATATGTACAGGTGATGAATGAGAGAACAAACCACTGATCTGAGATCAACTTTATCTCACATTGTGTTCCTACTTAATTACTTAGCTGAGCAAATAAGTATGAACTCCAACATGTTCAAGCTACAGGGATCTGATTTTGGGGTACAAAAGCATTTCCATTTGCAAATTGATCGATCCCACACAAGGCACCAGGTCCCAATTTGATCCCCTTCTCATACTCAGGTGGGAATACACTCTGTGGTGATGGCTCAACAGAAGTCTTTATGGAACTTGTCATCAGTCTCTTTGAAAGTTGTTTCCTCAAGACATAAGTAGACAGAGCAACTCCGACGAGGTGCAAAAGTGTTGCAGAGTTGCACAATATGTCTATAAAATAACCCATCTAGTGACAATGCCACTCCAATAAAAAGCAAAACTGACTAAACCCAACATATGTCTTCTTACTGTAACTACCTTTTTTTCTTTCTCTCTTTCATTTTAGGTGATGTCTTTGCAGGGAATATTACGGTCCAAACTGAAGCCAAAACCACTATGAGGAAACGGTATCCTTTTCTACATTTTAAATAATGTTTAGAAAAAGGAATCAATGATATGCTTCGAGAGACGAAGATTCCAATATAAGTTGATTGAAATTTCCAACTTTCATTGGATGTGACATACACAGTTGGAAATCAAGCATTACACGAACATCAGATCTTATTCTACGAGCTGCTTCCTTCCATTAGAGTTTCAAAATGGAAGGATCCAATATTGAAGGTTGTCCTGAAGGTCTAAATGCTACTATAGTAATAGGGAATTCTACCAGTAGTCATTTCCTTTACTTCCCAATCGAGCGAAGCATATTCTCAATTGTAGTGCCATTTGTAGTGGCTTTTGGATTGACCAGCAACATATTCCTGCTTTTTGTCATATTTAAAATGGAGAGTATGAGGACAATAACTAATATTTATCTCGGAAGTTTAGCCATTGCGGATCTCATCTATCTTAGCACAGGACCACCCATAAATTTTATTGCAATGCAGCAGTCACCTGTCAAAGCTGACCGCTCTTCCATCGTTGGATCTTCTTTTGGATGCGCAATGATTCGCATTCCTAACTGGGTCACCTACTATGTGTCCATACTACTGATAACCGCAGTTACCCTTGAAAAATACTGGGCAATCTGCAAGCCAATGTATTACCGTGGCATCAACAACATTATGAGAACATTGAAAATTGTGGTTGGTATTTGGTTAAGTTGTACTATAGCAGGTTCACTCTTTTGTGGAATATTCTGGTCAAACTATCAACAACTCTGCCTTCAGTGGCCAGATGAAGAAGAATACCAAGATTTGCCAACGTCTGTTGGATTTTGTCAACCCATGAGTGAAGACATAGCCATCTTATTTTTCCGAATCGTAGCTGCGTTGACTTTTGTGGGCTTTGCCATTGCTTTGATCTTCAACATCTTTCTATACACTATCATCATTCATCAAATCAACGAAAAAATTTCCATGGAGAACAAGCAACGATCTGATCCGACTGACGCTAATGTGAATCTGAAGCGAACACGTCGCAAACAGCAAATGGTCCATATGCTTCTTGTGAATGCTATTGTTCATTTTGTGCTGCTAGTGCCTTCTCAGTTGATCAACTTTTTATCAGGAATTCACTTAAAAGACCATCTCTCTGATGAAGTAAGACTGAAGATCAATTTGTCTGCTGAGGTGATGGTAGCACTCAACTCTTCAATCAACCCTATCATATATATACTCCTTAACAGCCAGTATCGCAGGTCGTTTTATTCTGCAATTATGTGCTGCAGAAGCACACAGACAGAATATATGACTGCTCGCCGACCAAGATCGACCAAGTCTACTACTGTGGATGATTAGAAAAGTTACTTATCTCTTTACAAACATAAAGTTCCTTATACTTTCACCAAGTCATTTGTGAGCAATTTGCAGCTTAAGCAGAACTGCTAGGCTCAACCGCTGTGAAGCAGAACTAACAAATTTTTATCTTAAATCTTGAGTTCCTTATTAACATTAAGAACTCCTCTGCTTAAAAATGCAGACCCTATTTTTGGAACCACCTGAAATGTTTGTCTCTAACCTTCGCCAATTGCAAATATGAGCTTGGTCTCGGACTTCCTGAGATAACCACAAATAAAAGATTTTAAACTGTGCACTGGGATTTAAGATCTGATGTGTAACCAACAGGACAGCTAGAAGTTCCTCACTGGCAAGGGATTAAACACAATTCTAGAAAGGATAGTGGTTTCTTACAACAAAGAAGTTTTGCTGATAAGTACTGATTTGATTACAGCCAACCTCCCCAATAGGAGGTCTGGGTCAGAGTGTTCTGATTTTTAAGCAGAATTCCTAACTTGAGAAAAAGCAATTAACTTAAGTCCCTAAATGCTGCACCATACTTTAATATGTCATCTCATTTTCATTAAAGTCCCTAATCATTTCCCTTCCTGCTCCTCCATCCTCTTTCCCCCCCTCTCCTTACAATTCCATTTATATGTACCAATACAATTTAATTTTTGATGAGATATCCTTCTAATGCTAGATAACCTACAAAATTCCACTGAAATACAAAATATTGTTACAATGACATTGACAGTGCCATGCATAAAGGAGGACTGCATTAGAAAATTCTGTCCCTTGACACTGGCATGTTGATATGGGGGATAGCATCATGACTTGGCTGATTTTTTAATGATAGCAAACTGCAAACAAAAAACTGACCTTGGTATTTTTACCAGGTGTTAACAGCTCAAACAAAGACTAGGTGTGTACCTTTCTGCTGAAAATATCAAGAAATAATGCTAGTTTTGAAAACAAGGTATTTTAAGCATGCTATTTGCTAATTTCACAACAAAAAGTACCTATTTGATATATGTTTTTGGTCCCAATCATCAAAAATTTGATAGATTGGTCTGGAAATTTGTAAATCTATTCCTACATTCAATTTTCAATTTTATTTTAACTTCACTAAATCTGGCCCAATTTTCATAGTCCAAGAATCATTTAATAACTAATTTAGTGACTCAGTTTGATTCTAGTCACAATTATAAATAGAAATACAAATCAAACCATAGAACTATCTTGAAGGTGGATGTCAAGTATCATAAGGTTAACCACAAAAATATTTCATTGCACTGTTGGATGTGAGAATCAAGGTCAAAGTATAAAATTGTCCAGCATTTGAGGAGCAGATTTTTCTAATAGTTTGTTTGAACTTGTGTCAAGCAAATTCAGTTTGTATAGTATCCTTGATTTATCTACAATCTAAATCAAACATTTGTAGAAAAATCCCTTTACCTAGGATGTTGTAAATTAGTCTAGTCTTCAGACATGTTTAGTTTATAAGGCAGTAAATTGATTCAATTTATCACACCCAGTGAAAAACAGAAGATGGTATGGGAGAAAATGTTTCAAATGCTACAGTAAATCTAGGGCCCTTGTATACAGTAGTGCCCCAACTAACCCTTCATCAGGGAATTAAGACTGATGTATTGCAAAGCACTGTCTCAACAATGTAACATCGACCAGTTCTAGGATCTACCTGTGCTGAATTTAAGTGACACACTTGGCTACTGACAGTATCTGGATAATACAAGAGTAATAGACACCTTTTTATAAGCAACTGCAGAAGTATAGAAACAGGGGCTGCAGCTTGAAACATTAAGGGATCTATTTAGGAAAGGTTCATTTTAGACTCTGCTCACCGTAAAGAGATCATCAAAAATATCTTGAAGTGCTTTGCATGCTTACCAAAATGGGCAGAGTGAATTAACCTTCATATTGCAGGTTTTCACAAGTAGAGTGCTCCTGTTTAGAGGTTTTCCTTTGGGGTCAGCCAATATAGGTACAGGATTTATATCTGCCAAGTGGACACACAATTAAAACACTGTTTAATCATGGAATTACCATGACTGTTTATAAGGTTAGAGTTCACATAATTCTATTGCCGTAAATACATTTTTCGTAATGTAGCTGCAGGTTGGAGTGACCAAGAGCTCAAAGAAGTACCTGAAAAAGAGTTGTAAAACCAAACCATACATTACAAATTCAGTTGTCAAAAAGCAACTAAATCAATATCTGACAAATTGTGGTAAACATAAAATTTCAGATAATTTTAAAATATAAAATCATTGTAGTTAGCAGGGGCAAATATTTACCTAACTTCAAGATAGTTTCAATTTAGAGGGAAAAAGTTTAGGTGATTGCTGTCCTGTGTAAAGAGTCTGAGAATGGGGTACCCCTTCTTCTCTTTCCTGAACCCTAGCTCTTAAGAAAAATTTTCTAACTGGAGGTGAGTTGAAATGCAAAAGGATAAAGGAACATAAAGGGGATGGGACAAAAGAAAAATTCACAAGGAACATACCGGCCAACGGCCATCCTCTAGAGAGCTCGTGTCTCAAAAACAAAAGCCTGCTCATTTAAATATGAACCACAGATACTATATTGTTTGACAATTAGTTTCTCCCATCATAAAGCATCAAACTGCCTGCTTTACCAAGCAGAACGATTGATTTCCTTATCTTTGCTAATGCTAGGGTGAGTTTCAGCTGCATTGAGTAATTGATACTAATCCAGGGTCCCTTTCAAAATGCCTGACTCGCCATTTATGTGCACTGTTTAACTGGGTTCTAGAGCAGCTATCTTCCTCATGCGGGACAGTGCACTACACGCTGAAGACCGTCAAGCCTTTAATTCAGTACCCCATACTGAACAGAAATTTGTAAGTCTCCATTGAGTAAAACACATTTAACAATGTTTTTTCACAGATTTTAAAGCATTGTTTGAATCCCATTTGGTTAATTGGATTTTCTTTTTAGTTTTCTTTATTGAAGTAATTTTGAGTCTGAGTCTCATGAGTTCTTATGACAGAGATAAAGACTTTATAATGAATCAATTACCCAGGCTATGGTTTTTACCAATACTACAGTTTCTCACCATACCACATGGGATATACAAATAGAATTTGTAGCTCATTCATTGCCTAGCTGGGATTCTATGTGGTAATCACAGTTGCTAATGACACTTAAATATTCAGCAGCACGAACTTTGCTGTTAATAAAGCATGCTTGCCAAGTACCTGTGTCTAAAAAATCTATTAAAACTGACTTTTTTATCAAAATTAAATAATTTTGATAAAACCTTTCATCAATAATTTCACTTTAAAACTACTGTATACCATGTTTCACTTTGTTTAATATCAAAGTCTGTATATACAATTTATCAGCACAGTTCATGTAATTAATTTCAAACTTTGAATTGATTCTGTGTTACACTGTGCTTAAACGTATCTGTTCAAAATTCATGTTCACAGACTGACATCAGTAAAATTATAGCACTTGGTAACTCCAGGGAACCTTGAGCCTGCCATAGATACATAATATTGGAAAAGTAAAAAATGTTAAGAGCAATTATATGTAAATAAATAGATTAACTGAAGGCAAAATAGACTGGGTTACTTAAGTACAGTACTTGCCCTCCTAACACATTCTTGTTTGTGCGGTATCATCAGGCTAAATCTCATCTACACACTAAAAACCAGTAGCCACAGGTACAAGAGTCTTTGTATTATTTCCATATGAATCAAAATGCAACTCCAGTAACTTCAGATGAATTATCAGGGTATCAAATAAGGACTTCATGAATAAAAGCAATTAATATTCAGGTTAATGTAAAAGAAATTAAATGGTAGCCTCCACTCATGACAAGTTTTGGTCATTATATATCTTCTAAGAGGATGAGTTCTACCAGTTTAAGAAGTAGCAACAACTCACTGGAGAGGAAGTGAAAAAAAAAACATCTTCCTACCTGAATAACACTTCACTGCAGCTTTGTATGTATAGTGTGGTAGAGCCACAGATTCATATACATAGACAGAGCATGTAACTTGTACATCCTATCCGTAGATGGTCGCCACTGACTGGGACAAAAAAGGTGCACCAAGATAGCCACTGTGAACCTATAAATCCTCTAATTTGATGATGACTCTGTTATATTTTAAACAAAAGTTAAGCTTGAGAGGGAAGCAATGTCATATTCCTGCATATTGTGAAGTGATTTTGACTCTTAATTGTATTTTTTCAAAAATATTTCAACTTTCATGCAAAATATCTGGATATACTTGAGCAAGTCCAATCTTTCACACAAAACCATTGCAGACGGCCATCTTGGTGAGCTTTTTCGCACATGTACGGAAGCCACAACGTACCATGCAGTATGCTCTGTCCATGTATAGGAAGTCCGTGGGTAGAGCTTACAACTTAAATGTTTCATCTTTAAAGAACTGTTTCTTGACAATTGTACTGTACAATAATTTGCTGTAAGTAGAATTTTTAGTCTTGTAAATAAAAGCTCTGCTTAGTCAAAGTTTGTCCAATGTACATGCATCATAACTGAAATATAAATGAACCAAGGTCTTAATTTGCTCTTCTCCTTACTTATGTCTTTAAGGACTTCATTGTGATTTTTGGGGGGGGCTTAGAGGTAATGTCCCTCAAAATGGTGGCAGCCTTCCAAAAAGTATAACCATCACTCAAAATAAACAACCTCAACCTCAAATTTGTCCTTACAAATAGGCTAGGTATCACATACCCTGCAATGCTTGGTGTTACCCTGTAATGTACAATAAGGCAACATAACAGGGTACCCCTGTTTTTGCTAGCCTGCAGTGCTCTCACATACAGGAGTTTCAATGGGTTATTGGGTGTTACCATACTAACGATGTCTAAGTTTTCACATAATAATTACTGTAAAATGTTAAAAAAATAGGCCATCAAGTCCATGAACACCAGTTACCCTGATTGATCAACCACCACAAACATGGTCTTTAAAACCACAGAACCCTGCAATCTATGGGGGATCGAAATTTAAAAACACCAACCCTGAGTAAACCTGCATTCTCATATCACTTGAGCCTGAGATAACATGGTGTTACCTTGGGCATGGGGTACATAAGACCACAGGATAAGTCACAATTTAAACAGTTTAGCGCATGTCCACACTGCTTTCTACGTACCAGTAAAACAATGAGCAAAAATATAATTTGTGACTTGGCACTATTCACAATCAAATCTTAAACATCTCCACTTTTCTATCAAATCCTATCTGTGTGACCATCCATGACCAGGGTTGTCACCAGCGGGGCGGCAATGGGCAATGCTACCCGGCTCTCAAAATCTCCACCCGGTACTCAACATCAATATTGGCATCACCACCCACCACAAATTTTTTACCCCTACTGAATAAAATTCTTAGATTTCTGTAGAACTGAGTGATAACTTCATCATTTTGTGTAAGCACTCTCCAATCTGCACAAATTTTTTAAAGCGGAGGTGGGAAAGTGACTCCTCTTAGACTGCTCCCTGAGGATAGTGACCACAAATTACTTGGCATTCAAACTAGTCTTCAAAGGCCTGAATATGGATGTGTAAAACTCATGTATACCAATTTTAATGTGAAAATCATTAACAATGATGACAATTTAGCTACAACACCCATCAAAACAAATCAAATACTGACCATTAAAGCGACTCATTGAGTTGGTTCATGAAATTAAACAACTTTTTCCAAACCTGTTAAGTTTTTGTCACATACCAATGACAAGGGATCAAACTAACACAATTTACATATTCTACATTCAAAAAACTGTTTTATGACTGAGTACTTAATGGTTCATTGGGGTTTTCAAAAATTCGTGACCAGACACTTTTTCAAATTGTGTACAAAACCGTTACAAGTCAGTACACTGCAAAATTCAAATTTTTGACTTTATCCGTAACTGTTAATTATGAAACCTGACTTATTATGCTAACTATAAGCACTGTCATGTGGTAGTGACTCTTTAACACTCTTATTACATTACTGATATCAACTCAATGAGCCCCTTTAGTATAATAATTACTGTACTGTAGTGTTCTTGAAATAAAGTAGGTGATACCTTGATGAAAAAGTCCCATTTTAGCTGCTTATATAACTCGAGTTTGTAACACTGAATATGAACCCATGGAGTACATACCTTGTTCTACTTTGTTTAGAAATTTATCCCGAAAAAATTCTCATAGAGTTTCATTAATGAATTCCTAAAAAGAATTTTTTATGGCAACAAAATAGAATTTGGGCAAATGGAAACTTCAAATGGAAATGAATGGAACAGATGAGAATGTATGAGACTGCTGATTTCTATGGGACATTCAAATGATCCCAAAAGTAGTTTACCATTGAAAGTGCCTGAATGCTACCTGAATGTTAACTCCCATTGGTGAAATGGATGGGATTCTATTACATCCCATTAAAATGGGACTCTTTAGGAATTTTCCTCTGACCTTCACAATGAAACATTCCTTCTTGCTTTTTGAGACATCTTTCTTTCCTGCCTAATTATATCTTACCGCCTCAGGAAAGAAATGAAGCAACCTACATATATACCTGATAGTCAGGCTTCACACCTGATTAATAGATTGCCAGTAAATAAAGTATAGCAAAATACACAAAAAGTCACAAAATATTTGGGGTTAGCTAACAGGCAAGTCAAGTGTGTGTTAACTGCTTTTCACAGAATGTGGATACAATTATAGTAGTGACTTTAATAAGGGTACAGATCATGTAACAAGCTCAGATGAGAGCTACAATCTACTTCATCTTTGATCTACTGGGGTGTCTATGTTGCATTCTCAAGAAGAAACGCCATGGCACTATTATTCCAAGGACAGTGGTTTTCACTGGCATTCCCAAATTAGAAGAAAAAAGCTGCAGCATTCTCAACTTTGAAAATGTTCACATCATATAAACCAAACTACAAGCTACCTTTCTCCACAAGAATGCTCTTCATTAAAGGTTCCCTGTTTGAGATGTATAGTTGCAAAGCATGGGTGAAATTTTTTTGTTTTCAGTGAATTCAAAATGACAAAAACCACAGAGAACTTTTGTGCAAGTTTACATTTTGTCCTGGTACCCATATTCTTTAAAGGCCTAGTTCTCTCACCCCAAACAGTACCAATCCTCCTAACTTTCTTACTGAAGCCCCTCCTACAATTGTCTGAAATTCATCCTCATCCAGATGCAATCTCAGTTTATTGCTTCAAGGTGAGTGTAACAAAACTCAATGTATATAACCAAAACACTCTCAGTACCGTTCATGCTGTGTAATATTAGCTTTGATACTCTGCGTTGTTTGAATTAGCTGTCAATCAAAGATCTGAGCCAATTGAGAATTTTGGTACCCCCGTACCAAAATTGTAGTTTGGGTTGAGAGGTTTGGCCCTTTAAAGTCTGTCAATTTTTTCATTGCATGTATTCTCTTTCAATTCACAGGGAATAAATTATCAAGTATTGCATCGCATCGTAGCAATTTGCTACAAAAACAGGCCAAGTTGCTACACCAATGAAAAAGTGTGTAGCAATTTTTGTGTGCATAACCCTCGCATTTTCACAAACAGTGTGTGAAAGATCTCAAAAATATTCAAAACTGCAATATGCAAAATTTGAATGCTAATTACAGTATTATTCCCTGATTCACTGGTTAACCCTTTACCATTGTTTGGGTCCTTTTGGACCCATGTAGAGAGCTCAGCTGTCACACATCTTTACTGTTTCACGCGGAGCTCGAAACTGCGAGTAGCTACCCGAAAAATTCGGCCACAAGAGCGAGAGAGACAATAGTTTAAGGTCACAGGGTCAATGGCCTACGGAAGCCGATGCGGGGCAGGCTACGTCCACTTTTCTGCCCAATCCCGAGGCGCGCATATATGCCCCGATCGGAGCACAACGGTAAAGGGTTAAAGGGCCAATCCTCTCATCCCAAACTACACTTTTTGTGGGGGGGAGAGGGGTACAGAAACTTTCCATTGGCCAAGCTTTTTGATTGACTGTTAATTCAAACAATGTAGATTGCCAAAGCTTATATTACACAGCATGAACTGTACTAAGAGTGTTTTGATTATACAACATAGAGCTTTCCTACACTCATTTGAAGTAATAAACTGAGACTGTGACTGGATAAGGATGGACTTCACACAATTGTGGAAGGTTAGTAGAATTGGTACTGTTTGGGGTGACAGAACTGGGCCTTTAAAATGAATGTACCAATCCTCTTTGATCTCTGTTACCAGTATGTGAGAGAGGGCGCAATACAACAAATAACCAAACCAAAAAAATTCAACAACAGCTTCATTATAGAGGTTGCTATTTCAAAAATCTCTACTCCAAATCCACATTTTCCTATGGGTGATGTCTGTTAATCTTGTCTTTCCTCAAAATCAAGCAATGTGTCTGCTTCTGCGGTAGTTTTGTTGCCAAAACAATCTTACTTTAAGTTATCTAAATATTTTTAGATTAGTTTTACTCAATAGAATTACCCTTAAATGATGATTTTAATACTGTACCTCACAAATACTTCACTTTGCCCTGTCAATCCCACTGGGGCTAAGTTTCCCCTGGACCCCACCAGGGGCCATAAGGCAGACTCCTGCACCCCACCTGTTTGGGTCTTGCTATTTGCCCTTTCTAGAAGTGCCCCACTCCAAAATCCTTGTGTTCCTCCAGTGCCCACTAGAATGAAAAGTCTGGGAATGCTAAGCACTGGTTCCAAATGGAGTTTCAGGTGGGATGTGTTGATATGACTGGTTATCTTAGTAGCTGTACATGCACTGTCGTTTTGCTTTTTGTGTTCCATTCAACATTGCTCCACCTGCTGTAACATATCATATTATTTAATGCAGTGGCTCCCTACATTTTAGCCTAGATGTGCATAAAGTGCAAAGTGTAGTGGTTTGGTAGTGAAACCCTCAAAAAAATAAAACACTGACCATTTGAGGAATTAGATGTCCTTGACAAGATAAGAATTTTCATTTTTCCAATCTCTTGAGTATGTTACTCAAAGCAGGTGGTACCTGTATACTCAAACTTGTATTAAAGGAGACTTCTGCTAATGCCCCTTGAAAAACCACACAAATTAGACATGATTGGTATCTCGAGGCTTGGTCTCACATACCCCACCACATTCGGTGTTACTTCGTGCTTACACTCAATTAGGCAAAACCGCAGGTTTACCCTGTGTTTTCCAGTCTGTGTTCTCACATACCCTGTGTTAGTGTTACTATAGTAACGAGGTCATATGTTTCACATACCGATTACTGTAAAATGTAAGAAAATACCTGTCATCAGTGCCATAAACACCTGTGACCTTGCTTGATTAAAACAAACACGGTGTTTATATCGCTTAACCCTACATTTTGATTTGGATCGAAATTTAAACAGTGACCCCGCATTAACCTGCAATCCCCCGTTACTCGAGCACGAGGTAACGCAGTGTTACCTCTGGTGTGGGGTACTTGAGACCACAGTATTAAAGGGAAAATGCAGCCAACCAAATACGAATACCGTATTTACTCTATTAAACGCCCCGGGGGCGTGAAATTTTTGTTAAGGGGGGCGTTTATTAGAGTCAAATTTATGTGACTTCTGATAAACTGCTACATATGGCATATTTGTCCATTTGGTTGTCAGCTTCACAATCAGCTGTGAGCTCCTCCCCAATGATCGGTAACCAAACTTCCCTATAAATATGGTAGCCACGAACAGCACTCTGAACTTTGCAAGTGTGATCAACTTTCGCCGACATCTTGATATGTAACGTTACACACAGAAGTGACTTTTTTACGTGCCCGCGGCATATGCATGCATGCATGCTGTGCACAGTATACAGCCAGGCCTCGCGGTACTATACTGACCAGCCGGCTATACGCACGTACATACGGTAATTGCATAATAGTTACCGTGGGTAGCACCATTAGCAGTACAAACGCGTTCATACCATTTCACTGTTAAACAGTTGAATTTGGATTTTTATGTTAGGCTGTTCGGATAGGCTAGCGAATATTTGTATACCTACGGTATATACAGTACCACTTTCGAACAGCAAACAGTATAGGTTCGCGGTATGTGATAGCGTGATGGATATCAACAGAAATTAGTTGCAGAAACATGCCTTTCACTTCAGGATATGGGACTTTAGGAGATTTCGTGGCTTCAAGGTAGGACTATTTCATTTTCCTTTTACCATATTGTCTTTGGAATTAACAATTTCACTTTATGCAATGTGACGAAAAAGTTGGGGGGCGTTCATTAGAGAGGGGGCGTTTATTAGAGTAAATACGGTAAGTGAATCCTGATACCCTTATTACATGAATGTCACCATTAGTAATACTTTAACAGAGGCCGAGGAACCAATTTTGAAGTGCGGGGGCTAATCATCGAAGCGGCACAATATGTCCAATAAAATAAATGGGGTTTAAGACAACCCAAAATGCAGTTTAAGGCAGCCTAAAATGCCCACAACAAAAAAGTGCCGAGGCTAAAGCCCCCCCCCCCCAGCCCCCTGTCTCTGCGGTCCCTGTTTAATAATTGCGATGTTCAATTCATGCAAATCAGTAATAACTTTGTTACGATCTGGATTGTCATTAAAGATATTTGTGAGGATAATTATAAGGTGGTAAAATCTGTAAGACATGACGTTCCAATAACAAGGGACAATTAACTGAATCCCCTTTCCTTTAACCTTTTAACTCTTTGAAATTCAAAAGAATCACCAACAATGAGAACAGCTGGATAATTCAATACACTGATACAGATGGACAATTGCCAAATAGAGGTTCCCTTTCAGTTACTGAAGATGGAACATCCCCTCAAAGGTCCATTGACCAAGCTAGTCATATGCCACTTTTTGCACCCGAATTCAATGCCAGGTAATGACAGCTGGACTTGCTTCAAGTTTGCCATAGTTACAGTAGGTCGTATCTCATGGTCCTTGGCCTTATTGCATGGTGTGTGTGCTTACATAAATACTAAGAAAATGACACCTTTCCCTACATGTACAGAGAAACTTTCCTTTGTGTTTGGTAACCCACAAATAACAGACAATGGCATTGCTCCTTGAAGGCAGTGTTGTCAAGGTTCATCGGGTTTTGTATTGAATCAGTTGTAAGGTTGTATAGAACCATTCAAGGGACACTTCTATCATAATACACTAGGTATAGTTTGCTTTCAATAAAGGAAATATCTTTGAATACAATAAGGTACAGTATCATGACAGTCACAAAATAGTCAATGCTCTTATTCATGTTGTGTCACAGTGCAGCTTTTGGGAATGTCAAGCAGCAGTGGGCTGGCACTATGGCACATTTTTAACTTTGAGAGAATGGCCAAAATATTTTAGATTAAATCTTGAAGGCAAATAGACCCCATGGACTCCAGTCCACCGTGACAGGCAAACAGAATAAAAATATTCACATTGGCAATAATAAACATTTCCCGAATAGAAAAAATGCCCAAAAATTTGTGCATCAATATTTTGACTAGCCATAAGACACATACGTTGGTCTTTTCTTTAATAACTGTTCTTTTTTTTTAATAATTGTTAATCCAGCATTGCCAAATGGTTAATCTAAGTAGATTTGAATATTAATGAGTACATGCTTTTAGCTCTAGAGCTTCACTTGCAGCAGTCGCCAACTTCTGACAAAATTTGTAATAGAAAATCGATTACAGCAGACTATCTGAGTCCAGCAGATCAGCAATCAAATTTCAATTTGCATGAAACTAATCATGGCATATGACTTTGAAATATTCTTTCAACTCAAGAAAGGTAGACTGTCTCGGCAGCATACCCAGAATACCTCCAGGAAGAGATATGCAGCATATTTGTGATATCCTGCTTGGAGAAGGGTTCCAAAGAGAGAGGTGTCCCCAATCTTTTGCCACATACCCCACCTTTTGCACTCAGTTGGTGTTGTTACATTTGGTGTATTTTCAAGATATCAAAAAAAAGACATCAGTGGGGGGGGGGAGACGTGAATATTCTGGCTATGGCACTGGAGGAGTGTCACATATGCAATACCACAAAATTTTCTTTAAAAAAGGCCTTACTCTCCTTGTCTACAAACTGGACCATGTGTTTGGTCCTGGTTCGATTCCCAGGTTGAGTTCTACCAAAGACTCTAAAAATAGAACCTGCTGCTGTTGTACGCCATGTTCCGCATAAGCAATGGAGTAGGGAAAACAAGCCAGTGATCCACAACTGAAAAAAAGACTGTGGCCAACTCAACTTCAACCAATAGGTTAGAAACTTGGCCTTAAAACTCTCTAACTAATTAATCGTGTCTACATACTACTTGTCCAAGGTTGAAATTTTGTTCCAACTAAGACTATAGAAGAAGTCTTGCTCATGAATAGAACAGTATGTAAGCCAGTTACTGCCTGAAATGAGTCAGCCTTGATTTTCCTGTAAAAAATGCACACAATCAAACAGTGTCAATTGTACTCGGATTTTTATGCAACAAAAGCCATTTCCAGAAAAGGTATACAGCTAAAACATTATACATGTCAAACAGTTTTATGACAGCTTCAAAAACAGAATCTCACTTAGAATTCCTTAATTTATGTACAAAATTATCAATCCCAGCCCGACTGGTTGCGCCGAGACAGTAGTTACTGTGGGCTAAAATGGACCCCTTAAACCCTAAGAAATTCTTACTAATTCTATCAAAAATTAAAGCTACAAATTCACCACCAAATCTCTACACTAGCAAGCCCAAGCTAATATTTGCCTGTATGCTCCAAACTAACAGTCATTATGTAATTTCCATTCTACATTTAGATCATTCTAGCTACGTACACCCCTGTAGGTTCAGTTTTTGAAAATCGTGTGGCATCAAAATAACATAAAAAGCATTAAAAACCAAGTAAATTGTTGCAATTCCCCTCAAAATCTGTCAAGATTTGAACAGTAAATTCTGATTTACACTTAATCATGCATAAACATGAGCTCAAAATGCAAACCTTGTAATGTCAAGGGAAGAACATGCCATACAGGTATAGCGCTATTGTTACCCTTACTTTTTGCAATGTTCATTTCAAGGATAACTGTAAATTAGTTTATCCTGAGGGTTTTATTTTGAAAGTTTAAATTGTCCTTGAAAATCATCAGTATCAAAAATGAAACCATAAACTATCTGATGAATAACTTAAAGGTAATTAATGTAGGATATTAACAAAAGAAATGTCAACACTGTGCAACACTCCCAAATCACCATTTCAGCATATGCAACAGGCCTATGTGCTTCAGATTATTTTCTGTTTTATTTTCTGTATACAGTTATTTTCTGTATTATTTTCTGTTTGTTTTTGTGTTTCTTCTGTGCGTGTACTTGTTAATGTTTTGCTTTAATTTCTGTTTTTTTTTTTGTTTTTTTTTTGGAGGGGGGGGTAAATTAAGGGGGGCTGCTTGTAAAAGCAACCTTCATGCTTCTCCAGTCCTCCTCCACTTAACTTTATTGTCTATTGTAAATACTTTCGATTTTTATCATCTGTGGAAATGAATTGAATTGAATTGAATTGATACATTTTCAAACTCTGCAGGCAAAATTCAAACAAAAAAGCTTTAAGACATTCGTAAAACCCATTTTCCTAATTTCAAATATTAAGAATTTTGCCAGCATTTCATTTTGACATTCATAAACTTTATATACCAAGCATGGATTCAGACATTTCAAAAGGGGGAAACAATGAAAGTCCTCTTGAACATTCACAAAGACTAACATTATGATACTACAATTCTCACTAATTTGTCTCCTTGTTGACATGGTGGAAAGGGGGAACAAGGTCAGGAACACCCTTCCCCCACCCCTTCCCCTCCACTCCTCCCCCTCCCCCACCCCTGCCCCAACCCACCCCTGATCCAGTATGCCAGTCAGTGCAGCACAATTCCACTTTCACTGTGCTGGACAATTATTCATGGCACACAGTATAGTATGTGAACTTCAAGTGTTGCACTCACAACCAATTAGGCATTAGCGCAGCCATAAATATTGGTGATCATAACATACTGTTAGTCATTGCCCAGTATTGATATCATCCATCGATATAAATCCAATTCAATTCTGGTTCCTATGTAGTTCGTTCAGCATGACAATTAGATCAGCATAAAGAGTAAATTTCAAGTAAACTTAAATGAATGCAAGTAGAATAATGGAGTTTTGTCTATAAAACAAACAATTCACCTGACAAAGAAGGTTTATAGAGTGAGTCATCTGACTTGAGTGTATGAAGTCCTGGGAGAATTTCTTGCAACAACTAATACATTATATTGTGACTTTCTTTTTAGCAAAAGACAACCTACATTTTTTAAATGAAAACTTTTCAAAGACCTGTTTAAATATTTACAGAATTCTGAACTTCCAATTTATCTTAGCTGAGCTGCAGGTATGTGAGCCTTTGGGTTACAAGTCATGACCAGTTAAATCATGGACTTCCTCTATACAGGGACAGAGCATGTAACATGTACATCCTATCCATAGATTGTCGCCACCAACTGGGCCAAAAAAGGCACACCAAGACGGCTGCCATGAAGCTGTAATTTGTACAATTTGACGAAGACTCTGTAATATTTCGAACAAAAGTTAAACCTGAATGGGAAACAATATCATATTCCTGTAATACATGTAGCGGTTTGGACCTTACCTTAATTATTTCGAAAATATTTCAACTTTCTTGCAAACTCTGTGGATTTACTTGAGCAAGTCCGATTTCTAACACAAGACCATAGCTGACAGCCATCTTGCTACACGTTTTCTCACACATACAGTAGCAACAATGTACTCTACAGTATGCTCTGTCCATGTAAAGGAAGTCCTTGGTTTAAATAAATTATAAGTTGAATAACTTGGTTAGATTCTGAAGCCAGTCTCTTCATGTCAGTCACCAAACTTAGCCTCTTCGCTAGGGTAGAAGGGGGTCCATCCCGATCTACTGAACCGTATGTACACAGTATTACGCATGCAAAGTAGGTGCTGTATTTACTGGTTCTGAAAAATGTTATGATTTTTTTGTATGGATGCCACCTTCTTTGCCCTTGCTTTTCCCCAAGAGGATGCATATGTGTTAGGCCTAAATGTCTCTCTTCAAGCCTATTCCATATACAAAACAAAACATGACCGCACACCAAAGATTTGTAATTAGCTATGCCAGAATGCAGCTGAGTGCTATGGATTTGCTGCAAAAATATAGTCATGGTAAATAATGGTTTGGCAGCAAAACTATGCATAGCTACTGTAAGGGGTTAATACTTTTGATACTTAGTCAAAATTGGACCTGACTGAGAAGGCAACTGTTTGACTGACTTCCTCATTGCTGAGAGGACATGGCAACCATAAGCACTGTTAAGGTTCCAATTGGGAGTGGAGGTGGAGCATATAAACCTTAGCTGACCAAGCATATAAATCAATAAACATCCTCAAAAAGTCAGGTACAGATGAGCTATGATAAACTCGCCAGAAAATCCCCCAGAGGGCTGTCTAACTTCCAGTACTTCATAATATTTCCATACCATGCTTAAAGGCATATTTTCATCATCCCAAACAGTTCCAATTCTCCCAACCTGCTTACTTCTAGCCCCTCCCACATTTATCTAAAACTCATCTTTATCCAGACACAATCCTAGTTTATTGCTTCATGGCTTGTCCCAGTGGCCATACAAGTCCATAATGTATAATCAAGACACTCTCAGTGCCCATGCTGTGTAATTTAGCTATGATGCATTGTTTGAATGTGATGCCAGTCAAAGAGCTGTACCAATTGAGAGTTTTGATATATGTATACTGAAACTGTAGTTTGGGGTGAAGAATGACTGCCTTTAATACAACCTCTATATCTGATTTGAAAAAGTTCATATCTGTATCCTCAAACAACAACAGCATTACACATTAATTAAAAGATTCAAATGAATCTAAAGTTTGATATAAAACTGTAATGTTCCCAAAGAACAAAAATTTATGCAAGAAGGTATGTGAAATGTTGCTCTTCAGATCTTCAGTATTACATGTGACACAAGTTATATACAATATAGGAGATTAAAATTTAACTTTGCAGTTATTTAAAAATTGGTCACTTAAAACTTCAAAAAATAACTTGGACATAACCTTGTTTAGATATAAGTCTTACAGGTGCAATTATAATTCCCAGAGTTGTTACAATATAATTGAACTAAAAAGGTAATCCCAACAATGAATGCATTGAAACCCTGGAACTTGAAACCAGTGAGATAATCCTGTCTTGCAGACATGCTCTATTAGAGAACAATAAAGAAATTGCTGGTTATTGAAATAGAACTGTACTATTTCCCCTCTGCTAAGACACTTTTAAATTTTAGAGGTACCTGTGAGGGCTTATCCCCCCCTATCATCCACCAAAAAAAAACTAACAATTTTGCAACCAATATGTGGTACCTGCCTTAGCACCCCACTTAACTAATGGCTGGAAAAAGACCTGCAGTCTAAGGAATCTACAACATTAAGGGCTCTATAAAGTAAAAGGTAGTTAAAAAAGTTGTAAAACAGGTGGGGAACCAGTTGAAGATCTGCACTTTATTTCTATCTACACTTTTTTGAAAAATACTTCAACCCCCTTCTCCCCCTCCCCAAAAAAGGATTTTGCCCTTCCAGTATGTTATCTGTTTATAGGCTTGAGTGTTGACCCTGCACTTGGTGAACTTGTGCTGTCTACATGTACTGAAGTGTATTTCCTCAGCTCACTTATCATCATCATGATAAACAAATACCAATATAAATATTGAATAATTTATAATATAAAAATCACATAAATATAAATAAGAAATTAAAGAAAACATGTATCTTCAACTCAATTCCAAACTGTTACATACTGTACAGTACAGTAGCTTACTTATTTTTCAGCAGACACATGAAAATTAGTAAATTACTTTTACACAAATCAGAAGAGATGCATAACATTGTGCATTTTCCCTCCTGCTACTGTAGTGACCTAAAATAAAAGCTTGTCATGGAATACCTGTATAACTGTGGAGTTGTGGTATCATCATGACCAGTGGATGACCAAAGTGCATTTTAGGGGTTTGAAACAAACTGGCAAAATTAATATGGTTGGCATTGTTAAAAATATTAAATAGTCTTAAGAATGGCTGAAGATATTGTTGTGACCACTTTTATCCACATTGTAGAAAAAGCAAAAAAGACCAAGATTACTTAGGGATTTATTGGGTCATTGTCTTAAGCTCAAATTTTAAGATTTGAATACAAAGTGAAAAGAAAAACAACACTAACTGTATCAAGGTTATTAAAACTTTGTGTTAATTTACAGGTAGTGAACCGGAAATAATTGGAAATTTTTCACTGCAGCAAACAATGATCCACATAACCTTCCTCTACCTCAAACTTCATAAGTAGAGTACAGTAATTGCTCTATTTACATGCTAGTAAAACTAGAGTGTCCCTGGACAGTGGACACCAATACTCTTTAAACAGTGGCAGCGCTATGGGTAGGGGGGCCAAATGGGGAAATTTCCACCCAGATTTTGGCCTTGCCCACCTCCACCAACTTAGGCCAGTTCCAGTAGGAGTTGGGTAAACCCAAATAATATACCCCCCAGAGATGTAATTTTTCTTCCATAGAAAACCTCAAATCCCCCTCTCCCCCATCCCACATTTGGGCTCTGTGCAGGCCACGTCGGAAAATTTTCACCCTCCAATTTATTATCCTTTGCTCCTAGTTTGCTCCCCAATTTTGATATCTGGCACCCCCATCTTTCGACTGCAAGGGAGTGTTGCAGTCAGAATAACCAGTCAAACTTATCAGAAATGCCCAACTTTTGTGCATGAATTTTCTTAAAACTCTGGCTAGGAGAGAGTGCAGCATAGCTTGAGAATAAACAAAGCTTGTTGAAGAAACAAACTATGTAAACAGATACTCCATAATTGACTCAAATACTGAATGTGTCATGGTACTCTTGTAATTAACACTGCTCATTAAGTACTGTAGCATCATCTTGGTAAAGGCACATGATGAAACTTTCCTTCTTTTTGTAACATCATCCATCTTACAATTTGCCTAAAGGTATATGCTTCAAATATTACCTGATAATAAGTACAGAAACAAGTTCAAACAACAGACCTTTTGCATTAAATGGTAACTGCTGGTAGCTTACTGGTGTAATATACTAGCATACATCCTGATAATTGTTGGGTCCCATGTATACTAACATTAGTTCTCAGTTCAGGGTGATGTGCAATGTTAAACAAGAAATTTCCTTAGTGGTTAGTAAGAATAACCCTAATCCCTAACCTGAACAAAGAACACAATTCTGAATTGATACAACACAGTGGCAAAAGTCAATCATGAAACACCCTGTTAATCATATCTAGCCTACGCTCACAGTCTCACCATCCATGCACAAACTTTATTCCACTTGTAGTTGTAGGCCTAGGCTAGGCCTAACATTCAATATGGGCTAATAATTAATAGGCTTGCTGGCTTGAAAATAACATTAAAAACAGAAAGATGGGTTCTAAATAGAACCATGAGTTATGACTGCAAATCGGTTTACCAAATGCACTAACAGTAACACTAACACTGCAAGAGTAAAGTGTTCGAGTCAAGCCTAGCTGCCCTAGGGCCTAACCTGCCAAGAGGCTATAGCTAGGCCCTAATGTAGGCTAGCCGCTACAATACTCACGAATGCATCTTCCTTGGTTACCACCGGTGCTGCGGCTGTGACAATGGGCAGTGAGATGAAGATGATAGTCAAAGCTATGAAAAAGCCTTCCGATGTGTCGATTTCCTTACAAGCCATCGTTAGTCCAAGCCCTGTTGTTTTCCGATTTGTCAGTTCTCAATATTATGGCAGTACTTGTATACGAAACCGTTTCTATTAGTAAAGTGATCGGTGAGTGAACGTCCAAAAACATCCCTGGTTTCATGTACAAAAATTTCTCATGTTTCTGCTGATTCGAGCCCCATTCTTGAAAAACCACGAACTTGAATGTTGAAACCTGCATTTATCAATATTACAAGGTTAGGCTAGGCCGTGCTATTTTCACAACACTTAGGCTACTGAGTGATCGTGAAAACCGGCCCTGCATATAGCCAAGACGCGAAATACCCTACCCTCAGGGGAGGCTGCCTAGGCCCAGTCGAACTAACGAAAATTCACAAATGACGGACGGTCCCACTGGCACAGTCACTTCGTCAACTTCATGGAAACTTTTTTCAACTTTTCGAACCACCACTTCTCAGGAATGATCATCTTTTCTAATCTCACAAAGTCTTATGCCTTGATCCGCCATTGAACGTTTCCAATCAATGTGGGATTTAATTCTTCGGCAAAAACTTCTCTGAGTCATTACTTTCTTAAAGAATCAAACAGGTTGTTGTGCGACTATTCACTGCACTCACTTGGTACGGTATGTGTATGTAAACATCAAAGGAACGTTGTTCACGATTGCGCAATATGTCCTGGCCTTCACCCAAGGTGTTTTGAACGGCCGCAAGAACGACAGAACGAAGAATGAACGAACGAAACAGAAAAATATAGATCAACTCAAATCTGCCAGAGAGTAGGAGGATTGGTAGAGCCTCGGAGACATTCTATATAAACCACATGGGTGACGCCAGGATTTGCCCGACAGGGGGGCAGCATTTCGAGTCCCCGACAAAGGCAGTGAGTTAGTTCCAGTGGGACGTGACTTGGTAGATTCTGAGGCGCGCGTAGCGTGCCGAAATTTTTGGCTTTTTCAACAAATATTTAAAAATCTGGAATTTGTTTAGAAGACAAAGTGTTTAAACAAAATTTGGCTTTTGTAAGGACCATTTAAAAGTTGGAGTGTTTATTGAAGAATTTGTCCTTCATATGGGCAAAATAAAAAAACGTTACATAGGCGGCAGTTGAATTCCTTTGGGGTTTCGCATTTCATCGAACTAGGCCTAGGTACTTTCAGATGAAACAGGAAATTTTCCCGAAAATGTTTTCCCTTTTTTGAACGAAGAAGTACAGCTTATCATATTGGAGAAATTTTCGAATTTAATGAAAATATTTGTTTTTGGGGTAAGGTTACAATGAAAAATTTGGGCTTTCTATTCATTGATTCATTGCCTATCAAGAGCAATTGTTGGAGTGATTAAGAGCGTTGGTTTGGGTGTTTTATTGTACGAAATATCCATCGAAAATGAAAAAGTTTGCCGTTTTTAACAAATATTAGAGAATCTGGAGGTTATATTGGTGGAACTGTAATTTTATGACATATTTTGGGAGTTTATGGACGAATCTGACCCTCTTAGGAGAAAAATCAAGTAGGAGGTGATTTGTAGTTTTGTTGGGGTTTCTGAATAACATCATGGAGGCTAAGGCCCTCGGAATTTTTCTCGCGGAAAAAGTTTGGCTTCCCATATATTTTCAAGTTTTATATTTTGTATATTGACATATGCGTACGGGAGAGTGTTAATTTGGTAGGAGTCAGAATAGTCTATTTTGTCTGAAAAATGTAAAATTAACTAGAAGTGCACAGAAATTTTTGAAAAATTAAAAACCCCAGACAGCCGGAATTGGCATTTCTCAGACTCGTAACCAGAAACAAAGCAGTCTTTATTTTAAGCTTTTTTCGCTATAAAATTTTCACTTCATATTGCCCTCAAACGAAGAATAATTTGCAAGCATGCAGTGTTCTGTTGAGTAATCTGTTCGACCAAAACACTATGAAAGTGGAGCGCCGCCATAAATTAAATGAAATGGTCTTGTCTTTTTCTCGGGGAACAATTGTGCAACCGAATTGAAAACATACCAATTTTTTTACTCTATTGAGACTCCTCGCTGTATTTAGTTGTGAGGTCAACTAAATTTATGAAATTTTCTATGTGACTATTTGAACTCCCGACAATAAATGGTTTTACTTCCGACGGCTTTGAAAATATGTCACGTTACAACAAGGTGGCTTCAAATAAATTTTCAGTCAGACTTATCAGGACAGGAGACATTTCCACACTTCTGTCATCATTATATATAACTGAAAACGGCCTGGCCGATTGTCTTACCGTTGCTCGAATTTGGCTGTCGGGGCAGGACAGATGGCAAACCATTAGACACTGCATACACCTGAACAACTTCTCGTCCGTTTTGTAAGGAAAACTAGCAAAGCAAAATCAAGAAGATCGTTCGGGGACTAACGTTTATCGGGCTTACATCTTTTATCGTGAGCCTATAGATGAAGGCTCCCCGACGAAACTGGGTCTTTTCAACGACAGGGGAAGGGCAGCCTTCCCCGACGTGGTATGGCCCCTGGTTCCCCGCTGGTGCCATCCAATTGGTTACGTCTGCACGTGGAATTTCCAGCTCCTAGGTCTGCAATACAAGTCTTGGTTATGGGTGACCTTGGGCGCACAGATTTAAGATGGGACATGGTACATGTAATGAGTTTTAACAGAGCTATGAACTATGAGCTATGAGGAGTAATTGAAAATCGAATCCGATATGTATTAAAATTGTGTTATAAAAGAAAGAAAATGATGTTCAAGATCGCCCATCCAGTAAATTCAGTGCTTTTTTTTTTTTTTTTTTAATTTTTAAAAATTTTTTTGGCCTCCCCGACGAAATCGCCTACCTTCCCCGACGTGGGGCCAGTGTTGCCCGACTGGGGAGGCAATGGCCCCCCGCCCCCCCCCCCCTCCCCCCGCTGGCGCCACCCCTGATGAACCAATTTCACTGGGGTGAGGGGAAGGAGGGGGAGGAGGGAGAAGGAAGGGAGGGAAGGAGGGGGAGAGGGGGAAGGAGGGGGAGAGGGGGAAGGAGGGCAAGTTGGTTGAAAAATAATTGGGGGGAGGGTTGAGTACCAACAGCACTACCTACGCGAAACGTCACCATTGGTTGGCGCGGACGGAGCATTCGATAAGCACTTTGCTTTTACAAACCTTCTTGATGGTCCAAAACTGCACATCTGAATTAGAACATATGACCTACAATTTTTGTTTTTCTTTTTTTGTGTGTGTGTGTGTTTTTTTTTTTATTTGTTTCTTTACCTGAAAAATCCAAATAAAATTATCACATTTTAAGACTAGCTCTAACAATTGTTATTGAGCTTCTCTGTCCGAAAAATCCTAACCGAAAGTGACTATTTTGAGCAGCGCGCTCCCCCATTAGCTAGCGCGGAGCGTAGAGAAATAAAAAACGAGACATCGGACAGCCGGAAATGATATTCCCCTAGCTTTTACGCAAATCACCAGTCATTATTCTTGTAATCTGCCTGAAAGACTACTCAAGTGGCAACGGCATAAACGGCAACCATACGCTTGCGCGAGCTTAGTATATAACATTTGGAAAACTCACAACACCTAACATATAGGCCTACACTCTAAAAACATTTGGTAAACTTTCATGATGGTTGGGTCGTATGCCATCACCTAAATTGTTGGGTAAAAAGTACTACCCACGTTTGCTACAAAATCTCCTTTTTTGTGGGAAAAATCACGCAAAATGGATACCTTGTGACCGACGTTGAGAAGTATTTTACCCACTGGTTATGGCATACGGAGTAACTATTGGTAAAAGCTTACCCAACCGTTTAGAGAGTGTAGTCAGAAATGGCTTTGCCCAAAAGACAATCGCCTAAGCCACTATTACTTGGCGCAGAGCATTCAGAAAATTTTGGATATCGCAACCCCCCAGACACCCAGAAATTAATTTAAGGAAATATAACATTATATATGCCTGTTTATAGAGGGAAAATGTTGTCAAAACATTTTGAAGTGCAGTAATGTAGTACTGACTGTCCCGTCTCATGATTGGCTTTCAAGAGAGTCATGTGACGATAACTTTTCTCCTCAATTCCACAATTTACCGGGAGTACTGACAGGTGCTTGGTTTACCTTGAATATGCAACATTAAGTCCCTCAACATTAAGAAAGATATTTTGAAGACAAATATGAAACTTGTGAGATCGATCTATTTTTCCAAAGCAAGTTTGAGGCGAACGACCTTGCCTCCTGGTAACCCCGTGCTCATCAACAGGATTTTCGAAAAATATGTCTTCTATCGGATTCAGATTTCGTGTAAATTGATTCTCTTCAATTTAGGCAAGTAAGGTCAGTAATTTCTGTTTCTTTACAAATGAAGAAATCGCCCAAACTATCTGGGAAATGCCATTTCCAGCTATCTGAGAGGTTGGGTTTACTGTAATTAAAAATTTACTGTAGTTAGTTAGTCAGTCAGTCAGTCAGTCAGTCAGTCAGTCAGTCAGTCAGTCAGTCAGTCAGTTAGTTAGTTAGTTAGTTAGTTTTAGGGCCTTCCGCGTGAGAAGCGGATGCTCTACCGTTAGACCAAACGACTTTAATACCTCACATTCACAAATATCATCATAAACCCAGGAGCTTCAGGGACATTTTAGATGGGTCTCAGATGAGCCTAAGGCGCGCCGGACCCGGGCCCCACCCGTTTGGGCCTTGTGCTTACACGTCTAGCAGGGCCCCTGTAAAATACTTGTGTCCCTCCAGTGCCACTGGAATAACAGATCTAGCCATGACCTTTAAAGTGTCTCGTGCATGACTAGACTCGAGACCTATATCAAATTGACCTCATCAATTTGATATCATTTTCCAAGACAAAAGACAGACTTTATACACACAAACTCTGCATGTAAAACATGTTCATTACTAATTAGCATGCATATAAGCCTACTTGCTACAAACCCAAATCTAACTTAAGAATTTCAGGATTTTTTTTTTTTTTTTTTTTGAATAAAAATCCAAGAATAGACAAGATGGATTCAGAGCAATTGATTGTTTTCAAATCCATCCATTGATTTCTCTATTCCAATGTATTCCGTCTATAAGCTCATAAACCAAAATTCAATGCCTATTTGTAAAATTATTCATTGAATATTTTACCTATTTCCTGTAAAACGTAACCTGTGTAAACAATATGCCCGATGATGGACCGTGTTTCGAAATCATTTGGACCCGGTATCATGTACAGTTATTAATTCTTTGACGTTTCATCCGTCACCCAATCGGCCTATTGAAATGATACCGGTACGAATATTTACCTTTTATGGAGCAAGACCCAAACCATTAATACGCTTACTTAGCATTTAGCCAAGGTGGTGATCTTATCGGACAGGGAAACATGTTCCCTCCCCAATATTGAGAAAAATCGCCACCTTTGATTCAAGAACCTGTCACCGTATTGTCGGTTTCAAGTTTCTTCTTGCTATCAAAGGTATTGTGACATGTCAGCAAAAGCCTTATAATACAATTACCAGTGGTAGGTAAGAAGCAAGGTCTTCTAAGGAAGAATCCGTTCGAATAATGTCAATATCTTCTACCGTTCTAAGGATATACCTGTTCAAAGTTGTAATGTTTCTGAAGCAACTTGTTGGTTATGCAAAAATAGTGATGCTGAGTGTTGCACAGTGTTGACATTTCTTTTGTTAACCCTACATTAATTATCTCTTAATTACTCATCAGCTTGTTTATGGTTTGGGGATTGCTACTGATGATTTTCAAGGACACAATTTTAACTTTCAAAATAAACCCTTCAGGAAATCATGACTAATTTTACAAATGCCCTTGAAATGATTGCAAAAACAAAGGATAACATTAGCTATATATGGCATGTCCCACACATGACGTCACAAAATTTACATATTGAGCTTATATATATACGTTATTAAATGCAAATCAGAAAAACCTGCTAAATGGCCAATTTTTAACCGATTTTGATGGAAATTGCGGCAATTTTCTTGGTTTTTAATGCTTTTTACATCAAATACCCAACTTTGTCATTTTGGTGTCACACTATCTTTAATCTCTTACCTTTCCTATGCAAAAAAACGTATGTCAGATTTTCTATGACGTCACATCATACCCTTTCTTGACTTCCGGGTTGTGAACCGATTCGATGTTATCGATAATAGTACATCCTTGATAACGTATCGAAAACGTTCACATTGTCGACTGGGGCATCAATCAGTTTGCAACCGTAGTTGAGAGAACTTAGGGTATGCAATGACGTCATTCAGAATCTGACATAGTTTCGTTGTATTTACATGAGACGACGACTACCCCTTACCCCACCTCCACCTCAAAGAAAAAATCCTGATGACACCATGCACTGTTTGGATATTCATGGTGACACCAATCACTGTTTGCCGAAAATATTAAGAAGTGGGTTTCATGCAAGCCTTCGTTCAGAAATTGTGTAGGCCTTTGCTACTAGTATGAATAGGTAAAGCTTAATCAAGCAAACACGCTGCGAAAATCTTGAAGTCAATCGAATACAGTCATGAGTCAAACCTTGGTCTGATCAGAAAGTTCCTCGCAACTCCCTGGTCTAATTAGCAGTGATATAAGGAGCTGTTAAATGTGGACATACGTAATACATGTCACGTCAATATAACATGCCAACTACAAGGAAATCGACGCAACGTCATTAGCAGTGGAGATTACTCCAAAAAAAAAAAAATAAAATAAAACAAATGTGTAGTTTATTTTGTTCAGTGCATGTAAGATCATGGGACTCCTTTTGCAACCTGGCACCTGAATATAAATCTTTGCCAATGTTTCTTTCCACAAACACGTTTTTCATCAAACGCCCGTTGCAAGCGGCTAATTGATGTACAGTATTGGTTGGATGTCAAGTTCTATTCATTGAAGTGATTTTCACTTCAACACCTTTTGATAATGCTGTTCTCGTTTTTCACAACTCAGTAAAGTTTTAGGGGACTCGCTAATTTGAACCTAGGGAATAGCCTATGATTAAGGTAAAATACGTAGTTGCCAGAATATTGTATTTCCTCAAACAATTCTACGAAATAATATTTGTTCAGTCGAGCCTCCAGTGTTAGGTAGAACAAAACTGAATATCGGTTGAAATGTGTTAGTTTGAGGCAACGCCCTTATAGGGGTGGCGCCAGCTAGCGGGAGGATGCCCCCCCCCCCGTCGGGGAAGGTCGCCTTTTTCGTCAGGGAGGCCTAAAAATAAAAAAAAAAGAAATAAAAAACTACAAGGACTGAAGTTACTGGATGGGCGATCTCTGTTGTACCGTATTCCATGTACCTTGTCCTATGTCCTCCCATCGGGGAAGGACTGAAATTTTTCCGGGCTGCCTAAGAAAAGAAAAACTAAGTTACTGAACGGATGATCATGAACTTTTTTTCTTCTTCTTTATTAATTTTTTTCTTTTGTAACTGCGCTATTTAATACTTATCTGAATCGGTTTTAATCACTGATTACTAGCTCAGCTATGAAGAAGTGATAAACACCGCTTCATCCCATCTTCAATCCGTGCGCGCAATGTCATGCCTCCTCGGCAAAGGCTGCCCTCCTCTGTTGATGAGAAAATCCAGTTTCGTCGGGGAGCCTTCATCTACCGACCCACGATAAAAGGTGTGGGCCTGATAAACTTAGTCACCGGGACGATCTTTTCTATTTTGCTTAGTAAAAGACCAGATTCTTCAAGGAAATTCAAAATTTCGAATTTTCCTTACAAAATCGGACGAGAGGTTGTTCATGTGCATGTAGTGCCTAATGGTCTGTCATCTAGCCTGCCTTGACAGCCGAATTCTAGCAACGATAATGAAAACCAGCCATGTTTTCAGCTACACATAATGATAAACAGTTAGCTTGAGAATGTCTCTGCACAAGTCTGTCTGAAAATTCATTGGAAGCTATATACGTAACGTGACGTTTGAAGTAAAATCATTTTTTGTAGTTCATGCAGCCACGTAGAAAATTTCATCTTTTTCAGTGGACCTTGCAATTGAAAACAACAAATCAGATTCTAAACATAGTCAAAAACAGTATGTTTTCAATTCCGTTGCATAGTTACTCCGAAAAGAGACAATACCATTACATCTAATTGCAGCAGTACCTTTTATCCGGTAATTTTCTGATCACATAGCAAGTTGGGTTTTTTCTATTGAAGTGAAAATTTCCTTTTCAAAGGAAGTTCAAAATAACGACTGCTTCATTTTTAGTTGCGGTGCCTGCCTTGCAGGCAGCACCGCAACTAATGCAGTTACTATCGCGATGTCAATTTCTGACTTTTCCGGCACTTTATTTCTATCTCCTTCTAGATGCTTTTTGGTATCGAAATACGGTTTAGTGCAATTTGTAGGGATGGTACTTCTCTTTCGTGTTTTTAAGTTTTGGTGTAAATATGATTTTCGTGAGAGTGTAAAATTGGGGGTTTTTTCACCTAAAATTTGGAAACGTGTTCTATTTTTAGTAACAATCTTGCGGAAAAACCAGGTCCGTGTGTACTCTGGGGAATAATATGTTGTTTAATTTAACACAGCGCCATCATTTTGGTTGTTTTTTTTTAATTCATCGAGGTGTTTAGTGAATTTTGAGTATTTATATGCGGATTTCTTTGTAGAGATTTATTCTTTTCAAGTGACATGGTCGGGGTTGCTGTGGAGTAAAAAGTTTGATAGTTTAGAGGAGTTTTGTTCACTGTTTTTTCATAAAGTAAGTTTTTGTTGGAGGGAAACATTGTTATTGGTAGGTAAATATTATTTGTATGAGATGGCTCGTATTAATATTTGTGTTATATCAAGGTGTCTGGTTATGGTAAATTTGTTATTTTAAAGATTATGCGGAGAATGTAACAATGCCCAAGAAGGGCCGTTCAAAGTTTTTTTTTTTTTTTTTTTTTTTTTTTTTTTGTAGAATGGAAAGGTTGGCAACAAAGAAAAAGAAAGTATGGGGGTGAATTTCAAGATAAAAGTTATGAAGGGGAGAAAAATGATGATGTCAGAGTTGGGATCAAACAAAAAAAGGCTCTAGTGGATATGAAAAGAGTCAGAGGTGTGATGATGGGGAAAGTAGGGAACATGACGATCGCGATGTATTATTTATACGTTCCGAAAGATCTACATGTACATTTTATTTTTTCGTTGTTGTGGGTGGTAATTGTTTTTTTTTTTTTTTTTCGGTGTTTGGCATTATTGGTTACAGGGAAGATGATCATCTTTATTTAAGACAAGTCATTGTAAGTTCATTATGTACCTCTCCACATATTTACACCACGAGTTGCCATTGCTCAGAAGCTCCACTAAAGAAGAATGCTTAAAAAACCAAATTCAGAGGGAATGTTCTTGCCATGGGGATATTTATACATTTAGGGAGGAGAGCACATCATAAGATGAAGAAGTGTTAACATGACCACATAGTTTAATGTAAAGAGTATAGTCACGGTAGGGTTTTAACATGCTCATTCATATCTCGTTTTATATTTGTATGTGATGAGAGCAACCTTTTTTTATTACGCTGGGCGGTGATCTGTTTGAGATATTGGGAAGAGGTCTGCATGAATGAAGGTTTTGCACAATCATTCAGGGACTGCTTTGGGTCTTCAGTTGGGGAGAAGCCCTTGAAAACCAACTGATTTGGTCTTTTAAAGGCCATGGATAGTTCATCTCTTGTCAAAAATGTGTTGATTTTGAAATGGTTATTTAAAATTTTGAGGGAGCCATATGACAGTTTGGCTTTCCTTTTTTACTTGAGGAAGCAAAGACATCCCTTGCCTTCTCCGGGATTTACGTCACTGTAAAACAATTAAAAATGATTACCTTATCATTTTTTTATATTTATGTTAAACGAACGTAAACGTTAAATTTGGACCGTTTGTAGAGGGTTCAGATTGTTAGCTTACACAACGAAGTTTTGAACAGGTACAAGAAAATTCGCAATTGTAAATTTTTAGCCAGGTGGTTCATTTCGTAAACGGTAAAGTAGCAAGACACTTATTTATAAGCTAGTTATGCTCTTTTTTGTTATGTCACTGGCTGTGGTGTTATCAGCGAAACGTTTATTTTTCATGAAGTCCGTTTTTCTTTGAAAGTGATTTGTTGAGCTATTGCATATGAGTGGTTGGAGTGATGAAATTTGTCTTTTACGGAGTTTTTACTGACAGTGCAGTCTTATTCATAGACCTGGCTTTCTTATTGCTTTTAAATATTTTAGGTTATCGTTTGATCAGTTGCGAGTCGTGGCCATACATAAACTTGCTATATTATTATTTTTTATTAGAAAAAGAAATGCATGGAAATTATTAAAACAATTTTTATATAGTGCAATGGCAACAGTTTTGTTCCGTAGTAAGAAGTCACTGTCAGAAAGGCGACAAGAAGTTCTTGATACAGAGTGTAGGAAGAAGCGAGACTGTTTAATGATGTGATGACAGACGAATCGCAGCTAATAGTTATAAACTAGGGACATCGATAATTTTGGTTTTCGGGTTTCATGAAGGGACGTATAGATGTTGCAATTTATCTTTTATGATTTGTAAGTGATTGATTCGGTTCTCTGATTTGTGGAGGTCAACGTCGTTCAAGTGTCTATACATTACTAAACTAAGAAGTTACTGGCGAAGGGTTAGTAGTGACGTATGTGTGCGGGATTAATATAAATTGGAGAAACAGTGACAATAGGCCTAAGGCTAGAGTGAAATATCATCATATTAACATTTATGTTGAGAGAATGTAGGTGTAAGTAACGCTGACAAAGGAATTTTTACTTTGCTGTTTTATATTTTTTTTATTTTATTTCATCATTTGTAAAGATTATGGTAAATCTGAGATATCGACATTTCTTTTGATTCTCGTTAACTTGTTATTACATGTTACTTTCAACAATTTTTTATTAGGAAAGCTGAGAGTAAACTTGGTGCGGAGCGTACAGAACTTTTTAAAAACCATTAATCTTTAAAAATTCTTTATGTTCAACATTGGAATTTTTTCCTTTTGTTCATTAACATAAATCCATCTTCAACCAAGTGACTACAACGTTACTGTCATGTACATACAGACTCATTATCGTTTTCAACATTACGTCATAACAGTGTACTCCACCTGTATTCACTAAACAGCTAAACAAATGGCATGTTTTTCCTTATTAACTGCACTGCTTAAAATACAATTTTGACTAACGTCTGTTTGGTCGAATGGTCTGTCTTGAGCCTTTGCGGCTTTACCATCTTTTATCAGAAACCCTCATGCTGTACAAGGAGTTACTAAGGAGCCGGGACATTAGGGATACCTTATATTGAATGAACAAGCAACAGCTTGTAAAGGACGTTTGAAATGTTACCTGATGTGACGTTTTGCTCTTTCTACAGTTCTAAATCAACTGCTGTATCATCTTTTCCTGATTTACTGTCAACTATGAGTTCAAAATGAGCAAACCTCATTATACCGGCAATCGAGTATTTCTTTGGTGTGTTACACGTTCCACCTCAACCACATTTCTAAAGTGAATGAACAATGTTCCTGGATTACAAGTGTGGAACTTAACTTAACTGCTATTGGGCAAAACACAATACAAGTATTTTGGAATGGTATTTGTCCCCTTAAAATATGAAATCACCTTTAAAGTACAAGACGACTTGGTTTGTCGGCACCGCAACTCGTCTAGACGTTCGTCTTGTTAGTTATAAGTCTGGGAAATGCGTTTTTCGGCTGTCCGAGGAGTCAGATTTTTTAACTGGTGGTGGCGCTCAAGGCTTCCAATTGGAAAGTGCTTTGGTCGAACAGATTGCTGAACAGAAAAATGCATGCCTGCAAATTATTCTTCGTTTTGAGGCAGTATTATGAAGTGAAAATGTGATTGCCGAAAAAGCTCAAAATAATGACTGCTTTGTTTTTAGTTACGAGCCCGGGAAATGTCATTTTCCTGCTGTCTCGAGGTTCTCAATTTTCAAAAATTTTTTATGCGCCCCACATAAATAGACTTTCGAGTAGGATTACATTTTTCGGAAAAAAACAACAATTATGCCCCCTCCCAAACTGAAACGTTCCCATACGCCTATGCCAATACATAACATATAAAACTATAACCACATGGGAAACCAAACATTTTCCACGGGAAAGTTTTCCAATATGGTCCCGAGGGCCTTAATCTGCATGATGATATTCGGTAAACCCCAACAAACTACAGATCACCCCTACTTAATTTTTCTATAAGAAGGAAAGATTTTTCCATAAAACCCCCAAATTTGTCATAAAATTACAGTTTTCTCCAGTATAAGCTTCAGTTTGTTAAAAGTGGAAAAATTTTTCAATTTCGATGGATAGTCCATACAAATTATCAAGGCAAATTCTGTTAATAACCACAACATTCTACCTAATTTTGCTCTTGAAAGACATATCACCTAATAAAAACCCAATTTTCTTCATTATAATCTTACCGAAAAACCAAATTTTCTTTCATTAAATTCCAAATTTCTCAAATAAAAAAAGCCCCTAATTTCAAACCTTCGTTCAAAAAAGGGATCAACTTTTTGAGCAAACTAATAGTCTCGTCTTGAAGCCTTAGTATGTAGGCCTAGTACGATTAAATATGTAACCCCAAAAGAATTTCAGATGTCGCCTATATATTAAAGTGTTTGATTTTGCCCATATGAAGGACAGATTCTTCAAAAAACACCCCAACTTTTTAATGATCTCTACAAAAGCCAAATTTGTTTCAAAAAATTTAAACCATTTCTTCAAAATAAACTCTACATTTTAAGTATTTCTTAAAAAGAAAGCCAAAAATTTCGGCAAAATCACGTCTCACCGGGACCAACTCATCTCTTTTGTCGGGGCTTTGAAAAGCTGGCCCCCATGTCGGGGAGCTTGCCCCCCCCCCCCCCGTCTGGCAAATCCTGCACTCTAAAAAATATTTAAACGATTTTGTTTAAAAATTAGGATACTCACGAAGATGAGTATTTCTACTCGAAATAAATGAGTACTTCAACTGAATTTGTGCAAAAGTTTACACAAATTGCTGAATTTGTGCAAAATTTTACACAAATTGAGTTGAAGTACTCACTTATTTCGAGTAGAAATACTCATCTTCGTGAGTATCCTAATTTTTAAACAAAATCGTTTAAATATTTTTTAGAGCGTGGCGCCACCCCTGCGCCCTTATGAATTGATAACCGTTAACAATTTCCATTTTGGAGCAAAATTGAGATGGAAATAATATTGCACGACTTGAGCTGACGATAATCAGAGTTGATAACAACCTATCCTTCCCTCTAATGTAGGTTACATTCTCCACTACGGCTTTTTAATTCTCACGCTGTTTTTCGGTTTTCTCCACGTACACAGAACGGTACTTTTAAACTTTAAAGAATCATGCTAACAATGGAACAGTCATTTTATTTCATTCATTCAATCCAGTATCAATGTGAGATTTAGAATCGAGTCGTGAAATGCATTCATAGAGGAAAAATCAGTTTAAAAACTAAAGGGATTAAGATGATAGCGCTGCTAATTATGGAACTAACAATAGGCTACATCTACAAATAGAAGATTTAATACATACAGCGATACAATCTGCAACAAACATTTTTTGGAATTGAATGAATAAAGGTAATGCATCACTTTAGGCATTAGCGGCTCGCCATAAGGGCACGGGGTGGCACTTGCCCCTCAAACATTTCCAAAGCATGGTCTTCAATTTTCAAAAAATAACTTCATTCGATATGAAATGAATAAGAAGTAGCCTTTATCTTAATCTGGGCAAAGTATCCCAGCCTTCTCTCTCATACAAATGTCATATATTATTTATAAAGTATAAACTAATAAGTTATTGTCAAGGATATAGTTCGTAATTGTATCAAAATTTTAGCCCAGTTCCGGCCGTCCAGAAGCCTTGATAGCTCTACCAGCACCAATAGCAGTACTGAATCAGTACTGTTATTGGTGCTGGTAGCGCCACCAATGCTTCTGTCAGTCTGTGTGGCCGGCGGTTCAGGTTTACAGGCTCATTCGACCACTGGTCATATGAGTTAATATGATTCGAAAAGTTATGATTTCAATTTATTTTCAACGGTGTGCAGCTCCTTGAAACAAAAAAGTCCAGAACAAATTTATGTTTGATATTTTGAAGAGGAACATATTCTAGGCATATCTTACTGGGGAAATTTTTGCTCATTTCCCATGTTTGGTTCTCGAGATTTTAGAATTTAAGTTGACATATTTTCTTCAAAGAGTGAACTTGCAACAAATAAACGTGATGTCATGTATTCACATTGATGGAAATGCTTCGTTGCTTTTCTCTAAAATTTAACACCTTATTTATACAATTTAACTGTGATATGTTGTAACCATAAGTGCATCCCAAACAATAGAAGTTTAAAAACTTAATTTGCCTTAAGGGCAAGATAGCATCCCTAATCAATTCAAGATCAAACAGCAGGATCAAAAATAAATAAAAAACAAAACAAAACATTGACCAACAATATGAACACATGACATCACCTGCTTGGTTCAAGTTTACCTTTTGTAGAAAATGTGTCAACTTCAGCCTGAGATGCTAATATCTCGAGAACCGAACCTGAGAAATGAATGAAAACTTCACCAGAGTGCTTAGAATATGTTCGTCTTTAACATATCACACAAAAATTTGGGTTCTGTTCTATTCTTTTTAATGGAGATTTTACTTTGCGACAAGGAAAATGATAAAATGTCACATCGTCCTGAAAAGGAGCCTGTACGATCTATCTGGAAATTTTCTGATCATTTTGCAATTTCATTTTCTTTCATTTTTTAAATGAAGATTTTATTGCGAAGGAAAGTTCAAAATGCTTCAAACTGCTTAAATTCTTCTTACAAGCCTGGCAAATGCAATTTCCGGCTAGCTGAGAGGTCACGATTTTTCAAAATTTTCTGTACGCTCCACGCCAACTGATGGTGGCGCTCCCCTAAGATAGTCTTTTGGGCAGTCAGTCACCACTTCTCATAACCCCTCCCGCCCCCCATTAAAATATTTTTGCACGACATCCCCTGATACTATTTGAGACGTCTTGGTCTCAAGTTGAGTTTGCCCCCCCCCCCCAACCAAATTTTCCTAAATCCGCCCATGACTTTAGCCTAACGTTATATAAAGAGATTTTTTAAAAACTTCTGTTCTGTATTGTGATAAAATGAGAATTGCTACGGTTTCTATCTGACTCGGATTTGGCACAGTGTAAGAAATTTCTTGATGGGGTAAACAATGGATGGTTTCGTCATTGTTAATTTAATTAGCCATTCTTTCAAAACTCATTCCTTACAGCATCATTAATTCTTAAGGAGGATATTTTAATTAAAAGTAACCAGAAAGCCAAAAGGCTTAGTGATTCCTTGCTGCTGAAATGTAAGGCCTTTTTTCACATTGACATTGCTTTGCAATGTTTTTCAATTAGCAGGGCTCCATAATGTGCCCACAAAGTACACATGCAAGGCATCCAATCTTGAGATCCCCCTTGCCCGTCGTGAACCCAAATGACATTTGACCTCCACCAAAAACTTCTGGGACCGTGTATTCACTATGTGCCATCTACATGACAAGATACAGGACCCTACAAGTGACCTTTCTCGAAAGACTGTGCAGGAAAGCTTGTCAGGCTTTGAACATGCTGGCTCCAAATGAACTTTTGAATGAACAAATGACCTTTGGGAAAATCACCAGGGATCATCTACTAAATATGACCAATCCACACACTAAATATGAGCACAGTCACATGTACCGTTCTTGGGATACGGTGTTTACGAAGTTTTGACCTCTCATGACCCCAAATGACCTTTGACCGCCACCAAAAACAATAGGGATCATCTACTCAATATGGCCAATGCACACACCAAATATGAGATTAGTCACACTTTCCCTTCTTGAGATACCGTGTTTACAAGCAATTTCTAAGGAATTTACCTATTGACCTCTCGTGACCCCAAATGACCTTTGACCTACACGAAAGTCGATAGGGATCATCTACTCAATATGACCAATGCACACACCAAATATGAGCATAGTCACATGTACCGTTCTCGAGATATCGTGTTTACGAAGTTTTGACCTTTTGACCTCTCGTGACCCCAAATGACGTTTGATCTCCACGAAAATCAATAGGGATCATCTCCTCAATATGGCCAATGCACACACCAAACAGGAGATTAGTCACACTTACCCTTCTTGAGATACCGTGTTTGCAAGCAATTTCTAGGGAATTTACCTATTGACTGCTCGTGACCCCAAATGACCTTTGACCTCCATGAAAATCGATAGGGATCATCTACTCAATATGACCAACCTACACACTGAATATGAGCATAGTCACATGTACCGTTCTCGAGTTATCGTGTTTACAAAGTTTTGACCTTTTGACCTCTCGTGACCCCAAATGACCTTTGATCTCCACCAAAAACAATAGGCATCATCTACTCAATATGACCAACCCACACACCAAATATGAGCATAGTCACAGGTACCGTTCTTGAGTTATCGTGTTTACGAAGTTTTGACCTTTTGACCACTGGTGACCCCAAATGACCTTTGATCTCCACGAAAATCAATAGGGATCATCTACTCATTGTGGCTAATGCACACACCAAATATGAGATTAGTCACTCTTACCCTTCTTGAGATACCGTGTTTACAAGCAATTTCTAAGGAATTTACCTATTGACCTCTCGTGACCCCAAATGACCTTTGACCTCCACGAAAATCGATAGGGATCATCTACTCAATATGACCAACCCACACATTAAATATGAGTATAGTCACATGTACCGTTCTGGAGTTATCATGTTTACGAAGTTTTGACCTTTTGACCTCTCATGACCCCAAATGACCTTTGATCTCCACCAAAAACAATAGGGATCATCTACTCAATATGGCCAATGCACACACCAAATATGAGATTAGTCACACTTTCCCTTCTTGAGATACCGTGTTTGCAAGCAATTTCTAAGGAATTTACCTATTGAGCTCTCGTGACCCCAAATGACCTTTGACCTCCACGAAAATCGACAGGGATCATCTACTCAATATGACCAATGCACACACCAAATATGAGCATAGTCACATGTACCGTTCTCGAGATATCGTGTTTACAAGGTTTTCACAGTTTGACCTCTAGTGACCTCAAATGACCTTTGACCTCCACGAAAAACAATAGGGATCATCTACTCAATATGGCCAATCCACACACCAAGTATGAGACCCGTCACAGTTACCTATCTTGAGATATCGTGTTTACAAGCAAAGCGTCACATACACACACATACACACACACATACACACACATACACACACACACACACACACACGACATCACCATCGCATAGATTCCTTTTGCCTACGGCAAGGAATCAAAAATGGTTGATGCATACCTCAGAAAATTTCATTATTTTTTTTCTTTTTTAAAAGTCTTTTTGCAATGTAAAATAATATCATTTTAGAATCACATGTGGTAAATAATGGTTTTAAACATGCACCATGTCATTAACATTTGAAAAAGAAAATACCCAATTACTGTACTTTGTTAGTAGGGCTACGAATTTTAGGATCTAAAAAATAAATAAAAAAAATTGGCATCAATGAAGGGTGGGGGGGGGAATGGCCCAATGCCCCCTTCGCACGCCACTGCATACAGCGATACAATCTACAAAAACATTAATTTTGGGAATTGGATGAATACCGGTAATGCATCACTCTACACCTAACGTTGATAAAGAGATTTCTAAAAATTCGGATTTGGCACAGTTAAGAAACTTCTTGGTGGAGTGAACAATGGATGGTTTTGTCATTGTTAATTTCATTAGTCATTCTTACAAACTCATTTCTTGCAGCATCATTAATTCTTATGGAGCATATTTTAATTAAAATTAAAAACGGTTGATGTATACCTTTAAGTTAGAAAATTTCATTACTTTTTTTTTTTAAATTCTCTTTGCAAATGTAAAATAATATCATTTTAGAATCATATTTGGTAAATAATGGTTCTGAACACTATGTCATTAACATTTGAAAAAGAAAACAACCAAGTACTGTACTTTGTTTAATAATTTCTGAAACATGACACCACTACAGGATGTGACTTTGATAAAATGAAAACATGATCATGTTTTATACTTTTTGATATTCCCTTTGATTTTGAGGAAAGCGCAAACAAATTCTTCAGGTCGTATGTTGACACTATGTCTTTTACAAAATATAGGTAACCATGGGAGTAGATTCCGTGGGATAGGGAGATACGGTATATTTCTCAACATTTGACACGGGGTGACGCATGGAACTACCCCGGCCCCCATGATACAGTCAAACAAAGAAAAAAGTAAAAAATACAGTTGCTGCTTCATGTTCATCTCTCACCTGCCATCAACCGGTAACCATTTTTGTTGTTAGTGGTTCCTTGTCTACATCAGCACCATGTAGAATATCATTTCCGTTGTTGCTAAGCGCCTTTCATTCTCATTGATGTCTTCGTTATCAATAGCGTCTCAAACATATTTACATTAGTTATCTCCCCGATTCAATTCATTCAAAACCCAAGACCTCTGGCGGCTTGGCCCTTGTTGACACCACGTGGAATTTACCCCTGGACTTCACCAAGGTCCCTTAAACGGAACCTCGGGCCCCATGGGTTTCGCGCTCTGCGTACACACTTTTTGGATTTGTATAAACTATTCGGTAATTCGTTTGCGCATGGATTTATTGGACACAGCCGCGTGGGGTACACAAATTAAGCTCAGCACATCGTGTACGTCGTTCCCTTGTTTTCGTCAGTACGTGCATACAAAACTATCTTAGTAGTATCTAGCCACCTCGAACGGAGTCATATTTCACGGTAAATTTAATTGCACATTTTTACAACAAAAGCAAAAGGGCAAATCAGAGAAAAACTCAATTCAATGAACCACACTTCAGATCCCTCATTATGTTATGGATGGATTTAAAAAGAATGATTTCACGAAGTTTTCGTGTAAACTCAAATTTCAAAGTTTGGAATACGTGATGTAGATACGGGATTTTTTTGTTTATGTCGACGATTTAGAAGATGTGCGCACGTGAATAGCCAAGAAAACGAATTACCGAACTCGCTCTCTATTTCAACTTAATTGGCCATCCCCGCATATTTGAAAAGAAATCTACGCCCACATCGATAGCTTATCGGTCAGTTTCAAAAGAGCTCTTAAGAAGTTTGCAAAACACAACAGTTACATCACCATATTTTATTAGAGAAATGTGTTTGACTAAATTTCGTATAGCATACAATATGCAGGCCCGTAGCTGGGGGAGGGGGGTCGGGGAGTTCGAACGACCCACCCCAACTTGAGAGAGGTCCATTTTTCCATCCCTGTGTTTGAAGGGTCTGTATGAAATATTTTTTACATTGACATATACCAGATTACATGTATGATTTTTTTCTCAAAAAGTGGTGTACTGTGGAATTCCTGGGGAGAAAGGACTTCTGTTGTGTTCAAAGGTCCTCTAAAATGCTCCACACTGCAGGAGATCTGCAGATTTCAAACTTTTCCGGGGAGGCATGCCCCGGATCTATCAACTGCATGCTTACGGCACGCGCCAGCCGCCTCCGTATGTGGAAAAGGTCCACATCTTGGAAAAAAGACCCACCCCTCCACATGGGCTGGCTACGGCCTGCCTGATATTGCAGATAATTGACCCATAAGTGCGAGATACACTAACCTTGAATGCAAATGTTTCACGAAACATCTGTATGCGCTACATTTGAAGTGGCCTGCATGATTTCATATCATAAATATCATCGATCTATGCACAAGTTGGAGATCCACACGGAGTAACACGGAAAACACGAATTCATTTATATGCAAGTGTAACTCAAACAACACACGCAACTCACACCAGGCGAGTGTCCCGGAAAGGAGCGAAGGAAAAATCACGCCCTCTCACCCTCACACTTCTTGAGCTTAGGCACATTTCTGGTATTTATTTATGAGTTTTACTATCTCGATAGCAACCCCTGCCCCATTAGTATACTTGGATGCAACTTCCAAGGCTTAAAAATTGCCACTTCCATCAGGGTTCTGCGAGGAGGTACTCCTGGCTATTTTTACCAGTTTCCTCACAACATACGCATTTTAGTGACGCTATGCCACCGGTACAGGCAGGCTGTCTTCCTCACCTTGACAAACTCTTTGCTACACACCGTACCTGACCCACCACACAATCCAGCGAAAACTTATTTCGTTTTATTTGCAAATCAATGGAGCAAATAAGGCCTAATAAAAACCAGTGGCGACGCAAGGGTGTAAAAATTGGGAGGGGGGGGGGACCAAAGACAAAGGGTATTCTTTCTTGTTGAGGGGAACTTTCGATCGCAGCGCAAAACTGAGCCCAAAGCGACAGAAAAGGGTCCAGGGGTGAAGCCCCGGAAGCTAGGTCATTTTAGAATGTCTCTGGATGGAAAATTAAGTCTCCGAAGAGGTATACTGTTTATTTTTCTGTTAACCCAACTCCTACCTGACCTAAGTTGGGGAGACAAGTGGGGGAGGGGGAAAGGTCAACATCTGGTGGGAAATACTCATCTAGCCTCACTCAGTACCACCGTCACCGAAAAAATACCAGTTTTCCCCTTTCTCGCGTGACTATGACATGTACCAGTACATAAAATTGATACGATGCTTTGTACGTCTTCATTTTATTATAACGAGATTGCTTCGCATCAGTAATTACAACAAATGGTAAAGGTGATGCTTTTCCAAAACACTTTAAAGGCCACATTTTCGATTTCTGTTCGCGAAATTATGAAAATATGTGTTTTGTTGAAGATAATTTGAAAAAATTTGATTTCGAGTTTTTAGATCATTAGAAGAAAAGTTGCAAAAACGGGTCTCAAGTAGTGATAATAAAAAATAGGTTTTCTTTCTAAAGAAAAATGCCCTTCCTTGGGGCAAAATGGCTGTTGCGGTCACCTGTTTAATCAAGTCTCATAGCAAATGATTTAATTAGCTCCGGTACGAAACTGGAAGATTACCAGACGGGGAAGGCTGGTTGATCTTAGAAGGAGCACTATAAATTGGCAAGAGGTACTATAAGCACACACCAAATGCCATAAGTAATATATTGCTAAATATTGAGAATTGCCAAGCAATTAGTTCAAAGCTTTACCCAGTTACTAGTTATCATCATTTGGTTATGAACCATCAGAAAAAATTCTCATGAAGTCGCCACGCAGGTTCCTCCTGCTCTATCATCACTACGACTGGCACCCACACACAAAATACAAATTGCCAGATTGTAGCAGTTGGAATTTTTCGATACGCAGCATCTATTTGCATCCAAGCCGCTCTTTTTAAAACAAGTTTCGTTCACCTTTAGTTATTCAATCCAGCGCAATTATCAAAATATTTGGGGAGAGAAGTAACAAAATACAACATTAAACATTGAAACTAAACACATATTGAACATATGGTATGTTATTCCACACAAATTACGTAAGATATTGAAGTCGATAGTCTTCTGTTTACAAAGTTTAACGATATAGTTTGCAGCTCCACAAACAACGTGCAGCTTAGATAAATTTACCATGCACTTTGGCAAACCTGTGTTTTGTTATCTTATCTTTCCGCTCAATTGCAATATAGCTAACATTTTCCGGGTGTGTGGGAGGGGTGGGGGAGATGAGAGGCCATTAGGTAGTTTGCTCCATTTATAAGGATATCCAGTGAAGAATATTCAAGTTGAAGCAATAACAAAGTGCATTCTAATGTAGTAGTGGCGAATAAAAAAGGTTGAAACCGACGTTCATATATCCACCCACACATCCGCAGATGACAAATATTTTCGAATGTTGAGTTTGTTCATCCTTAAATCTGTTTTTAAGTAAAAACATGTCTCACAATGCAGAGATATGCCACAAACTTAACTGTCCAATGTTGAGTTGTTCTGACCCGACCTGAACAGGTGCGTAACCGGAGGTGGTCCGGAGGTCCAACCACCCTAAACGCCAAATGGCCCAAGCTTCCAAAATGATGGCAAAACATGATGGTTCATGCGATCAGTGTTAACTTTAGTACGTTTAGGGTACAAATAGCCCAACATTACTCATGTGAAGACTTCAAAAATCCGATCTTACCAATTTCCAGGTTAAACTCCTAAAACACCTTGCACGATAAAAATCCGAGTTACGCCATCGGGCCTGCGTAACAAGTACCCTGCCCCGATCGACTTTTCAAATGCGACTCCGAATTCCCCACGCTTTGAGAAGACCTTGCGAACTCCACTACATAGTCAATATGATAGACCCGGTTCATAAAATATAGGCTACACATTTGTTGATACGTTGGAAAAACTGTTTCCATCAATTACTTCCTTGCACAACCATTCCTTCCTCCAACCTCCATAAGACATAAATATAAACAAAATAAATATGAGTACTTGTCGAACATTCTTCCATTTCATTTTTATTTCCTAGTATTGTTGGTAACTTTTATTTCATAAAGTTGGATGGGATTTAACGAAACACAAAGATGAATGCGTTATATAGCAGCAGCTGAGAAAAAGCTACAAAAAATCCGGGCTATTGGTATTTGTCTTTAGGTAATACGGTATTTTCACAGCCCTTGGGCGGCGATCCCGGAGTTATGGTGGCAATGTTCTCCCAATATTTGGGAAATTGCTTATAGACGTTGATTTTTTACACGATTTTTTGAAATGAGGTACCGTGATTCCCCCCATAAAATGAAAACAAATCTCCGCCGGCACAGGACAAAGTGCGGTATAGTCCCATAGTCAGTTTATTTCTTTGATTTCACTTGAGAACATTGATGATAGTGAATATCGGGCAGGGACGTAGCCATGGATTTGGGGGTTACAACCCCCTCCGCATGACTCAACCTTGCAATGCAAGAAAATAACCTAAGGTAGCGGTTTTTTCTCTCTATACTTAGACTTTTCCCTCATGTGGTGCCCCCCCCCCCCATGACACCAAAACCCTCCATATGACACAATCCTGGCTACGCGCCTGATATCGGGTCCCCTTACGGAAAAGTAAATTTTTATTCTGAGTTTCTCAGCACTTATCTAGCTTTAATCAGCCATTTCAATACATGCACTAACATTGCTAGGTACGGTAAATAACTAAGCGTCAGTAGACAAATATTCAAACGAGATATTGAAGGCATTAGGAAACTCAAGGAGCGGTACATTGCATATAGCCGTTTCATTCCTTTACAGAATGGATTAAAATAGTAAAACTTTTGTGATAGACGTTCCTTTATTTTAAGTCAATTATCCTTTTATAAGTACTTTACCCCTTTTCCTGATTTTTTCGGACATAATAGCACCCAAGGCTTGAGGTCTCACTACTCCATCAGGGTAATGTTCTAAAGCGTTAAGTGCACACCCTCAAAGGAGTAGTTCTTTTTACTTTGGTTTGGACCATATTTTGACAGGATAATCTGCCAGCTGGGTGATGAAATTCCATGAATATGAAAGGGAACTTGCCAGATTGTGAATGCTGAAAATTTGGGTAAGATTGATGGTGATTTAGACTTTAAAAAATTTCTGTCAAATGGCAGAGATTTTCCGATTTTGTGAAGAGGCTATGGGTGTGCCCTAAAAAAACTTTCTTTTAGCTCAAAATCTAAACGTCATGGTATAGAAACTTTGTAGTGCAATGATGGGCAAACTTGTCAGCTATCAAGTGATGGGTATCTTGAAACAGATGTGAACTTTGACAAGGCTACAGGGGCCTCTAAAAAGATTTAATTTAGTGTGTAAGTCAATGGGGGAAATTATTGGGGGGGGGGTGGGGAGGTGAGACCTTGATGTGGTTCAACTTTTGACGTAACCACAAGATACGGGCAGTCAACATGATACATGCTAACTGCCCTTGAATATAATTGGACATAGTTTGGAGGGGGTCGGGTATAAAGTTTTAAGGTATGAGAAATATGTCTAATGATTATATCATAGTGACCATTGCAAAATGTCAACAGTTATTACATTATCATGACCGATGACCTACTAACGCATGTTACAGTTCCCTAAAAAATTCGATCCCTAATAATCCATCTACTAAGTGTCAAAATTTGCTTAGTAGTTGTTAGCAATACAATTTTGTGGACATCAAAATTAAATGTCTGAAAATAAGAGACTTAGAACCTGAGCAAGGGCGGGTCCAGGAATTGTGTAAGGGAGCGATCGATGTGCACCGAAGGTGCTCCACTAGCGCGAAGCCCGAGTTTCACCGCGGTCCAGAGGCCTGCGTTTTGGGTGGCTGACGGGGTCCAGGCAAAGCTCTTGCAATATAAGATAATTTGAAGGCAAGAAATTAGTTTAAGTGTGCCCCAAGAGACAAAAACATGTGGTCCGCGATCCCTTAAATATTACCCATTTATTGATGGGGGGGGTGCTGTCTTTGCAAGACAACGAGGCATGTTCTCTAGTAATTCTTCAGGGATATACGATTATTGACATTCCAGTCAATGGAAGGGAAGTCTGTTACTGAACCAGCCGCAAATGTTTTCAACGATGTTATACCTGCATGCAGACTCAACAAGAGGTGGTATAAAAAGGATACTTCAAAAAGGGTACTGCAACCCCAAATCCTCACCAGATTCGACCCGTTACAAAAAGAATGGCAATCTTCAAGTCTAAAACTTTTGTTGGCACCCGAAGGGAAAGTTGGGGGATTTTGGTTGGAGCGAAATTGAATATGATTGGATGTTGGCCCTTAAAAATCGCAAAGTTTGGGTTGTATGGAGAAATCTGCTCCCTTTCATATCCAATTCAGTTTCAATTCGTCTAGGGTCGGGAGCAGTTTAGAACAAGTTTCTGAACGCATGCAGGTACGGCGTATGCAAGCAACTAAATCAAAAGTCTATGCGTGATGCCTGCAAGCAGCAGTTTTTGTATGAGGCTAGAGGACCAGTGGATAGAATGATAGGAATAGCCACTAACAAGATTGAACTGCACTAAAAAGTTGTTATGATGTTTTAATGACAGCTGTGGCGTAGGTAGACTTTTTTCGGTAAAGGGGGTTTTCGGTGGTGGGGGGGGGGCGGGTAAGCACCTAAATTTCCGATTCTTTCTTTAAGAGTAAACGCTGCTACATTAAGGACTTAGATCGCGGGGCGGAGAGCGCGCCAAAACTTGGGTTCTTTTAAACAAATTTGACATGGAGCTTATATTGCCAAAAAAAAAATAGATTCTTGAGTTTTAGGTAAGAAATTTGGAAATTTCGAGCATTATTGAAGAATCTTCGTTTCCTATTAGCATATGGCTGAGATTGGTTACTGAAGGTTGTTGCTGTTGATACATAATGCTATCTAAACCCCTGCGCATTGAAGCTTCCCGGCTAAATTGGAAAAGTTTTCGAAACTTCGTTGCCTTTTTCTTAGACAAAAAGTGCCTGTAATGAAGAAAAGTAAGGAAAACGTCTCGTAGCTTTTCGGAAAAGTTAAAAGACTGATATATGGGCTCGCACATACCTTAGTAGAGATCGCTGTTAGGGACGCGCGATACTTTTTTTAACAAGTAATTACAAATTTCCGATCCTTTCTTTAAGAGTAAACGCTGCTACATTAAGGACTTAGATCGCGGGGCGGAGAGCGCGCCAAAACTTGGGTTCTTTTAAACAAATTTGACATGGAGCTTATATTGCCAAAAAAAAAATAGATTCTTGAGTTTTAGGTAAGAAATTTGGAAATTTCGAGCATTATTGAAGAATCTTCGTTTCCTATTAGCATATGGCTGAGATTGGTTACTGAAGGTTGTTGCTGTTGATACATAATGCTATCTAAACCCCTGCGCATTGAAGCTTCCCGGCTAAATTGGAAAAGTTTTCGAAACTTCGTTGCCTTTTTCTTAGACAAAAAGTGCCTGTAATGAAGAAAAGTAAGGAAAACGTCTCGTAGCTTTTCGGAAAAGTTAAAAGACTGATATATGGGCTCGCACATACCTTAGTAGAGATCGCTGTTAGGGACGCGCGATACTTTTTTTAACAAGTAATTACAAATATGGAGCTTTTATTGGAAGGAGTTCGGAAGTTTTTGAAGCAAAAGTTGGGATAACCAAACTGTAATTTACTGGCGTCTCATATTACAAATTTCTGAATTTGTTACCTTTAAGAGCCATTGGGAAATCGTCCCCTGCCTCTGTAGCTACGCCACTGAATGAAAGGATTTCACAGAGAGCTGTTTCACTTTGAAAGCTTTCAAAATGTTCAACCAGTATGGAGGATTAGTTTTTAATCACTTTGCCTTGAAAACTTATGCTAGGCCACTGCACTTCGGGAGCTGAGTGGGGTGGGGGTCGAAGGGTAAGGGTTCTGACTGGGGGAAATCCCCCTCCCAGCGATGATGCCACCACTGGCCATAATGTGTAAATCAGAACAATCTGTGCATGCTGTTCAATGTGAGATGCTCTTCACCTTTTCACTTAGATTTCAAGACTGCAAAACATAATGTGTGTAACCTTTCATTTATAGCACATCTGAAACGGGGTGAAAGAAATGTAAAGGAATACTACTGTCCAGTGCGGTTAGCGCGTGATTTTTTCACTTTTTCACCCGCAAAAACCTGGGTAAAGCAAAACGAAATAAGCACTTTCTGAGGTAAATTTGTCGGTTAAATACTGCGTTGTTTTGACTAATTTTTCACGTAAGCGAGGACGGGGGTATAGTTTCACTTTCCCTCGACTCTCCCATTTCGGCTAAGCAGCAGACTCAATGAAGGGCCTTTTGTTAGTTAAACTGAAGTTACTAGAGACATTACTTTGACACAGAATTTATATATTTGAATGAGCGTTCAGTTAAGTTACAGTGGGTATCAGTGTTGTAACAAGTCACAACTTGAGTCACTTCCTCTCAAAATGATAGTGACTCGATAGAATTCAGGAGTAATTTCCCTATTGAAATAGTACAGTGACTCGAGTTAATGACGCGACTCGAGTCACTTAAAAGTTTGAAAACTGGTGACTCGAGTCACTAATCTAGTGACTCGATTACAACACTGGTTGGTACGCCAGAGGAGATACAATTTTCACCATACCCTACTCACCACACATGTCCAACAAAATGGACTGAAGAATATCTGGGGGCCTAGGCCCCCCAGCCCCCCCCCCAGCCCCCCCGTGGCTACGCCACTGATTAGACCCCAGGCAGTCGGAAGTGGCACTTCTCCGGCAGTCAGGCTTGTAACTATAAATTTTATTTCAAAAATAACCTTTTTTTTCTTCGGTCAAAGGTTTGCAAGAATTCCCCCTTTTTTCTAAAAGTCCCCTCGACTCTCCGGCGAAGAGCCAAGGGGCGAAAACCAAACATTTACTCCCGGAGGAGTTCTGCTCCCCTTAAGAGCTAAACGTCCCAAATGTACAAGAATTCAGTTAATCAGCCATGATGGGCATATTGTTTCGCAAGATTTAAAAACACCGTGAGGAATGGTTGTCTCTTTTATGTGATAGACTTTCCAAATGTGTCGGAACTCAATTGTGTTCTTTTTCATTTTTCGTATTATGCTAGCCTGCATTCAACGAAGTTAGAAGACACAAAGAGAGTCAGTGGAGCGCTCTCACGTAGTTCCTACTTGTAATGCATCGTGGTGAGATACAATGTTCTACTTTTCGGGAAAATGTTTGAAAGAATTTGAATAGTTGATCATTTCGGAAATTGTGTTGAAAATGCTGAAGGTAAAGCCCACACACAATAGCTGTTTGCACTGCTGAATGAGAAGGGAACTTTTGTAAAACTTGTTCATTTTTTCATTAAAATTTTACCGCGACTATGATCTTCTTTCTTTTGTTCGGGCATGCTTTTTTAAGACTTAGGACACTCTTACAGGCGCGGATCCAGGCATTTCAAAAAGGGAGGCCTGAACTTAGAGAGAGCGGGCAATGGGGACGTACCAGTGGCGTACGCAGGATTTCTCTGAAGGGTATCGTGCGGTGTGTTCAGTGATCGCCGGCCTGGGGAGGTGCCCCCCCCCCCTTGAAAACTTTTGGCGTTTTCAAGGAACCTAGATGCAAAATGGTACAAGGTTTTCGACTTTGACGTGGACAGGTGTTAAAAGTTGATTTGTGGTGGTTCGTGAGGATAAAACTGAAACTTCTGTGTCTTTACATCCAGTCTTATTCCATTTAGAAGTAAAGCTTGTCATTAAATTTATATACTTTTAGGAGCAAGAGCAAAAGAGCATCGATCGGTATAGGCGAACGGGAACATTTTAGTTTGCGGTTTTTCTTGGCCACAAAACGTCATCTGCCATAAAGATTATCTAAGTGGAGCGCCACCATTGGTTGGCGCGGAGCGTAGGGAAAATTTTGAAAAATCAGATCCTCAGATGGCCGGAAATAGCATTTCCCAGACTCATGAGAAGAATCTAAGCACCCGCTACACTGTAAAAAAAATTCTGTAGATTTACAGAACAAAAAATAAAGATATACATAGAGAAAACAGAAAAAGTACTGTAAATTTGTTACCAAAAATTGACAGTACTTTTTCCGTTTCCTTTTTGTATTTCTTTATTTTTTGTTCTGTTTTCCTACAACTGTCTGTAGACATTTTTACAGTGTATCTTCGTTTTTTATTTGAAATAAAATGCCCACCTCAAAATAAGTTCGCGAACTGCAAAGCCATGGTCCAATGCAACCCCCCCCCCCCCCTCGTACGCTACTGTTAGTGTTACGACGTATGGTGATTCTCTGCCTGAAATATCTAATTCTGCCCGAAAAACCAATGGGAGCGCCACCATCTGTTGGCGCGGAGCGTACAGAAAATTTTGAAATATTACCACACAGACAGACGCCGGGAAACAGCATTTCCCACCGACTTGTAAGATGTAAAATCTAAGCAATCATTATTTTGAGCTTTCGTTTGCAATTAAGTTGATACTTCCAAATTGTAAAATGATCAGAAAATTTCCAGATCAGATAAAATGTACCACTTCAATTGGGTGAAATGGTAATGCAAAGAAATATTTGGAAAATGAGCTTGTATGCGCATTTTACAAGCTATTTAGCTGATTAGCTCAGACGTAGAGGTTTATATGTCCGAAGTTTACCCGAGTGGGTAATTGCATGCGAATAATCGGCTCTTACAAAACCGACCTTCGCGCGTTTACCGCGCAAGGTAGAAGCCTGGTAATACAAAATTAATTATATGCATTCCAAAAAAAACAAGAGGGGAGGTTATTTTCTATCCAACAAACAACCAGTTTATATCAACTGTTTCTGCACACTTGATCCCTCCCACAGACCGTAGGCATCAAATAGAAAAATACCGGTGCGAGTCGAAACAGAAATCAAAATGAACGTATAGCCCAATTTTCCGTTGTCAGCATCAACTAGGGAGGTGTAATCACACCTCCTTGCTTCTACAAGTATACAAGGGGGCAATTCTTACGTGTCCCATCATAGTTAACACTTTAAACATACTTGAAGCTGAGGGCCAGGGATATGCATATAGATCTTGGCACATTGATCAGTCTAACGGGGTATGGATGGGGGCACGCGGTGACTTAAAGAGGCCACCTTATATATAAATATATCCGCTCCACTGGGACCACCAGATGGACGCAGCAACATGATTTGGTCCAAAAGTTTGCACACCCCTGCTCTATACCATAATGCACCACTGTTGGCAACTGAGACAAGACTAACGTTCTGCCCGTTCACAGCCACTATATATATTGCACACGTAGGCTGACGTGCGACTGTGTGAACATAGTTCAGTCGTTAACGCTCATCACCTGATGACATATTGGCCGGCAGCTTTTCACTTGTTTGGGCCAGGGAGTTGCAACTCCCTGCTTTGGCGCTAAGGCAAGAGGGCAGGAAACTAAGTAGATAGCCATACGAGGTTCGTGAACTTGGATCTGTGTTGTGAGGAAAAGAATGGGCCTGAAATAGCCCCCTTGAATATTCTGGAAGATAAGCATTATGCTTAGTGTATTTGTTATTGTTGATGTGACGAAAAAGGGGAGGGGCTGAACCCCCCCCCCCCCCGGATCCGCGCCTGCTCTTATTAGTTTCCTGAGTCAATTAAAATCTAGCTTACGTAGCGCCTCTATTTCGGCCGCCCCCTTAGGCTGCCTCCCCTAGTTTTTTCGCAGCTATAAACTGGGCGAAATAACCTTTTGACCTCTACGAAATATTTTAGAAACGAATCACTGAATGAAAAGAAGTGAACACCTACAAAGTATGACATTTGATTCAGCACATTTCTCTTTTAAATTAAGATTGACGTACCAGAATACGATGGTCCTCAACAACACAAACATTAATTATTTCGTGCTATATTCCACAAAATGAGATATCGCACTTTTCAACAGTCTTCCCATTGGGTTAAAATGACAAATCCTCTCTTAATTTAGTTCCTCCCCCACGTACCCCCCCCCCCCTTAACTGCCAAAAGGACAGTCGCAAATCGCGCTCGGGAGATGGGGTGGAAGACATCTCACCCCAACATTTGTCAGAGAGATGGTAGTCTGAAAAACTATGGTCGCAATCTAGAAAGTGTTTCCAACTCAGCCTGTGTCAACTGTATGTTTAACGAATAATTTACTGAGAATATAATTCCCTCAAAGCGGATTTTGAACTGACTGTTTCACAGCAGGCCGAGTTTTTAAACACTGATTTTTTAATCTGCTTTACACGTTTCCGTCGGCTACTTCAAAAAGAGCCAAAATTTGGGGCAAAACCGGTGCTTCGAGAAGGGAGAGTAGTGATGTCAAATCGGTTAGAAAATTGTCTAGAACTCCCCACGGAACCAGAAAGAGTGTCTTTGTGTTTACGTCACTGAGTAAAGTATTGGTTTTTTAGGGTATATGTACAACCGGGACTCAGAGAAGACTGTTCACAGACGGTATTGAGGCCAGGTGAAGACCAGTTTGGTACAATATGAATTCAAAAGCTGGTTCTCATATCGCAGTTGATCCTTGTTTGGCATTTAACTCTGAATATTTATTCAGGCTGTGTAGAACTGACTCTCACGCTAGTTATTATTATTTTAAAGGGGGAACCGTATTACATTTCTCTCTCATCAGTAACATTATAGTATACACAGTAAAAAGACAAAACTTATTCAATGTGTGTCTTTTTTCTTTCGCTTTGTTTAACAACCTTGAAAACTTGATACAAGAAAAGAAAAGGATGGAATGAATTGATAATACATAACACTTCTACTTTGATTATAAATGATTAGGTACTTTTACTGATCAAGGCTGATTTTATCATCTCCCTTTTGCTTTGAACAAATCACTTTTTCTGTTGTCTTGTTAAACTTTTGTTAAGTGAAAATTCTTAAAGAGGAAACCTGCTTGGTATTTTTCTTGACAATGTCAACACACTTGAATTAACATAGGAGAACAACCTATCCCAAACGTCTGCTGTAACTTGGCATTGGTCTAGTATACCAAGATAGTGACCCAATATGGACGTACTGAATGTTAAGATATTGGGACACAACTGGCAAACTAATTGTACAAATGTGAAGAGTCTCTACTGCCTAGGTTTACCACTAATTCCAGCATACAAATACATGCAGTTGCCAAAAAAAATAAAGCAGCGAATAACAAAGGCTTAAATTAGAAACAATATCACAATATATCCAATAGGAATACACAAACTTACAGGGTATCAAACTTAACCTCACAATAACAAATACTTCTAGTGACACATGCAGGCTAAATATCAAAACAAAACAAATCAAATTTAATAATAATGCATGTAAGGCTAAAAAAAAAGGGATAATATGAAAAGGAAATCTTTTGCATGCTTTTCATGTGCGTCTCCTTGCACTTTGCTCTTAAGAAAATTATAAAAGAATACCTATATACAAGTTTTTTAAACCACACATCCCCTTCCCAGCACCCACTGGTTTCCCCAATTACTGCAACATTGCTTTCACCACATATGTGCTATGTCTCTCTTGTGAAAAACAGTGTGGGACAGTAGTCTAACAAACGAGAACAAGGATACAGCAGAGAATCCACACAGCAAGCAAATAAAAAAAAAGGAATGTTGACGTTTGAACGACACATACAGTTTATGAATTTGACATCAGCTTAAAAACTGAGTGCATTGTAAAATGAGAAATGAGATGACTTGCATTACTTCCTGAGCTAGGGGTGATTTGTACAAAACAAATGAATACTTAGGGTAGTGGCAAACGATGAAAGAAGGTGTTAGCTGCTTTTAAAGTGAGTTGTTATCTTGTCAGAGTCACAAACTGTTGGTACTGTCAACCACTGGATCATTCATTGACAGTTACTGTGAAGAACTAACACTGCACATCTGGGGCAATTTTGAAATAAAATTCAAGCATTATGATGGATGGTATTTTATGATGTTCTTAAAGATACAATACTTAAAAAAATTGCAGCTACTTATATGCTACCACTCTTACAATACATGTCACAGCAACCTGTAGGAGACATGTTGGTATGTAGGAGACATGTTGGTATGTAGGAGACATGTTGATCTGTAGGAGACATGTTGGTCTGTAGGAGACATGTTGGTCTGTAGGAGACATGTTGGTCTGTAGGAGACATGTTGATCTGTAGGGAAATGTTGGTCATCTAGTTGGTAAGAGTAGTGCCCATGGTAAATGGCTTTTAAGGTCATCTGGTATGTTTTGTAAAGTTATCGCCATCTTAAGTGTGGTCTATCATGCAGAAGTCTTATTGAGCAAAATCATAGGATGAAACTCGCAATGTAACAGTCCATAGTCTGTAGCTAACTAACTAAAATTTACGAAGCAAAAATCCTCCAACAAAGCTAATGCATCTCACTAAGTGGAATGGAAAAATTATAAATTTGTGAAATGAAGTTGTCAGAGAGAAGATCTTAGGGGTAGTACATTACATGATCTCACAAAGGTCCCCTGGTTGACCCAGGAAATACAGGAAGTTTGGTCACACAACACATTTATGCACAAGAGTTACATAATCCTAGTTGCATGGCATGCTGTGCTTCAGTGAGAGGAAATCCATATAAGGCAAGGAGGAAAACTAGATCACCTTTTAGTTCGTTTCAGATACAACATGCAAAGTGACTCTTGGTGACCACCATATAATGGTATGTGTGAAACATAATAAATAATTGTTTATCACAGGGCGGAAGATGAAGGAAATAAAAGTTTGTTTCAACAAGTCACTTCTACATAGCTTAATATCTGGCAAAACGGGCTGATGTTTGCTAGGTATTTAAATGTGATTATTGTGAATTCTTGCAGAGCTTAGTATTTCAAATACCATTATTGCAGAATGTCTGAACTTCCTTAAGATATAGCACAATCGATTTCTTTGCTATTTGTAATAAACCGTACAGAAAAATAATAGGAAGACTTCATGGGAATTTTGTGGACCATAATTTCACAAATCCACAGAAGTAAACAGTTACCAGACACCAAACACAAAGAAAAACATCCTTACATATATGTTTTCCCAGTATTTTCTTATAAAGGACATGCACAAGATGGCAAGACATTTCAATGAGAGACGATGCTCAAAGAAGACTTGGTCTTACAAGAAGATTGTAATGATGACTCGTGCAAGAAGAATAGCATACAACACACACGTGCTTGACACAATCACACTAAAACAAAAGACGAGGAAAGCAGATGACAATTAAGTTCTACAAGGATTCACAGTGAATTCAATCTATTGGAATGACATAATCACCAGTAGATAATGCTGTAATGACGCTGGTGTCCTCTCATGTAATTTTTCTTCATTGCTAAAGCATGAGAGATCACAACTACAGGAAGGTGACAGAGAGGGTCAGGAAGAGCAGCAAAGAGACAAGACTGACATATGAAAGACAAAAAAAAATTTGAAGGTGCCACTGACCTACTAAATAATTTCAACAAGGACAATGATTTCACAAACAGTTTATATAAGGCAAAAAGTTCAAGAATACCAAGAAACCCAGTAGGATGTTAGGTATGCGATGCATCATGTGACCAATCATGTGGTCCATACAAAATAAATAAATCAAATGGAAGACCTCCTTATGTATAGCAAACACATGAGTGATGCAATGCAAAACTGTGAGAGCAGATTTACTGCTAAGCCACACTGACCACAGATCGGACAACAACATCCAGAGAATAAAAGATCTCATCTTCAAGGCTGTCCAATCTCCCAAAATGTCCAAGTTTAAAGACAGTGCATTTGCCTGTTACACTATCAGAAATACAGCAATGTTCATCACCAGCTGCTAAAGGCACTTGTAAGAAAATGCTCCATCAATATCTGGCCATACTGATACTGCCAGCAAAATAGTTCTTTAATCCCTTTGCTTTCCACAAAACATTCTGAGAGACTTCTGTGCAGAATATAAGAAACCACACAGGGACATCCTATCCAAACTTAAGAAAAACATCTGAGACTTGAATGTTGCAAACCCCATCACTAAGAAGCCACAGTTGTTAAACACTACATATGCCATTTACAAGATGAACCTTGCACTACAAAGTTTCATACAGTGCTTGTGTTCAAACAGGGGTGAATGGCCCAATATTTAACCCTCAGTGACATGTAGCATAAAGATTTGTCAACAAAGACTACCAAGTTATGATCATATCAACATCAGTCATTTTCAATATCAACCAACTTAAAATCCTGTTACAATTCATCATACACTGTTGTTACTTTACCAATCACTTAAATCATTATCTCGTTTTAAAAAATTTACCTTTCCTTCATTTTCCTTTTTCAACTCATTTCACAAAACCAAATCTTTCACACCTTCAGCAGTGACCCAATCATACCCTGCAAAATTGCTCAAAAAAGGTTTATACTCAAATATCCACTTAAGCTAGAAACCAGTGACCAAAGAGAGATGATTGCTTCCTGGAGTCAAATATATGCAACTGCATTTGTCATGATTCTACATATGTTAAGGATTAGTGAAAGGTACTGTTAATGACAGGGCTATTACTTGCCTACCCTTAAGTTACCTTTTGATCTGTAAAACCTTCTTTTCTTACGCCATTCTCCTCATGATGACAAAAAGGTGTTTGCAATCTTCCCAAAGTAATCAACTCATATCGGCACATTTATGCTTGGCAGCTATTTATCAACCACAGACCTGTTTCAGATTGAGTCATAATCAGGTATACTTTTGCTTTTATGTAACAATCTTTGTGTGATTCAAACTTAGGATTGAAGGCAAATACACTAAGAAACAAAGGACACAGGAACTGTCCTGACAGGTCTAATTTCTACACCATCTTGAGTAGAAATGTACTTATCAATCCACAGTGCAATATCCCTTGCTGGTAGTGAAATAACAAGTTTTCAAATTTTGGCAAATCTGCAAACTAGCAGTATTTTATCTTCGTGCATCCTTTTCTCAATCCTATCATTCTACAAGGGTTCATCACAGAACAAAAGCTAACCTTTACTACCAAGCCAAGGCATTGCAGTGTTACACCAACTTCACCATCACATAAATTACATGTGACTGTCCCATTACCAATAATATCAAGAACCAAATACAGACTATGAATGAAGATTAATGACCAATTATTTTGATAACAGGGCCATAACCTTCCAGTATAAACACACATACCCAGTGACAGTTATGCAGCAGTTCCTCTTGCAACCCTTCCATCTAAAAGCAAACACCATCTGTTTGTTCCCTATGCTAAAATTAAGAAAGGATTCATTGTTTCTGTTATCACTTTTTTGTACATAAGGTAATCCTTCTCAACTCCAATCAGCTGCATTATTGATTTCTTTCAAGGTAAATGTGTTCTCTTGCATCCTTTACTTTATGATATTATAAGATATTCATCCTTTCTTCTTCTAGTAAAGGAGCAAAATATGTTTACCAAAAAGGAAATTGAAATAAGAAACAGAAGATCCTTGTCTTCCTTCTGATTTCTTGTAAAAGCACCATATTGCTACAGAAGCACCTGCATCTACTGAAGCTTCCATAGAAAACAAAGAACTCAAAGAATTCTCCTTCAAATGACCAAGCTCAAAACTACTTAATACAAACTCATGAAACAAAGAACTGAAGTAATGCCTGGGTGCCCTTTGTTGTACACATTTCCTTCTAAGTCTTCACAAAACTGTTTTCTGCTTCTCTTTAGGAACATGTTTTGTTTTCAAGCCTGGATTTTTTTTTTCTTTCTTTCTTTTCTTCATCTTCTTTATGATCTTCCTGCTTTGGTTCCATCTCTTGTCACAACTTGCTATTTACAGTTAACTTTAAAAAAAAGTTCTCAACTGTGAACTTGTTAAAGAAAGCCTCGTGCTACCTACAATGGACCCTGAACTCAGAGGTAGTAAAGTGTGTCGGCCAGGTCAGGTGGAGGGATTTGATGAATGGACTGACCAATCAAGAAAGCCAACTTGTGGGCATAAAGACACGGTGCAGGAACACGGATGGTACCCTGTTGAAAAAAAAAAAACACAAAGATGTCAAATTCAGTCTCTATGGAAACTTAGTTTGCATCAATGGACATCAGATTGCCACAAGTTATGTATATTATGTACATTCAACATCGACAGGAATGTTTAAGTGAAACAACTGCAAAAAGCATTATCTTACCGGCCAATTGAAGTACAGGTGGGTTAGCTTGTAGGTCAATCGCTGCAAGTGGTCTGGTTTCAGTCCAGTTCCGTTTTTGATGACGTTGTAGGAGGTAGGTGACACTGTCCCCTGTCGAACACTTTGACTGACCAAAAAGAAGTCAAACCTTGGAGAGACCAAAAAAAGTCCACAATCACATGGGAGTGAGAAATTTTGTAGACATGATACACACATACTATGTCAGACCAAATATAACATTCCCACTTTTTTGCTTGAGATAGCATGTTTAACTGTATCAACACCAGTAACCCCACATGGACTTTGATATCTAAACAGTTTACAACGGTCTTCTGCCTGAAGTATGTATGGTATAAGAATAAGCTCTTTTGTGACACTCTGTTTAATGCCTCTGTGGCTTGAGCTCCATTGCCTGTGAATGATCTTTGATAGTCACAAAAACGATAGGGACAAGGTTAGTTAGTTAGATGGAGTTTTATGGCTCAGTTTTCAACCTATTGGATAGGGACAGGGACCAATTACCAACCATGAGATGTATAAAGGAGTGTCAAGTACAAAATTTCTTGACATTACCATCATTTAAATGTTATTCTATCAGCATCTATTTCCTATATTTCTTTTGGTGACTTATGTTAACCCACAATGACCTTTCACCTCCACAGGCTGACCTCTCATGACTTCAAATGATCTTTAAAATGGTCTGCCAGAAAAAAAATGTCACATATTCAGGGAGAGGCATTCACATACATAGTGTGTAGTGATTACCTTGGTTGAGATGATGAAACTACCAAAACTACAATTTTCACGGTGTGACCTGTGCTAACCCATTGACCAACACACAGATCAAAAGATATTCTTTGTAGGCTCCAAATAAATTCTGACCTCAAAGAATTTAGGATACGAAACATTTAGAAACATTTACAGTCTATGCATGACATACTATGAGGACACTGTTCTTAAGATTTGTTTTTTTAACTAGACCTTTAACAAGGACTACAATGATAATTTCCACTACACATGCCAAATATACACCATAATCATCACAATTCATGCTCAAAATATATTTGTATACTTGGTGTAAATGCCCCATACATACACAGGAAAACAAAAATACAACATTACTACAACACAGGTTTCTTTTGCTTCTGACAATGAATCAAACCAGAATGCAAAAATGCATTAAGGTTTCGATGATACATACATGCTCTTTTCAATAAAATGCTACATTTCTTGTAACAACTGGTGACCCAAAATAGCCTTTGTCTCCACCTGTAAGTGACTGGTTTCTCTTTCATACTGTGCCTTAAGATATTCTGCAAACAAGGTTTTCAGAGTTTGATGCCAGGTGATACCAGATGACCATTGACCTCCACCAAAAACAACAGGTACAGTACTTTCAACTCACCATAACACATCCACATACTAACTGGGAAATCCATCCAAGTTTCCTACCTTGAGATATCCCATTTTAACAAGTTTTTCAAAGTTTGACCGATCATGACCCCAGATGTCCTTTCACCTCCACAAAAAATAACCTTATACAGACCATCTTCTCACCATAATTCATTTACCTACTAATTTTGAAATCCATCCACCTTTCATACCTTGAGCTACAATAAACAAGGTTTTCTGAGTTTGACCCCATGTGACCCCAAATGACCTTTGACCTCTACCAAAATCAATACGATTCTTCCTCCCATCATAACGCATCAACATATCAAGTTTGAAATCAATCCAAGCTTCCTACCTTGAGATAACGTGTAAACAAGAAGTTCGGAGTTTGACCCCATGTGACCCCAAATGACCTTTGACCTCCACCAAAATTTATTGGGTTATTTCTTACATCATAACGCATCAACATATCAAGTTTGAAAATGAATCAAAGTTTCCTACCTTGAGATATAGTGTAAACCAGGATTTCGGAGTGTGACCCCAAATGACCTTTGACCTTCACGAAAATAAATTGGGTTCTTTCTTACATCATAACGCATCAGCCCATCAAGATTGAAATCAATCCAAGTTTCCTACCATAATGTATCACGTAAACAAGGATTTCAGGTTTTGACCCCATGTGACCCCAAATGACCTTTGACCTCCACGAAAATACATCGGGTTCTATCTTACATCATAACGCATCAACATATCAAGTATGAAATTGATCCAAGTTTTCTACCATGAGATATCGTGTAAACAAGGATTTCGGGGTTTGACCCCACGTGACCCAAAGTGACCTTTGACCTCCACCAAAATCAATAGGGTTCTTCCTGACATCCTAACGCATCAACATATCAAGTTTGAAATTAATCCAAGTTTTTTACCATGAGATATCATGTAAACAAGGATTTCGGGTTTGACCCCACGTGACCCCAAATGACCTTTGACCTCCACCAAAATCAATAGGGTTCTTCCTTACATCATAACCCATCAACATATCAAGTATGAAATCGATCCAAGTTTCCTACCATGAGATATTGTGTAAACAAGGATTTCAGGGTTTGACCCCATGTGACCCAAAGTGACCTTTGACCTCCACCAAAATCAATAGGGTTCTTCCTGACATCCTAACGCATCAACATATCAAGTTTGAAATTAATCCAAGTTTTTTACCATGAGATATGTAAACAAGGATTTCGGGTTTGACCCCACGTGACCCCAAATGACCTTTGACCTCCACCAAAATCAATAGGGTTCTTCCTTACATCATAACGCATCCACATATCAAGTATGACATTGATCCAAGTTTCCTTCCATGAGATATCGTGTAAACAAGGATTTCAGTGTTTGACCCCATGTGACCCCAAATGACCTTTGACCTCCACCAAAATCAATAGGGTTCTTCCTGACATCCTAACGCATCAACATATCAAGTTTGAAATTAATCCAAGTTTTTTACCATGTTAACAAGAATTTCGGGGTTTGACCCCACGTGACCCCAAATGACCTTTGACCTCCACCAAAATCAATAGGGTTCTTCCTTACATCATAACGCATCCACATATCAAGTATGACATTGATCCAAGTTTCCTTCCATGAGATATCTTGTAAACAAGGATTTCAGTGTTTGACCCAATGTGACCCCAAATGACCTTTGACCTCCACCAAAATCAATAGGGTTCTTCCTGACATCCTAACGCATCAACATATCAAGTTTGAAATTAATCCAAGTTTTCTACCATGAGATATCGTGTAAACAAGGATTTCGGGGTTTGACCCCACGTGACCCCAAATGACCTTTGACCTCCACCAAAATCAATAGGGTTCTTCCTTACATCATAACGCATCAATATATCAAGTTTGAAATTATTCCAAGTTTCCTGTCTTGAGATATTGTGTAAACCAGGATTTTGGTTTTTGACCCCCTGTGACCCCAGATGACCTTTGACCTCCACCAAACTCAATAGGGTTCTTCCTGACATCCTAACGCATCAACATATCAAGTTTGAAATTAATCCAAGTTTTTTACCATGAGATATCATGTTAACAAGAATTTCGGGGTTTGACCCCACGTGACCCCAAATGACCTTTGACCTCCACCAAAATCAATAGGGTTCTTCCTTACATCATAACGCATCCACATATCAAGTATGACATTGATCCAAGTTTCCTTCCATGAGATATCTTGTAAACAAGGATTTCAGTGTTTAACCCAATGTGACCCCAAATGACCTTTAACCTCCACCAAAATCAATAGGGTTCTTCCTGACATCCTAACGCATCAACGTATCAAGTTTGAAATTAATCCAAGTTTTCTACCATGAGATATCGTGTAAACAAGGATTTCGGGGTTTGACCCCACGTGACCCCAAATGACCTTTGACCTCCACCAAAATCAATAGGGTTCTTCCTTACATCATAACGCATCAATATATCAAGTTTGAAATTATTCCAAGTTTCCTGTCTTGAGATATTGTGTAAACAAGGATTTTGGTTTTTGACCCCCTGTGACCCCAGATGACCTTTGACCTCAACCAAAATACATAGGGTTCTTCCTCTCAGTATGGGGTATCTGTGTACCAAGTTTGAGAACTGTCAGATCTTCCCTTCTCAAGATATCGTGTAAACAAGCAAAGTGTCACAAACACACACACATACACACACACACATACACACGCACATACACACATACATACACACACACGCCATCATGAATGCATAGGTTTCTCTTTTCATCGAAACCAAAAATCAACCTGAGTACTTTAGACTCCACATGCTGGGCAACAATGAAGCTGCATGGTGTAACTTACCATTGGGGTTTGGTAACCACAGAATCCACAATTGTTCCTGGAGGAGGGTTCACCATTCCACCATCATCACCACCACCTCCTCTTCCCCTTCCACCTCTACCACCTCTATCACCTCGTCCACCACCTCTGTAACCACCGCCACCACCACCACCAGTGCTTGGTAAGAAGAAGCGGTTGGCGATTCGTTTCTTCACAACAACAACTGTCAGCTTTGGTCTGTAGGATGACAAAAAAAGAAAAGGCTATTCACCACTGGGCCATACTGGCATTGCTGGGGGCCTTGTGGCGTTTTTTCCATAATTGAGAAAAGTTTGAGCTAACTGATGCTCCAACATGGGGTTATAGCTAAAGGGTTCTGAGTGATGGTGGCTGTAGAGATTTGCCATGAAAAACCCTCATAGCTGCAAAACTGCCAATAAGTAAACTTTGTTTGCAATAATGTATTTCATTTTCATTAAATGACCAAATGCAAATATTTTTTTTTATAAGTAGAACCAGAATGCAAAAATGCATTGAGGTTTCGATGATGCATACAGAACATGTTCTTTTCAAAAAATGCTGCATTTATTGTAACACATGGTGACCCAAAGTGACCTTTGACTCCACCAGTAAGTAGCTGGTTTTTCTTTTAACCAAAACACTTCTACAATGAAAACCCAAATTTCATGCTGTGCCTTAAGATAATCTATCCTATTAACAAAGTTTTCATAGTTTGATCTCTGGTGACCCCAATTGACCTTCAACCTCCACCAAGGACAACAGAAGCCATCTTCCAACCATCACACATCCACATTCTAACTTTGAACCCTCTCTCATTTTCCCACCTTGAAATACAAAGTAGGAGTTTTCAAGGTTTGACCTTGGATAACCCCAGGTGAACTTTGACCTTTACCAAAATTAATAGGGTCCACCCTCTCGTCATAATTCATTAACAAACCAAGTTTGAAAAAATCCAAGCTTCCTACCATTAGATATCATGCAAACAAGGTTTTCGGGGTTTGAGCCTCCTGTGACCTTGGATGACCTTTGATCTCTGACAAAATCAATAGGGTTCTCCCTCACATTATGATGCATCAACATACCATGTTTGAGATTAATCCAAGTTTCCTACCTTGAGATATCATGCAAACAAGGTTTTCGGAGTTTGACCCCCTGCAACCCCAGATGACCTTTGACCCCTACCAAAATCAGTAGGATTTTTCCATACATCAAAACGCATCAACATATCAAGTTTGAAATCAATCTAAGCTTCCTTGCTTGAGATATCATGTAAACAAGGTTTTCAGGGTTTGGCCCCCTGTGACCCCACATGACCTTTGACCTCTACCAAAATCAATAGGGTTCTTCCTTACATTATGATGCATCAACATCTCAAGGTTGAAATCAATCCAAGCTTCCTTCCTTAACATAATGTGTAAACAAGGTTTTCAGGGTTCGGCCCCCTTTAACCCGAAATGACCTTTGACCTGTACCAAAATCAACAGGATTCTTCCTTACATCATAATGCATCAACATAACACGTTTGAGATTAATCCAAGTTTCCTACCTTGAGATATCCTGTAAACAAGGTTTTCCAAGTTTGACCCCCTGTGACCCCAAATGACATTTGACCCCTACCAAAATCAGTAGGGTTTTTTACATACATCATAATGCATCAAAATATCAAGTTTGAAATTAATCCAAGTTTCCTACCTTGAGATATCATGTAAACAAGGTTTTTGGGGATTGACCCCCTGTGACCCCAAATAACCTTTGACCTCTACCCAAAATCAATAAGGTTCTTCTTCCCATCATATTGCATCAACAAATCAAGATTCAAATCAATCCAAGCTTCCTACCTTCAGATATCGAGTAAACAAGATTTTCTGGGTTTGACCCTCTGTGACCCCAAATGACCTTTGACCTCTACCAAAATCTAAAGGGTTCTTGCTTACATCATAACACATCAACATCTTGAGTTTGAATTTAATCCAAGTTTCCCAACTTGAGATATCATGTAAAAAACGTTTTGGGGTTTGACCCCTGTGACCCCAAATGACCTTTGACCTCTACCAAAATTTGTAGGGTTCATCTACCCATCATACTGCATCAACATATAAAGTTTGAAATCAATCCAAGCTTCCTACCTTAAGATATTGTGTAAACATGGTTTTCCGGGTTGGACCCCTGTGACCCCAAATGACCTTTGAACTTGACCAAAACCCATACCATTCTTCCTCTTGATATGGGACATCTATGTACGAAGTTTGAAAACTTCCAGACATTTCTACCTTCAGATACTGTGCTAATGAGTGAAATGTAAAGTGTTTCAAGTCCTATGAACATTTCTACATTGAGATACTCTGTTAGTTAGTTAAATGTAAAGTGTTTCGAGTCCTTTGACACCTGTCACACCAAATAACCTTTAAACTCGTTGAAAACTGATATTGTTCCTTTTCTTGATATAGGACATCTATGAACCAAGTTTGAATACTTTCAAACATTCATACCTTCAGATACTGTGTTAATGAGTTAAATGTAAAGTGTTTCAAGTCCTATGGCATTTCTACATTGAAATACTGTGTTAATGAGTTAAATGTAAAGTATTTCGAGTCCTTTGACACCTGTGACCCCAAATAACCTTCAAACTCGATGAAAACTTATGCTGTTCTTTTTCTTGATATGGGACATCTATGTACCAAATTTGAATACTTTCAAACATTCCTACTGTGCCATATCCTATTGTAAAGTGTTTCAAGTCCTTTGACCCCTGTGACCCCAGATGACCTTTGAACTCCACCAAAAACGATAGGGTTCTTCCTCTTCATTTGGGGCATCTAAGTACCAAGTCTGAAAACTGTCAGATATTCCTATCTTGAGATATCGTGTTAACGAGTTAGTTGTGTTAAATGTAAAGTGTTTCGAGTTTTTGACCCCTGTGACCTCAAATGACCTTCAAACTCGACCAAAATCGATAGGGTTCTTCCTCTTAATATAGGGCATCTATGTACTAAGTTTGAAAACTCAGCGACATTCCTATCTTGAGATATCGTGTTAACAAGCAAAGTGTCACAAACACACACACACACACACACACACACACACATACATACATACATACACACATACGCCATCATGAATGCATAGGTTTCTCTTATCATCGAAACCAAAAAGGAAAGCTAGCTGAAGGAGATACTAAGCAGGAATGTAATAGGTTCACTGAAACTGGGGGATTCTAAGGGAAATTTTTGACCAAGCTCTATCTATTAAGTTCACTTTGCTGTAACTAATATCCCCTGTAAGACACATGTCACACTACAGAGGTGACAACAAGATACATAATCCCTAAAACCAGGACTCAAAATTTTGGAAGGGTTCTCTCCTAATCCACAGGGCACTTGACAAACTTAATAGAGCTGCAATTCTGTTGTTACAAAACACTACACAATCATATTAGGAAAAAGTTTGCATTTTCCCACAGATACCAGATTAAAATCTTTCATCAAGCTTCTCAAAGAAGAAGCAACAGAGCAAATTAATTCCACACAAGGCTGGGGCAAGTTTTATATTTTTTTTTCAGGTGACAAGAGAGTAAAATGCCTGAGTCATTGGGTGTTTTCTTTCTTTTTTATTTTAAAAAATCCCACAGGATTTGGGATACCAAAGAAAGGGGAGTCAAAGGGTATCATCACTTACTTGAAGGGCATGACACGACTAAATGTGTCCTCAAATTGTGGAACCTCATGCTCAACCACTGCTGCAAGCTGTCCATCACCAACACCATCACGGTAAACCACAATCTTCTGGGGGTAGCTCTTATTGATAGCATGGTAGCGCTTCAGGCATGCTGAAAGTTAACAAGTTATTAAGAGATATCTCACATGAAAGGGACAAAAACACATTGACTTGGATGTCAATAACATTTATCACAAGCACAGCAATTACCAAAGTTCCAAGTCAAGTTTTACTTTGTTATTTGAAGGAAAAAGTCACTGAAAACAATTTAATTGATGCTACCACTGATAAAAGGGAACTCATGATTTTTGTGTTGTGTGCTATTGATAAAGTATACAGAAGAAAATTTGTAAATTTTAAGCAACATTTCTAAGTCTCTAGTAATACCATCACAGTCTCTAGTAATACCATTTACAAGTGCCATCTCTTAGATAAGGGCAACTTCGAAATCCAACCCTGCACTTCACACCATTAGTTTAGTGCCATGTGTAATCAAATATAGTAAACAACAGAAGTCTTTTTGCACTATTTCCCTACTTCCAAACTAAACCATTTTCCAATTCACCTGAATACCATCACTGGCCTCAAATCACTGATGGGAAAGCAATTGTTTTCACACTTTGAAGAAGAATGGGAGCTCATTTAAGTTTAATGAAACAGCACACGTACCACACTCTTTAACTTCCTGAGGAGGGTGATTTGTAGCACACCTGGAAAATGTTACACTCAAAACCTGTTTTTTCTTTTCTGTTTTGTGACTGCTAACTAATGTTTAGTATGTACCTCCTCCATTCATTCTCTCAAAAGAAGGGTTTAATGTCAAATCAAGTTTTGATAAGTAAGAGGGGTACTTATTTGAGGCATTTTGGTGAAATTTGCATTGAAATCTGATGTGTGGTTCTCAAGATATGAGCAAGTAAAATTGTCATATTTTCAACAAACAGTGGACTTGAAGCAAGCACATATGACATCATATCCCCACATTAATAGACAGTCTTTTGTATTAGTTTAAAAGTTACAGCCTATTTCCTCCTCAGCATTCCCATATTATCAAAATGTGATTGCATAAGTGGCATGGGAACTTGACAAATTTTTAATTCCCCATGAGGAGGTCCTGTTCCTATTAACTTCAAGGTCAACACAACAGTGTAAAAAACAAAAGAAAACAAAGCATTCCTTGTCAATGTGAGGAAGTGATATAATCTCTGCTGCCCTCAATTTCACTTTGAGACACAAATCTAGTAACTTCATTGGCTGATATCTTGAGAAATACATTTCTGATTTGAATGGAAATTTCACCACACTGAGTAGATTTAGTTCTTCTTTCATATGTGAAAACTAATTTTTTGCTTAAACTTCCCCTTCAACAATGTATCCGATTTAAAGTCCCAATGACCCTAGATGTCTTACATTTCTGCAAAAAATAAATAAAATACATACTTGACAACATTGTTATCTTAGAAATCAGAATATGCAGCCGATGATTTATTGTGTGCAACAAAGAACTCAAGAACTGACCTCAATGGACTCAAAGGTGCAGGGGGTGATGAAACGCCTCTTTTTCTCTCTAAATTTTCACAACAATGTGAAAATCACTTCTGAGTTAAATAAGGCGAATAGGAGAAGGTAACGAGGGGTGACATTCATGGTTGTTTTTCTCAGATGTCTCTTTGCAATGTCTGATTATTTTTAACACTTGGAAGTCAGTTCAATCAAATCACTTTTAAAGCTTAGAAAATGCAACAGTTCTGCTTATTATGGAAAACTTGGACAGTACGAAAACTACTGAATGAAATGGAAATTACCCTCAGAAGTATCCATTAAACCTTGAGAGAACTAATTTGGAAAAAGTATCTTGCTCAAAGATGCAGTGTAATGACTGGGGCGGGGGGGGGCAGAAGGGGACACAAAGTTAGACAATACTTGAGTCACAAGCCCTACATGCAACTTCAAAAAAAAAAAACGCAAGTTAGTTAAAATACTGACAATGATCCCTTCGATGTTACTCTCAGGGGGGGATCCTACCTGTCAAGCAGACCATCAGATTGTCCGCCAATTCCTGATGTGTAGTTTGGAAGCAGCATCTTGAGTGATATCTGTTCAAGGCAACAAGAAAATATCTTCTTAACTCTTACATTCATGTTAAAATGCAAATATCCAAGGTTTCCCTGGATAGCAGTGGTGAGTACGATACAGTTAATGGGGTCAAATGATGTCAAGCTTTGACACTAACAGAGAGGGAGGACTATTAGTTCTTCAACATCCTGTACAATGGAAATGACAATTAGAGAGATTTCCTGTGAGATAGCAGACAAAATCTGTGTGGTGGCCATCTCAAAGAAGAATGCCAGGGAAAACACTGATATTATGGGATAATAGCCTAGCAAAATGGTAATTGCATGACACTTTACCTGTTTAGGGCTGGCTAACACTTTTACTTCTTTTGGAGTGAGACTTTCCTCTCACCTAAATAGATACAACAAACTCAGATGTTTGAAGGTATCACTACTAAAAGTTCCTGTCAATCAGTCTTCTCTACGTGATAATATAAAGCACAGAACATCACACACAAATATCAATCACTGTATATCCTACCTCCCACACTCGAAACCTTGAATCCCTCAAAATCAAAGTGGTAAATATTAAATATTACATAGTTTTACTAAGTCTCAGGTACGATGACACAGATCAAGGGACAAAATAGCTGGGTTTGCATAGCAACTGGCAATCAAAGAATTGCTGGTTGCTAATTAATTCTGATTTTGATTGGCAAAAACTGCAGTACTTGCTTAACTAATGAATCATTGAAGAACTGTCCACCCTTTCCTTTTTTTTTGGTGAAACTGTGCCAGGCTAACTTTAAAAATAAAGTTTGCCCAGGAGTGAAGTCTGTGATTACAAAAAATACACTCATAACCAAGAGTTGATCTACTTACAAATGGCCCCAAAAGTTTAAAATATGCTTTCATCCATTACAAACACATATATTCAACCCAAATTTCTCTTAAAACCCATACAAATCAGTCCTGTCTTTTCCCTTCATTTCCCTAAATAGGATTTTCTACCACCAACTCAACTCATGTCTGTCTGACAGGCTTCCAACTCAAAATTTGACTGTATCATAAACCATCCAATGAAAGCCTTTGCAATGTGAGGGTATATCAATCGTAGTTTTTCAGGTGGTGTAAAGAACAGGTCAGATTTTATTACCTTAAAGATACCACATAACTGTACAAATCATTCATTTAGATTTATATTGCAGGTGGTTTGAGAGTGCTTGCTTACTTCGTGAGAGTTTTGTTCATGCTGGCCACGAATCCAACAGCTGATCGGCCACGTGTGGAAGAGTCATGGTAAACATCAATGCCAATTACCATGAAATCACTCAGCTATTAAAAGAGACAACAGCAGACATGTCTTACTGAATATACAAAAACAACACCAAACTAAAAAGTACTAACACAACATGAACTGGTAACATCACATCTCAAGTTTTTTGTAAACTTGTCATTTTCTTTCACAGAACAATGACATTTTCTATTCATGTCAATTAACTTCACAAATCTATCAACTTTAGAAAAATGGTTTAGTGTAAAAATAGTTTTATTGATAAGAAAACCTGCTATCATGTAGCTTGGGCCTTAGTAACATAGCAGGTTCGTATCGTATAGCAGTTTCGTATCGTATATCAGTTTTGTATCACCCTTGCCAAAGCTTGGAATGTATTACCTAGAACCATTAGATCTGTCTTTTTTACAGAAATCTTCAAGTAAATGCTCAATCACTTCCTTATCTTAATGTTATCACTGATTGTTAACACTGATTGGTTTGTAAGTGTTGATGATATTTTTGTTTTGTTTTTCTTTTCTTTTTTTTCTTTCAGTGCAATTTGATGATTTTCTTCTTTAGTTGGGGCTTATAATAGACACTGAACACTCTATTAATGTTGATGTTTTTGTTTTGCTTTTGTTTTAGTGGAATTTGATCTTTTTCTTTTGTTAGTGTTTTACAATTGATGATGAATGGTTTGTTAATGTCTAAAGCGATTTTCTTTTTTGTGCCATGTTGTTGCATTTCAACTGATATTCCCCTTAGGAGAGCACAAAACAAAAATGTAAATTAATGCTGAGGGAAATGTATTTAAATGAAATACAGGAAACTGCAAAAAAGGTGAAAAACCAAGTTGACGCCACCAGGATTTAAATCAACCAAACTCTCCCTGTCCCCCTTGTATATTAGAGCAGACACTCTCATCACTGAGCCATGGGACATGATACTTTGGCTTTTGTCCAACTAACAGCTATAAAGCAAGCAATTCATCTCTTGAGAAGGCACAATTTTGGAAAAGTATTCAGATGGCACTGCCAGCAGATCTCCAAAAGGGTAAATAAACTTATGCAACAGCACAAAGGAAACCATAAATCAGCACTGATGACAACAATATATGTTTTCACTGCATGTGCTGGGGCTCAAAATTTTGTGCTAGCATAATCCCCTTTGACAACTTTTGGTGGCAATTTCAGATAGTATGCAGGATACTGCAGGAATTCCATGCAGATTAAAGAGCCCATGAAATGACTTAGTAACAACTAGAACTGCATTTGCTTGCAAATACGCAGAATTGTAGTGCGTGTTAGAGATGTCTTTTCAGTTAGTACAGTAGCCCAGTTTTTATTTGAACTTTAGGATTTGTTCATGGCGGAAAGAGGGGCTGTTGTTTCTTTTTGGCCACTCCTCTCAACCCTATTTCTTGATAGTACAAAGATGGGCCACTTGTCTCCCAGCTCCTTGGCTGGACGCATAAAGAAATCATAGAAGAGTAACCAATGATGGAGTAAATCCGGACCTTCTATGCTAATAGTCAGTCACTAGCTTTATTTTGAAGCATATTTGCCAACAATGAAGCAAGTGCTGAGTAGTCCTTGAACAAGACCGTGTACTGCGCTTAACGGTAGGACCTACTCCGTATACAGTCTAGTGTGGAGTAAAAGGAAGTGGACGAAGCATAGTCCCGTTCAAGGACTCGTGCTGAGTAGCCTACTTAGCCATACGTTATGCTCTGTTGTGTTGTTTACTCCTGCCTGAAATGGTTTTATCGGTTCTCGACTCCTCTTTCACCGTTCTTTATGTTAAATAATGACGCCCTCTCAAGCTCTCTGACTGCACCGCTGCATGCATATGACAACTGTCTCGTGGAAGGCCGAATAACTGTTGACGCTGTGTGTTTTAACATCCGTGTTTCGTTAATTCGCAATGCATGCTACATGCATGCTGTCAAAACGTTTCGGTCAGACTGCTGTCAAAATAGCTTCTGCTTTTACCACTGAAATAAAGCATGATAATAGAACTACAGCACAAGTCGCTTAATCCAATGCAGTAAAGCCAATTCATTCCGTACAGGGAATTGGCAATACCCTGCTCCGTAGTACTGCTAGATGAAGATACTGTACAATAACGTCTTGATACTGTTCAACGATAGTGGACGCAATGGCGCCGTGTTACGTATACCAATTTGGAAGCAGCGATTGATTCTCCAAGCTTATCACTTCAGTGTGAAAAGGCCGAACCACATTACATCGCGTTTTCTGGAAATTTATCCGCAATGCTCTTTCATGAAGCTAACTCCTTAAATCAGCCTTGTAAGTGTAGTATTTGCTTTTCTGAAGTTGATTTTTGTTTAAAGACGGCCACAGATTGCACTTACTGCTATTGTTAAAGGGTAGAGCATGGATATTTGTACGAACTAAGTTACGGTACGCGCAGGGAAATGAGTTGTGGGCCATAACAGGCTTCACAAAAGAAATTGTCAGTCGGCCAGTAAATGCCAATATTGTAGTGCGGCGCACTACAATAATGAATTGGGGTCATCTCTGACACTATCTATCAACGAAAATAGCATTTATTTTAAAAAATCCCACCCCACAAAAGAGAAATGCTCAAGTGAAATGGTATCCCTTCCAGCACAACAGCTGAAAAATGTAAAAGTGCATTGAACCAAGAATGACATCATCACAGGAACCCATCTTCACAGTGTGTGTACTGTAGTGCACTTGCAGTATACCCTGCTCTGTTGATGTTACACAGTCTTGCAAGTATAGATGGCCTAAAATGATTGACATAATCAACAAATTATCATTACAAAACCTAAACCTATGTTTGCTTCTCAAAACCAGTGAAAAAGGGGGGTTTTAACACCTAGGAATACCCCTGTTCAACAGATGGAGTTTTGTGACTTCTCAATATTCCTTGAGCCAACCAGCAGGGAAAATTGTTTGGTATATAATACATGGTACAAGTGTTTGGAAGTTCCGTGGTAAGAGGTTATACACACAGAAAAATACCTCAGGCTCCTGGGGGATGTAACTGCATCCATTGGTCTTCCAGTGTTATGTAACTATTATTTTTATTGGTGAGGAAGCAGTGATTCTCTCATTACACAGGCCCATATGCAATACTGTATACCATTCTGCACAGTGGCTTAAATACTACCAACAGGTTCTGTGTTGTTTTGGATGCATGTGCTAATGCTGCAATTTGACTTGGTTCAAAGAAAAGGAACAGTAAATGTAGTGGGAAAGGAGACTGGCTGATATTTTGGTTATTTAAGGAAGTATTCCATATTTTTATCATAAGTTGGCAGGAAGTTATACTATTTTAACTTCATGCATTTTGAAGTCTATGCTAGTACAAGATCCATTGGTTGATTTCTACATTAATGTTTGTGAAAAATTTTACTTCAAATGTATGTCTTTCAAAGGAATCTGGGTGAGATATCAAACTTCTTATTCAACAATCTGAATGAAAGTGAGTTGAAATATTTTCTTTTTCTGGTTGGAAGAATTGCTGTCTAGTAATAGATCGACTAGATTGCTGGAACCAAAAATTAAAACTGATAGGCCTAACATGATGAATGGGGCAGCTTTAGTGAATAATGATAAAATTCCTCTTTTGAGGAATTGGGAGTGAGAATTTCAAATTTTGATTGATATATTTTTGGCTTTATACTGGGACATTCTTCAGATGTATAATTCAGAAATTATTTGACCAGTACCAGTCTCATGCTACGCAATCTGTGAGCAAAATGTTACTTAAACATAACATTATACTACACACACTGTGAAGTTGGGTTCCTGTGATGATGTCATTTTTGGTTCAATGCACTTCTACATCTTTTACATTTTTCAGCTGTTGTGCTGAAAGGGGTACCATTTTACTTGAGCATCTCTCTTTTGTGGGGTAGAATTTTTTAAAATAAATGCTCTTTTGGTGATAGATAGTGTCAGAGAATGACTACAAATCGTTGTCATTGAGTCATTTCACAGGCTCTTTAATATTTGTTTCCAGTAATTGCAAGTGGAAATCAAGCACTTTAGCAGCAACAACAATGATCCTTTTTCTCATAGGTGAGTAGAAGGTAAGTAGATGGGCAATGAAGATTACATGTACTCACTGGAATTTCAACTCTCCATAGGTCTCCACCAAGCTTGCAGTTAAGTTGCATAGCCACTTTAGTTGCTACAGACATCAAGGTATTCTTCTTAAAGATGGTCTTGCTCAGAATCATTTGCGATGGAATAGGACACTCGTTCACACAAACTTTCTTGATTGAATCATAGCGTTCTTTCCTTGCGCTAGTCAAGACACACATGACCAGCTTGTGTGTCCCATAGGATCCTCTGATAGTTTTCACATAAGAGTCGATGCGATCATCATTGATGATTGCTCTGAGGACAATAACAAGAATCATTCAAACATTGGCATCAAGAGTTAACCTTAGCTTTCATGAATGGAAACTCCATGACCAAAAGCCATGGATTCAATTAACGTTCAACACAAAATTAAATGGAACCACATCAAATGTGTTGAATTTGACTTTACCTTGCACTATTTCAAAATTATTACAATGTTTGTTGTAATATCTGTGGGTAAATGAGCCTTATGCACAACACCATAACAGAAAATCATACTGCTTATCTTATATGCCCTTAAAAGTAAGCTTTGGTTCACCTCATGATGACCTTGACCTTTGATAAACAAACATTTCTACAATTCAACAATGGGTCAACACTTGTGGTAATGGAAAAATGTAAATCATGTTACGATCTTATATCTGACAATTGTTTCTGGTGAAAGTTGGCCTTTCCTAAGTACTTTAAACTGAGATCTACAAATCAATTAGATTTTAAATTTAGCAGACTTGACAAAAGGACCTAGAACTTCACTACATACTTAAAATTCATGATTGGTCTTAATTATAACTCTGCTCTCCCACTTAATGTAATTTGATTGTACTTACTGACAGAGTGTCAGCATGTAAAACATTACAGGATTTTGTTAACACAGGGTCCCAGGTCTCAGATGCACTTAAAGAGGCTCATTGAGTTGGTTCATAAAATTTCACAATTTTTTCCAAACCTGCTTAGCTTTCTTCACATACCAATGACAAATGATCAAACTTAAACAACCCCAATACACATACATGCAAATAATGTTTTATAAGTGAGTACTTAACAGTTCAGTTCAGATTTCAAAAATTAGGGACCAGACATTTTTTCAAATCATATACAAAAGTGTTACAGGTCAGGACACCACAAAATTCAAAATTTTAACTTTTCCTGTGACTATTGTGTATGTAACTTGACTCATTTTGTTAACTATGAGCATTGTCATGTGACAGTAACCCTTTAGCAATCTTATTTAGTCATCGATATCAACTCAATGAGGCCCTTTAAATTCCCCTTTATGCTTGGGGAAAAATTCCTGTTCTTCAGCGAGACACACAAGCTCCGGCTATTCCCGCCTCCAACAGTGTTGCTCTAAATCTTGAGGAATCTCTTAGCATAATAGTTCACAAAAATTTGTCCACAAAATGTTAAAATGCACCACTGGTTGGAAACAAAGTTTTCCTTTCAGCGAGTGCCGCCTGCATTGGGCATATATCACAGTCGGTTGCAATGTTCATAAGTTGCTGCCACACGTGGCCGCTCCATTCTCAATTACTGCATAGATATTGGGCAATTTAGTTCACACTTTTAAGGGACTCTTGAAAATTAGTGGGACCTTTCAATTTTTCCTCAGACTCTTGAAATAAAATGTCAGGGGTTCCAGGACTCTCAAGGTTTTTAGCCCTAACAAAATCAATGAAATGTATACTGTTTATAAATAGTCAACTCCCATGAAACTTACCTCTCTGGATCAGCAATCTGCATTCCCATGGGAGGGCCAACCTTCTTCAAGTTATCTATAAAGGCTAAACCATTATTCATCTCCCTCTTGGGACAAATGAAGAGCCACTGGTCAATATTGATAGCACTTCTAAGGATATTTCCTCTGAGGCTCCTGCTCCAGTCAGCTTCATGTTGCTGGTATGAGTACCGTGTTTCTTTCATCTCTCCCTGAAACAGCAAAACCACACCCAAATCTTGATGACTTAAACATCAAACTATAGAGAATGAAAATACATAGGAATGTAACATTCTTGCGATACACTCTTACAACACATTATGAGAGAAAAGAAATAAAATTTCAGAAAAAAATCCACCTTATTCAACTCAAAACTGAATACCCTAACTGCAGTTGTGTAGCTATGCCATTGGTATTTTTTCATGTAAGGTCTGTCACCTTGTAGGTATGTAATGACAGCCTTATCTCCTGCATACATTGTTTGAATCAAATGCCACCTTTTCAAAAGTACAAGAGCTTCAGCAAAACATTCTCAATCTGGGGGGGGACATTAACTTGTTGTTTCTTACCCTGACATTCTGCAACTGGAAGAGGTCCTCTGGTGGAAGAATGCGAGCTTCGACCTTCGCCAGGTTTGGACTAAACTCAACTTGCCACTTCTTGGTGTATTCAACAATCTCTTGGTTGCTGTGTGGAAAAAAGAACACCAGATGTGAAGTCAAGACAATGTTATCACATTTTATACTAAGGCCTTATTCAAAAAATAATTTCACTTATTTTTTTTATCTTATTCCTTGCCCAGTAACAGTAACACAATGTGCATGTTTGTTTTGGCAATCCAAAACCAAGTTCATTTGCTAAACAGACAGCTCAAACCTGGTGCTAGAGCCATGGGTATAAAGGCTACCATAGTTACACTGTTTGAAGGGATTTTCCCTAGACAAAAATCATTGTGTGTAACAAAAAATTTTTTCAGAAGGTGAAAACTGCAACACAATAGCACATAGCATGCTGAAGAAACTAATTTTAAAGTAACGAAATTTTTTGCTCTAGAAAGTTGGTGAATTAAGAGAAATCCATGACGACATCACGAAACATAAATTTGACATTGCATTCAATTAATTGCAGGGAATACTGAGTGCACTGTATGCTACACCAAAACAAAGGTGTAGAGTAATTCTAGTTTGACACAAAAATGTATTCAAACATTCCAACAGTATCAATTTTCAAGGACAAACAAGACATTCAATAGCACAGGAAAACAAAAGGAACACAATGTGCCCACATTACATCATGTTCTGTAGCTTTGCTGAATAGTACAGACCGTATTTCTTAACAAAAATAACCAATATTTAAAGGGAAATATCTTTGAGTTCAGCAAAGGGACTGAAACAGGATCTGGAGGATGTAAGTGTGGAATACGTATCTTTCTTTTGGGATCCAAGTCAAAACCCACTGGACTATGCCTTTAAAGGCCCAGTTCTCTCACCCCAAAAGTACCAATTCTCCTAACCTTCTTACTGAAGCCCCTCCCACATTTGTCTGAATTCATCCTCATCCAGACTCAATCTCAGTTTATTGCTTCAGAGTGAGTATAGAAAAACTCAATTTATACAATCAAACCACTCTCAGTACTGTTCATGTCGTGTACTATAAGCTTTGGCACTCTGCATTGTTTGAATAAGCTGTCAGTCAAATAGCTGAGCCAATTGAGTATTTACGTACCTGGGTACCAAAATTGTAGTTTGGGGTGAGAGGTTTGGCCCTTTAATCATTAGTAACTGGGAAAATGATACCAGCCTGGACAAAAGCATGGTAGGTGTTTTAAATGCCATAACCTCCAGTCTTCCAGTACAATTCTAAAAACCATTCACCCTATTCAAAGTAGTAATGGATGGTCATACTACAGACATTTTCATTCACATATCCCATCAGATTTTTTTTCCCTAAATTGGCTTTCTCAGCCAATTTTGTGTTGAAGATGGCCAAATCAAATCAGAGACTTGATCCTCCTTTGCCTAAACAGAGATTATATTACTTATTTCGCTGAACTACAAGTCAAATGAATGCTGCCTGTTAAAGTGACATTGCAAAATTATAAGTTTTCATTTAATTTTCTTAATCCTCTGATACAAATCATGAAGGTGGATAGATGGTTAGTTGACGAGATGTAAATATACACAATTTGACAAATTTCTGGCTCTTTCCAAAGAGATTAAGAAGTTACAACTATAACCCCCCCCCCCTAAAATTGTAACTATAATGCAATGATATTTAGCTTTTCACCTGTTTATTTGATTCAGAAACTTCTGAAGCTCTTGAGTTCTAGTTCCAGGCAGGACACGTGTATGTACACCAACATCTTTCATGAGTGAGAAATTAGAACGCATGTCCTCTGATAGACCTGTCATAAGGCAGAGTTCAGGCACGAGGAGAATTGGCCCTCTATTTTCTCCAGGCTGGGGAAGAGACAAAACACTAAGGACTTAAAACTATTTTATATAAGTGACTTCAGTGATCCTGCACCTTAAGAAAAATAAACTCTCACAACTTTTCCATGACTTCTTTCACAACTTAAACACCACTATTTCATGACTAAATTATATACAGGATTTGACAAAGCTTTAATAATGTGAGAACTGTCACAAATAAATGAGTAAATTTACTTGTAAAGAATTAAAAGACTGATCTGGGCTTAAATTGCAAGACACTTCCATGACTCCCGTCATTTTTACAATCTTCCATGACATCTCTAATCTTCAAAAATGAAATAAAATTTCACAACTTTTCCAGGCTGCAGGCACCTTGTGATTTCCCAAGTTACCTATAAAACATGGTGCTTTATATATACCCATCACAGAACTGTGCATTTTTCAATGATTTTGACGATGTAAAGCAAAAGTACATCACTTCATTTTACTTGTACAACACAAGAGGCCAAGATGTAAATATGCTACAGTAATACACCTTGTTACAAATGTAAGCAAGAATGGTGCTAAATGTATTATGTCTACTTTCTCATATGGACTACATCGCATAAATTGCTCTGAGAGGATGGTTTTTCCTTGATTAAGGTATTTTGTGATTAAAGGGAAAGCTCGATTAACAGGTCTCGCTTGGTTGCTTGATTTAATTACAAATACTAACAACACAATATAACAACATTTAATGGTATTGCGTGATTTGATACTGGATCCAAGTATGCTGTTTGATGTACTCAGTATGGTCTACCAACATTATAGAAATAAAGCAGCTTACTATACACGTAATACATGGAAAAAAAAAAAAGGGCCTGTGACACAAATATTTTGACCAACCTTTGGTTTTCATGTTGACATTTTAAAATCCCTTAAGTATGCCTAATTCATCCATCACTATGCATGACATACTGGAAACAAGAGCACCAGGGTTGATAAATAACACCTCAATTCATCATAACTATTGCAGCACACAACAATCTGAACTGTAGGAATGCATAAAATGAAGTTTCTCGACAATTCTCAAAAAAAGTACTGGGGAAAAAACCCTGCATTCTACATCAATGCAGAAACCATTGCGCAACCATAGCACTTGGCAGGGAAATGGATATACCATTGTTCCTGGATTTTGTCCCCTCATTTTTGTCGAGGACTGTAGGTACATGGATTGATGTTGGGCTGTTCATTACAAGCTCAAAACAACAAGTGGGTTTACATAACTTGCACCAGACCTCAATTATTCTAAAAAGGTGTTGATAATTGAAATGTCAATTAGATCACAATTAAAGATGTTCTAAATGCACTTGAGCCTTTAACGTAAAACCAGTATGTTACAGTTTGCACTACAAATATTAAAGGTGTAATATGCTAGGGTATCTCATATTAATAATTTATTATGGAAAAGACCCTCCTAATACAAACCTTTGCCTTTGGCATACTCATCAGTAAGGGTTGATCAAGGTTAGTAATCTTCCTTTCATACTGTCTCTCATAGTACTCCACAAAACTGATGTCACCCCTAACTGTTGAGAATGTACTCCGAGGGTTTTGATCCCACACTATTTCATCAACCCTGTATGTTTTGTTGTTGTAGCTGTTAACAAAGTGAAACAGACAACATTTCAGTCTTTGCAGTTTAAGTGAGTTATCAAATGATGAAAGTGGTTAATATAGATGAATCCGGACATTCAAGTGATGGTGTGATTTTAGTTGGGACATAACTGGGGTCCATTACCTTCAATCTTTTTAACTTCCTTGCTTACCAATATCATGGATGGTTGTGCACTGAAATGCCTTGATTCCATCAATTTCACTGAATATGAGGGTATGAAATTACATGTAGACAATAAACAAAGATGGTTAAAAACAAATAGACCCAGCTAATGGCCGACTACAGTAAGTATACACTTGCCCTGCTCAGATTCGTCTATATTGAGAGATTTACAAGAGCTTTGTCGCCATAATTGACCAAAAATATCCCAAAAGTACAACCTTTTGGGGGGGGGTATTTGGCACTTCTGGCTGGTTCGCCGGGTCAAATGTACCATGACCACCCATTCACCTGTAAGCAAGTGCTTGGCATAGTGTATATTTTTCAAGAACTTACATTTAGCGACCTAACACAAAAGGATTGCAAGTGGATTGAAGGTCAACAAATAGCCACTTGCCATAAACTGCAAATCCTGTTTTCTTTCTAGCTACCTGAATATTACAATTTCTCTGTTTCTATTGTAGATTTTCTGTCTGTCAAAATTTTTTATTCACTTGATCACTCTGAATCACTGTCTTGTCAATCTTTTTGGCTCATATTCACAACATCAAAAACCCCCTAAAATCTGAAATTCTACATCAAAGATATACTGCAGCAAACAATGAACAGTGTCTGTGCACACTGTATGCTAACATACAGTACAAGAGCCATCCTTGCATACTTTGAGAAAGTTGTGGCAGGCAAAATTGACCGGTATGATCCAGTTCATGCTCCGGCAACCATGTGCATACATGTTATGTTGCAAAACTACTTTGTTTCGACTGGCATATGTGGGAGAATTTCTGATTCATGTTGTAAACGCTAGTCGCTCAACCCTTCTGATGTTACCAGCTCAGTTTTTTAATTCATCTTGAACAAGATCACGGTTTACACTATACACTTAACACATACCCAGACAACTCCAGGAGGGCCAACCAAAAAAAATGTTTTTTGACCTTGAACACTGCTGTTTGCTTCCATAACATGTTGCACACAGAGGGCTTAGGGACCTTATCCAAATTATGCTATGCGATTTTCCGCGAGCCGTCCGGTCGCAATTTTAATGCTGCCGCGGAAAAACAGTCCTTTTGTTAAAAACTCAATCTTCCTGAGCTGGCACTGGGCACTGAACCCAGCTCTAAGAAGTCCGCGGGCGGACAGTGTTTCATTCATGCAAACAATAGTAATCTTCTTACGAGTCTAAATCCGCAGATAGTGTCCTAAGTAGCGCGGGGAAAAACGTACGTGAATAGGAAACTGATTGGAGCTATTGTTATACGTTGCTGTGTACATCGAAAATCGGAACAGATACAATGTACATATATGATGTATTAAACTTAGCATTTATCACAAGCTAGACACTAGAACACTCACGAGTCGTAGCTTCGTCATTTCATGAAAATGTCTTACAGTTCTTCCATTTGCAGTGCGTGATGCAAAATGAACGAATCTTCAAATGAAAATTGGCTCTTGCAACGCAGTTTCGCGAATGAGTATAGGCATTTTAAAAGAACTGCGAACATAAATTTTAGACCAACACCATGCAATAATTCATTTACTTGTATCATGCTCCCTGCTTATCATAAAATCATGAAAAATCGCCCCTAATGATAACCAAACACATGAAAAAAATACATTCTGAGCAACTATAAGGAGAGCAACTGGATCGCGATCTGGTACCATATGCTGAGTCTGTTATGTTAGGTATCTGCTCAAATATCTGAATATATAGCCTGCTTCCTTTCACAAAGCCGGCTCGAGTACTGAAAAGGGTCGACAAAATTCCACGTTGCCAAGAACATCAAAACTATTCACAAGCCATCTGTAAAAGACCCTCATACAGCAATCTGCAAAACATATGTGAGAGTTAGGTGTAAATTTTTTCTCGACGATGTAATTTTCTTCAGCATGTCTTGGGTCTTGGTACTTTTGCCATTGCCTAACGTATAGCAACTATATGTATATTGTGAACCTACCCTACACATGTTTATCTTCGATTTCCTTAATGTGAAAGATGAACAGTGGTGAATATTTTCTTTCTTATATTTATTCCCAACTTCCAAACAATATTTTATTTGCTCTAGAACATGGTATAAAGCATGCAGCAGCATATTTTACTGACTGGGTGGTATCTGCAGCAGGTGAAAACTTACCAAATTCTCCCATATACATTAGTGTTACGTGGTGCAATTGCAAAATATTATCATGACTCTTATGTCTTTATGGGGTTGGTTCAAACCTTTGCACTATAATCAAACTCGCACACATGGTAGTAAACTATTATTAAACCTTTTGGCTGTAAATGATGTGTGTGTGTGGGGGAGGGGACCGGATGTGCAGGGGATCGAGGGGGGCTTAATTTAAGAGTGTTAATTGTGAACCGTCAAGAACTTTTGCAGACATGTATATGCTGACAACCATCCTTTTTGCACGGTTACTATCTTTTTACAAGCTTCATGCTAATTTCTATAATTTTGTAAGACACCACAGCCTCCCCCCCCCCTCGGATATCCCCATCAGGGTACGTGTTAATTGCTATAACAATGATAGCAAGCATTTGTAACAATTCTGGCTAAACCAAGCCGGCCCTGCGTAATATTAACGATTTACTAAAATACAAAGTTGCCTCTTTTACTTAATACAGCTCGGTACCTCGAGTATAATACTGACTAACAAAAACCAAACCTTGAAGTTATAGACAGCGGGCCGTAGGGCCAATTTCTGTCTAGAAATATAGACTTCCGTTACCACCAATTCGGGAGGGGCTAAAACTTTTTAAAAAATGATGGCCAAAGATGCTCTGTGTTACATTTTGTCCTGACAATTCTTTTCAAAACATTCTCAAAACATTTTTAAAATGCTTTCAAATTGTTTTCACTCTGTCTACACTGTGCAACAAACCGAAATCAAATAGGCTTTGGGCTAGTTGCAAGTGAAGTGAGAATATTTTACAAACGTTGCTCGTGTATACAGGCCTTTAAACATGTTGCAAGTATTAGTACATTTTGCACAACAAAGGAATTATATTATGGCAGATGGTATAACGGCGTGCTTCACATCTTGAGACCCATCGAACCGCCATCGATCCCCTCTCTTTGCTTTTGCCAACTTTTTTTTTTTTTTTTTTTTAAAAAATTTCAGATCAATTTTTGGCTAGTATCTGATGTTATTTCATTTATTAATTGGACTGCAGGTATTAGAAAATAATATATCATCTCTTTAACATATCATGTGTATATCTTTAGGATGAAACAAATTTCTCCCGACAAAAAACAAGCAAAACAAAAAAGATCATAATAATTAATAATATGCATGTCAATCCCTTCAGGTTGTAAGGTTTTCATTGCAAGCAGTCTACCATGTTTGTGCACATAGCCTACTTAGTACCCGACATGCCTGTGATTCTAGCCAGTTGAAATGATTTCGTTAATATTGACGAATAATTTAAGACACCAGGATTGTTGGTTTGATTCTTCACCACGAAGCAAAATATCCTCGCGCCATGTATGAAATACTAGGATGCGACTACCAACACTATAATAGTTTGGAAAAAATAACGATCTAGGCAAAATTTCTTTATCATGTGAACACCCAAATAGCGCCGTTTACGCACGTTGATAAAAAAATTTCTTTCCGACAGGAATTTGAGGGGTGTCCCAATCTCAATGACAGGGTTTTACATGAATGAACCTACGTAATAGTCCTAGGTACGCGACTTCCTAATAAGGTTACGATAAGCGTGGGTGTTGGCAAATGAATATAGATCGCTTGTCAGTGAAAAAAGTACTACTGCACGTGTACACAAGAGCATGCAAATTTCACACCAGTGACACATTTTCGGACGTGAAAAGAGAATACTGTAAATAAAAGTTGTGATTGGTTGATATTTTTAACTTACGTTTTGGAAGCAGTAAAGCAAACAAGCTCAAGGTACAGTAAGCAGGATTGCTTTTTTAGTCAGACAACGTTCAAAAATTGAAATATGAAAAAGACAAAGGTGTGATAGAAGTATTTATTTTCTTAATAAGGGTTTTTTCTGTCATATTTCTATATTTCTGTCCGTTTTATTTGAACTTGTAAACGTGATCGCTACCTCGCCGATAGAGTTGTAAATTTCTCAGGCATATAGAGAACCCTATGGAGCATTAACAAATCGTCTGTAAAGGTCTATTCCATTCATCTTCGGGAGTATTGTTTGTCTTCCGTAAGCGGCTCTTCACCATAGAGTCGGGAGGACATTACTGGGAAAAATGTCTTTTCACGTACGTATTACCTGAGGGTGTTGCGATCGGGACCCTTTTTTATGAAACCCTTTTTTGATACCACGTACGTGCAAACACCAGGTCTAATCCATGCCAATATTACTTATTAGATCATTCCATCATGAAAGGGGCGAAGCAAAGTTCGTAACAACAAGGGAGAATCTCTTGAAAGAAATTTAAACATACAGTCTATGAATGGCAGATTTATCCTTTATTTGAGCAAAGGGAATGTATGAAATTGTCTCCAAACAACTTTGGGACAAAAGTGAAGGGAAAAAGTTTTTCCTTAATTTTCCCCCTACTTTAAGAATGGATGAGTCAAAGGTAATAGGAAGAATAAAGCTCAGACTAAAATTTTTGAAGAATAATCAAGTCAATTGTGCTACAATTTTACAGAAACTTTGTGAAATTTTAATTTGTACTCTCGTAACGAAATTTGCGCTATTGCAGTTATTTGCAGTTGTTTGAGGTGCTTTATTGTCTCAGTATTTGCACCCACATTTCAATACCTGAATTTCAGTGCTACCACATGTTGTATCATATTTTATATTAGCTGTGCTCACATGCACGAATTAAGCATGTGTTACTACATATCTAGGGAATGTTAAGGTAAAACCTATAACTATGTAGCAGACTACATGTAGTGCAATCTCCGAACAGGTCTGTATTCTTTACTAATCGATTGACTCATTGTTATCGCCGACGTTGAGTAGCTTGCGGAATACCGGGGCTTATCGCGGATATGAATAGACGGTTGATCACTGTGGTCGGCCGCGCTCTACTTTGTGAGTGAGAGCAAGGCTTCCACAGTGAATTGCTTCAATAATCCGCTCGCGCGCCTGACTCCAAAAAACGCGGAATCCCACATGTTATTGTGTGAGGCGATTCTGCCGCGGAAAATCGCATAGCATAATTTGGATAAGGCGCCTTAATTAATTACTTCACTTCTATTTATTTTTTTGTTTTTAATATATATTTTTGATTTTTTTGAATTGGGGTACCCAGTTAGATATGAGGACAGGAAGTGAAGTCATAGTACAAATGACCAGTTTGGGTAGGAGGACAGTGGCACAAGCAATAAGGAAAGAGAAGATACCAAATGTCTTTCCTCCCCTAGCCTCCTCAATCCCTCTCTCCCTTCCCATCATTTCCACCTGTTTTCCTTTCCCTCCCTCCCTCCCCAACTAACTCCTATGTGAAATTTGTCAGCAAAAAAATTGTAACATGTAACAAAGATCATACATCCACCACTACTCCGGCTTGACCAGGGAAACACACTTGATGATGAGCCAAATAGCACTACAGTGACCCCACAGTATGGAAGTGTCCTCACACAGCAAGGAGAGATCTGTGTGATTGGCAACTCTCTGGTAATCGATACTAAAATTACTGAAGGATGTGATATTAGCTGACTGGGAACTCATGGTGTGTACACAGTGGACACAGGCAGTTACAAGAATAAACCTATACGGTAACAGTGCCTCCCCTGGGATTGTGTTTAATGAAATTTTGCACTGAGGCAAAAAATTAACAAAATGGCCAAAAATTCCCACTTTTCTTTGGTTTATCATATTGCTAGGAAGGAAATGTGTTGCCTGCCTAATATGACACATGACCAACCAGAAAGCCTTAAGACTTTGAAATTCCTTGCTGACCTTGGAAGATTTCTTGGAAATTTTGGCTTTGATGAATATCTTGGGAATTCTTCTTTTCCAAACTCTGGTGATCATAGATAGGGATATTGGGAATTCTGCAAGAATTTTCTGTCAACCTGTGATGTCCTATGAGGATACCATTCTTACGGATATAGTCCCTCAATTACAACGTGTCTGTTCCACTTGACTTTTTAACAAGAACTATCACGAAACTTGTTTGTTTCATTTCTAAGAAAATTACATTGCTGCTGCCCATTCCTTGCTTTCATACTTCAGGTGCATGTTTGGTTCCTTATCTCACGTTTTCCACATGTATTGGGCCTTCTTAACACATGCAACACACAAATACACACTCTTACAAAATCCGTGACTATTACAGGCTACAGAAACAATTTTGACTAAGCAGGACCTACAAACAAACTATCAATGTAATGGCAGTAGAGTGTAACTCTTTTAAAAGACAAAGACTTGCAAACAAACTCCTTTCTATGAAAATTACGATAAGCTTATACCAATTCAATTCTTTAACTTTAAGGGAGCACACTACAGTGAAGTACACCTCTAAAGAGACAAGTTACACATGACCATTTTGACTTAGAAGGACCTACAAACAAACTATCACACTGAGATGAGTACCTTGGTTTGTCAGGTGGAAAACTTAATAAACATGTCATACATATAGGATAACACAAAAGGGTACAGTGCTTAGGCAAGGACTTACACTATTCTCTTCTGCAGATGACATCCTAGCCAAAGACTGTCAAGGCCCTTGCCAGCTTGGGTAATGGCAGTAGAGTGTAACTCTTTTTAAAGACAAAAGACTTGCAAACATACTCTTTTCTATGAAAATTATGATAAGCTTATACCAATTCAATTCTTTAACTTTAAGGGAGCACACTTCAGAGAAGTACACCTCTAAAGAAACCAAATTGCACATCTCAAAATTTTCCACTAGTTCACCTTCCAAGCCGTAACTGAAAGATTCTTTATTTACAAGTTACATTACTTAACTTACCGTGTCATAACAATCTCACCGACCAACTTCTTTGTAGCTAAATCCTTGAACTGGCTGACATTCCTTCTAACCTGATCAAGCAATTCATCCAAGACATGAAGGACACTGTTCGTGTGCAATATTTTGAAAGAAAGATCCGCCATCAGCATGACATCCTCCTCAAACTGAGAAATAGAGGTTGAGTAACCTGGCCACAGGGTTAAGCTGGTTAGAAACAAGAAAGGAAGGATAACTTTCAAGTTGGTAAAATTTGTAACTGTACTGCCACAACAAATATGCTACCAAAAACAGTGTGCACTGTAGTAAGAATGTAGGGACCATATAAGAACCTTAACAAGTCTGAAAATTTTGTTTACACCCTTTGATCCATTCATTAAAGAGAAATTCTATGCAACAATTGAATAATTTTCATAAGTGAAATGTGTACTAAATCTACAGTAAACAATTTGATAAAACTTCCATCCAAATCTGACATGTATTTCTTGAGAAATCAGGAAATGAAGTAACTAAATTTGTGTTCACCAAGAAATCAAACCAGAATGCCAAAATGCATTGAGGTTTCCATGAATCTAAATGAAGCCATGTTGGCCATACCATTTTTTCCGAAACTGGTCAAATGCTATCTTGATGTCTAATTGGCAAAATGCACTTTTACTTTCATATTTGATATTGGATAACCATTACACATCTACATAAAGTGCTGAGCAGATAAAGGAAATATTGGAACTTGCTGGTAACCAATAATTTAAGGTTAACGTCAGCCCCATATTGATACAGATAACAACCAACACAAAGAATCTTCAGTAAACAACAGCATGTGTTTATTACCACTGCAAAATACAATTTTAACACTACCATAGCACCTTGAAATTATTCAGGACTAAGAATGCATGTTTTCTCAATTATGTCTCAGGGTAATTTTTGCTAGTTTCTGACAAAAATTTGAAGTAATCAATCAGAGTGCATACCATATCTATTTCAGATGCCACTTTTGGGCACCATTTGTAAGAAGCACATTTTGTAGCCTATCACAGCTTATACCTTTAGGGATGGACATGTGCCTAATCCTCATCAAAGGCTGTGCATAGATTTGCTTCCTATGGTGTACAGGCTAGTGAGCCTAACAAAAGACTACACTCCTTTACTTAGGACTAAGGACATGCGTAACATGCATGGTTACTTAGAGATATAAACTGCTTAATGAAAATCAAAATACCTTGCTCCTAAATAACATATAACATAGATATTTAAGCCCATTTACCTTTGTATACAGAGCTGATCATTCATCAGTACAATACATTTATTATATCGTTAAGTTTGTCCCAAGCAAAGATGCAATGGTGTCTTGCTTAGCTCTTTCAACAGAATGTTCACAATCATAAACTTTGCGCATTCGGCTCTGTTGTACATGCTGTTAGAAATCCCCATTGAATCACTGTTACAGCATCTCGGAGAAATTCTCACATTATGAAACTGTTTAGAGGTTGGTGGCAGGGTTCTAAGGTTCCACTAGTGTAAAGCTGTTAGTGAAAGACTTTTAATGTATACAGAATGTCCACATTAAATGTGCTTACACTCATCAGCTAGACCAGTGGTTCTCAAAGTGGTCCCTACCGCCCAGTGGGGGGGGAGTTAAAAAGTTTCAAGGGGGAGCTGAGGAGTTTGCAAGCAATAGGGGGGCATTGGCATTGACTAGGGGGTCCCTGGAGGTTCTCATACATTTGTGCAATAAAGGAACCTAGGAGGTTGCAGAGCGGTTGACCAGACTGTCTGCTCTGAAAGGTTTAGCAACTACTGACAAAAATTTACCCAATATAAAACTTATCTGGGTCATTTTGGTGCTGGAAATTGAAAGTCGAAAGCTCAAAGTCAAAGACTTATATAAATATGATGGCAAGATGGGGGGGAGGGGGCGTTGGATCAGTCATGAATGCCTTTTGGGGGCGGTATTTTGAAAAAGTTTGAGAACCACTGAGCTAGACAGATGTACAGAACTGCTGAAAGTTTGCAACAAGCTACAACTTCTTAAAAGCATGCAGTCAGTGTATTTGTCTTCTACGTATCTTAAGGAAAAACTGTAAAACTCTATATAACTATCTAACTTAAGGAAATACATCAGCATTGTAGCACACATTTTTCAACCCAACCATTGCTACAGTAGAACTGTTGGTCTGGCTAACATTCTGCATACCTTGTGCACTCATTTATGGACCCACTGAGCATTTGCAGTATTGACATAGAATTGGTTTGTGCATGTTCACTGCCATGCAAGCACACTCTTGAATGTTGTATGTACAACACAGTGCTCTGCACCGGTGAAGATTGTAAGTAAATGATGAAATTTTTGTTATCGGTTGCCATTACCAGGGATGGCAGTCATTTTTACCCGTTCCAATATCTCACAATTAACAGAGATGCCAACTTTCAAAAATGATTGCAAGTATTTTTTTACATAGAAAAGCATATTTCGGAAACAAAAAGCGTATTCTATTAAAACTGTTCAAGTTCACACAAAACAGGTTATAAGTCGCAAGGTTAGGCCAACTAACCTTACTTGTTACTGTGTTGGGCTAGGCTTAATGTTAGCTACAAATTTCGGCTTTGTCCACACAATTACAGTGCATTGGGTTGTACCTGTTCCAATGCTCCTAAGCTTACTTCCTAGGCTTGGTCAGCATTATTTTATCATTTTAAAACAAGTAAAGAAGTCCTAACTCATCCATTATGAGCAGTTAGTGTGCTATATTCTATCGAGTCAATCACAGTATGCTACGTACAATTAATACATGGACATGCACAGTACAGTAGTACATTGTAGAGCTAGCTCAGCTCCAGAAGCATGCAAGAGCGCGATACTCCAATTGCACTACTAGTCTGCACGTGGTACTGTGTAAGTTGATGTGCCTGTGCAATCCTGTGTACGCTAGGAAGGTACTCTACTTTGTACTACGAGCAGTGCAGGTTGGGTCATGATAATGTGACCTCCACTGTGTAGTCTCCAACTCCAGTCGCATTTTTACTGCACTTATATCGTTATTTTACTACCGATCTTACCAGGGTGTTTTAGCAATTGTACTTCCCAATTTTTACCTGAAAATGCATATCCCGTGTTTATTGCAAAAAATCTGTACAAAATACAGGAAAACCATACTGGTTGGCCTCTGTGCATTAATGCTTTACCTGCCAATACTAAATATTGATCAGTAATTGGCTTAACACTAGTTTTCTTAATACGACATTCATCCAAGCTTCCTGCAAAAGAATACTTTAACAAGGATTTCTGAGTCTGACACCAGGTGAACCTGATGACCTTTGACCCCACTTAGGACAATTGGATTCTTCCTTTGACCATATCACATCCACATATGAAGTAATGACATTCACTTCCATCTCAAGATATAGTGTTCACAAAGTTATCGAGGTTTAACACTGGTAACCCCACATGATCTTTGACCACCCTCACCTAGCACAAATCAAGTTCTCCTATGATTAGACGGTATACATGTACACATCGAGAATTGCATTAACCCTTTACCATCCGTTGTTTGGGTCCTTTTGGACCCATATGGAGAGCACGGCTGTCACCCATCTTTAGTGTTTCACGCGAGGCTCGAAACTGCGACTAGCTACCCAAAAATTCGGCCACAACAACGAGAGAGACAATAGTTTAAGGTCATGGGGTCAATAGCCTACGGAAGCTGATGCTGGGCGTGCTGCGTCCGCTTTTCCCGCCCACTTCCGAGGCGTGCAAATATGTCCCGATTAAAGCACAACAGTAAAGGTTAAGGGTTAATCCTAGCTTGCTTCTGTCTCAACAATTTTGTTAACAAGGTTTCTGTGGTTTGACCCCCTGTAAACCAAGATGACCTTTGACCTACACCAAAACTCCCATCAAAATGCACATTCAACAAGTTGGAAAAAAAAACAAGGTTATTGACGTTATTGTTCATATTTTGAACCCCTGTGAGACCAGATGATTTTTCATCTACACCAAAAATATTCGGGTTCTTTCTCTTAGTATGGGGTATCTGTGTACCAAGTTTGAGAACTTCCCCAGTTGATAATGGGGAAAAAACAAGCACAGTATCACAAACACACACATACCAACCACAAACACACAGTCAATCATGAATGCAAAGGCTTCCTTTTTCATCAAAACCAAAAAAACATACTTACTTGTATTGGGGTATTTGCGGCGGGTTGTGAGGGTTGAAGTAATTCCGACCAATCTGTTCCAGTTTCAGCAGTTTCAGAATGCTGCAAAAAGGAAACAATTTATGTAAGCATTAACACCCTGTTGTTATCAATGTTCTTCTATATACTAACAATAATGAATCAAATCATCACTCCAACTTCACAATAATGTATGATCGACTTCATTTTTATTGAGGCACCACGTAAAAAGTTACCCTGCATGGCAACAGCCATTGCCATTGGTAACATAATGCTCCTACAGATGGGGCACCCAATACAGGTGTGATTTGTTGGTGAATGATAACCTTAGCAAAAGAGGGAAGAAACCACTTTCTCAAGAAAGATTCCACTTTCTCGTGGAAGCTAACTGACTGAAGTTTTCCCATAATATCCAGGCGCTGAGATCAGTAACTGCATGTTACCGTTTTGAAATAAGGTAATTCGAATATAAACATGCCATACCAAACCAGAAAGCCAAAAGGCTTAGTGATTCCTTGCCACTGAAATGTAAGGCCTTTTCTCACATTGACATTGCTTTGCAATGTTTTTCAATTAACAGGGCTCCATAATCTTCCTACATTGAGATCCCCCTTGCCCGCTGTGAACCCAAATGACATTTGACCTCCACCAAAAACTTCTGGGACCATGTATTCACTATGTGCCATCTAGATGACACGTTACTACCGTGTTTATCTAAGGAATTTACCTATTGACCTCTCGTGACCCCAAATGACCTTTGACCTCCACAAAAACCAATAGGGATTATCTTATCAATATGACCAACCCACACACCCAAATATGAGCACAGTCACATGTACCATTCTTGAGATATCGTGTTTACGAAGTTTTGACCATTTGACCTCTCATAACCCCAAATGACCTTTGACCTCCACAAAAATCGACAGGGATCAACTACTCAATATGACCAACCAACACACCAAATAATGAGTATAGTCACATGTACCGTTCTTGAGATATCGTGTTTACGAAGTTTTGACCATTTGACCTCTCATAACCCCAAATGACCTATGACCTCCACGAAAATCGACAGGGATCAACTACTCAATATGACCAACCAACACACCACATATGAGTATAGTCACATGTACCGTTCTTGAGATATCGTGTTTACGAAGTTTTGACCTTTTGACCTCTCGTGACCCCAAATGACCTTTGATCTCCACCAAAAACAATTGGGATCATCTACTCAATATGACCAACCTACACACCAAATATGAGTATAGTCACATGTACCGTTCTTGAGATACCGTGTTTACAAGCAATTTCTAAGGAATTTACCTATTCACCTCTCATGACCCCAAATGACCATTGACCACCACAAAAATCGATAGGGATCATCGACTCAATATGACCAGCCCACACACCAAATATGAGGTTAGTCACACTTACCCTTCTTGAGATACCGTGTTTACAAGCCAAAGCGTCACATACACACAAACACACACGACATCACCATCGCATAGATTCCTTGCCTGCCTTCGGCAAGGAATCAATAAAATGACAAGATGATTGATTACTCTCTGTGAAGCGCTAATTTTTTTTAAAAAAAATATTAGTCCTAATGTGCCTTTTATTCTAATTTAAAAATATTTAGCAAAGTAATTTTGCAATGTAATTCCTTCGCTATTTCTTGGTTCATCTGATTTTACACTTGAGAGATATTTTACAATTTGTGTTTTGAGTTTCTAGTTTATTCCTTTGCTGGTATGAGCTTAATTTACAAATGATTAAAAAAATTACAGGGTACAAGGGTTGACAAGGCAAAGTGGCCCAACCAATTCTCACTAACCAGAAAACAACATATGGCTATCTAGATTGTACACTAAAACTTCTATAAATCCGCTGGAAGAATCTGAAATATATCCTGACCACAGAAAGATTTGGGGAAGGCTTGCTGTAACTGGGCACTGCCCAATTTTTCTACATGGTCTAAGGGCTTGCACGCCCAGTTGAGATCAAAACGACATGTAAAAATTTTGCAAACAAAATGTATTGAGAGATAAGGCTATTTTCTAAAGCAAGGTGTAGCAATTATAACTTATTTCTGATGTTTCATGACCAATCCTAGCGAATAAATCCCTGGAATTGAAGTACAAAAGTATCAATGATGCCATGGCTCAACTATCATTTTTCTTACACTCAATTTCTATTCTGAAGGATCACAAGACCCAAGGAACTGTAGGGAGTCCAGATTTAATGTGCTGCAGAACCTACTATACATGAGAATTTTCACAGTAGAGAAATCAGAGTTGAATTTCAGATAACTTGTTTTAAAGATAACAATGTCATGAGTAATTCCACTGACGAAAAAGAAGTGGCACTTAAAGCATTTTGTCATTCTTATAAATGGTAATCATGGCAATACCATACAAATCTAGTCTTAGTAAGGAAATTATACAAATGAAAAGTCTTATTATGGCAAAGCAATACCATGTGTTTCCTCATCTGACTCTATGTGACCTCAAAATGACATTTCACATCAGTGCAATGTACAGCTATGGTGATCCATCATCTACTGAACACTGTTCAACAATGATAAGATTATAAAACAACTCACAAGGTCAAAGCTTATCTTAAATAAATTGTTTGATTACAGAGAATTGAAAAGTAAAAAACTAAAACACAGGGTTGAAATCGACCCCATGTTTTAGTTTTTTACCTTTTACATTTTTTTAGGTAGTTTCACAACAACGTTATTTTGTCTAATTCGGTGACACTGTATGACACGTTCATGTTGGTGTGTCCTTAAACCCCTTCTAACTAACTAACTACACCTCGTGATGTCATTGTGCAAGTCCCACTGTTTCATACTTAACCCTTTGGCTACAGAAGGGAGCCATCCTGCCATACTGCACTATGTATTATAATACGTATACACAGTTCCACAAAATGTTACGTTTTTAGCATGGATGCAGCCATATTTGCGGTGGCTATGCCCGGAGAGGATACATATGTTAAACGTTTCCCCTTCATGTCCCAAACATGATTGTACTACACAGAATAATAATTAGCTATGAGAGAATCCAGCTGAGTGCTATGGTTTTGCGCGAAACCATGCATACATATGGTAAATTATGGTTTCACAGCAAAACCATGCGTAGCTAGGGGGCTAAATAAAAAATGTTGGAAATGACTAAGTTTACATGGGATAGAAAGTGCAGAGTTCCCAAATTGCTTGTTGCTGTGCACAAAGTGTGTAAAGATTTAAATGGTATGCTTGGAATCTTGTAAATACGGCTGTGGATGACTCTGTATTGTAGTTAGCATTTTTACTATGTAGAACAGTTTATATGGCAGAGTTACAGCAACCCCTTGTATAGCCTGCAAGGTGGACAAAGTTTTTCCACCCAGTTCATTGCAGCGGAAATCTAACGTCCACCGGCGTTAGAGGCCAAATCATTTCAACTGCATAGAAAACCTATGGAAAGTTCACTTACATACTTGAAGGACAATTGGGTGTTTTTTACAATAATATGAATATTCACAATCATTCAATATCTCTCTCAATACTGAGAGTCTTCACTTGCAAACAAGGGACTGAGGTATTCTACAGTTTCTTCTCAGAATTCTCATAGAATATACTTTCAAATTCTCAGGAAACATTTCTAATTCTCTCAAAAGGAATGTAGTAAACAGACCACTCACCATTACTTAAAAGCTGAAGAATCTTTAAATTTGACTCACATCCTCAAGTTTTCAATCATTATATGATTCACAATGAGTAACTTTAAGTATCTATATAGGCTACAGTACTGTTCACACTGTATTGCATTGCAAAGCCCACTGTTCTAACCTTGGAGACAAATAAACACAAAATTTACTGTTTGAAATTGGGCGCAAAATGTTTTGGACAAATTTTCTTGCCAGAAATACTGAAATGTGCCCAATGGACAACCACAAATTTTTCTGACAATCGAGGCCTGTTCTGAATGTGAAGCAGAACATGTGGACAACGTACAGAACAATATAGATGAATCCAGACAGATTGTGATGGTCTAATTTTAGTCTGCCATTACTGGGGTCCATCACCTTTAATCTATAAATTTCCTTCCTTACCTGTTCCATGGTTTTATACTCAAGTGTATCTGGATTTTCTCAACCTCACTGAATATGAGGATTTGAAACTCACGTAGACAATAAGTATAGACGATTAAAGGCTGATGGACCCCACCAATGGCTGCCTACAGTCACTAATAAGAAGCGCTAATTGGATTCGTCTATATATGTGTAAACCAGTAAATGTGGGCTTGCATTAGGCAATATTTACATAGATGATCATTTGTTCATTAAACTGTTTGAACACAAAAGCCATACTGTGGGCTTGTTTAGAAGCAGTTTATCATTTATAGAGCTAAGAAATAGCAATATACCGTTTGAAAATGATGTTGAAGATCCTCAAATGTTCTGGAGAGCCAGGTGGGCATTCATTGGTTAGGTCAAACGTTACCTCCACCGGTGGGTTTTCAGTACCATCCCTCATTGGACGACGCTGCACTATATGTCGGGTTATCTAAGGAACAAAGTTACATTTTGCACAACAGTATCACAACATGTTAAAATAGTGACAACTCACATGACCAGCCTTCTAACCTTCTTGTGACACACAGAGTGGTTAATCTATCTTCTAAAAGTTAGTACTTTTATCCTTTTCTGAAAGAAGGTCACACTAGAGCAGATTCTTACATGATTACAATACAAATTTAACAAGTTTTAGTGAAAAATGTTGTCCATCCTTCATGGAAAAGGGTACAAAACTCTGACAACTTTTGCACAAACGCTTCAAATCAGAGGAATACCAAATAGAATGAAAGCAAACTATTTTGTGATTTATTCACACAGAGGTTTAAAGTGCTGCAAAATCTCAATACTTTGTGGATGTTACAGAGACAGTTTCCATATTGTTGCTGATATTTGATGTAAATACAGTCCTCCTTGGTGCTTTGCATTTAAAAGATTATCCATCTATTGTTAATATCCTGATGCATTTCATGCTCAAAAATGATCAAATTCATAGAGAACAATTTTTTACAATAATACTGTAACCCTACTATAAGTGAGGTACACAATATTGTGCACCATACTGAAACTTAGTAAAGTAGAAATAATTAACCAGATATGCAGATCAGTGACATTTTCTAATAAATCCAACAGTCCAATGACAGCTGTTTTCCTCCTGCATTCCCCACTATTTTCTCTCAAATCACTCTCCCTAATGCCATTTTCACAGTCTCATTCAAATATTTTGGTATTTCACAACTTCTGAAGGAGTGAGAGCTATTTCTCTGCTGATATCTTGAGTGTTTCCATTGTTACACTGTATGACAAGTGTGTACAGAAAAGACACACATTCAATACAGTATGTTACAGATCCTCAAATACACTTCGATCAACTGTTGAGGGGTTAATTTTTTCATCATGACATGACAAACACATTTTGTGCACAGTACAATGTAACTACATAAATTGTAAATAAGCTTGTAGAGCCAAGACACAAGACAAAGATTACCAAACTTTTCTGTTGCTTGTATCCAACTCTAGAGGTTTCTTCCTCTCAAGATAACTTCTTGGGAAATATCTACTTACAGAGCCTTTGTTTTTGCAAAAATAACCTAGTAACCATCACTCTTTTAATGTGAAAAATGCAATGTCTTCTGCCTCCTGGCCAAAGAACATGCTCTTAAATTCTTAAAGACATTGACCACTGATCAAGTCACATTACCTTGCTCTGAAGAACCTTCATCCACTGGCTAGTGTGACAATATCTCAATACATGTTATGTATTGAGATAATAAAACCATTGGTATGATTAAGAAAAATTTTGATCAGATTTTGGATTAATACTTGCTGCACAGTAGGCCCTGTCCTTAAAAGCTTCTTCTTTCATGCCATCATTTTTCAATATGTTTCACTTCCATTTTCAGAACAAAGGATCAGATGCAAGTGTGATCGCACACCCATCACTCACCTCAAATCACTGTGAGAACTTAGTGCAACTTTTAGCACATCAGGGAAATCTTAAACTCAAATAATGTTGGAGGTAACCAAATTTGGGGTTCTGTGATTAAATCACTATGGAACCACCATACCATGGGAAGCAACAGCTTGCTATAACATTTCTTTCACAGTACTTGTATTCTTTTCCACATACTGATTTCTGTATGACTAATGGTGATGCAAGATCTATCTGGTTCACAGAATGTAAGTTAAGGTCTCAATTCTCATTCTAGTTCTGTGTAACAAAAAGCACCATTATCAAAATTTTACAGTACTGCCCTTAACCCCTGAAAATGACCACTCATGCAGAAAACTTGTGAGCTACAGTATGACAAACAACAGATCTGTTTGAATCACTTGAACCACAAGTATCTAAGCAAAAGAATTGCTCCCCATCCACAAGATCACAATTTTTGCTGAATTTATTCATCATAAAACTGTATTGCTAATATCATATGGAATGCTTCCCAACAACAAAAGCATTTTATTAAACACTTGAACACATGTGTGATCCTTTAAAAATTTATTCAGAACCAACCTTGTCTCACAAAAAAAAAAAGTCAAATGGCAAAAAAAAACCCCAATTTCCACCAAAACACAGAATCATACAAAACAAAACTTATTAATGCATATCACTATGTATGGTAAATGAGCCTTTAATTCAGAATTTTGAAGAAAAAAACAGAAAGCCAAAAGGCTTAATGATTCCTTGCCATTTATATTTAAGCCAATCTTTTTTCTCAAATTGACAGGGCTCCATAATGTTTTCTAAAGTGACAGTGTTCTGTAATTTACCCACGAAGGATACATGCAAGGCATCAAAGCTTCCTACAAGAACTGGGGTTCTGCTCATGATATCACATTCACATGTATGAAAATTTGCAGTATCCAAGACTCCAACCATGGGAAATTTGTGTAAATATGATATTGAGACTTTGACCCCTTGTGAACCAAAGTGACATTTGACGTCCACCAAAACCTATAGGGATCATTCATTCACCATGAATCATCTACATGTCAAGTATGAGGACCCTAGAAGTTACCTTTCTTGTAATACTATGCAAGCAAGTTTGTCAGACTTTGACACTGCTGATCCCAAATGACCTTCGACCTTCACAAATATCATCTGGGATCACCATCTCAATACGGCCAACCCACACAATAAAGATGGGCTTAGTCACATGCATTTTTCTTGGATACCGTGATTACTAGGTTTTGATGTCTTGACCTCTCATGACCCCAAATTACCTTTGATCTCCATGAAAATTGATAGGGAATGTCTAATTAATACAACCAATCCACACACTCAAAAGTAAGCACAGTCACTTGCACCTTTCGTGAAATACCGTGTTTACAAGCAATTTCTAAAGAATTTACCATCTGACCTCTTGTGACCCCAAATGACCTTTGACCTCCATGAAAATCAATAGAGATCATCTACCCAATATGACCAACCCACACACCCCAAATATAAGATCAGTCACATGTACCGTTCTTGAGATATAGTGTTTAGAAGGTTTTTGCCTTTTGACCTCTTGTGACCCCAAAATGACCTTTGACCTCCACCAAAAACAATAGGGATCATCTACTCAATATGGCCAACCCATACACCAAATATGAGATTAGTCACACTTACTGTTCTTCAGATACCGTGTTTACTCTTGTCCTTGTACAGACTGCATCTGTTCCTCTTATGTGTCACCACATAGTAACTTCTTTTAGTTTTCTTTTGTTTTTGTGTAACCTTGTTTTTATGATGTGTATCCTGCCTCTGTCCTGTTGGAGCTCATGTTCTCCACATGGCTTTGGAGGGCAGACAATTTTTATGACATCTATATGAGGTCCAGTTGGGCCGGGCTTTTTAACTGTTTCGATTGGTTCAGGGTGCCATCCTTGTTAGCTAGGACTAGGAATAGCCAATAGTTGCAATTTTAGGAGTCACATGACTTGACCAGGTATGGAGAGTTTCCCTCATGGTTTGAGGAGAAAGGGAGAGAGACTTCAGCTTTGATACTTAGAGGTTGCAAGCAAAATGAGAGCGCTTTCTGCTGTCTAATAATTTTATACTTTATTGACCTGCACTGTGGAGGCTTTGCTATTGGCTTCAAAGGAGGAAATATTTCAAGTTTTTATCTGTGACACAGTATAGTGACTAAACACCTCTCATCCATGGTGTAAATCTGTAGATATAATTTATCTTGCATTTTAAAGTGGAAAGACCTTTATGTTCAAAAATTAGTATGTGAGCTACTGTACCCAGCTCTTAAAAGAGATTTGACTATTTTCTCTTGAAGTGGAACTGCCTTAAGGGATGGTCTGTATGTGTTCAATCTTATTTTCAACCTCTGTATATACCTGGGTCTTGTCTGGCACCATTTAAGAAAGACAGAAGCTATGTATAGAATTATTTTTGTGCAACTCCATTATTCATATTATTGCACTGTTACTGTATACTTAACTGGATTATTTCTTATATCTTATCATGGACCCCGTGGATGTTCCATTTGTGCATGATGCTTTGTTACAAAAATTTATTTATGTTAGTTAACCTCTGACTTGAGATTGAACATAGAAATAATATCCAGTACAAGAGACTGTATCCAGTGAACCTCTTTTGCAACAGAGTTACCTATGTTTCACTCCTGTGTTCATTATGTGGAACTTATTCTGAACAGTATCTGAAATCACATTTTTGTGAAGGAGTGTAAATTCATTTTGTAATTTCTGTATGCCTGAGTGACATTAGACGTCCGATGCTTGGCAGATGCTGTGGCCCCTACTAACCCAAGGAACTACTAGATGTCAGATGTCGCCAATGAACAGATATTTCTTTTGTGTGCACACTAGGCATAGGTTATCCAAATCTCTTAAACTAAGAGTCATTTGGCCATTTGACACCCAGTTACTTGTTTTTAGATTCATACATTTGGATAGCACTGTAATGTTTTGAGACGTCTATTGTTTTATGTTTATCCATGTTGTCATGTCAGTTCATGCTGTACGTCCGTTTTCTGTAAATATATTTTTGTTCATACTCTAGTTGCCAGTGTTTACCCTTTTTTGGAACTCAGCAGTGTAATTTCTCCTTGTCTAGCATGGTCTTGGGTCTTCATACACAACGACCATTGGAGCCCACTAAATAAACTTGTCATCTAGCAGGTTTGACAAGAACCCCCGGATCCTACAGTAGCATGCTGGACACCCAGCATCACATCCAGTAGGCTATTGTGGGGATCCCTTGAACAAGCAATTTCTACAGAATTTACCAGTTAACCTCTTCTTACCCCAAATGACTTTTGACCTCCACGGAAAATCAATAGGGACCATCTACTCAATATGACCAACCCACAAAGTAAATATGAGAACAGTCCTATGTACCATTCTTGAGATATGGTGTTTACAAGGTTTTGACCTTTTTACCTCTTGTGACCCCTAATAACATTTGACCTCTACCAAAAACAATAGGGATCATCTATTCAATATGGCCAACCCACACACAGAATACGAGATCAGTCACATTTACCCTTCTTGAAATATTGTGTTAACAAGCAAAAGCATCACATACACACATGTACACACATACACACACACACACATATGACATCACCCTTGCATAGATTCCCTTTGTTGACACAAGGAATCAAAAAGCAGAATTTGACAAGGAAAAACAGCATGCCATATTTTCCTCCCAAAAAACAGAATTATTCTGGCAAAAACAGAATGTTGGCAGCTCTGTTTCCAGGATCACACATTCAAGGGTCTTATAATGCCAACCTACCTTTTGTTCAAACCTGGTTATGGAAAACAATGTCTGTCCATCAAAGACGTACTGTTCATTAATGAAAAGATTTCTCAAGGATCCCACAACAGCAAGTCGTACTTTCTTGTAATCAATCGGTGGTTCAAATGACACATTGTACTGATAAATGTGCCAATTCTCTGGTGTCTTCATCTTGAAACAGTTGGCAAAAACTGTGGTTGGGGTACCAGAGGTTCCTATCATCCAAAAAATTTAAAAGAAATTTTTGGGGGTGATTTTTTTCAGTAAAAATTCCAAAGCATTTACATGGCATTAAAAATCATCAATTTTATTAAACCCAGTTAAATGGTCGATGAGGGAAGAGAGATGCCACTGTTATCTGAGAGACAGGAATATGAAACTAATGAGAGGTTCCTTCACCAAGATGGAATTGAAAATTTCTGTTATGTAGAACCTACAAACACCATGCTAAATCCGAATCCTATCATAACTTTTAATTCCCAGCACAAGTATATACTACACTTAGTTAACAGTTAAATAGCACAAGTTTCCAAAAAATAAACTATTATAAGTTCCTTGGTTACAATTTAAAATGACTTTGCTTGTGCCTATAACAGATCTTCCTTTCAACCCAGAGACAGCTGAAAATAATTCATCTGATATTCATTGACCCTTTTATGGTGAAATTTGGAGTATTGAAAACTCTTATCACACTACACAGCATATTTAACTTCTGCCAAAAATTTAGTTTTCCTGTTCAACTCCATAATGGAATAAACAACACAATGCAATGACTCTTCCTGTTCTGTAAATTGCTCCCTCTTTGATGTAGATCATGATGAAGAAACCATAACAGACAGAGCAGATAAAAAAAACAAACATATGGTTCCACCAGTGTAGTGATGGCTTGCAGTAAAAGACTGCACACAAGACAGCATATCCAAGTATGCTTTCAGGTCTTTTTATGCTTGATTAATGTCCCAACTGGATATGGAGACTAAATTATCTGTCCCATGCATGAGGGAACAGATAATACAACCAGTAGATGCACTGCACAAAGAAAATTGTCCTTCATGAGTGTATAGTGCATAAACAACAAGATGGATCCATCACAAGCAGTATCCTGGAGAGTTAGCACAACCATACTTTCCAACAAGGGACCAATAAAATTGATGTCCATATACCTCTCTTGTCAGGAAGATCTCCACGAGTAGCTGGTTCTATGAAAAACTCCTCTCTGCGCCTTCTTGTTGCTCCACCCATTGGTTTATCACCTCCTGCCTGGGCCCTCACTTGCATGGCAGCCATTTGTGCTGTTGGTGGTGCTGGTGCTTGAGCAGGAGCTCCTTGTAACAAAATCAAACTTGCCTTTTAATTTAATTGATGCAACTAAGCCACTTACCACTTAAAAATTGGAAAAGTAACATTTACGCACAAATCAGTAGACAAACTGCATTGTATCAACGGTTCTCCAAAGTTAATACATGAATGCAAAAGAAGAATAGAGAGAAGGTACTGGTTTACACTTAGTACCAAAGCTGCTATACCTACCATGATTGCTTTTTTTCATGACCTTCTCATTAACACTACAAAACTGCAAAAAACATGACGTGGTTCAAAATAAAAATTTGACAACCATTTGACAAACTTCATTGCCCTTTTGGCGGTCTAGAATGAAAAAAAAATTTCCTCCACAATTTTTTTAGACTTCATAAACCTTGTAAAATTACAACAGCAACTTTCAGTGACAGATTGTGATGGAAACGGTAAATAATACCTACTATAAAAAAGTTACACAATCATATCCCTCAATTACAATAAATGGTGGCAATGGGTCACATGCCCTGACATGATGTTTGCCCATTGATTTGTAACTCTGCTATAGCAAAGCTTGTTTTCTGTGTTACAGAAATAAATCACTGCAAGAAAGTCTGTTTAATAATTTGTTACCTCCAGGTGCTACTTGTGCCATAGCTCCTCTAGAACGACCTCTTCCTGGGACAGGTACTTGAGCATCTGAAGGGGGTGGTGCCCGAGGCTGCGGTGGTTCACCTGGTCTTTGTGCCTCCTGCTGGGGTGGCGCTGCTGAACTAGGGCGGCCTCTGCCTCTAGCCCTCCCTCTTGGCCTTCCTTGAGGCTGAGACATTGTGTGGCTGGGTTAGGAACTCCTAATACTTGAATCTAATAGTGAGGCAAATAAAAAGTGTGTCAATTTTGTTGCCCCTTGCAACACTGAAATACACAAAGGAGTTCACCAGAGGCTGTCAAAGGAGCATGAATATTAATACATGTCATGATGTATGGGTCATAGCATACACCATCACTTTGCAATAACCTTTCTCTTTTTTAGTATGCATGAATCCTATGCTGGTCAATTTCAAATGGAAATTAGTATCATTGCTGTCAATTTTAACCATAAGCATAAAACTAATAAGTCTGCCTTCTTTATGATTTGTGTTAAAATGGAAAGCAATCCTCGATAAAGTTTGTAAGCTGCTATTATTATGCTATTTTGCATATCAGGGAGCAGCACTAGAATCTTCCTGCAAAGACCAACAAAACTGTGGTCTAACTTATCCAAGAGGTTAGAACATCAGACTTGCAGTCAGGAAGCCAGGAGTCTGAGTCCTGGCCAGGTCATGCCAAAGACTGAAAAGGGAACCTTATGCCTTGTGCTTGTGCTCGTGCTCAGCATAAGCAATGGAGTAAGGAAAACAAGCAAAGAAATGGAATACAGAAAACAAAGCCAAGGAGCCACAACTTAAAAAAGGGCTGTGGGAGGCTTGACTAGAACCATCTGGTTGGACAGTGGGCTGTAAAACTCCATCTAAACAAACCTATCCCTCCCTTAAGTTAACACTGTCTTAGCTCCCAGCTCTAGTGACTTAGAAAGGCAGGTCAATTCCAGGTCAGAATTCATATTTCAATCCACCTCAAACAGCAAGGGGCTTCCATTTTAAACACCATTTTGTTTAATCAAGCAAGGTTAAAGGTGTTAATGGTGATGGTGATCTGTATTTTTTAACATTTTACATTAATTGCAGGTTTCTCCCTGGGTTTAGAATTGAATGTCGTGCATCTGATGTGTCCATTGACGGGTATAAGGGGAGTGGGTGTCCCCCTCCCCTTTTGGAAATTTTATGACTCATGCAAGTCGCTAGACGCAAAATGGTGACATTTTTTAGGCAAATTAGTCAACACAATTTCTGTAAGTCAACGCAAAAATATTAGCACTGAAACTCACATTCGTACAAATTTTGATCTACTGATAGCGGTCACGTTGGCTTTATATAACTTAGTTTCTGCTTCAAAAGTTTTGGTACATCGGCATGGCTTTTATTTAGCGCTGGCACCAGATGATTTTTACCCCCGGTTGGCTGTTATTTCGCACCCGTTGCTCACCAAAATTGACATAATTGTGCCGGCTTGCAATATTACAAGTTCAGGATAGAAAATATTGGGAAAATTTCTGTTCGTTTCACGAACGGGATATCATTTTTGTAGGTGTATATTTTCACTTCAAAAGTGGGAATACAAATCAACCGTTAATGCAGTAGATTTGTTTGCAGTCGATGTCACATGTCCTTTAATATTTTAGTTCGTAGGCCAACATCATGCTCATTCTATTTTTCCTCCCCCAATCATGTCGAAATATTTGCATTCTTTTACTGGATTGTAGTTGGGTTAATGTTCTGTTGCTACTCTCCTGCTTCAACGAGCCCATGTAGAGCAATCATTCATGATAATCTTAGCAGTTCTGGGAAGAAAAACAATTGCACCTGATTAGCGTATCTTACGGTTTTGGATGTAAATATCCCCGTATATTTTAAGCAGTTCTTGTCCAAAACTTACGTCTTGTTTGAAAGGAATCTGCAACTGAAATGCACATAAGTCGGATCCCCCAAAAAATCCACGTACGCAGAGATTTGTTATGCCGTTTCATGGTGAATTTGGCTCAGCTTCGCTAGCCCGCTTATAGCAGCATGGGAAGAGCGATCATCGTAACACAAACTCAACGGGAAAACTTGTCCCAAGACCGAGTATTTTCAAAAAACTAAATCACATAGGCGAAGGCGCGAGTTGTGATTGGCTGGCTAGAATCAACGCAATTGAACCAATCACGATGCAGGGACCAATTTAAATTTTGAAATGGATCATATCCATATGATGTCACCAAGTAAAACATGACCCCTTGTCTGGCGAACACGCACGAAAGTCTACTGCATGCGTGGGTCAAGAATTTTGCTGCCTGAGACCACAGGCATCACTGTTTTTTGTTTGCAATGACGTTGCATGACAACATTGCATAAGTCCTACTGTAAATAACATTACGTAGGGAATGCTAGAAATGACCTAATTTATGCAAGATAACCACTGAACTTGCACAAGATTCTAGGAGCTACGTGTACAAAACGTGCACAGACATGTATGCTAAGCTTGGGGATTTGAAAAAAAGGCAAAACACTGCAGCTGTACAATGTGTTTTGTGCAGAACAGTTTGTTCAGCAACTTATGTGGCACTTTCTGCGAGAAAGCAAGGAAAACACATTGAATGCAATTCTAAATCTAATTCCATGTAATACTACATGGTTATAGCGGAAAATATCAAACGATCACTTCCATGGCAGGGATAAAATTTTACGTTTGTGATTATCAATGCATCCCGTGTTGGCGGGAAGTTAAAGGATGAATTTTACAAAACTAAGGGCAAGTTTCAAGTATATTTTTGCCCCTTTTTCAGCTTGCAAATAATCTGTGGTAATGATCGAGTGAATGCCAGAATTTATAAAAGCAAGGAGCACGTGGCTGCATGCAATCATAGATTGTGTGCGTACCGATCTTTTTATGAAAACATGTTGGGAAAACAAGGGTTCTATGACATCATTCACATAAGGTCCATTGCACTTATTTTAAGTTACTTCTTCGTAAGAAACATTGTGATTGGTTCATTATTGCTTTTAATCAGCCAATCATACTCGTGACATCGTCAATGCAGTTTAACTGTGTAATGACATAGTTCGTTCGTTCGATCGATAATTTCCCAAATCTGAGACATTAGCCCCGCCTCTAACCTGCAAAACCGGGCGTTTGTGTTTTGGTCGTGCAAGTCGTGTTGTGCAACGTAGCTACTGCGCTCCGGAGTGAACACAACAGTTTCATGATACGAACCTACGAGGGCAAATGCAGGCTAGTTAATAATACGGTGCTATTACTTGTTCAGTAGTAGGCCCTATGGGCTATACATACAGAGCTCCGACTCGCATGCATTGGAATGTGCATGGAATTTAAAAAAGTTACTTGCAGTTTTACAAATAAGTCAATGATTTTGTCATTTATTTTATTAACAACAAAAGCAATCGTTGACAGAAAGAAGAAAAATTATGGAGACTAGCTGGCAGCAATTTTGAACATCCCAGCTGTGTTTTGAACGTCGCAGCCTCCTTGATTTTGAAGCTTGAACGTAGCGGGGCGCGATATTCAAAACAGGGTTGGGTTTTTGCCGGAAAAAACCTGTTTTTTCCGGGACAGCGGTAAAAACTGGTAATAACTGGTAATAAGTGGTTATTACCGGTAAAAACTGGTAGAAACTGGAAAAAACTTTTCCGACAATTATAAGTGTGGGGTTGCTCTAGCCCATCACAAATGATGAATAATTCAAATGAGACAGAGTTGTTTACATGACTTAAAGATTCTATTTTAACTTAAAAATTAAGCAATAAAACTTGCCAAAGCTAGAATGAAAACAAAAATGCCAATATTACAATGTTAGGTATTAAGCCTTAAAAATTAAAAGTGGTAAAACTTCAACTGCATACTAACAATAAAAGACTGAAAGTTAATGTTTTCTACAAAATTACTGGAACATCAACCAAGGTTTCACAAAATGAGGATAAATGAAATTGTTCATGTTTATTAAAGTGGTAAGCCTTCTTTAAAATTGTAAAAGGAATGGAAGGCTGTCATTTTTGGGGAAAACAAAGGTTGATATATATATATATATCTATATGTATAGCCTAAGTGGGCAAAGGCACAATGCAACATATGGCATATACAGTAGACTTCTTTTCAGTGATATAGTTTGTCTTAGCTCTCTCCTTGCATATCAGTACAGAACAGTATACAAAGCAGTTTTGCATTTTGAAAAGAAATTTCTTTGCCTTTAATGTTTAGCTCAATACAGTGTGAAAATTGATCATTTATATCACAGTTGAGAAAATAATGACGTACAGTAAGATGTCAATCTTCATAACTAGATTTATACTTTATGGTACTGTATGGTGTCAGTGTAAATCTGGCAAAATGTGACACAAGTCACTAAAAATAATCCCTCCAGACCCTTACATGGTAAATTTAATAGACTAAAATGGTCAGTCTTGATGTAAAATGTATTTCATCCTTTAACCTTGAAAATAGTAAGAAAAAGTTGTAACTTAAAACATTTTATTCAATGTAGCAGAAAAGGTTTTTTCCGTTTTTTCCATTTTTTGGCAAAAACCTGCTTTTACCGGGACGGTTTTTACCGGTAAAATCCAGCGGTAAAAACCACCTGTGGCAAAAACTGCCAACCCTGGTTCAAAAGGCCCAAGGGAATTGGTATGTGAAATATTTCAAGTCATTATCAGCACCAATTCTCCTAACCATCTTACTTAAGCCCCTCCCACCATTGTCTGAAATTCATCCTAATCCAGATACAATTCTCAGTTTATTGCTTCAAGGTGAATATAGAAAAACTTAAATTTATATAATCAAAACACAAAAGTACTGTTCATGCTGTGTAATATAAGCTTTGGTGCTCTGCATTGATTGAATTAGCTGTAAATCAAAGAGCTGAGCCAATTGAGAATTATGGTACCCCCATAACAAAATTGTAGTTTGGGGTGAAAGGTTTGGCCCTTTAATCTGCCATTTTGCCTTATTGTAAAAATGGGGTAACACTGCAGTGTTGCCACATATGTGGGACTAAGCCTCCTGAGTAGAGGCCTGTATACACGAGCAACATTTGCAAAACATTCTCAAAACACTTCTCCTGCAACAAACCCAAACCATGCTTGTTTTGGGATTGTTGCATAGTGTAAACAGAGTAAAAACAATCTGAAACCATCTTGAAAATGATTTGAGAATGTTTTGAAAAGAATTGACAGGACATTTCTTTTGCAACATTTCCAAAACATTTTCAAAACATGCTGTATACCCTGTCTACACTGTGCAACAAACTGAAAACAAGCAGGTTTTGGATTTGTTGCAGGTGGATGTTTTGGAAATGTTTTGGGGAATGTTTTGCAAATGCTGCTCGTGTATACAGGCCTTAAAGCAGGAAAAACAAACCATGTATGGTTGTGCTAGAACTTTGCTCCACATAACAAATAGTCATGTTCTGGAACCAAAGTGTTTATTTTGATCATTTAAGTAGTTTCAAATATAACAAACACTGCCAATGGATACAGACAAGGCAACTTAGTGTACAAAAGAGCTTTTCATAGTATTAGAGCTTTTATTTGGGTTTTCCTTCAATCAAAGAGGCACTGTCGATTTCTAATAAAATTAGATAGGAAGAAAATCCAAAGATTTTGCTTTTAACACAAATGTTGCTTCTTGATACTAAGTTACAACAAAATGATAAACATAATCTGAGTTATGTTTCATTTTCATAGTTGAGAGCCCTAAACAAAGTTACAACCTTGTAGGGATTTGCATCTCAGGTAGTCCTTGGAGTAACTTATAAAACTGTGCTCTTTGCCCTTTTTGCTTTCAAGCACAACTTCCTCTAGCAGCCAGTATGACAAGATAAATTTGCTCATCCCATAAAACAACAAACCAGGATGACTTTTCCTGCGTGACCTTTCTAAGGTACAGTATTCCCTGATGTGCTGGATGACCTCTCTTTTCTACTACCTACACATATTAGAATATACCAGAGATGTAATTACAAACACAAGGCTACCATCAATCTTCAGGCACAGACAGAGGAAGCACAATAGGCCTTTGAGAATTGCTGGAAGACCATCTTGCCATTGTACATTCAAGAAGTACAGTATCACAATCATTGCGGTTTAGTACAGTTTAGTAAGCAAGGTATGTCCTTGGCAAGGGTGTTTTCCCACAATTAAACCTTTCATATTTTGAAAATTGCAAGTTGCTAAATATACTTCACATGAAAACAGCCCTGAGTAGGATAGGGCTCTTCCAGAAGACTTGGATAGAGAACTTGGATGCCTTTTTGCAGTGAAAATTTGATCACCGGGGCAAAAATGTGGTTCAATTTTTGTGCATAAGCACAAAATACAGTGCTGCCTTCTTCAACTTTGGATCATTTACTCCTTGGTTTATAAATGCTTTCAAGTATTGCAAACTGAACTAAGCTACTGAATGACTCTGTCATTGTAAAAAGAAACACAAATGTGTTATTTCCATTTGACAAATTCCATTTTGTCGTCTTAGCTGAAAAGGTTGAAATTATGTACACGTATGGCAGTAACCACAGTAGGGAACCACTATTTGGAGTGGGTTATTCAGTCATGTTCAGGGACCAAAAAATGACATGCCATAGTGCCATACTAACAACTGGATTACAAATTGTTTCCAAGCTTAACCCAGTCCCAGATGGTGTGTCCTCAATCTCTGAGTTAGCTAGCTGCCAGGTCAGGGAGTGTCTTTGGGAATAAGATTGTGGAAAGGGGGGGGGGGGGTAAAAATCAATACACGACATAAAACACGAGAAACTGAGAAGAAAGATAGAACTTAACTATAGCATAATCATAATGTCAATACTGTGGAATCGGGCCAGCCTGTTTTCGTCTGTTGGAAATACCGAGTTGCCTTTAAATAGGACTGCCACACGAAAAATAAAAAATTGGGGAAAACATCGAACTTCAAGACTATTAGTGATTCACATTCTTTAACCAGGGTTCTAGCCAGGTTATTTGCCAAACTGGGCAGACATCGGTCAAACTATCCTCATTGATGCCGAAGGCATCAAAGCGCTTTTGGCATGGGATAAAGGGGTCCTCCTTAGGGCTTCTTTTGGGGTCCAGGGGGCAAAGCCCCCAGAAGCCCTGCGATTCTACCTTTTTTAGGAGCTGTAAACTGCTTCAAATTCATGCTCTTTTGCGAATAATTTCTACACATAAAGAGCTTCTTTTGTATGACCATACATACATGACTGACTAGTCTTAGTACACAGCTACTGCTCAGTACATGTCACTCTAAACTGTAAGTTCAGTATGGTATTTTGGTGGGAAGACTTTAAAAGTTCAGGGATCCCTGATTTTATACAAGTAAAAGGCTATGGATTGATGCAATAAGACTTTCAAAATCAAATCTGCACATTGCACAACCTTTCAATGCACAAATATTATGCAAGACATTACACAGGATAGTCTTCTCAAACCCACAGTACTGTACACAAACAAATTTTGTACTAACCAGCACAGTTGCATTGTCAAAGGCTTCCATACATTGAACATGTCTAACACATCTTCAGGGTTCGCGTTTTAGTGCATCTGCGCGTCATAGGCGCAAGGTTCTGTCTCTGAACGCGCAGTTTATAAATTAGGCTTCCCGCGCGCCCCGAGAAGTAAGCTTGGACCCAAACAAATTTGGCCTCACCCAGCACAGATATTCCCTGTTACCAAAAATTCTGGCTTCAATTCAATCTTTTACTAAAGACGGTTTGGCTCCCCGATATCCCTATAAAAACACATAAAAACACTGTGCAGTGTGCACATATATACACATGGCCTTATGCCCCATATCAGCACGGAGTTCACTTGACAGTCAGAACCAAATGCTATGACCCCAGCGTAACCTGATACAGAACTGTATTGATGTAGTACTACAAAGAAGGCAACCTGCAAAAAATATGGCTTGTTGCGCTGTGAAGGGGCGGGGCTTATTCAGGGTTAGCGCTGAGCTCTGAATTTAGTGGGTCCCAGCCTTAGTTTTTGGACCCGTTAAAAGTATGAAACATTAAATTGAAGGGGTCCACCAGGAATTTTAAAGGGTCCAATTCTCCCGCCATCTATACTTTTCCTCAAGTTCAACCCTATTTTCCCCTGTAGGTACTTGAGTTAAACACTTCAATGTTTAGGTGCTGAAAGTTTAGTCCATAGTGCTAAGTAAGAATGAATACAACAATCTCAGAGAAAAAATATGTGACACCAATGCTTCTGTTTGCTTTCCTGGTAATACTGTAGAGTGAAGGGTGCTGATTCTACAAATTTCATCATTTTTTTTTTTTTAGTATCCACCGATTATACTATAATAGGTAATACCCTATTACCGATTATATAATTAAACAATCGGCCAGATGCCGATTACCTATAAAAGATTATTAAAAAGAGGGAAATCATGGGTATATACTTCATGTAAGCCAGCCTCAAACTGGCCTGAATAGACACCCACTAATCCTTTTCAATCTAGGCTATTCAGTCTATTTATCTCTCTTCAGTAGTCTATTCACCTCAGTTTGAGGTAGTCTTACATGAAGTATCTCCCAAATCATGTTTGTCACTTTAGTACACGCCCACCCCTGCTTCGTGCATGTCATATTACTGTAACCAGTTCAGGATGGGAAATACTGGAAATAGTTCCATTCGTTTCACGAACGGGATATCATTTTTGTAGGCGAAATAGTTTCACTTCAAAATTGGAGATACAAATCAACCCTTAGTACAGTACATTTGTTTGCAGTCCATGTCACATGCCCTTTGATAATTAAGTTCAAAGACCAACATCATGCTCTGTAAGTTTTCATCCCCCAATCATGTCGGAACATTGAATTCTTTTACTGTACTGGGTTGTAGTTGTGTTAATGTACTGTTCAGTAGCTACTGTCCTGCTTTAACGAACCCCATGTAAAGCAATCATGATAATCTTAGCAGTTCTGGGCACCTGTATAACATATCTTCTGGTTTCTTTGCGATATATTTAGCAGTTATCGTCATAAACTTATGTCTTGTTTAAAAAGAATCTGCAACTGAAATGCACGTAAGTTCGATCCCCGAAAAATCTATGCACACAGAGATTTGTGATGCTGTTTCTAGGTGAATTTAGCATGGGGCTTGTCTGGCTTTGCTAGATGGCCGGCATTACAAGTGCAATGGTCGTATATAACACAAACTCAGCGGGAAAGCTTGTCTCGAGACCAAGTATTTTCACACACTAAATCACATAGACGAAGGCGCGAGTTGTGATTGGCTGCCTAGCATCAATGCAATTTAACCAATCATGATGCCTAGCTAATTTAAATTTTGCAATGGATCTTATGCATATGATGTCACCCAGCAAAACATGATGCCTTGTTTGGCGGTAAAAACGTAAGTCTAGTGCATGGGTGGGCTAAGAAGTTTGCTGCAAGAGACCACGTGCATTACTGTTTTCGTTTGCAATGACGTCATATGACAACATTGCTTAAGTCCTGTATTACGGAAGGAATGCTGGGAATGAATTAATTTATGCAAGATAATAACCTCTGAACTACACAAGATTCTAGGTGATTATTGTACAAAACGTGCACAGATATGAATGCAAAGCTTGGGGATTTGAAAAATTGGCAAAACACTGCAGCTAGATAGTCTGTACTATGTGTTTTGTGCAGAAGAGTTTGTACAGCAACTTACGCTGCTCGTTCTGCGAGACAGCAAGGAATACACCTTGAGTGCTCTTCTAAATCGAATTCCATTTAATACTACCCAGTTGTGGAGGAAAATATCAAATGATCATTCCCATTGCAGGAGTAGGGATTGTTCTACGATTTAAGTACATTTTCGTCTGTCACAGATAGTGTTGAGCGGATAACAGAGATATCGAAACTTGCCCATAACAGATAACTCAAAGTTAATATTGGCCCGATACCGATATTGATAACACAAAAAAAACATCTTCCCTAATCGCAACATGTTTTGTTACCACTGAAAAATTATAGTTTTAACACTACTGCACCTTAAACTTATTTTGAACTAAGTCTGCATGTTTCCGTAACTTTCCTCTGTGAAAAATTTTCCGTGTTTCGAACGAAGTGTTTAAAGCAATCAATAACGATGATTTGATGTAAAACACGCCTCAGCCAAGAAACCCCATTGATAACAAGCACATTTCGTTACCTACAGCCAGACTGTAAACTTTTTTTGTGCGTGGGGAAAAAGAAAAAGGAATGGTAAAAGGTGCGCAGATTGGAAAACCCAGCACACCAAAACATATATGCCGTGCCGCAAGTACAGTATGCCACACGTATAGGTATGTGTATGTACTGTACAGTGGAATTCCCCTACCTGTACTACGAAAAAAACTTAGGTGCGGCGTACGTACAACCCGTACCGACAGCATACCACAGGTGTTCTCAGCATATACATACACAATACAGTATAGAGAATGTGTATATATATGGATACTGCTGATAATGATAAGACTCCCTTACACACCGCTGATTGTTCACTGGTTACAATATTCACAGTTTATGCCTTCATCCGGTCCGATTTGGGTTTTTTCCTTTGTTTGTCTGTGCCTGTTTCTACCCACGTAAAAAGCGGTTACGATACTTCATGAGATCGTACATTTTGTCTCAGGCATTGGTCTCTTGAGTTAGCCCTTTCAATCGAATCTTATGGTTTCTTTCCGATATAAATATCCCCGGATATTTTTAGCAGTTCTCGTCCAAAACTGACGTCTTGTTTGAAAAGAATCTGCAACTGAAATGCACCTAAGTCCGATCCCCGAAAAATCCACACACCCAGAGATTTGTGATGCCGTTTCTATGTGAATTTAGCACGGGGCTTGTCTGGCTTTGCTAGTGCGATCGTCGTATATAACAGAAACTCAACGGGAAAAATTGTCTCAAGACCTGAATTGGTTATGGTAATACGATGCACGAAGCAAGGGCGGGCGTGTACTAAAGTGACAAACGTGATTTCCCTCTTTTTAATAATCTTTTATAAGTAATCGGCATCTGGCCGATTGTTTAATTAAATAATCGGTAATAGGGTATTACCTATCATAGTATAATCGGTGGATACTAAAAAAAAAAAAGGATGAAATTTGTAGAATCAGCACCCTTCACTCTACAGTATTACCAGGAAAGCAAACAGAAGCATCGATGTCACATATTTTTTCTCTGAGATTGCTGTATTCACTCTTACTTAGAACTATGGACTAAACTTTCAGCACCTAAACATTGCAGTATTTAACTCAAGTACCTACAGGGGAAAAAAGGGTTGAACTTGAGGAAAAGTATAGATGGTGGGAGAATTGGACCCTTTAAAATTCCTGATGGACCCCTTCAATTTAATGTTTCATACCTTTAAGGGGTCCAAAAACCAAGGCTGGGACCCACTAAATTCGGAGCTGAGCGCTAACCCTGCACATCATATGTTGGTCATTCTTGAGGCTTACAAAAGGCTCCTGTAAAAACTGTAGAAATCAAAGTTGTGTTCATAGCCGTGCCCACTGCTTCCAGGCTACAAAGTAAAGGAAACACTGGACTATCGGCCTTGTGCATTCCTTACGTTGCATGGTTGTGACTAATTTCCAAACTACCTTGAGTAAAGTACAGTCGTATGTGCATGCTGTGCAGGCTACAATCCCTGACAAAGCAAATGAAACAAAATCGTTGGTTCAGTAACAAAATGCGCTCATAACTCTAAAACTTCCCTTGAAATCCCCCTTCCCTCTTTCAATGTTGTGTCTTTCTCAGCTGATAGTTGAAAGGTTGTAGCCAACATTGAAAGAGGGATCGGGGAAGGTGATTTGTTGCATTTACTTTAGTCGGGGATTGTCTTTGGTACATATGGCTATCATAGAGAGAAGACAGTAAAGTTCAATTGCACTTGCTGCAAAAAACGGAGAAAGGGGAGGGGCACGATTAATTATTGCAGTGTGTCAATCTTGCATTGCAGTTTCCAAAGAAAGGCTCTTAAAATATTTTTGTGGGGGGGGGGGGGGAGGTTTCAGCTCTTTCTATCACATGTGATTTTAACATTAAAGGCCACACCCACAAAGATAAAATTATTAAAACTATGACATGAACAATATTAAAGAAAACTTATTCATGCTGAAGGTTCATGTTTGGAACATTAAATTTGTATTTGGTCTCAAGGTACCACAAGGGATGGGGAATGAGGCTGCAGTAAGGAGAGGGATGTTCATTTGGTATGATTGACTTGCTACAAAATGGGGGCAGGACAGAAGTAACTAGGGGTGCACATTGTGTTTAAACATTCTAAACTGTGTTGTTTCTTCAAATTAGTTGAATTCAGTGGATAAACCAACCATAAATACCTTTTTCTGACCACAAATTAAATTTTTCCAATGAATCAATGATTTTTTTGAAAAAAAAATCATTTGATTAAAATTGCAATTTAAATCAGTGATTTTAATCAGAGTGATTAAAATCAAACAACCCTGATAAGGTGGCAAATCTCACAGAGATTTGTAGGGCTGTGAACGTGTAGCAAAATAACTAAACGTTTAACCTCAAAAATATGCGATCGTTTAGTGATTAATCGCGATTACCTTATCACAAAAAAAATTATTTCAGTATGCAGGGATTGATACTGAATGTAATGCAGAAATAATAATTGTAGCGAACAATAAATCAACTTAAGCCCAGAATTGCAGCAGTGACGTTTGACAGCTTGACCACTCGAAAGAAAACAGGTGGCGAATCGCAATTATTTCTGCCCATGTATTAGACTCTCAGTCTCACGTAAATGATGTAACAACAAAACAGCAGTATGTACTTAACATTCACGAACAAGCAAAGATCTTTGAAGATGACATTGATGAACGCAATAACTAATAATTGATCTGCAGTTATTTAACATACGTGATGAAGATTTACTAATTTGAGCCTGTCAATCTTGACTCGCGTAGCAGAGAACGAATACGGGAAGTGGGCGAGTGAATGAGCGAGTAAAGGGATGAGACGGGATGAGATGAGGTTCAATCTGCAATTATAAAGGTACAGATATAGACTAATAACTATAACAAGCTTATTTACTCAGTCAGCAAATAATAGTGCCTACTGCAACGAAAACTACAAAACACAACTATACAATTTCACGACCTCTAGTAACTTAGTAAGTAAAGAACATATGACTTGGAATCAGGGACGAATTACGCAGTCCATAAGTATAATTAATATACCCTTTACAGGGTGTGGGAACCGCCCTTCCGAAAATCGGTACGCAACCTTTTACGATTAATTTATCACAGGGTAAAGACATTGAAAAGTTAACAAAGGTCAACTTACGACATTGGGCCTTCTGCGCAATCCAGTAACGAAATTATGACGAATATCTCGATTTAACGAAACGAAATACAGTTTTAAACGGAAATCACTCCTAACAATGTACTGTGTCGGTGACGGTGTCGTGACGAATCATCGCACAGCCTCGTTGTCTTACCAGTTCACCCAATCATGACAATTGGGAATAGACAACAGTACTGATGAATATATTAATTCCTAGTAACGTACATGTGTTATACGTCAAGGGCGAGCGCCCTCAATTTTTAAACTTAAGTCCGTTTCCGTCCGTAACAATAATAGTGGTTATCTTGCATGGTAAAATCAAATTATTCTGAAACTTTGAAGCCTTCAAGGTTCAAACATGCCCAGAATGTTCCATTTAACAAAAAAATGGGGTGATCACAGTGTAGAGATGGATATTAAAAAATGTCAAAAACAGGTTTTGCGATTAATTTCTTGAGGCTTTGTACTAAACGTTTATTCCACATGCGATCGTTTAGCGATTAATCGCTATACGTTCACAGCCCTAGAGATTTGTGCAAAGCACTGCGATGGTGTATGGCGCTCTGACCTACCTTGTCTTTTTTGTATTTAAGGTTGTCCCACTAAAAATATGTCAACACAAAAAATATTGAACTTCAAGAATTTGAGTGATTAACATTGTTACCCTTTTCTTAGCAACCATATCAAATTTTACAAAAATCCAACCAGTTCTTTTCAAAATCTAAAAAATTGTTTTTCCTACTAAGTTCCCCAAATTGCTGTATGCTTCAGTTTTACGTTCTGCCTGCAAAAGTTGGTCAAAAACAACATCATAACTGCTCAATCTGACACTTTGATTATTGATCACTGTGTAAAGTACCCTGGATGAACTGGCGTGAATATGCAATGTAACTCGGCAAGACACTCAGCGGACACGCATATGTGTTATGAAAGCTTGTGTCTGTGTACATTCAATGCACTAGCAAGTCACACATAGCCTGCTTACACATAGTCTAGGCTACAGCAATCCGTATACATGTATACCTATATGTACACTAAAGTACCTGATTCACTAACCATACATCCTTATTCTTATACCTGTACATACTAAGTACATTTAAGTATACTAAAGTGTACAGTGCAGGCCGTCAGATTTCACGGGAACCATTGTCCCCCATCGCATCCTGGTCCTGTGATGATTAAATCACAGAACCCCGGAACTGGTTACCACCAATTAGTTACCACCCATGCATTTTGTGACAGAACCCAAAAGTGGATTCCCATGGGTTACCATGGTGGAAAATGATGGAACCCACAAATGGGTTCCCGTTATTTTTTTTGAAATCCAACCACTTGCACTGAGAATGTTGTTTGGAAAGAAGCATGGGAGTAATAAGTGTCTCACTGAATATCAAATATTTTGGAGATTTTGGAGGAAGACTGATCACTGAGTGTCTTGCCCAGTTACGTTGTATATTCATGCCAGCACACCTGGCGTACGTAACACAGCAATGAATAATCAAAGGGTCTGGGTGAGCAGTTCCGATGTTGTTTTTGACCAACTTTTGCAGGCAGAAGCATACGGGGATTTGGAGAAATTGTAAGGATTATGGAGACATAACATCTGCTATATTTCGAAAAGTACTGGTCGGAGTTTGGTAAAATTTGGTATGGTTGCTTAGAAAAGGGTACTTAACAATGTGAATCAGTCAAATTCTTGAAGTTTGATATTTTTGGCGGAGTCGTATTTTTAGTGCGACAACCCTAGAAATATTATTTTTGGTGATCACTTCCCTCCATGATAATGCAAAGTTCCTTTTCTTCTTTCTAATGATATATGGGTTGTAGGGGGTCAAAGGTTGAGCCCCAATGCACGATCAAGTCAAAGGTGGCCATGTGTGAGATTTTACATGTGACCAAAACACACTTTTGACTGCCACCATTGCAACGTTGCTTCAAAGGGATCATTAGATTAGAAACCGTAACATATTTTTCCTTCTTTTTTTTTAAAGCTTATTTGGTGAAATATTAGGCTATAGCCTAGTAAAAATATGTCTTAGCCCAGCCTAGGTGTACAAATTTTAACATTGTAGCCTGTAGGCCTAGCCTAGGCAAAATTTCAACAATTTTGAGCGTTGTAAATTCAGTTTTTAAACTCGCTGTTTTAGCGACTGTGTGTTTGGATGTGGATAGTTCCACGAGAATTCTGGAGAAAAATTCTGTGCACCTGCGACAACCTAGTCACTGAACGTGGCCGTATAATCCGCTCCTTCTAGTCACTCCTTACTACGGTCACTGGCCTACATGTACAAAGGTAACAACGTTTTAAGCCAAAACAACAAACTGAGCTCTAATTACGATGGCATGGTTCATAGAACAGATTTGAGTTAAAATAATGATTTTGAGCATTCTTAAATACCACTTATACCTTCTGGAAAGTTTACTACCAGCAAATTCATAGCAAAAGGCAGGAAAAATGTGTTGCCATCCTTCGCAGTAACATCGACATCTTGATCGTCTGCTACTGTGTTGCATGATGGGAAGGACTTCCACTCGAAAAACTATCGATGACCAATTAGTAGGCGCGGCTAGTCAATAGTTGTACTTCATATAGTAAGCTCTCTGTCAGGGCTCAACATAAGCTTCAAAAAGGGCACAGCAAAAATGCCATCGGTAGGTATGGAAATTGAAGGGCATCATGGCAAAAGGAAGGGGCATGACTGCTAAAATGATTGTGAAGATAGGGCATTATGGCATTTTTCAAAGTTTGCATTTATTTAAGCAAATTAGTGGAAAGATCATTTCATCACGGAAACATGGGACATGAAACACATTAGAAGGCATATTGGCAATAATCTATATACTTCCGATTATAAAATATTGGCTTAACGAAAAACTTTTCACCCACGCGGTTTGTATCTAGACACTTTTTCACATATAATTATTAGCCTGTGAAGGAAAGTAAAAAACACTAATTCATTTCCCCCCTTTTAAAATGGAACGTTCCATCACACTGTACCAGTTTGTTCTTGTCTTCCTCACATTAGAAGGTACTACTTTATACTGAGGATGTTCGTATTAACATTCCCTCATACCTAATCACTGAACACCGGAACCTGAAAACGACTTAAAGCAAGTCTGATTGCAGGTGATCTCGCGACAATTTCAATAGGCCTTCAGTGTGTTTTTTTGTCCGCTAAAAGAACGAGATTGCCACATTGATGTAGTGTACTGTACTCTGAATCGTAGAAGCAATGTTGCTTCCATGAAAGAGAGACGTGGTGATGACGATCACTGATAGAAATGTTGCGGTAAGGAAAGAAACGCTAGTTTTGTGCTCTCAATTCTGACAAATGACTGGTTGCTTAATTTTACACAAAACAGCAACGCGGTGGACGATTCAAGGCAATATACAACGAAAAGTTTGTGCTGTTACTTCGTGCATATACAGACACTTGAAATGCGCATTTCTGAAAGGGAAAGTACCGACGGCAAATAGAAAAGGGCAAGACGGCAACTTTTGCTGTTGATCGGGTGTATTTTTCAGGGGCGCCACGGCAAACAACTAGGGCACGGAGGCTTTTTGCCGTCGGTGCCGTTGAGCCCTGCTCTGTACATAACGAAATTGTACAGTCACTGCGTAGGCTTCCCCGTTTTATATGAGATCACATGACTTCTTCAACTGAAAAATTATTCTGCACAGGCTTAACGCATGAGTAGGCAAATGAGCTGTGTTTTTGTGTATACCAGGCAAGGGCCCAGAAATGAAGTGTATAGCATAGGAACGTAATGCTGGATCCTGTTCAAGGGCTACGACAACTCTAACTCTGGACTCTTTAGGCCTTGAAGTTGAAGGAAATACTGAATTAGCTAAGATAAGCTAAGATAGTGCAAGACATGCACTATTCTTCTTCTTTGGAAATAGGCCTATGTTGCAGACTCCCAAAAGGCACTAAAACAACGTAACGGAGTAGGCTAAGAGAAAGAAGGATCAGCAAGACGCCAGTCCCCACCTGAATGAATGTGTCCAGGGTCTGCAACTGCAAGTTGACTGTCTCATCTGGTAGCCTAGTTTGTTCCAATCATGGATAGTAGGACAAATTGGGAGTTAGACCTACGCCTCAGGCCTAACGTTAGAACCTGATGCAACGCATCAACACGATACCCTTGGCATAGGCTAGCTGGCCTGGAGAGGTTAGGCCTAACTTTGACCTCAAAGTTTGCATAGTCTGCATTGTTAGGGTCCTAGGCCTAGGCCTACTTTAGTTACGATAGCCTAACTGACATAGCCTACGTTAGCCTTTGCTAGGATAGGACTACTACTTAGGTCAAAATTGTACCATACTACCGAATTTAGCATACTTTTACATACTCTTCATACGGTCTTTCTTTCACTGAAAAATTCAGTCTAAACTTTTTACTTCCTAAGAATAGGAAAAATGAAATTATGTTAAATTCTGACCTGGAAATATACACTAAACTACACCATCTCAATGTTGACTTTCTTCAATCTAATCAGCATATGCGTGTATATATACATACCCTGGCCTGTATGCATGTAAGTACGTATGTAGGCCGTGTACTATTGAACCGTACACAAGCTTGTGATTTGTGCATTAGACAGCTAGCCCATTGCGCGTCCTCGTGCAGTTGTATATACTGTATGTTGTTGACATTCAATTAGTCAGGCTTCGGCTGTATTGCCATGCGACTAACGTTGTTACGTGCATGGGACTGCTGGCTGCACAAAACACAAGACGAAGAAATTTACCACTTCAACCAATAATGGGATACCCTCTTATTTAGGTTATTATGCAAATAAGAAATCACTTAAGTTCGTTGTAAGTCAATGCCCTTGTAGATCGATGACCCGATAGGGCACACAACGGTTACGTCATACGACGATGTAGGAGCTGTTTTTACTAACTCCCTGGCAGATTATTGTGGTGTCGTACCATGGCCAAAACATCATATCAAACTCATTCTGTGATGGCTCTCTCGGCCTTTTGAAGTAAGTTGTGACTGAAGATTAAAAGCAAGGAATAGTCAAAAAAGGTAGTTGCAACCAGGGCCGTCGCTAGGGTCCCATAAATTCTCTTCCACAACAAAATACGTAGAGCTACACCCAGGAAAGAAAGGGAAAACAAAGAGAATGAAAGGGAAGAGTGCTTGAGTAAATGCTCACCTGGGTCTAAGAGGAGGTGGAGTTCCTCCCTTATGATTCATTTTTTTTATTTTGAAAAGAGTAGAGATGCAAAATGGTGCTGCATGAAACTCGTTTGCATAATACTTTGTTTGTTTTGAACATGCAAACATGCAAACAAGTTTGTAAAAAGTTAAAGAGTTTGAAAGCTAGTAAGGCCCCTGGGCCAGATGGGGTCCACCCAGCCATTTTACGTGAATGCTCCGAGATTTTGTCAGTTCCTCTTTCCATCATTTTTCAGAAGTGTCTGGATTCGAGTTTTGTTCCTACTGACTGGCGGGTAGCAAATGTTACTCCAATTTTTAAGAAGGGGGATCGAAGTAATCCTTGCAATTACAGGCCTGTCAGTTTAACCAGTGTTGTGTGCAAAGTTATGGAATCTTTGATTAAGGATAGTTTACTTAAGTATCTTTTAGATAATGAGTTACTTAATCTGTCACAGCATGGTTTCCTGCCAAGCAGATCTTGTGTTACTAACTTACTGAGCTTTCTTGAAGATGTCTCTTCATCTCTTGATTCTGGGTATGGCGTTGATGTCATTTACCTTGACTTTTCAAAGGCTTTTGATAAAGTTCCATTAGGTAGGCTAATGGTTAAACTGCATAGGTTAGGGGTTCAGGGCAATTGTGCTGATTGGATAAATTCGTGGCTTCATGGTAAATCTCAGAGAGTTGCTGTCAATGGTAACTTCTCCTCTTGGAAAGAAGTCACAAGTGGAGTACCACAGGGTTCTGTCCTTGGCCCACTTCTTTTCTTAATTTTCATCAATGATATTGATAGTTCTCTTACATCTCGTATAAGTAAGTTTGCAGATGATACTAAGCTTTATAGGAAAATTAGCATTTTGGATGATGCCTTACTGCTGCAGAAAGATCTGGATAGGTTATTTTCTTGGTCTCAGACCTGGCAAATGTCTTTTAATGCAGATAAGTGTAAGGTCCTTCATTTTGGTCCCAAAAGTTTTAGCTATGATTATAACATGAATGGTTGTGTTTTAAGTAATGTCACCTCTGAGAAAGATCTGGGTGTTGTAATTACTGGGGACTTAAAGTCATCAAAGCAGTGTGCAGCCACTGCTGTAAAGGCTAATAGAGTGCTTGGATTGATCAAGAGGAATTTCATCAATTTTAGTAAGGATATTGTACTTAATTTGTATAAGCAGTTGGTAAGACCCCATCTTGACTATGCAGCTCAGGCTTGGAGTCCCTTCTATGAAAAGGACAAGTTTGTTTTAGAGCAGGTTCAGAGGAGAGCCACTCGCCTCATTCCTGAGGTGAGAAATTTGCCCTATCATGCTAGGCTTAAACATCTTGGGCTTACCACCTTGGAGCTGAGAAGGATTAGGGGAGACATGCTCCAGGTTTTCAAGTTCCTTTGTGAAAGAAATCCCCTGCTGACTTGTAGTTATTTAAGGGTTCAAGGTAATTCTCGGGTGCGTGGGCATTGTAAAAAGCTTGAAAAGCCTTTTGCAAGGCTTGACATTAGGAAGTTTAGTTTCTCCCATAGAGTTGTCAACGAGTGGAATTGTCTACCAGATTGGGTAGTTAACTCCCCCTCAGTTCACTGCTTTAAGGTTAACATTGACAGGTTTTTCCATGGCTGTGGTAGAATCTGATTGTTTGGGGCTGTAGTCAAGCTTTGGTGGTTTGACTTTTGATTAGGGCTTGGTCTTCAGGGCATCTTATGGGGCCTTGGCCCTCCTTTGCCCTTCAACCTGTTATGTTATGTTATGTTAAACGGTTTTTAATACAAAGGCATGTGCATTAGTTTAGGCGCGGCCGGAAACTCCACTTTTAAATAATTTGTGACAACACTTATCCTAAATAAATACTTTTCTGATACGAAGAAACAAATAAATCAAAGCAAATAAATGAAAGGAAATGAAATGAAAGTAATTAGTACACAAAAGTTGTAGTCTAGAGGACTTGCCCCTCTCCCTCCTTTAAACCATGAAGTGGTATAGCTCAAACTACTAAGCGGAGGGTCACCAAAGCAGACGAGTATGCAGTGACGGTGCAAGAATTTTGAAAACTGGGCAAACTAAGGGCAAAAGATATAGTTTGAGGCAAAAATTTCAGAGCGCAGGGCGAAACCGAGCCGTGGGGAACCCCCTCCCTCCCCCCACGCACATACACCACCACCGTTGGGAAAGGTCGGCGGTTTCGTCCGAGAGGCCGAAAAATAATGAAAAATAAAAAAGTAATAAAAATACAAGGACTAAACAGAAGCCATTAGATGGATGATGTTGGACATATTTTTTTCTTTTTCATCGCTATATTTTTAATACACATGGAGATAGATTTTCAATCTCTTCTTCGTAGCTCTGTTATACCTCATTTCAAGTAGGTCTACCTTGTCCCATCTTCTCCCCCGTCCGGGGAAGGACGGCGATTTTCCGACTTAGTAAAACCTTAAGCACCCGGAACTGCATGGATGCTACCCCGCGGAGTGGACTCGGTTTGTTCACTCCCCCTTAAGGGCTTCACAAACCAAAATATGACTGAACCAGTGGCGTAGCCACGGGGGAGGGGGCCTGGGGGGCCTAGCCCCCCCCCCCAGATTTTCGCCAGGCCCCCCCCCCCCAGATTTTTTACGTCCTGATAGAGTAATTGAAAAAAATAAAAAATAAAAAAATGTGCAAAAATTAAAAAAAAAAAAATCATTGATGAATGTGTGTAAAACACATTTTGTCCGCACGTATGAAATCAAGCAATAACTTTAAAATGCCTACTTTCACTAAATTAGATAGGCCTACCGTTTGTGATCTGCACTGTCGTTTATTGCATTTCACTTCGAAGATGAAACGAAAGTCTCGACGACAAACTTTAATGTGACTTTGTTAGGTTAAGATCCTTTCTGCCTTTCGGATGGCTGATTGATTTATTGAAAATAAGGCAATCGTACACCGGAGACCACTCTTACACGACCATTCCTATACTTTATTATACACAAAATATGCCGTAAGCAGATAAGGGTAAGGTACTGCCTTCGGATAATTCTTCCCTTCCGTCCTTAACAAGTAGGCCTATGTCGTGCCTCACTCTTGCCCATGACAAGTGCCACTGTAGGACGATTTTTTTTTCGACAAGTCCTCTTTTTACTAGTTGGCACTGGCGTCCGGGGGATTTGTAAAATGTCCACAAGGTCCGGATTTCATGTGTTTCCCACACATGATCCATACTTCTGCTTTGAGGTTCAATTATTTTGAGGGATTTATTCGCAGTATTTTGGTTTTGACTACGTAATGTACCGCACATTGTTTCTTTGGTAGTATGTATGTCTCTTGTAAAATCTCTACAAAAACTAAAAATATCTTTATATTTTTCATGCTCCCCAAAAAGGGAAAATCCGAAAACTCAGGCCTATAATCAGTTCAAAGTTTTGCCAAACATGGCACCATTTTGCATCTAGGAAATCTAACGCAAAGAAAGTTTCTCAGAAGGGGACACAACTACTTTTGGTTTTCCTGTTAAAGGGTGAGGTACTGCCTTAGGTAAGCTGAAATCCATTCAAATATTGCCGCATTTGCGGCTGGGTACATCCAGTTTAAAACACGTGGGAAGTGCCGTTTCCGGCCATCTGGAGGGGTTTTAAAGCCTAAAATTTTCTTGTACGCTCCGCGCCAACTGATAGTGGCGCTCCGCTTGGATTCAAATATTGCCGCATTTGCGATCTACGTGCTTCTGAAGTTTACAATTTTTCCCAAGGGGAAGGGAGATACCGGCTCCCTTTAGTCTCATCCCCCAGGCCACAGATCAGAAGTGCCCAGTTTTGGGGTCCCTAAAAAGTGTATGTATTGCCATTTTTCATAGATTGATTTTTTATTCTCATTATTGAGACATCGCAGACATGAGATTCGTATTTCAAGGCTGGGTACATCCAGCTTAAAACACATGGGAAGTGCCGTTTCCGGCCATCTGGAGGGGTTTAAAGCCCAGAATTTTCTTGTGCGCTCCGCGCCAACTCATGGTGGCGCTCCGCTTAGATAGTCCTGCCGTGCCTGACCCTCGGAGGTACCAGGCCCCCCCCAAAAAAAAAAATCCCATCCTGGCTACGCCACTGGAGTGACTGGACTGAACAAGGATTATGCCCTTCTGTCTGCTACGCAGGCAACATAGATGCATGGTCATAAGCATCCTGTTTTGTTTTTTTTCTAACACTCAATTTAATGCACATCGGAATCGATTTCCATCACTTTTTAGTTTCCCGAAAGGGAAAATTACCTATGGACTCATGCAGACCAGACTTTTGCAAAAAAATGTGTAGGATCGTTCATTTTAGTGTTTGCGTATACTATGGCTCATCGATTGTTCCCTTAACATTGGTGCACAAGTACTACGCCACTACATAATTGTTCACATGTCTGAAGCCAAAGACCGCGGCTTTATCGAAAATTGGTTTTGATGGCTCGGCCAGACGAGACCATTTATAACGTGGGCATTTGTGTCCTCTGTTACTATAGAAATAGTATTGTTTTCAATATTGAAGAAAACCCCCGAACACTTTTTATTCTATTGAATACAAATTTTGATAACAGATTTCCACTTCAGAGTTTAAACTTTGAAGAACAGCAACAATTTTGACGTGAGAAATATTTTTACCTCCTTTGAAATGTTTCAAACCTTCACTGGGCATTGAGTTACGTAAAAGGTATCTATCGAGTAGTTTCAAATAAGATTTAGAACCATGGGCGTCCGCAGGTATGGGCAAGGGGGGGGGGGCACTTGCCCCCCCCCCCCCCTGGAAAATCAAAAATTTGAAAAAACGTATAAAAGTCAAAGCAAAAACCCGAACAAAACGTGTTTTCCAAGTTTCTATGCGAAAAATAGGCTTTAGAAATGCCATTTCCGGCGATCTGGGAGGCATTTTGGGCTGAAATTTTCGCATGCTTTGTGTCAATTCATGGTGACTTGGAGGTTTTGCCCCTCCCTAGAAATTTTGCCCCCCCCCCCCTGACTTTTTTTCTGCGGACGCCCATGTTTAGAACGTAGCCAAGAGAAAGTTTACAGAAGAAAGGCACATGCGTTTGCACTTTGGGGGACGGCATCACTCCCTCGGCAGTTACTTAATGGTCTCAGTGTGGTGGCTTTTCACTGGTGTTTTGTAAAAAGAAATAAAGTAAAATGAACAAAAAAAAAATATTCCACACCATGTCCTTAAAAACCTGTCTCAATTCCATTTCCTAACTCAACATCTCATTTTAAAGATTGGTAACTTTTGTTAAAAAAATACCGCTGCTCTTCAGCAAAGCAACAAAAAGTTTTGTAATGTGGGCACATTGTCTCTCATTCGTTTTGTCTTTCTATCATGGGCGTCCGGAAGGGGGGGGGGCAAGGGGGGCACTTGCCCCCCCCCCCTGGAAAATCAAACTTGTGAAAAAATTAATTAAAAATTAAAATGATAAAAAAATTAGAAATAAATCACCAAAATATCTTCACTCACAGTGTCAGTTTCTACTGAAATATGCGGACATTTGACCAGGAATAGCAAAAGAGAAGATGGTATGCTGAATAGTGAAATCGTAATTTGGGGACCATCATTCGTGATATCTATTGGAAATTTGTAATTGTAAAAAACTATGCCAAAATTGTACTAGTTGTCAAGTATGTAGTCTGCATATGGCATCCGACTATTCATGAATGCATTGGTCTTGGTTTGGTCCCGTGCTGATCTCAAGTGGCGACGAGCGGATGTAACTGGGATATACAAGGTGAATATGGGGGGGGGGGGGGGGATGATTCATAATTGAGTAACGGATATAGGCCTATATAGGCTGTTTGACAGTTGTAAGTTTTATCGTGCTCAGGTGTGCGAGGCCATGACCGAGAGGCAGATTTACCTTCAACAATTTTTTTAGATTGAAAATTCTAAAAATCTAAAAATTACATACATGAAATTCCTGTTTCAGGGCTGGGTACGGGCAGCTTATAACACTCGCCAAGTGTCGTTTCCGGCCATCTGGAGGGTTTGTAAGACCCAAAATTTTCATGTACGCTCCGCGCCAACCGATGGTGGCGCTCCGCTTAGATAGTGTACACAATTCAATCGTCCATGAATGACCTTGCCCCCCCCCCCTTGCAAAAAATTCTGCGGACGCCCATGCTTTCTATGAGTTAAAATCCTACTGTCCTTGAAATTTTATACTGTGGGAATGTTTAAATATCTATGCATGTAGTGGATCAAACATTACCTTTCACCATACGTTGAGCACAACCACCACTGTTGGTTAATATTTCGTGCAGCAGCATCAAAATTTCAAAATTATAAGACAATATATTATAGAAAACAATAAAGAATACTTTTATTTTCGTTCGAAAGACACATATGACAGAGGATGGAGATGAACGTTTCCTTTTCGAAAGGTGTACTAAAAGCGATCTTGCGTGTAATTTTATTTTCTTACAATGAGCGTAAACTCTATCTACCGAACTGTTATGATCCGAACTGCGAATCATTACGAATGTTGATAGTCATTCCGATAAAACACATCCTTGCCTGTTAGCCTTTGTAACGAACAACCACGAACAAGAAATATTTGAGACAATCTTAAAGTTCATCTGCGAGGTTATCCCTGAGTCATAGATGCATGTAAAGGAAAGTGTAAACAGCTAAAATTTACCCTAGATATGGATGGATGAAGGAGGTGGGACGGTCAACGATGGCTAAAAAAGGGTCTAAAGGGTCTAACTGGACCCGGAAAAGGGACCCTCACAGGGACCTCCAAAAGGCTGGATTAATTGCATCATAAAAAAAATTAAAAATGAAACAACGATTGTGCCAGCGGAGAGGAGCCATATGCGGCTCCTTCGGGAAAGACTGCATGCATAGTGGTTAAACCATTCGACTTGTAACCGGGAGCCCTGGAGTACGAGCCATTGCCGGGTCATACCGAAGACTAAACATGGAACCTAATGACATTGTGCTGTTAGGTGCTCAGTAGAGTATCAATATATGGAGTATAGGAAAAAACAATTGAGCTACAATCAGGGGTGGGGCCAGGATTTGCCCGACAGGGGGAAAAGCTCCCCGACAAGGGGCCAGCATTTCAAGGCCCCGACAAAGGCATTGAGTGGGTCCCAGTGGGACCTGACTTGGCAAAATTTGAGGCGCGTGAAGCGCGCCGAAATTTCTGACTTTCTTTTTAACAAATACTTAAAAATCTGAAGTATATTTTGAAAGAAATTTGGCTTTTGTAAAGACCATTAAAACGTCGAGGTGTTTATCAAAGAATTCGTCCTTCATCTGGGCAAAATAAAAAACGTTTTATGACCAACAGCTGAAATTCTGTTGTATTCATTGTTTTATATTGTATGTATTGAAATAGGTGTGCGGGAGCGTTTCAATTTGGGAGGGGCAGATTTCTGTCCGAAAAATGTAATCCTTTCCGAAAGACTATCTAAGTGGAGCGCACAGATATTTTTGAAAAATTGAGAACTCACAGATAGCAGGAAAGGGCATTTCCCGGGCTGGGAACTAGCAAAAATAGCCATTATTTTGAGCTTTCTTTCGCAATAAAATTTTCACTTTATAATACTGCCAAAAACGAAGAATAATATGCAAGCATCCATTGTTCTGTTCAGTTATCTGAACCCAAAACACTATCTATGCGGAGCGCCACTATTAATTGGCGCAGAACGTAGAGAAAATTGTTAAAAAATCTAACCCCTCCGGCCTCCGGAAGCCTGATATTGCATTTTCGCACTTGTAACTAGAAATGAAGCAGTCGTTATATTGAGCTTCCTTTGAAATGAGTTTCGCTTCAATAGAAAAAAAAACCCAACTTACTAAGGGTTTTTTTTTTTTTTTTTTTTTTTTTAGCACCTCTTTTATTTGCAATTTCAATAATTGTTTTTAACAAAGTTTGCAGTATAATACAATATTACAACGTTACAGTCTATTTTACAAAATCAATAACCAAAAAACCTTGAATGGTGTGTAGCAAATATGCATACAGCATCTTGAAAAAAATGAAAATGAATGTAAATGAAATTAACTTTTAAGTTTTTACAGGAAACTGAAAACAGATCTATATTCATCCTCCTTTGTTTCGTCGTTATTCTTTTTTAAAATAAAAATTTCCACTTCAGTATTAAACTTAAACATATAGTAAAACGTTGTTGCATCTGGTATTGTACTGTTTTGTTTACAAGAATAAATAAAATACTTTGCATAAAAAATGAAAAAATTGATGATATTCTTCTTCTTTTCTGTATATCCAAAATGAACACTTGTCTCATTTAAATTAATTTTTTCACTTAAGCAAACTGAACAAATTTCCTCCCAAAACCTTTTCACTTTAGGACAAAACCAAAACAGATGTTCTAAAGTTTCATTCTCTACTTTACAAAAAGAACAAACAGGTGAGTCTTTGATCTTAATACGAAATAAAAAATCATTAGTACCAATAATTCTATGAAGGTATCGAAACTGAAAATATTGAATCTTTGCATCCCGAGCAACAACAAATGGTGTGGTAAAAATGAATTTCCAATTTAAGGTGTAACAAATATTTGCAAAGTAATTTTCCCATTTTACTAAAGCTTTAGGTTTAAGCACGTTACGTGAAAGTATAGACTTATACACAAATTTTGAAGACCTCTTTGTTAACTGGAATTTTAAGAGTTGGCATTCGTTTAAATTAAGGCCGCCACTTGCAAACAAATTTGTCTTACATGTAGAGGGATTGCACAAATAATACCATAATATACTGTAAAAGGGAAGTTGTTAATATTATACTTATCTACGAAGTTCTTATAAGGAATGACTTTACCTTCGGCATTAAAAAATCCCCGACCTTGTAAGCACTGCGTTGCTTTAATACGTCATAATAAACTACACGTTTATCAATTTTAATATAATTATTGTTTAATACAAATTGGTCTGCAAAATCCCTTTGAGGAGTACAAAAGTTAAATTCTGCCCAGGCATCACAGACACCACGGATAAAAAATTGGATACGGGAATGTCACCATTTCTAAAGTTACAAGAGAACAGGAATTTTTCGCCATAGTTACGCAGACAATAGTTGAAAAGAAGCTTCCATGGTCGATCATGATCATCTACGTACATTTTTACCCAAGTAGTTTTCAGACTTTTTGCAAAAACATGTACGTCTACCATTTTCAATCTCCCATCACCCTTAACATTACAAAGAATCAACCTCTTAATCTTACCATGCTTTTTACTCCAAATGAAATTAAAGAATATCTTATTCTTCTTCAGTTCCTCTAAATAGTGTTCAGGTGCATTGGGAAGTGTACAGTAAACAAAAAAGTTGAGAAATGGCAAAGGTTTTAATTAAGTACCTTCCTGAGGGGAGTAAGATCCCTTAAGGACCAAAGTTGAAGAATATGTTTAATGCCAGAAAGTTTAGGTGTATAATTTAAACGAAAAAAGTCGTCTTTATGGTGAGAATTATCGCGGAGATACCCAAATACTTTACCACTGTGGCGTGGGCATCGAAGTTGAAATGAGTAAGATATACCGGGTGCTGCTCAAATAGAGGGCCGAGTAAAAACAAATGCGACTTTTCAGAATTAATTTTAAGACCAGAGCTAATGCAAAAAAGTTGTAACACATTCACAACTTCCTTCAATGATGACTCTGATCCATCAGTGATGATGACAGTGTCGTCGGCATACTGGGAGATTTTAAGAGATTCACCAGAAATCAAGATCCCCTTTATAACTTGGCTCGACTTAATCAAAGCACACAAAACTTCAGTGCATGTAATAAAAAGGTATGGGCTCAAGGGGCAACCCTGACGAACACCGCGAGATACTCTAAAATAAGCAGATAAATAACCATTGTTTGAAACACATGATGTAGCATTACTGTATAAAACTTTCACCCAATTTTTAAATTGAGGGCCAAAATTAAAGTAATCAAGTGTACGCTGAATAAAACTCCAATCCAAACGGTCAAACGCCTTCTCAAAGTCCAGGAATAATAAAGCACCCTGGATAGATTTCTCATTGCAATACCAAATAAGATCTTGTATAAGTCTAATATTTTCGCCTATAAATCTACCTTGTAAAAAACCTGTTTGCTCATAACTTATAATAGAGTTCAAAACACCTTTCATACGAGAAGCAATACACTTGGCAGCAATCTTATAATCAGTATTCAATAAAGCAATGGGACGCCAGTTTTTTATATACCGTGTATCCTTACCAGATTTTGGAATTAAAGATATAACTGCTCTACCCTGTTCGTCAGCTAAATAACCCTTGGTAAAAGCATAATTAAGGGAATTGACAACAAGTTGCCCTATACAATCCCAAAAGGTGAGATAAAATTCAGATGGGAGGCCATCCGACCCCGGAGATTTATTTCTGGCCATGGAAAGAAGCACCTGGCTACATTCAGACATATTTAAAAGGCCTTCACAATGCAACCTCTGATCATCAGAAATAGTTACGTGCTGATAATTCCAATTTGTATAGAAGCTACGTGCAGTAACATTATTGTCTTTCTTATAGAGAGCAGAGTAAAACTTTTTCCCTTCTAGTAAAATATCTTCAGGACTTGTTAACACCTTATTCTCCGCAGTGATCAGTTCGTTAATAGTACTAGAGAATTTATTACGTTTTTCTAACCCTAAAAAATATTTTGTGTTCTTTTCCCCTTCTTCAACCCATCTTGCACGCGAACGAATTATAATCCCTTTCAGCCTAAAGTTATAAAATTGATCAAGTTTTGCCCTAGCATCATACAGTAGTTCTTTAATTTCATGTGAGGGGTTCGTCGAATAAAGTTGCTCATACAACTGAACTTTTTCAAGAATCTTTCTTTCGTCAATTTTACGGACCCTTGCCCGCATCTTGAGAACTCACAGATAGCAGGAAAGGGCATTTCCCGGGCTGGGAACTAGCAAAAATAGCCATTATTTTGAGCTTTCTTTCGCAATAAAATTTTCACTTTATAATACTGCCAAAAACGAAGAATAATATGCAAGCATCCATTGTTCTGTTCAGTTATCTGAACCCAAAACACTATCTATGCGGAGCGCCACTATTAATTGGCGCAGAACGTAGAGAAAATTGTTAAAAAAATCTAACCCCTCCGGCCTCCGGAAGCCTGATATTGCATTTTCGCACCTGTAACTAGAAATGAAGCAGTCGTTATATTGAGCTTCCTTTGAAATGAGTTTCGCTTCAATAGAAAAAAACCCAACTTACTAAGGGTGCTTTTACACTTGATCCGGATCTGATCGCCCGATGTTATCAGCGTATCGAATTACGTATATGGCTTGATCCTGGTGTATTTACACTTGTCTCGTACTCTGATCCGCCTCTGTGCTATAAGCCGAAGTCGCGCTAAATGAATTAAGAAATACAGGCACACGCGCGTGCGCACCAAAGTGTAAACAAAAATAGACCCTGTACATGTACCATGCGCACCGTACCTTAAGTCACCATTGATCCGGCGAGCATTTTCACTACAGATTTGATCGCCTGTGCGGGGTCTGATCCTCCCCCTTACTAGGATCAAAATCGGGGGATCAGATCCGGATCTGATCTGCATTTACACTACAAATTTGATCTCGAGCAGTGGAACAGACCCCGCGCAGGCGATCTGATCCGGATCAAGTGTAAATGCACCCTAAGTGATCAATGGTCTTGTCTCTTTTCGGGGGAAAACTATGCAACGGATTGAAAACATACTAATAATATTTGACTCTTCTAAGAATCTTCGTTGTATTCAATTGCAAGATCCACTAAAACGATGATTTTTTCTACGTGACTGCGGGAACTTCAATCAGATTATAAATGATTTTACTTTCAACATAGGTTATATGAAAATACGTCACGTTACAAGGTGGCTTCAAGTGAACTTTCAGTCAGACCTATGACAGTATGGGAAGACATTCTTACGCCACTGTTTATCATTATGTGTAGCTGAAAACGGTCTGGCCGATTTTCATTACCAATGCAAAAATTCGACTGTCGGGGCAGGTCAGATGGCAGACCATAGGGGACTGCATGCACATGGGCAACGTCTGGCCCGTTTTTGTAAGGAAAGATCGGAATTGTGAGTTTTCTGGAAGATATGGTCTTCTAGTAGGCAAAATCAAGAAGATTGTTCGGGTGACTGAAGTTATCATGCCCACATCTTTCATCGGCCTGTAGATGAAGGCTCCCCGACGAAACTGGATTTTCTCAGCAACGGAGGGGGGGGGGGGTCTTCCCGACGGGGACATGACTTTGCACGCATGGATTGAAGATGGGGTGAGGGATAGTAAGAGTGATTTAAAAAGGATTCAGATATGCATTAAAATAGTGTTACAAAAGAAGAAAAACAATTCACTACCATCAATCCAGTCGTTTACGTTTTTCACAGATTTAGGCCTGCCCGAAAAATGCCGTCCTTTCCCGACGGGGGATGGGATAGGACAAGGTACACGGAATGAGAGGTATAACAGAGCTAAGAGGGAGTGATTCAAAATTGTTTCCACTTTGCATTGAAATAGAATTACAAAACAAAAAATATGTTCAAAATCCTCCACCCAGTAACTTCAGTCCTTTTTTTTTTTTTACTTTTTTTAATTTTTTTTAGTTCTCCTAGAAATCGCCGACTTTCCCCGACGGGGGGAGGGGGTCATGGCCCCGCCCCCCCCCCCGCTGGCGCCACCCCTGGCTACAACTGCAAAAAAGGCCGTGACCGACCTAGCCTGCAGTAGCGCCTCTGTGGCTGCAGCCCCCTTTAGGCTGCCTCCCCGTGATAGTTTTTCGTAGCGAAGAGCTGAATGAAAAGACTTCGTCCGCTCCGCGGGCTATACCGACCGACTCAAACCAATTTGTTAGAGAGTGAGCAGTAATATTTCATCTAACTAACCTTCTCGAAATACTACCCTCCTCTCGTCGGTTAATTCGTCAGTCAGTCAGTCAGTCATTCAGTTAAATAGATAGATAGAGTTTTACGGCCCAGTTTCTAACCAATTTTCAAGTCGAGCCGGCCACAGCCGTTTTTCCAGATGGAGGAAACTTTCCAAATTTGAGGGAGCCTTTATCCTTGGAAAAAGTATCGATAGTCCCGGTCGCTTCCGACAATCATTGCTTCAGGTTGCTCATAGGGCAGATTCTCCAGTAACGAACAAGTTACAGTATTCCAGGCTGTCTTCCATAAATTTCCAAATTGATTCTTAATTTCATCATAAAAACTCAAAATTTCAATTTCTTTATTAAAATAAGCCAACTTGAAATGTAGCTTCAGCCCGAATGTGGGATGTGAGCTAAGATGACAAAGACGACAATACTGACTTTTAGAAAAGGTTCAGAAAATTTTGAAGGGTTCCCGTCCCCCTAACGAGCATATCTCTTGGACCACTCTTGTAACACCAGGTGGCTAGTACTAACCCCCCCCCCCCCCGGAGAACTCAGTGTTAGCAGGCCTGTAGCCAATGGGAGCACGAGCATGGGCGTCCGCAGAAATTTTTACAAGGGGGGGGGGGGCAAAGTCATTCATGGATGATTAAATTGTGTACACTATCTAAGCGGAGCGACACCATAGGTTGGTGCGGAACGTACAAGAAAATTTTGGGCCTTACAAACCCTCCAGATGGCCGAAAACGACACTTGGCGAGCGTTATAAGCTGCATGTACCCAGCCATGAAACAGGAATTTCATGCCTGTAATTTTCAGATTTTTAGAATTTTCAGCGTAAAAAATTGTTGAAGGGAAATCTGCCTCTCGGTAACGGCCTCGCACGCCTATGCACGATAAAACTTACCACTGTCAAACAGCCTTTATAGGTCTATATCTGTTACCCAATTATGAATCATACCCCCTCCCCCAAATTCACCTTGTGTATCCCAGTTACATCCGCTCGTCGCCACTTGAGATCAGAACGGGACCAAACCAAGACCAACGCATTCATCAATAGTCGGATGCCATATGTACAATACATACCTGACAACTAGAACAATTTTGGCATAGTTTTTACAATTACAAATTTCCAATAGATGTCACGAATGATGGTTCCCAAATTACGATTTCACTATCATACCATCTTCTCTTTTGCTATTCCTGGTCAAATGTCCGCATATTTCACGAGTAGAAACTGACGCTGTTAGTGAAGATATTTTGATGATTTATTTTTAATTTTTTTATTTCAATTTTTAATTATTTTTTTTTACAAGTTTGATTTTCCAGGGGCCCCCTTCCGGACGCCCATGAACACGAGCGGAAATGCCCCCAATGAATCCAGTAATTGTTTAGACTGAAAGGTGAAAATATTAAGAGGTAAATCACCGTTTATGGTTATAATATCTAAAGTTAAGGTGGAAAACCTTTCATTTTGCTCTAGGTCACCTAAAAAGACAAAAATTTCCCAAAGAGGGGGACCTTGGCATGCAAAACCCTTAAAACCCCATGATTGGTAGCTCTGGTTATTGTCTTTCAGTCTTTCAGACTTGCCAATATTCTGTTCTTCCCCTTGCAGTAAACTGCAGAAAATGTTGGAAAATCGCGATCTCCAGACAGCCGAAAATGGCCTTTTCTAGGCTTTTTTTGTAAAATTTAAGTAGTCCTTATTTTAGCCTAATCTTGCAATGAAATATTCACCTTATTATGTATAAAATGAACAAATGGTAAACTGATAAAAAATAGCACTACCGTTTCCGATGAAAATTTTACCCCGGCCTGTACAACCTCCCGTTTGCCAGTTAAACTTGCCCGTTGTACTTTATGATTGAAATTATTCCAAAAGGTTTTTACATTTTTCTTCGGACTGTCCTAGTACAGTAGTATAAGCTCTACCATTTCAGACAAGGTGTTGCACAAGACTAAGAAGTGAGGCTGAGGAATAATTTTGCTTAAATGCTACTCAAATTTGTCACGATTCTTGTGAATTTTGAACAAGATAAGAACTGACCACACTGCTATTAGTGCAATAAATAACCAACTAATTACCGATCTGCAGGCAAAATGAACTCAGCCCTAATAAAAAAGCTTTGAAAACACAATTTAAATTTCCTATATTAGAATGCAAGTAGGTAGGTATGAATGCTCTCCTCCAAAGCAATCATACACCAAAATTTCGGCCCCAAATCTCCCAAAGTGAGGAAGAAGAAGACTTCTGTTAAAAAGTTGACGCCATCTGCCCCATTTGATAACCTCACACATGTGTACATGTGTGAGCTGAAAATAAGATTTAGCTGCTGTTTCAAAACAACTTTTCGGCGACTGCTTTCGTACTTTATCTGGGACCTTCACCTCCATATGAGTCATTCAGGGCCGCAAGAATTAATTAAGATACTTGCAGGGTTGTCACATTTATGTTAACTCATCAGACTTTCTTGCAACGGATTACGGTGATCAATGGGATTGTAGTAGTTGCAATGGTTAGTCAAGTCGAGCCGGTTACGGCCTTTTTCAAGATGTGGTTCACTGGCTTGTTTTCGCTACTCCATTGCTTATCCTGAGCACCAAGCACAATAGCAGAAGGTTCCATTTTTAAAGGCCCAGTTCTCTCACCCCAAGCAATACCAATTCTCCTAACCTTCTTAATGAATCCCCTCCCATAATTGTCTGAAATTCACCCTCATCCAGACACAATCTCAGTTTATTGCTTCAGGGTGAGTATAGAAAAACTCAATTTATATAATCAAAACACTCTCAGTACCGTTCATGCTGTGTAATATAAGCTTTGGCACTGTGCATTTTTTGAATTAGTTGTCAATCAAAGAGTTGAGCGAATTGTGAATTTCGGTACTCGGGTACCAAAATTGTAGTTTGGGGTGAAAGGTTTGGCCCTTTAAACACTTCGGTATGACCTGGTCAGGACTCGAGCTCACGACCTCCTCACTGCAAGTCGCCGACTGCAAGTCGGATGCTCTAATCACTTTACCATACAGTCGGGACTGTACTAGCTAGAAGGGTGTCCGAGGGGATCGTGGAGCTAAGATTTAGACAAAAATTTGCTGTGTAGAAGTCCCTGGAGTGGAAATAACGTTTATCACAAAGGAAGTATTAGTTTATTTAAAATTTACCATGTGTAATTTCCACCAGTGTAATTTCTTTCGATTTCCTGTCCCAGCGTGTGAGTGCTTCTATAGCGTGTGAGTTGTTATTTTTACGGTTATTGACAACAACTCCCTGTTTTGAAGGTACCGGTAGTTTATTTACCAAAGTAACAAGCATGACAAAAGGTAAACCAGGCTGAGTGGGCAAACTTCTTCCCTAAGTATCACGTAACAAGCTGAATTGCGTAAACAGCCGAACAAGGTGCACTGAAAACCGACCTTAACTTCAAAGCAGGTGTCAAATTACCCCTCGGAGCTGTTTTCTCAGCTCCCGACCTTCTGAAAGGGATATGACTGAACAAAAATATGGCGTATAGTCTCAGTGTTACGTAGGCAAGTAGACTGCCCCCAAAATTTTGTATGATACGTAGGGAGAAATATCGTGAGCAAAATAGCATAATTTCACATGTGCTTTGATAAAATGTGGATAGGGCCTATTTGTAGGTCACAGCCCCGTTTTGAGGTATCACGAGATCGTAGCAAGCCCCGTGTATCACATAGACAATTTGAACAAGGAATAATAAGGTACTACCTAATCAATGGTATATCACAAAGCAAATAGCACAAGCCTTCCCCAAATGAATTATCCAAGAGTCAAGAAGTATTTATATAAGCACCATACAATTCCGCCCAAAATCCTAATGATATTCTAGTATCTTGCGCTCCAGCCAATTCCTAAGTATTTGTAGCTCACCAAAAGGCCTAACTCTATCATCTCAATCAGTTCCAATTCTCCTAACCTACTAATAAATTAAGTTCTAAATTAAGTTCAGCCCATCACTGTTTAAAACTGATCCTCATCCAGACTCAATCTCGCTTTAATTGCTTCAGGGTGAGTATGCCAGTGTGCATCAATACACTGCTATGTAAGCTATAAGCTTCGGTGCTCTGCATTTTTTGAACTAGCTGTCAGTCAAAGAGATGTGCTAATTCAGGATTTCTAACAAAATTGTAGCTTTCTCAAGGAAAGGTAACTTTATAGAAATTTCTGACATGACTCCCGCCTTGCCATATTTTTAGTAGAAATTGATTCCCCTTTTTATTTCCTTTACTTTTCCCCTTTTCTTAGGTATTGGTGGCGCTATGTAACACATTTGTGTTGGTGTGTCGTTAATCCCTACCTAACTAACTAACTAACTAACTAACTAACTAACTAACTAACTAACTAACTAACTAACTAACTAACTAACTAACTAACTAACTAACTAACTAACTAACTAACTAACTAACCAAATCACAAAAATTTTAATTTGGGGTGAGAGGAGAATCCCTCTTAAAATTGTCCCACTCAATGCAAACAAAATACTGGTTAAACCAGTGAGCTTTTTCTCTCACAACTCAATGTATGTCACATTGAAGCACTAGCTCGAACGCAGTATGCTCCACCATTTAAACAGGGGTTTCCCCTGCATTAAACTTGTCTCCATTTTTCTTCATTGAAAATTCTATTACATTTATATGAATGGCATGTCACTTTTTGAAATAATTCACTTGTCAAAAATAACACCAATCTGTAACCAATATGTAATCTTCTGTTGCTGACATGAAGGGCGTCTGCAGAAGAAGCTGGGAAATTCATATACCTGAGTATAGGCCACAACTTGAGAAGAAAAGATCATAAACGTTCCTTAACAGTTTACTCGGTTTAACTTTCTCATTTAAACACAGAATTGAAAAGAGTAACACCAACGGTGTCCAAAGATAAGCTCAGTTTGTAAGTTTGTGCAAGATCCTATGATCGATTTAAAGTTTCCTTTGTCGTATGGGAGTTGACTTAAAGGGCAGGAGCAGTCATCCCAAATTGAAGAAGTGTAGTAGACTGTCCTGTTTCATGATTGGCTGTTGGGAGTCATGTGACAATGTTTTTTCCCTTCAAATGTGAAATTTACCAGAAATAACTGTTTGGTTTACCTTGAATATGCAACAGTAAAGTCATAAAATGTAATTAAATATACTTTGAAGAGAAAAAAGATGAAAATTGATTTTTCAGCTTTTTCTTCAAAATAAGTTTGGGGGACTGCTTTTTACCTTTAATTCTGGTCAAAATCTGAAGAAGGACAGTTCAAACATTGTCTATTTAGATCACCACCAGCCAGGCACGTAGTCAGGATTGGAGGTGGGGCACCGGATTTGTTGATCGCCATTTTTTGGGGTTGAGAGGTAGGCATATGGGGGAGGTAAATTGAAGAATTAAAAATGGATCCCTATTCCCATATTTGGTGGACACGTGCCCCTGTGCCCCCACATAGCTACGGCCTTGCCACCAGCACGTAGAACGTGACAAACATACTGATTGGAAAGGTGAGGGCAGTTGCCCTGACCCTCTCAGACTAACGGACCTGCTTCGATTTGGGGGGTTGTGAACGGGGAGAGAGTCCATGACTACTAGCATGATTCTCACACTCATAGTTCGATTGATGGTGCTGTTGCTGACATGAAAGCTGAAAGTTGAACTGGTTGGCCTTCATGGAAAAAACAACATGAAATCGAGGAGGGAGTATCAAAAAGAATACTATTTGTTGAAACAAGGCAGGACGTATGGAAAACCGTTTTAACATTTATTCGGGAATTTCAGATATCTCTAATTCAATTTCAGATATCTCTAATTCTATTTCAGATATCTCTAATTCTATTTCAGATATCTCTAATTCTATTTCAGATATCTAAAATTGTGCATAAGTTTAGATTCCTGAATAAATGTTAAAACGTGGTCAGTCTACGTTCGAGAGGGGGTCGAAACTTTTCTACGGACCAAATTTGTGAAATCAAATCAATGACAAACTTCAACCTCTTAGGAGGTCTTTATTCTCCCCTCCTGCCGCGATCTCCCCGCCCAATTGACTTTGGACGTACAAATTTCCCGACGCTGCTATTGAGCTCATTCGTTACAGAAAAGATGGTGATGATTTGTTATTCTGGACCAAACAATGAACTCCCAATGTGTACAGTCTAAGCATGAGAAGATAATTGGTCATACTTCCAGGAATCATAACCGCGCGCTGAACGTACAGCACTGGCTCATGCTCCGCGGGTCAGATTCTGAGGGTATGGTGTCTTCGTTGGCTTTGAAAGAATACCAATCTCAATATGACACTGCTATTTCAGTGGCGTAGGAAGCAAAATGAAAGTGTGGGCGGAACGATTTTGGATCATGCACCTAACCATACCCCATTGACCAAAATGTACATTTTTTATGCTAAATTTGTTCGCTTCTCCTACGAGCAAGAACAATTTTTTAAAATAAAAAGTTCTGATTTTTCTGAAATGTGAACTACTGTATAAGGAACGTAATTTGTGGGGCGCGCCGAAAATTTGGGTCCTTTCACACATTTTTAAATATGGAGCTTGTGTTGCAGAAAATAGTTTAGATTTAGGGTATCCTGTAAGGAAATTTGAATATTTTTACTAAAGTCGTCCAGACTTTCTGGCAAAGAGCCGTTCCAAACTGTAACCTGTAAACTGCTTTCCGAAGAAGCTTGATTGCACGACGACTGAATCGTTGTTGCCACACATGTTATCTAAGGCCTACGAACTGACACTCTCCGATGACATTTCAAAAGTTTCCCATTCTTTGTTGTCCTTTTTAGACAAAACATTTTAAAATCAAGACTTTTCCATTGAAGAATAAGTGGATTTTTATGCAAGACAGTTTACGAAAATAGCAATAGTCGCCGGTTTCTCTTGATGATGTGGTGTCACACAAAGTAAATATCCGACTTTGTCATTTACAGAGCTCGGAAAAGTTAACCGATCTGATTTATGAGCTAGAAGTAATGCATTTTATATTGCACTTTGCGGTACGCCGAACGCGTCGGAAATTTTCCCTTTTGGGGGATTTGTAAATATGAAAAAGGGAGTTTTCTGACACGGGAAGAAAGGGGGCGGAAGCATGCTTCCGCCCCTCAGTTTTCACTTGGGGGCTGTTGCCGCCCTGGACCCCGCTTCCTACGCCTATGCCTTCCAACCAGGCAACCAGCCAACCAGCCAGCCAACCAGCCAACCAACTAACTAACTAATTAATTAACAAATTAACTAACTAACTAACCAACTAACTAACTAACTAACCTAGATCTGTGCCGGCATATAATCCCTTTATAATAACACTGAGCTCAAATTTCCTCGTAAATAATCATACTGTACAACAGAACATGTAAATTATTAGCTTCAAACAATATGCCAAAAACTATAAATCAGCATCACGGCTGGTAAACAAGATAGTCTACAAACCTTCTGTATATGATGTCAGAGAGCAAACAGAACGCCCTGCTTTGGGGCCACAACAAACCATCACCGACAAATGCAGACGGCTGAATTATTGTCAACCAGTCCAACACGCATAGTCTGCTATGTGCGAGCGAATACTTATGTGTGCGGCCACTTGTTCTATTAGGTGCGTTCGATTTAGCAGCTCGAGCCGGTTCAACTGGCTCAACCAGTTTTTTAACTGGTCAAAATGTGACGTAAAATACGTCACCGGCTCAACTAGACCACCTCGGAGGGCTGGTCGTTTTGGCCGACTCAAGTTGTGACGATTTGATGACGTTAAAATCACTTTTGCGAAAGATTGATCGCTGGCTGAGCCAGTTGAGCCGACTCGAGCCGCTAAATCGAACGCACCTAATGTTTTGCCCCCAAGGATGACGTCAGTGTTTCGTTAACTGCATAAAGTCTATATGCCTTTTTGAAAAGGCAAACTGTATATACTAAAGCCAGATTTATGTTTGATATGTTAAACAAAAAGGTGGTCTAGCATTCTGGTGAAAGTTTCATTTCATTTTCCATGGCTGCTCCTTGAGATGATGAGCAACTGAAGCTGACACATTTCTCATGAAAAGTGAACTTAAGCAAGCAGGTGTGATGTCATGGAATCACATTGTTGACCCATGTTTTGTTTTTCTTTTTTTTCATCCTATTTGTTTGCCTTGAATTGATTAAGGATGGTATCTTGCCCATAAGGCATATAAAGTATATAAAATTCCACTGCTCAGAATACACCCATGGTATCAATATATCTGGCAGAATTTAGTTGCCTAAAATTGGTTGTAATTCATAAATAAAAACAAAACACTGGTAAACGATGTACCGGTAAATCCATGACATCACGTCTGTTTGCTTCAAGTTCATTCTATGTGCTAGAAAATTTGTCATAATCAATTGCGAATATCTGTAGAAACGAATTTGCGGAATGAACAAAAATTTCTCCAGAATGTTTAGAATTTGTTCCTCTTTAACATATCAAAAATAAATTTGGCTCGTGACTATTGTTTTTTTTTAATTATAATGTGCTACTTTCTATTAAAAGGACAACTCAGAGTAAAGTTCGGTCGAGCTGAGCAACAGCGAAATTCAACTTTTTTGAGGGGGGGAGGGGGTCATAGAGAGAAGGGATGCAAGAGCTCCTGAAAAAAGGAAACAGTTGAACCAAAGTGTCTTTCAGAAATAATTACCCACAGGTACATGTAAATTGCAGAAAAGAGCGCACATATTTAGACGGTGATACATCAAATTTTTTATGCATGTGTGTATTTGTAGATACCTCCAATAAATTACAGGTATCTTAAATTTTATTGAAGAAATCTCAAAGTAATTACAAATGTCTTGAAATAATTGCAGATATCTTAAAATAATTTTAGGTATCTCGAAGTAACGAAGAATTTCGGATACCTGGAAACGGTATAAACGTAACTTGAAATCCAATTTGTTCCTTTCCTTGCGACAAACTTATCTCACGTTTGGCCAAAAAGATTATACAGTATTGTATTTCCGACTGAGATCGCATAGGGACCTACTTTGACTTTGTGAGGTAGTACATCAGCCCCCCCCCCCTGCCCCGCTACTTCTCTGTTCAAAGTGACTTGCCGTAGCAGAATATTGTTCTGTAAAGGTATGAACTCTATTTTCTCAGTGTCATAGTCGTGACTGAATTTTTGTTATTTCAATAAATTAACATCACAATATTTTTTTTTAAATTAAAAAATATAACGAGACAAATATATTCGAAAAGGTGGAAGACCACAACCAGTAAGAGACAAACGTCGATTGAGTAGTATTGAAATCCCGTCATGCTTTGCCCCTTGGCTCGTGTGAGGTCACCACCATGCTTGATGACGTGTTCCACAATGAAGCAAGCGTAATCCAATCCTTTGTCCGGGAAATCTCGCAGAATTTCGGACCATCGCTGGGCTTGGATCTTGTAACTGTTGGACAAAAGAAGCACAGTGGTTCTCTGGTTAAGTACTTTATTATTATGTTTGACTACCAGTGAAATTTGATCTGAAGGATTGTTGCCTGATGTTGCGGTAGTCTTGGCCAAGACCCTAATACCAGAGAGGTGTTAACCCTGTAATAAGTAATACAACATTTGCTGCCATTTTTGAGTACGCCCTCTATCACTTATCCTTCAGAGATTTTCAGCTCTGTTATGGTCTCACATCCCCAATAATTTCCCCATTGACTTACACACTAAATTAGCTCCCTTTCGAGGCCGCTGCAGCCTTGACAAAGTTCACAGCTATTTCAAAACACCCATCACTTGATAGCTGACAAGTTTGCCCATCATGACACTACAAAATTTCCATACCATGATCGTTTAGATTTTGAGCTATAAGGACTTAAATTTTTTGTAGGGTACACCCACCCCAAGCCTCTTCACAAAAAAGGAAAATCTCCGCCATTTGACAGCAACTTTTAAAACAGTCAAAATCACCATCAATCTTACCGAAATTTTCAACATCCACACTCTGGCAAGTTCTCTTTCATATTGATGGACTTTTATCACCTAGCTGGCAGGTTATCTTGACAAAATTTGGGCCAAACCAGAGTTGAAAGGACTATTTCTCTGAGGCTGTGCACTTGACGCTCTAGAACACTACTCTAATGGAGTAGTGAGACCTTATCTGCGTTATTACTGAAGCAAATCTTCCTGCAAAATAGTCAAGTTTAAATCCCGCCCTCTTTTTGAATTTTGGTGAGAAATAATGTGTAATGACGTACATTGACCAAGACAATGTTGCGGCAGAAAACCTTTCTCGCAAAAGTCAGCATGGAGATCGCTCTCATCTCACCACAACTGCTGGGAGCACACCACCATTATTTGCTCCATTGACTTACACACTATTTCCCCTTCATAACATGCCCCCTCACAGCTTGTCAAAGTTCACACCCCACTAAAGCTACCCCTCACATGAAAGCCAGTGAGTTGGCCAATTATGGCATCACAAATTCACCATAGCATGACCGTTTAGATTTTGAGATACAAGGGGATGAAGTTTAGGGTCTGTACACCCTACCCTATTAATCCGCAAGGTGACGGAAAAAACCTCTTTTTCACACCAAATTTTTAAACAGTCTAAATCGCCTTCAATTCTTTCCAATTTGACAACACTCACACATTAACATGTCCTCTTTCATATTCAAAACAAAATAACCACATCTCATTAGCTTAACTCGAGCAATTCACACTTAAAGAGGACCTAAAACTGACGGTGTACTTTGGAACTACTTTTTCTCAGCAAGGCCGTTCTCCTAATGGTGGTGTGCTCCCTGCTGGTAGAGCCGGTGTCATTGTTTATATGTATACAGGATTGCACTTTCGTAAGGTGGTATTTCAAGCGTAATACTATAGTCGTGTTCCCACTTGATCCAGGGAGGTGGAACTTGATCTAATGAGACATATCAAATCATAATGGTAACGATCAACAACACTCACTCAAGTTCAAGATCCATCGACTTTGATCGACGCCCCGGGGCAAAATGAGATCAAAGTTTGTTGTGGGAACACAATCGGCACAGGTACATCAAGTGACCCGGTTCTCCGGTTTATTTATTTTTATTATGCAATGCAATTTAATGCGAGTTTAAAACATTGATGACCTTTTCACACTTCCGCATTGTGTTCATATCGCAAGTTGATCTACTTCGCTCACTCAGAAGATGGGAACGCAACTCTGGATCAAGGTAATTAATGTTGATCTACCTCGGTAGATTAGGATCCATCTCGCTGGATCAAATCGGAACACGGTTTTTCTGTTGTTCTAAAGGGCAATTAATCATGAGGGTCTTTATTTTATAAAAGATGGTGAGATCAGTGGCGTCACCAAGGGGGACCAGGGGGCACGTGCCCCCCTGAAAAATCGTGTGCCCCCCCCCCAAATGAGATTTGAGATTTTTAAAAAACGATGTGCCTTCTTTGGTCAGAGTGTGACTATGAAAATATTTAAGATTGGATTCTTCTTTTGACGAGAAAAAGCAGTAATTTTCATACTTTTCAACTAAAAATATCGCAAAAATACATGGAAAATGCCATTTCCGGCTGTCTGAGGGGTTGCGTTTTTCAAAAATTTCTGCACACTTCCAACTTCGCTAACTGAAGGTGGCGCATAGCTCAGGTAACCGTTCAAGCAGGATTATATAGGCCTCCATTTTTTCCTAAAGAGGATCACATCTAAGTGCTTTCTCTTTCTCTTTCGAGTTCAGCTCTCCTTCTTCTAAATATCAGCCGGATCCGCTCTTGAAAGTTGTTTCACTAGTTTTGTTACCAATAAATTCTTAATTGAAGTTGTCCTGGAAGTTTTTTTTTGAGACCAGTGAAAAGACAACAGAATAACCGTAAATAACGACCTGAATACCTAACAAACCCCTTGAAACCCAGGAACTTCCGAGGGCTTCGCCCCCTGGACCCCAACCGAGACACACATTGAACTGCCCATCAAATTCTTTTCTCAATAGTACATCTCGCCCTTTTTCAAAATGTCAGCCGGATCTGCTCTTGGTAGTTGAATCACTTTTTTACCAAAAGTCTTACTGGAAGTTACTCTGGAGGTATTTTTGAGACCAGTGTTAAGTCAATAGACGAACACTTAAATAGCGACTTTAGTGCCTCACAAACACGCTAAAACCCAGAAGTTTCCAGGGCCTTCGCCCCCTGGACCCCCACCGGGGCTTTGCCCCTGGACCCCACCAGGGGCCCTAAGGCGGGCCCCTGGACCCCACCCACTGAGCCTCGCGCTTCGCGCTCGGTGGCGCCTACGGCGCCATGTGTGGAGTTTAGCAGTGCCCCCCTGCAATATTGTTGTGCCACTCCAGTGCCCCCGCCCAGAATGAAAAGTCTGGTGACGCCACTGGGTGAGATGATGCACGTTAAGCGGACAACTGCCATTACCTAAAGGCAGAGTTATAAACAGACATAGTGTGTCTTGAAATAATATATAGTATGCTGTGCTTGTCTCCTTTCGAATGCCTTTACTTGCTGGTAGTTAGTTAGTTAGTTAGATGGAGTTTTACGGCCCATTTTCCAACCTATTGGTTCAAGTCGAGCCGGCCACATGCCCTTTTTCCAGTTGAGGCTCACTGGCTTGTTTTCTCTACTCCGGTGCAGTGCGGAGCATCGCGCTTGCTGGTAAAAAGGGGTACTAATTTGTGGAGATCTCTTGTGTTTAATTTAACCCAAATGTAAATAACTCGGCAAACTTGCCTTAATCATGAAAAGAGCGCGTCTCAGACGGCCGAAAGATCATGACAAAAGCAACACTTCGATGTCTCTACACTGAAAATTGGGACGAGATTCGGCCTCCCTATTTATCTTATAATATCAGTGATAAATTGAAGAAGTCATTAAATTATTTACTGAAAGCCTCAATTCGTTCATGATATCTTCAATTATTTAAAGATATCTGTTACTGATGTTGTACAATTGCTGATATCATGATATCTTTTAATGATATAACGAAATCGAATTTCATATATCAGAGAAAGAAATATCGATATGTCAAAAAGGAGAAAACCTTTTAGATATCATTAATTCTATTTATGGCATCAAAGTTCGTTCACATGATATTAGTAAATATAATGATGTCGCATCTTTAATGATATCAAGAATTTGGTTAATGATATGTAAATACATTAGTAATTCCCATTTACTGAAACTGAATTTGACTTTATGATATGAAAATATCACTGAGTAATTAGAACCCTCCAGACATAATGTCAAATCCGTGATATTTCCGTCATATTTAATGATATCAACAATTCAAATTAGCTGATTAGTGATATGTACCGTACATATTGTTATCTGAATTCGTGATATAAGAAAGTAGAAATCACTGACATGTATAAAAATCCTTACTTATTATTAAAGTTAATTATTATTAATTTAAATGATATCAAAATATCACCGTTGGATATCTAAAATTCGTGTCATTTGATGATATCTCTAAACATCTCAGCGATATCTTTTATTACCACTTTTGATGTAATTAAATGATTTAATGATTGGGTTATCTGCAATATTATCATTAAATTAAGAATAAAAAGATAAAACGGCTTGTCATTCTGGCCCAACCAAAGAGCCATTTCCCACGCTTATTTCCGACCACGAATTACTGATACTATATACCGCAGCCAGTGGCGTAGCCACGGGGAGGGTTTTGGGGGTTAGAACCCACCCCTCATGACCCAACCTTGCAATGCAAAAAACACCTAAAATAGCGGTTCTTTCTCCCTGTCTTTAGACTTTTCCCTCATATTGTGACCCCCCCCCCCCCATGACACCAAAACCCTCCCCATGACACAATCCTGGCTACGCGCCTGACCGCTGCTTTCATACATTTTTAAGCAGGCTATATCCCATCGAGTAAACGCCCAAAATATCGCTTCATTTCACATGTTATTGTGTGGTTTAGGACTAAGTGATAATTAATTAGTAGTTTTATTTTCCTGTGATACAAGAGAGGAAGCCAACCTATACTCCGGGATTACTGCCTTTAAAGGCAAAATACAGTGACACCAAAATTTGGATTAGGGACCTTCCTATAAACCATCCTATTTTATAAATGGCTCTTGAGAATCATATGAAATTTATATTTCCCTGAATCGGTTGGAAAAATTTATAGGGAATCCTTGAGTATTCAGTGTATAGAAATAGGAAGAAATTAGCTGGATTTGGGTGTTTTCAAATAGCCTAATTCTGTCTTACAAAAGGACAATTCTCGTCACTCCCAGAGAGCTCCAATTCTCCCAACTATGCAATTTGTAGCTCCTCCTGTGATTGTATAATGTACCGTCAGTGTTGTAACGGCTCGATTCAAAGACATGACTCGACTCTGACTCGAATCCCTAAAAGAGTGGAAGGTGTAAATTCGCGCAATAAGAGTGTTAACTCACTCCAAGAAGATTAAAATCTACTCCAAGAAGATTGAAATTCACTCCAGGAAGAGGGACAATTCAGTCTTCTACGATTGCCTGCAATGATCTCTGTAGACCCTTCACCAAGAGTGCAACTTCTCTCTTTTGAAGAGAATTTCACTCTTTTTGGGAGTGAATTTCACTCTTTCTGCATTCAATTAACACTTTTCAGCCTTTTGAAAAGTGACTAAGTTCACTCTTTTGATTTTAGAGTGTGGTGATCACATAAGGCTCTAACAGGTAATCCAAACACTCTCTGAATTTAGCCGTGGCGTAGCTAGGATTTTTTCCAGGGGGGCAAAGGTATGAAATTTCCCCAAAACTTTTCCCGGTCAATGTGTATGTATTTCATATAAAATATGCAAATTTACAAGTATAACAACATTACCATGTTATTTTGTAATATTACCTGCATTTTAATCCTAAAGTATAACAAAGAGCAATCGGAAATAACAAAGTATATTATTTTGGTAAACAATATCTGGTTTATTTGTATGTAGTAACGCAGTGGCGTACGCAGAATTTCTCTGAGGAGGGGGGGGGGGCATGCAGTATGGTCTAAGGGGAGGGGATGTCCGGAAATTTTTTGACGTTTTCAAGGAGCCTAGATGCAAAATGGTGCAAGATTTTCGACTTTGACAGGAAGAGTGTTAAAAGTTAATCGTGGTGGTTCATGAGGATAAAACTGAAACTTTTGTGTCTTTACATGCATTCTTATGCCATTTATGCTACCTTACGAAGTAAAACTTGTCATTAAATTTGCACACTTTTAGGAGTCAAAATAAAAGAGCATTGATCGGTACAGGATTGTGGGTTTTCTTGGCCACAAAACGTTATTTTATCATAAAGATTATCTAAGCGGAGCGACCACCATTGGTTGGCGCGGAGCGTAGAGAAAATTTCGAAAATCAGACCCCTCAGATGGCCGGAAATAGCATTTTCCTGACTTATACGAAGAATCTAACGAGCCGCTTTCTTCTTTTGTCTTTTGCAATAAAACGCTCACTTCAAAATATGTTCGCAAACTGCAAAGTGATCAGAGAGTTAAGAGCTAATTTGACCCTACAAATGTAATTTTGCCCAAAAGACTGAACGAAGCGCCACCGTTGGTTGGCGTGGAGCGTAAAGAAAATTTCGAAAAATCAGACCCCTCAGATGGCCAAGAACAGCGTATTCATGTTTTTAAAGAGAATCTAAACATGTAGTCTTTTTTTTATCGATGCCACCAGTGGGAAACAGAGTCTACCATTTTAGGTAAAAATTGGAATTTGACAGAATTTGCCTAGGTCTATTTATAGGAATTAAAAAAAAATGGCATCACTGAAGGACCTTGCAGAGACAATCCTTCCCCTTTGAAAATTTTTGAAAAATTGGGTGTCCTTATTAGCAATCTGGTGCCACATATGCTATCTTTTGAATAAAATCTGTGTTACTAAAGTTAGACTACGTATTTTTAAGAACAAAGAAAAAATGGCATCTGTGAGGGGGGCATGGCCCAATGGTCTCCCCTTCGCACGCCACTAAGGAGGCCTAAGAGTGGCTCGATCACACAGGATATCCTGTTCGAACAGCAGTCTGTTAAGTGTAGAAGGCTACAAGGTACCCATTGACCCGTTTATTGTTACACCCCAAGTGAGCAGAAAGCTATTTTCCCGAGCTAGACTGTAAGCCTCCAAGGATTAGGCTAAGTAACAAAATCTAAGTATGCCAATGGACCCCGTTCATTCTTATTTTTAGACTAACTTGAAGTTTATCGTTGGCCATGGATTGTTTCAGCCCCATCCATCGTTACGAACACAGAGTAAAATCGGTATAGCTACTACTAGCTTGTAGAACAAAATAATAATCCCGGGGGTCTATGGTAGTGACTTGTCAGTTTTCACATCCTTTTACTGAATTGCCAAAGTGCACAACACAGAGACTGTGAACAAGGGGATAAGTTCGGGTTCACAGCCTTTCAGTGTTAGTTGCACTGTATCAGCTGTTGTTAAATACCTGAATGTGTGCACTGAAATGCACTGATCATAACCCCAGTGCGTACACAAAAGAACATTCAATCTGCTACGCGGCGAGGACATTTCTGTGGAACACGAGTAGGGCCGGTTCATGCGACACTGACGAAATCTGAGTTAATTTGTTGTTGCATGAAAATGCGAATTATGTATGAAAAATGTCTCACAAATGCTTATTCTACCAAAGATTTTGAGAAATTTTTGTAAGAATAAGAAAATTTATCAAATTTCCCAAAAATTTTTTCCAGAAGGGGAAATTTGCCCCCCTGCCCCCCCCCCCCCCCCAGTAGCTACGCCACTGGTCAATTTAGTTTTTCGTAAAATGTAGGCTTCTTTGCATCTTTTTAATTTTCAAACTTTGATGGCAACCCAAGAGCAGTGGGCCAATTGAGTTTTTTATGCCTACACTAAAATTGCATTTACCTTGGTTCTGATGCGACTGTTTTGATGGCGCTATACAACATCTCCGTCGTCATACTTTGAATTTTCACGACCACACCGATACCTTTTGATACTAGTCGGGCTGCGTTGTCTGGATGATCAGTAAAGAACGGTATTGATACAACGGGAACGCCTTGAAATGTTGCTTCATATCCTCCAAGACCCCCTCCGTTGCTGACGAAGGCAATAATATTCGGATGCCCTATAACGCAAATAAAGAATGTAACGCAAAGATCACCAAGATGTATGAAGTCTGACTTCAGTTGTTCAAAGCGAAAAACTGAATGATTTCCGTACTTAGGCCTATTCTAGATTTCCTGCTTTCCGTACTTAAAGGCCCAGTCCTCTCATCCCAAACAGTACCAATTCTCCTTACCTTCTTACTTAAGCCCCTCCCACAGTTGTCTGAAACTCATCCTTATCCAGTCACAATCTCAGTTTATTGCTTCAGGGTGAGTATAGAAAAGCCGTGTGTGTATAACCACAACACTTTCAGTACAGTTCATGCTGTGTAATATAAGCTTTGGTAATCTGCATTGTTTGAATTAACAGTTAATCAAAAAGCTGGGCCAATGGAGAGTTTCTGTACCCCCCTACAAGAAGTGTAGTTTGGGGTGAGAGGATTGGCCCTTTAAGCTATTCTAGAAAGCTGAACTGTATAGGTCACATTTGGTATGAGATAGAGATATAGACGAATCCGATTTGCGCTTGTTTTTAGTAACTGTGCGCAGCCATAAGTGGGGTCCATCAGCCTTGAATCGCCTTTATATTTCGTCTACATGAGTTTCAAACCCTCATATTCAGTGAAATTGAAGGAATTAAGATACAATGTAGCGTACAACAATCCATGATAGAAGTAAGCAAGGGAATCGAAAGATTAAAAGGTGATGAACCCCAGTTATGGCCGACTAAAATCAGACCATTACTTGCTGTCCGGATTCGTCTATAGGTTAAAGAACACCTTCAGAAGAGTTGCTAAAAGTATTTCCTGGAACTTTATTTTTGTTTTTCAGGAAACGTGAGTGCGAATCTGTTGGTTTGACATTCAAAGGGCAAATTCAACGACAGACCATCCCAGGACGACAAGGAAGGGGGCCCGCTCCCCTTTCCCCTTAAGTTAAGCCAGTGGAACTTTAGCGAGGGGATGTCAAACTTGCCCTTCTATAATATGCATAAATTCGCTTCCGACGCCACCTCTGCCCTTAGGAACACAATCAACGTAAACTGCATCCTATCATCTGAGTGACCCAATATGGAAACAGCCGTAAACTCAGTTTATCTATATCCTAACCCAATTTGGATACAGTAGATGACGCAGAGGCAAGTCTATGGACGAACCCGTTCAGTGCTTGTGTTTAGTGACTGTAGGTAGCCATTAGTGGGGTCCATGATTAGCCTTAAATCGTCTTCATTTATTGACTACGTGATTTTCAACCCCTTATCTTCAGTGAAGTTGACTGGAGGGAATCACGATACAATTCAGTGTGCAACCATCCATGGTACAGGTAAGCAGAGAAACTGAAAGATTGAAAGGTGATAGACCCCCGCTATCGCCGACTAAAATCAGACTATCACTTGCTGCCCTGATTCTTCTGTAAGTGGTAGAAAAGCCAATGTACCATTAGAATAACCCACGTATGAGCGTGATTTAAACCCATGCACATTACATGTGAAACACATTAAAACAGAGCAGGTGGAATAAACCATTCTGCTAATCCGGCCGGACGACCTACTAAATGAACTTTGGTTTCTCCGAACGGCTATTTGCCAGAGGGTCGCGTGGACTTAAGAACTTGAAGCAAAAAGGCAAAGTCGGCTGGTTAACTGGTTAACCCGAAGGTAAACTAAATGAAGCAAGCTAAAAGTGATATTTACACTCTCCACTAAGGAAATTGGTCGACGTGTAACTTAAAGGCCTATTTCTCTCACCCCAAACAGTACCGGCCAATAAGCAGATAAGACACTTCGGTAATTCATTTGGGAGGCTGTGCACATGCGCACTTCCTTCAAATCGTCGAGATAAACAAACCAATCCCGCACCTACAACACGTATTCCCTAACTTGAGTTTACACAAAAATTTTGTGGAATCATTCTTTCTTAATTTAGCCCATCCCTATAACGTAGCCCTAAGTGGAAACCTCAAGTGTGGTTTTGTGTAGTGGATCGTGTCTGAATTGTCTTTTTGGTGTAAAAATTTGCATTTTAATCTAACGTATAGTAGAACTGAGACCCCTACTTTCGTTCGACTTGACTAGACACTTAGATCGTGTTGCATTCACGTACTGACGAAAACGTGCTAGGTGCTTGCCTCGGTTGGTATATCCCACGTTGTGCTCCACAATTCCATGCGGCAACGAATTACCGAACCGGCTTATTCTCCCAACCTTCTTACTTAAAGGCCCAGTTCTCTCACCCCAAACAGTACCAATTCTCCTAACCTTCTTACTTAAGCCCCTCCTACAATTGTCTGAAATTCATCCTCATCCAGAGACAATCTCAGTTTATTGCCTCAGGGTGAGTATAGAAAAAACTCAATTTATATCACCAAAACACTCTCGGTACTGTTCATGCTGTTTAATGTAAGCTTTGGCACTTTGCATTGTTTGAATTAGCTGTCAATCAAAGAGCTGAGCCAATTGAGAATTTCGGTACCCGGGCACCAAAATTGTAGTTTGGGGTGAGAGGTTTGGCCCTTTAAGCCCCTGCCACAATTGTCTAAAATTCATCCTCATCCAGTTTCAATACCAGTACATGGAAGTACTACCTCCGAGGTAGTATTTCCATGGTGAGCATAGAAAATCCCAATGTGTATAATCAAAACACTCTCAGTACAGTTGCTTGCTGTGTAATATAAACTTTGGTACTCTGCATTGTTTGAACTAGCTGTCAATCAAAGAGCTGAGCCAATAGAGAATTTCTACAGAGTTTGGGGTGAGAGAATAAGCAGTTTAAAAACCCTATTCCGAATGGTAATGTTATTTCGTCAATTTGGTGTCTGTTTGGTACATTGTATTTAAAAGAAGGGTTTAAGGTCAAATCAAAGTTTTGATATGTTAGAGGGATACTTTTCAAAGCATTCTGGTGATGAAATTTGCATTGAAAGATATGAGCAATAAAGTTGTCCCATTTTCAACAAAAAGTGATCTTTAAGCAATCACATATGACATCATATCCTCTCATTATTTTTCTTTACACTTCACAAGCAATTTTCTCTTCCACAATCACATACTATCAGAATGTGATTGTGCAAGCCTAAGTAACATGAAAATTTACAAACTGTGCATTCCCCACATGGAGGTCCCATCCCAACTAACTTCAAGGTCAACATAAAAGTCTAAAAAAGGGAACCAAAGCATTTCTTGTCAACTTGAATGTGGGGAAGTGATTTAACCTCTGCTGCCCTAAATCTCAGTATGGAACACAAATCGAATGACTTCACTTACCGTTATCTAGAGAAATACGTGTCGGATTTGAAAGGGGATTTCACCACACTGTGTAGATTTGGTTCCTCCTTCCCATATAAAAAGTAAAACTTACCAAGTACATCATTTTGTGGTATCCAGGGAACGACTATGGTGTTATTTCCTAATTTAGATGGCGTTAGCTCTGTTGGGAGGCGCCATAGGACTTTATATGGTAACTTGGCGAATGCCTCCGTCAGTATCTCAAGTTTGTTTTCGTCCATGGAAGTAACGAATGAGCCAAGGGAGACTAATACTACCCCAGAATCGTCAGCATCCTCCAAGAAATCTCGGATGACCTGCCGAAGAAATATTTTGTACTTTCATCACGAAAGGGTAAAGAAACCGATCTTCCAAGTTTAAAAGGTTTGAGCCAAAAATGTGTAACCTTCAACCAATACAAGCCTACACATCTGCACATACGATATAGGACACACGAATAACTTCAATGCCAGGGCCGTGGCTTGATCAAAATCCCTGGGGCAGATCAAAACCGGCCATACGTAAAGCCATAATCTCTTATAGCATAGGCATATGACTTATTTACAAAAATTTCAGGGGCCGTTGCCCTCTGCCCCTCATTCTAGCAGGTAACGGCCCTGATTTTCCATTTTTGAGCTCTTCTTCAAGATGTTCTGCAATCCAGTGACCCATAACTGGAAAAGGGGGACGTGTGTAGCAACCACTTTTGTCACAATCACCCGCTTTTGTGCACAGCTCACCACTTTTGTCACAATTTTGCCACAGGCTGCCACTTTTTTCATAACTAGAGCCCGCTTTTGTCACATGCAGATGAGTTATGACAAAGTTGGTTGATTTTTTTGACAAAAGTGGTAGCCTGTGACAAAATTGTGGCAAAAGTGGTGAGCTGTGATAAAAGTGGTTGATTGTGGCAAAAGTGTTTGCTATACAGACGTGTGGCACCGCTGGTTTGAACCAGACGGTTAGAAGTTGAGGCGTAAAACTAACCTTGCAAGAATCCTAATTTGCACCTTTGTACAGTTTTAAATTCGTAGATTTCCGTGTAACAAGAATTCTGGGCTACTCTAGTCCGAAAACAGTAAAGGTATATTAATTTACCTCTAACTTTGTCAATCAGTCCTAATTTATCAAAATTCCATAAGAAATTGGAAATATTGCCCTTACTTTCGGGATTTCGTGGCCGCCTTCTTTTTACCAACATAACTTGATTCATTTTGGCCGACGTACAAAAAGAGTCCTAGACTTTCAATAGTGGTGGAGGGATAGGTTTAGACGGTGGAAACCGAGCTCGGTACAAACTGAATTAAAGGTGAATGAGTCTAGCCAAAAAAAAATCCCTTACATGTGTCATGTGTCATGTGACTAAAACCTGTTACCTACTTAAGTTCTATTTAAATTGACACTGAAAGCACCTCCTGAGGTAACTGCAAACGCCTAAAGAACTACATAACAGGCGTGTTGCACGGGATAGAAATAATAAGTACGGTTGTCGGTCGGAGTGGACGAAGGATTTTCATCGCTGTGAGAAAAAAGGGCCGGCAGCTGTGGCGCAGGCACGGGGGTGGTTATGAGGGTTAGAACCCCCCCCCCCCATGACCCAACCTTGCAATGCAAAAAACCCCTGAAATAGCGGTTTTTTCTCTCTATCCTTAGACTTTTCCCTCATATCTTGCCCGGCATCCCACCAAGACACCAAGACCCTCCCCATGACACAATCCTGGCTACGCGCCTGGCCGGGAGTCTAAGGGGGCGACAGCCACAGAGGCGCTACGTAGGCCAAAGTATGGATTTTGTCCAAGCTAAGGCGATGGCAATGTTATTCGTGTGTTTGATGTATAGGTATTTAATTGTTGAAGCCTTAGTACATGATATTAATACGCACAGGCTCGACGGACCGGAAAATAATGGTAAGAAGACTATCTAGGCGGAGCACCAACATCGAATGACGCAAAGCGTGCAATAAAAATTTCTACTTTGAAATAAAACTTTCTACGTTACAAACCCTTCTAATGACCGAAAAGGGCGCTTTCCCAGTATTCTAAGCTGCATGTACCCAGTCTTAAAATATAGAACTAATGTCGGCAGTTTCTCATTTAATGGTAAATTTAGTAATGAAAAATGGTATTACATATCAGATGAGTTGAGATGATACAAAAATCGTAATGAATTGTACACCCTCTTTCATTATTCTGCCTTCATTGCTATCATATCCACCTTCTATATCTCTGTTTTTTGCCCAGCACCAGACGCATTCAGTTCCCTATACCGGTACCAGTTATATCCCCTATAGGTCATACTCTCCGAAATTTTGCAGTTAGAACCCGGATCGTGGTGTCTAAAAAGCACTTGGATCATAGCGTTTGATGGAAATTTTTCATTTCAGGCTTTAGGTTGGTATCAGTGGCGTAACCAGACCTGACCGTCAGGGGGGGGGGGGCAACAGTCTAGAGGCTTCCCGATTCTGTACTAGTTGAGCTGCATTGTTGTAGTCGAGACCGGCATACCCGAGACCGAGACCAACACTGAGACCAGAGGGTGTCGAGACCGAGACCAAGGGGTAAAATTCGAAACCGAGACAGAGACCGAATGTACATGTTGCATAGGAAAATAAACTGTTCAAAATTTTGAATACCTTTTTACCTACTGTAGCCTTAGTTACTTTATGCTCTTAACTTTATACTCTCAAATGACATGTAGCTACTAAAAGTACACCATCATTGATTTTTTTACATATTTTATGAAATGCATGACTGTATGCGACGGGAAGCCGGGACTGTTGCCCCCAATTGGCCAAGACCTTGCTTGCTGAATCGGGTAGACTTCAGTGCCTCAGTGGGGCAGAAATTATGCCCTAGTTGGGGATCTAGAAAAGTGCAAAAGGTCACCGCCCATGAGAAAAAGACACTGGCGGCGGAAGCGGGGGGGACAGGGGGGACACGTCCCTCCCTAAATTTCTTAGCGAGGGGACGTCCCCCCCTAAAATTCTTAGCGAGAGGACGTCCCCCCAAAAAATCAGAGAAGAAGTAAAAGAAACTTGGGAGCCTTGAACCAATTTAAAGTTGAGACTATAGATAACCCACCACCGAACAGAGCGGCCGAAATTGACTTAGCCTATGATCTGCCATTGTTTGGCTGATACTTCTCACGGTCCCCTGCGACCATGCTCTATGCCTGTGACCTAGTTTTTGGCTACAAATCATTACAAGAATCTGGTAACCTCGCCCGGTCCGCAAACTAGGTGTATGTAGTATATCACTAAGTGAAACCGAACCTTTACTGTACTAGTATTTTCCCTCCGCGAGAAGTGAAGCATTGCCATTGCCATCACGTGAACGAACAGTTGATCAGTATTCACTCATCCATAGGCGTACGAGGGGGTCATGGGCGTCCTCAGGTATGGGAAAGGGGGGGCACTTGCCCCCCCCCCCTGGAAAATCAAAAATTTGAAAAAACGTATAAAAATCAAAGCAAAAACCCGAACAAAACGTGTTTTCCAAGTTTCTATGTGAAAAATAGGCTTTAAAAATGTCATTTCCGGCGATCTGGGAGGCATTTTGGGCTGAAATTTTCACATGCTTTGTGTCAATTCATGGAGAAATTTTGCCCCCCCTGACTTTTTTCTGCGGACGCCCATGGAGGGGGTCAGGGGCAGACTCCCCCCCAAAAAAATTTTCTCAAGACCTAAAATTCGGGCAGGGATCTGGAAAAATTCGGGCAGCCGTTTGAGTCTTAAAACCTGGTTTGTTTCTACTTACACAGAAAACTCCTAGGCGTGTCCGTGTTCCTTCAAACACTTGGCCGAAAAAATAATAAAAAAGCATCGTAGTCACGGTACAATTTTCATGAAAACTCTAAAAGATACCAAAATTTGCGACACATTCAGACAACTTATAAAAAAAACCATTTTTCGTCAGCCTCACTTCATATTCTTGCGCAAACCTTTGCCCGAAATGACACAATATTCGGGCAAAAGTTGCAAAAAAGTTCTGGGACATTTTAATTGCCATATTACAAGGGGAGAGAGGATGTATATAGTCCCCAAAATTTTGCCCGAACAAATCAATCAAAAGCTATCTTGTAACGCACCATATCACTAAATGACAATCACCAATAGTCACCAGAAGGATGAAACATACTTGGTCGAGAGGTATTTGGGCAGCATATGAATGAGATGACGATTTTGCACTTTTCAAAATGATCCTCTTAAAATTGTGCGAAACTTTTTAACCTGCAGTGCTGTGGAACCGAATTTCGGGCAATGGTAGACAAATCAGCGTATAGCTTGTTTGCTCACTCATACGAACTAAGTGTGAACAAATCTGCAAGCAAGTCTGCCCACAAATTAATGTAAAAATATCTAGCAACGTGACAAGCCGGGTTTTTCTCAAACGGCGTTAGTAGAAAAATCATTTGTATATAGTCGGGAGTTCGGGTCGAGTCATATAGAAAGTTGTATCAATTCAGTGGAACTGGAATTCGGGCAAGAGTCGCAGCAGAGTCAAAGACATACGGTACTCATGTTTTTAATTCCGTTCTACAGTTTTCCACGGAAAGATACAAGATCAGGTAATGTTTTATCCATTCCCAGGTGCGGTATATCATTATATTATGAAGCCTTGGGATTTTCGTGGGTTTCTGAAGTTTTTCAATTTTCAAAATTATATTGATGATAATCTCAACCTACATGACGTAAAATAGTTTGTAGAACGCGCAAGCAAACTCATTTTCCAATGATTATAGCTTAATGTAGTCATCCAATGGTTAGTAGTACATTTCATCTGGGAGTTTTCTCACCTTTTTGAAGATTTGCTCATTTTTGGTGAAAATTTTATTGCAAACGAAAGTTCAAAATATCGACGGCCTTGATTCTGCTTATAAGCCTGGGAAAGGCCATTTCCGGCTGTCTGAGGGGTTGCGATTTTTCAAAATTTCTGGGCGCTCCGCTTAGATAGTCTTTCGGGCAGAATTACATTTTTCGGGCACAGAATCCTCTTCTGCCCCCAAACTGAAATGCTCTTGTACGCCTATGCACTCATCATAGGTGAGTCATTCACTTACAGTAGGCTATTTCCACTACATTTGTTCATCCAATGTAATGTTGCGTAATTGATGTCACATGCTAAGGCTTATGTCGTTGCCTTATAACTCGTTCTGTGACAATCAGGTTAAGCTAGGTGAACTCGGACATTATTTGGCCTAGCCTATACGTAGGCCTACGTTAAATTCTGCGTCGGTCAGGAAATAGCCTATAGGCTATCTGTGAACGCAAATATTTCGCACATTTTTGTTCATTGAATTCACCGTAAAATGTTCCAAAAACGGCTTAGATTGCAAGAGAGAGCTTGTAGAATCTCAGAGCTTCCAGGGCCCTAAGGCGGGCCCTGGACCCACGCCAGTGGGACTTCGCGCTTCGCGCTCGTGATGTGCGCTACGCGCACATAGGGTTCATTTCACGAGTCCTACCATTCCATCTTGTTCACTGATTGTCCCCCCTAAATTTTTATGCTTCCGCCGCCACTGGAAAAAGAGTCCCTTACGGTTATGGTCATATTCCAAAACAGGGATTTTCTAGTTGCCTGACCAAACACAGAAGAAATAACTTTTAAACACTTAATCCAGTTTTTTTTTCTTATGTGGCCATCATTTCCGTACAGAAATCTTTCTCACGGAAGGAGGTGAAGTTTTTCCGACTCCAGGTGCCCAACCAGAGTATAATCTCTGCCCCACTGAGGGACCAAAGTCCGCCCGATTCGGGAGGGTAATGGACATTTGTGGGGTGGCAGCCCCCTACCCGGCCCCCGTCTAGTACGGCCCAGGTGGCCCTTCTCATCGGATCAGAGCCAGTGGGTGCTACAGGGGTTAACTCAGAGAAAAAAGATAAAGGGCCTGTCCTCTCACCCCAACCTACAATTATCGTAGTAGTCTACAAAATGATCTATTGGTTCAGTTCTTTGATTGGCAGCTAGTTCGAACAATGCAGAGTATTAAAGCGGCTCATTGAGTTGGTTCATGATATTCAACAAAGTTTTCCAAGCCTGTTAAGTTTTCTTCACATACAATAACAAATGGTCAAACTTAGACAATCCCCATACCCTACATACAAATAACTGTGTTATGGGTGAGTAATAAACGGTTCATGTCCGTTTTCAAAAATTCGTGACCAGACACTTTTTCAAATTATGTAAAAAACCGTTACAAGTCAGGACACTAGAAAATTCAGAATTTAACGTTTTCTGTGACTTTTGGGCTAGAAACTTGACTTGTTATGCTAACTTTAAAGGTCAAGAGCAGTCACCCCCCCCCAAAAAAAAACTTATTTTGAAGCAAAACCTTAATCTCAAAATTTTCCTCTTATTTCTCTTCATCGTATCCTTTATGATATTTTGTAATGTCATGTATGGTGCACTCTCCATAACCTTTACCAGACGCCATCTTGTTGTTTACGAGCAACTCGCCCTTCCTTTTGTTCTAGATTCCCAGGGCCCCTCCTGTTTCCCGTCACGTGTTACCAGTGGACGTGACATATCACAACAGGGAGCTTTCGATTTGCACGTTCACACAGTCGACTGCTACGAGATTACGTCAATTTCAGTCTCTGCGCATGCGTCACGTCGTCTCCCTCGTCCACTAGCCAAATCGAGAACGTGTCCACCGCGGTTTTGACGTTCGCTCCAAACTGCAACGAACGTTCACATGTGTGACGTCACAGAATTTCTGAAAATGAATTAAGTGGCAAGAATGCATGCTAGTTTCCCCCCTCGTGATCTGTTTTGCCCAAATGCGGTCACTTTTTACCTAAACTGTATATGAGATTGATGATTCATTGGGGAATATGCGTTATTTTGGACGTTTTCTTGCAACTTCAACAGGTGGATATTCGAAGTTGAAATATACTGTGTTCTCCATGAAAACATACAAACAACTTAACTAGCGTTCGTGTAGTAGACATGCATTTACATCGTTGAAGAAATTTAGAAAAATTACACAAGGCTAAGCTGTAAATTCGCCATTTTAATACGACTCATCCACGTCGACCCTTGCGCAGGGAAATCGAAACAGGCTTTAACAGTCGACGTACCATAGCAGTGGACGCGTTCAAGAAGGCAAGCTGGTTAACTAGAACGAAGTCCACGTTCACTGAATCGAAAGCTCGGTATTGCCGTAGCTCCACGTGCACGCTGTAACCCATATTTTCGAGGTGTGGCCAATTTCCCCCTTTGCAGCCTCCTCATTGGTCATTTATATCATAATACTTATTTATATGGTGCGTCATAACTTTTGACCAATCAGGGGATTGCATGTGTTCAGAGCTCGCACGATTCACAAGACCGAGCCTGCGAGCTGGACACTCGTGCCGTAGACGCAGAGTAGACGCATATCTTAGTAATCGTATTAGGCTGGCAGAATAATTAATCATCTTTTTGTGGAACTAAAATCATCAAATAAATATTTTACAATGAACTGGAACTCTCCTATCTTTTTTGCCTGGAACTCGATCCCGTACCACTCAATATCTAACAGTAACTTCAATTTTGCATATTCAATGTAAAACAAGAAAATACTTCAAGTAATTTTCACGTTTGAAGACAAAATTTTTGTCACATAACTCTCAACAGCCAGTCATAGTACAGGACAGTCTACTTCTCTACTTCAAGTGTGTGTGTGTGTGTGTGGGGGGGGGTGCTTTTGATCTTAAAGCACGGTGGTAGTGACCCTTTCAGACTCTCATGAAGTTATCGATATCAACTCATATCACACGGCATCAACTGTACTTGAGTGCTTTGATTTATAAACATTGCTCTTTTATAGTCAACCTGAAGCAATGAACTGAGATTGCGACTGAAAGAGGATGAATTTTAGACAATTATGGGAGGGGCATGAATAAGAAGTGTAGAAGAATTGGTGAGAGATTTGGGTCTTTAAGCCCTTATAGATGAAGTGTGTGGACTCGTTACATGAATACTTTTTTCCTCCATGATGAACCTATTTTTCAAAGCAATTGGCATTTTTGAAAAGTAAACTCAGTCTATGAGTTTATTAAGGTAAGGTCAGAAGGTGAGGTTCAGTGAAGTTAGCAATTTTTCTGTGAAGGGGGATTCAGTATGTTGAGTGATTGCCGATAGAGGGAGGGGTCTAAGGGAGAGGGTTTTCCTTTCCCCTTTGAAAATTCTTGGCTTTTTCAAGGAGCTTAAATACAAAATGGTGCACGATTTTTAATTTTACAGGAATAGTCCTGAAAGCTGAATTGTGGTGGTTAATGGGGTAAAACTGAACATTTTGTGTCTTTACATGCGATCAGATGCCATGTACACTACCGGTGCCTATTCGAAGTTAAATTTGTTTTTAAATTTGCATACTTTTAGGAGTCGAAATAAAAGAGCAGCAGTGATGGACTTATGGGCACGGAAGAATTTCAATTTTTTGTTTTTATCCACGGTGTGAAGAGGAAAGAAAATTTTGAAAAATCTCTACTCCTCAGATGGTCGAAAATTGTGTTATCGTGCTTTAAGATCTAAATCTAAATACTTTTACTTACACTTTTACTTTTAGCTTTCCTTTGCAATAATAAAAACCAGCAACTTGCTAAGAGATCAGAAATTTATCACAAAATGTACCATAACATTAGATGAAATGGTATTTAATCTTTAGGGCAGTGGCGTAGCTAGGATATTTTCCGGGGGGGGGGGGGGGGGCAAAGCTCGAAAATTTCCCCAAAAGCTTTCAGTTTCAGTTTCAGTATATTTTCAAAGTCAAGGTGCATGTATTACATACAAAATACGTAAATTTATGACGTCATGTAATGTAACCTAAGTTAATACATGGCCTACAAGATCCTGAAGCTGCCTACTATATAGGCCTACATAGGATTAAGACAATGTCATATGGGCCCGTTGTCACCCCTATCCCCCCAGTGATTAACTAGATTAATTTTCCGAACAGATTAAATGGATTAATTTTCCGAACCAGTCCTTTAAAAATAAGGTAAACATCGTACGTTTTTCGAGGTTTGCAGGGTTATTATGTATAGACAGCGTTAAGCTATTGTTTTTAGCTCCATCCATCATGGTTAAACACAGAGTAAGATCAGTCTATAACCTGCCCGGTTCTAGCTTGTAGGATGAGAGGCCATTAGTGCTTAAACTTTACCCATGGCGCTGTCAACCAACAGGATGGAAACTGGGCTGTTAAACCTCGCCTAACCTAACCTAACCCAGGGCGTTGTCAACTTTAGTGACGGGTGAGAGTGAAACGCGGAGCTCGACCATCGGTTCGCGCGGAGCGTCCCGCCAGGGGAAATTTCGCTAAAACACCCCTAGATTGCAGGAAATGACACTCCCTGGGCCTAATTACTGCATGCTTAGAATGTCATATTTTTCTTTACCTGAAAACTTTTAAGGAGACAATTTGTTCACAATATATATAAGAAGGGAAAATGGGAAACTCTGAAGCCGGTATGTATTGCTGACAGCCTTAAATCGAATATTAATATAATGGTTGTAGAACGAAAACAAACGGGAATTGTGATAATTAAATGAGGGAATATTTCGTTCACGAGGCTATGATCATGTTACTATTTATTAGCAACGTATTATCCAATAGTGCATCAAGTTGATGAACATAACATAAGCTCAACAATACGTAGGGAACTATAACTCGATGATGGTATCATATGCTCCGGTCTTATAGCATGTCAGTATTGCGCAGTATACGCTGAACTGATCAAAATACCCTGCATGTGTACCAGAGAACATTCAAGCTGCAGAGAGGGCATTTCTGCGGAATGCGAGTCAAGCATGCATGACACAGATGAGATCTGGGTTCGAAATACGTTGCATGGAAATTCGAGTTATGCATGAGAAATGTTTCACGATTACTTGTAGTGAAAAAATTTAAATAAATAGGAAAAGAAAGTATTATTTCGTTAACTTGAAATGTCCCCAAATTCCACAAATGTCCCCAAAATATTTTCGGGGGGGGGGGGGCAACTTGCCTCCCTGCCCCCCCCCCCCAGTAGCTACGCCACTGCTTCAGGGGGAAACTACAACGGAATTAAAAATATGCTTTTTGTTTCCCTATTGCAAATCTTGGCTAAATTCAAGATCAACTGAATAGAGGCAATTGTGTATGTAACTGTCCGAAATCCTGACTATAAATGGTTTTACTCCTAACATCTGTTGCATGATAAATGTAAACGTATTGCTCACTGCACCTGAACATCTTCCACTCCCCTGCCCCTTTCTCGTACGTCTTTACCGGCTGAGAACGAGCCTAGGGATGGCCCCTTCCCCATTGATTTTTTTGTAAAAGTTGGGTGTCCTTACATGCAATCTGGTGTCACATATGGTACCTTCTGTGAGGAACGGGGTGGGGTGGCATGGCCCAATGCCCCTCCCTGGGTACTTCACTGGTAGGGTAAGGTAAAATTTATTGATGCCCATCATAAAATAACAATGGACAAAAAACACTTAAAAAATGAATAAACACATAAGTAAAGTTATCTATGCATCTAACAATGTACGTAACAGTATAATTTCTTATTTTTAGACATAATTTTTCTTATTTAAATAAAAAATAAAACAACAAACTTTTTGCCGGTCTCGGACCGAGACCAGAACAACTTCCGAGACCACAAGGGTCCGAGACCAAGACCACAGGGTGTCGAGACCGAGACCAAGAAAACCCGGTCACGAGACCGGTCTCGAGCACTACAACACTGTCAGTTTCGTAGTAGAGACCGGCATGTCCGAGACCGAGGCCAGAGGGTGTCGAGACCGAGACCTAGGCCAATGGTTAAACTCAGGTCCGAGACCGAGACCGAATGTACATGTTTCAAAGGAAAATTAACTGTCCAAAATTTTGAATACCTTTTTACCTACCGTAACCTTAGTTACTTTATGCTCTAAAATGACATGTAGCTACCAAAAGTACATCATCATTGATTTTTTACATGTTTTATGAAATGCATGACTGTATGCGACGGGAGGCCGGGGCTGTGGCCCCCAGTTGGCCAAGAACTTGCTTGCTGAATCGGACAGACTTCAGTGCTTCAGTGGAGCAGAAATTATGCCCTAGTTGGGGATCTAGAAAAGTGCAAAAGGTCACCTTTCTTGAGAAAAAGAGTCCCTTACGGTTATGGTCATATGCCAAAACAGGGAGCTTCCAGTTGCCTGACCAAACGTAGAAGAAATAGCTTTTAAAAACTAGTCCAAGTTTTTTTCTAATGTGGCCATCAGTGCCGTACAGAACTCTTTCTCACAGGGGGAGGTGACCTTTTCCCGACTCCAGGTGCCCAACCAGAGCATATTCTCTGCGCCACCGAGGGACCAAAGTCCGCCCGATTCGGGAAGGTAATGGCCATTTGTGGTATGGCAGCCCCCTGCCCAGCCCTGTTCAGTACGGCCCAGGTGACCCTGCTCATCAAATCACAGCCAGTGGGTGCTACAGGTCTTAACTCACAGAATAGAGATAAAGAGCCTGTCCTCTCACCCCAACCTACAATTATCATAGTAGTCTACACAAAATACCTATTGACTCAGTTCTTTGATTGGCAGCCAGTTCAAACAATGCAGAGTATTAAAGCTTATAATACACAGCATCAACTGTACTTGAGTGTTTTGATTTATACATATTGCTCTTTTATAGTCACTCTGAAGCAATGAACTGGAGATTGTGACTGGAAGAGGATGAAATGTTAGACAATTGTGGGAGGGGCATGAATAAGAAGTTTAGGAGAATTGGTGAGAGATTTGGGCCTTTAAGCCCTTACAGATGGAGTGTATGGAGTCATTACATGAATACGTTTTTCCTCAATGATGAGCCTATTTTTCAAAGCAATTGGCGTTTTGGAAAATAAACTCCATCTTTGAGTTTATAAAGGTAAGGTCACACGGTGAGGTTCAATGATGTAAGCAATTTTTTGTGAAAGGGGGGGGGGGGCGTGCATTATGTTGAGTGATTGCTGGTGGTGGGGGGGGGGTCTTAGGAAGAGGATTTTCCTTTCCCTTTGAAAATTCTTGGCCTTTTCAAGGAGCTTAAATGCAAACTGGTGCACGATAGTCCTGAAAGTTGAATTGTGGTGGTTAATGGGGTAAAACTGAACATTTTGTGTCTTTACATGCAGTCAGATGCCATGTTCGCTACCGTGCCCTGCGAAGTAAAATTTGTTTTTAAATTTGCATACTTCTAGGAGTCAAAATACAACAGCATCAGTGATGGGCTTAAGGGCACGGGAGCATATTAGTTTTTTATTTTTATGCATGAAAAAAGGAATTCTACCATTAAATACAATACTATCTAAGTTGAGCTCCACCATCAGTTGATGTGGAGGGGAAAGAAAATTTTGAAGAATCTCTACTCCTCAGATGGTCGAAAATTGTCTTATCGTGCTTTTAAAGTGTATCTAAGTAGTCTTTATTTTTTGCTTTCATTTGCAATAATAAAAAACCAGCTACTTGCTAAGAGATCAGAAATTTATCACAAAATGTACCATAACATTAGATGAAATGGTATTTAATCTTCAGGGGGAAACTACAACGGAATTGAAAATATGCTAATGTTTCCCTATTGCAACTCTTGCTTAAATTCAAGATCGGCGCTGAATCGACGCAATTGTGTAAGTAACTGTCCTGTTTTACTCCTAACATCTGTTGCATGATAAATGTAAAACTAATGCTCGTCGCACCTGAACATCTTCCACTCCCCTGCCCCTTTCTCGTACGTCTTTACCGGCTGAGGAGCGAGCCTAGGGATGGCCCCTTCCCCTTTGAATTTTTTAAAAAAGTTGGTGTCCTAACATGCAATCTGGTGCCACATATGCTACCTTCTGTGAGGAACGGGGTGGGGTGGCATGGCCCAATGCCCCTCCCTGGGTACTTCACTGGTCGGGAAAGATAAGATAAAATTTATTGATGTCCATCATAAAAGAACAATGGACAAAAAGCACTCACTAAAAAAAGGAATAAATACACAAGTGAAGTTATCTTACAATGTACGTAACACTTCAATTTTCATTTTTAGACAAAATTTATCTTATTTAAATAAAAAAAACAACAAATTTTTGGTCGGTCTCGAAGCGAGACCAAGACAATTTCCGAGACCGCAAGGGACCGAGACCGAGACCACAGGGTGTCGAGACCGAGGAAAACCCGGTCTCGAGCGCTACAACACTGGGGAGGGGGTGTCCCCTCCAACGACGTGAAGTTTTTTAGTTTTTAAATGTGAAAATACGTGATTTGGTGCGTAATTTACACGATATTTTGTATGCTTAAGGAAATTCATTATTACGTATTTTATGGACTATTTTCTAAGAATAACTGCACTGAAATCAAATACGAACCTATGCTGGCAAATAATTGGGTTTGCGCGGAGCGCAAGAAAATTTTGGTCCAAAATGCCCCCGATCGCTGGAAAAGGCACTTCACATGCCTGTTCACCCTATATGAGTGGGGAAACACTAGCAATATTGTAAAAAAATATCAAAAATATGCTAATGAGGGGCGCTTCCCTTTGACCCTCACCCCCTGGCTACGCGTCTGCCTCACTATACCCTCCAGGACATTTACATCGTCATTTATTTTTTGTTTTCATTGAAGCAAAAAATGTTTAAAAGATACATCCGAAGGCCAGTGCCAAGGAATTTCCATGGTGTATGTGCAGTGAAGAAGTTTTGAATAATGAATATCAGTACAGGACAGTGCATTGCAGCAGGCCCACTATCTAAGCGGAGCGCCATCATCAGTTTGCGCGTAGCGTAGAGAAAATTTTTAAAAAATCATACCCCTCGGACAGTCGAAAATGGAATTTCCCTGGTTTTACCAGGATGATCAAAGCAGCCGCTATTTTGAGTTTTTCGTTTTTAAAAAACGCCGGTTCACATCAAACTTAATTTCAGCTAGAAAGACTATCTAAGCGGAACGCCACCACTAGTTGGTGCGGAGCGCACAGAAAATTTTGAAAAATAGGAACGCTCAGACTGTCGGAGATGGCATTTCCAGGCTTAGAAGGAGAATCAAAGCAGTGCTATTTTGATCAGAAATTACCAAATAAAATGTACTATTGGATGAAATGGTCTTGTAAATTTCTCATGTCACTTATGCAATCACATTCTGATAATATTGGATTGTTGAGGAGAAAATTGGTTGTGAAGTTTAAAGAAAAACAAAGACTGTCCTGTGAAGATGTGATTTCATACTTGCTTGGGTCAACAGTTCAAGTTCAATCTTTGTTCAAAATGTGACAACTTTACCCGCTCATATTTTAAGAATCATAGGAGTCCAATTCAAATTTGACCGAAATGCTTAAAGGGCCAAACCTCTCACCCCAAACTACAATTTTGGTACAGGGGGTACCGAAATTCTCAATTGGCTCAGCTCTTTGATCGACATCTGATTCAAACAGTGCAGAGCACCAAAGCTTATATTACACAGCATTAAAGGTACTGAAAGTGTTTTGATTATATAAATTGAGTTTTTCTATACTCACCTTGAAGCTATAAACTGAGATTGTATCTGGATGAGGATGAATTTCAGACAATTGTGGGAGGGACTTAAGTAAGAAGGTTAGGAGAATTGGTACTTGTTTGGGGCTTTAACATAACATACCAAATTTGGTGACCTTAAACCTTTTTTCAAGGGTTGACGCCACCTTTAGCCGGTTAGGAAATTTCTTCTAAAACAGTGCGTATCGGGCCTCGTAAGTAGCTCAAGAGAGAAAAATTACAGGATTTCGTCGACAAACAGTTAAAAGTTGATACAAAAAAAATGATCCTCCTTGAGTCTAAAATTGGTACGGTCGGTTATGAGAATCAGGTAATCTTTTATGGCAGTATGGGACCCAAAATGAATTCCACAAGTAAAATAAATACCACGTGGAGGATTCTGTAGATCTTATGCGCACACAGTTTAGATTTCGAAAAAAGAGTCATTAAAGTGATGTTCTGTCTATCTCTTAGTTACTTACCCCAGGGGGCAATGGCGATGCTGGCCGAATCAACGAACCCCCCAATAAACCAGTGTGAGGAAGGAATGGCCGTGGATAATCCAACACGAAATTACTATTAACTAACCAGGCATCAGATCTTTTCATTAGAGCATCAGCGGTCGACGTGCTTGGATTAACATCCCAAAAGTGACGCTTGTCGTTAAAACCATTTAGAAAGATGTATTTAAATACAATGTAACCGGCTGAAGTTAGAGTGTTCTGAAATCTCTCCATAAACGACATTCGATGTGAAAGGCCTGTCATACCATCGGGGACGTAGCTTGGATTGCTTGGTAGACCAAAGAGACGAGCAAGGGGCGGGGGCATTGATCCCGGGCAATGGGGGATCAATAAAGGGATTCTGAGTCGTTCGACCACCAGCAAAGGAAATAATGCGAATGGATCGATAAGTGCGATATCATATTTTCCATCGATCAATAACTGCATGACGTCATAGTCCCCTAGTACAGATTCCAACTCTGCCGAGAAAAACTCATTGCCTTGATCTAATTGCTTGAAATGCTCTGTGACTGTCATTTCACCATTCACTGACTTATTGATGAAATTCTCGATTGTACCTAAAATATAATCTCGTTCGAAGATGGACTTGAACACTACAAAAGGGATGCGCTCTGTTGGAGAAGCATGCCAAGAGGAATTGACAAATATGGAACTCGTAACTATGGTGACGTTGTGTCCCCTGTCAACCAACCGCTCTCCCAACATTCGTGGTACCAGAGAATGAGTTGCTTCCCCCAGACCAGGGAAAACGAGGATGTTGGCACTATCCGATGGTATTGGTGCAATGCCTAGTAGAGCAAGAGCAAATGACGTGAACACTAATACCCCTGGTCGCGCCATGGGGATCAAATTAAGATGTAACAAAACTTGTAACAATACCAACAAACAAGAAATGCTTTACAGCAAGTACCCTTTCACCAAGCTAACTACAGACTGGCTAGGCTAGCTGAGTCTATACTTGATGTCGTGAGTACAGCTCCAACCAGCAAAAATAGCTGATGACATCCAACATCCGCCTGTTTGGAATTGAAGTGGTCCTCTTCATTGATGAAATCAACGTTAGACAATAAGGGGGCTTGTCAAGTTGAGATTTATGCTAACATTACATATGGTAAAAACGTTGGCCGAATGATACTTTTTATGTTTAAAGATACACATATGGACTCTAGAGCCCTTGAGAATAGTTTCGAAAAACTGGTAAAGGGCAGTCGGCAGTGGCGTAGCTAGGACATTTTTCCAGAGTAGGCAAAGGTATGAAATTTCCCCAAAACTTTTTCCTTTCAACGTGTATGTATTTCACATAAAATACGCAAATTTACAAGTATAACAACATTACCATGTAATTATGTAATATTGCCTGTATTTTAATCTTAAAGTATAACATAGAGCGATTAGAAACAACAATTCTTAGTATATTTATCTTAGTCAACAATATCTGGTTTATTTGTAACTGTATGTACCAACGCAGTGGCGCACGCCGGATTTCACTGAAGGGGAGGGGGTGCAGTATGTTGAGTGATTACCAGTCTGGGGGAGGGGTCTAAAGGGTAATTTTTGGCGTTTTCAAGGAGCCTATTGATGCAAAATGGTGCAGGATTTTCGACTTTGACAAGAACAGTGTTAAAAGTTGAATGGTGGTGGTTCATAAGGGTAAAACTGAAACTTTTGTGTCTTTGCATGTATTTTTATGCCATTTACGCTACCTTACGAAGTAAAACTTGTCATTACTTGTAGGGGTCAAAATAAAGGAGCATCGATCGGTATAGGCGAAAGGGATCATTTTAATTTGCGGTTTTCCTGGCCACAAAACGTTATTCTGCCATAAAGACTATCTAAGCGGAACGCCACCATTGGTTGGTGTGGAGAGTACAGCAAATTTCGAAAAATCAGACCCCTCAGATGGTCGGAAATAACATTTTCCAGACTTATGAGAAGAATCTAACGAGTCGCTCTCTTCTTCTGTCGTTTGTAATAAAATGCTCAGCGAATACTGAGCGAAGCGCCACCATTGATTGGCGCGGAGCGTAGAGAAAATTCCGAAAAATCAGACCCTTCAAATGGCCAAAAATTGCGTATTTATGCCTGTAAAGAAAATTTTAACATGCAGTCTTTCTGGCTTTTGCTTGCAATACGAAAAAAATCAGGAACATGCTAAGTGATAAGAAAATTCCCACATAAAATGTACATTCACTATAAGGCCTAGGCCTATATGAAATGGTCTTGATTCTTTTCGGGAAAACTATTCAACGAATTGAAAATATGCTCATGATTCTCTATTGCGACTCTTGGCTAAACTGGGAACTGGAAACTGGAAAAAGGCCGTGGCCAGCTAGGTTGTAAACTGGGCCATAAAACTCTGTCACACTAACTTGGTTAAATTAAAGATCCGCTGAATTGATGAAATTGTCTGTTCGCCACACAGTTGGATAGGCAATTTGATATGATGGCTTGATAATTTGACGTTTTGGCTTGATATAGGGCCAAATATGTTATGGAATGTGCCCATTTTCAACAAAAAATGTAAATTACTTTAAAAACTGAACAAAGTCATGTTATATTGAGCGCAAAACTTGCACTTAGTCCAGTTCGTGGTGGATTGAAGATCAACTTGACTGAGTGGCTAGGGCGTCTGAGTCACTCCTCACAGTAACAACTATAAGTGCAAGTGACAATAAAAGGTGGTGGTTGGAGGGGGTGTCGAGTCTCAGCCTATAAATTCGAGCCGGAATAATCGCCCACACGAAATACCCCCTAACAAAGTCTCCCCTGACAACTCCACCCCTCAGTTCATAACGGCCCTGTGACTTCAATTCCTTTTATGAATGAAAAGTGAATGGGGTGTCACTGCTCTTATACTCCGACCCAAGTGGCGTCTCCAAGGGAGGGGGGGGGGGCTGAAAAATCGTGTGCCCACCAGTGTGCCCCCCAACTGAGATTTGAGATTTTCAAAAGTAGTCAGAGTATGAGTATGAAAATTTTTAAGATTGGATTCTTCTTTTGACAAGAAAAGGCAGTAATCTTCAGATTTTTCAACTGAAAATACCGCAAAAATATCTGGAAAATGCCATTTCTGGCTGTCTGAGGGGTTGCTTTTTCAGAAATTTCTGCACACTTCCGACTTCACCAACTGAACGTGGCGCATAGCTTAGATAGCCGTTCAAGCAGATTAAGCCTATACATTTTCCTTAGGAGGATCACATCTAACTGCCCATCAACCAGTGCTTTCTCTTTCTCTTTCAAGTTCAGCTCTCCTTCTTCAGAATGTTAGCCAGTTGGACAGAGCTCCATTTTTTGATGATGTTTTGGCGGGAATGGTTGATAATTTGGGAACTGTATCATCTCATTCTGTTATGTTGCACAAAAATTCCAGCTTATGTTTTATGTATTCATATGTATGTCCTTTGCATTATTTTCATGAATAAAGTTGAAAATTTTCTGGTTATCTCCAGCCAACTTGCAAGTCATGTAATGGTCTTCGAACTCAAATTTTTGTTACCGGGGACAACCCTGAGTTGATACTGCCTTTTAAAACTTAACGGTACATCGTTGCTCTAGAATTGTTCAATTTCAGTCCTCCAGTGCAACTTGATAAAGAGTTTTGTGCTCAAAAGAGCCTTTCCTAAGTGTATAAACATGTCAATACCCTACAACATTACCTCTGTATTTTACCCCTTAAAGCAGTCTTCCTGGGGCCTCTGAGGCGTTAAAACCCAGGAGCTTCCGGGGGTACAAGTACAAGATCTGATCTTGGCATTTCTGTTGTCTTCAATTTAGGTGGCATACAATGTATACATTTCAGTCAGAAAATCAAGAAATTTAGCTGGGTTTAGAGTTTGTCAATTGTCACTCGGTACACATACTGCTATATACGAAGTTCATGCCGCTTCTCGTTTTTGTCACCTTTAAAATGGCCACCGCAAGACTTCCGGTTGCTTCAATTTGTCAATACCGACGCGTTTACGTGCACGTCTTACTTCCAGTTATGTAGATCAGTGGTATATATAAGAGAACATTGAATCTGCTGTGCTATGTGGAGAGGATATTTCTGTGGAGTTAGTTAGATAGAGTTTTACGGCCCAGTTTCCAACCTATTGGTTCAAGTCGAGCCGACCACGGCCTTTTTTCCAGTTGTGGCTCACTGGCTTGTTTTCCCTACTCCATTGCTTATGCGGAGCATCACGCACAATGGCAGTAGGTTCCTTTTTTAGAGTCTTTGGTATGACTCGACCTGGGAAGTGACTCGACCTGGGAAGCGAACCCGGGCCTTCCGCGTGAGAGGCGGATACTCTTACCGTTAGACCAAACACGCGGTCGATATTTCTGTGGAACGCGAGTCAGGTCGCGACACTGGATCTGGGTTTATTTGGGTTTATTTGTTGAATGAAAAAAGAATATGAGAAACGTCTCACAATTTCTTATAACAAAAATTTTGAGAAATGGGAAAAGGCCATATGACGATTTTTTTCAAATTTCCCCAATTTCATCAAATTTCCCCAAAATATTTTCCGGGGGGGGGGGCAACTTTCCCTCAGTAGCTACGCCACTGGCAGTCGGCGATGGCGTCTGAAAGCTGTGAGTTTGTAAAAATCAGTGGTGACGCCAGAGTTTCAAAATAAGGAGGGGAGACAAATCGTGGGCAAGGAAAATATTGAGGGGCAAACTTATTTTCCAGCGCAGCGCAACATGAACAGAGGGCTACTGCGCAGGTGTTATTAAACTTAAGTAAAAATTAAACTATAGGGAGGTACTGCAGCTCATTTGATAACGTATATCACGTATATTCGGAGCAGGGAGGTGTCGAAGGAGATCCAAAGAGACTTTTTCTTTGAGCCCTAAATAATTGCCGAAACTAATCTTTTTTTGTGTTGTCCTTTATGACTCAATATGCTTAACAGGTGTTTTGCGCTCATTGGCATCAAATTGGTCAATAGCCAGGATCATTGAGATCGTTGTCAACAGACGGTCGTTTGAAATATCGGGACAGTGAACTCCATGCCCTGCAGTTCTATAATCCCCAAATAAAGGATTTAGGTTCCACCTAGCATAAATCAAACTTTTCGTTCGATGGATCTCCGTCTAATTATACCTCCCTGCTCTGAGGTTTTAGCATATCTCTCAGAGATACTATATTTACCTTTTTCGATAAACCTAACTCCTAACTGACCTAACTTTGGGGGGGGGGGGGGGACAAGTCAAGGCGGCAGAGACAAAAATTTTAGGGGGACGATGGTTTTATGGTTGATACACAGTTTTCAACTTGTCCATTTATCCCCCCGCCGGCCCCATTCAGCCTCCGCCCAACTAACGCAGTTCTACCGTGATGTTAGTTTCTCGTTACGCCCTGAAGAGACAGTTTTGGAAACCCGCCCTTCTTTTCGGAACTGGATGGGAGGCTGTCTCACTGGAGAAAAAACCCAGACCAACTGTTAAGTCATTATAAGTAAAATTGGGGTGGATTGTGTGTATGGTCAGGGCAAACCTCCGACTCTAAATACCTCCAGTAATTCAAGTTGCCTCACTCCAAAGATTGGATTTTTTTGTTCAAAATATCCTCACTTTTTAACAAATACACAGAGAGTAATGTAGTGTGAGCACATTGTGTCAGATTCCTTTAGTTCTCGTTATAACCGAACATCCCTTCTTCTTCTGTTGGAATGTTGGAATATCTCTCTCTCTGTAGATCTCACTTACGCTACATAATATGTAGGGCATCAAAATATTTCTTGCAGAGGCATAAAAATTATAAATGTATTGAAGGCAATGCCATATTGGAAGGCAACAACAGCCGTCCCAACCTTATTATAAAGTAACGGCTGAATCTCACAATTTTCTCCTTATTTCTTCATAGTAGGCCAATCTACATAATATTTAAGGACTTCATTATTGCATTTTTAAATGTCAAACAGTTACTACAGGTCGTTTTCACATTTGAGAAGGACAAATACTGCGATATGACTCCCAAGTGCCAACCATAAAAACATGACAGTCTACCACACTATTTCAAGTTGGGTTGTCGGACTGTATTTCCTCTAGTTTAATGTGATGACCTCACAGATTTCCCACAATGCACTGGGGCCTACTATCTCACCAAAAAGGACTATACTTTGAAGATTCATTCTTTCTAATGCTATTGCTCCTGATGAAGGGTTTTGTCTCCTAAAAAAAGAGGAACTCAAGTTCTGCATATTTAGAATTCAACTGAAGTTAGGCTATAGTACCTCCGGGAACTTAATCCCTATATGGCTAAGGAAAGCTAAGAATTGTCTATGACCCTGCCCAAATCAGAAGTTGACGGCCACATAACCTTACAGTCAAAAAGAGTAATAGTTACTCCCTGCCCTGCAACATAATCCCTTGCTGTGATATGGATAAACATCTGGGTACAAGCAATGACACGGACAGCAGTCGGGCACTACCGGTATATGTGAAAATCGTTAAAGGGTCAAACCTCTCACCCCAAACTACAGTTTTGGTACCCGGGTATCAAAATTCTCAATTGGCTTAGCTTTTTGATTGACAGTTAATTCAAACAATGCAGAGTGCCAAAGCTTATATTACACAGCATGAACGGTACTGAGAGTGTTTTGATTATATAAATTGAGTCTTTCATACTCTCCCTGAAGCAATAAACTGAGATTTTGTCTGGATGAGGATGAATTTCTGGCAATTGTGGGAGGGGCTTCAGTAAGAAGGTTAGGAGAATTGGTACTGTGTGGGGCGAGAGAACAGGGCCTTTAACAATGCCTGACTCCACATATATCGAAAAGTTTTGTACAAAAACGATCATTTGATTGGTTCATTTTACACCAAAATTTCTAAATTGTTCTGATTAAGGTAAGCTTAATCAGATATGATTCGAAATGATATGTCTAGGTGAAAACAACCCATGAAACGCCGATTTTCATTCGGAATACATGATTTTTGACGATTTCAAAATTTTGTGAAGTCATAATTTGGGGGAAATTCTCCAAAACAATGCGTCATTTCATGTCACACAGACGCTGTTTACGAAAAAATCATAGATCCAAATAAAACCAACTCTTTTCTTCCTGCTACCTATGTCATGCAGCTACCACACACGCGTTTAGCCATTTCGATATATTTGTGGTTAGAAGCGGCAGGCGCGAAGCCAGGATTGTGTCATGGGGAGGGTTGTGGTGTCATGGGGAGGGGGCACGATATGAGGGGAAATTCCACATGCTCACTTAATCACTAAGGGGCCCACAGCCATGAAAATCCCGTCATATGTCCTCAAATATACAACTTTTCGTGTTGACATGGTAACAACTTTGAACTTTGTTGGGTGGGAGACTTTTATTTTCACTGGTTCTAGTTGTGATAGGAAGTATTCAATAAAGGGGAAATTCCCAACGGATGGCGGCAAACAGTAAGCTTTATAGGAAGATTAGCATTTTGCATGATGCCTTACTGCTGCAGAAAGATCTGGATAGGTTATTTTCTTGGTCTCAGACTTGGCAAATGTCTTTTAATGCGGATATGTGTAAAGTCCTTCACTTTGGCCCTAAAAGTTTTAGCTATGGTTATAACATGAATGGTAGTGTTTCAAGTAATGTCACCTTCGAGAAAGATCTGGGTGTTGTAATTACTGAGGATTAAAAGTCATCAAGGCAGTGTGCCATTAGGAAGTTTTGTTTCTCCCATAGAGTTGTCAACGAGTGGAATTGTCTGCCAAATTGGGTAGTTAACTCCAAGTCAGTTCACTGCTTAAAGGTTAACATTGACAAGTTCTTCCATAACTGTGGTAGAATCTGATTGTTTTGGGCCGTTGTCTCGGTTTGGTGGTTTGACTTTTGATTAGGGTTTGGACTTCAGGGCATCTTATGTTATGTTATGTTATATGTTATGTTATGTTATGTTATGTTATGTTATGTTATGTTATGTTATGTTATGTTATGTTATGTTATGTTATGTTATGTTATGTTATGTTATGTTATGTTATGTTATGTTATGTTATGTTATGTTATGTTATGTTATGTTATGTTATGTCATGTTATGTTATGATATGTTATGTCATGTTATGTCATGTTATGTTAATTCCACTCAGGTACTGTCCTTCAGGCTTGGAATAAAAGATAACAAAACGAAAAACATAATGTGAAGTGATATGGTGATGATACTAGAGAGAGTGCGTATCAAGAGAAACACTAATAGAGCTTATATACGAATCTCCCAAATGTGAGCTACCCACCTTTGCTTACACAGCTGATACTGTACTGTGTGTGACTCGGTTCGGTGTGCATGGGCATAATGACACAGACAACTAACTGCAGTATAGTTGTACAGTACAGTAGTAGTGTACAGAAGTCGAAGCGTATGACATACATTGCTCTGCATGGATTAAAATGACAGGTTGAGATTATCAAGTGTAACCCTTTTGTCGCCTTGTAAGACCAAAAAAATGGCCAGCACACCAGGTAAGCCGAATTAGCAGATCACTGCATTGAGAACTCAGAACACGCTCTTCATCCTTATGACCCTATCTTTGTGTTTTTTTCTTTCAGACGAGGAAACGAAGGATAGGCTCCTTCGAGGGGTCAAAAAAGAGGTAAGTACTGCAGTAATGTAGAACATAGACCTAGCCTAGGCCTACAATCCTCGACAAAAGTACATGGGACAAAACCCGCTCCCCGTATCAATGTTGAAGTTTCAGGACGCCTTGGGCTGCCGCAACATTGAATGGGGGAGTTGGGCGATGGTGTTCCGTACATTGCTTGTTTTGCTTGTTTTGTCCCATCATTTTTGTCGAGGATTGTCGGAAGCCTGTACAAATGTACATGAAGAAGTTTTCGGTCATGGGCAACATAATGACAGTTGGTGAATAAAGGTTGTGTACTTTGAAAGGAGTGATTAGAAGACAAATGTCACGGTGTTAGCATTATGAAGAACAATTGCTGCATGACAAGACAACAAAAGCGGCTGTTAAATATTTCACGGTGAAAAATGTAACTTATCATGCATTACGGACTTCTGTCCATATTCGGTTTTTCTAATTAGGATCGGAAAATGATCAAAATAAGGTACCCATGACTGGTTTAACGTCGTTTATTTTGTCATTAACCTTTTCAGAGGACCCGTTGGCGCAGGGAACCGAAGGGAGGGGGGAGGGGACGCTTTCAAACCAGAAATATTTCTCGGGGAGGTGGGCAGATCAAAACAACTTTGAGGGGAGGAGGAACAGATATTGCAGATAAAATACAGGACAAACGTGGCGTTTTAAATTTTTGAAACTGAACTGCTACAGAAAGCTCCGAAAGTAGGCTTTATAACGCTTAATTTATTCTTTATCCCTATGTAGAACTCGTCACTGCTCCCCATTACTAAGAATTTTTAATTAGCGCCACGGTTTACCGTTGACGTCACCACGATTAACCATTGACCTACACACTATTTCAATGGCTGTCGAGGGTTAATCGTGCAAATAGAAGATCTCTCTATTTATAGGGAACTTTCATTGTGCAAAAATGGTTAACTGTTTCATTTTCGAGAAATCTTGACGTTAATTGTCACGTTCACTACCCCCAATGCTTACATATATAATTTCGTCTTTAACCAGATTGTAGTTTGAATCATCATTCAATGTTTATTTATGAGAAAAAAGAGAATTTTGTGGTTAACCGTTGGGTATACCGTGGAATACGTTACCCCCAACCCCTAAAACGAAAAATAACATGGAAAAACTTCATTGTTTTTTCCCCATTACAGTGCATGAAATTTCCAGTGTAAATTAAATCTCTCACCAGGCAGAGTACTATTTCCCCCTCCCCCTTCCTCGTATGAGCTACTTGAGGAAGACAAATCTTTATTCGAGCGCCCATCACTAATCTAACACGCCAGTATACTGGTCCGACAAATTCAACTGCTACTACTTTCCTGTAGCTTGAAAAGTAAAAAGGCAACTATACTCGTTTCAGAGCATTTAAAACGAAAATTTGGAAATTCCTATACCTTTGTACAGGCTTCCGACAATCCTCGACAAAAGTACATGGGACAAAACCCGCTCCCCGTATCAATGTTGAAGTTTCAGGACGCCTTGGGCTGCCGCAACATTGAATGGGGGAGTGGGGCGATGGTGTTCCGTACATTGCTTGTTTTGCTTGTTTTGTCCCATCATTTTTGTCGAGGATTGTAGGCCTATGCCGCATAACACACTATACTGGATAGGAAACCTAACGTTACTGTCATAGCTTGCCTTACTCCTTAGTTCTAACGAGTAACGTTAGCTAACACAGATAAAATAAATTATAACCTAGGCAACGCGCAATTAATAAAGAATAGACCTTGCTTGAAGCATATGGTGTCGATATAAAAAGGGAATGACACATTTGTAAACCTAACAACTAGATTTGGTAAGAGCTTTATTTACCATTGTCTGCTACTATGTTCTGCAACCACCTATGTATGTGGCATCAGTAGTCACATGCTAGCATAACATTACGATCAATCATAGAAATAGAAATCCCTCATTCCATATACTAGGTGACTTTAATTTTAGGCTCATTGACTGGGAGACTAGATTGAATAAGGAAAATGAGACCTGTCTCACCAGCAGTAATGGTCAACTCCTTGTTGACATTGTTGATGATTTTGCCGCAGATCAACTTGTTAAATTTGCCACTAGAGGTAACAATACTCTTGATTTAGTCATTTTAAATACTCCCAACCTGTACTCTGAAGTCAGCAGTTTAGACCCATTTAGTGATCATGACATTATCTTTTGTAAATTGAGGTGCTTTTCCCCTAGGCCTAAGCAACCACGTAGACACATCCGACAGTATTCCAAAGGGGATTATGACACTATGAGGTACGAAACCAGAAATTTCGCCACTGGTTACTTAAATGGCAGACAAGATAGTCGTACTATTGAAGAAAACTGGTTCCTCATTAAGTCTTTTCTCGAGAGAACTGTGAAAAAAAACATCCCGTCCAAACTTTCTAAAACTAGGAAATCTCTTCCCTGGGTCACTGATTATATCTTTAGGATGATAAAGAGAAGGAACAGACTTCATGCTTTGTACAAGAAGACTAACAAATTATTTTTTTACAATAAGTGGGTTGACCTTCGCGCTAGTATTAAGAAGGAGGTGTTCAATTCTCATAGGAAACACATTAACGGCATGATAGATGCCATTACTCATGACTCCAAACCCTTTTGGAGGTATATTAATGGTCAGAGGAAAGATAATCATAGTATCCCCCCCTTACAGGTCTGTGGTAAAATAGCTAATAGTGATAAGGATAAGGCTGAAGCCTTGAATAGCCAGTTCAGTAGTGTTTTTACTAGAGACTCCTTTGACTCTGTCCCTCTACAGAGAAGACCTATCTGTAGTAGAATGGCTGATATTTCCATCTCTACATTTGGGGTTGAAAAGTTGTTGCAAAACCTTAAGATTAGTAAGGCCATGGGTCCTGACAATATACACCCATGGGTTCTTAGAGAGCTTGCTACTGATCTTGCTCCAATGATCAGTCATCTTTTCCAGCAATCAATCAACAGTGGTCAAGTCCCCAAGGACTGGAAAAAGGCAAATATCTGTCCAATTTTTAAGAAGAATGATAGCTCTTTCCCATCCAACTATCGCCCTGTCTCTCTTACTTGTATATGTTGTAAGCTACTTGAGCATATTATCAGCTCAAATATGATGGGTCACTATCAAGCGAATAACAGACTTTCCTCTAAACAGCATGCATTTAGAAAAAATCATAGTTGTGATACACAGTTACTGTCCGTTGTGGACGATTGGACCTCCGCCTTAGATAAAAATAAACAAGTTGATATCTTCATCCTGGACTTTGAGAAGGCTTTTGAAACAGTTCCTCATGAACTACTTAAGACGAAGTTATTCTCCTTGGGGGTGTCTAGGCAAGTCATAAATTGGATTGATAACTTTCTTACTGACCGTTCACAATCAGTTGTTGTTAATGGTACTAGGTCTGCTTCTGCTCCAGTCCTTTCCAGTGTTCCTCAAGGGTCTGTCCTTGGACCAGTACTTTTCTTGTCTTATATTAATGATATTGTCAGTGCTGCTTCTTCTGAAGTTAGGTTGTTTGCCGATGACTGTGTTTGCTATAGGGTCATCAATAATCCCAGTGGCTGCAGTGAGTTACAGAAGGACATTATAAACTTGGGCCAGTGGGCCAAAACTTGGGGTATGAGATTCCACCCGGCAAAGTGTAATGTTATGTCTGTTACTAGGAAGCATAACCCAATAATCTATAATTATACTCTTAATGGGGCTAATCTGACGAGGGTTGATTCAATTAAGTATCTGGGGGTGACTATCACTAAGAATCTCAGCTGGGGCAAACATATCCAACTTGTTTGTAATAAGGGAAATCAGATCTTAGGCCTATTATGCAGGAACCTCTCATTTTGTTCCAAAGATGTCAAATTGGCGGCCTATAAAGGTTTACTAAGGCCCTTGTTGGAGTATGCTTGTTCCGTCTGGGATCCACATCAGATTTCACTCCAAGATAGATTGGAGGGAGTACAAAAAAGATTTGCTAGGTTTATATCCAGCGAGTACTCCCGAGAAGTTGGCTCTATGACGGCACTTCTCAAAGATCTAGGTCTAGATACTTTGTCTGACCGCCAGAGACATTGCGGACTTATAATTTTTGCCAAAGGTATTTATGGCCAAGCTAACATCCCTCTGTCTAATCTGTGTAAACCTACGCGTTGCTCTCGTAACATGCATGCTTTGCACTTTCGCCCCCCCCTCTGCTAGGACTAATTGTTTTAAGTACAGTTTTGTCCCTAATGCTATTCGGGATTGGAATAACCTCCCAGAGAGTCTTATTGCGGGGGCCATAAGTCACCCAAAGCCAGTGGATTTCATTACGAACTCTTTGAGGGCCTGACTGGTCACACGGCACGTACGCGGTGTATAAATGTCCTTTTGGATGTCTCACGGTCTTGAAGAAGAAGAAGAAGACTAGCGCAACAGGGACTGGTTCTGCGAGTATTGAAGCACATGGGATAGTTATTGTCATAATGATAGTCACACTTTCATAGGTCAAGTATAGTTTATACGTCACGACAACATAATTTTCCTTAACACTTCTTGAATATTTCACTATTCAAAGATACATATTTTGACTTTGTCCAACAGTTAGGGTCACACAGATCCCATGTGAGGGTTAAAAGTACAGAGCTTTGTATCGTAATAGGATGTAACATTACGGTGTAAATAAAATAAAGGTAATAGTTGGCCGAAAAGCCTTGACAAATGCTAAGACTGGTATAGTGTCTGCAATAGTGCAACTCATGACTAATTGTGTAAAAGCCTCAGCCTTGTTATACTAGCCTTCTCTTCTGAGTCTAAGAATAGGATACAACGGTGCAGTGGTGGCACAGGAATGTTAGTTGGGCATAGATAGATGAGATATAACGCTACACTAACATGAATGTGTAAGCCTATAGAGTCAGGGAGCAGGGGGGTGTAACAATATTGAAATGCACGGTTTGATTTTCTTGGTTGTCTGATTGTTTGGGTCAACTAAAATTCCATAGGGACAACCAAAAGGTGGAAGTTGGTTGTCCGATGGACAACCATTTTTCTCTCACAAAGAATTATATTCCAGCAGCTTGCTTTTATCTGAATGAAGAAGTATGCTGTATATGCTGACTGATCAACTCGTTGCAAAATTTTCCATCATAGTTTCACACTTCAAAAGCCTTTGTCTTGCAAAAATTGTATCTTTTCATTCTTCCAGACCAATTATACGTAAATGCAATTACTGTTTTGTGCTGTAATTGGTCAAAAAATGTTTTGGACAGCCAAATTTTCTTTAGGACAACTAAAAATATGGAATTGGTTGCCCAAGGACAACCACAAATTTTTCTGAAAATCGAGACCTGAAATGGGTTGTATACACCATATATACAACCCCTTGGCCTTGGAAGACCGCCAAAAAGTGTTATACTGTAACTCCTACCTCATTTGTCAACAAATCACCCTCAGATTTCCTTGTAAGTGCAGTCATGTGACACTATATGTGGTTGGCTGAGAGTGAGATATTTACATTGGTCATTATATATGCTAAGGCAGGCCTTTTTTTAATGCATTCACAAGGTCCTATTGCTATTAAAAGGATGAAATTTCAGTTTTGTAACAGTTTGGTGTTGATATCTGCTGCCAGGAATGATTCAGATCTGCCACACTTTGAAGGACAGGATCATGTGATCTTATCCAAAGTTTTCAAAATTTCAAGATTAATGTTAAATTTATTGTCATTTGTTCAATCTTTGCCAGATATTGGCCAGTAGACATAGTCTGCCTTAGATCAACACTGATATGAACAAGTTTTGAAAATTAACGATCAATAAAACTTAAAAACTTAAAGAAAAGTGAGTGGGTATCTTTCTTCAAATATATTTTTTCTCCAAAGACTGAAAATTTACATTTAGGCCCTGTGACATTTTGTATTCATTTTGCTTTAGTATTCTGCTAGTAATTGTTTACATTACACTTGGTTATGTGAAGCTGCACAGTTAAAGTGCATTCAAGTCTTTACTTAACCTATTGTAAAAGTCACTTTTCATCTCCAAATAACTCTTTGCTCCCCTTCATTTGAAAAAAAAAGGAATGTTGGATGTGGTGAAAAAGATCATTCATTGCAAGTGTGGTACACTATTAAAAATGAGTGAATTTTTGAAGTTGTGAGGAATCCTGGGTTGTCCCCAGCCTGCATACAGTAGCATTTCTTCTTTTTTAAGTGATGCATTCAAGGACTGTGTACAGATTAGGGAGTAATACACAGTACTGTTCAAGGACTATACTGGCTAATGATATCCCTAATCAACCTAACAAAGGCAACAAAGAATACAATTGATACAATACAATTGCAGCAGCCAATCAAGAAACACCTTGTTAAACAATGCATGTCTTGGTTCATTGCTCTGTATGTTTCTTTAGCATATACATCTGTAATATTTTGGACTGGATTATGGACCCCTCATTAAACATATGTTCCAGATATGGTAGCCTAACAATTATATCCATATTTTCAAAATGGCTGCCGTTTACATCCTGAGATCACAGGTCAATTGAAAGTGACCTCATTTGGAGTTGGTCAAATACAGTGCAGTTACTGTAATGTTCTGCTTGTTGCAATGTGTCATCACACTAGTACTACAGTGCTTTCATAATTTAGCCTACCTCAGAAAAAAAACCAGAAAATACCCCCCTCAACCATAGTACTACATGGACAACCGAAAGTAATAAGTTGGTTGTCATACAGACAACCTCTTCTTTGAGCATGAGAAAAGACCAGTACCATGTACTGATTGAATCTTTTAACTTTTATTATCAGACTTTGACTCTTGTTCCTCAAACATCACGTACTGTAGGCCTACGTGCATGAACACATTGAATTCCAGCAACAATATGACTGCCATATCTCAGGCACTTGCAAAGTCACACTGTTTGAAGTTGTGTGGAAAATATTTAGGACAACCAATTGTCCATGAGGACAACTTAGTGGAATGGTTGCCCTATTGACAGCTGTGAAATTTTCTGAAAGTCAAAGCCTGCTTGTATAAAGGTGCACAATCAGTTGAGGGCCTTATGAGAATGTTGGCTTTGAAATCTAAGTGTACATTTCAAGGCATTGTAGATTTTGGGGTGGAACTAACAAAGCCTGTAAGTTGTGGAAAGTTTGTGAATTTTAACTTGCCACTGAGGCCTCAAAAAGTCTTCCGGAACTACATACCTGAAATTACTCAAAACCCAGGTCTTTTTTCCCTGGACCCCCACCAGGGACACTTGGGCAGGCCACTGGACTCCAGTTTAGATGTGTTTTGCATGTACTTCTGTGATGACCTTCCTTTTCAGTTTGATACTCTGCAGTAAGCCATCACTGTGTCTTTTGTCACATTATGAATGTTAGAGGCTGGATAAAAATGAAAGGCACTTTGTTAAGAGAGCATACTATCTATAAATGAGTGTCAGACCTACAGCAGGAAAACTTAACTAGTGTTATAATTAAGTTTTAGACATTCATGGGCTGATAGTTAATTCAAATATGGCTCTGGGATGATAGGTGTATCACTAGGACACAATAAATTGAACCAGCTAATCTTAACTTTCCCTAAGGTTGCAAATTTGTTTGCTGTCTAGAAAGTTTTAAGTTGTCAAATTAACTTACATATAGTACTGTACATTTTTAGTACCATAAAGGTTTTCCCCTCAACCCTAGAAGACATTTTGGCATCTTTGATACTGCACCTTGTCTGGACTTGCTTAATTATCTTCACCTTGCCATACCCCCCTACCAAGTTCCGTTCACCTTCCCATACCCCTTCCCCCTAATAATGTTCAAGTTCAACAGGACATTGCTCAGGGTTATGTATTCTCATACTGTGCCTGCACTATTGTTGTTCAACACACTGTATTGTACATAAATGAACAGCTTGTCACACTGAGCAGAATGTACATAAATGTTTTTTTTATTTTCTTAATTCCTGGCTAATAATATGCACTCCCGATTGATACTAAATTTGCTTGTATAGCTAATAATTGTGTCAATTACAAAACTTGAAAGTTCTCATCAATTGTCATCAGGTTGGAATGTATTAGTAAAACATGGTGTTGCACCTGTGCTATTTCAATAGTTGATAGAGTATCTGTGTAAACAGAAGCTGTAGGAAGTATAGGACAAGTTACAGACTAAATATTGATTTTAAAATTGTTAACTCGCAGTGACACATGTTTGTACCTTTGACAGTCTTAAAATGTGGCATATACCATGTATTGGTTTTAAAAAGGATGGTAGGGTATGACCAGTAAATTACCAACAGTTATGTTGGATTACACAGGTACCTGGGCATCCTATCTCCTAGACTCTAGAGCTGTGGGGGGGGGGAGGGGGAAGAGGCTAAAGGGAGTGTTCCTTCCCCTAGATTTTGGGGCAATATTAACGTAAGGATTGGACAAATGCGCAACCATGTTTTTTGCAGCACAAATGCCTTCTTTTTTTAAAAATTCATCAAAGGGTCAAATTTTTCACCCAATTACACTAAAAACAAAAATATTTAAGCCGGAGTTACGGCAAATCCAACCAAACTACAACTGTGCATGTCTTTAAGAAATTTATACGAATGTAAAAGCCTTTCATGTAGGCTGTATGCATTACTCATGACACGCATATGCACGCATATGCCGAATAATTGGTTCTTATCAGCGACCCCAAAGCTTATAGATCATTATCAGTTTACATATCCCAGTAGCGCAACTAGCAGTTAATAGTTGTAGAGAGCATTCAAGGTACAGCAAAAGCAACAGTGAATGTCACATTGTTTATTACAAACGATGAAATAGATTGAGATTTTTACAATCTCATTTCTGTGTTACCCACCTATTTGCTTTGTCAGTTTGGAAAGATTTAACTGTTTCCATTCATTTTGAAGTGATTTTCATAAGGTCAAGTCGTCAAAATATTACCAACGGGCTGTACTTGTGAACTTTGTTCCAGCCAACTTTTGCATGGTTAAGTCGGTGGAACTTTTCCATTGAGTTAACTGTGTAGGTAATTCCCAAAATTACGTCATTCCAACGATTTGCGCATGCAAGTTAACACAAATGCTGGTGCGCACAGCTAACCTGGATTTATGTGAGACTACACATTAAGCTTGCATGGCACTTATCGTGCCTCTGTATACATGTACATTCATGTGAATACAGAAAGCTGCTGGTGAATGTACCAACAGACAGTATGCTAGATTGATGCTCTGTAATTATACTGTAAGGGAGGGTGTGAGGCTGCTTTAGGAGGGTATGACACTATTTCTCAGTGAATAGGGAGCTGCAACTTGACCCTTGCAAAACTTTTAGCCACACAGGCAGTATACAGGTAGGGGGGAAGTAGAGGCATACCTGAACAGTTAACTATTAATAGGCAACAGGGAGGCAACCAAAACAAAAAAGTGCATTCCATGCATGAAATGACAAAACCACAAAACTAAATATTTGCAAAGCAACAAGTGAAGTGAAAATGAACATCAAGTTCCTCAAGGTTTTACAGGCTGAGGACCCATGTGCTTGTTGATGTGTGTCTGATCCAAAGGAGGATCCAGTTGGAGGTGGGATGATGAAACAGACTTGCATTGAAAATTTTAATTTAGTGGCTGATCATGATAGTATCCCAAAAGCTGGCACTTCTAATGAGGAACTGATACTTGAATACCTCAGTATGCAGGACTTGCAAATGAAAGAGTGAGCATGCCCAATAGAATGGTATGTTCATGGAATCGCCCTGTATTCTGTAAAACATGTATACCAGATCATCTAAAACCCTATCATGCTGCAAGGATTACCATTTAAGAGTGTGGGAGATTTTTTTTGAAAGATCTTTAGTTGAGCTACGGCATAATAGTAGTGATTCAGTACAAACTGTGCTGTGAGCCTTGAAACTGCTTGAATTTTATCTGGTCGCTTTGTCATTCTGTCAACAGTACATTACACACAGGGATTCTGCCAGAAAAAAAAAAAGGGGGGGGGGCAGGAGGGGGAAAGATTTATTACTGCAAAACCTGCAGTCAAAATTGATGGTGACCTTGGCTAGAGCTACATGCGGGTTCAGCAAGCCAGAGTTTACATCAATTGGCCCTACAGTATAAGGTACATGTTTCGAAGAGTTTTAAGTAAAGACTATGGTATTCATGTAAGTTGAAACATTGGTGTAAAGGTGTCCTCTTCTTAAATAAGACACCAAGATACTTACACTTTTATATTTTTTGTGGAAATGGGGGGGGGGGGTACCCTATTCTGGAAAGGGTGAGGGGGAAACCCCCCTTTGATGAGAACCATTTCACAAGATTGGTTTCTAATCTCTAGAGTAATGCAGTGCACCTAATTGCTCTTATCATTTTCCACAGGAATTTCATGTAACACTATTTCCCTATGCTTACTTCCTGATTTTCCCACATGGTTCTTTTCTTCACCCGACACAGAGAATTTCATGTAACTCTCAATGCTATCTTTTTTTTTTTTGCCACCAACCCCACTTCCCCCCCTACACTCAAAAAAGGGGATACACTGTAAAATAAGATACAGATTTAAACTTCTAAGTTTTGATAAACATGCTTAATTTACTTGATAAGGATATTTAATCATTTATGCAACTATCCTGTACAGCTCTCAGAATTTGCAAGTTCAGTTTCTTGCAATGGAAACTGCATGGTGACCATGTCCATCACCATCTTTGATTTATAAGGAAGAAGCAACCCATTACTTGCTGTCCACCATTCTGGGAAAAAAAAAAAAAACATAAATAGTGCAATACCTGCTCGCGAGTTTTGTAATGTCATTTAGCATGGTGTTGAGTATGTGAAAGAACAACAAGTAAAACCTTGTTCTTACATGCATGTAGAAGACGGAAAATGTACCCTCCTTAAATTCATTACTTATTTTGGACTACTGTACATAGCTGGCATACTGGTAGGAAATGTGTACAAAGATACAGATCTCAGGAAATTTCCTATTTTTTCCTGGTTTTAAAAAAATTGGAAGTCTAATTGGACAAAAACTTTATTACATGAACCTTCTTAAAGGTAGTGTGACACCAAAATAACAGAGTTGGGTATTTGATGTAAAAAGCATTAAAAACCAAGAAAATTGCTGAAATTTCCATCGAAATCGGTTAAAAATTGACCATTTTACAGGTTTATTTCTGATTTGCACTTAATCATGCATAAATATGAGCTTAATATGTAAATCTTGTGATGTTATGGGAGGGACATACCATATATGGTTAATGCTATCCTTTGTTTTTGCAATCTTCATTTCAAGGGCAGTTGTAACATTAGTGTTTCCTGAATGGTTTATTTTGAAAGTTGAAATTTTGTCCTTGAAAATCATCAGTATCAATAACCAAGCTATAAACTGTCTGATGATTAATTAAGAGATAATTAATATAGAGTTAACAAAAGAAATGTCAACACTGTGCAACACTCAACATCACCATTTTTGCATAACCAACAAGTTGCTCCAGAAACATTCAAACTTTGAAGAGGTATATCTTGAGAACGGTAAAAGATATTGACATAATTTCAACAGATTCTTATTTAGAAGAACTTGTTCTGTAACTACCAAGTAAATTCAGTGTTTTTTGCTGACCTGTCACACTACCTTTAAAAATCATAAAAACATACTACTTAAAAGGGTAGCCCTACCGCCATAATCCACTTCCCCAGGCTGACAGTTTCCCAGAAATTGATTATACTTTGCTGATCTCTTTCTGTGGGAGTCTATTTCTTGCTCAAGTGAAGTTTGTGCATTCCCGGAAATTGTTAATACTTTGCCTATCTCTTTATGCGGGAGTCTATTTCTTGCTCAAGTGAAGTTTGTACATGCAATGCACTTCATTGCTTACCTGTAAAAATAATACAGTGATGTTAGTGCATATATTTTGAACAGAATGTACCATTCAAAGTTCATGTGAGAGCAAGCTGTACTGTAACATTATAGTCATTTGGAACTCTTTAAAATATTTTTTGTACTGCCAGATATAGGCTATCCTTTGATAATTATGTTATTTCATACTTAGTGAAATTGATACTATTATTGTGAGACGTATTTACAGTCATATTTGACAATACTAAAACTTAAAGTATTTTTCATGACTTGTTGGTGATTGACTAATCTATTATATTGAGATTCATGTTGGCTGTACTTTATGTTGAAGTTCACCTTCTAAGTCATGACCTTCTGGTTACATCGTGACAAGATTGATTACGTAACAACAAATTCTACTACGTCTCTGAACCAGGTGTAGAAGTGCATACACGCATGTAGTGTGCAGGCATAGCATGATCTGATGTCTAATTTAGCCAATCACAGAGTTATATTTTATCTTATGCAGATGACTTTACCAGATTGATCAATTTGCGTTAATAGAGCATTTGCGCGGGCTCTAGTAATTTTAGTTATGCAGAGCTCGTAGTGTTATTCGAGTTCGGTGGATTCGGCCCGTCAACTCATCCAGACCTGTATTTAGGACTCACGCATATAATAAGCATTATAATTCTTATTTCCCCTTAGATTTAGATCCAGAATTGTTCAACAAAGTGTTGTAATAAAATTATTGTGAACCATCAAAGGACCTGTCTTTCCGTTTAATCCAGTCTTTCGCCTTACTTATTGCTTGGATATGGTAAAACTTTGTGTGAGGTCAGCACGCTACAGAGCAACTCAACAATAGGCCGTAGTACATTATCACATCTTTTGGTCAGGAGGATAAAAAGTGACAAAAGGTACTGTATAGATTGGTGACATATAAAATATTTAGACAATATTAGCAGTAAGTACTGTATGTTTGAAAGGCTAGATATAATGCATGGACTTCCTATACATGGACAGAGCATACAGCATGGTACATTGTTGCTACTGTAGTGTGAAAAAAAGTGCACCAAGATGTCCATCTGCTATGGTTTTGTGTGCAAGTTTGGACTTGCTCAAGTAAATCAACAGATTTTTGCAAGAAAGTTGAAATATTTTGGAAATAATGCAAGGCAGGCCTCCATTTTAGAAAAATTTATAGTTGTCCTTCGGGCAACCACACTAATTTTAGGTGTCCACAAGGAAGTTAGGTTGTCTGGAACATTTTTCTCACAATTACAAAAGAGTAATTGTGTTCATTTATTGATGGTCTTTGTATTCAAGAATAAAGAGATGTAATGATTGAGAGAAAGATACACTTGAAGTCTGAAATATGGTATGAAGGAAAAAGTTGAATTGGTTGATCAGTCAGCAGTATAACTTCTTCAATCTGAGAAAATATGGTTGCTCATTGGACAACCAACCTTTAACTTTTGGTTGCCTGCAATTAAATTTTAGTTGTCCTAGACAATCAGACAACCATGAAAATCAAGTCCTGCAAGGCATTTTCAAAATCACTACATGTATTACAAATATGATATTGTTACTCATTCAAGTGGAACTTTTGTTTAAAATAATACACAGTCGTCAAATCATACAAATTACGGCTTGGATGGCCATCTTGGTGTGCCTTTTTTGTCCCGGTAGGTGGTGACAATCTATGGATAGGACGTATGTGTTACATGTTCTGTCTATATGAAGTCTGTGATATAACCACATTGAACTAGTGTTACATTGACATCATTCATCATTTTACTGCCCTCTTTTAGGTGAAGCAAATTATGGAAGAGGCTGTCACAAGGAAATTTGTACATGAAGACAGTGGAAGTATTATATCGTTGTGTGGTAAGTACTGAATATCATACACACATAATTGACTGTCATTGAACTAGTGAAGGTTCTTGCAGAATACAATACCTGGAAAGCCATATACTTTAAATTTTGTGGAGTCTTGGAAAAGTCCTGGAGATTTTCACGTTGATATCATTCCATTGTCACTGCTTGTAAGGGGCCATAAAAACATGTTTATTTCCCAGAGAAGGAGGAGAATTATTTCTCAGGAAGAGAGTCAAATTTAACCCAATTTTCCCATTATTTTCATGTAGGGAAAAGGAATATTTCCCTTCCAATTGCCAAAAATTTTTTCCAGATGCCTAAATTCCCCACGAAGGAGCATCTCAGCTCCCTGACTTTTTCCACCCATGCTCTTTACATTAAAATGCTGTGCCAATTGAGAATTTCTGTGGACTACCTACCTACCACCAAATAGCTGTAGTTTGGACTGACAAATGACTGCCTTTCAATGAGTCCTTTTGACCCTTGCCTACATCACTGTTATACATTAAAGATATTACTGTGCCTCACTTTTCAGTGCATACATTACTGTATCTCTCAAGCTGCATATTAGATAGTTCTCACTGACATCACAAATATGCGTTAGCAACCGCAATGTTTAAGGGCAAGCCTACACATACATAACCGGGTTTGCCCTCAAAGATGGCTGGAAAACTCCATGTGGAAAGCGTCTGTGATGTCAGTTGAGAACTATCTATTGCTCATTGAAAGGCTGTGGTGTAGGGCTGTGAACGTGTAGTGATTAATTGCTAAAGGATCGCATGTGGAATAAACGTTTAGTACAAAGCTACCATCAATTAATCGCAAAACCAGCTTTTTGAAAGGTTTTTTTCCATTTGTATACTCTGATGATCCCTAGGTTTTGTTAAATGGAACATTCTGGGTATATTTAAACCTTGAAGGCTTCAAAGTTAAGGAATAATCTGATTTTATTACATGCAAGATAACAACTATTAAAATTTCTGCATTACATTCAGTATCAATAACTGCATACTGAAATTATTTTTGTGTGATAAGGTAATCAAGATTAATCGCTAAACAATTGCAAATTTTTTAGGTTAAACGTTTAGTTATTTTGCTAAACGTTCACAGCCCTACTGTGGTGATAATGGTCTGTTCCGTGCAGCACTTACAACTGCCAACCACTACTAGAGTTAAATGTATGTAGTATCAACCACCTTTTGTGTGCCAGCACTCTTGTCCAATCTGAAGGAGAAAGATATAAAAAATGACTGACTTTTTTTAACCGCAACCACTGTTAAAAACATCACCACCATTAACAGTTTGCTACTTTACGGGATGACTCTTAAAAATCTGTGCCTCTTGTACTTAGTACCTCCACTGTAACTATTAGACAGCCTCATCTAAACACCTTGTAACCATTGGCAATGCAGTCCTGCCCTACTGGATGGCGCTTTATCACTCCGTATTAAAGCAGCCTGCTTTGCTTTCACTCCAACGGAATGACTCTGGACCTGTTCGTGTTGTTTGTCTATAAGTTTTTCATTAATTTTCCCCCTTCAAAAGAAGCTGTCGACATTGCCCTGAAAATACTACCCTGGATATCTGAAAATAGTGGTACAAGTTATCATCTCTGTAAATTTCAGTTCTGTTTACCTATAGGATCCTCACCCAGGGCACATTTTTTCTGCACATTAAATGCTTTATACACATTGTGATACCTCAACTATCAACAGTTGTATATCTTTATTGAAAATCAATATCTGTGCAAAGGCAGCTCAAAAATTATTTTATTCATATCTAAATGAGATAAATTAGGTGAGCATTTCTGAATTTTGATCTAGTTTGCTTGACAAAAATGTTTAATTATTTTAGACATTTGGGAACAGTAGATTGTTGTGTTCAAGTGAAAGGACAATAGTTAAAAAGAAAATCCATGCTGGAAAGGCTTCTTTGAATATTTTTAAAATTTTGAAGGGTGTTTAATAGCATCATGTCTCTTAGTTCTGAAACTTTGGGTAGTATTATAAGGTCATGAGGTTTTCTCGCAGACTTCATATAGCCTTTACTGTACATGGACAGAGCATACTGCATACATAAATTATCGTTACTGTATGTGTGAGTATACTCAGTCATACTAAGATGGCTGTCTGCTATTGTTTTGTGTGTGAAAATCTGGACTTGCTCTAGTAGCTCAAATCAACAGATTTTGTAAGAAAGTTGAAATATTTTCGAAATATTTCAAGGTAAGGTCAAAATCACAGCATATATACATACAGGAATATGATGGTTTCCCATTCAAGTGTAACTTTTCTTAAAAATTAATGTTACATAGTCATCTTCAAATCATGCAAATTATAGCTGTACGGCAGCCATCTTGGTGTCTTTTTGCCCCAGGTGGTGGGGACAATCTACGCATAAGAGGTACATGTTACATGCTCTGTCCATGTATATTGAAAGTCTGTGGATTGTTTCGAGGTGGTGCCCTTCATTTGAATACAAGTGTAATCAACTGATGTAATATGCAAGATTTTTTGCAGATCTGAAGGGTTCACTAGCCATCAACCTTTTTAAAGGTGTTTTACTTTTTGCTTTTTGCCTTTTGTCAATTATGCCATTCAGCCTGGATGTACACAGCAAACCATGCAACAGTCAATACTTGTGTTGACTTACTTAACCCAGGCTCATACTGTACTCATTTAATAATATCTCTGCATACTTTCTAGATATGAGCTTGGAAACTGGGCATCTGTATGAAGCAGGTCTCACACTATGATCTTTCTGAGGGCTAGAAAGTTTCATTGGCTGCTCCATTTGCTAAATACCTTTTAGCTACAGTAGGTCATAATTACATTAGTGTACCAGTGCAATTATAAACACTAACAGTACCATAACAGCTTGAAGCTATGTTAGCTAACTTTCTCCCAAAAATCATCAACTTTAAAAGCACAGAGCTGTAAGCCTTATAATTGTGGCATAACTATTGTTTTAGCTTCTGGTTTGTTTTTTTCATGCCTAAATTGAAAGGAATTTGCATTCATTACTATCTAGGATCAAGGAATACCACTTACTGTACTTGTCTTGTTCATCAACATTCATTAAATTATCAGATTTACTTCGTAAGCCCAATATAAACTATTACTCAATTTCCATCTGGTTTAATGCAAACGTTTTTACTGATTACATGCTATCTGATCTGACTACTGATGAATACACAAGTATTGTCAGCATTTTATGAAAACCTAGTTTTAAATTTAATCCTTGTTGAGTGTGGAAATTTTAATTTGGCATAAATTTAGCAGTTTTGCAGGCTTATTGGCACAAGGGTTTTTACACAGCTGTTGTGTTAATTTTAAAGGCTTTCAATATTAAACTTTTCCAGAGCTATTCAAAATATTTTAAGATATGAAGGTTTTGTGCACACAGCTAAAGTGTGGGTATTGTCATTGGTACATCATTGTAAAATGTTGATGAACTGTAAAAAAGGGTAGTTTCAGAAAACTTGATGTACAATGGGATAAAAATATTTTACTTTAGTGCTAAAAGTCTGCCAGAAAGTTCAGTACAGCATGCTGTTGAAGGAATAGTCCAGAGTCAAATTCATTTTTGATATGTTAAAGAGGAACATATTATAAGCACTCTGGGGATAATTGCATTCATTTCCCGTGTTCAGTTTTCAAGATATTAGCAATTGCAGTTGGCACATTTTCCAGGGAAAGTGAACTTGAAGCAAACAAGTGTGATGTCATGGATTCACATTCTTGGCCAGTGTTTTGTTTTTCCCTATTTTTCATCCTATTTGTTTGACCTTGAATTGATTAGGCATGCTATTTTGTCCCTAAGGCATAAAGGTTTTAAAATGTTGCTCCGGATGCACCTATGGTAGCAATATATCAAGGTTAAGTTGCATAAAATTTGTGGTAAATTATGAAGAAAAACAAAACATTGGCTAAAAAAGTGAGTCCATGACATCATGCCTGCTTGCTCCAAGTTAATTCTATGTTGAAAATTTGCCATATTCAATTGCCAATATCTCCAGAACCGAACATGGAAAATAAATAAAAATTTCACCAGAATACTTAGAATACGTCCCTGTACTGTAGCAAAAATAAATTTGGCTTTGGACTATTCTTTTAAAATTATACTGTTATAGTTCTACACTGTCCAGTAGTTATTGAATTACGCTAGTACAGCACTCACATAATCTAGTAGTATAACTTAGATACTACTTTAATTTTGTTTCTTGCAGTTGTCCTTGAGTTTATTGAATAGACATTAACAAGCAATTGTTGGCACATTAATCAAGTCCAGATAAATCTGCATTGTACAAAACTATGCAAGCACCACATGAACATACCTGTATTGACATTTTATGGGAAACAGCATGAATTCAATTTAAATGACAATTATAGATTTTTTTAAGAGAGTTAAGAGCTTTTTACTCTCTGTAAGAGCTTCAAATATATGTCAGTGTGTGTGCTACAGTATGGGACTTATGCAAGTTGACTGAATTTCCTTTCTGAATGTCAGACATGGTATAGTCTCATCAATTGGAGGTATGTCTGAAATGGTTTGATTACAGGTCTTTCTGATTAGGAGTCAATGCTGTGTCTGATGGCTTGCGTTTGTGTCACAATTTGTGCAGATGTCCAATCCTATGTTTTGGCTATCAATGTCATTTCACAGCATTGAGCATTCCTTAGTACTTTGTGATTCATATGCTCGTATCTGCACCACAACATTGTGGAATGTGGAACATCCGGTGACTGGGATCGAAGTCCGTTCAATCACTGTCAGTATCAAATTATAAATTTATTTAACTTGTAATTTGCCAAATTACCAAATACTGGGTTAGTGTGACCATGTCCAACCATGCTGTTGGTCTCCGATCACTATTGTGATTTCAATAACAGTGGTGTTACAGAAATGTTGGCAAATATTAGCAAATAGGATTTGCCAACTTTATTGATGTTTTACTGGTAGTGGGTAAATACTGTGCATTTCAAGATTGGTTGATCCCTAGGATTTCCTTTGCTACATGTATGTAAGAGGTCATAGGCTCTTTTGAGTTAGATATAGTAAATGTCTGGAATGAAAGAATAGCTCAGGTTTTCTGATTAGGATGTATTTTCTAGGATTTCAGACTCTCTCTCCCAGACATGGATCTAAAAGTTTTTGATCAGTGGCTTTTCTCAGGAAAGGATAGGGTCCTCCAGTACAGGTCCCTTGATTAACCAATAGGCTTCTTCATCAGCAAAATGTTTACCTCACATGAAGTCAGGCCACAATGTGTTGATTTTTTCAGACTGGCATGTGATCCTGGTTTTAAAGGCCTTTAATTTTGAAGTGTGCCTGTGGGAACAAGGTACTGTACTTGTATAATGTTCTACAACCTGCATACCCTGTAAAATCATAATTGAATTAAAACTGTTTTAGTGTGCCAGACAATGTGAGCTTCATTAGTGATCCAAAGATATACTGACCCTTGGTTCCTACAAACTGCTGGCAGCCATCTCTTGTTGAACTAGGATTGAGTACTGTAATCATTCATTAAATCACAAGTGCTCTTGAGTATTTTACTAGGTACTTGGCAATGACGGTACTTTAACGTGCACTTTACTTCGTTTGTTGTTCCTGTTGCTGTTTTTCAACTTCAAGATGGTTTATGCTGAGGTGGTCTGATAGCTTCTTGCTCTTCACCTCATTTGGAGCCCTTCAGTCTTCATGGTAACTCCACTTTGGAGCTACTGAACCAAGGTAATATGCAGTGAAAGGGGCAGTGGAAAGGGCTTTTTTGAGTTTCCTGTGTATACAGCAATTTATGTGCTCTGTGCTTAGATCAAATTTTTGCAACATGATACAGTTTACACTATGTACTGTATGTCATTTTAAAATTGAAGTGAACCATGTAGCCAATATACTGTTTAGTGTACAAAGTTAAAGTTGGTTATAATTATGCCCATCTTAAATCTTGGATTATACTGTAATGTGTGATGTATTCAAACTGTACATACATGTGTAATAGTGCATATTGTGTATTATATTAAACACCTTCTTAATTTGTCTTCATCTGATTGGAGGATTGATGGTCACATGCCTGTCATCACAGTAGCTCCCCACCATTCACACGATTTGACCCTGTCAAAGTGCAATAGTAGTCCCCATCATGCAATTTAGTAAACCTGAGAGTGCTGATAGTAGGCTATGCGGTACATAGACCCATGTAAGAAGTTCCTACAGTACATTCACATTGAACTACAGTGTAAATCTCTGCGAATTGATAATCATGTTGTGAACCATGCATATAGGCTTTACATACAAGTACGTTGCAGATGGCAGATGTACGTAACGTACATCCAGTTATAGCGCCAAAAGTTGTCACTTTAATTGGATTGCAACTGCTTTTGAAAGAGAATGCTTGAATGAAGTACAGTAGCCCTCTTATCAAATATTGACCAAAATTTATTTTGGATGTTAGGTGTTTAGCCTAGGCCTAAAAGAAAATGAAATATAGTCTAGGTCTATTAAGTAGTTACTACTTTATCAGAGCGGAAGTCGCAAGTGGGCAGGCTTACAGTGATTGAGAGTTACGTACAGTAAATTTACCACGGCCTAGGCCTAGGCTAAGGACAATAACAAACAGCAAGACCACTGCAGCTTTTATTTCTTACATAATACACATACGCATTACTAGCATGCGACAAGACAAACTCAGACAGGCACAGTAGACTAACGTTAGGCAAAATCTTATTTAACCAAGGGATGTTTAGAAAGTTAAGTGTTATATAAAACAAATAATGAATGTTTTAATTCGTGCAATTGGGTTGAATTATTTTTTCCGTTGAAAGATTGTCACCTTCTATTCTACTTGGCTTCGCCTCGTTGAATAGAAGTGGCAATCTTTCAGTTCAAGAAATAGTTCAACTCTATCGCATTCATTAACATTCATTATTTGTATATTAGTACATGTTTGTTGCTGTGCCTGTTGCAGTACTACAATGTCATGCAGTATATATGCATCTGTGAAAGGGTAATACTGTAGATCATATCCATCAAAGCAGTGGCTTCACTCAAAATTGATAGATTTGGCTCTCCCTGTGAAAAATGAGGTGGAGCTTTTTTTTTTTTTCCCTTGCCCTACCATTCTCAATCTTTTCAATTTATGATGTTTTCATATGCTATGCTAAGACTGTGATATGGGACATGTAAAGTTGGGTTGAAGCGATTGAATTTAGTGTCATTTTTTTTTATTATCTGCTATTATCTAAAATCCTTTCCAGGTTGATATAATGTCGACAGTTTAAATAACCAATATCTGTACATGTACAGTGCTTTAGCAACAAAAACCCTTGCAACATTCAAACAAAAATACATTCGTCCTTGGCTTGAAGGTAAAAATGAAAGAGAACTTGAAGTACTGTGTCAATAGTTGCCCATTTCCATTGCATTTGCACAGTACAAGACTAACACTTACTCATAACTACAAAAACAGTAAATGTTTTGTATGAATTTAATCAAGAATTTTGACTGTTTTAATGTTTTAATGAAATCTTACATCAAGTGTGTTGGTAAAACTTTCAGCATGACTTCAATTTTTCAGTTTCTTTTACGGTATGGTTTACCTTCAAGTAAGCTTTCTGATTAGGAAAATTCAGGGTTACATTGGACATATTTAGTCATGACTAGTCATGACTCATGTTGTTCAGTTATTTTAAGGCACAGTTAACCTTTAAGTATGGTGTTTGAAGAAAAACAAAATAAGTAGGGTTGTAGCTTTCCTGTGGAACCAAAAGGAAAAAGGTGCAGTGATAATATCTTGCCTATTTTAAATTTATATGAAGAAAGTGAAATGCACTCTGGCATTTTTTCTGTGGGGCAGCCAGCTCTTTGACTACCACATAGAAAATTGCTCTTAGTGCCACCTACACAAGCTATCCTCTCCCTCCCCAATAGTTTCAAGACTGGCATCATTTCCCCCCTTGGACTAGTACTGTACAACCTTACAACCAATTAAACCTGGGGGAAACCCTGAAATATAAAAGTACCAATCCTCTGCAGTCTCACCCCAAACCATAATTTTTGTAGTAGTTTACAAAAAGTCTTAATTGGCTCAGCTCTTTGATTGACAGCTATGTACAGTGTATGTGCAAAGTACCATGGCTCATATTACAAAGCCTGTATACATAAAGTGTTTCGAATACACACATTGGGGTTTTGTATATAGTTACATGGGGTTGTGTCTGAATGTAGATGAATTTTCAACAGTTGTGGGAGGGCATTAATAAAATGCAGTAGGTTAGGAGAATTGGAACTGTTTGGGATGAGAGGATCAGGCCTTACACTGAGAATGAGATAGAATTTTAACTGCAAAAATGTAGATTTTCCTTCTGGAAATGTCTCCTAAAACCTGCTGTGCCCCCCACCTTCGAAGTCAGTCATGGGGAAAACCACTCAGCCGAGGGATTTACAGGTTCGAGGAAGAGAATAAGTTTGAAGAGACACACTGAACATTCAAACCTTAACCACACACTAGCCCCAGGAAAATGGTTGTCAAAGAAGAAAAGGTTCTTGAAAATTTGAATAGCACAAGCATGCCGGCATGAGTCTGTTGCCCTGAATTGCAGAAAAGGAAAAAAAAAAGTCATCAAAATTCAAGCCATTCTTTTTTCTTGACATCATAAAGCACTAAATGTATAGGCCTACATTTATACATTCTTATTAGAATGTAAAAAACAAATAAAGGAATAAAGGAAGTACTGTATGGGTTGGCAAAAACAGTCATAAAATTCCTCACTGACCCTCGTAGCTATAACCCATGCCAAGTCCATTTGCTAATATTAGCCTGTCACAACCTGTTGTCAGCTGATCACTGATGGACAAATCTTGTTCTGATGAACTTTTCATTTGTGAGAGCATTCACTGTCAAAGGCAGTTCTATTGAATGTCATTTATTGAGGCTGAGTGTTAGCAAATAAAGAATATTTTATGTTAGTTGTACCCCATATCTGCTGTTATAGCAAAATGCTGTATTTTGAATGGTACCCTCAAAAATTTATTGCATTTTTTATTTGTCACATGGTGTACTCACTCAAAGCAAGGTAACATATGGCTTACAATTATACTACAGTAGTAGACTTATGCTATATATTTGTCAAATTGCAACACAAGTTAAAGCTCAAATTTTTTTTCTGTAAGTGCAACCCTATGGTTTCCTGTGATCATGCAAGGATGGAAAAAATGTTTCTTTTCATTAAAGAAAGTTAAATTGTTTTCCTGGAAAGGGACTAAATTTGCACAATTTTCCTTAGGTATATTTTTATATTCAGGAAAAGGAAACTTCCATCCAGTTGCCTGAATTCCTCTTCAGATGAACAAATTTCCAGGGAAGGAGCCTCCCAGCTTTCCAACTTCTTCCACCCATGGTTTTCTTATATTTATGGACAACCCAAGAAATTCATGGTGCAACACTGCTGCATGTATGCTTTTTAAGTGCTTTTACAGTCTGCTGTGCTATTATTACAGTTTACACAGTAGCCCAATGTTTAGTGCAGTTTAATTCTTCATTCACATTATACGCTACATTTTTTGCAATTTGTTTTATTCCCCATTTGACTCTGAATCATTTTTTTTTGTAAAAAAATTTAGGCATTGTTTTGAAAAAACCTGCCTTGCTCTTTATGACTCATACACTGGTAGAGTAATATTGTACAATCACCGCCAAACAGTTTTTATTAGGATACCTGGATGCCGACCCATGCATGTCATAGGCAGATGTATCTCCTATGATGAGATCATTAGTTAGGCTTGGCTGAACTACACAACCATACTACATACAGTACAGTACAGGCCTTCAATAGTACTGTATAACTGTTTTTTTCACACTGTGCCAATACTATAGTCAGTATGTATAGGCTGTAAATAATTCAAGTGATAGATTTCTTTATAAGCTTCACTAAGTATGCAGAAGGTTGACTAGAAAATTGTCATCACTCATAAAATGACTCTGTGGAAATTGCAGTTGATTTGAATGGCTCTCTTTTCAGTATGTACATTTTATACCTAGAAGCATGCATGACGGAGCAGTTGTCCATAATTATTGACCTGGCTAATGTGTGGAATTCATTTAAACTATTAAGACTGATGCAGACACAATATGTTGTACTATCAGTTTATTTTGTTCCTACTCAGTGTTGTAGTGAACTCTTTGTAATAAATGATGCATGCCCGTGTACATTGACAAGAACTAACTTGTTGAAATAACAAAACATCTCAGGTAGTACTGTATCAAATATCAACGGTATATTGTACACATAGTCTATGACATGACAATTGAGATTATTTTCCTTGTATTTATTAGGCTGCACAGTCAGTTAAGTGGTTAGAGCATCAGACGTGCAATGGGTAGGTTGGGTGGTTAAGCCTTTCCAAACGAACCAGCTACGCTATTGTGCTCGGTGCTCAGCATAAGAAATTGAGAAAAAGGAAAACGAGCCAGTGATCTACTACTGTACTGGAAAAAAGGCTGTGGCTAGCTTAAACTTCAACCAATTGCTTGGAAACTAGACCGCAAACTCCATCTGCTGTAACTAACAATCCCTGTATTGAACCTGGTGATATGAGAGATGTTCATTACATCTTGGTAATGGCTCTGTAGACAAACTTGAGCAGCCTACTAAATTTGGCCATAAGTGGGGGAGGGGTAGCCATCTACATTACCTTAAATTTTCTCAGTTCAGATTTGCAGATGTGAGGTCTGGAGTTATAGACTCCATACGGAAGATTTTAGCAATTGATGCTACTGCCATAATTGTGCTTCAATTCAAGTTTAACTCAATTAACAATGGAGTAGGGAAAACATGCAAGTGAGCCTGAACTGGAACAACAGACAGAGATCCTGACTTATGATCAGTTGGCTAGAAACTGAGCGCTGAAAACATAATCTTACTCGGTTTTTATGGATTACATGTCTGCAATTCTCAACCCTCATGTTCAGTGGATTGAGAGGCATTTTTAAGTGTTTACAAACAAATGTGTTGGTTAGATGGCCACTTAACCTGACCATTGCTTGATCATATGTATACAGTATGGTTTCATCTACTTTTGTGTTCATCTTCATATACATTCAACCTTTTCCAGATCTTTGCCAGCACTTTGCATGCTCGCACAGTTCTTTGATGTCGTTAAGCATTGAAGTGCAGTAATTAATTCTGCTTAAGCCGCAGAAACGAGATTGGGCTAGCCCTGCCTCGTACTTTTTGAATGTAAACATTGTTGATGGAGAGGCTCGGTTTCCTTTGTGAGTGGTTCTCAAGTAAGCTCTAGATTTGCTTACCTCTAGAATGTTCTTCGTGTGAATAAAATTACATTGGAAGAGAGTGTTGGCAATGCTTTTACCATGAAATGAAGAATATCTTAATGGAATGCACTCAAACTGTACATTACAGTGAGCAAGTAAAACAGATTATTTTTTAAGGCTCTGTGCTTGAATATCATTACTTTCCTTCAATATGATTGGAGACCTTTACAGAACATGCACAAACTTGAAAGTTGTTGATTTGGGATTTGGATTCTACTGTACATGTATGTGTTTAACAATTTCAGAGTTGCAGCATTATTTATTAAAACCATCTTTCAAGGGTTATGTTGATTTTTGTTTGTTTGCTCATGATACTTCATTAGTGCAGAGGTGAAGTTGTAATCCCTTTTTTTTTTTTTTTTTTGGGGGGGGGGGGGGAACACAGCATAAATTGTGGTCTATTCTGATGTTGCTATCAATTAAATAGGCCTATTAAGTCACCAAAAAGAAAAGTTTGGGAAACCCTGTTGAAGAAGAATCTTCCAAGAAATCCTGTTTCATCATAATTTGTCATCATTATGTATAGTTTTCTGATTGGAAAAGAATGGTGTTCATAGTTTTTCAGACATATAGGAAAAGTAATAGTAAGAGGTGGACCCTACCCAATACGGAAAGGAATTTTTGATATTATGACACATGACATTATTCCAGATGATGAATATTTGACCAATTGATAGTGAAAGACTGATAAATATGTCCATGCTGTAGCTTCCTGGGTTTGGCCTAATTGGTTTACAGTAACTTTTAGTATGGAATCATTAACCCTAGCAAAACTGGTGTGGGATGGGGGGGGCTATAATGCGATCACAGGGTGTCTACAGTAACTGCCTGTCTATCTGTCAGTCTGTTAACAAAATGTTCAAAACGCCTCTCCTCCCACATTCATAGATTTTATTAAAACTTGGACACCATGTTCCTTGGGTAGTGTGCAATACGGGGTACTCAGCAATTTTCGGTCCAAGGTCCCATGGCCCCTATGGTCATTTTGAAATTCTACAAAATGCATCTCCCACAGATTTCTTGAACACTGTTGATAGTGTGTCAAAATGATACCTAGTGGTACCTCCAAGGTGTTCAGGAGTAGGTTCTGCAGGTGCAGTTTAAAACCTTATTTGTTGGATTCACAGTAAAAAAAGTATAATTGGATAGTTATGGAAATAGTGAAGATTGAAAAGATTAGAAGAAATATGGAAAAACATGAATTTACATAATAAAAATTGATTAAAGATGTCAACAAACAGCAAGGTTATGGAGATGTGGGAATATCACAAATCGTGTAGAACACTATTGGAAATGAAGCAAGTCAGCAACACCCATGTTTTAGATTTTATCACTGCATATGGTTAAACCACACCGTGCAGTGACACAACCCCTTGGTATGTTTAGAGAATAAAAACGTGCTTGAATCAACGTTAACTGCATACTTTAGAACGTAACTGCATACTTTAGATCAGAAAATCAATATTGATTCCCTTGTTGTGTATGATATTGTTTCAGGTAATGAACAAGTTTTATTGTTAATACATTAGTGTATGCACTGATTGCCTGTTAGTGCCAATCCACTTAATGTACAGTAGGCCTGCTTTTACTACAGTATATTTGTTTAATGTACAATGTTTGTTTCATGTTTTAAAGGGTCATTCCATGTCAGTATTATTTTGCTAGGATTGATTTCTCTCTCTCTCTCTGTTTGTACCTTGCTGAATTTCCCAATGCCTGCGAACTGATGCCTTTTATGGTGTATTGTAAAGGAAAGAAAAGGAGGTTGGGTGTTACTGTTCTTCTTGAAAGGGGGGGGGGAGACAAATTCCCCAGTTATCCCTTGATGGAAGGCCTGATGTGGTTTTAACTATTCATGAATGAGACAATTGTCTCAATAATTTCCATTAAAATTAATACTGACTGTTAGTTATTTAGGCTTAGGCAATTTTTTAGTCTCAAAGTTATCCCTACTGTATAAGGACTATCAGCTGTACCCACCTTGTGCTGGTATGAAGTCTTTGTGTAGACCCTTTTCCCAGTGACATTGATAAAGACAACGCATTCCGAAAATCTGCCCCAGAATACTTTGCGATTGCTGAAAATGGTGTATTTTGTGGTTGCCTGTAAGGTTGCATCCTAAGGTGCTAATTATACACTAGTGTTACAGTAGGTAAAAAATGTGCTCTCCGTTCACGTACAGAGTATGTTTACTTCACTCAAGAGTCTGTTTCTCATCCCCCATTTTAAGAATTCTAAGAAAATCTCACTCATGAAGAAACATTGATCCATTTCAAATTTCTCTGAAAACATTACTTGATGTACTAGCCTTTTGGATATAAACTGACTCATCATAATGGAGAAAATGGGTTGAGTGAGAATATACAGTATACTACTGTATACATACACCTGCTTCCATCAACCAAGTGGCAGTTGTTTTCTGCTCAGAGTGCGAAAATATCCTAAAAATCTAATTAACTAAAACAAAAGTGATGTTTCATGCTTATTTTGCTTAACCGTATGGAACACAAATTCCCTTCCATGTATAGTTCAATAGGTAATGAGTAATTTTTTTTCAATTTCATTACTGGATTGAAAGAATGTCTCTCATTCTGCAACAATAACAAATGGTGACATGTCTAGTCTGTATCGCACGTGAAGGGCTGCCCTTTTTGGCAAGATTATTTAGTGATAACATGTGCATGGAGCATTTCACTGGGATAAATCTCTGGGAATTTTTTAAAGGTCAGATCCGGGATTACCATGGCAACCTCCTTAGTAGCAGAGAAGTGTTTCTACATAGAGGCAATTGAATGATCTTCCCTGTTTTTGAAAGGAGAAAATAGTGTTAGTGTAATAATATATATAGAAGCGGTGTTTGTTAGGATCCTCATATTAAGAGACATGTTTCTGCTAGTGACGTTAAAGTAGTTAATAATCTTCCATACAATGTCACATCTGTCGTTGAGGACAGTCATTTACAGCCTAACGGCTCCCTGTTTGTAGGGTTTTGACAAGGATTAGTTGCAGTGATAATGCTACAGTACACCACATGCAACACTTGTCAATAGATTGCCGCTAAAAAGTACCTCTTGAAACTTACTTTTTGAAAGGCATGGTGGAGGCAAATTCTGTTTACCATACATTCATTTCGAACGAAATTACAAGTTGTTTGTGTTTAGTAGACCGCTAGGCAATTTAATAACATAGCTCTGATTTAAGATTTCTTAGCTACACATAAAAAAAAACCCAGTTTGTGACTAATTTGCCTAATTGATTCCTTGCCGTAGGCCAAGGAATCTATGCGATGGTGATGTCGTGCGTGTGTGTGTGTGTGTATGTGTGTGTGTATGTATGTGATGCTTTGCTTGTAAACACGATATCACAGGAAGGGTAAGTGTGACTAACCTCATATTTGGTGTGTGGGTTGGTCATATTGAGTAGATGATCCCTATTGTTTTTGGTGGAGATCAAAGGTCATTTGGGGTCACAAGAGGTCAAAAGGTCAAAACCTTGTAAACAAGATATCTTGAGAACGGTACATGTGACTATGCTCATATTTGATGTGTGGGTTGGTCATATTGAGTAGATGATCCCTATCAATTTTCGTGGAGGTCAAAGGACATTTGGGGTCACGAGAGGTCAAAAGGTCAAAACCTTGTAAACACGATTTCTCGAGAATGGTACATGTTATTATGCTCATATGTGGTGTGTGGGTTGGTCATGTTGAGTAGATGATCCCTATTGTGTTTTGGTGGAGGTCAAAGGTTATTTGGGGTCACGAGAGGTCAATAGGTAAACTCCTTAGAAATTGCTTGTAAACACGGTATCTCAAGAAGAGTAAGTGTGACTAATCTCATATTTGTTGTGTGCATTGGCCATATTGAGTAGATGATCCCTATTGTTTTTGTTGGAGATCAAAGGTCATTTGGGGTCACAAGAGGTCAAAAGGTCAAAACCTTGTAAACACGATATCTTGAGAACGGTACATGTGACTATGCTCATATTTTGTGTGTGTGTTGGTCATATTGAGTAGATGATCCTTGTCGATTTTCGTGGAGGTCAAAGGTCATTTGGGGTCACGAGAGGTCAAAAGGTCAAAACCTTGTAAACACGATTTCTCGAGAATGGTACATGTTATTATGCTCATATGTGGTGTGTGGGTTGGTCATGTTGAGTAGATGATCCCTATTGCGTTTTGGTGGAGGTCAAAGGTTATTTGGGGTCACGAGAGGTCAATAGGTAAACTCCTTAGAAATTGCTTGTAAACACGGTATCTCAAGAAGAGTAAGTGTGACTAATCTCATATTTGTTGTGTGCATTGGCCATATTGAGTAGATGATCCCTATTGTTTTTGGTGGAGATCAAAGGTCATTTGGGGTCACAAGAGGTCAAAAGGTCAAAACCTTGTAAACACGATATCTTGAGAACGGTACATGTGACTTTGCTCATATTTTGTGTGTGTGTTGGTCATATTGAGTAGATGATCCTTGTCGATTTTCGTGGAGGTCAAAGGTCATTTGGGGTCACGAGAGGTCAAAAGGTCAAAACTTCGTAAACACGATTTCTCGAGAATGGTACATGTTATTATGCTCATATGTGGTGTGTGGGTTGGTCATGTTGAGTAGATGATCCCTATTGTTTTTTGGTGGAGGTCAAAGGTTATTTGGGGTCACGAGAGGTCAATAGGTAAATTCCTTAGAAATTGCTTGTAAAGACGGTATCTCAAGAAGAGTAAGTGTGACTAATCTCATATTTGTTGTGTGCATTGGCCATATTGAGTAGATGATCCCTATTGTTTTTGGTGGAGATCAAGGTCATTTGGGGTCACGAGAGGTCAAAAGGTCAAAACCTTGTAAACACAATTTCTTGAGAATGGTACATGTTATTATGCTCGTGTGGTGTGTGGGTTGGTCATGTTGAGTAGATGATCCCTATTGTTTTTTGGTGGAGGTCAAAGGTTATTTGGGGTCACGAGAGGTCAGTAGGTAAATTCCTTACAAATTGCTTGTAAACACGTAGTGTTGAGCCGATAACCGATAGGTATTATGGGTATCGGTGGATAATGGCGTTATGGGTAAGATATCGGTATCGGCACAAATGAAGGCTGTCTCCGATAATGGCAACCGATTACAAGTATTTCATCATTTCAACAGTAAAGAGCTAAAAGTACTTGATACGCACTTAAATAAAATACAGATCATTGTGTTGAACATAAAATATTTAACAAATTCATTGCAGTGAATGTACACAAACTAGATCAACTACGCCGCAAGCCTGCAGTTCGTAGTCTATAGAATATTTAGCACAATCCCCATGGGTGTCCGCAGAAAAAAGTCGGGGGGGGGGCAAAATTTCTAGACGGGGACAAAACCTCCGAGTCATCATGAATTGACATGAAATGTGTGAAAATTTCAGCCCAAAATGCCTCCCAGATGGCCGGAAATGGCATTTCCAAAGCATATTTTTGGCATAGAAACTTGGAAACAAAGTTTGGTTCGGGTTTTTGCTTTGATTTTTATACGTTTTTTCAAATTTTTGATTTTTCAGGGGCAAAAGCCCCCTTTGCCCTTACCTGCGGAAGTCCATGGCAATCCCGATGTTTTTCATTTTGGAAGCAGTTCGTAACAAACAACACTTGCTTGTTGTGTTCTTTCAACAATTAACGTACACACCCATAGCAGAGTGCATGCACCGTAATGTGCGATCTATAGTCAATTCGCTATACAAATCTGTTGTCCGTTAATACGCAAGTCAAATTCTTCCGAATCCCGCGACAAATCTCAATGGAGTTTCACTGTGTGAATTTCGCCATGTGCAGTAACAGTAACTCAATGGGGATTTCCACCACTGTGTACAGCAGAGCGGCATGCTCAATGTTCACGATCGTGAACATTCGATTGAAAGAGCTAACTCAAGAGACCAATGCCTGAGACAAAATGTACGATCTCATGAAGTATCGTAACCGCTTTTTACGCGCGTAGAAACGGGCACAGACAAACAAATGAAAAAACCCATACCGGACTGGATGAAGACATAAACTGTGAACTGTCGTAACCAGTGAACGATCAGCGCTGTGTAAGGGAGTCTTATCATTATCAGCAGTATCCATGTACAAACACATTCTCTATACTGTAGTGTGTGTGTATATACTGAGAACACCTGTGGTATAATGTAGATACATATGCCGCTCGCAAGTTTTTTTTCGTAGTAAAGCTTGGGGAATTACACTGTACAGTCCATACACATACCTATAAATGTGGCATACTGTACTTGCTTCACAGCATATATGTTTTGGTATGCTGGGTTTTCCAATCCGGGCATGTTTTCTGATTCTTTTTCACGTTCCCCGCGCACAAAAAAAAACTTTACAGTCTGGCTGTAGGTGAAGAACTGTGTTTGTTACAAACAGGGTTTCTTGGCTGGCACGTGTTTTACACCAAATACATCGTGATCGATTGCTTAAAACGCTTCGTCAGAAACACGGAAAATTTTTCACGGAGACAAAGTAACGGAAACATGAAGACTTAGTTACAAAATAAGTTTAAGGTGCAGTAGTGATAAAATTATAATTTTTCAATGATAACAAAACGTGTGATTAGGGAAAATGTCTTTTTTTGGGTATCGGTATCGGGCCGAAATTAACTTTGAGTTATCTGTTATCGGCAAGTTCCGATATACCTGTTATCGGCTCAACACTATAAACACGGTATCTCAAGAAGAGTAAGTGTGACTAATCTCATATTTTGTGTGTGGGTTGGCCATATTGAGTAGATGATCCCTGTTGTTTTTGGTGGAAATCAAAGGTCATTTGGGGTCACGAGAGGTCAAAAGGTCAAAACTTCGTAAACACTATATCTCGAGAATGGTACATGTGACTATGCTCATTTTTGATGTATGGGTTGGTCATATTGAGTAGATGATCCCTATCGATTTTCGTGGAGGTCAAAGGTCATTTGGGGTCACAAGAGGTCAAAAGGTCAAAACCTCATAAACAGGATATCTCCAGAACAGTACATGTAACTATGCTCATATTTGGTATGTGGGTTGGTCATATTGAGTAGATGATCCCTATTGTTTGTGGTGGAGGTCAAACATCATTTGGGGTCACGAGAGGTCAAAAGATCAGAACCTCATAAACACGATATCGGCAGAACAGTACATGTAACTATGCTCATATTTGGTGTGTGGGTTGTTCGTATTGAGTAGATGATCCCTATCAATTTTCATGGAGGTCAAAGGGCATTTGGGGTCACGAGAGGTGAATAGGTAAATTGCTTAGAAATTGCTTGTAAACACAGTATCTCAAGACGAGTAAGTGTGACTAATGTCATATTTGGTTTGTGGGTTGGCCATATTGAGTAGATGATCCCTATTGATTTTCCCAAAGGTCAAATTTCATTTGTCAGCATGTTCAAAGCCTGACAAGCTTTCCTGCACAGTCTTTCAAGAAAGGTCACTTGTAGGGTCCTGTAACTTTTCATGTAGATAGCACATAGTGAATACATGGTCTCAGAGGTTTTGGTGGAGGTCAAATGTTATTTGGGTTCACAACAGGCAAGAGGGATCTCAATGTAGGAAGATTGGATGCCTTGCATGTGTACTTTGTGGGCACATTATGGAGCCCTGTTAATTGAAAAACATTGCAAAGCAATGTCAATGTGAAAAAAGGCCTTACATTTCAGCGGCAAGGAATCACGAAGCCTTTTGGCTTTCTGATTAATATTTTGAAACCCTGTGGGCAGGGCTTGTACAGCCTGTCCACAGTGTTACCCATCTGTCCTAAGAGGTGACCAAAGGGGAGAAATTGAACCCTATTTTAACCTTATTTGAAACTAGACCTGAAATGTACTTGCAACCATGTTTAAACTGAACTGATTGTGCAAGTACCTCACTTCCTTCCCAATTAGTCCCATAAGAAATTGTCCGTGGACCTGCATGGTTCCTGGATACTCTACTATATGTGACATCTGCTCCTAAAATTGTGGAAGAGGGGGATTTAATCCCACATGTTACAGTATCTGGACAAAGACTTGAAGGTGCATCTTTGCATTGGATCCAGTATTATGAGGAAATGGGGGAGGTTATTTTGGGCAAATGGATGGTATTGTTTGTTAAAGAAATCCTAAAAAACTCATCACTCTAACCATGTTTAAAAAAAAAGTTGGAGAACTAGTAGGCTCCTCTCTGTGAAATTTTTGAAAGTGGAGGGAAATAACCTCTTCTGTTCAAGAAAATGGGGAAATTCTGGGAAATTTTACTATCTTTCTGAGAAATGATTGTACTGCCTTCCTTGGAAATAGAAACATATTTTCCAGCCCTGACAGCAAAGTTCTACATAAGCAGGGTTGAACATTACTGAGGATGATGCTGGGGAATTTTCTTTAGTTCCCCAAAACAGGCCTTGAATTTTGAATTTTGAGGCACCATCACTCGCCTAATATTACTGTGAGGAGTGTGATTTTTTTGCACACCTAGATGAAGAATGGGAAGTCCTAAATGTATATAGATAAATAAAACAGCGCACCTACTGCACTCCTTAATTTCCTGAGGAGTGTTAGGCCTCGATTTTCAGAAAAATTTATGGTTGTCCTTCGGGCAACCAGTTCAGTATTTTTAGTTGTCCTAAAGAAATTTGGTTGTCCAAAACATTTTGCCCACAATTACAGAACAAAACAGAAATTGTGTTTATGTATAACTGGTCTCGAAGTATAAAAAGATTTGACTTTTGCAAGACAAAAACATGTGCGGTCTGAAACTGTATGATGGAAAAAGTTGGAAAGAGTTGGCCAGTCAGCATATATAGCCTACTTCTTCAATCAGATAAAAGCAAGCTGCTTGAGTATAATTCAAATTGTGAGAGAAGAAGGGTTGTCCATCGGACAACCAGCTTGCAACTTTTGGTTGTCCGCATGGAATTTTAGTTGTCCCGGACAATCGGACAACCACGAAAATTGAGCCCTGAGTGTCACCCGCAGCACACTTGGAAAATGTAAAACTCAAGGCCTGCAAGCTCCATCGGACAACCAGCTTGCAACTTTTGGTTGTCCGCATGGAATTTTAGTTGTCCCGGACAATCGGACAACCACGAAAATTGAGCCCTGAGTGTCACCCGCAGCACACTTGGAAAATGTAAAACTCAAGGCCTGCAAGAAGATATTACACGTAGTTGCCTCATTTTTTGAATAATTGTTGGTGAATGAGTCAAAGAGACTCCAAGTTTGATAAAATAACAGAACTAAACAGATGAGGTGAAACGGAGTCCATTGTTTTTCCAAATTTGGAATTGAGAATCATGGATGGTACTGTAGCTTTAAATTTCACACTGTGTAGGAAAGCAGCTGCAAGCTATTCACGAATCTTGACAAAGAATTTTGGAATAAAGATTAACTTATGACAGGATAATTTAAAACTTAACCACTTAAAATCTCCTCAATATACTCTCGCTTAAATTAGTTTCTTAGTGAACCATCTTCTTTAGATGCAGAACTAATTATGTGTCACCTTGTGAGATGATAAAATGTTGACTGTTGGACATATGTGTACATAAGGCCTAATAGTTGAGTGAGCTGTTGGCTGCTCAGTGGACGTGTGTTACTCCTGCACCTAAATTGACTGCGCACTCATAGTGTGTAACCTTGTGTGTAACCTAGTGTGTAACCTTGTGAGATGATGGTGATAAATTGATCAATATTGGACATGGGTGTACATTAATACACCTAATAGTTGAGTAAGCTGTTGCCTGCTTAGTGGACATGTTTCACTCCTGCACCTATGCACTCATAATACCAGCGTCTGTGATCTTTTGCAAGAATTTAATGTCAATTACTAGCGGTGTTTCCATCAAGGAATGGGGTGGGAGTGGGGAAGGTTTAGGGGGATTTGTACCACCTCTTTCTAGTAGAAGAAGGGTAAACCCCCCCCTTTTTCATTTCCATAGAAAAATCAGCATCTTGGTTTCTCATTTAGGAATGAGACACCTTTGCAGCAATGTTTGAACCTACATAAAATAATAGCCTCTAGAACCCTTCAGATTGCCCTTATATAGAGAACATGAAGCAAGCTTTTACCACTTAACTGAAAAGGGCATTGTCAATTTGGACTTGGTGGTTGGCATTCATAAATCCCCCCACCCCTTCCTGTTTGAGTTTCTGGCAGAATCTCTGACTGGATTTTAAAAATTTAACCTATTGCCTTTGTGCTTGGTGCTCAGGAAAAGCAATGGAGTAGGAAAAACAAGCTATTGAGAGATAACTGGTTGAAATGATGCGCCACCAAAAAACCAGTTGGTTAGAAACTGAATTGTTAATCCTCATCTAACATACTATCTACCGTATTTGTTGAACTGTGTATGAACTTTAATGTCACAACTTGTTTTGGGTAGATGTTGAGTTGTGGTATGTTCAGATGAAATCAGGAGCACTGTTTAAACTGTTCAGTCTAACACACAAAAAATTGGTACTTCACCATTCAGTCTCACTTATATACAGTTTCATCAACTGTTTCAACTGCTTGAATTAATTGTATTAAAATAGGATGGAGGTTATATAGGCCTACCACTTGAAAATTTGAACATTTGGGATCAAAAATTTTGTTTTGCTAGCTTCAACAAATAATTGAAATTCTTATAAAAATATTTGCAAATAGAAAACTATATTGTTGTGTGCGTAATGTAAATCTTTCATCATTCTACATAGGAAACATTAAATTCGATTTCAGTCCTCACCTTCTTCCTGTCACCATTTGTACCATTTACAGTATTTACCGTCTGGCAAATTTAACAGCACTGTCATTACCTTGCCGGCAGAGTGCTCCAACACCTTATAACTCCCTTTTCCATTTTGCCCAGCTCATGTTTAAACATGTTCCTACCTGTCTGGTGACTATTTGGGTTATTACAGAACTATTTCCTCCAAATCTTTTTTTGTTGGATTGGGATTTCTTCTGTAGACCTTTTTGACATCATGCATGGTGACCCATTTTCTAGGGGATGTGATGGGTATCCTTTCTGTTAGGTTAAAGGTGCAAATGGTATACATAGAGTAATAGGAGGTAGGTATCTTCCCTCATAGAATCCTGAAACAGGGAGTTTTGAGGAGTCTATTTTGTCCTCATCTCCCTCCTGTCACTTGGTTACCACTAAAGGACTGGATAAAATGGTGGTTATATAACAGTAAACATGTGATTTTGTTACCATTTTTGCCCCAAGTTATTTTACATCCTAGGGACGAATTTTGGGCTTGAGGTTGCATCTTGCTGAGGATTTTCATGGAGTTGAAAAAATGGTTCCAGGTTACAGGCCTTCAAAATTGCTACCTCCCTTAGAATTACAAAAATTGATGGACCTTGGTGACATGAATACTGTACTCTATTGGACAGATGTACTGTACCCCAAGAAAGAAAAACGAAACTGTCAATGTGCAGCATTGCAACATTTTCAATAATTTGTTAATAAATTATGCTTCACTTTGAAGTGAAGTAGAATTGAAATTTTGGACTGAAATGCCTGAAGACAAGTGTCCACACACGCTTCCCATTCTCTTGTTATTTTACGTCAATTCTGAATCTGTTGCCTTGGTAACCGGTTTTACAAGGTGATGTACGTAGTCGGTACTCTCTGCAGTGATTACCAGTACGTGCTCTGGGTGATTGGTAATTTTCCAGTTTTCTTTGAGTGCCAGCAAATTACTAATGGGGTTTTTGCTAATATATCTCTGTTGTAGACTCAGTGTGTACACTTTATGTGCAAACTAGTAGAACTACACAGTGAGAACACAATAGCCAATTCAGCCTGCGTGACTAAAAAATATGACAAATGAGCTGTTCAAGTTTGAATGGCTAGAAGGATCTGTGAGAAAGCTTTATTTACCAGTGATCATGGAAAAAAATTCTTGCTGATGCAGAGATTGCAGCATTTTGGAGTGGGTAGAGGATACGTTGATTTGTATAAGTGTGGAAATATGCATTGCATCTGAAGTAGACACTTAAAGAAAATCTATACACTTTATGAAATATGAGAAATGGCAGAATTGTTCTGTACTGTACTAAAATAAGTTACCTCTACCATGTGTGGTGTATTTCTTTTGACAGCAGAGAGGATAATTATTATTCATATCTGCTGGACAGAGACCATTGAGATGCAAATTTTTGCAGCCTACTGCACAGGCATGGGGTATGTACACAGTACAGTGAAGTCAGAGAGGACTTCACTGTACTGTTGCAGTTAAGTCATGGAACTGGTTATCATAAATTGCAGTTTAATTGAATGAAAGTCCAGAAGATTTGAATCATCATACTTTTTATTGTTTACCCCCAGGGTGAATAACACTAATCATTGTATTACAAGTGTTTAGGTTTTGGTGGCTTGGTTGATAAAGGTGTGAATTTTGTGCCCATTTGATAGGAGAGACAAGCCTTGTGTTTGTATGTTTTTATGTATTTTGGTGTATGATGGTGCTGTTAATGAATTTCATGCATCATTATTATCATGGTTCTGGAAAGCAGAAAATTGACTTCAATTGAACAAGAATTCTACATACAGTTGTACAGTGTGGTGCCTTGTGGTTTGTGAAGGGGATAACAGGCCTTAAATTTTGAGGGCTGTGAGTAGGGTGGCACACCATCACTCAAGTCAAATTACTGTGAGGATTGGGATTGTTTAGGTGAAGGTGGGAGCTAGCTCATATAACTTTATTGCAGTTTAAAAGAAATGGCAAATCCACGACACTTCTTAAAGGGCAAAAGAAGTCACCCCAACTTGAAATAGTGTGGTAGACTGTCCTGTTTCATGATTGGCTGTTGAGAATCATGTGACAACAATTTCTCTCTCAAGCATAAAATTTACTACCTTTTTTACATTGAATAAGTACAATAGTCATAAAATATGATGAAAGCTTCTTTAAAGAGTAAATAAGAAGCAAATTGTGCCAGTTATATTCAACTGCTGCTTTAAAATAAGATTGGGGGGGGGAACTGCACTTGACCTTTAATTTCCCGAGGATTACAATTCGTACAGTAGCACACCTGGAAATTCTAAGGCTCAAGGACTGGGGTACATTTTTCTCTTGGCTCCTTCGTTAGAATTTTAGGTCAAGGGTCCTCCGGTAACACTGTCAAAGTTTATCAAAGGATTGTTGATGACACTTCCTGGGGCTTTTGCACCATAGTGTATTGATATCCGAACTTGCATTCACTCAGAAGAATATACTTGTATGTTATCTGCAGTACTGTAATATTTCACACATGCAGTTGAGTTGTTTTGCTTTGTTGGCTTAAATTGTTGTAAACTGTACGTAGTTTGACCTTAAAGAGACCTATCATAATGATGTTTGTCACTATTAGCACTCGTCAATAATGGTAAAGGTCAGTGAATTAAGTAACTGAAAATGAATTTATTATGAATCAATGCAGTAAGTTTTCTGTGTTTGTTTTCTTATTTGCTTGAAGCTAAATTATTGCTCAAAGAATTTTTTATATCTTTTGTATTCTGGTTGTATTTTAAGATTTAGAAAAAATAATGAATAACTTGTATTACAAAACCCTTTCCTAGGCATGCATTGTTAAAGGGGTGCATTGAGTTTGCAAAATTTATCGATTTTTTTCAAATCTGTAATATTTTCCTTTCATACTGATGAAAGGCAAATCGCCAAACTTACACAATCTCCTACCCTAGCAACTGTACAAACAAACAAATGCTTGAGCAGTTACTTATTCAATTTTAAATTTAAATTTTTAAATGCTTTTTGAAATCATTGGCAAAACTGTTACTGGACAGCTTGTATACAAAAAAATCCAAACAAAAAACTGCCTTTTTGCTTAATTTTTGTATAACAATTGACTAGCTAAAATTAAGCATAACTGACAAGTGGTATTACTTTTCAACAACGTAGGTGAGTTATTGATATCAACTCATTTTGTCCCATCAAGGGTATGTCTTCACACCAAAGCAGGAATTAATAGCAATTTTTGTATAACACAACGGTATCTTGATGTACTGCAAGTACAATATGCAGTTATTTTGTGTATTAACCAAAGAGTTGCTGTGGTTTGAGGTGCAGGGTACGTGTCACAGATATCAAGCCATCTAGAAACATACATTTTTCATCCACCCAACCACTCTCTATTCTGAAGTGGTCTATGTACAATCCTCGACAAAAATGATGAGGCAAAACAAGCAGTTAACCATCCCTCCCACTCCCCCATTAAATGTTGCAGCCGCCCAAGGCACCCTTAAACATTGATAGGGGGAGCAGACCACTGTATTATCCATGTATTTTTGTCAATTATTGTTGGCAATGTTACAGTCAGGCCAGTTTTCCAGTCTGGCAAACTAATAACAGCATGTGAGATGTGAGCCCTTCCTTACAACTGAATGTACTGCTGTTTAAAAAAAAAAGAAAAAAACAAATGTTGATAGGACTTACCGGAATGACTGTGATGTGATACTTAAATGGTGGTAGGTCTTAACAATTTCAATTACATAATGAGTAATTTATACATGCTTTGCTTAGGAGGAAAAACCCGTTAACAAGTATTATGCTGTATTGTTTTTCTCCTTTCAATACCATGCACACAAGCAATAATATGTAAACTATGATTCTGAAGTTGGTAGAAATAAACTTTAAACTGTGAACACACTGTTTGTCCATTCAATATCACTGATATGTCATAGCAGTTTGTACTTGTGTTTCTGCAGTTTTCTAGTTCCTTGGGGTTAAATGCATGCACTTATCAGTTGGAGTCCTGACGCACCTTCTGACTGACGGACAGTGTTGAATTAAATATGAGTCATGTATGTCAGAGTTGTGACATGGGTACTATACAGGTGTGTTGAAGTTTTCCAAATGATGTGTTAAAGCAAGCTAATAGGCGCTGCATAGATGTGTCGACATATTCCACCGGCAAAGTGCATCAAGTCTATGGAATGTTGGGTCATATGCTTTCAAAAATGTTTGACACTACTAACAAGCATGGACCCACCTTTCGTGGGGAGGGGTACATTAGGGGAGGGGTACATTAGGGGAGGGGCTTAGACGGCGCATCTTATACAGTTTTAAAGTGCATATGTCCAGAGATATATGCCTTTAGCCAGTAAGAACAACCATCCACATGTGATTTATTCTGTTTTCCATTTGTCAACTTCGTGCTTTGTATACCACCGTGATGTACATTTATAATGTACTAAAGAGAATCACACTTCATCTGTAGGAAAGATTTCCTCCAAGAAAAGGAGATTTTTGTGAAAGATAGTGTCAGTCAAGTGTCTCCTTCATATAGGAAGTCATATAGGAAGGTAATGTCCAATCGCATTATCTGCCTTCTATTTTAAAACAGTATATTGAGTTGGTTAATAAAATTCACCAACTTTTTCCAGGTTTATTCAATTTAAATCTTGCTGATTAAAATTATGAATTTTATCATTGAAAAATATGATTTAAATTTATGTATGCGATTCAAATAGATTTATGTGATTGAAGGCACTGGTTTAAATTTTTGGGGGTCAAAATAGTCAAACTTAGACAACAACCATACTGTATGTACACAAATGGGTTAGAAATTAGTGGAAATATTTAGTTTGCAAAAATATGTGATCATACACATTTTCAAATTATCCTCAAGCCATTTTAAGCCGAAGTATGAAAAGATGCACTGTTTTAACTTTCTGTGGAATAGGTGAATGGGAAACTTAACTAATTATTAAACATTTTCATGTTGTAGTACTACCCTTGTTTAGATGTCATACCATTGTGGTTTGCCCCTGAAAATGTTGCCTTTCCAGCATGTACACAAGGCTGTTTAATGCAGGAAATCTTATTATTTGTTTTAGCTCCTTGTTTAGTAGAAATTGGAAAGACAAGCAATTCATATTTAATGATAATTTAAATTAACAGTGACATCCTTTGTCACCCTTGGGTGCTTAAAACACATGTGTGCTGTACTGATATGTTGTATGGAGCATGAACTTGCTAGAGCTTTAAGATTTGTTTACAGTAATGATCTGGCAAAGGTGGGTATCTCAGTATTGAAATGAAGTGTCATAGCATTTAGTACTAACCATCTTCAACAGAAAGAACAGCTACTTGTATTGCATTATAAGCCTATCATGGGATTTTATTATAAGTATGTCCTAATAACATAACGGCTAATTTTTATTGGCAAAATTGTATTCAGTTGTTTTACTTACTGGCTTTCTGTGATTATAACTCCATTTCTTGTTATGGACTATAACTGCTATTGTGTCTTTGTTTGATTATTGCTGGTAGTATGAAGCTTGGCCACAATTACCTCAATTCTGGGAAATGAAGTCTCTCCAACATGAATCAGTACAGTAGACTGTCTTGTTTCATCATTGGCTGTTGAGAGTCATGTGACAATATTTTTTATCCTCATTTGTGAAATTTACCAGGAGTAACTGCTTGGTTTACATTTAGTATGCAATTTTTAAAGAAAGTCTGAACATGTTATGAAAGATATGAACTTTACAGAGAAAATTGTGAGATATAGCTAATGCTTTAAAATAACTTTGGGACAACCATTCTTGCCCTCAAACTCAAATCAGCAAAGATGTATGTTGCCTTTTAATAGTGGTAGGATGGATGGAGACTTACTGAGAACTGTTTATATTCCCCTCCCCCAAGTCAATGCATATTTTATCAAGGTTGCCTTTAGGTTAAAACCATTTGGCATTATTTTGACGTCGTAAAATTTTCCTCCTCAGCAGGTAGTTTGGTATAGGTTTAGTAGGGACACACCAACATGATGGTATTTGCTTGAAAGGTAATTAGGCAGATGGCATACCTTTGAAGTTCAAGCACAGTTCAAATGCTCTCCTTTAGTGAATGGATAATGTTACTAAGTATTGAGTTCAAGTTGAGTACTTGCTAAGTGCAGTGTTGTATGATCAAATCTTCAACAAACCTGGTTTTGGTATTTTGCATAATTTATAAAAGCAGTCATTTTTCACCGCAAGCTTCAGCTTACCCAGCACTATGTATAAAGAAATTCTCAAGGTCTTCAAAAATGCAGTATAGCTCCTACAACACAGCATGTACTAAAAGTTTTCTGATTACACATTAGGGCCTTGTGTACTCTCCAGTATAGGTCCTGATCAAGCAATAAACTGGGATTGGGGTCTGGATGAGGATGACTTTTAGACAGTTGTGAGAGAGGCAAGGCAAGACAAGACAGTATAAATTTGGGAGGATGGCAACTGCCTGGGGCAATGAATAAATATCTTTAAAGGTGAATATTGTGTTTAAAATGCTCTAACAAAGAGTACAAAGAAAATGGCTCACACAATCTTTAACAGTTTTAATCATAAACTTAATCATAATCATAAAATCATTAACTCCAGCAATATTCTTAATCATAAACCCCAGCAATAGAGCTACATCTCATCAAATTGGTATGTGCTAGAGGAGTAAAGGACATTGCATTTTCTGAAATGTTGAAAGTTTGGGTGAACAAATTATTCTTGAGCAACAAACAACTGAATTTCTTTCTGTGGGAAACTTATTTCTTGAAAAGAAAGCTACCATACTGCCTTTTTTTTTTAATAATCTATCATCCTGTGTCAATAAATATTAGTTTTAAAAAGGATGAATTTTTCTTGCAAAACAAATACAATATTTTCCTTCAAATGTAACCAGCTGACAAAGTCCATAAAAAAACATGATATTGAAGGCAGGAGATGTTTGAATCTGTATCTACCTGCAGGTTACGTCCCACAACAAAGGGAAGGATTTTTAGCACATTTATCTGTGGGTAATGCAATTGTTTAAAACATATATATGTTTGACCCTTCACACCAGTGTTGTAACAAGTCACGACTTGAGTCACTTCCTCTCAAAATGATAGTGACTCGATAGAATTCAGGAGTACAGTAATTTCCCCATTGAAATAGTACAGTGACTCGAGTCAATGACTAGACTTGAGTCCCTTAAAAGTTTGAAAACTGGTGACTTGAGTCACTAATCTAGTGACTCAATCACAACACTGCTTCATACTGTACTGTACATTACACATTCATTAGGGTAAATTCCCATAAGCCAGAATTTAAAAAAATCCAACCACCACCCATTAGCCAGAATTTAAAAAAAATCCAACCACCGCTCATCCTGTTAACTCTGTGCAGCTTGAATTCCTGACATTCGTGAACCTCATCTTGACTCTTGAAAACTCAAATGTTGAAAGTCACCCATGCATAACATACTAAATTGCAGTGCTGGGCCAGTAGGAGGGCCTCTCCTAGCAAATCAGTACGGTGGAGTGATCCTTTCACCTGAGTTGCCATTGGCAGGTCGGGTAAAGCAGGTAATTCGGAGTACCTCACCATGTTCATCTAATTCGTTGACAAAATGTGTAACTCTTTAATCCTTCATCTTTCTTGTAGAAGGCTCACACTTAAAAAAGACACAGCAATTTCAATGTGTAACTGGATGAACTTATTCCTTAAAGAGGCTCATTGAGTTGTTACAGGTAACGTAATGAGAGTCTCAAAGGATCACTACCATATAACAGTGCTTCAATATAGCATAACAAGTCCAGTTTCAAGTCCAAAAGTCACAGAAAACGTTAGATTTTGAATTTTCTAGTGTTCTGACTTGTAACGGTTTTGTACATAATTTGAAAAAGTGTCTGGTCATAAATTTTTGAAAAGGGTCTTGAACTGTTAATTACTCACTCATAAGACAGTTATTTATATGTAGGGTATGGAGATTGTCTAAGTTTGACCATTTGTCATTGATATGTGAAGAAAACTTTATAGGTTTGGAAATATTTGTTGAATTTCATGAACCAACTCAATGAGCCGCTTTAAAACTCTTGGACAACATGAAAATCTGGGAACAATCGTTGAAATTTAAGCAAGCAATGCAGAAATTCGGAAAAACTGTGTAGAAGTTTTAGGACAGAATTTCTTACAAATGGAGAAGTTGTTTTTGGGCAGGGGTTCACTCAAAAATGCAGGGCTTCCCTAATTCTTTGTGATCAAATGATCATGCTTATGGCTGTTCATAAATGGAAGAGGTGGGTTGGCTAGTTAATAGATGTGAAAGGATTTTTTTGTATGGATGAATTAGATAATGTGTTGTGATTGATTTTTGTGTGGATGGGTTTTCCAAAAGACATTGTAACCTGTACTGGCCCATACATTAAATGAATGTGTTGTGTGAATGTTTTATTTCACATCGCTGACATATACTTACCCCTTGCAACATCTTAATGGCATATTACCTGCACACCCCATGCCACTCGTAGAAGCTCTAGCACTGCACCCCCACTTTCCCCCGAACGAGTAGTTGATAGTCCTCATAACCTTCTCTGAGTAGGACGCTCTGCACAGGTAATATGCAGTTAGGATATAGCAAGGGGTAAGTCACTCTTGAATAGACCCACCAGGAAGGTGGGGGGATACGAAGAGATGCTGTAGATTGGGAAACTCTGGGATGGTTAATGTTATCATAGCATTGAACTTGTGTTTGCTTGTAACAGTTATCTGTGATAAATGAATCAAGTTTTTCATTCTTTTTATTTTCAGCTGCTGTGGAGGCTTGTTTATCTCATGGTCTCAAGAGAAGGTTGGTGAGCATCTTAAAGGGAGGGAACACTACAGTCTCTCTTTTGAAACAGGTATCCAAAGGATATCCCCCAGCTTGTGAGGTTATTCTAAAGGTTCAAGAAATTGAGAGCAGACTGGAGGCTAATAAGTGAGTAGATCTTTAGGTAAAATTCTGATAAATCACATGATATATTTGACCCCCACCTCTTGTATTTGTGTTGGAATTAATACCTAGCTGTTTTGCATGTTTTGCATATGCTGCTCCCTACTTGTGGAACCAGTTACCTGACCATATTCGGTTATGCACTAATTTTTCTACATTTCAGCGTAATCTCAAGACTCATTTGTTTGCTTGCTTCTTTGATTGAAATGAATTTGTTGTTTGATTTTATTTTTGTCAAGCGCCTAGAGCAGCTACACTTTTGTTCTGATTTGGCGCTATATATAATTTCAATGTATTATTATTATTATTATTATTAGCTGTTTAGTCATGATATTTTTCCTTGTTTTTATCATGCATTCTGTAGCCTATTCTTTCAATGTATTTTGTTGAAGAATACACCAATTTTCATAGAAAAAATTGCTGCAGACTTCAAACTACTGAAGTACATGTTGGTTATTGCCATTACTTTAATTTTTGTTTCCTCTCAAATTTGCTGGTCTATTTCGGTCCTTACCCTACCTCCTATCACCCTATGTATACGCATAGGCCTACTTACTGTCTGACAAACTAATAGTTAGTTATTATGGAGTTTTTTGGCTAAGTGCATTGTTCAGTGCTATTCACTGTTGAAAGTTACTTAGGTAACATTGTGATCATAGAAGCAATTAAGAAGTGTAAATGTAAGTTTGAGGTGTCTCCTGAAGTTGTAAGCCCGATATAAACCTCACATATTCATATCTAAAAAGGTTGCTAGCAAGGGGAAATAAATAATAACATGCCTAAATAAATAAAAAATAAGAAAAGATCATCCACTTTAAAGGCAGACTGATGCAGAATTTAAAGCTAGATACTCATCATTCCAGACATTTCCAAGTTTCCAAACCTACCATCGGTGTATTAGGCTGGGGGGGGGGGGGGAGGGGGGATGCATGGGGAGCACTCGCCCTCCCAATTCGGGCAATACAGTTGGTCCATTCGGGCAAAAGGTGGCAGAGGGTGGTGGGGGGTGGTGGGGGGGTGGTGGTGGCATGGGGAGCACTCGCCCTCCCAATTCGGGCAATACAGTTGGTCCATTTGGGCAAAAAATGATAAAACGGCCATTATTCGGGCAAAAATTTGCTCTTGCCCTCCCCACAAAAATTATATCCATGAATGCCTGTGCAACCCGGTTACAGTACTTCTACAGTAGCCCCTACCAAAGTCTGCCTAAATCTCCTTCTTGTGCAGACACAATCCTAGTTTATTGCTTGAGGACATATCCATGTGAGGTAGGTATTGCCTTTTATAAACTCCCCAACCTAGAAGTACTACCTCATGTGCAAACAAAGTACTACCTCATGTCCAAACCTGGGAGACTTTGGGGAATTCCTTGCTATCAATTTCTTGCTTGATGTAGTATATTCAAATATCCTAGCTAGTCTCAATGAATTCACAATTCAGTGGTCCCCATCAAGCTTTTGCCTGAATGGTAAAGTGCTCACATAGTTGAACTTACTTTTGAGAATCAACAAGTATCTTATGTAACTTGAGCTTGTTACATTAATCAGTTTTCCTTATCAGCATGCATTAATAGAGGCCATAGTGTGATCCCAGTAACATTTTATCATGTATCCATTTGCAGTTTATTCATTCAGCAAGCTAGTACCAATGATATATTGCTATTAACTAATCCCTAAAACTTTGCCTCAAGAGATGAGTTCTGTGTACTAGAGGTGTAAGTATCTATATTTGTTCCCCAGTGTTTGCTATGGACTACCTAGCTGTAGAGTGGTTGTTTGTTAGAGGGGGTTTACCCTCAAATAATGCTGGTAATTAAATCTCTTTATTACCTGAATTAACCTTTCATTTTGGTAAGGTGAAGTTTTGTGCTGGGTGCAGTGTAGGTGTAGTTTTATATTCATTTCATTGCCATTGAAGTAGATGTTGATTTCCCAGACTTTACCAGCTCAAATATGCACCAAAGTCTTGGAGAAATAATTCTAGGGTTACCAAAATGTCATTTAAGTTTGCAGTCTTTTTTAACCAAGTCTGCATTTACCTGTTCAATTCCTCAGAAAATCTTTGAATGGAGATAGTCCTAACAAACCGCAGCATAGCATCAGGGCAGCCCTTCAACAGCGCCATCTGTGGATCAGGGTAGCTTTGTTTGAAAAACATTTAGCCAAAATTGTGGAACATCTTCATGAAAACTGCAGGTAACACCTTAAGATCAATATGTAACATTGCTTTTAAAAGGTTTTAATTTGAGGAGAAAGGAGTAAGGACTGTGTCCTAACAGCAGTGTTAAGATCATGCAGGTTGGATAGCATCTAAGTAATGGCTAAATTGTAAGAATAAATTAGGATATGAACGGGGACTGAATTGTGTGACTTGTAATGATTTGTGTGATGCACTGCGCATTAAAGAGATGTTTTGTGTTTGACAAAAGGAAAATACATTAAATTATTGTGACCAAACTTTTCATAGACCATTTACACAGTCCATTTGAACAATGAGGATCAATAAACAGTCCTCAATGCAAAAATTCTGCCAAATTTTGTTCAATTTCCATAAAAGTAATGGCAAAAAATGTAAAAATTGATACTGAAATATATTGAAAAACTTCATTCAGTTTCATCCCACCCTTGAATGCCCCAGCCAATAAGAGTGCACTCATGTTCTTACACAAAAGCCGTAGTATACTGTGCCGTGTAATCAGAAGCTTGAAACAGCTTGTGACACATTGAATATTCATTTATACCCAGATAGGCACGGTTTATGCAGCTTCTAATCACGTAGCCTTTTTCAAAAGAATTTTGCCGTCTTTTCTCTAAATTTAAGTACTCTTACTGGCATGGTTATTCAAGTTATGAAAGGTTTTATCGGTTTTAAACAAAAAAACTGTATGCTTTTCTTCTTTATGAAATACAACGAATCACTTTAAGTGACGACGGTACCATATGACTTGTGCGATGACTATACTGCATAAAGTGAATACACTGCATTAAGTGCACTCTGTGCTAAATTACATATGACTGGTGTGATGCACACTGTATACATATGACTTTTTCGATGACTATACTGTATTCCTCTGATGTAGACAACTTCCAAGTTCTAACCTAATGACTACACTGTAATGACTGATTGCACTGCATTCCTGATGTGGTGACAAGGATATGAAGTTCCCTGTTGTAAAAGGATATCTGGAAGAATGATTGACTGACACATTTTTAAAAAAATAAGTTGTGAAATATTTGAAATCTAAGAGGCATAAGTGGCATGAGATTACAAAGACAACAGTCTTTGCAAAATTATTGAGGAGCTGCAAAGTTGATGAATTTGCACCACTAAAATTGTGGTCTTAATCTCCTAAATTGCTTTGTTTTGTTCCTAAAATCTATATCTTTTCTAAAAGTCTACCCCCTAAAACAGCAGGGTAGTGAAGAATTCAGGAGCTATATTTTTGGGTTCTTTCATGAGCATGGAATTTTGATTTAACATCATGGTGTATGAGAATTGATCTAAAACCTTGTTATATTTCTGTATACACAATGTTCTTTAACCCTATTCAGAATGTTCTTTAACCCTATTCATAATGTTCTTTAACCCTATTCAGAATGTTCTTTAACCCTATTCAGAATGTTCTTTATCCTATTCAGAATGTTCTTTAACCCTATTCAGAATGTTCTTTAACCCTATTGCTTGTGGAGTTGGCAGATCATAAACCCATTTCAAGAAAAATGAGTGCAGATAAGAGGTAGTGGTCAGAAGTTGTTGAGTTGTCAATACGCTCATGTAACTGAAAAGTTAACTGGTTTAAAATCCTCAGATTTTTCTTGCTTGCACCCTGAAAGGAGCCACGTGTCTTACATTTATGTAATGGAACAAAATAAAGAAACTTCATACCTAATGGTGGAGCAGTAGTGTCAGCCTTTCATGGAAAAGTCATTAAATAATATAATAATAATAATAATATAACAGTTCTTATATGGCGCCTTACACAAGAAGTCTCAAAGCGCTAAAACTATACAACATGCGGTCAATAAGACAATGTAAACAAATGAGTTTTCAAGTTAGTTTTAAAATAGTGATTAAATAATAGTTTTTCTAAACTGTGCACCTGGTTTAGCTCACCTATTTAGAGGGGTTGATTTTCCTCTCTGACTTAGACCAGCATGAACAATGCAGGAGAAGAACTCAGACAACATTTGTGAATTTTTCCATATGCTGGGGAAATTTTGTTTTTTGACAAGTTGTTTTCGTTTTTCCCTTTCATTACAGCAAGTACTATGAAAAAGAAGCCTACTTAGCAGACCCTGTGCACGGTCCTATTCTTGCCTCTCTCCTTGGTATGACTGTGATTCTTCTTTTGAATGAAATTAACAAATAAAATGCTAAGGGAAGATTTGTTCTCACTTATTTCCTTTGGTCTTTCGATACCATTTATGTCTATACTTAACATACATCTGGCAAAATGAATAGCACTGCAGATACCCAACAAGCAGGGGCTGTCTTTCACCCCTCGGCCCCCTATTGCATTTTTCCTAGGTTTCTTGACTGAGAAATGGTTGTATGTTATGCAAGGATCTTTATGATGAAAACAATATAAACAGACACAAAAACAAAAAGAAAAAAAAAAGAAAGAAAACAACATGGTAATGTATGTATATTACAACCAGTTTATGCTTTTAGTAGTAGAAAAATGAAAGAAAAATAGTCAGGAAAAGAAATTCATGCTAATAAACAACAATGAAATGATGCTGATGTATGCTAATTAACAACGATAAAATGCTGACCTAGAAAAGTACTTACAGAAGTTTTAAAGTCACCTCATTTTGAAATTCTCTCATGAAGTAGCTGTTCAAGGAAGAAAAGGAGCTGACTGACATCAGTAGTAAAGAAGTGAAAGTCATTTGCATATCTAGCCAAAGAAAGAAGCTCACTTAAATTTAAATTTGATCTATTGTATTTTGTATTTTTTTAACAATGTCATCAAAATTGCCTCAAATAATAATACAAGCAAATTTAAGAGGGGGAAATTGTTCTTGTAAATGTTTTGGTAATGTCTTTTAACAAAGAATATCACTCACTTGTTTTAAATGAGAATGGACAAATACCAGGTGATGGAAACACTGTACATTGTAGATACGTAGCTTTACTTACTGGTATATTCCATTTACAGCTTTTAGTGTTAAAGAGACATCTCTGCTGATTGGCTCATGTTATACAAAAAGTTTAGCTGCTTTTAGTCTGAGATGATAGTCAACACAGCTAATGAGATTTTGTAGCCCTAGAATTTAATGTGCAATTTCTAAGGATAGGGGCCAGGAACGATACTCTGAACCAGCATTTCTTAACTGCCGGACAGGCTGGAGGGCTTTTGGGTTGGCAAAAGTTTTCTTTACTGGTAGTAAAAATTATCCATTTCACATTATAGTGATTGATGAAAAATCTGAGTGGATTTGATTTCTATTCATTTTTCATTTAACCTTTAATAGAACTTTTAATAGAATGTAGTCTCTAGACATTGTCTTGATAAAAATTGACCTCTGGCTTAAAAGGTCGAGGGACTCCATTTTCTGCTGGTTACTTTATTAATCTATTAATTCAGATCTTTCAAAATTATTACAAATTTTGTTTGTGGAGGGCCACAAAAGAGGTAAATTGAGAAGTTTACATAAACTGAGTAATGTACAGTATGAAGCACATACTTAAAGGGCAAGAGCAGTTGCCCCATCTTGAAGTAGTGCAGTGGACTGTTCCAATTTCAGATTGGCTGTTTGGAGTCATTTGACAACATTTTTTCTCTTCAAATGTGAAATTTTCTAGAAATGCTTGCTTGGCTTACTTCTAATATGCAGAAGTTAAAGCATAAAATTTAATGAAAGATACTTTGAAGAGAAATGAGACAAATATTGGCTTTTTCTTCAAAATAAGTTTTGGGGGAGTGTTCCTTACCTTCAAAAATGAAACAAAATACTGCGTTTTGATTGAGAAGGAAGTGAATGACTCAGTTACAGAAAAAGCACCACCCATCCTCAAACCTCCATCCAAGTTTTTTCCCATGAATAGACCAGAGCCCTCCAAGCCCCCCGCCCCACCCAGTGATATATCCACATGTGGGGTAAATGTGTAGCACAGCCACTACTGTCATCTATAAAGAATTGCATCTTTCATTATGCAGATCTTCTTTAACTTGGTTTGATTTGAAGGAAGGAATTTTGTCATCAATTGTTTTTACTTGTAACAGATGGATACGTTTGAAATTGTAATATTTGTATGTTGATTTTTACATTTTAGTGGGTCCATGTGCTCTGGACTATTCAAAAATGAAGACTGCAGACCATTATTGGACTGACCCACCAGCAGATGAATTGGTTCAGAGACACAGAATACACAGCAATGTACTAGCTGCAGGGGCAAACTCACCCAGAAGGCCTGGATTACAGGTAGTTAGGAAATAGGAATTGCTAGGTGTTTGTTTTTTATTGGTTAGGTGAGATAAGTTTGTACTCCCCAACTTACAACTTTTTGGTTCAATCTACTGTGCCCATTTCTCCTTTTCTATTTGTGAGGCCCCAGATTCTTATCCCTCCCTACTTTATTGCATATGCAGAGCATCACACACACAATTGCAGTATGTTCCAAACATGAAATAAATTTACTTAGTATCTACGTACGTGTCTTGATTCTTTTCTTATCGAGTGTATCATGTTTTCACTCGAGTTGTTTTTATTTGCCCCTGTCTTTGCCATCAAGTCAGCTAACGGTCTTTTCATGTTCAAAATTTGAGTTCTTTTTACCAATGCAAATGTGTGTATTCGAGTCAATAAAAGGTCTGAGGGAAGTGTTTAACCTGCGTGGTTTTAAAATGACACCAGTTTTACTTGACCTAACGCAAATACCTTGCAGTCTTTTCAACCTCCAAATAAATTCAATTTTCCTTTTCTACATATCATTTGTAGGGCCACCGATTTTCCGCGATCACGGAAGTTGTCACGGAATCACGGAACTTTGATTTTTTCACAGAAAATCACGGAACTTCAAAAATCAGTTTTAATGAGTGTTTGTCTGATTATGCTAAAATCATTAATCAGCCTGATTGCCGATTATTTAATGTAACAGTTAATCGGCCTGATGCCGATTACCGATTATTAATAAAAAGGGGGAAGGCGCATGTTTGTCACTTTAGTCCGCGCCCCTTGCTTCGTGCATATCGTATTACTGTAACCGGTTCAGGATGGTAAATATTGGGAATAGTTGCGTTCATTTAACGAAAGGGATACCCGACCATTTTTAAGGCGAAATATTCTCACTTCAAAAGTGGAGATACAAATCGACCCTTAATAATACTGTACAATTGTTTGCAGTCGATGTCATAAGCCCTTTGATAATTTAGTTCTAAGGCCAACATCATGCCCTGTCTAGTTTTCATCCCCCAATCATGTTGGAACATTGCATTCTTTTACTCTCTCTCTTTAACGATCCCCATGTAGAGCAATCATGATAATCTTAGCAGTCCTGGGCACCCAAATAACGTATCTTATGGTTCCTTTCCGACATAAATATCCCCGTATATTTTTAGCAGTCCTCGTCCAAAACTTACGTCTTGTTTAAAAAGAATCTGCAATTGAAATGCACTTCAGTCCGATCCCCGCACAATCCATGTACGCAGAGATTTGTGATGCCGCCTCTAGGTGAATTTAGCACGGGGCTCGCCCGGCTTCGCTAGTGGGATCGTCGTAGCACAAACTCAACGCGAAAATTTGTCTCGAGACCAAGTATTTTCACACACTAAATCACATACGCGAAGGCACGAGTTGTGATTGGCTGCCAAGGATCAACGCAATTGAACCAATCACAAAGCAGGGGCCAATTTAAATTTTGCAATGGATCGTATGCATATGATGTCACCGAGCAAAAAATGAAGCCTTGTTTGGCAGTAAAAACGGATACGCACGCAAGTTTAGTGCATGCTTGGGCCAAGAAGTTTGCTGCAAGAGACTACGTGCACTATACTGTTTGGTTTTCAATGACGTCAGTCTGTAAAGAGCATTACGGAAGGAATGCTGGGAATGACTTAATTTATGCAAGATAATAACCACCGAACTTCACAAGATTCTAGGTGCTAAGTGTACAAAACGTGCACAGATATGTATGCAAAGCTTGGGGGTTTGAACGTATCTGCGTTACCCATTTTGGGAGTTGCTAGACGTTCACAGTACGTGACGTCACTCTCATATATTACCTCAGATTTCTAAACAAGCTTTGAGAGTCGGCGCCATCTTTGTACGTACAAATCTGCAATATTTCGTACGGTTCTAGAATCTTACCGCATATTTTTTGCATGAGCAGACTTAATGTACACCTATTAATGAGATCAGGCATAAAATGGAGCGTGAATAAGTTAATTTTGCTGATAATCATTACAATCATTTTACGCCGATCGCCGCTCTAGAATGGAGCTCCCATGTACACATGGTATGAAATAACTATGTTAGGCTACTGTACTGAGATTAGCCTACACGCGGAAGCAATAGTAGGCTTGTAAGTCAGATCACGCTACAACTAGTTTCAAGAAGTGGGAGTGGCTTGGAGGGGGAGGGATATAAAAGTTGGTTGTTATGAAAGAAAACACACAGGGAGTGGTAGCAGCCAATGGAAATACAGCACATCACTTTTATGATGTGAAAGGTCCAATGACGTCATTACCGATACAGTACCTGGAAATATTCTCTGCTTGCGCGAGAGCTAATCAAGTTTTCTCGTTGGTGAGTTGGTCAATTCATGTGTAGCAAGCAGTGTTAGCAAAAGGTGCTATTAGCAATTGACGAAGATATCCTCCGGAGTTAACACGCAAAACAAAGCATTGTATGTATAAAGTACATAGTCTGAAATACAGCAATGTGTTTGACTTAGTTGTCATTCGAGCAGATCTTCTGCTCATTTGATAAGCTTCTTCGGGAAGCAGTTTGAAGTTTGGTTTCGCCGGGCAGCCCTTTGCCCTTTAAACGATGTTTAATTTATTAGTAAGAAATGAAACTAAAATCCATCCCGGGCGTACCAAATTCGGCACACAAGGTGATGAGAAAAAACGAAGTTCGAGCTGAAATGATGACGGTTGCGCAATATTAGATTTCCTCCTCTTTCTGTAGAAATGTAGCATATGTGCAAAGGTTGCTAGAATAATTATCTTTTTCCTTTGTAATGACTGAGATATTCAATAGTAAACAGTAGCCCTGTTAGTACTTCTATTTCCAACCTGCTAAAAGCCATAAGCAAGTGGTTTCAGAATCAGAAACTCTGGGCGTCATGTTTAGCAAATAATTCATTTCTTGAAAAGTTTAAACAACTGATTCATGGATTTTAAAGTTTTTTCATAGCATAAGAGTTTATTTACACAGTTCATCAACGAAACTTGAAGTCCAAAGATAAGCAGCTTATATAGGGTTAGCCAACTCTCTTGTTGGTGCTTTGTGAGTGAGCTTTGTTAAGATGAACTATTGTTGAATAGCGATGTTGTTGTGTTGACCTATTCAATGCTACAATCCTCGACAAAAATGATGGGACAAAACAAACAACGAACGGATCACCATCCCTCCCCCATTCAGTGTTGCGGCAGCCCAAGGCGTCCTGAAACTTAAACATCGGAACGGGGCGCGGGGTTGTCCCATGAACTTTTAATTTGTAGAGAATTGTAGCTAGACCTGCTGTTGTGTGATTGAGAGCGTGGCACAATAAGACAAAAGTTGGGAGTCTTATTAAACTTCAGGAAACTTTGGACATGCAAGTGACGTCAATTCATATTCATGAATTCTCGGGGTAATCTGTCACAGCGCGGATCCGCAAAAACGAGGATGGATGACTTCCCTCACATAAAGTGGAATTTGTTTACAACTTGCTACATGTAACTCGAATGTACATGTAGAAGAATACGCGAGCATAACTGCAATAGTGAATCAATGCACTAGTACTTTCTTCAAGATTTAGGTAGCCGTGTGTCAAGAGCAGCATGCATGTTAGGCTTTATACAGTGTTACGCACGTATGGCCCAGACCAATACTCGGAACTCGGAAGCGATGTTGTCAACTGTGCGTGTCCGTACCGAAGGTTGCAGTACGATACATTTTTTAAAGGGTGCGGTAATTTTTTCAAGATTTCTTTTAAACACAAAACCAAAGGAGTAAAATGAACAAAATCTATATCGAAATGGTCGAACTGACATTTGCTATTTTTGACTAAAAGGTCGCTCGCTCATTTATTCAGTTCATAACGCTTGGGAGCACGGACAAATGCACAATGATGTTTGCTTATATTTACAGAAAGACAGCTGGAAATCAGTCAAATCTTTATCGGCCTTTACGGCGGTTTAAATCGGCAGTGACTAGGTGTATAAAATCAGATAAAATGGGTGCAAACTATGCAGGCTACTTCTTCCCCAAGAGGGAGTTATGTTTGTCAGTATAGACAAACCTCTCCTTCATTTCTTCAGGTCCCCTGGCTATAATTTTTGCGCATGGAACCATACTCCTCAGTCAGTACCAGATCTAACTTATACGGCTCTCCGGGACTGGTCCACGATTCTTGTGTTCGAGGAACGTGTTTAGAAAAATATAGGGCTAGAAAATACAAACAAGGTTATACTTTTCTTTCTTTCTTTTTTTTCAACAAATTATCGCACTTTCAGAGTTTCTTTTTCCACTGTCGGTGTCACTGACTTGGAACTGGATTTCTGGCTTTACATGCACTTGTACGTGAGCTTGTATGTACTGCAAAGAAGACAAGAAAACTGAGCTCATAGTATTAGGGCAGGTAGCCTCTATTCACAAGATGTTGACCAGCTATTGACTATGGGATCTTTTTGTGTTGAGATTACCTCTCTTGGGCCGGCTATTGTTAGGCTTCTTTTGTGTTTGAGAGGCTTTACTGCTGCTCTTCCTGCCTGTGTTTATAACTGTTCCCTGCCTCACGGTGCACTGGGAGATATGTGCACTGAAGCGTAGCACATTAACTGGTAGGTTGCTACATCGTTACAATGGGTAACAACCACTCAGGCGGCGATGATCGTCGATAGAATATGTGTGGGATCCCTAAGTAAAGGTCATTTTGTATTGATTTTAGCTTTGTTTGCTCATCAAACCAGATTTTTAACTAAGGAATGGTTTGTTGGTGTGGCATCACTTTTGACTCTCTAAAGCATCCTTTTTCTTGGGTAATTAATATTTGGACTGTAGTTTACATCTAAATGCAGTGGCCTGGATGGTAAGCTAATAAACTATTTGATGGTACTGATTGTATTTATAATCCCTAGGTAAAGAAAACAGCAGGATCTGGAGAAGAACACAGGACAGCAATCTCTGCGAGGGATTACGTAGAATCATTACATCAGAACTCTAAAAGTCAGTTGCTGTATGGCAAGAATAATGTGTTGGTACAACCGGTAAGGAGTAGTGAGAGATAGCGCATAGTAGTTTTGAAACAAATAATGTAGAAAAGATTGTTATTTCACTACAGAGTAAAAGGCAGCTTCAATGAGTTGCCATTGGGAAATGGAGCAATGATTGCATTTATCAAAACCAAAATGGCTGAATAATTATGTTGTAAGATTAATTTGAAGAGAGAATTCCTCAAGTCTTTGAAGTGAATGATAGGTGTACCTTTGCAATGAGTTAATTTTGAGACAAAGATTAAATTCAGTCCATGCATTGGGTCTTGGCTGTAAAGATAATTCAGAAAAGGTAGTTGTTTTACAGTGCTCAGTGACCATTGACGTGGGAGAAGCATGCTGCTTTTTAAGTTGTAGCATCACAATTTTAATTTATACAGAAAGAGGACTTTCAAGACAATCTGCTTTTTGGAATTATGAAATGGTGAATGTACAAATTGTGGTTGTGATTTTTACATGCTTCAAAACTTACACAAATGGAACAATCTGACCATATCAGCATAACAAGAAATGCAGTCCTCAAGTATTCCCTTTCTGATATAAATATGTCAGCATCAATGATCATCAGTTTTAAATTGAAACCATCCCCAGGAATGCCCCTCTACCCATCCACACCCCTTCTCCAGAGCTGCCAAGTCTTCCTAATTCTGCAGAAGACTTCCTGAAAATTTCACCTTCAAACATGCAAAATATAAAATCATCCTGATTGAGAACAGAATCTTCCCCATTGAAATACACACAAATCCCTGAAATCTTCCTAATTTATGAGGTAAATCTTCCTGATTTATGAGGTAAATCTTCCTGATTGGATGACCTGATTGTTGGCAGCTCTGCTTCTCCTCTTCCACGCCCCTTCTCCTCTTTCACATTTGGAAGAAACTTGTAATCTATCCCCACACAAGCAAAACATACTGAAATTGTACTTGTTTTGTCAAAAAAAGTGTCAAATTTTATGTATATATGTAATTCTCCCCTGGCAGAAAGAGGATGCCGAGCAGATCCCTGGCTATCTATCACTGCATCAAACACTGGAGCATCTGACCATTAAGTGGACCCCAAACCAGCTGATGAATGGGGCTGCTATGGAAGAAGCTGAAGCCGGAGAAACAGATAAAAGGTGATTACATCAAATATTATAGTTACTGGTATATGTGAGTGCAGTGTTATCCAATGTGATCTTTTGATATGTAAATAAAGCCAAGCTTTTGAATACTCATGTTGTATCTATGAAAACTCCTCTTTTCTTTCTTAATGGTTGTAATACCTTGTTAGATGTGCAGAAATTTAATTGTAAATTTGGTGGTTTTCTTTCTATTTTTTTTTTTTTTTTTTTTGGGGGGGGGGGGGGAGGCTGAAATGGTAAAAAATTCTGGTACTACTGAAGTGGACATGTGACTCAAAGGCCTGTTTATACATGTGACCAATGTGTACTGTGTACATTTTCCAACCACCTTCATCTCATTCAGTTGAATGTTTTGGCATTTAAATGATACATAGGCAATCACTGTCTGCTGCAATGCATACACTTCAACCAGCTAGAAGCTGATATACCCCTGATGTATGCTACTTGTTCTCTTAAAATATTCTGAGCCAGCTGTGTATGTCTGCTTTGCTGCTCTCATTCGGCACCTGGTGTAGATTCCTCCAGTAAACCATGAAAAAATTCTTTTTCTTTTTACTTACTAAACATCACCACAATTCCTACTTTGATTGGAGAGGATATCCATTGTTTGTTAACAGGGACAATTATCTTAACATTTATCCTTTGATATTAAAGGCATATTCTGGAGACAAAATTTGTGAATTTCAAAATAAGCAGAAAAATTTTCTCTTTCCAAAGGTGAAAATTGCATTTCAATAGCTTATAGCATTGGGAAGATACAAATTTTTGAAGTATTGCAAATTTTCTTTTGGATTTGATGCATCATGGGAAATCTGTGATGTCATCGTGGCACATTAGTTTGACATTGCATTCAATTTATTTTATAATTATAATACCCCTGCAGACAATATTCCACAACATTGTTGGTTGTGCTCTATGAATGGTGAAGGGTATTGCTAGATCTACAGGAAAATGTATTTAAACATTCCAGCAGTATCAAATTCAAGGACAAACAGGACATTCAATTGTAAAGAAAAACAAAAGGAATTTGAAGCAATGTGCCCACATTACATAACTTTCTGTGGCTTTGTTGAAAAGCAAAGGTATTTTTTACAGAAATAACCAATCTTTAAAGTGAAATATCTTGAGTTAGGAAAGAAGTATTGAGATAGGGTTTGAAGGACATGGTGTTGAATATTTTTGTTTTTCTTACAAGACAGAGGCCAAAAGTCACCAGAACATGCCTCTCATTGATTTTAAAAGAGAAAATATTGAAAAGCATACTATTGGTGGACTGGTAACCTCTGCATTATATATTCTTAAAAAAAAGACAACTTGCAAAAAAAGGTAAATAAAAAAAAAAAGATGTTTCTACGTTATACTTCTCTGCCCCCCAAAAACTGTCATCATACTTGTAGTCTATAAAGTTATTTGCTTACTCCGCAATGTTTTTTCAAAGTACAGTTTTTCAAATTCCTCATGACATTTCATTTTATTCTGTCAGTGATAGAATCTTAAACTTTGAAGAAACAAAAGTGAATCTCCTAAAGTTTGTCAGTGTGTGGAGTCCGGAGATTTCTATCAACTTTCCTTCAACAAATGGTGGTGTTTGATGCCTTTAATCTGAATTTGTACTCTTGGATAACTCATGGTAGCATTCCTAGCGGAATTACTTGGGCTGTCATGTATTGATCCTCTCATTTCAGTGAACCACACCTGGGAAAAATCTGAGGTTGGCCCAATTTAAACCAGTTTTTGAAACTGATCTGTAAAGCCATACCCAATCAACAAACTCTCATTTTTTAAACACCTGTACTACATTTTTACCCAATTCGAAACCTGTGGATGCTTAGATTTGGATTGCCAAGTGCATCCAAAGTACATTAAACAGAATAATTGATAAGATTATGGCTGATGGCGCCCAGTAAATTTTATATTTGTCACTTTTGTAGCAGACGTTCATTTTTACTAGTGAAAAGTTTTCCAGTAAAAAGAAAAAAACAAAAAAAAGAAAAAAATGCAAAAAAAAAAAATGGCAAGAAAAAGATTTAGTGAGCTTGACTTGTCTATCTATATTTTGGCCATACCAGGTTAAACTCACACAAATCCAACCATTCAAGGAGGAAAAACGGTCACAAGGTGTAAGTGTGGTTTTGTTTGACTCCAGACCCATCGGTATTCTGGAGATTTCACTTCCTCCATCCTTAACACTCACAGAGCAAATCTTTTTGTATCATTTCCCACCAAATCTGTAAGGGTGGAAGGCTTACATACATTTTAACTTCTATTTTGGTGTCAATGGGCTGTTATCTAGATTTAGGGGATCAGGATTTTGTCTGAATGGACATGGTTAAGAATTGCGTCTTTTTTTGGTAAGCATGGCAGGAGCATGATGGTTTTTATTCTTCTATTTTGCCAGCTTCCTTTAATGCTTTGTGCTTTTTCATCAGTATCCAGCTTCTGTCAGTATTATTCATCAGAATCTAATTTGCCTTTGCAAGTCTGTTTGCCTTAGAAATCATTTCGCCTTCCCCATGAAAAGACTTCTCATCAATAATCTTTATTTTCCCCCTTGTGGAAAAGGTGTTGTGAGGTTCACTTTCTGTTTAGAATGCCAAATTTTATCAAGAATTAAAATCATCTGTTTTCAAAGAACTATTAACTTTCCACTAGGAAGGGATAACTTTTTACTCAAAGTGGTGAATAATTACTTGGAATTACTTAGTACAACTTAAAGAGAAGCCGTTGAACAATTTGCTCTAATCTCTCTTTAGTGCAGTTTAATATCTTGCTGTAACTAAAGTTCTCTCCAAGTTGTCATGCAAGGCAATGTTTTGTTCATGTAGAAAAGAAAAGCATCCCATTTTGAGCATTGGTGAATCTTTCCCACAACGGACAATTAAATAAGGTTTCCTAAATTTGTGAATCGTCAGCATGGTGGGGGTGAATGAGAGGGCTGGGGAATGAGGGTGAAGCCTGTTAGGGGTTGGGAGAAATTGTAACCTTTCTGAGGAACATATGTTCTGTTGAGTGAACTGTTAGGTTTATGAACTAAATCTGCATGTTTCAGAATGTGTACTAAAGCATATGAATTGGACCACCTCTGGTTGAGTTGCGTTCTACATAAAATATAATTGTTTTGGGTTGGTGGTGTTTGTGTTTGTTAGCAAAAATTGCATTTTTTTTTTGCATGATCCCTGCATGATATCTTTATCATCTGTGTAGTGTAGGTTGTGTCAAATATATATAGACAGTAGTGTTACATGTGGTGTATATATAGGCACATGCTGGAGCATTGCAGCTATGCAGCAACAGAATTCCTCACATTTTAGAAGGATGTAGTATTCCTTTGTTTTGTACATACACAAACCTACCCTTCTTTTGTTTACATTTTGTAATTATAATGGTAACTTTAGACCAAAAGAGTACATTAAAGGTTGGGGAGGGGAGTTTAGGGTAGCAGCTGGATGTTGATGGCAATTATTGTTATCTAAACCTATACATTATGTAGGGAGCATTCTATTTTTCTTTCTTTCTAACTTCCTTTGTACAGTAATAGTCTGTACTAGTTGGTATGTAGTTCTCAGTTATGTCACAAACAGGCCAGTGAACTGCAACAGGAAAAAAAGGCTCTTGCAGACATAAATTAAACCAAATGATTAGGAATTGGAGAAAAAAACCTTGTCTAACCAACTAACCACATAAAGCTGCAATTCTGAACTATGCATTGAGCATTAATGTTACAGCACAATACACGATGCCTCTCAAGCTATTTATTGTGCAGTAATATGCACAATATACATGATACCTTGAAGTAATGCAATGTAACTAATACATTATGCTGCTAAGTATGCATTGTGCAGAAACATTGCTGGAAAATATTTAATAAGCTATGCATTGTAACCAATCCATAATGCTCCTTAGACATGCATTGTGGCCAATATTTACATGATGCCTCTAAGCTATGCATTGTAGCCAAAACATGATGCCTCTAAGCTATGCATTTTAACCAGTACATGATGCCCCCAAGCTATTCATTGTAGCTAGTACATGATGAGTCCAAGCTGTTCATTGAGTAGCCAGTACATACTGCCTCTAAGCTCTCCATTGTAGCCAATTAATGATGAATCTAAGCTGTTCATTGTAACCAATACATGATGCCTCTAAGCTATGCATTGTAGCCAATACATAATGCCTCTAAGCTAGTTATGCACTTCTGTCACTGGTAATGCACAATCTACATTGCCCATCCTTACCTCCTATTTACATTATGTAACCCTACTTACATAAATGTTACTGAAATGTGCTTTGTGCAGTTATATTACTCCAATGTTTAGTAATGTTACTGTCAATATTGAGACATTTCTCTGGTATATGAAACTACTAAACTATTGTGTGCAGTAATATTTCTGTGCATTACATGGAACCACTGAAGTGTAACATCACGACATGGTACTTAACACCAACAATCCGTATTATTCATCCTAAATGACAAGCACCTTTGCTTTCTTGTTTTCCATCACCTTTCATTTCTACAAAACATCATTAAACATGAGTAGTAACATTACTGGATGGTATATGAAGTGGATCGACTATCCCGTTGGTACTCTTATATACTAGAAAGTACATTGAACCACCATTACTAGATAGGCCATGTCCTAAAACTACTTCACCGTTTACAGAGCTACTTATGTATGCATCAAGTATTTACATCACTGCGTGGCACATGAGTCAGCATACTTTGTCATAAATGTCAAGCCACTTTGCTCTCCATTTCTCTTTGATTTCATATTTTCAGGCCATCATTGATTATGTGCACTTTTTATTCAAAAGCTCATTTTTTTTTTCAGGAGGGAAACAAATATTCATGCAGCTTCAGCAAAGTTACATATCTTTTGTACTAAAAAAATTTGATGTCAGACTTTATAAGGTTCAAGTTCATGGCTCTGCATGTCTAGAAGTGTTGTGTCTGTATTTGTATTTTATTGTTTTGTGGAGGGGATGCATGTAATGCAATTACTTTCAAACCACACCACATTACCTTTCTTCTCACGTTTAATCCATTGTTATACTTGTAAATGTTTTATACGAGGCTTCAGATACACTTTAAGATAGGATTTTTTGTGTTGCAAATGCCAAATTCCATTTAAAATTCTATTTCTAAATTCACATAAATTTTAGTTGTGTTAATAAATTGAATGCTCCTTTTTGTAAGTTTAAATTTTTTATTGCTATAATAGTAACATGTTAAATCATAATTTTTGAAGAACACAACTGAGTTGGTCTAAATTTCATGATATTCATGGAGAAGGATTGGAAAATACTGAAGTTGTTAGCCATTATTATTCTTTTTCTTTTTCTTTTAAATTTCATGGGGTCTTTTTTATCATGTCAGTTTTGATGATTGTTTCCCTCTTCATCTGCAAAATGGTGAAAACTTGCTCCTAGTTTCTCCTGTATGTTTTACTTGGAACCAGTTACAGTAAATGAACAAAAATGGAAAGAAATATCTCTATTCAAGCTGTCTGTTGTGTAGCACAGCTGGCGTCCTATGTTTGTTATGCCTGCGACAAAGAACATCTCTTGCACTGTACAAATTTATAATTTAGCAGTAGCAGACATGGCAACTCAATTATACATGAATGTCAAATTTTACCTTCTCCAACCATTAGGGAATTTTCCACTTTCCTGCTTTCAAGTTTTCAGTACGTGATGATTTGTATCCAATAATGAATTCATACATCGGTATAAAGCTACTCCTGATGTTGTATGTTGAATAGCATGCCTGTGCATTTGCAATACACAATCTTTGTAAAAAGCCACCCATAAAAAAATTAATGCTGTGTGGGCATTGTGTCTTTTCATACCAAGAGGAGTGACAGGTGAAATACCATGTCTAAGGCCCTGTTTCGTAAAAATGGTTTTGCTTAATTTTAAGTCTGATTTCAACAGAGCTATCATATATAAATCAAACTTGAGATCAAATTTTGAATATGGACTCAAAATTCCAACCTCCTGACTGCAAGTCTGATGCTCTAACCACTTGACGATGCAGTGGGTCTTCAGAAAGTATAGGATGCATGTATTGCCCAATACGTGTTAAATGGTGAAATGGATCCTAAACTGGTTGAGAGTCCTGGTTGCCTGTAGTACATACAATTGCTGTCCCTTTGTTGCAATCTACTAGAATCCCACAAGAAAAGATATTTGTATGTGGTGGATTCAAGTTCCTATTATATTTTGGTAATCTGTACCTTTTTGTATAAAGAAAACAGAGCTGCTGTTAGTATCATCCATAGGCATACGAGGCAGGGGTGAAGGGGGGGGCACTCGCCCTCCCAATTCGGGCAAAAGTAGTTCATCTATTCGGGCAAAACATGATAAACGGTGACACTCTTCGGGCAAAAAATGCTCTTTCCCCTCTTAGAAAATTACCCTGGTACCCCTATGGTACCGTCCCAGATTTTACCATTTTAATTATTTCTTGAATATTACAGTAAAGGTGAGTGAAAATGACTTTTAATGACTAGCTTGTGACATGTGATGGCAGAGTAGTAAAAGAATTCAGTGATTTTATAAAACATTTCTGAAAAACATATCCCATATTACCTTTCAAAGCTTTGTGAACTTAATGTCCATAGCTTTTACAGTATTTGGTGGATTATAATTTACCTAACTCATATGGTGTAACTGTAAATTTGAAATCATAAAATTGAAATTTATATCTTTTTGCAGTATTTACTGGGATTATGCTCTAACTGTGAATCTGGAAGATATTGTTTATCTACACTGTCATCAGCAACGTAAGTATCAGCCCCAGAGTTAATCCCACCTTAGCCATAAATCAATGTGATTTTGATAGACAACAAGGATGCAGCTCACCTGGCATGCAAGTGTTCTGTGTGCTTATGTTAATGTGTGGATCGTAGTGCAATAGGACAAATAAATTTTAGATGGACAGTGGCATCATAAGCTGCATTTCAAAGTAATGTTTGGGTTCACATATTGGAGGTGTTTTTATGTAACATTAATGAAGCCAACAGTGCTCCTTATTTATCCATAATAATGAAATCAGTTGTATGTGGAAGATTTCTAAAGCAAACTGTCCTATTGAGTTTTAGGAGATTTAGAGTTTGACTCCTTGCCAGATCATAATGAAGACTTTAAAGGCATATTCTGGTGGCTTTTCTTGCAAGAAAAATAAAATTTTCCAGACCATGTCCTCTGAACCCTGTCTCAATACCTTTTACCTAAATCAAGATATTTTACTTTCAAGATTGCTTTTTTTTTGTTAAAAATTACCTTCACTACTTTTCAATAAACCCACAGAAAGTTATGCAAATTTGGGCACATTGTGTCACATTCCTTTTGTTTTTCTTTACAATTAAATGTCATGTTTGTCCATAAACTTTGACACTGTTGGAATAATTTTATGCCTTTTCCTGTAGATCTAGCATTAGCTTACACCATATGTGGATTTAGCAAGTGATGTTGCTATCCTTGCAGCACAATCCAGCATTGCATGCAATGTTACAGTAATGTGCTACGATGACATCACAGATTTCCCATAATGCCCTAAATCTCAAGAAAAAATTTGATTTCTCTGAAAAACTGTATCTTCTAAACACTAAATATGCTATTGAGATGTGTTTTTCACCTTTTGAGAGAGAAAATTTTTCTGCGTATTTTAAAGTGGATGAATTTTGTCTTGGGAAACTGCCTGAAAAGTGGAACTTACATTATGGTGACATTCTGCTTGGTGCTCAGCACAAGCAATGGAGTAGGGGAAACAAGTTCATGAGTGAGCCTTAACTGGAAAATAGGCTGTGCAGTTGGTTGACATATGAACCAGTTGGTTAGAGACTGAGGTCTAAACCTCATCTTAGTAGATTAATTTGTAAAGAACTTAATATCAATAAGTGATGTGTCTAGGAAAGGGTAGTACAATCAATTACAGTTGTATAGTTTGGAATGGTTTGAGATGTTATTAGATTTGGGTCGCTCTATGGAAAAAAAATACTTTAGTACTGAAACTATTGATGGTACATCCATGAAAGAATTGTTTGATTCAAAGATACTTTCCTCAGGTCGTAAAATATTAAAATCCGTGTTGAGGTACAGGATTCAGATGCTTTTGAGATGGTAAGACTGAATGACTCACCAACACCAATGTATGATATAGGGTCCACTAGGTATAGAAAGGTAAAGTTGAAATAGATATGGTTTCAAGTACGGTTCAAGGTTGGTTTCAAATACAATTGAAGTACAGTGCAAGTCCTTCCCTTTGGTCTCCTCTTATGGCAGGCAGAATATACCATGGGCTCATTTCGCAACCCTCTAGCCCTGGAGCAAAGAGTTCAGGAAATTTCCTGATATCAGTAAATTGAATTATAAAGCCAGATTCTGAGGAAATCTATTTTGCAAAACAAACAATTTTGCCATGGTTATTAAAAAAGGTGTCAAAACTGCAGAGAGATCTAGTGTTTTTTGAAATCTTTCTTTTTTAACAAAAGTGTGATTTTTAACTGCCCAAACATACTTGAATAAGAGAAAAAATAGACCATTTTGCATGTTTCCTCCTGACGTAAAATATTTTATACTCAAATGTGAACCCTTCCCTTAGACCTTTACTGACAGTCCTGGACAACAAAGGTGGTAGTGGACCCCAACTTCACTTACATCATTGAAGGGTTGGGGGGAAGAGGGGGAGGGTGCAGGAGGCTGGAGGGTGCAGGAGGCTGGAGGGTAAACCGTATGAAATCCACAGAACTGGTTTCTAATGACAGTGCTGGAGAAGTGATGTCAAATATCTAGAAAAGAGATCAGAGAAAGGGATAAACTTAGCTTTTTGCTTAATTGCTGTATTCATTTACAAGAGGTAAAGTTTGCATTCATTGAATTCAATTAAGTTTGCCTCTGTCTTTGTTGAGATATTTAAACATTTATGTAATCATTATTTGTACTTTACAGCTGACTGTGGAGGTACTCTGGTTTTAGTTGGTCAAGATGGGGTCCAGTACCCACCAATCCATTTTCCTTGTGGAGGTCATCTCCTGGCCTTCCTCACTTGCCTTGAAAATGGACTCTTGCCTCGTGGTCTCCTGGACCCACCCCTGTGGTTACAGAGGGGTAAAGGAAAGGTCTTGCCTAAATTGAAACGTAAATCTTCAGCTCAGGCTCTCAACAGTGGAAACTCAGAGTCTTCTTCACCAAAAGATGGAACACAGATCTTTGAAGGGGAAGAAGCTACAGATTACGTATTTAGAATCATATCAGCATTTAAACCTGACATTGGTAAGTTTACACAGATGTAATCATTCCTTGAAATCCTTGAAGTGGAGGAAAGCTAACTGTATATGTGGTAAGCTTTATCCTAATATTTAAACCTGAGATGGTAAATTTACATGGATGTAGACAAGGTTATGAAAAATACACTGCTAGAAAGATTCCAAACTAAAATTATTCCTGAGTTTGTGAAATATGCAAGAATTAAAGTGCTTGATATGAAACACCGTCTGTTTAAAACTAGTTTTTTGAGTAATGTTGTCATCTGCCAATATGACTTAAACAGTGTAGAATGGTGCATGTCATACATTTATAGAGAAAGCTAGTAAATGCTAATTAGGAAGATCTTCAAGTTTGCAGTTTGCCTCCTTCTTTGTGGTGGAGCAAGCCACATATTAATCTTAAGAATTGATCTCAGCCAGACCTGACATTATGTTAGAATAGACTTACAGTTACAGAAAATCTTCTGGGAAGGATTGATTTTTCAGAAAAACAAATTCAAAATATGCATTGAATTGAAGTGGTTTATTTCAAATGTTTCTTTAGATCATTTCTGTCATGAGATGTTGTCACATGGCCATTCTGTTTTTTTATTTCAGTGCAGAATGATTCAGTTTGGGAAATTATCGATCAGATTATCACACAATTATGTATACTATTGAGGAAATTTTCTTTCCTGTGGTATTCCAACATGAAGCGAATTCACATTCGTGGAGTCTCTTAATGCACAACCCGCCAAGGACAATAACATCTTTTCTGTTGTCATAATTCTTGCATCAAATCAAGAAAAACTGCAGAACGATGGAGAAAGAGAGAATTTATATTTATGTTAATTTCCCATGCTAGGTTATCAAATGCAGAATTGATGCTGCGTAGCAGAAATCTGTACATTATCTTGTGCATAACTGGTTTGTTCTAACTGGCTCTGTACATTCTTGTAGAAGGTGGTCATATGCATGTGATGTCATCAATTAATAGGATTGTTGCTGCCTATAGGTAAAGCAATTATCAATGCAGCTAGTCCTACACCAACAAATACAGATTACTAATTTTTGCATGCAAAGGGTATGTCATGCACATGAGGTATTGTATTTAACACAAGGCAAGCTGATCATCTACATACAAGGAAGCATGACAACAATTTGTACAAGAACATTCTGCATTACCGTGCCACCACTCTTTGGAATCACCTACCATCAACTGTTAAGACAAAGCCTTCCTTAGCTTCTTTTAGGAAAAATCTTCAAAGGTTCTATATAAGCTTGTACTAAGCCCATGAATTTGTTTACTATACTGTTTTCCTGCCTATTTAGCTTCCTTGCTAAGCCCGAGGGGTGGGTGGTGGTTGGGTTCTAGGATGGATGAGGTGGGATGGTGGGTTGTGTGTCTATTATCGAATTTTCTTTTGTTTTTCAGTGTCTTATCATCCTCTTCGTGTTTTCTTTACTTTTATTTTTTTTTTTCTAAGGATGTCACTTCCTGACAAGCCCTAAAGGGTTTCTAAGTTCACTTCCTTTCACACTCTCTGTTACTTCTTTACTTTGTGATACTTGTTTTTATCTTGTGTTGTGATAAACCAAAAATAAATAAATGAAATGAAATGAAACGAAATGAAGTATGTGTTCCAAACTCATTACATTAGTTGGCTTCATTATGGGTAATCTAAAATGATCTCATGTGAGATAAATTAGAAGGCCTGTAAAGTATTCATGAGTAGACATTAGACAGATAAATAGGAGCAGAACATAGTTGTGAGGTCAGCCATTTGTACAGACCATCACCCTTAAATCTTCATAATTTTATTGTCTACATGCAGTTATAAACCCTTGTGTTCAGTGAATTCATATCTGTTTTTAGGGTGCAACCATCCATGATACAGGTAAACAAAGAAGACCCAGGGTTATGATCAAATAAATCAGATCATCACATGACTATTGGGATTCGTCCATCAAGTGTTCACACATGGAGCTTTCATACATTAGCTGTTTTGTTACCTTTATTTGTTATTGTCACTTCTTATTTGTAACTGTTACCTTTTGTACGTTTCACAGACACAGCATTGACACATCAATATCACCATGAAACATTCAAACCTTGGAGAGTATACACACTGAGCATCTTTCGTTTGCAAAGCGTGTTTTGTATGTAAATGCATGGTGCCGCAGTTTGCGCAAAGCTAGGAAAGTTGGCATCATGTAAAAAGAATGTGCTTTAAAAATTCATTCATGCACTTCACATAAGATGGAATGTGCTGTAGTCTCTAAATTTTCCCATTGATACCAATCTTCGTTTATATCTTCCTTTTCTTATTTTATCCTGTCTAGATCATGAGGAAGCCATGCTACCTGCCCATCCAAAACTCACAAACTTTCCCTGGTCACTCAAAGATTTTGGTCCAAGGCATCAACTTATTCGTCAAAATGTTGTCCAGTCACCGAACACTCCCAAATCCGTCTATGCCCCATTATCACCTGTGAGTGAGATGTTGTCCCACCCCCCTCCACCTACGAGCAGATGGGCGGAGCAAGGGTAAGATTACGCTTCTCTGAACTTATTATCATATTGATGCTCAAGTAAACCTAAAACATTTTCGGTTTAAATCTTTAGAATTGTGACACATGGTAAATTTGTCAGTATGAGATGCATTCATGTATGAAGTACAGCCATTGATTGTGTGAACTGTAAGGGTCATTGGGTGGCAGATTGGTTTTTCCAGCAGCTGTTCACAGAGTGCAATTCACACGAGCATGGGTTCAAATCCTGCTCGATGTACATGGGTTTTTCTCCTGATACAATGGCTGTCCTTCCAATTGGCATAAGGCTTGCCTCTAAAATCTAAAATCAGGTGCCCAGCTTGACAAACTTGGTTGCATGCCCGACCAAACCTCGGGTAACAGTCAACTAGCTGACTTTGCCTTTGTGTGAACTGTTGAATGTTCACATTTATAGAAATTATTGCCATTTATGTGGGTACTTAGCTTTTATGAATAATGAAGTGGTGATACCTTGCAGGACATTGAAGCAAGTATTTCCATGCTTAAAAATTAGATCCTATTTTGTAACCAACAGAACAAAAGATCCTCACTGGCTAGGACTTAAGTGTTACTCTAGGAGTGATAGTTGTTTCTTACAACAGAGGTAGTATTTCGTTATACACCTGACCCACCCATCACCCACCCATCCCCCACCCCTCCCTTTTGTTAGGTCTGGTCAGAGTGTTTTGATTTTGAAGCAGGTGTGTCCTTAATGTAAGCAGTTTGTAATATTTGATGAAGGTGACATAAAGTGGAGCAGTGGGATTAGTGGTGGACATTGGGACAGATGTAACTTAACATGTTTAAGTAACCATGCATACACACCTTAAGTCATGCTTACAAAGCTTCTGGAATAAATTAGACCTTACATCTTTGTATAAGAGGTGCCACTAACTCTATTGTAATATCAGAAAATGATTATTCACTTGTAAGCTTCAGAATTTGATTCCCTTTGGGAGGAGGAAGGGGGTTTAATGCATATTTATAACATGTTAATTGCTATCTCTTCAGCTCTTCCATCAAGCTATTGTGTGATACCATGAGGAAACAGATCATCTCTCGGGCATTTTATGGATGTAAGTAGATGACTTTTGTTTGGGTAGTTTTGTTTACAAACATTTGTATTACTTAAAACAGTGCATTCACTTTTTCTTATCATGGGAATGTTACATTTAAATCCACAAATAGTAGAGGATCCTGGTGGTATCACCACAGTTTTACCAAAGTTTGTATCCAATTGTGTTTGTATCCAATTGTGACATGTCTTATATATTGTATTTATATCAATATTTAAGTGATTTGAAAGCTAAGAATAAACAAGGTATGTCATCAATTGTTTCTGCCAGACTTGTCCAACCTTTTCAAATGGGGAAACACTATGTATTGAATGGTTGTAGATGAAGAAGGGGTCTCTAAGTTAGTCCTGGTTACAGGACAGGATACAACATATATTGTGGTATGTTATGTATGAAACCTGTCAATGGGCTGCCCTTTGGCTTACATGTAGCTGTTTAGGCCTCTATGGTTTTTTGATGATACTTTAGTTGGGTGACTTGACTTGTTTTTTTTTTCCTTTACGGTTTGTTTCATGATACTCAGTTAAGTTGGGTAATCTAAATGATTATAGCAGTGCTGTCATTGCTACATGCAAAGTTAAAACTTGTGACAAATTCTTTAGTTCTGTAACTGAAGTTTTTTTTGCCTACAGGGTTGGCTCACTGCCGACATCTCAGAACAGTACGTACCCACCTCTCAGGGCTGGTCCATCCAGAGATAATTTGGTCAGAAGAGAGACAGAACGAAGCAAAAGGGATGACAGAGGAGAAGTGGAGGTCATTATTCAGTGATGACAAGGTAAGTGAGGGGCAAAGGTCAAATGAATAATTTTATTAAAAATCATTTTTAAGATGCTTTATGTGATGTTACCCTCATCCCTCTAGAAAAAGGATGCAGGACTTTGAATTGATGTGGAAGTTCATGATTATAATCAGTAGTGTATATAGATTAAGCAGATAATTTGATACAATAAGCTAATTCCATCCTTAGCAATACTTTTATTCACATGAATATTTCATGCTGTGATGCATGTGGTATTGCATGTGAACTCAAGTGAAAATCATTTAGGTCTGATTTGATGTGTCACTTCATTCACTCTTGGGTAGTTAATGGGAAATGGGATACTGAGAACTTCAACAAGAGTTTGGTGATCTCAGATTTCTTTTGTTTTAGAGAGATATAAAATCAATCTTGAGATAAGAGTTTGGAATTGATTGGAAATTAATGTGAGGAGTGAATTTCCAGTCCATCTTTATATTATTTGTGTTTCTCTGGCAATTTAGTTTGCTGTTTATAGAATCAGGGTTCCAGTGGCCTGGAAAAGTCATGGAATAATGTAAAAGTGACAGAAGTCATGAAAAAGTCATTTAATTTAGCCCAGATCAGTCTTTACAAGGAAATAAATTTAATCATTTATTTGTCATGATCATCAAGTTTTATGGAATTTTGGATATGATTTGGTCATGAAATAGTCATGTCAAGGTCTTCAAATAGTCATGGAAATATCATGAAATTTTGTTCTCCTTAAGGTGTAGGAATCCTGTAGAATAGAAAGTTGTTTGCATCAGAAAGTGTCACCATAAATAGAATGTTTACTAGTGGTCTTCTGATAAAGTTATCAGTATATAATATTTTGATAACACAGGTGATTGATGAAGCTGAAGTAATGAAGTGTATCTACTTTGGTGGAGTCGAACATGAAATAAGGCATGAGGTAAGTCCTACATGTCATTAAGTCGCTTTTCTCTCATTCTTTACATTTCTCCCTTTTATGTAAGGTAAATTTGGTAGAAAGGCATGAGAAGTCATCCCAAACTTATTTAAAGTTTCAGTAAACTGAAGCAAAAGCTAAATCTCGCAACTCTGTTTTCATTTCCCTCTAAGAGTCTTTCATAAAATTGTGGGACTTAAATATTGCATACCAAGCAGTTACTTCTGCTAAATTTTCAATTGAGAAACAAAAATTTGTCACATGATTGGCGAGAACCAATTATTAAACAGGACAGTCTTATTCAAGTTTAGGTGACTGCAGTTCCCCTTTAAAGTTGGCAAATGCTACACCTCAGATATAAACTTGCTTGGTACATTTGAAATCATTTCACATTTGTGAAACACACAAGGAGCAAGTGGCACAGTGGTAACGATCCTTGTCTTCCAGTCATGAGGTCATGTGTTCAAGTTCCAACTTCCAGCGCCGATATGAAAACTGTTGTCTAGTTTTGTGGGTGTTAGGTTATCTGCTATCTCTTGATCATAGACATTAAACTGTTAGATTGCCTCATGAAACTGGCATTGCCAGCATGGCCTTAAGTACCCCTCTTTGGGCATTGCTGAGTTCCCACAAGGGAGGATTCTAAAAACATCTGTTTGGGGAAGCTCTGTAAAAGTGAGCCTTCACCCCCCTCCAGAGGTTTAATGGGCACGTGTGAGGTGGCCCTTGTCAGGGAGCATGGCATGTGTTGCAAACTGGAGGAGGAATGGCCCCAGGGACAGGCTATTGCTGAACTGAGTTTATTATTTGTAAAGGGCATTGAGGTCTATTGATGGTTGTCAAAAGCTGCATAAAAGCAAATTATTGTGTTTTTGGAAACAAAGAACAAAAATATATTTTAAAATTTCAAGGTGCAAGTCAATAGAAATGAGGTATCTGATAAGTTTATAGTAGAAAGTGCTGGAAAGGGTCGTGGAGTGGCAGTGGTCTATTCCATTTGCTGTTTATGGCTTCAAGTCCTGTTATATATTTGTGGGTTTTTTTCTCCAGCTTCCTTCCCACTCGTCACTAAGATCAGTTGCCCAGTCTACTAAGTTGGTTGTGGGTAGGGCTGAAGAACCTTGACATGGGCCAGTTAACTAATCAATTTAGCATTTTTGGAGAAGGGGGAGATTAAACAATAAAAAAAGAGGTTTTTGAAGTTATGGATAAAACTTGATGCCAGAAAACTTATTTTGTCTGTAATTGTGATACATAGATGTATCAATGGAAAATAGTATTGTGTCTTAAAATCAGTGGAATCAAGTGTCAATTTTTGTCATTTGCAGTAATCAAAACAAGCTGTCTGATTTGCATAAATATCACAAGGATCTTGCTAAGACCAAGACAGCACGAGCCATAGTTTTTATATATCTCTGTTCAGTCAGGTTCATAAACCTGGTAAGCATACACCTCTGTTAAATACACAGTAGTAGTTGGATTGTTTAGAAGCAGCTTTATGAAATATGTGCTTATAGACATTTATTTGAAATAAATATAAAGAGATGTGACTGTTTTTCCAGATATCCATTTTTCCTTTTATCCTTATTCTTCCATTTATCCTTATTCTTTTGGTCTCATTTGATCCTTAGCCAACACAGAATGAAAGATGATTTAAAATTAGAAGTCTAGACCCTCTAGGTTTAATGGCTATTATAACGACATGGTGCTTATAATAACCTGGGGATAGTATGTTTGGCATCATGAATCACATTTCTTGGAGAATTTCTCAGGATCTGTACAAATGTTGTGTTAAGGAGCATGGCTTCTTCCAGTCCCTAACAGTAGTCCGACAGACAGGGGAACAATAGCCATTTGCAACTATTTGAACAGAGCATGAAATGAGCTCTATAGCTGTGCTGGAATGAAGAGCTATTGTTCACTGATTTTAGGCTCTACCTATGGCTGCATCATTAACTTGTCCAGTTGACTGCTTGGGGTCACTAAGCTGTTCAGAACATTCAGTAGTTATCTGCTGGCTTCTGGGGGCTAGAAAAAGCCATGCTCCCTTAACTGCAAATGGATGATTACAAATTTGAGGTGGGATTATTAAGTCTATTCCTTTCTCCAAATCAACAGGTGTGGCCATACCTTCTGGGTCATTATCAGTTTGGCTCTACTGAGCAGGAACGAACCAGTATTGATGAGAACACACGCATGAATTTTGAACAAATCCTTGCAGAGTGGATGGCGGTAGAGACAATTATCAAACAGAGAGAAAGAGACAATCAGGCTGCCAAAATTTCATCTGATAACAGCTCAGATGTAAGTAGACTAGACTTGACAAGTAGCTTGATGTCAAAAGCTTGGCAAAGTAAACATATTCTCTTTGCATGCACTTAGGTGTTTTACACATATGATGTGAACATTTAGAGATGAAGAGAGGAGTTTTGCCCCCATAATCCCACCCACTGACTTTACATGGTTTTAATTACACAAATTACTTGTAAGTAAGCCCAAAATCTTGAAAAGGTTTCCCCTAAAAAGGGAAAATATGATGTTCCTGGTAAAGCTGTCTTAAAAAATCAGCAAGATTGCAGTACCTTGCTACACACAGTCAGGCAGGTCAAATCAGCCATATAACTTTTTTGATTTGGACACATATGAATGGCAGATTCTCCAGTAAACACCCAGATTTTTAATGGTCCTTACAAAAAGCAAAAATTTCAAAAATTGCAAATTCCTTTCAAAATAAGCTCTGGACTTACAAATATCTGCTAAAAAGGATGTCAAAACTTCCAGCACACTATACTGACTTCAAATTCTGTCAGTCAGATCCCACCAGGACTGACTCATCACCTTTGTCATGGCTCTGAAGTGCTGCCCCCCCTTGTCATGCAAATCCTGGTGCCACCCATGGTGATCATCTTCTCTGCCCTCATATTTTTCTCTCCATGGGAAACAAGATGCCACTTAAAAGGTCGTGTGACATGAAAAAGACAAAATTAGGTATTCAGTGTGAACAGCATTGAAAGTCAAGAAACTGGCCACAATTCCCATCAAAATCTGTCAAAATATTGACCATTTTACAGGATGATTTTCTGATTTGCACTTCGTCATCGATAAACCTAGTTCAATATGCAAATTTTGTGTTGTCATGAGAAGGACATGCCATATACGGTTATTGTTATCCTTTGTGTATATAACCTTTATATCAAGAACAGGTGTAACATTGGTTTGTCCTGAGGGTTTTATTTTGGAAGTTAAAATTGTGTCTTTGAAAATCATCAGTTTCAAATACTAAATCATAGACTCTCTGATGAGTAATTAGGAGATAATAAGTACAGTGCTAATAAAAGAAATGTCAGCACTCTGCAACAGTCAACTTCATCTTTTTGCATTAGCAACAAGTTGTTTCAGTAACATTCAAACTTTGAAGAGGTATATCTAAAGCTAATTTGCATAATTGAATGGATTTTAATTAGAAATGTTCACTTTGTAACTGCCAAGTTGTGTCATGTCATTTTGTTGCAGGTCACAAAACCTTTAAGTTTGGTATCTGTGCTTATAGTATCTTCTGTATGCATCCACAGCAGGAATATGCATTATATTTGAAACATACAATGGACTGTTGAAGAATTTGAAAAGATGCCATGCTGTGAATGTGTGTCAAAAAAAAAAATGATACTTAAGTTTTAATACAGTCATAGTTTCCCCTGAATTTATAGCATTTATGGCTTTCATTTCCCAATAATTTCCTGCTGCTTCATGCTGTGATTCTTCAAAAACATAGAATTCATCTTTCCAAGTGTACACAGCATTTGTGATTGTTTTGAATACAATATGTTTGAGGAATGTACTCTTGGCTCTGTAGGGTATTTTCAATATTTTTGCATATTTTCGCCGGTGGAAAAGCGCTATGCTTCATTGTTGAAATGGCTCTGAACAAAAGATAATACCTCTTCATTAGATTAGAGAGCAACCCCGCTTGGCACCTCATTTCCATATTATTTGTCTCAATGAAGATGTTGCATGTCCCATGTTAGTTCAAAAGTCATAGACTATACCACACTTTAAATCAATTCAGTAATGACATATATTATTTATATATAGTGTATAACATTTGCCCACATATGAAATTGTTTACATGCATATTTAGCTTCAATCCTCGACAAAAATGATGGGAAAAAGCAAGCAAAACATGCAGTGAACAGATTACCATCCCCCCACTCCCCCATTCAATGTTGCAGCAGCCCAAGGCATCCTGAAACTTCAACTTTGATACAGGGAGTGGGATTTGTCCCATGTATTTTTGTCTAGGATTGTTGGAAGCGCAGTGAACAGATTACCACCCCCCCACTCCCCCATTCAATGTTGCAGCAGCCCAAGGCGTCCTGAAACTTCAACTTTGATACAGGGAGTGGAATTTGTCCCATGTATTTTTGTCTAGGATTGTTGGAAGCCTGTACAAAGTCTGACCAGTATACTAGCGTGTCAGATTAGTGCTGGGCACTCAAATAAAGATTTGAATTTCTCAAGTAGCTCCTACGAGGGAGGTGGCTATAGTACTCTGGCTGGTGAGAGATTTAATTTTCTTCAAAAATTGAAAGTACTGTTATAGGGAAAAAAAGAATTTTTTCCATTTTAATTTTTCGAATTAGGGGGTGGGGGTAACATATTTCATGATTTACCCAATGGTTAACAGTAAATTAACATTGAATGATGGTTCAAACTACAATCTGGTTAAAGACAAAATTATATGTAAACATTTGGGGTAGAGAACACTACAATTTACATAAAGGTTTCACAAAATGGAAAGGGTTAACCATCTTTGCACAATGAAAGTTTCTATAATTAGATCTTCTTTTTGCACAATTAACCCTTGACATACATTGACTTAGTGTGGAGGTCGATGATTGATCGTGGTGAGGTCAACAGTAAACCTGGCGCTAATTAAATATTCTGAGAAGGAGGGAGCAGTGAAGAATTCTATATTGGGATAATGAATACATTAAACATTATAAAGCCCACTTTCAGGGCTTTCTGTATCAGTTTGGTTTCAGAAATTGAAAAAGCTGCTTTTGATCTGTAATTTATTTGGTATATCTGTTTCCCCCTCCCCTGAAGGTTGTGTTGGTCTGACCCCCTCCCCAAGAAATATTTCTCGCCTAAAAGCTATCACTCCCCTCTTCGGTAACCTGCCGGCAAAAAGTCTTCTGAATAGATCAATGATAACAAAATTAACAACGTAAACCACCCATAGGTACCTTATTTTGATCACTTCCTGATTCTAATTAGAAGGACCTAATGTGGACAGAAGTCTGTAATGTGTAATAAGTTACACTTCTTCGCTGTGAAATAATTAAAAGCCACTGGGAACTTGTGACTGAAATGGTGCAAATGATTTTCAAGTGAATATCTCCTGTTTCTGTTGTAATGTTTAGAGAAACGGCATTTTTCAACTGGTTTTTAGTTACATTTTTGCAAATGCTGTAACATTTAGGAAAGATTTTCACTTTACAGTTGAGTACCTGTCTCCACAATACTTCAGTACCTGATGGTCTGTGGCACCGTATTGTACTGGTACCGCTCCCTACTGGTACTTACAGAAATACCGATACACCATGAAAACTTAGGCTAGGCTCTACATTTATCCATACACAAACATGTTAGGATATTGCAAGGTCTAGTACAAATAAGGTAGAGTCTTACCAAAGACTGAAAATGGAACCTGCTGCGGTTGTATGTGATGCTCCGCGTATAAAGCAGTGGAGAAGTTAAAACAAGCCAGTGAGCCACATCTGGAAAATAGGCTGTGGCTGGCTCATCTTGAACCAATAGGTTGGAAACTGGGTCTGAAAACTCCATCTAACTAACTAGTACAAATAATTCCAAAGGAAATGGTGTTGTACAGAAAAAGTATGTTCTGACGTGGAACCGTGAGTGTCATCAGAATGTGGTCCAAAATTTTTAAATCATGTTTCTGCATCTGTTAACTTTACCGATAGTATTTTTTCTCTGCTGTTTTCTCTGCTGTTCTAGTAACTGGGATGTTACTTGATGATGCTTTCTTTTTCCCCCTCCCCCCACAGCTATATGACAGTGGTCAGATTCCTCTAGAAGGTCATGACCCCAGCTTGGACAGTGAAGTGTTTGAACTGGAGGAAGATGATGAATATGTAGAGAGTGGTGAGAGGTTGAATGAGCTCAGCGAGGAACAACGAGAGTTTGTGAAGAAGGAGGACTATGTCATCATAAGGTGTAGAAGTCCTCGTCAGGATACTCTGGAAACAGAAACTGGTAGGAGTCTTGCAAGTGAAGTGTCAGGTGATGCCACTGCTGACCCCATTATGAATGGCAAATTCTCTCCCCATGGTAGTGATGAGGGCTTCGGGGACTCTATCAGTGTTGGAGAAAGTGTAGATAGCTCAGGACCCTCAGGACACCTGTCTCAGAGACTGCCATCAACCAAAGATACTATAGATGAAATTAATGAGGACGTAACTGCAAAGAATGAGGAAGGAGATCAAAAGGAGTCAATAGAGGGCGACAAAATAGGGGGCAGTATGAAAGAAGAAGGGGACGGAGGAGAGGGGTTGCCTGGCATGAAAGAAGAAGTCAGCACCATAAGGGTTGAAATGTGCAATGGCCACACAAATTCTGAAGATGACCTAGAGCTGGATGAAGAATCTGTGGTGGATGATAAATCATTAAACATACCAGAGATGAGCAGCCATTTGACTGCTGAAGCTGCTACCTTGTCACCAGCATCATCTAACGGTGGAGTTTATGCGGTGAGTTTCTCTGTTGTTACAATGAGTTTGTTGTGTTTATGGTAGTTTGTACATACTCTTACAAAGGAAGCAGAGTTATCTATGAGCAATTTTCTTGTGAAATATTTAAGAAGCTAAAAGCTTGTGGAAGGATTACCCTATCTTAGGCCATTCTGCAGTTTTTAGATCTGTTTGATTGGGAGAAGTGGTTGTCCCATGCAAAAAATAAATAAATAAGTATATAAAGTAAGTATATAAATCAAATGTATCAATAAAAAAGGAATTATACAAATTAATTGTTCAAACAAGTGAACAAACGAATGAAGATAAAATAGAGTAAATTTGAGGCACTATGTAAAACTCTCTTGAAATTCATTATCAGCCCTCATAGATACCACTAAAAAACATTGCTTAAATCATCTTCCTGCTTTAAACTATTCAAAATAATGCAATTTATGGAAAGGAAGTAATTTTTGAAAACTTTTTTTCAAGTCTGAAAAACCTGTCCAAAGAAGTTTGCAGTCTGGACTTCGGTCCATATCACTTTAGATTCACATGTCACTCTTCTTTCCATTTCAGCTCAAACATGTTTGTTATTTACCATCATTAGTGCCATTATTGTCCATCTATCAATTCTTTACTTTTTTCCATGTTAATGTTGTTGGTTTGTTCCCTGTTTGTGCAGAATGAACTCAAGAGTATGAACAGAATGAGCTCATGTGAGAATGAACTTTTTTATGTTGTTTGGTTTGTCCTCTGTGTAGAATGACCTCCTAGATTCATTCAGTCTCAACCTCCATCGCATTGACAAGGACGTTCAGAGGTGTGACCGCAACTATTACTTCTTTACGGCTGCCAACTTGGAGAAACTACGAAATGTGATGTGTACCTACGTGTGGGAACATCTAGATGTGGGCTATGTGCAGGGTATGTGTGACCTTGTGGCTCCTCTGCTGGTGATACTTGATGATGGTAAGTTTTGACAGTTGGTGAATATTTGGCAAACATTCTGGTAACGGTAATCTGTGGGTGATGATTTGGTGCAAAATTAGTAGCATTAAGTGATTGGGAGTACAGTTAATGTGAACATGATTGTTAAGGGATGTGTACGATAACCAGAGACCAAGATTTCCAAAGCATGTCGATGGTAATGGCTGTTTTTTGTGTGCTGTGAAGCTGTAAGAACCATATGCTCATTTCTTACTCTCCTAGGCTAATTGTAAATAAAGCACAATGTTGACCAATATTAGATACTTTTATAGGTTTGACATGACTTCAGTAACATTCTGTAGCTGGCTGGAATTGAACCAACAGGTTGGAAATTGGACTGTTAAGCTCCATCTAACTAAATAAGACTGAAATGCCAATCAGCTGTGATAATTGACCATGTATAAGTAGAGCACCATAAAACCAATAGCTGTTCAAGGTAGGGGGTGTATGGGAAATGGTGTGTACTTCTGACTAATTTTGTTTGGTTTGGTCTGTGGGAATTCTGAACTTTAAACAATCTTGACTAAGAGTATGGGAAACTGATGATTGTATGTAGTGGAGATAGGATGGGTGGGGTGTAGTGCATTAAGGGGTGGGGGGGCATTTAGTCAAATGCTGAGCTTTGGTAAGAGTTTTTGTGCCAATAGTGCCCTGGGTGTATTTCATGTCAATTAACACTTAAAGCTACAGTTAAGTTAAAGCAGATTTCTTATGGAGTTTTGACAGAGGTCTGGTCTTTCTTTCAAATGGATTAACATCATCTTTTGTCCAGCATCATTCTTTTATGTAAAGAAACAAAAAGTCTTTGAGTCAATTGTATGTTTTATTTGATTCTTGTAGAAGCTAAGACATACAGCTGTTTTTGTGAACTAATGAAGAGAATGTCAAAGAATTTTCCACATGGTGGAGCCATGGACAACCATTTTGCCAACATGAGGTCCCTCATTCAGGTATGTGGTTGTGCACAGCTGTTATTAAATGTATGGTTTGTATCATGACTGTCCAGATACACCTTAGGGTTGGGGGGGGGGGGGGGAATTAGGTTAGGATATGTACATACATTGCCTTTCATACATTGATGCTATACACACACTGAGAATTTGATTTAAATTACACTGTCGGAGTTTCAGCTAAGATGCACATTTTAGATTTGCTTTTATATTCTGTGAAGCTTCCTATAGACTTACATGAGGTTAGACATATAAGAAGTGGCCTCAGTTTTGTTTTGAGAATCCCGTAAACTTAATTTTAAAGTGAAAGAGCAGTCTCCCAAATTGTAATAATCTGGCAGTCTATGAATGGATCATGAATGGATCTTAAGAATCATATGACAATGTTTTTCACTCTGAACTGTGTAATTAGTGGGTTACAACTTGTTTCTAAACCTTGGATGTGCAAATAGTTAGGTTTCCAAAGGTTATAAAAGTTACCTGCAATGAAGAAATTGGTGAAAAGAGGCTGTTTTTAAATATAAGTTTAGGGTGACTACTGTTGCCATTTTAAGACTTTGAGAGGGATGTCAGAAAATTATGTTTGTAACTTTAAGGGGAGTGACATTGATTCATATTTGAGATGTATAGAGTTCATGCACCTGAGGTCAGCTCCTTTCGGTTTGTCATACTGGATGGTACTGATCATGTGCAGAAGATATTTTACCATGCGCAAGGCAGCACCTTTGTAACAATTTCGGTTCAATGGATGCCTCGATGGCAAAAAAGGAAAGTGACACACATTTGAGATTGTTAGGGAGAGTCACAAATTAATGGAGGACCCTTTGAAAGTGGGACAGATTTGGGATGTATAGGGTAAAGATGTTTATTTGAAACTCCTAAGGGAGTGTCACAGAATAAAAAGAGGGCTTAAGGTCAAATCAAGTTTTAATATGTAGGGGGGTACTTTTCTAATCATCAAAATCTGATGCATTGTTCTCAAGTTATGAGCAGGTAAAGTTGCCACATTTTCAACAAAATATGAACGTGAAGCAAGCGCATATGACATTATATCGTCACACTGATGTGCAGTCTTTTGTTTTACTTTATAACTTTACAATCAATTTTCTCATCAGCAATCCTGTATTTTTCTGATTGCATAATTGGCACAGGAACTTTGAAACCTTTGCATTCCTTACAGGGAGGTTCTATTTTTATTAAATTCAAGGTCAGCACAACAGTTTGAGAAAGAAAGTGAAACAAAGGATTTCTTGTCAATAAGGGGAAGTAATATAACCTCTGTTGCTATCAAGCTCAATTTGGAACACAAATTTAGTGACTTCATTTACTGATCTTGAGTAGTACATGTCCAATTTGAATGGAAGTGTCTCTCCACTTTGTAGATTTGGTTCTTCTTTCACATATGAAAATGAAATTTTTGCTTAAAATTCCCTTTTAATATTTGAGACATGGAGGTGTCAACAGAGAGGTTTACCACAGATTTAAATATTATGTGCTTAAGGGAGTTTTGCATATTTGAGACTATAACAGAGTCACAGCTATGTTGGGGACTTGAAAGGAAAGTGTTACAGATTAATTTTTGAGACACAAAGGGGGAGTCACATATTAATGTGCTACTTCTTTTGATTAGATCTTAGACTCAGAGATGTTTGAACTGATGCATCAAAATGGAGACTACACACACTTCTATTTCTGCTATCGATGGTTTCTCCTGGATTTTAAGAGAGGTTAGTTAATGATGAAGTATAGTTAGAATGGGTATGTTTCAATATATGACATTCTGAAATTGCCTCAGTCCTGTGGTCTTTATCCCATTGTAATCCATTTCAAATGCCATCTTAAAAAGTTAAATACAAAGTTTTACATGGGATTAATTTCTTTCTACTTACTGTTAACGTTTGTGTGTATTATCTAAATTGCCATCTGAAGTAGGTGATCCTCTAGATTTAAGATCACCAATGGTAATATTCTAAATAGTTTTTGCCCTCTCTGCCATGCTTTCATTTCCCTGCCAAATCAGACAAAAATATGAATGCCTTTTTGATTCCTTGCCGAAGGCAGGCAAGGAATCTATGCGATGGTGATGTCGTGTGTGTGTATGTGTGTGTGTGTGTGTGTGTGTGTGTATGTATGTGTGTGTGTGACGCCTGCTTGTAAACACGATATCTCAAGAACGGTAACCCCCAGGGATCTCAAACTTGGCATGTAGATTGTCCACATTGAGTAGATGGTCCCTATTTTTTTTGGTAGAGGTCAAATGTCATTTGGGGTCACCAGAGGTCAAAATGTAAATACCTTGGAAATTGCTTGTAAACACGATATCTCCAGAAGGAAAAATGTGAGCAATCTCATACTTACCTTGCTGATTGTCCATATTGAGTAGATGGTCCCTATTGTTTTTGATGGAGGTCAAAGGTCATTTGGGGTCACCAGAGGGAAAAAAGTCGAAACCTTGTAAACACTGTATCTCAACAAGAGTAAAAGTGAGGGATCTCATACATAGCAGGTGGATTGCCCATATTAAGTAGATGATCACAATCATTTTTGGTGGAGGTCAAAGGTCATTTGGGGTCATCAGAGATGAAAAGCTCAAAAACTTTTAAACACCATATGTCAAGAAAGGTAACTGCCAGGAATCTCATATTTACTAAGTGGATTGTCCATACTGAGTAGATGACCCCTATTGTTTTTATTGGATGTCAAAGGTCATTTGGGGTCATCAGAGTTCAAAACATCTAAACCTTGCAAACACTGTATCTCAAAAGAGTATATAACTGTTGAAGTTAATATCCATGAGCGGTTAGGGTGAAAGGGTAAGAATAATTTGGCATGTGTAATGTAATAGGCATAGGGTATATAATTTTTTTGGAACAGTTTATTAACTTCACTATGTAAATTCTTTGGTGAGGTAATTTTGAAAATGCATTTGTAAAGTAGTGAAGCAAACTCATAGGAAGAACAGGTCTAAGGTGCACAAAAAGGCACATCACATGGTAGTTACTGTACAGTATGTTGATTCTGGCATGAAATTGTGCCCTGTTATTACATTAAGTTCCAAGTATTAATACATGAAAAAGTGGGCAGAGCAAAATATAAAATCTTAAAAGGCAAAATCTGTTCATCAGGCTGGTATACATGCTTCAATGCTCATGGGTATGCTGATTTTGCAACCACAAGTAAATAGATTTTCATGAAACTGATGTGGAACATGTGAGTTTAAACAGTCTGTATATAAGGGTCATTTAGGGACATAGTCTGAAAATATTAGAAGATGCTTCTGTGCACACTAAGTAGATGACTGATATGGAACTTCAAGAGTATAAACTTTGAACAGAGAGTACTCTTTGTGATGCACAAGAATCTCTTTTATAACATACCTACATTGCTTTTTCAAAAACCTTAAAGAAAACCTGAAGAAAACATTAAATTTAGTGGCAAAAAGTGCTAATATTTGACAAACCTTGTGCCTACTGTCCTCATGAGGACATGTGCATGCAAGCATGCATTAATTGGAAGTGGGAATTGATTAATTAGATATACCACAGTTAGTTAGTTTTACAAAAAAGAACCTAATTTACACTGATCATTTGGTATCAAATACCCTTCAGCGCACATGAACTGTCATTGCCTAATAGAGTGAATCAAATTGTGACTGACCCATTCTTTGCCATTTGGTCACAGTTATCTCGCCCAATTTTCCACAGTTGACTGCCAGTTATCCCCACAGTGTCCTGAAGGATTACCTCATACAAACATACCAGCTCAATTGACTTAAGCTTTTTACTGGATAAGTGGTGTTAATTGACTCTTAAAAACCCTCTGAAGAAAGCTATTTTTATCTCAGTACATAACCATGACAGCCCATTGTTTGTATATACTCCTATTTCCTGCCATTCCCTGCAGGCATTCAGTACTCTATTTGTGGTCAAAATGCAGACTTCCATGAAAGTCACACCTCTGCTAAATCTAGCATAAAATAACTGTCCACATTATCTTGTCTCATCTGACCACAAATAAAAGTTGTTTGCCTAGCCATTGTCTGGAGATGGAGAAGTTCATGTACACTGATCAAGTTTCTAAACTGAAAGTCATCTTAGAAATACTGTAGATTGACACCCTTCAGATATTAGTGTCCTTTACATAGAAGCTGGTGGAATTGAACAAATAGTGTGTTTGTATAAGGAATTTTGTTGAACAAACTTTAAACATTGGTGTCTGTCTAGATTGGTGTTTCTGCTTTACAGTTTCAATATTCTCTACAGTGATTATTTGTCACTTAGTTTCATTCTAGAATTTGTTTTAAATTTTTGATAGCATAAAATGTACCAGCATACTACTTGCCTCATCTCTGCCTATATCTGGATAACTGCACCAAAATAGTAACCCCTGTGCGAAGGATTATGTAGCTATGTCAAATATCATCATCGAGTGGGAATTCTTGTCTCACATTTCATTTTTATCCATGTCACTGTCCCCCTCCCCCCCCCCCCAAAAAAAAAGAAAAAGTGTACCATAAAGCTTAATGCATAGAACCATTGCTCCAAGATTACCCTTTATGACACTTTTTAAAAGTATTAAGATTTTATTTTGCATTGCTGCTGTCATTTAAAAGTAGTTCAGGTAATAAGAGCAAGCATAATGTTGTATACTGTGTATCAAACAAGGAAAACTTGTACTGTATGTTATGCTGTACCTACAGTATAAGTAGACAAAATTTGAATTAAAAGTCTTGTTAAATTATGGATTAATAGGGATATCTGCTTTTGTTAATTTGCAAAGGATACTATAGGCAATGGGTGGGGCATTTCCCCCATAAGGCAAAAATTGCTGTCAGTAATAGACAAGGTTACACATCTCTGTTCAGATGTCTCTTTAGGCTTGGTCTCACATACCCCCCAACACCCAGTGTTAACTCGTGTTTACAATCAGACAAAACCACAGGCTAACCCCGTGTTTTCCAGTGTGTGTTCTCACTTACCCAGTGCTTCGTTGATTGGATAGTGTTACCAGAGTAACGAGACCAAATATTTCACACACCGATTACAGTTAAATGTAAGAAAATACCTGTCATCAGTGCTATAAATACCTGTGACCTTCCTTGATTAAAACAAACACGATGTTTAAAACTGCTTAACCTTGCGATTTGAGGTGGATTGAAATTTAAACACCGACCCTGCGTTAACCTGCGTTCCCACGTTACTCGAGCGTGAGGTAATACAGTGTTACCTCGAGCGCGGGGTATGTGAGAACACAGTATTTGACCCAATGCTTGTAGGAGAGTGTGTCGATGAGGGCTTGTTTAAACACTAACCTCAATACAGACTTTTCGAAACATAGAGGCATCGGAACATAGAGACTTCAGAATGGAGAGCTGTCCCCATTGACCAAACTTTTGATAAAAATGGTTTCAAAATACCGCTTTATCAAGTAATGAGACAGTTTTCTGGAATATTAAAGCTGTGTGAGAAATTCCTCCTGTGTGTGGAGATCAAAGGTTTGAGGTGACAGTCAGATCAAACTTTGTAGACATAATATTTTTAGGGGGATAACTGTGAGGGATCTCATACCATGGTGGTAGTACTTCCATACTCATTCTGTACTAAGCCTAATTTTGAATTACTCATGTTGATGGACGTGTTGGTAAGGTGATCACTATTGTTTTTAAGGGGTCAAAAGGTCATTTTGGGTCACATGAGGTCAAAAATTTTGAGCCTATTATATCTCAGTTAAGTAGGATAATTGTATGGGATCTCATGCATGTCATGTTTGTTTCCATGTTTGCTATGATATATCATACGGCAAGGAATCACTAAGCCTGTTGGCTTTCTAGTTTAAATATCTGTAGATAATATGGAGAAACTGTATTGTGCAACGGCCATGTATTTGTTTGCATTTTTCTGGTGTTATTCATTAAGATATTTTTATGGACACTAGTTATTTGTAGTGTATTAAGACACTGATGAATGAACCATATATCACTGAGAAAGTTGGGGGAGGGGGGGGGGGAGGGAGTAGGTGCATCATTCAACTCATTGCATGATAGTGAATGTCTATGACCTGATACCCTGTTTTGAAGGTGAAAACCAAACCACTGTAGCTTGAAGAATCTTGTGACCTAATCACTGAGACTTGTCTTCCAAAATTCCAACACAGTAATCTTTATATTTCCAATACCATGTAATATTTGAAATTTTACACAAGTGGATAGATCATTCTTCATGTATGTGCATGTGCTTTTAAAGATTAACTTAGCACAGAAGGTGTTTACCCTACAGGGATGCCCTATGAGTTTAAAATACTTTTGTCCTGTGTTTTAACCATGAATATCCTTTTTTAATTATTTTTTTTTGATTCAGAGCTTGTGTATGATGACACTTTTGCTGTGTGGGAGACCATATGGGCTGCCAAACATTGTGCTTCAGCTAACTTTGTTCTCTTCATTGCACTGGCCTTAGTGGAATACTACCGAGATATCATCCTGGATAACAATATGGACTTCACTGACATCATCAAATTCTTCAATGGTAAATAAATGCTCCTTGCCAGTTGAATTGGTTGTAGAGTTAGTTAGACAAGGCTAGATGGCCCAGTTTCTAACCAATTTTTTTACATCGTGTGCCAGCCACAGCATTTTTTTCCAGTTACTCCTTACTGGCTTGTTTTCTATACTTTATAATGCTTTTGCTGAGCACCAAGCACAATGACAGTAGGTTCAATTTTTAAAGCCTTTGATTTGATCCGGCAAGGATACTGGTTGTGAAATTATTTAGAAAAGTTGGTATTGGTAGTTGGCTGTGGTAATAGTACTTTTGATAGTGTTAAGGAATGCCCATTAAGTAGATAGGTTTTTATGCAAAGGCTGCCCCACCAAGACTACCCAAAGACTCTCTGTTGTAGACAGTTTGCATAAATCGTAGACACTTTGGTAGTCTTTGTGGTGCAACTCTGGCTTAAAACACACCAACTCGATTACGATTGAACATATTCAATCTGGCTGACAGCTTACAGCCAACAGAATGTGAAAAATTGTAGTCGTGGAAGATTTCACTCCGCCAATATCCAGCAGACGTGAGTGGTTGCCCATTGTGTTGTGGTGGTGTGTCTGTGGCTTTAAGAATTCCATAGAGCTTTTCAAAGATGACTTGAAAGAAAATTTCCAGTTTATCTAATGGCATTCTCGTTGACACTCTTCAAGTTTTAAAGGATCTAGTGGACTGGAGTTTTATCCCACAACCATCAGGCCTGATGTAGTGTGATGCCTGCAGCCCATTTCTCAGTTATCGGGAATTGGAACTGTTCTCTCTACTCCATTACTACTCCCTGCTACCTACTTGCTACTCCCTGCTACCTACTTGCTACTCCCTGCTACCTACTTCAAAACCTGTTTAATATTGGTATTACAGTTGTGTAGACTCTACACCACTTGTTTCTGAGAAGTCAAGGATAGTGTTTAGGGAAACCATAGAAAAACTGGGCAGTTTTCACTGAATTGTAATAATTGTATAAACAGTTATAAGGCTTAATGGAACAGTTAGAAATTGGATAATATTTCTTGATTTGCATTTACCCCATGTTGTTACAGCTTTATAGGGATTTTGTATTTTTTTTCCTGTCAAGTACAACAGGAATCTATTCACCTTGGTTATGTGTGTGTGATTGCATATGTGTTAGTTTTGTGCTTGTGAAGCTCAGCATTGTGAACACGATACCTGAAGAAAGGAATGTTAGTGCCTTTCATGCGTGTGATATGGATTGATTTTCCTTTGAAATTTCATCAAAACATGATGTCTCAAGAGACAGTGGGTAAGACACTTCGCATTCAGTATGTAGGTTTGTAGTCTTTATTTAAAGAAATTTAGTAATAGGGAAGCATAACATAGGTTTTGGTGTATGTTAGGGGTCATGTGAAGTTAGCAGAGGTCAAAGGTTAAAACCTTGGGAGAATATCTCAAGGTAGAAAGGAATTATGGAAATATAGTTTTCATTCTTGGGTCATGAATGCATTGTATTCAGAAGGTGGCATTCAATGGTTTCATGAAGGTCAAAGGTCGTATGAGGTCGTTGGAGATTAAAAGTAAGAATCCTCCAAGTTGCTTTCCTATTCCTTTGGTCAAAGATGTCCTCGGTATTTCCTGCCTGTCATAAGATGTGACTAAAGGGAAGGAGTTGCACCATGTTTTGAACCGTATTTGAATCAAAACTTGAACATATATGTGCATGGTCAAGTGGTTAGAGCATTAGATGTGCAGTCAGAAGGTTGAGAGTTCAAAATCCTGGTCATGACGAAGACTTTAACAACAGAACCTGCTGCCATTGTGCTTGGTGCTCAGCATATGTAGTGGAGTAGGGAAAACAAGCCAGTGAGCCACAACTGCAAAAAAGGCTGTCGCCTGCTCGACTTGAACCAATCGGTTGGAATCTACATTGCCCTCTCTTACCTCCTATTTACCTATGTAATCCCCAATTACCCGGGGCTTGTAGATTCCCAATCCCGGGAGTTTTGGGGAAACTGGGCCTTAAAACTCCATCCAACTAACGAACCAAACTGAACTTGTACATATTTTATCTGGTTTACTCTCTGTAACAGATTTGTGTTGGTGTGCCATTGACTCTCATTTGACTGTCTTTTGGTCAAGGAACCATTAAGCCTCCATTTCACAAAACTTTGCTTTATGATCTCTTTTTGTCTTGTGTCACCCAGTGCCGCAGTTAAAGGCAAAATCAGTTGTTGCCCCAAACGTATTTTGAAACAGCAGCTAAATCTTACAATTTCCCTAAATAACCAAATATCTAAAATGATATGTTGGGACATAAAGACTGCATATTCCATGTAAGCCAAGCAGTCACCCCCCTGGTTAGTATCACAGTTGAGAAGAAAAAATATTTTCATGTGATTCTCATGAGCCATTTGTGGAACAGGATAATCTATGTTGCCCCTTAACTCCTATTTACACTTTGTAATCCTTACTTAACCACAGTAAGACCCTGGCAAGCCTTTTAATAGCACAGAGGCACCAGGTGACCTCTGGAAGAGGTCACCAGAGAGGTCCTCTTTCTTACTTGCCATGAACTTACTTCAGGTAAGTGGGGATTACAAAGTGTAAATGGGGGGTGGGGGTAAGGAGGAGGATTGACGTAGCTAGTCCTGTTCCATTAATGGATTTTAGATTTTCAGTTATTTTAGTTCAACAGTTTATTTCCATCATCTTTGGCCTCGAAATGTACATAAAATAATTTACTACTGATTGTACGCAAGAAAAGGAGAAAAAAAACCCAGAAGTGTAATACTTATAAATTGTTTTCTGCTAAAGTAGTGTAAAGTATAAGAACAGGATAACCTGTTGATGGAAGTACGTACTATATACTTACTACATTATTACAAGAAGCTTATCCCTCCCTCCTCCCCAAAAGAAATTTCTGAATTAACCACAATCACACAATAGACAATGAAGTCCTCACAGATTGTAAAATGCAAATAAACCTATCACAATCCATCCTTAAGTTGTCAAAAGCTTTATACATTTATACTTTTTCTTAAATGAATTAATGGTTTTAGAATTTTAAATACTGTCATCAAGGGAATTCCAGAGCTTCACTCCTGAAAATGAAATACAAAATTGTGTCTGTCTTGTTCTAGTGAATTTTTGCACAAAAGTATCGTATTATCGAATATTATGGTGTTCACTTGATTTTAAGTAAAAACGATTTTGTAAGGGTTTTGGTAACAGAATATGGTAAGCTTTAAACATGACCAGAGAGAGTGAGAATCATTTAACAATACTTTGAATGAGAATCATGTAACAATACCTTTCCTCCTCCATTTTAAAACTGACCATGAGTTTTGTTTCATTTCATTTATTTGATTTATCACTTTATACATAAAAAGAAAATAATTACAAACATTAGATGAAACTTACTAGAGGCATATATGCATGACGTGAAGGGAAGTACACGAAAAACCCTGTTGGGCATGGAATATGGACTCCCTAGCATAACAAAAAAAAAAAAAAAAAAAAGCAATGTACAAAAGCAGTAACAAAAAATCAGCAAAATGAGACATAGAAAAAAACAAACCAACCCTCGGAGAAACCTAAAACACTAAAACAAAGAGGGTGACGAAAGAGTAACTGCTTTGCTTCCCAGCTTCCCTGGAATATAAAGCATTTAAGTCGTGAAATATCATAAAAGATTGCTTGGAAGAGTTACTATGGTAAAGTGGGGATTACAAAATGGGAATTGGAGGTTAGTACCGGCGTATCTGGGCTCGTAGAGTTCGAAACTCAGCAGTTTTGGAAAATCTATCACCCTGATTCACATTTGAGTGACCTTATCTTCCTTTTACGGTGTTGAAATATTCTGTGACATGGTCATAAAATATTTTATGTAAGATATCACACAAATGGTGGTTATGCTTTTTCTTTTTTCCATTTACAACAGAAATGGCCGAACGACATGACGCTAAAGCAGTTCTGAAGATTGGAAGGGAACTTGTCCATCAAGTCCAGACATTGATTGAAAACAAGTGAGTCCTGCCTTCTGGTCATCTTAAAACAAAAAGACAAAAACAAGGAATGCCCATAGGGCGTACATGACATGTTCTCAAGGAATTAACTTCAGTGACAAATATTTCATTGTTTTTGTGTTTGACGTCATCAGAAAGGAGGTCAGTCTGAGGCTAGATGAAGACCTCCCATTGTTAGAATTTATGACTTGATTCCACTGAATGGCTTCCTTTCCAATTTGCATTGAAAACTACTCAATGGATTATATTTGTCGTGAAGTCATTAGTAGGTTAGATTTCCATTACTATGGATTTCAAAAGAGTAGTTGTGTAGAATTAAGCTTTCCAATAGATTATTTGTTACCTTAAGTCCCGAGTGTCTCCCTTGTATCCCAGGAATGTAAATATTCTTGCTTGATTGGTGTTAGGTTTTCTGCTTTTGCATATTCTAGGAAAAGAATATTAACATTAGCAATGCGATGTTTCAGTTGTTTCACTATGACTTGTCACTGTGGACAGCTTGTTTTTGTATAGAAGAAAACATTAATTAAACCAGAGATTCCACGAATGAGGTGTTAAAAGCAGTATATCTTGTAGATGAATTGATTTCAAAATCGTCAAACACCATGACAAAGTAGTCAAAACTGCATCTCCAGCAGCTATGCTTTGTTGTGTAAGCCAGCTGCTATATTGTAATGTGTGCATCCAACAAAGCATGGGTGAGGCACTGGCAGCTTAGCTGAGGCAGCTGCAGCCCTCAGTTTTGACATGATGTATTGAAATAATGACTTCCACATTTGCAGCCATTTTGGAATGACTTTGCACCTTCATCCTATTCTCAATGAATACTTGGTGCTCTAATGTGAATGGTTTATGGAATTATTGCATTTGTTTTACAAGAAAAAATGTTCATACATTTGTTACCAATATTTATAGATACAGAGTGATTGGTGATAGATAATTCAGTACAATGCAGTATAGTAGCTTCCTTTTCAAGAAATGAAGTTCCCAACAAAAGTCATTCAGTCATCTGATGAATATAAATTATTTGCTTGTCAATTTGTTGGCTTTTCAAAAATTCAAATGATGTAATATACTTATGTCATGCATAATATTTTTAGGAGATGAGACTGTCATGGGAGTTAACAAAGATACTGAAGGGAAAAGTAATAGTTTTGTATTTTGTATGCTATGTTGCATCTTTTAGAACGCAGTATTCCACTTTAAAGGCTCTCTTATCTCACCATGAAGGGGGTAAGGGTTTGGGGTTGGACAAGGGCAACTGCTCCCCCTATATTTGCATGAAAATGTAAAAGAGAAGGAAATGAAGGGAAGAAAAAAAGAAAAGGAACACTCACCCCATGCTTTGTCTCCCATCAAAATACCTTGGTGATGCCCTTGCCTCAGACTGTGACAGTAACTCCTTACTAAGTTGAATTTAGCCTCACCCCTACTAGAAAGTTAATGTATTTGATTGGGCAAATTTTCTTCCTCACAGACATACAACAATTGGGAACACAAATGAATATACAAGTCATATTGTTCACCAACTAAAATGAAAGTGTATTGTTTGCATAATTGTCAATCAACGAAAAGTTATAAACTGTGTTTAGAACTCTAGGGATATGGCCAATTATGTTTGGTCAGACAGTTGATACCAACTCCTCAGTTTGGTAATGTCATGCCCCCTTTAAACATCCTTAACATATGAAACACAATGAACTTATTTTGCATTATTCCTTTACATATTACTATATGCTATTCTTTTAAGTAGCTGTGTGTCTACACATGCACTCTTAGATTTTTTGAGTCTCTATTTTGTGAAATGGAACACTTTATGAGAGAGGGGTTGCAAATGTACTTAACGATATTATGCTTTGCCCAAAGGAAGATTGAAGTGTCTTTAGTTCAATCAGCTGTTTCAAAACTTAGGATGTTTTACGTTCCCTTTTAAAACGCTTTTAATTTTCACAGTGAATTACTTATAGACTCTTCCTTGCTTTTGAAGCTCCTTGCTCTACTGCAACTGATCCCCTACCCTTTTAATTTGCCTCTTTTTTTTTCTTTTAGTTTTGGACTTGACATTGCATGGTACAATATGTACTCATTTTGTTTGAACTTTGAATTGGGGATTTTATTGTTTTATGTCTTTTACCTTTGTTATGTTACTCTTCCAGTAACTCTAGTAAACAGGGTCCTTCAATAGTACCACTTTTAAGAAGTTAGCTCATCAAATTTAGGTGTTATACCCATCTAGTGGTTACATACATTGTATGGTGATAACACACTGGGACTGGCAACTGACATGTATGTGACATGCTTCTGATTACCTTGTATGGGGACACTTCCATGTGATCAGTGGACCATAATGTGGAGGGGGGGGGGGAGAGGGGGAAGGGCCGGAGGGAGTGGCTATTGCCTACCACATGACCAATTGTCATAAACTTTACTCAGGGCTTTTTTAGCATTAAGATCATGGTGGGATGTACTTATTGATGTGTTTTGTCAGCTTATAATGTGTTTACTAACTGCAGCCATATCCATGTGGTGATCATCTCGTGGAATCTTACCGTTGATATTTCAGTGACCTTTATACTGATATGTTCTCTAATACTGAGTCCATTATAATGCACTTAATCTATTAAACACACACCCTCTGACTTTGGGGAAGTGCAAAGTCAAATGTGGGTTACGTGTGACCGAGTTACGATGAAGGGGTGTGTAAAACTTTTCCCAATGTTGCATGATCAAAGCAACAAAATAAGTGTGGGATAGAGGGGTCATATTCTGAAGAAAAGCATGTCACTGTCTATGAAATCTTGAAACAGTTGTGTGAGGGAGGGTTCTGTCAATGCACAAAAATGTTTGACATTCCTAAAAAATATTGACCAAACTTCTCAAGGGGTCAGAGAGTATGTCTTGCCATTGATAAAATGCATGATATTGGACAGAGCAGAAGCCATTTCATCATAAACAAGTTGATTTTATATGCATTGTCAATTCTTAGTAGATTTGGATACACACTTTTACTAAAGCAGTATATGTGACTCTCCCAGATACCTTCAAATTGTTGTCAACATGTGACAACTTTGTGGTGGAGTCCTGCGGAATTTATTTAACATGTAAGATCATGCTTTAGTCTATTGAGTTCACTTACACAGTGACAGAAATCTGCCGTTGTTTTGGTTAATGAATGAATATTTTCAAATATGCAAGAGGACAGAAGTGGGATAAGATTTGTACATGTCTTTAAAAGGCAATGGTTCTAATGGTACAAGGTACACAGTCATACTTTTTGTCTGGTTTTTAGTTTTATAACAAATTATTTATTGTACTATGAAATGTTACATAATATTATTTTATAATTTCAATACCATGGTCAGCTTCTGGCAATCTGTAAGGGGTAAAAATCCATGTATTGTAATCCAAGGTGAGTTAACAAGAAATATTGCTGTAGATTCAATGATAAACTAAGGAAGCATATGTTCAGATTATTTAAAAATATTGATGTTTTTTTTCTTGTACTTTGCTTTTGTAGACTTGAATAAAAGTCTTTCTAGAGAGGGGTATGATTTCATAGCTTTGAAACAATGGTAGAATTATTCTCCGAAAGCAACTATTTTTTGATGATCTAAGATGTGCACAGCTATAAGCTGCTTGCCAATCATTTTGCCGGCATCACTTTTCTTGCTTTTGAAATGTATTTGTATAATTTGAAGTAATTTTGTTTTTTAGTTTCACATTTGTAGTGACAATTCATTCCACTACTTCCATTGTACTCAGTTGACAATAGCCTTGGATACGTTGACTTTCAGGGACTTGTGCAATTTGTAGATTTTAGCAAGTACATTTTTTTTTTTTAAAGTTTCTCTCCATTCATAAGATAACAAAGATATTAAAATGTGTTTTGTGATAGCTTAAGAATGGACAGGGTACGGACCTATTCATTCTTCTTTTTATAATCGTTAATATTAGTCCAATTGTTTGGTTTGAATTGGACATTATTTTTATTTGAAGGATGCTTTTGTATGAGAATGAAGTAAATCTCTTTTGTATGGAAATGAAGTAAATGCCTGTTGGGTACCCGAAGAGTAGGAACATCGGTTTGGGAGCCCTAAATAAAGACAGTGGATATTTATAGTAACTGTGCACTACTCGGATATTAACTGAGGCTGTGTTCTCAGAAGTCATGAACTGTGCAGTTTCAAGGCTAAGAGGATAGTTGGCTCAACCAATCAATGAACTGCCCATACTTGGAAATATACTGGAGGTACCACAAATATTTAAATGAGAGTGTTCTGTAGGGAGTGGGTTGGAAAGTATTCTGTTGTCCTAAAGGTCCGAAAGTACTGCTTTCCAATTTAATATGATTACATTGTGTTCCTCAATATTTAAAACCCACTGCCTTTTTGCTTTGCTTCGATGATTCACTTAGTAATTTATTTATCAATTATATTATGCACTCTCTAACCCCAGGACAGGGGCGAGTCAAATGTGTTCCATGTCTGCCTGAATTGTCATGCCGGGGTGCGCCAGAGATTTCCAAACATTGCATCGTATCCCACAGGGAACAGTTGTCAAGATCTATAATATGTTGGGTGTTGGGGGAGTTTGGCAAAGCACAAAAATATTTGAAGCTCCTAACAAACATTAACCGCACTTGCATATGGGTCAGAGGGTTGGTCTAACAATTGAAAAGTGCATGAGACATTTATCAATATTTATTAGATATCTGTTGTACACTTTGATTATTTAACAGACATGTTGTGTGTTAGTCTGTGACTGAAGGTATCTATGACAGTTAGCAGCAGAGGTGTACAAAGATGTATTAAAGTATGTGTACATAAATATATATTAGATGCAGCGTACCATTTATTTTACAGAGGTAACTTAAAATATGTATCAAACAGTACTTGTGGTTGTTTCGTTGTGAAATTCGTATTAAAAGTGAAATAAAGGAATATATGTTTGTGTTATAAAAAAGTAGTAAATATAAGTCTCACATGTTTTTTGTATGACTTTTGATTGTAGATTGGTTTAACAGAATAGTCCAGAGTCAAATTTATTTTTGATATGTTAATGGGGCTCATTGAGTTTATTTAAAACTTAATGGGAGTGTTAGAGGGTCACTACCACATGATAATGCTTACAGTGAGCATACATAATGATTTCAGTTTCATATCCAATATTTATGGAAAAAGTTGGAAATTTTGAATTTTTGGGTGTCCTGACTTTGTAACGGCTTTATGCATGATTTGAAAAAGTGTCTGGTCACAAAGTTTTGAAAACTGAATTGACCTGTTAAGTACCTACCCATAAAAGTGATATTTGTAGGGAGGATATGGGGTTTACCTAAGTTTGACCATTTGTCATTGCCACATGAAGAAAACTTAACACATTTGGAAAATTTGAATTTCACGAACCAACTCAATGAGCTGCTTTAAAGAGGGACACACCTGTATTCTAAGCATTCTAATGGAATTTTTAATCACATACCATGTTAGTTGTTGAGATAGTAACGGTTGTATGCGACAAATTCTACATATAATGCACTTGAAGCAAGCAGGCATGAATGCTATTGGCAGTGGCAAATGTTTTGTTTTTTTATTATTACCACCAACTGTATGCAACTAAATGGGTGATATATTGATACCATAGGTGCATTCTGGGCCATGGAATTTTGAAAACTTTGTATGTCTTATGGGCAAAATAGCATCCCTAAATCATTACCAGGTCAAACTAAAAGAATAAAAACTGAAGAGAAAACATTGGCAAACAATGTGAATCCATGACATCACACCTGCTTGCTCCAAGCTCACTTTTTATGGAAAATGTGTCAGTTGCAATTGCTAATATCTTGGGAGTCAAACATGGGAAATAGATGAAACTTTCACCAGAATGCAATAGTGTGTGTTCCTTTGTAACCTATCAAAAATAAATTTAGCTCTGGACTATTATTTGAAAAATAACTTCCATATGAAAGCTGATTCAGTGATTTCATTTAAATTGATTGACATGGCACAGGAAGGTGTTTGATGAAGATACATCTAAACCTTAAAACTGATCATAACCCAATCACATAGACCTCAGAGTGAAGGCTAAATCATAATTAAGTTCGGGATTATTGAGGAACAGCACATTAAACCCTTTCCCTACACATGGATATGTTGCAAAACCATTATTTGTCATTACTATATATGTTTTTCTCATGAAACCATAGCACATGGCTGCATTCTGGAGCAGCTCATAATAAACCTATGGTGTGTAATCATGTTTTGGATGTGAAATAGGCCTGAAGAGGAGATATTTTTCATACGTCCATCCTCTTGAGGCATAGTAAGGGCAAATGTGGTTGCATGCAAAAAAAAAGCATATTTTACGAACCCATACGTTTGTACTATGTATACCTAAAATCTCAAATAAGTATGGGTGGATGGACCCTTTTCCATAGCAAAAGGGTTAAATTTGTCTAAGTTTAGGTAAGAGCAAGACAAGGAAAATTTGGGGCAATGCTTTCATGCCTAACCAGTCGGCAAGAGTCAAATGCTGATTGAAAAATCATTGAAAATGACTTTTCATTGGAGAGAGACGTAATGGTGCTGGGAAAAGAATCAATGCTAATGGCTTCAAGAGATGCCAACATTTACATCCATAAATCAGAGAGATTTCACACAAGAATCGGGGAGTTTTCTTTAGAATTATATGCAACTTAAATGAGGGAAAACTTTCTTGCATCAGGGAGGTTGTCATATTTGCTACCTGGAATGGACAAAAATCCTTGAATTTTCGGGGAGTCTCCCTGAGAATCAGGGACGATTGGCATCTCTGGTCTTCATGCTGTCTGATTTTTATCAATTCTCACATTCCTTTGCATCATGAAGCGTTCCTTCTTACTTTTTGTTACATACTCCCTCTTTGCCTGATAACCTCTTATTGCTTTAGGTTGGAAATGACGCTCACTAAATGCACAGTTGATATAGTCACATTTCACATCAGATTAATTGGTTGACAGTAACAGATACAGTGTATATTAAAATACATGAAAACTACTGTAGTAACATATTTGGGGTTAGCTTACAGGCTAGTCAAGCATGTGTCAGCTGCTTTTCACATTGTGTAAACACAGTGAAAGCATAGCTCATCAGAGGGCACAGATCATGTAACACACTAAGATAAAGCATACACCCCTCACCACCTTTCATCTACTGTGGGATCTATGTTGCTTTCTCATGAAGCATATGTCAAGAAGTGTGTGAAGGCACACCTATAGGAGCAAGTTTAAGAGAACTGGATAAGAAAGTTGTAAAACAGCATCAAAATGAGTGTGTCCTAACCTGGAAATTTTATACCCCAAGCAACTGGCAATACAACCTTTATGCACTAAGGATACCTGACATCATTTTGGAGGGAAAGTAATGACACATGATGTGACACCTTTGAACATAAAGGTCCTGTTCTTTTACCCCAAAAAGTACCAATTCACCTAACCTTCTTACTCATTAAAGCCCCTCCCACAATTGTCTGAAATTCATGCTCATCCAGATACAATCTCAGTTTATTGCTTCAAGGTGAGTAAAGAAAAACTCAATTTATATAATCAAAACACTCTCAGTACTGTTCATGCTGTGTAATATAAGCTTTGGTACTCTGCATTGTTTGAATTAGCTGTCAGTTGAAGATCTGAGCCGATTGACAATTTTGGTACCCCTTACCAAAATTGTAGTTTGGGGTGAGAGGTTTGGCCCTTTAAGTGTAAAATGCACATCAAGTGGTCGGTTGCACACAACAAAATTTGCCCAACATGTGTGTAGAAGACTTTCACACCTGTTTCATTAGTTGACCAATAAACTATAGGTAGATGTTGATGTTTGTTATAAATAACAACACAGAAAAGAGATTGTCAACAACTGGAAGGTTTCAAAGAAAAACTTTGCCATGCACCTCAAGCTAATAGCACCACCTTCAACCTTGCATAAAGGAAAAGGGCCATGTTTCAACTCCCATCTCACAAGTGTGATGATATCAATCTTAAATTTACCTACATCTCAGACACCATCAAAAGCTCGTGGTTTCTTTGTAATTTTCCCCGGCCCTGAAGCCAGAAAAGGCACTGAAGGGGGGGGGGTCTTTCCAAGGGGAAGGAGCAAATTTTTTTTTCAGGGAGGGCCAAATGTGTACAAATTATGTATTGGGTCAATGGCAAAAGTATCAGTCTAGGGGGTAAACAAAATTTCAGGGCCACTTGGCTATGGTCCTGATTTTCCCCTCTGACTATTCCAGCAAAAAGGACAAAAAGAAAAATATCATACTTTTGTTATAAATCTTTCATCTTTTTTACAACTACAAAAAGCATCCATCAATAAGATTGTGTACATCCTTTTAATAGATAAAATATTCTTTCATCACACATGATTATTTCTGCCGTCTGTTCAGCTAACCTTATCCACCAAGGAAAAAAGTCTTCAAAAGACAATTTTTTCAACTGAACTTTATGAAGATTAGCTGCCTCTTTTTCGATTTCCCTGTGAACATTTCAAAGGTCGACTTGAGGTCACCAATACATATATGAACATGAAAACATACATATGAATTCAGATGCCACAAAGTAGCTAATTAGTATTACAGGGACAAGCTTTGTATGCTATTATAGCTAACAGCACAAATTACTTGTAAGGCATGTTCATGTTCATATGAGGGCATTTAAAGGTCATATTCCTTTCTATTCTTATTACAGACACTGCCAGTGATGGATTTCACCATAGTGTCAACTCCATCTCTGTAAATATTTTCAACTTTATGTACTCATGTTGCTGAGGTACAGTGTATCATTGCAGCATTACATGTTAATGTTTCATATGCCGTGTTAATTAACCCTTAACAAAGACCGTAGTAAGAAGGCAATGTCCCATATTCACTCTAACCTGACCAGAGACTGAAACCTTACGTTCCGGCTGTAAAACACTAAGCAAACCCCAAAATCAAAATAATATAGTTCTCCTGATAACTGACAATGGATGGAATATGTCCTTGACAACTTATTGACCTATTGTTAGGGCAACTAGTTAGGTCTGCCCCAATAGTTCCTGCTGCAGTCACACAGCAAAATACAAAAAAACAAAAAAAGCTTTTTATGTCCAAAGATGTGTACAGAAATTGTCCACATGAGAAATATGTCTTGATGAGTCACCCATTTTTGAAACACCAGCAGACAATGTGTCAGACAATATGTACTTGAAAATGATTTCATTCTTTTCAGTCATTGCTTTTTGATTTACATGTCTTTTGTTCCTATTGTTAAGTCTCAATATCCTTTTTCCCTTCTTTCTCTACCAATAAATACTAAGACAAAGGCCAGTATGTATGCACATGGTTTGAAGCGTGGTTGGTTTCCGCCAACGAACAACCTCTAACGTGGATTTTAAGAATACCATCTGGCGACAAATGTTTGAGTATTGCACTTTAATTGTGCTGGCAGGACTGCACGACAAATGTTTAAATAAAGTACTTCAACTGTGCCGGCAAGATTGTAACACCTCATATTTCAGGAACATTGTGAAAGTTATATACATTTGTAGTGAAGTTAACCAACAGACAATAAAGACAGTCACACACCCATCAGAAATGAACACAGTTTCAAAGAGTATTTATCTATCATTTCCTGGATGTTACTTCAAGCAAGCCCAGCCTGAAAGGGCACCATTAACAAAAGACCATTCCTTCAACTCTATACAGAATAATCCTATATACCAAATGGTTGTATAAATGTGATGACCAATGTAGAAAACTGGAGATCTGTCAACTCTCATGTCTCATGCTTTTACTGTGAAACTGTTGGTTTTTTGTCCAGATCTATCTGCCTTGCCATTTCAAGTGCTCTTCTCCCAGTTTTTCAGTGTTCCAGTTCATTTGTGACATTCTGAAATTTGCTAATGCATTTTGTACTTGGCCTGGGTTTATTTGCGTCAATTAACCATAACTGAACATGTTTTGATTGTTAACAAGCACTGTGTTACTCACACATTGTAATAAATACTTTACTTTAGGAACATTTGTGTTTTGCATGGACCTAATGGCCCCCACACTACAAGAAAACACAATACACTTACAACAGAAGCTAAATTCTGTAGAATCATGGCATGGGTTCCCCTCACTAAGAGAAAGACCTTACTCATCCACTATGGAAATTTGCTGCTACTGAGAATTACTTCAGTAGTAAACAATAAATCCTTAGCGAGAAAGAGTAGTCGATGCCTCCAATAGATGAAACAAAACAGGCAAACCATGGTCAGATTTAATCTGCCATACCTGGTGGCCATTAGCCTTAATCTTTCAAAATCTTTTTCAGTTGTACGGGGGGAGTTGTTAGAGAAGCCGAAGCAATTTTCTACAAATAGTCTCTCTTAGACAATGTTTGCTACCCACTGTAATCTTGCTTTTATCCACCAATTTCTCATTTCAATGCTTAAATCAACCAGGGTTTGTGACAAAATAGCAAAGAGGAGATGCGTTCCTTACACTAATCATTGACATTTCGTTGCCAGCCGTCAAGCGAAACTGTGAATTTTATGTCATTAGATGCTATCCAAGACATGATGTATCATTTCATTAGAAGACAGCAACTTCTCTACATATTGCTTTACCAATTTGTTTCTCAATCATAACACAATTGTATAAATCTGAGGAAAATGTATAGACCTGAACACTGCTTTCATTTAATGAAGAAAGGGGCACAATTGAAGCATATTTGTTTAAACATTTGTTTGCAACCTTTCGACTAGAAATTCTTATTACACACCTGATTCATTGGCAGAGACGTAACCCCCTAATAATGCAAACAATAGCCTTTGTGTAGGGATTACTGGGAACAGAAAGCAAGTCATCGTCATTACAAGGTCTTAGTCACAAAATATTTTAGAACAGAAACAAAGGGACCTGTCAATCAAATAGTGGTACCTCAAAAGATATAAACTGTTTCCAAATACATATTGTCCGAAAAAATTTGTTGTATCTCCTTCTCTCACAACTTCCTGGTTATACAAGCAGGATGAATTAAAACCCATCTTAATCTACCTAGTACGAGGATTTGGAATTGTACATAGTCATACACAGTTAAAAGGTTAAAGGTTGGATGTTTCTAAAATGGCTGGGCTGCTCAGATTCATCTGTTGCATACTGACTGGCTATCTTATATCTAATGTAAGTCCTGAAATCTAGATCCACTAAAACATTTTATCTGCACACATATCAAGAGTTGAACAAACCTAACATGGTAAATGGCTTAGAGATCCCAGCAAGCTGAGAAATAAATACAGTGGAACTTTTACATTACCATGATCCGTGTTAAATTCCTTAAAGTAGGTTCTTTCATGACAAGCCGGCCACAATACAGTTCGTTACAGTTTCCTTTTAAACCTTAACTAACAATGATACATTGAATGGCATCAAGTTGCTACAAGTACTTTTGTGAGCCACAACCAATTCATTACAGTAACATCATGCAAAATTTCAAAATTCCTCAAAGTCCCTGGATTGGGGTTCTTCAAGCCACAATGCTTACCTCTTATTTACATATGTTACCTCAATCTTTGTTCAAACTGTCAATCCTGTTCAGACAAAGCTACATGGAACAGTCTGTGGTTTATGTAAATAAGAATCTGGTAAGGACGGGTAATGTGGATTTATCTTTTCTACTACTTGGCGTTTTTTGCCCAATTTTAATCAGAAAGAAATTTATAAGATCAATATTTTCCCATAGGTCTATAATCAGCATCACATGAGTTAGAACACTTTGTGGAGCATTTTTCAACATTCTAAGGAGGCTAACATATTGTTTCTTTGTGGGACCACTGTGCTGCAAAGGACCAGAAATCTCAGCTGGTCTGGTATGGCAGCTATCAATCACATCATAGCGAAAACCTTACGAACATGTCCACTCCTAAGTCCTTAATGCATAACTTTGCAGGGCTCAATTTTTGTGGTTGTCTGAATGTCTGGAACAATTAAATTCCAAATGGACAACCAAAAGTTAAAGGTTGCCTGTCCTATACAAGACCTTTTTTCTCTCCAATTGGAAGAAGTACACTGCTGACTGATCAACTTTTTTGACTTTTTCCATCGTATACTATTTCTGACTCTGTCTCTCAACCAGCAAATCTTTTAATTCTTTAAGAACAACGATACATGAACACAATTACTCTTTGGTAATTGTGCAAAAAATGTTTCAGACAACCAAAACATTTTTTATGACATTCAAGGCCTGATTTAACATTTCACCAGAGAAGTACTATGAATCTGAGCTGCACATCATCTAGACAGTACATATAAGAAGCAAATGATCTACAACGCACATCTTAAAATCCATAATATGACTGTATCTGATCAATTAATTTCTGCAAGAAGGGATTTCCTCTCCTTAAAGGGAAATACTGTGTTTTAAATGCTCCAACATAGCATAGTAAAAAACCTCTAGTCATTTTCAAATCAATTGTTCTCAACAAAAAAAACCCAGCAATAGCTTCATCTCCTAAAATATTATGCACAAGAGCAATGGAAGGTGCATCTTTTGAAATGCTGAAAAAGTTTGGGTGAACAAATTTTTCTTGAGCAACAAACAACTGAGTTTTTATCAGAGGGAAGCTCATTTCATTTCTTGAAAAGAAGGCTACCAGTACTGTCTTCTTTGTAATTGTGTATCAACCTTTGCCAATAAATATTGGTTTTAAAAGGATGAAGTTTCCTTGTAACACAAACACAATATTTCCCTTTCAGGTGAATTCTATCTTAAAAATCACCATCAGGTGAATTCTATCTTAAAAATCACCATCAGGACATGACATAAATCACAAGAGAATGCTATTAACTTGAAATGAAGACCACATTTTTTTATGCCCAACAGTTGACTGACCTCTATACATAATATCTATAAATCTCTCTTAAACATATAAACTATCTTAAAACCAATTTTTCATAATTTTTCTCAACCTTACATCTAAAATTTAAATTGAGGTACTTATAACAGTAATTAAATATGTATGACACAAAAAAGTGTCACAGAAATGTTTGGTCACCCAGTCAAGCCTGAACTAGCATCATTTGCTAAACAACAGGGTTGTGATAGTGTAGTGAAATGTCACAAATTTGGGATTACTTTGTGACTAATCGCTAAGCATTTACCCCATCCATGAAACTAGCTATAAATATTATCAGGATTTCGTCAGCCTGCAGCACTCATCTACCATTTGGGATGTTCCATGAAACAGCTGTAGGGGCTCCACATTTGAATAGCTCTATGGCAGAGCACAAGGTAGCAAGGATAACGAGCTAGCATGGAACTAGGGAAGTAGAACAGGGTCCCTACACCTTTAGAAAAATAAAGTTTTGTGACTTTTCCATGGCTATTTCATGACCTTAACATGGCTATTTCATAGCCAAATTATTCCTAGGTTTGATAGACATTCATGGTGAAACAATCATGGACCAATTTACTTATTAGCAAAACATTGAGACTGATCTGGGCTATCTTTCATGACTTTTGTCATTTTTACAATGTTCCATGACTTTTCCTGGTGCAGGAACCCTGGTAGAAGGAGGGGTTTGCAAAGAACACCACTTGCGACCAATTGCAAGGAAAGTTCCACTAAACATGTAATCCCTTTTATGACTGTTTAGCGATTAATCACTATATGATCACAGCCCTAGTAAATCAAGAGAGAATCTGTATTACATGGATGCATGGAACAACAACACTAAAACAAGTTCCAAACTTGTACATCAACTTATTCTTCATCTAGAAACAGAACTCAGTGAATTATACATATAAAACTTCAAATTTGGTGATGCATATTGCACACAAGGTAACATATCTATATACATATCTCTTTGCTCAAGAACCAGCTTTAACATGTTGGATGATATTTCATACCATATAAATTGATCCTTGAAGTTTTTGACTCTTACAAACTGCTCACATAGCACGAACCTTGGTTGGTTTGTCTTGCTATGCAAAGCACAAGAATGTTTACTTTTCAAAAAAACAAAGTAGTTCTTCTGAAGATCTAATCCCCAAAACTGTTTACATGTAAGCAAAGGACTACTTTCAAGCAAAGTAACATTTGCTGAGGGCACAAAATTTCACATATTATCAGGCAGGAAGGAATTTCACAGTGAAAGCATTAAAGAATCTTGGAGCAGGTGATTTGATCAAGAATACTGCAATTGCTGTTGTCATATTGTTAATCCATTGGACATCTCTAGTACGTTTAACATGGGCATTTATTTCAAAGCCATCCTCTAGTTGTCTTCACAGATTGGCTTTAATGTATCTTGTTAACCTTCAACTTTCAGTTTTGAAAGTGTCTAGCTAGAATTACTGTACCATAGAAGCATATCATGAAGTTACATGCTGTATTAAATACAGCAATTTTATGGATGGAACCAAAAGAGCCTGAGAGGATGATGTCAGGTAGAATGTGATGGGGAGAGGGTGTGATGGGGAGAGGGTGTGATGGGGAGAGGGTGTGATGGGAAGAGGGTGTGATGGGGAGAGGGTGTGATGGGGAGAGGGTGCGATGGAGAGAGGGGGTGATGGGGAGAGGGTGTGATGGGGAGAGGGGGTGATGGGGAGAGGGGGTGATGGAGAGAGGGTGTGATGGGAAGAGGGGGTGTAAAGGGAAAGAAAGGAACAAAGCTCTGCCAGGATGGCACTGCCAATCACTTCCTGGTAACAGTAGCAGGTTGCTTTACTGAAGTTCACAATGAATATACCATCTTTGTGCTATTCATGACTAAACAACAGATACACTTTACTAGCGTCAATATAACATTTTACACCCCCCCCCCCCCAGCTATCATGCTAATTTTATGGACAGAGCATTAACATCCTGAGAAATACTCATATTGTTACTGACTTAACACATGTAAGGTTCTGTATGCAGATGCAGAACAAATGACTTAAAATCCATTGAGGATCATTCAAACTGGCAAACTACCAGGTGGTGTGTTTGTAAACCTGCTCGAAATACCAACAAGTAATGTTTCTTTCAAGTTACCTCAGGACAACAATGCATTGGTAAGCACATAACTTCAAACAATAACTGACCTCAAGGGCAAAGGTCTTTAGCTTCCAGTTAAGACTTCAAATGAATAGCATCTACTTTCCAAGACAAAAGCATCACAACATTAAAACACGGATGAAAAATTAGTTGGTGTCGTCAGAATTCTTCAAGATTGCATCATTTCAGGATGCAGGCACAATTTAAGGTGATCTATGCTGTCAAAGATTTACCCAAGGAGTTTGTGGAAGTTACTGCTGGTGTTCCAGCTGTGACTGTTTTAACTTTACCCAAACCACCATTAGCCATCAATGTTTGTGCTATCTGTGACGTAGTTATTAACTGTTTATCTCTATGAGATCCTTTACTATTCTTGCTGGCAGCAGCTTTAACAGCTGACGTCATTGCTGCAATCATCGGCTGTGGTTGGGTAGCACTACTTGTACTGACAGCTACTGAAGATATAGTTGTGACTTGGTGAGGAGGTAACACAGGTGTAGGGTTTAGTGAAAATGTACTAGTGACAGCCCCAGTTGTGATGAGGGGCTGACGGATTGAAGAGTCCAGAGGTAAACCAGATCCTTTCAGGGCCATGGTGGGATGAGTCCTTGACAGTGAGCCGGAGAATACAGAAATGGGTGTATTACTAGTAGATTGCGTAATGTTTGTAAGCACAGGATTGACAATTGTTGGTGAAGTTGTTAAGAATGGTCTCAGCAAGGAAGGTGATAGTGAAGGAACTGATGCATAGCCAGTTAAGTTCTGATGTGTGAGGAACACTTGCTTGACTGGGGTGGGAGAAAGAGAAATCGGGGCCATCAGTGGCTGTGTTAGTGCAGCTGAAACACCTGGAATGGCAGCTTGTAGGAATGATGCAGGTAGTGACGAAGACACAATTGAGACTGAATGGCCGAGGTTGGTTGTATTGTCCATCACATGATTGTGAGGAAGTTTGAATCCTTGGGGAGTTACTGGAACCACTTGGCTAGGAGGATGCTTAATATTCTGGGGACTAAAATCTGGTCTTGACTGTGTAACACCAATAGTGACAACAGGCTGAGTGCTTGAGGGCCTGACTGAAATCTCCCGATGATGTGCCCGAATAAAGCTTTGTCCAGGTGCCTGGTATCTCTGAATAGGGTGCACCACAGGATGGCTAGGTGTCTGTCTACGCACTGGTTGCCTGATGGAAACTGAGGGTTTGCCCAACAGTTGGCTGACTGTGGGCCTGGCACTTGGACTAATGGGCATATTAGGCACAACTGTGACAGATGTCCCTGACCCTGCTGTGGTCACAACTGATGTTGTTGTTGGTTCCTGGGTGTAATCAGCTACAGAGGTGGCAGCAGCAGCCTCTTTCTCCCTTGCTACTTGAGCTCTGTGTTCCCTTAAGAGGTGAAGTTTAAGGGGATGCCTGTAGGACCCAGAGGGCAAGGAGGTAGCAGAACTTGTTGAGGTGACGGTCTGGCAGGATGAAGCAGATGAATTTGTAACTGAAGTAGTCATGGTAGCAACAGCTGTCACAGCAGAAGATGTCACTTGTGAATGAACATTTTGCTGTGATTTCCTTTCCTCTTCTTCTGCCTCTGCATAATCAAGAAGATAAAACAAAACACTTGGTAAGCCATCCCCATGGTAACTTGTCATTAACATTATACCACACACTTGGGAAATTTTAATACAATGAATGGCCTCATCAATATCTGTCTTTCTACAAGTTTCACAATTACTTTCTACTTTCCATACGAGCATGTTTGTTGACATAGGGTTGGCTTGGTCTGTTTGAGTTTCACACCTCACTTTCTAATTTTATCGATGCAACGGGTTCCATTTTTAAAGTCTATGGTAAGACTTAACTTGTGCACTGAACCAGTCTGCTATGCCAATAGACCAGACACCTGGTTGTTGACATAGGATACCATACATTCAAGTACATAAAATATGCAGCAATACACAGAAACATATTATAATGCAATATCATACAAGATGAATTTCCTTCCAAACAGGAATCCATACATAGTTAGATGAGGTTTAACAGTTCAGTTTCCAAGGGACTGGTTTAAGTCAAGCTGGCCACAGCCTTTTTCCAGTTATGCTCACTGGCAGGTTTTCCCTACTCCATTGCTTATGCTGAATACCAAGCACAATGGCAGATGGTTCCTCTTTTATTCTTAGGTATGACCTGGCCAGTCAAACTCCATATGGAATGATGTGATGCTCATTCAATTTATAATGGTCAATTCTATCTTTCCACTAGTTTAACTGTCACACTACATGAAGCTTTCAGCTGAACAAAATTGTTTCCCATAACCCTGTGTTGTACAGTATGCTTAGAGCATATTTAGCCGTTCCATGGAATGAACAAGAGGGTCAAACAATTGAATATGTCCACATCAACACTAGCTCTGTTCTATGAGACCATATTTACTAAAAATACTTGCAAATTTGCACATTGAAAATAAGTTTGTATAAGAATGAGCTGCATAGAAAACAAAAAACCCCAAAGCATTCAAAAGTTTTCTCCGCTTAGCATCCTCTGAACAGTAGTTGTAACAATTGTCCATCTAGCAAATCCATTTTGTTTGTCCAGTGATTCCCCAGAATATTTGTAACAACACAAAGCACATCTAAATGAGACCAGTTAATGTACAACGACACACCACAGGTGCTCACAATGACACCTGTACCAACTATTTACAGCTGTAGTGGAAGAATTTTGTCTCTTGAGTTCATACAGTGGAACAAAAATAGGCAGAATTCTGATTCTCATGAGGAGAGCATTTAGGGTAAGAGCCAGAGAGTAATCTAATCAACAGAAATGTCAACACATTGACTACGTACAGATACTTGTGTCAAAAAGAAGTCCTTCCAAGATTTAATTCAATGGGAGGAATTTCCATAAAGAAGAATTTTTCTCCAGTATGTCATAACAAAGGTAACGAACAGTTAGAATTCTTGTCACAGACAGTGAGTATTCTGACTTACACGAAAAAATTACTCTGAAGTGCTGCAATATGTTGGTACTACACTAAGAGTATAAAATTGAGGGTTGTTTTTACCTGAAGCAGTGGATGTGGAATATCTATCTTCTTCGTCCCGATCTTGCCCCTTTTCTGACACCGATGATGGGCGGGTGACATCTGCAGAGGTGTCATGACCTATAATGCTGCCCTCTCTGTGCCAACTCAGGCCTAGATGCAAACTCTTACTTGTCTCAATCTTTAGACGATGAAGTAATTTCTGCTTTTGAATCTTATCCCGAACCAGTCTATCAAGCTCATGTTCTAACTCTTTTTCTTTCCTTTTCAATGCCTATGTAGCAGGAGAAGAAAAAAACAATCAATTGAAAGAATCTTTCAAGTCGAGCCCGCCACAGCCTTTTTTCCAGTTGTGGCTTGCTGGCTTATTTTTTCTATGTTAAACCGCAATGTAATGCAAGAAAAGATTTAGATATGACCTAATTAGTAAGCTGTGTACAAGCCACATTTTATTCTGTTCTTAATATTCAACAAAGAAGGGGAATTAAATTCTTAACATATATTTTTCTAAAATGGTGCTGAAGATGGAGGAACAGGGGGGAGAAAATCTTTGCAGAAGAATAGTATGGTTACTCTCGAGGGTGCAGAAGATTTAAATGTTGTGTAACTGTTGAGCCATGGAAGATTCAAGCAATCAGATAGCTAAAAATTGTTGCCAAGATCTTTGACAACTTTCCTTAATGCCCCTAAATTGGAACTTATTTAAAAACATTTGACTCCATTAAATAGGAATGTGTATTTCCTGATCTCCACTGGCCCATTTTTCTACATAATTTGTTAAACTGCAATGAGTTTTTATTATTTGGCAATTTTATTATTTTAACTATTCGTAGTTGCTCATGAATGTCTTGCAAGCTGAAATCGTGCAAATTAATTCCATAAATTATGATCTGAGTGATAAAAAGGTAAACATGGTGTGACACTTCAAAATGGATTTTCAAATACTTGCCATAAACGAATAACTCAATAAAAGAATGATTAAGTGCTGTCAAAACTTACCCCAATATATCTGCAAGCACCACTAAGTATGTTGGAGTTAGAGATCTTGGCCTTCCTGTCTTGTAAAGTAGGTATTTGACTCTTCAGGGAATCAAAACACTCTTTCAAGTGAGCTCGTCTGATGAAAAAGTAAAATTGTGCAAAGTGAAGAGAAATTTGCCAATGTTGAAGCATTGCATACATGTGACTAACACAGATGGAACCAGATAAATTTCTCTCACAGACTCTTTTTAAAACAGCTAAGTACAAAGGATTATGGGATACAGTGTTGTGTTGGTATGCATCATGACTGACAATGTTTTGTTAAATGCCATTGACAAAGCAAGACCAACCAAACTATCCCATAATCCTTTGCAGTTTTGACTTGGAAAAGGTCCAGTCATGAAAACAATTTATCTTTAAGGTACAATACTACCATCCAGAAAGACTTATGAAACTTCACCAAATGCCAAAATTCGTTTCCAACAATTAGTGACACATCAATTACTTACTTCAACCATGATTTTGTTTGGGCTAAAAACCCAAGAGTCTCAGAACCCTTCACATTTGTTTTTAAAAAGTCTGAGGAAAGGTTGAAGGGTTGCACTAGCTTTTAAAGAGTCCCTTAAAAAGTTTTAACAGTTATATCTCAGCTGTAAATACATTCAATTAGAAGATTAACATACAAATTGTACAATTTAACACTTAAATAAAGAACACAACTTTTTCATTTTCTTTCTATTTTGACAAGAGGTTTCACAAGATTGAGAGAAACAATAGGTTCTTGAATAGCCGGTGCATCTCACTGATATACGAGATTTTTTCCCCAGCGTACTGGGGAATTTATGTGCGTTGGAGACCCAGAGCCCGGGTGAGCAAAAACACTGTTTAAATACAGCAACAGTAGATGAACTAAACTGTACTTGTCAAAAATTTCCCCTTCAGATCATTTGCACTTGGGTCATTAAATTATGACAGAGGGAAACTGTATTCATCATATCAATCAAACAGTTGTTCTGAATTTTTTTACATACTGGCAGTACCAACCCATGAGATCATCTTCTGTGTCACTTGATTAACAATTATTTGACTCGAAGCATATGATGTTACATTCAAACTATTAGCTAAAGAAACAGATCACTGTACCCTTGACTATTTTAACTACTTTTGACATTTTTCCCTTGGCTCAAAGTATGTAGTCAACATGAATAAAATTCAGTTGCTTTTGTCTCTCTAAATATCTGTCCTACAGTATGAGGCTATCAGTAACAGGCTTTGACATTTCATGAAAATTTTACTAAAAAGGTACATTTTGAAAATCCCTGGGGGCAATTCCCCCTGCCACCAGATGTGTGTGTGTGACCTTGAATGTGTTATGATTCTTTTGATTTTTTCCATATTCACAGAATTGACCACAATCCCCTGTTAACCCATAGGCCTCATTCCAAAAAGCAACTACACACAGAGGATTGTCAGACAGGGCTTTTGAGTGTGTCATTCCTGGCCAAGGTAAAATAACCAAAAATCTGTCCCAGAATCCTTTGTACTTACTTTTTGAAAAAGGGTTTATTCTGTAGACCTGGTGTGCCTAGAAAATTAAGTAATGAAGCCAGGCAAAATAAAAGGGCTCTTATGTCAATGTAAACATGTAACAGTTGTCCTAGGCCCAGAGTGACCCAGACAGCACCTTGAACCTGAAATGAACAGTACTTCAACTTCTTCTGTGTACAAGCTAAGTAGGCAATGCATTACAGTGCTCTACAATAGACAATAATCAACCCTTTGATTAGGAGTACATGTACATGACTGTTCTTTTCTTTTAACCTTATTTTGAAATGCGACAACTCAAAATACTAGATTGTAGGATTTTTTAGAAAAAATTAGAAGTAGGAGACAAGACAAAAAAGTAGGAGCCATTTGAAAGCCTTTGAAGAATTGCTCATTATTAAATGTTTGATAATTAAAATGTCCCACAAGGAATAAATTAAAGCCTGCTTTCTCAAGTTGTAACAGAATATCTCTAGTAAATGGCATCTGCCTATTACACTAGTGAGATGATATCTCATTCCTTCAAAATATATCAAATTGCACTCTCGCTCACCTTACTGTGAGAAAAATTGAAAGGTAGCTCTGGGTATTTGTTTGTCATAAAGTGGCAATTTACAGTACTTACTGTAGCCAGTCTCTTTTTTCCTCTGCAACTGTGCAGGTTTATCCTACACAAATGTACCAATTTTTGGAGAACCTAACCTGATCACCAACACATCCTGTTATTAAACACAGCAAGTGTATAGAACTAACCTGTTCTTTTCCAATTTATTGTGCACTTCTCTAACTCCAGTTCTGTAAGAAATAAAAAAAAAACTAAGTAAACACTTCAAGCTTTTGAAATATTCAAAAATTAATTTGATGCTCATTTTGTCCTTTAAGAAATTTGGAAGTTCAGTACACAGTGCAGTTTGCCATTATCACAGGACAGGAAACATGGCAAACAAAGGCAATAGTGTCCATCAACATGACATACTTTTCATGGCCACCCTACCTTTCCAGTCCTTCTAAAAAAACATACAACCAAACATACACCAGATAAAACAAAGTCTTCTGTTTGTTCCATGCGCCTTGTGTTGTCTGAAGGTGCACAAAATATGAGATGGCTTTGCCAATCCCATCAGGATGCCTTTATACAGCTTTTCAGGCTCAATCACAAACAGGCTTACAGTTCATAAAGAAAACACATAATTTCCCTTTCAAACTCCATTTTTTTTCATATGGAACTCCCCTTTACAGTATTTCCAATTACAAAGCTTCTTTATTTAAAATTTTTGGCAGTTCTTTGCAAATCTAGTTTGGTGTTATCAGTGCATTCATCTGTGGTTCCTTTAATCCCTACCATTTGAACAGATGAATCCCCAAAATAGACCAGTTCAATAGACCAATTGACCAGTTTGAAGTTTCTTCAAAGAGCAGACCAGTATTGATCAATACTGTAGGTCAAAGGGTAACACTTTATAAAGTGTTTACAGCTGATGGAAGGATGTAAACAAATGTAAAGCTGTGTGCTGTGCGCAGCAGGGACAGATGTCAGATGTTTTGTTGCCAGCTGACCAGAACAGAATGGTCAAGCACACATGCACAGATATAAATAAACTTCATACTGGCCTATTGAGATCAAAATAAATTCAGCAATAAGACCAGACACTTTTTTACATAATAATAATAATAATAATATAACAGTTCTTATATAGCGCCTTACACAAGAAGTCTCAAAGCGCTAAAACTATACAACATGCGGTCAATAAGACAAAGTAAACAAATGAGTTTTCAAGTTAGTTTTAAATTGTCCAACAGTGGAAGAGTTCTTGACAAAAGATGGAAGGTCATTCCACAGTTTCGCAGATACTGTTGAAAAAGCACGATCACCATAAGAATGGGTAACAGATGACGGCACATTTAAAAGAGATTGAGAGCTGGAACGTAGTTCACGTAAAGGCTTGTAATTAGATATAAGATCCTTTAGATATAATGGAGCAAAACCATGGATGCATTTGTATGTAAGAAGAAGGATTTTGTAGTTGATACGATGCTGCACAGGAAGCCAGTGAAGATTACGAAGAACAGGGGTGATGTGGTCACATGATTTTGTTAATGCAACAAGTCGAGCCGCTGAGTTTTGAATTCGCTGGAGTTTTGAAATTTGGTGTTTAGGTAAACCATAGAAAAGACTATTTCCATAATCCAGACGGCAGGTAACGAATGCATGAATAAGCTTTTCAGTAGTTTGGGCATCCAAATAATGTCGTAATTGACCAATTTTGTGCAAAGCAAAGGAGGCAGAGCGACACACATTATTAATATGCTGAGATAAGCTAAGATCATTCTGGAAAATAACACCCAGATTTTTTGCACTCTGGGCAGGCGTGATTAAAGAGTCTCCAATGGAAATACTGGTGAGTGGTATAGTATCACGGAAGCGAGAAACATCTTGACCCACAATAGATCTGCCCAAGTGACATAGTCCTTTCACCTCTGAGGCTTTTAGTAAACTACAGATTTCTTCTACTTAAAGTAAGACATGCACATCATACAAAGTATAACATCTCCCTCAAATTACACTACTGTAAGTGACTGTAAGGTAGAGTACTGTACAGTGTACATGCAAGTGAATGGTGTTAATTTGATAGTAAATTTATTGGCATACACAAAAATTATACTAGGGATTGGACAAATGCATGATCGCTTTTTTTGCAGCCCAATGGCGTTTTTTTGTTTAAACTCTTTTTTTTTTTTAAATTTACACAAGCGTCAATTTTTCACCCCATTCCCCCCCCCGAAAAAAAAACAAAACTATTTAAGCCTAAGTTATAGAAAATCTAACAAAACTACAACCTTGTGTGTCTTTCAGAAATTTATACAAACCTAAAAACCTTGCCTGTTGGCTGTATGCATCACACATCACATGTGCAGCACACATATGGCGTCATATGCCAATTTCATCTGTTCTTATCTGCGACCGTCTTAGTCTCCACTATACAATGTCATTATCAGTTTATATACCGAAACAGTAGCACAGCTAATACTAATTGTAGAGAGCTGCCAAGGTACAGCAAAAGCAACAGCGAAAATTACAGTTTGTATTATTACCGACAAAATAGATCAAGATTTTTAAGACCTCACTTTTATGTTACCTATGCATTTGCAATTGTAAATTTAGAAAGAGAAATCAGGAAGGTTCCACACAAGAATAAGGGAGGTTTTTTGAAATTATATGCCACTTAATGAGCGAAAAACTTTCTTGAATCAGGGAGGTTGTCATATTTGCTACCTGGAATTGACAAAAATCCTTGAATTTTCAGGGAGTCTCCCTGAGAATCACGAAGGATTGGCATCTCTGCTTCATTCTTGAAAGGATTTTCATAAGGTTAAGTAATGGCAATTATATTACCAACGGGCTATTCTTGTGAACATTGTTTCAGCCAAATTTTACAAGGTTAAGTCGATGGGACTTCTCCACTGAGTTAACTGAATATTAAGTATTAATTATACACAAATTTTATTTTCATTAATAGGAGTTACAGATATTAAAATTTACTTCAACTTACTTTATATGTTTTCCATCATCCGTGTCAGAAGTGTCATCCATTTTCGGGGTGGAATTATCTGGTGAGGCCATGGCCAGACCTCTCTGTGAAGGTTCAGAACTGCCAGCTGAGGATGATGCCACTTGATTATGAGGCTGAGCACTAGGTTGAGGAGGAGGGGAATAAGACCACCTTACATCATATCCTGGATGTCTCATGACATTAGGGCCCTGAAGCTGTGTAATATTCTTTGATATATCTGATGGTACTTCTGTAACCTGTGGCATGCTTGCAGGTTGTGTTCTAAAAATACTTTTGTCTGGAGTTGGCAGTTGGTTTGACTCTGCACTAAGAATAAATTCCTCACCAGATGCAGTTGCCAAATTTTTCTGTCCAGCATCGGTAACTGTTTTAACAACATGCTGTACAACTGCAGGTTCTTGGCCCAAACTGCGTGGCTTCTCCAGGGATGCAGTGGAATGTCCAGCATTTACCATAGACAATTGGTTTACACTTACATTTTCCTTCACTTGTTTCTCCCCCGAAGAATCTACACAAATGAGACAGAAATGAAGATTAAAATACTTGCAAGATGAATGTGTAATACAGCTACCACTGTACATTCTTACCTGCACTTTTTGCAACTTGTTCGATGCAACTGTTTACAGACCTCCATCTTTTCTAAGTGTACATTGTAGCAAAACTGATATTCATAACATTAACTGAGCACTGCCACCAGGCACAAACTTACTCAGGGCTTGAAAAATTTTCTGTTGCCTTGCTGTCCTGTAGGGCAACTCATCTTACATGTATGCAATTTTTGGATGTCTAAACAGCCCAATATAGCTACTGTAGAGTGTTGCCTAAATTAAGGGTACTGAAGACGAAGGAAGACATGCTTGTGCACTATTTTGTATTTTTATATTTCTGTTGCTCTTTTTGAATTGACATTTCTATGTGATAGGCATGTAGCAAATACAGGTAGTGCTAGTGATTGTAGTGATAGCAAGTACTGGACTGCCTTGTAGAGTACAGCAGTTTAAAACATGATTTCGGGTGCCTGTTCAGGCATGTTGTGAGCACTGTGCAATTTATGAGTTATCCTTGCCAAGCCATTATTAGAAGAGACGTCTCTGGAAGCTTAGGCACAAGCACCCAATTTATCAAACCCTGCTTGGTTTCACATATTGAGTCTGCTGACATTTTATTTAATGGTTTTTTTCACTTTCCAATGGCATTTATAAGACCTGAATGCAATTTACAGAATGGCAGTGAGTCAAGTCAGAAGGTACAGTACTGTATGGTAGAGTTAAACAGTCTTAGGCTTGAAACTGTACACTATTGCTATGTGTGCATGCACCAAAATGAGCTATGTTCCATCTTTTGTACAGTAATGTCATTCCTTACATTAAAAAATCATTAATGTTCTACACTCACTATATTACATGCAGCATAGAAGTTTATACTGTAGTAGTATAAATCAGGTAATAGCTTCTTAATGTGTACTGTTTATTTTCTTTCTATGTAACTCTTCTTTTTTTTTCTTTTTTTTTTTTGTTTTGTTTCTCTTAGGGAGTGACACTTCCCTATAAGCCCTAAAGGGTTTCTAAGTGCACTCCCTATCACACTTTTTGTTATTTATCTGCTAAAGTTACTTGTATATTTCTGTGTTATGATAAACCAAACCAGAAAGCCAAAAGGTAAACTGATTCCTTGCCCCTGAAATGTAAGTCTATGTTTTTTCAAATTTACGGTGTTTGTAAATGACCAAAAACAATCATGATCACCTTATCAACACATGATTAATGCAAATGATGCAACATGTATGAGATCCAACACAGTTAAAGAATAGTTACTCATACATTGTGTTTGCAAACTTTTGAGTTCTGACGTCACCAAAATGACAGGGTTTATCTGTGAAATATGGGCAATGTTGCCAATGCACAAGTTTTTTAAGTATGACAACACTTGCTGCGAACCTTCTTAAGCTGTAATGTGCAAAGTTTTGAACCTTTGACCTCTGTTGAGCCTAGCCCTAATGACCTTTGAACTCTGCCAAAAATAGAAGCATTTCTCAATCTACTTAATTTGGGCAATGTAAATGCTAAGTGTAAGATCCCTTACTGTTACCCATCTTGAAATATTATGTCATTAGGGTTAAACCAACAATAATAGGGTCCATCTACTTAGTATGGACAATGTGCATGCTAAGTGTGAGATCCCTTACTGTTACCCATCTTGAGATATTATGTTATTAGGTTTAAACCAACAACAATAGGGTCCATCTACTTAATATGGACAATGTGCATGCCAAGTTTGAAATCCCTCCCTGTTACTCTTATTGACATGACATGTAACCAAGGTTTTGACCATCTGACCTCTGGTGACCCCAGCTGCCCTTTGCCCTCGACCAAAAACAACAGGATGCATCTACACTGTAAGAAATTTTTCTTTTTTTTTACAGACTTATAGTCTGGCAGCAGAGTTTCCAGGCTTTTTCTGTAAAATCAAATTGCAGAAAACCTTGGTAAAATTTACAGAATACAATTGTTATTTTTACAGTTTTTTTCCTTTAAATTTATACAGAAGACAATCATTTTTTCACAGTTTTTCCTTGAACTTAATACCTTGATCTGCAAAACTGGCATAATGTTGAAACAACTAACATCACTGCTCACCTATTAAAACTTCTCTATGCTCACCATGGGAATCCATATGAGGATAATCAGAGTTACCTGTTACAAATATGAAAGCTAGTAAGCCTACCCGCAATTTCAGTGCTAGCTGGGAGAAGTAGTAGCAGGGTTTTCATTGAAAGTCATAAAACAACTAATTGGCTTGGCTATTATATTTAGTGAGACTTGTTTGATATACTATGAAAAATTAATGATACAATTTTCTTCATCATATTTCAATGTTTCCTTAAAGTTATTTAAATGTTGCATTGCACAACTAAAGAATATGATTTCCTTCATGAATTCCACATTGACAGCAAAAATTTATTTTACTTAGACATACTGTACAGTCAGTGATAAACACAAGTCTCATTAAAAAAATTGGGATGCTCCATTCAGACGAAAGGTAAATGAGCCTGGTGTAAAGAATATCACGTACATGTTCAGCACCCTTTCAGAAATTCTTCCTGAGGTCCCTACTTCTTGGAGTACTTGGCAAATATATTGGGAGGCTTTAGTTGCCTTTTTTTGTTGCAAGGACTGAGTACCCTATTCCCCCCCCCAAAAATTTTACAGTAATAACTGTACATGAGATTATGCAAACCAAGAAAGATCTGAAAAAAAAAAAAAAATTTTTAAAAACCACTTTATGTGCATCAGACGGAGAAAAATATTTCCATGTAAAAATAGAAGTCGCACTTGCTTTAATCTCTAACAACTATACAGTAAAATTTTGTTGCGGGAATACAGACTTTCTCTGTAAATCAGTTAAAATACGTATTTATATATTTGGTTAAAATAACGGAATTTTAAGTAGGCTAAATCTAAACTAAAAAAGAAACTTATTCTTGGAAATTTTACAAGATTTTATGGTAAAACTATGTTTGAGAACAAATTACAAACTTTTTCTGTAAATCAGTTGTTTAATGTAAAATGCTTGTTAAAAACACAAAATTGTTCAGGTAAATATAAAAACAGAAATTTTCTGTAAAATGCAACAAGATTTTTCTGTAAATTTACAATTATATTATACAGTGTACTTGGTACAACCAATGCACATGCTAAATATGGGATATCTCATAGTAATCCATCTTAAGAAAACGTGTTTACAAGAAATTCCTAAGAAATCCCCAAGGTATTTACTATTTGACCTCTGACACTGCAAATGACCTTTGACCTCCACCATCAATGATAGGGTCCATCTACCTTTTGACCATCAGACCTCTGGTGACCCCAAATGACCTTTGACCTTAGCCAAACACAATAGGATTCATGTACTTGGTATAACCAATGCACATACTGAACATGAAATCCCTCACAGTCATCCAACAAATAATTCTATAGGTACAGTACTATTTGACCTCTGGTGCCGCAAATGACCTTTGACCTCCACGATCAATGATAAGGTCCATCTACTTAGTACAGGCAATGTACAGGCCAAGTATGAGACCCCTCACTGTTACCCTCCTAGAGATATTGTGTTTACAAGGTTTTGATCATCTAACTTCTGGTTATCCCATATGACCTTTTACAGTGCCCAAAAACAATAGGGTTCACCAATGCTGTATGCTAAGTACAGTATAAGATCCCTCACAATTATCCAGCTTGAGATACTGTGTTTACAAGAAATTACCAAGTTTTTTATTTTTTGGTGACCCCAAATAACCTTGGAACTCCACCAAACTGAAAAGGGCACATCTACTTAAAACCACTAACCCACACACCAAACACTAAAATAGTCAGCTCTTCTTGAGATATCATGTTTACAAGGGTTTGACATCTTGACCTCTCATGACCCCAAATGACCTTTGACCTCCACCAAAAACACTAGAGATCCTCTACTCAATATGGCCAACCCACACACCAAATATGAGATTAGTCACACTAAGGCTTCTTGAGATATCAAGTTCATAAGCAAAAGTGTCACACACACTCACACACACACACAACATAACCATGGAACAGATTCTTTACCTGCCTCCGGCAAGGAATCAATAAATGAATGAATGAACATACAGTAGGCCTAGAGTGTAAACTAATTTAATTACCAGGTCTGCTGCTTAAGTCTTTGCCCCTTCATGCTTTCTACTGTATGTGCTCTTCTTATGCCTAACTGTAAACACAGTCAAGTACACACTACACAATTTGCAGGCCAAACATAGTAAAACTGTAGGCTAAACAGCGTCAAGCAAAAGGCAATATTGTACCTGTCTATTGCATCAATATCGAAATTGAACTCTATGTTCTAAGATACAATGCTTTTTAAAACTGTTACATGTGAAATTTTCTATCAAATACAGGCAGAAGCACATTTTTCTAATGGAACTCATCAATGTCTTGGTAAAATGTAAAACTGTTGTGCGGGCGTATTTGAAGGCCATCTTTGCCATGATAGAAGCAGTGTGCCATACAGTACAAAACAATTTTCTTGTAATAGACATGTAATAAGACTTGCCAAAAACCTTGTTAAGTCTTACAAAATTTGAAATCAAATCTACATATTACTCCAAAAATGGCCAACACCCTCAAATATGGATCCTTATGTCTCAGTTGGTGGTCACTTGGTTCTATATAAGCATTGCCTAAGGTATAGTAGGCTATGGTATATAATTCTGAATGTAGCAATGCAAACAAGTTACATTATAATGGCAAATCAGGAACAAAAATGTACTTTGTTACATGCTCTTTTGGTACAGTATGGTATTGTATGGTGCACTGTGATACTGTATGGTATGGTAATAAATGGTATGGTAGTAGTGAATTCACCAATGATCAAAGTGATATTGGAAATCGTACATGTGACTTATGTGTTAGTGTGCATACAGTTGTACATTCCTTGAATAGCGGAAAACAACTGAACCCTAAATACCAAGAAACAACTTAGAATGTAAACTATAAACAAAAATAAAGAAAGAAATAAACGTCTAACACATAAATGCATAGAATTTAAAAAAAGTGCAGTTAAGTCAAACATTTAAAACAAAAACAAAAAATTAATATTTTAAAAATTAAAAACCCCATAAATCAGGGTTCGCAGGTTTTGGACACTGGTGGTTCAAACCATGGTTTTAACCGCCGTTTAAACTGGCTGTCAAAAACAGGTTTTGGACGCGTCCAAAACCTGTTAGTGGCAAAAACTCTTTAAAAAGATTTTCAAAGAAAATTTTCTCTGGATAAATGTTGTTTCTTTTTTGCTATTTGCTCATAAATGCCAAGGCAGGTAAACCAATGAACTATACATTATTAACATTTTCCACCACCTTCACCCCTCCCAGCATTCTCAGATTTTCAAAAACCTGGCTAAAGCAACTACAGTGTATGTTGGTCTATAAGAAAGACAAATGGTTGGCTGGTTCCAGATGTTGAGAGATGGTGATGGAGAGTGGAGTGCTCTAAAGGGCCAACCTTCTCACCCCAAACAGCACTTCTTGTAGGGGGGTACAGAAACTCTCCATTGGTCCAGCTTTTTGATTGACAGCTAATTCAAACAATGCAGAGTACTAAAGCAAATATTACACAGCATGAATTGTACTGAGAGTGTTTTGATTTTACACGTAGAGTTTTCTATACTAACCCTGAAGCAATGAACTGGGATTATGTCTGGATAAGGATGAATTTTAGACAATTGTGGGAGGGGCTTAAGTAAGAAAGTTAGGAGAAATGGTACTGTTTGGGGTGAGGGAATTGGGCCTTTAATGACACCTATGTAGTGCAGCTAATATCAAGTGAATAATCAATTATGCATCAATTATGACTACTGTGGACTATGCCAAAATTTTATGTCCAAGTCACTTCAACAAAATTGTGTTCAATCATGTAAATTAGTTGTTCAGTATCACATACATACATCAAGGTTCTACCATTACATTGTTGCCCCAATTACTACCTCTTCAATGCACATGTTCTCACCATCACTGAAAATTATCATTATCATTGCTACAATAGGTTAACTGTCAATATCTAATTCTGTGATTACGTGAGAAAACATCAGTGAAAGTCATGCATGTTGTGGGGAATACTATCCACCGAGCCCATCCTCAACTTACAACAACTCACTTAACTCCTTTAATGTTGTTACTCGTTTAAGTCCTGTTTATCAGGGGAAGGGGTGGGGACAGGCAGGTGGAAGGGGTGGGGGACAGGTGTTTGTGATTCTATGAACATTCAATATCAAGTTGTATTTACCATTTTTTCCATATTTTGTGTTGATTACCAATCATTAAATGAATTTTTTCACTGCCATGACTGCTTAAATGAGGATTAAAAGAATGGGGCAGGAATGTGTTTTTGAGTAAGGATATCCAGTTGAAGTTACTAGTTTTGTGATATTTTGTGTTGATTGCCACTCATAAGAGTGACTATGATTTCCCTGAAATTCTTTTTTTTTTTTAATAAACTACGTCTGTGAGAAATGTGGTTAGAAGTTTTGAAGTGTTTTGCCTTGGCTTCGGGCAACCCTGAAATCGACTAAATAAAGTTAAACATGGAGGTATACTACATGTAATTTTGTTGCGTTTTCCTTGGAAGACCATACATATCAAATTGTATTATACACTTATTTATCTTTTCAAATACTTTAAGCTAAGAAGTTGCTGCTCAGTACCCTTGAGAGAAATACAGCAAGCCTACAGGCCTAATTACTATGCAAACCCCCAATTTTATCACTTCCCTATTTCACCATCTTGGGGTTTTTTCCACTTTTTGCCAGTTTTGGACAGTTTAAGACAGTTTTGGACACTTTTAGACGGGTTTAAACCAGGTTTTTGCCACTGTCCTGGCAAAAACAGGTTTTGGATGGTCCAAAACCGAACCCTGCCATAAATCCTTTAATAATTCAGGCTGTGGTATCTGACTTAGTGCAAATTAAACATCCTTGTCACAAAAGGGTACAAATCTGTAGTGTTACTGCTGGGCAGAATCTTACTTCTTTGCTACATGTATTTCATCCACAGTGGATTCTGTAACCAGTGGCAGAGCTACAGACTTTGGTAATTTGGTCCGAGGAATAAACTACAATGGCCTGCAGGGCTACATAGGAGGATGTTAAAAACCTTAAAACGGTATCAACATTCAACTGGCATTTTGGTCTGTTGTTATGTAATTTAACACTGAACAGTGATACATTCCTGGGGCAGAAGTCTTCCATCAACTGCAATTCCCCCCAAATTGTGTAATACAATGAAGTTCACCTTTAAATTTTAAAAAGAAAGAAAGAAAAGAAAACTTGAAAACAAGAGGCAGGCTGTAGAGTTCAACTGTTTCTAGGTTCTTTCTTGATGTTTAGAGTATAATTTATGAAAATTATAGTTCAGACACAGTGTTCTAGGGAATGACAACTATTGTAGCCAACAATTATGAAAAGGCACCCAAATTTCTGTGCTTAAGTCATTTTCTCAATGAAATCAAACAGTGCCAGGTTTTTGCTAAATTAGTGTAAAGTAGGCTAGCCTGACATACATTTTAAACTGTATGTTAAATTTCGGACAGAACCATTGGGAAGACAAGGCACACCTTAAAACTTGTCCAGAAAACATTTCCCAATAAAATCTTGTACTAAATTAAAGGTAGTGTGACATGAAAATGACAAAATTGGGTATTGGATGTAAAAACATTAAAAACCATGAAAGTAGCCACAATTTCCTTCAAAACCCATCAAAAATTGACTGTTTTACACGACAATTTCTGATTTTCACTTAATCATTAATAAATATGAGCTCAATATGCAAATCTTGTGATGTCATGGGAGGGACATACCATATATGGCTAATGTTACCCTTTGGTTTTACAATCTTCATTTCAAGGGCAGTTGTAATGTTTGTTTGCCCTGAGGGTTTTATTTTGGAAGTTTCATTTTTGTCCTTGCAAATCATCAGTATCAATTACCAAACCACAAACTATCTGATGACTAATTAAGAGATAATTTACATTGGGTTAACAAAAGAAATATCAACACTGTGCAACACTTCACATTATTATTTTTGCATTTACTGTAAGTCTTCAGAAACATTAGAACTTTGAAGAGGTATATCTGGAGAACTGTTAAAGATATTGAAATAATTCCAGCCGAGTTTTCCTTAGAACAGTTCATTCCATAACTGCCAAGTAAAGTCAGGTCAATTTGCAGATGTGTGCACTGCCTTTAAACAATAATACTACCCCAATGAACCATGGTGGCTATCATAAGCCTTTCGAGACTACTGTTATTCTCTTTTTATACAAAAATCTCGAACCATTTTCCCAGTGATAAAACTCCTCCCCGAATTGTATTTTGCATTAAAGCAGTGCAATTTTTGGGCAAAGCAGACAACTGACTACATTTTTTTTCATTGGAAAAATTGGGAATTTCAAGCTTTCAAGAGAAAAATTAGAGTAGGAGGGAAAATTATTCAGAACTTAACTTATGGCTTCAGCTTTCTAAAACTCTTCTACTTTGTATTTATTCTATGTGTTTTGCCGAAATCACAGCAATGCAATTATTCTGAAAAACAAAAATGACCCCAGTTGTAAGGTTTTTGCCTATGGTGACCTACAGTTTGATGACCTTTGGACTCCACTGAAGATAAACGGGTTCCCTATCCCAACATTACAAATGTATGGCAACTTAGCAAGTATTTTGAGACACCATGTTAAATACCAGATATTTTCAAGGTTTTTGCAATTTGGTGAATCAACTGCAAATGATATCTGACATCCAAAAATCATAGGGCTCTTCCTCTCAACATGACAAATCTAAACTGTACATACTGTACCAAATATGAAATATGTGAGTCACCACAAAACTCATACAGATCATGTCACAATACACTTTCAGCACATCTTTCGATATAAAGGAGCTCATTGAGTTGATATCCATGACTTAAAGGACAAGAGCAGTCATCCCAAACTGAAGTAGTGTAGTAGACTGTCCAGTTTCATGATTGGCTGTTTAGTGTCATGTGACGATGTTATTCCTCTTCAAAAGTGAAATTTATAAGAGATAACTGCTTGGTTAACCTTGAATATGCAACAGTTAAGTCATAAAATGTAATAAAAGATGACAAAGAAGATGAAAATTGTGTTATTTAGCTTTTTCGCCCAAATAAGTTTGGGGGGACTGCTCTTTACCTTTAAGAGTGTTACAAGTCACTGCCACATTAAATTCTCATAGGTAGCATAAGAAGTTAAGTTGCATAGAAGAAGTGTCTGGTCACAAACTTTTGAAAGCCAAATTGAACCTAAGTACTCAGTACTCACTCATAAAAAATTATTTGTATGAAGGATCTGAGGATTGTCTTCTGTAAGTTTGAATATTTGTCATCAATTGGTATGTGAAGAAAATTTGAAAGGTTTGGAAAACTTTGTTGAATTTCATGAACTAACTCAATGATTTTAACTGACATGTATTTACCATACTGTAGATTTCCTGTGGGCACTACATTTTTGAAAAGGGGGGTGTTTATTTGAGGGTATTTTAAAAAATTCTCCTAGAACTTACACTATTATAGTGTCTTCATACATCTACCTCATGGAACATATCGATACAATAGCCCTAGCAATGGAAGCAAAAGTTATGCACTGCACATGTGCAATTAAATCACGCTGTGTGAACGCGATACGGTTATTAGAACATATCTTGAATTGCTATTGGCATTTTGTTAGGTGTCTTGGGAACTTCTAGTGTATGTGGTTCAAACTAGAAGCTATGTTCATTTTAGTACTTTCATTGTGAATTGTAATGGCTGTTAATTTTGTGTTTTTAAAACTTTGATGTGATGTGCGTGGATCTACTGTACATGTGAAAAGATGAACTCTTTTTGACATTCGGCTACTGTTGTAAGGTTAACAGTAGGGCTAGGCTTAATCTGTGGTCTGGGCCTGTAGCCTGAGGAGCCCCTTTGCCTACAGTTGTTAAAAATTTTGAGGGGGACGTTTATTAGAGGGGGGGCAGTTATTAGGGTATATGGTACTTCGATTTACTAAAGATATCCTGACTTGATTTCAGATACAAAGTTTACTCCTCCCTTGACCCCTGAGGAGGGCATGCCTTTTTCAGTGAAGCTCATATTAAAGCACAAATTTAGAGAGATAAATTCTTGGTTTTCTTATAAAGTTCCTGGTAGAAAAAGTATACACAGGCCTTGTACCAAAACATCAAATGTGTTTTCTAATTCTAAACCAAATTTGACTTGGTCAACATTTCTGTTAGCTGAAAGTGGGACATCTGTATTGGAGCTAGGACTACTGGGAGGCATTAAACGTGAAACGATAGTGGTGTTACTCCACTGAAGGCTAAAGAAGCAGCCAATGGATGTAGCCAGTCTAGGACACTGTCTCATGCAGGGTAAGTGTTACCGAAGTAACCAAACTTAATTATTATCTGCTAGCCTGGTTCAACGCTGTTTGATGATGTGTAAACAACAACATACCTGTATGAATGATTGTGTGAGTTCCATATCAATTCAGTAAACAAAACTAGTTTTCATGCTGCTTGCTCAGCCTATATAGGTTTTAGATAATTGGGATGGGGCTTATATAGGACTTTTACTTTTCCTTAGAAAAACAGAATGATCCTTATTAACTGGGATGAATGGTAAACCCATCTTAAACTGATGACAAGCTAAAATACTACGAGTTTTACTTTCAGTTGCATTTTATGTTTGATGGTAAGGAAGCCACTTGGTTCATTATGGGGTACCAGAGTGATTGTGGATGAAAACATGAGGCTGAGAGTCGGACTGTTGGCCTGTATTTATGCTCTTGAATTTTTTTTTTATGTCTTAATATTTTAAAAGTCTGGCTTCACTGGAAAACTCAGGAAATGAATAACAGGTAGCAATTCAGAATCACTGCCTGAAAGTGATGTAATAACGCCACTACATCTTTTTCTTCTTCGTCTTATTTTGCAAAACAGTAACACATCTAAGTGAACATTATTCCATTGTGCATCCGTTGAGAGCCAAACTAGGCTAAAGATTATTTATAACTGAAAAACAGGGCCCTTGTGGATAGGGTAGAGCCAGCAATGTTGATACTGGGGTGGGGGAGACCTTTCCAATCCCTCAGACTTTGGGGCATGAAACTCTATTCAGGGCCTCAAGCCAATGCAAGTTGGAACAAGAATGCCTGAAGTAGAAATACAAGCTGTGTATGAGGGATTCCATAAATAAGGGGAGTTCATAGATTTGGCGTCCCACTTTACATTGTGATGTACTTCAACTTCAAATTGGCAGTGCATAAAAGCATTTAAAGGGAATTATTGTGTTCAAAATGCAATACTTTCAAAATACTATGTGCAAGAAGAGCCATGGACGTTGCATCATTGATATGTTGAAAGTTTGGGGAACAAATTATTCTTGAGCAACAAACAACTGAATATCTATCTGAGGAAGACTTTTTTTTTTGAACAGATGGCTAGTCACACTGCCTTTTTTTTGATAATCTATAACACTGTGTCACAAAATATAAGTTATAAAAGAATGAATTTTTCTTGCAAAACAAATGCAATATTTCCATTTAAGTACACCATGTGTTTGGTCTAACGGTAACAGCATCCACCTCTCATGTGGAAGGCCCCGGTTTTCTTCCCTGGTTGAGTCATTCCAAAGGCTCTAAAAAATTAACCCACTGCCCTTGTGCATGATGCCCTGGAATAGAGAAACAAGCCAGTGAGCCAGAACTGGAAAAAGGGCTGTGGCCGGCTTGACTTTGAACCAATAGATTGGAAACTGGGCCGTATTTAAACTCTAACTAACTTATTAACCCTTTAAGAAGAGGGAGATTGTCTGAGTCACAAGCATAGGTGGTGCCTTATACATTCATAAATGTACAAAACATATCAATTACTCATTATGATGTTGTGAACAAGTCAGATTTTTTTACCAGTGTAAATGGGACACTGAGTGCATGACATTTACAAATTAGTAGGCCTAACGTTAAAGCAATTTTTCTTATTACCATGAGCTTTGTAAAACCCCCAAATTTTGGTTTTTAGATGTATTTTAGGAAGCATTCCAGTAGTACTTTCAAATACGCAATCTCTACTAGGCTTAATTCTGTTTTTGCAAAATGGAATAGCAATGTGAACTGAGTTAGAGTACAGATTTCCAGTGTACCTGTGTAAATTTTTTGTGTCCCACTGCAAAATATAAATTTATCATTTTGCTAAAATTGTACTTGAATATTCAAAAGGGTTTTGATGTGTAAGGTTAGTATTCCAACTTCCAAGTGCTATGTACAGTCCTTACTATTCCAAAATGCAAAATTTGCCCCCCAAAACAAAGACTAGCATAGGCTAGTTGAGTTTTTGGCTAAGAAGTTATCACTTGGTAAATTGGGGCACCAAATGGTGCCCCACCTAGCCCTTGCCTAAGTTAATTCTAAATTAATTTCTCATTGCGAGCTAGGCCTAGGTCTAACGTTTGGACCTTGATTAGGCTAGGCATACCTTGGACTTGGGGAGAATTTTTCACAACGGTAGTAAGAAACCGTAAGTTAGAAACTACGATCTGCATCAATGGTAATGATCACATTTTGCCTTGGTCTAACTTTTTTTAGCACTGGATTACCTTAGTGTTTGCAGGTACTCTAGTCTTAGGCTGGCATGGTGTAAAGTACTTTGTTTACTATACTAACAATATGGCAAGCATCCAAGACATAACATTCAAAAGCGCATTGACATGACGTTTGGCATCTTCCGCGGCCGCTTGAGTTATGGTGTACGGTTCCATTCCAACATAAAATGGTACGTACCTGTTATACTTCCACGTGATGAAGCTACTGCTACAGCAGGTCGCACGGGAGGATCTCCACTAAGCTCCACGTATTTTGCAGCTTCTAACAAGGCCTCAATCGACATGGTAACGGTCGGTGCCACACAAAATTAAATCTTCATTGAAATAACTTCCAAGACAAGCAAATATTACTACCTATTAATGGTTCAAAAGCAGTTTTTCATGAAAAATAATCACAAATACGGAAGCAGTTAAGGTACTCATTCGTAGCCCGTTATGTTAAATAGATATTCGATGTTCAGTGTACTGTATAGGTACAGCAATATTTTGTGCCCTGTGTATGTACGTAGCACGTAGGATGCCGAGTGTAGCTGGACTCGCATGCACGCAACAACACAGACTGATCTACTTGAAAATGTTAGATAAGTTAAAACTAATAATGACCTAAAATCTACCCCAAATATATATGTAAGGGATTAAAATAAAAACTTAAAAAATTATATTGTGCTTGATATTTCTATTTAATACTGATTTTGAAATTTAAATGAATGTTACTCATTATTGAATAGCGAATAATTTTCCAAAGAGTCAACCCCCCTACATATTTTTCCTGGGTCTCAAAATTTACATATGAAATTACAGAAGCAGCCAATCACATTAGCTAAACGAGCTTGGTTAAATCACATGCTGCTGTTGTCATTACTGCACATATCTAACAAACCCTCTAGACATTTACCAATATTTCTTCATAACCACTCAATTTGATTTCAACATATTTCTAATGCACAGGTTTTCAATTTAAAAGTATAGCACATAATTTCAGGCGTCTAACGATGACATTTGGTGTTGTATTGCCTTTGTTTGAAATAAAGTGTAGCAGTTACATGCAGGTGAGTATCTGACATATTAGTCATTTGGGCGAAAACAAATACACGTGCACTGATAGCACGTGTCTGTCTGGGTTTTCAGCCCCAAAATAAACTTGGGTAAGTCGAATTGTAGGTCACATAAGCAAATTTAAAAAAGGAAGCTTGAGATTTCTGCTACTTTTTGTACATTACGGGTATGAATGTGTTAATATAGTACACTTTTCAATTATTTATGTTTTGATAGTGCCGTATAAGTAAAGGATATTAGACATTGGAGACTTTACTAGGAAGTTTTTTCCTCACGTGCACGAGTGGACGAAGCCATATTGACGGGTGTGTGTGACGTAGCACATGGTTGTTTATTTGATGTTGCTTCGCCTAACGTGTGATGTGACATGCATGTGTACTGTGTATTGTACTGCGCATGTACTGCCCACACACTGAACAATACTCAATAGTAAATATTACATGTGGTTTAGCTTTGTACACCGATAACCGTGTCTAGCTTATAACGGGTGTGCGCTCCGCCTTCCCGGATCGAACATGTTCTAAATGAGTATGCGTACATATCATACATAAGTAAGTACCCAACCCAGTTTATTTGCTTTCTGTAGAGAGCTGTCTGAAATTGTTTTGTAATATTGTGAGTGTGACTCAATATGTAGGACCGATAGGCCTATAGTGCACTGGATTAGAACATAACTTATTTGCAGTAAATTCATAACCTACATCATACCCACATAATTTTACCAGGGCCGGGGGTTTTAAGTTTTTGAACACTCAGAATATTGTAACTAACTCAGTCACTGGCTTTTGTCCTGCTCCTAAGTATTATGAAAAGGTCTAATTACATCCAGTTGGTCTTAGTATAGTCGATCCAGGGTTCAACTTGTTCTCAAGTTGCACAGAACGTTACTGGGTGCAGTACAGTGTAGCTCTTCATTCAGTTACCAATACCATTAGTAAATACCATGCAGAATTCAGAACTGTAGGCTAAGTGAAAGGTAGGCCTATGTTCGTGCTGTGTTAGCCTAGGCTAGTTATTATTGTTGTGGTGGTTGTGGCAGTTGTCATCACCATCATCATTCATCAAACTAAGACTTTGGCTATTAAGGTCCATTTCATCTGTTAAACAGTTATTTGACTGCAAGATCTCTGCCTTGAAGTAAAATGGCTTTGATACCAAAGTGCACGTGGTCGTAGCTGGAACTGTTAACTACAAGTGCTTGCGATTCAGAGAGGAAATCATCACCCCAGGGGAATATCTACTTTGAAACATGTGCAAAGACTGAAGAGCTTCAAAGTTCATGAGGCACAGCAAAGGCCTGGTTTAATTGAGTAAAGCATTTTGTTTCGTTTCGTTCATTTGTTTTTCTACATCATCAAAATGTATGGATACAAAAATGTAATGAATACAGGACATACATAACACTGAAGTCGATGGAAGTAAAACTATAAAAAACCCTGAGGGGCTTGTCGAGAGTTCTTCTCCCCAAAACAACAAAAGCAAGTTACCTAAAGTAGTTGTGTAGCAAAGCTAGGACTTCTTTTGACAATTTGTGGCTGGATAGTCCCACAGGGACCCGTTTAAGGACCCATCCTAAGAAAGTAACAGTTGGAAACTACCAAGAGTGGGAACTGAAGGTTCATGCAGTGTCCACCACCTTTTGAGAGTCATTTGTGACCACACTTTTCCTCTACAAAGTTGAAATTTATCAAAAGTAAAGTTCTGCTTGGTTTACCTTGAATACTGAAGTTATGAAATGAAATGAAAAATAGCAAAATAAGAAGTGGTGATGTTTAGCTGCTACGTCAGCATGGGTTTGGGGGGACTGCGCTTGACCTTTAAGCAACATTCCCAGAAATATGGTCACGAAAACATACTTTGTTATTTACAAGAACACCAAGATGCTTTTGGGATGGACTGATCACTGCAACGTACCTCCAATGTTTTCATCCGTATCAAAACCTGTACCTACAATTCTGAGAGCAACTGTGGCATATAACATAACATAACAGGTTGAAGGGCAAAGGAGGGCCAAGGCCCCATAAGATGCCCTGAAGTCCAGGCCCGAATCATTTGACTCATCGAAGATGCAATGCCAGAATGAGCGTGGATGAACACCGGCGAACTGCGCCTTCTCTTTTCGACTAGTGCTTAGAGGTAACGAGGCAGGCGTGTACTAATCGCTCGCAGTCCTGCTCCCGGGACCGCCATTTAACGTCCCCATCCGACAGACGTGAGCATATCCCCAGTCTTTAGCCACTTTCCCAAAGGCTGTAGGGGGTGGAGGTTATACTTGCTCTGCACCACTGCTCAACAGCTGAACTGAGCAAGCGGACAACTTCCTGACTCGGACAACTTCCTGAGACGGACAACTTCCTGAAACGGACTTGCAACCAAATACCCAATTTTGTAATTCACAAATTTTTAAACCCCTTCAGCATCACTGTGAACAGCTATGCTGAACAATCTAATTTTTTATAGGGCAGCGCGCGCAGGTCAAACAGGTTATTTTTATGTATGACTTAAAGGCCCAGTTTTCTCATCCCAAACAGTACCAATTCTCCAAACCTTCTTAACTAAGCCCCTTCCAAAATTGTCTGAAATTCACCCTCATCCAGACACAATCTCATTTTATTGCTTCAGAAAAATGTAGAAATCTCAATGTGTATAATCAACACACTATCAGAACAGTTCGTGTTGTGTATAGATTTTGGTTCTCTGCATTGTTTGAATTAGCAGTCAATCAAAAAGCTCAGCCAATTGAGAGTTTCTGTTACCCTATACTAGAAGTGTAGTTTGGGGTGAGAGGATTGGCCCTTTAATCTCTTTCGATTTTCACAGAATCATTATAATGCTGGTCCAGCATTAGTGCAAGTTCTGTCTTGGAAATGATCATAGCCTCCATGTAAGTGCAAAATTTCAGGGTCTACAGTACAGTACCTGATATTCATACATGTGCAAGGTTTCTATTCGAGTCTACTGTATGTTCGTAAAGATCTTTAGTCATGATACTGTAATGTTTGTTATTCATAAGATTTGATATTCACAAATTTTGTAAAAAAAGGTTCATTGTGCATAAGTTTTGTTATTCATAATGGTTCATTAATGATATTCATGATTTGAAAAAGGGTTTGATATTCATAATTTGAAAAAGGGTTTGTTGTTCATAAAAGGGGGAATTAAGGGTTCAATATATACAGAGTTTCCATCATCAAAGCCTTCCTGTATCTTGTGGCAGGGAGCACACGTTCTTAAAAGTCTCAGGGTTGATAGGCCAATAACTTCTTTCATGTCACCATTTTTGTATGTTTTTTTCTGAAGTGGTTGTAATTGGCCTTTTGAAGGGACTATATTTTTTTGTTACTTTCCCTTTTCGAAATATGTATAGGGAACCTTTTTGCATATAGAAACCCACATATTTGTATTGAACCTTTCCAGAGTTATCAAAAACCTTTTTGATTATGAACAGTAGACCAAATAGTATTATGAAAAGGGAATTAAAGTAACCTTTGTTTCATTAGTTTTATGAATAAGAAACTTATGAACTTGGTCAGAAAGTCGAATGATCCTTGTGAACGATCAACTTTAGGAATGCTTTTGCATGGTAAGCACCTGTATTCAGCTATTGCCCACACCACAGAGACAATTAGGTTGGGAGACTGGAATGGGGGATACTAGTTTGTAAGCCTAAATACAGTGCCTTATCTTGTTACTATCTACTTGCATGTGTTATGAAATCATGGCCTAGCCTAAAGCAAATTTATTTCCTTTGTCAGTGCTTTCCTCCTTGCCCTATCTCTTGTCACCATTCCCGACTGCCATTGGTTTTCTTAGTTAAGGTAAAGTTACTGTATTTTTACATCCATGCTGAAAACTCTTTAAACTTTTTCCTAGGCTGTTACCATTGTATGTGTGCAGTACAAAGGAAATTGCTGAAAAAGTGTGATGATGCGGAGGGAGGGGGGGGGGGGGAATTGATTCACACCTGGTTTGTGTGTTTGTGTGTGCCATACTGTACTTAGTTGAAGGTTTAACATTGTTTTGGGTTGAGTTGGAAATTGAGTGCAAAGGAAAATGGGGGGGGGGGCAAAAAATTTTTTGCATACAGAATGAAATGGCTCCCCAAGGTGGCTACAGTATATCAGTGTTAGAATGGTTCAGTTTTCTCAAGGTTCAATGTTCACCCCAGATATCCTGGGAACATCGATCTGCACTTCTGGGAACATCAACCCAAGGAATCATAAAGAACCTTGTAATCTTCGCCAAATCCTCGAGGTATATGAAAACAAGGAACATCGAATCTTGGGAATATTGAACCCCAGGAAAATTAGGTAGACTCCTACCCAAGTGTGAGTTTATGTTGGTTGGGTTCAGGAAGTGAGCTCAAAGCTGTGGGGTTTAGCATAAATCTCAGGGTGAAAAAATATGTCTCTTGACTTTGTTCCAAAGTTGAGAGCGAAGGTTAATTCTGAGTTCTGATCTGGGTCAACTGAATTCCCCCTAGTCCTATACCCATGCGTATCCTTTGTTGCTGCCATTAGTCTACAAATATACTGTACAGAAAAACTGTAACTAAGAGCTGTTAGTGATCTGATTTGTAGTCTAGAGAAATCACTTGTGTGTCAATGACTACAGAGGTAATCTTTTGTATGTACAGATAATGTAGTGCTCTTAGAAATTACAATTAAATCACTGAAGCCTCAAATGCCTTTTTGTACAATTATATATAATTGAATTTTCTAATCTGAGATTAGCGAACAATTTCCCAAATGTATATTGAATCTTTTTGACCTTATGTTTACTTTTTCTCATTTTAATCACAGGGGATCCTACACTCAGTGTCACATGTCATAATTTGTATTTTCCACTTGCTTGAAATGCTGAACAACTAGGGACAACAGACATTTGAAGAATAGAGCTCAATGTGGATGTTACTTAGAAATGTGATCATAAATAATAGAGTGTTGTTATTAGCTGGCCTTCCCAGACTGTCTGCTGCAAGGACAAATGTAATCCTAAGATTCAATGGAGATACATGCTGGAAGCGGTATATTGTAGAACATACAGAGATCAGCAGAGACCATCTTACGCCAGAGATACCCCTACATCTCATAACTCCAAACTGCCCCCTCTGGTATCTACCAGAAAACAACAGCAAGTTCCATGATCCTTTTTGGGCATTTTACTGGCCAGGAGGTCAGGCTTTGACAAGGTAAATGGACATCACTCTGTACTCTGTAATAAATAGTGTAGTACTAGAACTCTTAACTTGCTTTTAATTTAAACTTACTGTAGTATGACAATTTTACATGTCCAGTGCACCCGCCCAACACTACTTAATTAGACTGTAGTTAGATGGAGTTTTATGGCCCAGATGAAATCCAACCTATTTGTTCAAGTTGAGCCAGCCATGGCCCTTTTTCTAGTTGTACAGTATAGCTCACTGGCAAATTATACTGTAGCTGTAAACTAAACCTTGCACTCTGTCAAAACCATACTGTATCCACAGAAATGACAGCTGCTTAGGTATTCAAATTGTATGCCAAATGGACTTTCAATTATATTTCTAATGCGGCTATTCGGGTGTGGGGGGATAGGGGGTAGTAACTTAAAGTCACTGCCCCTTTGATGACAGTGAATAATATGTATTTTGAGTTTTTTTTTCCAGTGGTTACTAACCTTGTTTCTTATTCTGGTAAATTGCTCCTTTCTCATGTGGTACAGTTATATGCCTTGTGCATATGATGTAACAGAGCAGATTGTACGTCCTACTATGGGGGCAAAACAAACCAACACAGACAACTGATTTGCCAATCAGAAGAATATGATGTGCATGCATATGCCTCCTATAGGGAGCATCCTTTTGCATGTGGCCATGTGTCCCAGTGTGTCATCAATGCACAAGGCCTATTGTATTAGCAACTTGAAAACAATTGGCCTTCTTCATGAGGTTGCTTCTTTAATATTATGGTAATCACTCCAAGTTAGTTTTTGCAGGGATCAGCTTGCTCTAATGATACTGTACTGTGTGTGTTGAGGAAGTGTAGGTTCAAATATCTTTTTATGTGTCCATCTTTTAAGCATGGCAAATTATGCCAGACCACAGTATAGTTATCTTGTTGGGGCAATGCGCTCTGTTTAACAAGAAATTTCGTAACTGGCTATGTACCCTAATCCTTAAACTAATACCTAACCAAACAAAGAATACAATCGATACAATACAATGACAACAGCCAATCAAGAAACACCTTGTTAACAGGATGCATCTACCCATCTTGTTTGGGCATTACCCCTAAACCAAGTGTTCCCCTCAAAAGATAACCCCAAACTTATATGATAAACCTAATGGTGTGATAGGTTTTATGTTCTTCAATTCATACTGCCGTTTTTCTCTGCTTATCCTCTTATAGGTTCATTCTAGACAATCCTTATATTGTCCGGGGTAAATCCATCTTGGATGTTGGGAGTGGATGTGGTGCTTCTTCTATTGCAGCAGTGATGGGAGATGCTGCTCACGTTACAGCAAATGATGTTGATCAAGGTACACAAAAATTTTTAGAAGACAAGACAAACAATTTTGGTTTGGCCAACATGTTCTTTTGAAATTTAGTCAATTTTGTAAAATCTTATGAAAGGCAAATATTACATTTGTTTAACAAAAGAAGTACTTAGTTTGGCCTTTTTTTCCCCTACGTCATTGCTTATGCTGAGCACCAAACACAAAAGAAATACATATAATTACATAACCTTATCAACCTTTGTTGACAGACAATGAGATTCAAAATATGGCAATATTACAACCTTCAAATGCAGTTATTTGCTGCTCAAGAACAATTTATTCTCCCAAACTTTGTAAAATTCAAATAATGCAACCTCCTTAACTTTAGAACTATGTTGAGAAAATCAAGCATATTGATATTTATTGATGAGGTTGATTGGTTTAATACTGATTAGATCCATTTTCTTTGTAGGCCATGTTGGTATATTTTAAAAGCAATATTTCCTTTTTTTAGCTTCTGTACTTGACTGAAAATTATGTCCCATTTCAATTCTATGCACTGCATTGGAAAATTTGTTACATTAGACAGTGGTAAGGGTCCCTCTAGGTGTGTGTGGGAATTTTTGGACCTTGGCTTTGTCAATTTGATGAAAGTTTTACTAGCATTAAGGGCCTAACCCTCTCAACCCAAATAATTCAAGTTCTCCGTACCTACTGTAGTCCAGAGCTGCCAAGTCTTCCTGATTCTGCAGAAGACTTCCTGAAAATTTCACCTCCAACATGCAAAATATAACATCTTCCTGATTGATCAGAACAGAGTTTGCCCCATTGAAAAACACACTAATCCCTGAAATCTTCCTGATTTAGGAGGTAAATCTTCTGGGTTTCAAGACCTCAGTGTTGTGCAGCTCTGCTGTACTTGTCTAATCCCCTCCTGCAACTGTCCAAAATTTATCCTCATCCAGACATAATCTTCGTTAATTGCTTCAGGATAAGTACGTGTATACAAGACCCATGTGTAATCAAAACACTCTTGTTACAGTACTTGCTGTGTAGTATGAGCTGTTGTAGTCTGCATTTCTTGAATTAGCAGTCAATCATTGAGCTGTGCCAATTGAGGATTTCTGTGGACTACTACAAAAATTACTAGCCAATACCTGAAAAGGTACCACCGAGTATTACTCCCAAATAAAGTCTCTTCTTGGATGCTTGTCAAATCCTGCAACGTTGGCATTTAGTATCACTTGCAGCAAAATGAGTCCTGAAAAGATGCCAGTAACTCTTCATGCCGACTAAATGATGCAAAGATCTTGAACTGCTCATTAATACATGAAATATATATTCCAAATCACTTGGTTGCAGGACCAATCCTCTTACCCCAAACTGCAATTCTTGTAGGGGTTCACTGAAATTCTCAGTTGGCTCAGCTTTTTGATTGACAGCTAATTCAAACACAGGATGAACTGTGCTGAGAGTGTTTTGATTGTACACATTGAGCTTTTGATACTCACCATGAAGCAATAAACTGAGATTTTGTCTGTATGAGGATGTATTTCGAAAATTGTAGCCGGAGGGGTTTAAGTAAGAAAGTTTGGAGAATTGGTTCTGTTCGGTGTGAGAGAATTGGGTCTTTAAGGTGACAGACATAGTTTGAGTTACAACACTGGCTCTAATTTATAAATCTAGCAGTGTCTATGGCCTTATGCCAGTTGTGGGTCTCTCTCACTTTTGGTTGGGGTTCTAGTCAGTCTTCCTGTAAACATGGACAAATGATATTGCACTAATACCTATGTGTAGACTGTTGCATGAGCATGAGTATAGGTGTACCAATATGGCTGTCGGCTATGGTTTTGTGTGTGAAAGTTTTGACTTGCTCAAGTAGTTAAAATCTACAGATTATGCAGGAAAGTTGAAATATTTTTGAAATAATCCAAGGTAAGGTAAAAACAAAAAAACATGTATCGGGGGAATATGGTACTATTTCTCATTCAAGGTTAAATTTTGTTCAAAATGTTACAGAGTCTTTGTCAAATCATGCAAACTATAGCTTCACGGTGGCCATCTTGGTGTGCCTTTTTGCCCCAGGCAGTGGCGACAATCCTTACATAGGACATACATGTTAAATGCCCTGTTGATGTGTATAGGGTGTCCATGGTTTAAGGTTCTTGTAGATCAAACTGAAATATTTAAAGCATGATAGGCCTACCCTTAAGACAAGATGCAACTGTAACATAGAGTTGGGAGCCCTATTGCTCATCAAGGAGGCTGAAGGCCACCTTGGGTCACAAGGATATCTTAGTCTGAAAATTTGGTGGAAAAACTAGCAACAACTATCCTGGAACAGGTGGAATTTAAAATACCCTGAGGCCACTCATCATAGTGTGGTATTTGTTGTGGAATGCAAAAATAAAAGAGATTTACATTGAAGTTTACTTAAATTATGAATTTTAATTGTATTTACCCCTTGTTCAAAAATGATTAAAAGAATAAAATATGACTATGAAAACTTTAATTGCATCTGAAAGCTAACAGGACATATTTCAGATAAATAAAGAAAACACATCAAATTTACTTACAGTTATTGGCAAAAATGGAATGCAAACTTCTTATGGAACAGAAAAACTTAGATGCAAACAAAGTTTAATTTTTTACACCACTGCAAAAACAGTTCATTTTCATTTTCCCAATTTCATCCGTAAAAAATAGTGTTTCCATGATGTTTCATTTTTTGCTATTATCTACATATGAACCCATTATCTGGGGGAACACAAGGGGGGGCACACAGGGTGCACACCCCCTTTCTTTTGATGACCAATGGGGTCATTCCCTGCCAAATCAACAAATTTTCATTAATATCCCCAGGTGACCATCTCAGATTTTGATGATTTTCACATATTTTGTTGCCGCATAGACAAAAGGAACACACTGAAATGTTGGGGCCTGTAGCTCAAGCTGTTTGAATTTGCATGGAATGACCAAATGATTTTTTGACCAACTGTTTTTTGCCTGTTTCTAAGCACATCTAGGCACTTCTCAAATTCAAATTTTCTTGGGGAAGACTCCCAACCCCCCCCCCCCGCCATGGCTGTTCATTTGCTCATGGTCCTATGGTGTGTGTGCCTCCTTTCTCAAAATCCTATATGCAGAATCCTTGAATATCTAACTTGAAACAGCGAAATAATCTTTTCAAAGAACAAATTTTAAAAAAGTCTCTACTTTAAAAGACAACATTATGCTCCCCCCTAGGCATTTCAAAAACATACCAATAAATTTTATTTTATGCTTTTTGTTACAGTTTCTATTGCAGCAATCCACCTCAACTGTTCTTTAAATTCAGTATCCGTGGAAACTATCACTGACAATCTCATAGGGGAGAGTGATGCTGCTAAGTGGGATGTCATCTTCCTTGGAGATATGTTTTATGATGAGGAATTCACTACCAAAGTTCACAAATGGATAGATTCACTGATGGCTAATGGAAAGTCAATATTTATTGGGGACCCAGGGAGAATGTTTTTACAACAACATTCTAAGAGTCTCCAGAAAGTCTTTGAAGTTGAACTGCTTGACACAGCAAGAAAAGAAAATAATGGTTTTAGCCATGGTTATGTGTGGAAGACTCTGTCATGACAAAAAAAGCACTTTCTGACAATTTCTTATTAGACGGGTCCATTTAGAGTCTGACCCCCCAAAAATTGCAACAAAAGGTCTTTCAACGGTTTTCTATGCTATGAAGGGAATGAGAGGAAAAAAATCTATCAAATTCGGAGCACGGAAAAGGTGGTTTTAATAGAAAATTCAAAATGGCCGTCGGTCGCCATTTTGAAAATGAGAAAATGTTAAATAACTGTTGCCAGATGAACTGGTGTGATGCCCAAACTGTCAATTCCAACTATTTCTAACATGATAAATGCACTGGAGTAAACCTGATGTAGCTTTGGCATCATTTCAACACCTAAATCCAAGATGGCGGCTGCCCGCCATCTTAAAAATGATAAAATGTTATATAACTGGCACCAGATGAGTTAGAGTGATGCAAAAAGTGCTGATTCTGACTATTTCTTACTTGAAAAATTCATTGGAGTAAGCCTGATGTAGCTTTGGTATCATTTCAACCCCTTAATCCAAGATACATGCAACTGAACGCCATATTGAAAATGATAAAATGTTATATAACTGGCACCAGATGAACTGGAGTGATGAGAAAATGTCGATTCCAACTATATATAACATGATAAATGCACTGGAGGAAACTAAGTTGATGTACCTTTGGTATCATTCCAACACCTAGATCCAAGATTGCAGCTGTTGGCCATTTTGAAAATGATAAAATGTTATGTAACTGGCACTTAATGAGTTGGAGTGATGAATAAAGTGTCGATTTTGACTATATCTAATATGGCAAATTCACTGGAGTAAACCTGATGTTGCTTTGGTATCGATTATTTAACTCCTAAATCCAAGATAGCAGCTGTCTGCCATTTTGAAAAAAATAAGGTGTAGTATCTTTATAGCTACAGTGTGCTGGTTAAACTCCACACTTAGCAGTGTCAAATTTCTACTAGGTCTCAGATGATCAATTTGCTCGGGTGAGTTTCAAGAAGAATCAGCCCTCCTCATCTGCATCGATTACTGCGTTCGTTACTATAAACCATGTCAGTTGAAAGACGCTATCACTTTAAAGACATCAACAAATTGGGTACAATTAGCCAGATGCTCTGATATAGCCTCTTTCAGCAAAATCTTGTTAAACCAACTTTGATTTGTTATTTTCAGGCCATAGCAAATGATAAATAGGCTCATTGGCCATTGCATACCTTTACTAGTAAATAATGCTCTTCAGATACAGTATATTGGACAATATTTGATCAGCAAGACTGATACAGTAGCACTAGGTGACATCATGTCATCAACTGAAAGGCTTAACTCACATCTTGAAACTTACTAAGCTGTCACTGTCAAATTAGATAAACTTTTTCTTTATTACTGTCATTAGGTTCATTATAGCCCAAGAGGAGATAATTGTCATATGATAGTTGGCATGGGCCAACCGCTGAGGTGCAGGGAAGCCTGTATAAAACATGCGAGGCAATGCCTCTATGTTATACCAAATAACTTCCACTAAATGCATCCATCGGCAACCTCCTTATACTCATCCTAATAAGAAATTGGTTTATAACGGTAAATTTTATCAACAAAATTGGGTGCGCCATAGGGGAGGCAAGCCTCGCCGGAAATATGAGACATTTTCAGGTACTAACTTGAAAAACAAAGTGCTGGCTGATCCTAGAAACATTCGTTGGTTTCGCTATTGAGACGACATTCTTTCGTTTGTTATCATCTCGGAACTCTCTGCACTAGTCTGGTAAATAAAATTAATAAAATTCATGCCTCAATTTAATTTACATGGAGGCGACCTACAAATTGGCTACATATTTAGACCTCACTACATTGATATTCAAATTCAAGAGCTTTGAAACCCAAGGGCTGCTGAACACCAAATTCTACACAAAGCCAACAGAAACCTATCAAATTGATAGGACTTCCGCTCACCCACTCGCCACATTTAAAGGCATTTATATGGTGTTGGCGCTCCTTTAAGATAGTCTTCAGCCTTGTCCTATAGAGTGATTTCATCTATGTCACAAGCCCCGCCCCTTTTGACGGGCATACGCATTTAATGTAGCTAGCTGAGAAGCAGCTGAAGACCCACTGTGAGAGTGTTCAACTAAGACAGTATTGATTTTTGCCCGTCAGTGGGCGTGGTTTCCCAGTTGTGACATAACGTGACAGTGCTCTATAGGACTTATCCCACCAGTTATTCAAGCACCTTCCCCCTTCTCCACATGGTCTATGGCAGCCATTTTGGATTTGACCAGTTTAACACCTTTTCCGAGGTCAAATTTTGATAGATTTTTTTCCTCTTATAAAGTACACCCCAAAGAACTAAAAAACAATGGAAAACCTTTTGCTGCAATTTTTTTGAGGTTCGGGCCATTTTGGGTATAAATTGACCCGTCTATATTTCCACCTGTGAACAAAATGCAATATTCCCAAAACTTCTTGGCATTTTATATTACATAGGAACTTCAAAAAACCAAAGGTCCTAACATAAAATTGGATTAAGAACCCAATTTATTTTAAATGGTTAAAAATTCAATTATAACATTTCATCATTTGCTATGTATAATTGTTTGTGTTATAAACATTTACTATGTTTATCATTGTTTATTATGTTTCATTGTCTCGTAATAATCTAGCAATGTCAACAAAAATAGTGACGAAGGCCTTGTTCCCATTTTAGGAATGTATTGAATAAATGTCTATCTCCCAAGGTATATCAAACTCTAATGGGAACACACATCAACATCACTCCTTCAAGGTCAAGATCCACCTATTTTTCTCAACATACCAGGGGTAGATCAAGATCCACAATCCTGGATCAAAGTTTTCTTAAAGAGAATACAGTTTTTAGATCTACAGTATTAACCCTGGACCTCCTATGTTTGTGTGGTACTGTCTGTACATTGCATGAAGAAATGACAAATTACAATGACCTTTAAACATTTGTTACCTTTTGTGCTTGCTCCCTGTGTTCATAAAACAAGTTCATCTACCACACTCACTCAAATGTGGACACAGCTCTGCATCAAGTTAATTAAAAGCTGTGCAGCAATAAAACTATCATCTACAACTCTCACTCAAATGGGAACATATCCTGAGTCTACAACATCAATATCAGAAACCCTCAAATTGTAGATCAACTGAAGATTCTCCATGTCAGAGAATTCCAGTGTTACATCCTGTTTAGTTGTCACAACTTCTTGTTTTGCAACAAAAAGGACAATAAGCTGTGATAGCATTTGGCAGTGATATTGCTATGTTCCAGCCATTTTCCTCAGGAATAACTAAAACTTACAAAACTGTGGCACTTGCTAAGCAAATCAGTTGGGAAATGGACGACCTTGTTTTGCTTCATGTGCAGGTCCCTCTTTTGAACCTAAATCCTACCCCAAATGGGAAGGGTAGGAGGGGAAGAGGTCAAGCTGGCAATATTTTTCCCTCTAAGAAAAACAATGCCTTCATGCATTTTAGTCAATGGTTTTTTTTTACCCTCTCAAAAATATTTCATCCCCTAGAGACTTTTCAACTCTCCTGTACTTTGTTGGTAACACCGAAATGGGGAAAATTTTTTCTTGTCCTCAAACCAAAATCTTGAATACCTTGTTTGTCAGCATATGCCTTTCATAACTTCTATGTAAGTAGGAATAAAATTGTTTTGGCAGGGAAAGGTCATTGGAGGTCACCAATTCTAAAAATCTGCCCGGTTGCCACCGAAAACTAGTAAATAAAGGACATGTCTTAGTACATTCTGATGTCTGGTAACCCAACCCCCAGGAATCTTCTGTCATATTTTAGTTTTGCAAAAAAAGTATCATCACTTGATGAATTTAAGCCTCAGGTAATTGTTGTGCATCATACTTGACCTGGTAATGCTGTAGTTACACTGCAAGGTGTCAAACTACCAGAAATGGGACAATGCAAATGAAGATGCTTCCATTGATATTGTAATGTTAAAGGGGAAGTTTTAGCAAAAATTCAATTTTCATATGTGAAAGAGGAACTGAATCTACACTCTGTGGTCAAATTTCCATTTAATCAGACATATATTTCTTGATATAAACCCAAATGAAGTTACTAGATTTGTGTTCCAAAGTGATCTTGAGGGCAGCAGAGGTTAAATCACTTCCTCACATTGAAGTTAGTTAGTTTAATAGAGTGAAATGGCCCAGTTTTCAACCTATTGATAAGATAATGCTTTTTTCCCTTTGTTTTTCAGGCTGTTTTGTTGACCTTAAAGTAAATAAGAAAACAACCTCCCTGTAAGGAATGCTAAGTTTGTGAAGTTCTAATGCCATTTAGGCAATCATATTTTGAAAATATGGGATTGTTGAGGAGAAAATAGGCTGTAAGTTAAAACAAAAGACTGTCCATTAATGTGAAAATGTGATGTCATATATGCTTGCTTCAAGTTCACTTTTTGTTGAAAATGTGACAACTTTACTTGCTCATATCTTGAGAACCACACATCAGATTTTAATGCAAATTTCACCAAGGTTCTTCAAATCAGTACCTCTCCAACACATAAAAACCTGATATGACCTAAAATTCTTCTTTTAACCTCTTTTGAAGTTATCACATAAGGCCAGTTTGTAAATTTCAGCGTAAAATAGTTGTCCAACACTCAAAGCTGGTTTCATCAGCATAAATGGACTCCTGGTCCCATCCCATTTGCACCTGTGGAAAGAAAAGAATTTTAGAACATTTCCCAAACAGCAATTACAAAGGTTTGTGGAACAAATTTTTAGTAAGCATACTTCAAAACTCAAAAGAATTCTAATGGGGACAATGTTCAAAAAACGTTATGGTTGTTTGAAGAACATGGGCGCAGTCATAAAATCGCAAAATGTGCATATTGTGAACATGAGGAAACCTGAAAACCAAAGGCAGTGCAACTGCATAGTCAAAGAAGTGTGCCTGCTCCAAGCAAAGTGTTTATGCAATCACCCGAAATCCAACGGACACAAAAATGTGCCAAGGAGACCGAGTTATCCAAATATGTTTGGGACTTCGAGGAAAAAAATATCCCATACAAAATTACTTGGCACATTATTTGAAATTCTAATACATTACCAGGCCCATCCAGGGCATGCAGCCTGGGCAAAGCCAAAGGTTACAAATTATTAAAAGCAGGACTGAAAGCTGCTTGAACAAAAGGGCTGGGCTCATTATCGAGTGCAGGCATAGACAAAGACTACCAACTTTGGTCGGTCAACTCATCTGAAGACTGCCAGGTAGGAAAGAAACTCTGAGAAGAGAGTAAAAATACTTTCCTAAATTCTTTATTTAGTAGCTCTTTCATGTCAGTATTGAGAACTTTGGCATGCTGGTGATATTTATCTGTATCCCTCTCTCTATATATATTTATATATATTTTTACATTCTAGACTTGAGGTGCACTTTAACTCCCCCAAGTTTGTCAAGGTGCTCACCACAGAACAGGGTAAAGAAACTGCTCTCTAGTTCAAACCAAGTATTTGAGGGATGAGGCAGGTGCAAGATGGCTGGAGCAAAATCGGGACTCATGTGTTCACTGTGTGAGAGTCACACATTCCTACACAATCTCATGCTCTCATGATGAAGAATCAATTTCTCACACAATGAGGTGTAAAAATTCCACTCATAATGCTAGTTTGTCAGCAAAAGAACAAGTTAAAATTGAGCTGTCTGGTAAGTTAGACAGTTAAATGGAGTTTCATGGCCCAGTTTCCAACCAATCTGTTCAAGCGGACCACTGCCTTGTTTTCCCTACTTCATCCCTTATGCTGAGCACCAACCAAGCACAATGGCCATTGGTTCCATTTTTAAAGGCATATTTTCACTATCCCAAACAGTTCCAATTCTCCCAACCTACTTACTTCTAGCCCCTCCCACATTTATCTAAAACTCATCTTTATCCAGACACAATCCTAGGTTACTGCTTGATGGCTTATCTCAGTGGCCATACAAGTCCATAATGTGTAATCAAGACACTCTCAGTGCCCATGCTGTGTAATTTAGCTATGATGCATTGTTTGAATGTGATGTCAATCAAAGAGCTGCACCAATTGAGAGTTTTGGTATATGTATACTGAAACTGTAGATTGGGGTGACGAATGACTGCCTTTAAAGTCTTTGGTACGACCCGGCAAGGATTCAAACCCCCAACCTCCCAACTGCAAGCATGATGCTCTCACTAATTGACCATGCAGTCGGTCTATACCTGGTACATACCCACATATTTTGGAGACGAATTGAACATCCATCTGATAAAAATCTCGTGTATGACCTTTTTACTCTTTTAATTAACCAAATCTACAGGTATTCACAAAATTTTCATAAGGTCCATCATGGCTTTGTTGCAAAGTTCAAGGAGTATCACATACCCTTTTTTACGAGTCACTCTAAACAGACTGTGTTGTGAGGCTTATGTTACGTTCATCAGTGTATTATTGGATAGCACACTGCTTATAAATGTAACATAGCTGCAGTTCCAGGAATGAATTCTACCTCATTATTAAATGCCATTCCATAATTAGATGAGATTGCATAATCAGATAAAGCTTCAGTGTGTGATCAGGATCTGAAGAGAACCAATGCATACTGCAGTCCTCCTTCTCTTCAGTTGAGTCCATCTCAAAAGCTTCAGTGCCGCCCTAGTACAATAGAGACATTGTTAATGGCTGGGCAGATGTTCAAGTGCTCAGGATTCCTTGCTTGCATTGATTAGCTCCATTAACAACCAAGCTCAGCTAGAATTAAGAAAGTCATTCAAGGCTCTTCTCTCCATTGGAGCCGTTGCTTACAGTAAAAGCAGAGTTGACTTTGTTGTGGGTTCTGCTACTTATATTTTAACCTAATGGCACTGTACTAATTGTGGACTTCAAACTTTCCTTCCCTCAATTTGAGCTTTCCTGGTTGTCACGAGTATGCTTGGCACAAATCTATAGGTACTTAAATTAAGTCTATTGTGCAGCTGTATAAATTTACATCATGAATATCCGTATGCTTTTGGCAGGACTGGAATAAAGTTTGCTGCAGCCATGGTCAAAACTTTAATGTGCTTCGTTGGCTTCAGTGACATTGTTACGCCACGTTCAGTGTTTATATATTTGGTCAGCAGCTTAATTTGCATAAAATGTAGAATTTGGGGTGATTAAGGGCCAGGTGAAAAGTAGGGTCTGACACTGAATTTTGGTTCTGGCTGTGAAATAGGCCTGTCACGTTCAAATGAAAGATAGACCATTTAAATGGCGCTTCCATAGCCAAAATGTTTAAACAATATGATAGGCCTACACGTTTGCATAAGCTTAGCCTAGCCCTACAAATTGAAGCTGCCACACTGAATCTGCTTTCAGCCTTCTTAAAACTAATTTGTAAAGCCTTCAATTGTAACGCAGAACTTAAGGTATAATACACCCGCCTGTTTAACATATGATTTTGATGGCGTGATATCGAGTAACGTTGTGAGAGCTAGAGTTAGCTCAGCCAGGTATGCAGTCTGCTTCTCAAAGGAGCCTGCACAGCAGCAATTAGTTGCCTGTGGTAGCAGCAAAGTCACAGTGTTCCCTGTGCATTTTCTGTACCGCATATCAGGTATGCAGTTACCTAATAACTTGCAACACATGTCCTGGATGTTTTGTAAACTGATAGAGGGCGGCATGTCAAATTTCTTGTGTCAAAGCCAGTATTTGTTTACTGTATGCTATCGTGTTTACGTTTGATGCAAAGGGAAATCAAAGACAGCTCTATTATTGGACATCGTCATAAACAGTAAGGGAGCTTTTATTGTGACCGTTTAAACATTAAGAAAATTAAATGGAAACTGACATGCCTACTCTGAGAGGGTTGCTGTGTGCACCCACAGTTGTCATTGCAGACCGATAGCAGTTGGATGGATGTCCGTTGGGCTTTAAGCCTGCAGCAGTTAGCCTAGTGTCTTTGTGAGCTAGCTGATAGTTTTTAGGGGACTCTTGTGCCTCCCCGCCATTACAACTTTTGAAATGTCTTAATCACCATCTGTAAAAGCCTGGCATACTCCTGTAAAAAAGCTGGAAACCTACCCAAGTTCCCTAAGTCTACTGTTTTGATTTTGTTTTTGTGTGTGTTTACAAGGCTTTCACTAAACAGTTTTTATACGCTGTTGTGGGTAGATGAATGCACACCTAGTGCAGAAACTTATTTCAAGCATTGCGCTGGTTGTGTAGAACAAAGAAAGTAACAGAAAAGTACTCCTGTGACAGTTTACAGAGAAAGCTATACAGGGTAGGTCATAAGTTAAATACTGTGTAAATACGAACTCAGAGCAAAAGTGTAATTTAGGATAAAATGATGTTGCACCTCAAAGAAAAGAAGTCAGTCGATTAAATTGTTATGTGTTTACTATCTAGGTTAAGGCAATCTTGAACCAACCATAAGGCCTTCAGAAAGTACTTTTTTCTGCTGTAAATACTTGTACATACATTTTGTATTATTTTACATCTATTCCAGGGTTTAATAATTTGGTGTAATAAAGGCATGTAAGGTCAAAGATAACAACGCTCTATTGTGTGATTAATCATCTGGATTTTTTGCTTCACCAAACCAGGGAGGTGATCACCTCCCTGACCAAACCCAAAGAAGGTTAGATGGAAAAAAAGCACTGGAAGTATTTTGCTTTCCTAGTGCCCTTACCATCACTGCTGGCATTTTGCTTCATATGTGAGTTGTGTATTATGTGTGGAACATCATTAATACTGCCTAAGGTGTTATTGAACAGAAGTGTACCACAGCCTAACTCATACGAGAAGCTGAAGCCTACAAACAAATATCAAAGCTCCTGGTATACAACCCTTACTTGGAGCGTACATGTAAATAAATTAAGCTGGGAATGTTTCATTGCACCTTACCTCATTTGAAGGACAAAGGATACATAAAACTTCCCTTTGTATGTTCAAAACAGTGCCCAATTTGTGCAAGCAAATTTTGCATCTCTATGGACTTATGGCATGTGATCCCTCCATTCATAATGATTTAGTAGAACCTCAAACTTCACCCTTAGGATCATGTTTAAGCAGAGAGATTGCATAATGAGATATAGCTACAGTTTTTAAAGCAAATATGCTCAGTAACACCTTGTTTACAGGTTCACTCTGGCTCTTTGATTCCTGGAGAATTGGGAAGGCATGCGATCCAGCCATTCATGTAACTATTTAGTAGAATCTCAATCAAACTTCACCTTTAGGGTCTCGTTTAATTTTTTTATTATTCCCTCATTTATAAATATTTTAGTAGGTTTCATGAACCTCCATTATCAGGATATAGTTATATTAATGATACATCTGATATACCTCAGAAATAAGCCTCTTAAATTCCATTTTTTCTGAAGGGCAATTTATATTGTGAACGAAATCTATCCTTAAAATTTCCAGGAATGTGAAACATCTGGAAACTGGCAATTTCAGGCAAGCAGTAATGAGGCACAGGAAGGGAATTTTCCTGATGCCATTGATATTTTTTGCAAAAAGTATCCCCAGCAGGACATATTATGTGAGATACTTTATAAGATACAAGATGGCACCCTTAAGCTGTAATGGAAAGTTCTCACACCACCAAGGATTTTCTATCCAAAATTGCTTAAAATTGTTTAAATTAAACCAGAATGCAAAAATGCATTGAGGTTTCGATGATACATAAATGTTCCGTTTTAAAGAGTACCATCATGCACCATTATCTTCTCATTCAAATATTAAACTAGCATGTTCAAAAAATTATTTTGTCATTCCAGATGACCTTTTGACCTCAATAAAATCCATACATAGCTAGACAGGCAAACAACAGCCAGACAGATGGACAAACAACTATCTTGAAAGATCGTCCTTAAAAAGGTGCCTAGACTTTGACCCCTGGAGACCCCAGATAACCTTTTGTTTCTGCCAAAAACAATGGGGATAAATCGAGGGTGGAAAATCACAATTATTCCGCCTAAATTGGGATACTTGGCATCTCTGCCTTTGACCTCCACCAAAAACAACATAGACCCCCAACAACAGTGTGGCTTGAAGCCACAACAAAAACTAGGCCTAGGGCCTAGCCACCTAAGTTTACAGAACAAAATGTAACGTTAGAGCTAACAATAATAGGCCAGGGTTGCCAGATTTTCCAAAGTCACAAACCGCCAAATCTGGCGTCAAATGGACTGAAAAATCCCGCAGCGTTGGTAACACATGTCAGGATCAACAAATTTATCACTCAGAAGGGCATGAGAAGTCGTGCGCATACTTCATTGTATTTTTTCACAGTATATGGTACACTGTAAATTTTTGCCGTGTTACTGCATATTTGGCCCAAACTTTGTATTCTGAGTGTCACAACAGTTGTAATTTGTCTAATTTCTCATTGAAATCTAGTAAAAATGGAAGAAATGTTGTTGTAATAGGCTACTTTAAAAAAAACGCCAGAAAAAGGCCAAATCCTGTTTGGCGTCACTTTTAAAAATCTTCGCGCCAAACATTTCCAAAAAACGCCAAATTATCCGTTTTTGGCGTGTAAAACGCCAAACTGGCAACGCTGTAATAGGCTACTACAAATCTAGACATCGTAGTTTTCACCAGTCATTTTATGTTTAAGTTACCGCCTGTACTGTGTAAATAGTCGTACGTACGTTCGCAGCACATAAACAAGACCTGCTAGCTGCTAGCTACATGCACAGTGTAATACACATACATGCCTTCAGCTGGCTGATCAGCTCGCTCGGCGTGTATCGTTAAAAGCACTCAGAGAATGGGTGTACTTCAATTGGCAATAACATGACACCCTCCCTCAAAAATTACGTTCGAAGCGGGGAATCCCCAAACTTTTAAAGAATCCGCTTCATTCATTAAACGCAAGCAGCCAATCAGTGAGTACGATTCTTCGCAACAGAAGTTCGTTCCATGTACAGCACGAAGCAGCGGCGTATGAATGATTTTCAGCCGGCTGCTACCATGTGCAACTGCTGCTATGTACGCTGTTGGTCTTGATAAACAGTGATCGAAACTTTTCTGAAACTTTTTTCAAAAAAGTGATACGTGATACAAGAACAGGAATAACATGGTTAGAAAGCTGAACTTGTAATTTTTTGAAATTTGTTGACTTCAAGTTGAAATTTTGGGAGACGTACACTAGTAGTGAATTGACAAGTGGCTGTTGAAATTGAACTATTACGGTGAAGTGCACAATGGCGCACAGGGCACTTAAAAGACACTGTGGTGTATGCATACGTTTAGTGCTTTCAAATTTCATTGTAAATTATGTTCATTACAAATGTATTGTTGGTGTTGAAGTAAAGCCAGTCACAACAGGTTCCATGTTTGGGGTTCACGAATTAAAACCTCCCCCATGACAGCCCACACAATCACATGTAAACTACAGGGGGTTGTGTGGATAAAAGATGTATGTCATACCTCTGCGCAATTTTTGAGCTTGTTGTTCATACTGTAGACATCGACTGCTTTGTCAAGGCAGCTTAACTTGTGAAGAAGGACGATACATTGTTTACTTAACGCAAGTCAGAGTCCCGGGGCATGAGATGCGATAAATCGCATGTACCAATTTACTAAACAATTACTTGGCTGGCGATTAATCGCTAATCGCTGACAGCCCTAATACCAAATATGAAATCAATCCAAGTTTCCTACCTTGAGATACTGCTGTAACAAGGTTTTTAGACTTTGACCCCCGGTGACCCCAGATGACCTTTGACCTCCGCCAAAAACAATAGGGACCATCTCCTGACCATAATGCATCCACATACCAGATATGAAATCTATCCAAGCTTCCTCCCTTGAGATATTGTGTTAACAAGATTTTCACCCCTGGTGACCCCAGATGACCTTTGACCTTCGCCAAAAACAATAGGGACTATGTACTGACTAAAACGCATCCACATACCAAATATGAAATCTATCCAAAGTTCCTACCTTGAGATATGGCTTTAACAAGGTTTTTAGACTTTGACCCCAGGTGACCCCAGATGACCTTCCACCTCCATCAAAAACAATAGGGACCATCTACTGACTATAATGCATCCAGATACCAGATATGAAATCTATCCAAGTTTCCTACCTTGAGATATTGTGTTAACGTTTTTAGACTTTGACCCCTGGTGACCCCAGATGACCTTTGACCTCCGCCAAAAACAATAGGGACTATCTACTGACAAAAACAATAGGGTTCTTCCTCTCAATATGGGCTATCTATGTACCAAGTTTGAGAACCATCAGTTTCCCTTCTTGAGATATTGTGGTAACAAGCAAAGTGTCACAAACACACACACATACACACACACACCCACACACACGCACATACACACACGCCATCATGAATGCATTGGTTTCTCTTATCATCAAAACCAAAAAATTGGATTGCAAGTTCTGCTGTGTGCATTGCAAAATAGTGAAATGTTTCCACTACATTTTTTATTCTAAGACGAACAGCTGACCCAAAAGGAAACATAGTCCTGTGATTCTGCTGGCTTGAAAACAAATAGTTAAACCAATGCTATTGTGCAAGTGATTTATCTGAGATGGTACTTTTCAGCCAATTGCAAAATACACAAAAAAAAAAAAACCCCAGAGTCCCTTAAAATTTACCCTCAGTCCCTGCCTGGCAAATTCATAAGTACTAGTTAAAACTCTCTTTTCTTTTTTTTGAAATTTATCCATTGGCATGGTTCCTGATGCTCTGCTTCAGACCCTCGGCTTCCCCCTCAGATGATCTGGCTGCTGAGGCCTCCATTACGACAGTTTAAAACATCAAAAGACACAGCTATGCAAACAATGAACCTAAATTTTTCCCTGCAACTTCTTCAAAACCCAAATATTCTGCAATTTTAGTATTCTGGTTAGCTATCACACTGGGAAAAGAATGATGCACTTTAGAACAAAGAATACCAAATATATTTCAATACTGATAAATTTGGGTATAAACAACATCCTTTTAACCCCCACCCCACCCGACCCCAAGCAAAATCTTCATGGCAAGTAGACTTACGGATCAAGCTGCTGAAGAAGGATGCATATGTAGCACTACCAGTGACAGCTCCTATCTTGGCAGGATTCTTCCGGATTGTATTAACAGTAAAGGCTTTTCCTGCTGTTTTGTCTCCTGGTCCAGTAACCTCAACTTCAACATAATGCCATTCTGTTAAGCTATGGAAATATGCAAGATTAAAAGTGAAGACCTGATGAAATGAGTAAAGAAAAGTTCAAATGTTGGGGCTGATTTCTCTAACAACAGTTAGCACTCATCGCTTAGTCCCTGGTTAAAAAGAAATCATCCCTATTACTGTGATAGTGATGGACTTTCAGTTTCACTAAAGAAACCTAGTGCAGAGATGGGTTTCAACTTTTGTGTCTACTACACAGCCATTGCTAAAAGTCATCGCAAAAGACATGACTTAGAGGCAAGAAATTGATTGCTGAAGTTTCGTGGAATTATTTGGAAATATCTGCTGCTAAATTGCAATGGATTTAAGATTTAGCAATGGATTTCAGTGTTAGTGATGATCTTTGCATATTAGTGAAATCACCCCCTGGTTTTGATTGTTAAGATCTTCCAGGTGTGTTACCAGGCCACAATATTCAGAAATGGTTGTCCTTGGGTCAACCATTTCATTATTAAGTTGTTCTCAAGGAAATCTGGTTGTCCAAAACACCCATCTATTTTTCACACAAATACAATTCTTTCGAATAATGGAGGCAAAACCAAAAGACACAACCCGATGTAAAAGGTTAAGAAAACTTAAAACAAAGGATCAGACACTGACATAGCCAGGGTTTTGTTTTGGACTGACTACCCAAAGAGCTTGATTGCCAGCCTAGGATAGGAGTCTTTAAGGGAAAGGAGAGGGTGCCTTCTCCCCCTTTAAAACATGGTGGAATACTTAAGTACCCTCAGATTCAATCTGGTGCACATTTTAGTATCATCAGAAGCCCATTTTCAGTTCTAATACAATTATTCTTTAACAGAATCTGGTGGGGTGGGGTGGGGTGGGGAGGCATGAAATTCCTGGCCTAACCCCCTTTGGCAATGAGATGAGAACACATCATGTGTTCACTTTTGTGTTCAAAAGTGAGTCTGAGGGCAGCAGAGCTTGTATCACTTCCTCACATTGACAAGGAATGCTTGTTTCCCTTTGTTTTATCAGACTGTTGTGTTGACCTTGAAGCTAATAGGAGTATAGCCTCCCTGTGGGGGATGCAAAGTTTGTAAAATTCTCATGCCACTTCTGCAATCACATTTTAATAATATGGGATTGTTGAGGAGAAAATCCAGCATAAAGTTTAAAGAAAAACAAGACTGCCCATTAATGTGGGGATGTGATGTCATATGTGCTTGCTTCAAGTTCACTTATTGTTGAAAATGTGAAAACTTTACATGCTCATATCTTGAGAACCACACATCAGATTTCAATGCAAATTTCACCAAAATGCTCAGAATAAGCACCCCTCTAACATACCAAATCCTGCTGTGACCTTAAACTCTTCTTTTAAAAGGTTTTCCTAGGATGAAAAATATGAAGTAAGACACGAAGGATTAAACCACCTGATTAATCCAAGTAAGTATCCCATTGTACTTTTTCACACCCTAGCCTGTTTCTTAGGTATAAGACAATCATTCAAGCTATGAAAGAACAGCATCATTGATCCATTTGGTGATATAAGGATGATCTAAACGGATAATACAAAGATGGCACAAATATTTTTCTCTTCATTATTACATACAAAGCCAGTAGGATGGTTTTGTACCTAATCACCAGCCTCAAGCTTTTCCTCTTCACTGTTTTTTCACATATTGAATTTAAGTTATGAGTTATACATGAGTATAACAATTGCACTATGAGGTCATTGTTGTTGTTAAAGAGTCACACCATCAGCCAAGCAAAGCAAGTTATAAACCTAACGAAAAACTATAACTTTAACACCACAAGTGAGCACAATAGTTTGCAATAAGATATTCAACTTGCTCTGGTATGCTTTGCACAGCTTTGATGGCAATGTAAACACTCTTTAAGAGATCTGAACAAAAGCTGGAACAAACTTAAGCAGCGGTAAGATGGACAATGGAGGTCCCTTCAAGAATTTAAAACATACAGTATTCTAACAATACATGACCATGTGTTGGCTCTCTTATTCTGAAGTAGTAGAGGGCAGCAATTATTCAAGTTTGAAAATAGTTTGCTCTGTGATCAAGGTCATTCTCTGTCAAACTCTTACAACCCCCTTAAGAAAATAGCTAGTTTTTCAGTACCATGTTCCAAGTGATTTAGCCAGCTCATATTTGTGTAACATTGCAGAAAACAAAAACAAATTTAATTCAAAGAACTTATCATGACCAATCTTTGCAGTTTTTCACACTAATTTGTCACTTTATGCAACTGTACCATGAATCTCTTTTGAAGGGCACTATACAGGTCTCTGTATTTTTAATGTAGTTCCTGTTCATAGCTGCTGTAAATCAGCTGAATATGGCCATATTAACCATACACATAAAATACACAAAAATCTTCCCTTAGACCTGAGGTTTGATTCCTTCGGTTGCTAAGCTCAACCATGTCCCACTGGAATATATTACCCCAGCTGAATCAGCGCTAAAACTTGTTCCTGCTGGACTTTTAATTAAACACTCCCAAACAGTCATTATGAATCTTTTCACCACCACATCCCCTCTGTCTACGAAATACAGTAGTACTAGTGTAGCATCACATCTGCTTGAAATCAATGTAGCAGGTACATGCTACCTCAAAGTTACCGCATATTGTCTTGTAATCAAATGCTAAACAATACACTTCAGCTTGCTATCATTATTGACAAAAGGGAGCAGTGTGGTTAGTTAGTAAGATGGGAGTTTTACAGCCCAGTTTTTCAACCTATTGGTTCAAGTTGAGCCGGCCGAGGCCTTTTTTCCAGTTGTGGCTCACTGGCTTGGCAGCAGCATGATTCATGCACTCTACTTAGCCAAAAGTACTACCTCCAAATTGGGTACACCTGTTAAAAAAAAGTAAAAAGTTGAATTTTTAATGTTGCAAAATGTGGAAGAATCCCTTTCGACCAAAATTCCCCTCAACATATTTTGGAAAGGTGAATTTCACTAAAAATTGTTAGACCTTGCCCCTAACACTAGCTTGTTGCTCAGTTTTAACAAAATTTTTGTAAAGTTAACAATTCAGAAACTTCAATGAAGAATAATTACAATGTGCGATCTATACAGGTATACCTTGGATTGGCAATGAGACATCCCTGTACTTGATCAAAGCCCAGATTGTGAGCAGCTATGCAAGCTGCTGCCATGGTGTTCACATTATTTGGAGCGAGAGGACACAACTCTCGAACTGGTCCTGAAATCAACAAAAACAAAAGATTTAAAATACTGACTTGACGTTTGTTCTCGTTTCTCTGCTCAGTGCTCAAAATATCCTGCTTAAAACTTTTATGTCTGGTCTTCCCAGTCTTTTGAACTCCAATTAAAAGATCATTGTGACCTCGTTTATCCTTTTTAAATTCCTCTTGACCCTCTGGTAAAGGACTGTCCGGTGAAATCTCTTTTTCTAAAGTCCTCCCAACCCTCTGACAAAGGGCCGTTCTGCAAAACCAAAACTTTCACTGCTTCATGAAGAAGCTGCTACACTTATTGAGGGGCGATACATGACCAACCTCATGGTCTCAGACCATTTACATTATTGGTCTGTCATGTATGGCTCCATTCTAGACTGGATGAAAAGAACAGATCTTAGCCAAAAGGCCGAGAAATGAAACCTCTCTTTGGCATACTGACCAACTACAAATCTGCAAGCTGGTGAAAGCATTTTAAAGTTCAGAATGGTATCATGATGAACGCAAATTTTCACCCAAATTTGTTTATTGCAGTATCAAAGAATGAGATGACAATAAAGAAGAATTTTTTCATTCAAAAAATATATCAACCATTTAAAGAAAGGGTAGTCCCACATTATGATAAAGTATACAGTTTTCAAGCCCATAAAAGGTACCTTCATTTTTGCCCGAGTACATGCTCTCATTCTGTAGGCTTAATGGTGTTGTGTGTGAAAGCTTGCTCCATTTTACATACAGGGTTGTAAAATTTTTAAAGGGAAAATAACTTGCTTTATTATCTCATCGCTCCGTGAGGAGGATGAGATATTGTAGTCACTTTGCCTATGGGGCTATATATGGCAATGCCAGCTAAAATCGCAATGGTTACCATGGTAACGGTAAATTTTCCCAGGTTACTAGTCTCGAGGTCTAACCCATGGTGAGGTACCCCGGGGTGACTGAAGGTCCAGGGCTGAGAGAGGGGTCAAAACCTGTCCGTGTGTGTGTGTGTGTGTGTTGGTGGGTGAGTGTGTGTGTGTGTGTACTTGTTTCGTATTCAAACAGAGGACCTGAACAATGGATTTTAGGTCCTCTGGTGGAAATTCAATAGATTTCTGGGGTCCTCTCCTGTGTGAACAATAGAGAGTCTATTGTTAAGGTTAGGGTTAAGGAAGCAGGAACAGAGGAAAACACAATGGGGTCCTCAGGTTGTGTGGAAAAGAAACCTATGTGTGTGGGTGTGTGTGTGTGTGTGTGTGTGTCCAATTTTGTTTTCCTAATATCTTGTAAACGGCTGGGCCGATTTTCTTCAAACTTAGTAGGATGGTACCTTAGGTGAAACAATTGCATTTTAATACACAACCGGAAGTGAAGGTCAAAGGTTACGGGTCAAAGGTCAAATTTAGTGAAATCGACATTTTCTGCTATATTTCCAAAAGTAAAAGCCCTCCTGACACGAAACTTCACACATATGATGATTGCATCTAGGCCTACCAAAATATGTGGTTGCCATAGCAACAGAGGTCAAAGGTCAAGTGGTAGAATGGACCAAAAATTTTCAAGTGATAATTTGTTCGTAAAACAACGTTTTTGTCTTTTAAACTCCTCCTAGTGGGCTGGACCGATTCTTTTCAAAATTGGTAGGTGGGTACCCCAGGGTGGGAACTTATGTCTCCCAGACCCTCGGAAGTAAAGGTCAAAGATCAAAGGTCACATTTTGCAAAAAACACTTTTCTTTACTATTTTGTACTAAAACTTCAAAAGGAAACCTTCATTTTACATGAAACTTCACAAGTCTAATAGGGTAGACTAGTTCTACCAAAATATGTAGTTTCCATGGCAACCAAGGTCAAAGGTCACGTGACAGGGGGTCAAATACTTTTTTGTATTCACTTTAACTCTTAACGGAAGCATCCCACAAGTCTGAAAGTTTAAGTGTAATAGCCTAGGCATGATAAGTTGTACCGATATGTGTGGTTGTCATGGCAACCAAGGACATAGTTCACCTTACAGATTGTCAAAGGTTAAAGAGGGCGTGACACGGCCATAAAAACTTTTGTGTATTGCAAGATTTGATACAGAATTGTACAAATATCATCTCACACCCCATTAAAAACCCGTGCAATTCGGCATAAATGATATTCGAAGGAAAACTGCGTTCGAAATTTAATTTCGAAAAATGTCGCAACAGCTATCCTGACTTGTATGACGCAATTGGCGGCACAAAGCCCACCCTACGGCGCGTGTCTAGATGTGGAACTAATGTAACCCTCGGTAAAGTTATCTTATCCTAGCAACCTCATGAAAACGATTGCATCACAATAAAGAGTCCAACATACAGAGCGAAAGGCGCAGACCATGGTGGGGATTCGGAGCAAATCATTGGCCAAAATGTTCGCGTGCATATGTGCGCGGGTAAAAAATAGTTCTGTTTTTGTGCAAGAAAGACGCGGTTCGGGCGCTATAAAGAACAGCTATGAACATGTATGGACCGACCACAACAAGTGCATCCCCACTACGAGCGCGTCTTTACTGTATGAGCTGTTTGGTGAAGATGCTATTGCGAATACTAAGCAGTAACCGTGCAATGGTACAGTGTTGCTAACCGTGCCTCCAATGACGTCACCATTTTTGAGACGCGTTCACATACGTTTTTTCGCATTAGTTCGAATTTCAAATGGGCTGAGCCTGGCCTGTAATTGGGAATTCCAGACGTCGTATGTCGGTATTTATGGACATAATTTAGTAGGGAAATCATTCACTTTATGTCAAGGTGTACCCAAAGAACACTTACCGAGGAACTTACTTTAGAAGATTTTCGGCCGATGCATTAATCTTTTCTGCGTACTGGCCTGTGGCGAATCCTAGCCCGTGGCAAGGAATGACCCAAGATATGAAACTGTGGGTGACTAACATTAGGTTAGGCATAGGGCCTACCTATCTTACATATTAGTTCCCTGAAAACTTGGCGGTTTTGAAGCATCGCCAAAAAAACGTACCTGACAATTTCCTTGCCACGGGCTAGGATTTCCCACAGGCCAGTACGCAGAAAAGATTTGTGCGTCGGCCGGAAATCTTCTAACGCCACGCGTTCAATATGGCGCACACGCCCAGTTTTTTAATTGAGACGCACTTGATGCGCATATCAGCTCTGGGGCACACGTGAAGTTTGCCGTCGCGTCAAAATGGAGAATACGCTCATACAGCTAGTGCCTGAATAATAACAATTACGCACTTGTCTGAAGCTACCCTGAATGCGTCTTACTTTTTTAATCGTTGCGTCCATATCCGTATCAGTTAAGTCTAACAGTCAAGCTAGTTTTCTTTAGAGTGTTGCAAGGGGATACCAACATCTTAAAAATAAATTTGTTCCAAAATCTTAGATAGGCCTACTGGATTAAAAGGGCAACCGCTGCAAAGATTGGGTAGCCCTTCTCCAGTTCTTTTATAATCCGGTGTCAGAATTTAAATATCCAAATGATGTTTTTTGTTTTTGAATAAGGGCTGCGCCTATAGTTCCAAGAACTTGATTGGTCTGTGCCATAATCTTTCCCCTCGCTATCTTACGAAAAAAAACTTCCGTCCCTTGGAACGAAAAAAAAAATCGCTTCCCAAATGGACTTCAAACAGGAATTTCAAAGTTTTGTTGCATGCAGCTTTAGTATGGTAATTTTTGTCAATGAAATTCTACTGTAGCATAAAAACAGCACAGATAAAACTTCTAGCACATAAATAGTTCAAGTTCTGTAACCAACTTGCGCACATGTTAGCGATGAGATATGCAACTCCGTGGATTGCCCTCTTGTTTGGTTTTTTATTTCCATTTACAGGCAAAAATTTTTACAGCAGTTAAAATAGCAATATAAAACCACAACAAGCAACATGGTGACAAGCATTTTTTAACATGAGAAAAATTGTGGAAGATAATTTTTTTACTTCAAAAATGATAAGCACGACATCCCTGTAAAGAATGTACCCTCTTGAATATTAAGACAGAGATGAAGTGAAGTTTGCTTCATAAAAGATTATCTCTGCCAAAAGAACGAAGTTTTAGAGGTTAGGTAATTTAGTAAACTTTAGTAGACAAAAGTTGTGTTCCCACTTGATCCAGAGTGTTGGATCTTGATCTACCGAGGTAGATCAAACTGTAATGGGGACGCAAATCAACAACACTCACTCACTATCAAGATCCACCAATTTTGATTGACACACCAGGGTAAATCAGATTGAACTCGCTGGATCAAAGTTTGTAATGGGAACACAATAGGTTCATCAAGTGACCCTGGATCTCCTTTTTATTTACTTTTATTATGTAATGCAATGTAATGCAAGTTTTAAACATTGGTGACCTTTTTGCACTTTTGCATTGTGTTCATATTGCAAGATGATCTACCACACTAACTCAAATGGGAATACAACTCTGGATCAGGGTAATTAATAGTCATGTTCACACTTGATCCAGGGAGGTGGATGTTGATCCACCAAGGTAGATCAAGATCCATGTTGCTAGATCAAGTGGGAACACAGCTAAAGTGAGGAACTTTATAGGAAAACAGTTTTGTTTTTCAAATTATGTACAAAGCCTTGAGGCAGGAAAAACTCTTTGTCCATGCTTGGAGAATGACACTAGCTTACTTTACTATTTTGGTTCGATGTAACGGTCCCCAAACATTTAATGGGAGAAAGTTGGATTTCTTTTAGATAGTTTCTGGGGCTTTGTATTTCACCCAGATTCCACAGGTAGCCATGAATAGTGAGTATTGGTTTTTTTGAGACAATTAAACTGTGCTCCTGGTTGATCCAGCGAGATAGATCTTTCTCTACCGAGGTAGATTTACATTAATTACCTTGATCCAGAGTTGCATTCCCACTTCAGTGAGTGAGGGAGACCAACTTGCTATAAGAACACAATGCTGAAGTGCGAAAAGGTCACCAATGTTTATAACTTGCACGACATTCCATTACAAAATAGTGATAAATAAATAAACCAGAGATCCGGGATCACTTGATCCAGAGTTCGGAAGATCAAAATGAGTGGATCTTGCAAGATCCGCCTTCCTGGATCACGTGAGAACACAACTTTAATGTTCAACCAAAAGAAATAAAGATAAGAATTTCACCCTTCACTGAGAAAATTGATTATAAGACCTCCAGGTCGCCTTAAGCATGATGACTACTTAATTAAGCATGAGGGCTTGGTGGTGAGGAAACCTCTTGAAGCTTGCTACATTATTAAAGGAAGGATTGGTAACCTGTTAAAACTTGACATGTCCCTGTTTTATATCAATACATCTAACAATGTTCAAACATCAAAGCTACTTGTACTGGATCGATTGTATTCTTTGTTCGGGTTAGGGATTAGGTTAGGGTTAGGGCTATCGTTAGCCAGTAAGGAAATTTTTTGCTAAACAGTGCGCATCGCCCCAACTACAGGGCTGCTCTACCAATCTTGCAAGAGACACCTGCTCTCACAATACATGCATCCTGCAATCACAGATGGGTTTTAAGTGTCCCTCTTTCTATAAAACTCAGGCCTTGATTTTTCAGGCATATGAGCGTGCAATCACACACCATCACTCTCCTCAAGTCACTGTGAGGAGAGTAATCTTTTTGCAAACCTAGATCAAACTGGGCACTCATATAAAATGATTTAAATTTAAATAAATAGTACATATACCACAATCCTTAATTTATTATTGGAGTGTGATTTGTAGCTCACCTGGAAAATCTTAAACTCAAGGTCTGAAAACTCACCATCATAAAGAATCACAGGTTTGTCCACTGCAGATGCATTTTTCTCTTGAAGAGGGCTTGCTAATCTGAAATGATCAGGGTGCTTTGTCATAGTTATTTTCAATGCCTGATCAAAGAGAAACGTAAAAACATCAAAAGTGCATCTGCAGCTTTCTTGACATATTGATCTATTTGATCTGCATCCTAAGAGTGACTTTTAAGAAAATTTACTCAGTACCTCCTTACAGAGCAAAGGGTTTTCTGTGTCTTAGTTGCTCCCAAAAATAACTTTATAGCACTGATAACCTCATGCATTGCATTTTTAACATACTAATCAACAAACATACTTTTTCAGGAAAAATTCTGTCACTCCAAAATGCTTTGAACTGTTAGTGGGCCATCTACTTTTAAAAAACTTCAAATATTCCCACTTCAAATATCTACCCGCTTCACAGAACTACTTTTGGAGTAATAACATGGAAAGAGCAGCACACATTTTCAACTAACGTTCACTATTCTTCAAAGACAATAACCTTTCAATGAATTTCTTAAAGAACATTTTCTCACACCTTCTGCATCTTGACTTATTTCATTACTTTCATAACCTTAATTAGACAGACAAACAGCAGACGTTGAGTTTTGGATTCCCCAAGTGCTAAAAATCACACTCCTCAGGAAATTAAGGGGTGTGGTAGGTGTGCTGTTCAGTTTAACTTTGCAACAGGCTATTTTGTGTTTGTGTTTCAACTACAACATCCAAATATCAAAAATCTTAATTTTGCTACTATAAATAATACTATGAGTCTTTCAACAGCTTCACTGTTGAACAGCCCACATTTCCAACTAAGTTACAAGGCATACCTACCATATACAATAGCCTGCCAACTTTCTAGCGAATCTCATTTATGACCACTAAATATGACATCACGACAAAAATTAAAATACTACATTATATCTCGCGTAATAGGTAATATTTATGCATCGAACGTATGGCCTGGTACACATTTTCCACCTACAAAAGCCAATTAGGTTGTTTGCCGTTCGTTGTATCAATTGTATGTACCAAATTACACTATTCATACTTGTTTCCGGCACCACGTGACCATCTCATGTTTACTAATTAATCCCTCAAAATGCAGGATTCCTGTAAATGGAAATTGGACGAGGGTTTGCAGACTCTGTATATTATACTGTTAAGAGAGGCAGACTTGGGGCGATTACATCTCAATGTAATCGATTACGATTAGGGATGCACTGGATCCAAAATTTTGGATCCAGCCGGAACCGAATTTTGCCGGAACCAACTTGAAATCCGGCCGGAACCGGATTTTTGCAATGCAGATGAATAAAGTGAAATTCAGAAGAGCAGAGAGACTCTAGGGTAGGAGTTTTCTGCTTTGTGACATAATGTTTGTGAAGGACTAATGGGAAATGTCTATAAATTTGTCTTCAAGTGTTGTACAAGTGTATTCAACTAATTTTTTAACCAAAAACTGCAGTATAATAGGAAAAAGGCATGAAAAACTGTTCCTGCAGAACTACAGCAAAACTGTTGCAAAGCGGGGCCAGTAAGAGCTCTTTGTATTTTCCCTCCCTAAGTGAGTATTTGTAGAGAACACTCCTGAGGGAATCTTGAAAGTTGTTTTGCATATCAGTTTGTTTCTTTTGAACTACAGTACATCACCACTTATTCAAAAACTTGTACAAATTATGTAGACCAGTAATACTTGGCAAAGAGAGTCCTTGGATAGTGATTACTGAATGGACTACTCATATGTACTGTAAAAAGACTCTAGGGTTAAGGTTTTTAACTATGCACAGCACCATTGTTTTATGCACCATTTCTAATATTTAAACATGCCACAATATCTAAAAACTGAAGCACATTTGTCATCAATAATTTTTTTGGCAGAGATACTGTATATCACACATTCTGACATAACATATTATATGTTTGATAACATCATATTTAGTGGTCAACCGATTATGCTATAATCAGTAATACCTGATTACCGATTAATTGATTTAACAATCGGCCCGATACCGATTATTAGAAAGATGGAAATCACGTGTTTGTTTCTTTATTACGCATCCCTTGCTTCGTGCACATCGTGTATACCATAGCCAGTTCAGGATAGAAAATATTGAGAATAGTTCCCTTCGTTTCACAGGGATATCATTTTTGTAGGGGTAATATTTTCAGTTCAAAAGTGAAGATACAAATCAACTGTTAATACAGTAGAATTGTTTGCAGTTGATGTCACATGCCTTTTGATAATTTAGTTTTAAGGCCAACATCATGCTCTGTCTAGTTTACATCCCCCAATCATGTTGGAACATTGTATTCTTTTACTGTAGTGGATTGTAGTTGCGTTAATGTACTGTAGCTACTCTTGAGCTCCCGCCTTAACCAACCCCATGTTAAGCAATCATGATAATCTTAGCAGTTCTGAGCAGCAAAACAATTGCACCCGATCAACGTAACTTATGGTTCCTTTCGGATATAAATATCCCTGTATATTTTTAGCAGTTCTCTTCCAAAACTTAATCTTGTTTAAAAAGAATCTGCAGCTGAACTGCACGTAAGTCAACTTACGCTGCGCTTTCTGAGAGACAGCAAGGAATACACCTTGAATGCAATTCTAAATCTAATTTCAGGTAAAACAAATGGGTTATAGCAGAAAATATCAAACAATCATTCCCATGGCAGGGGTTAAATTTGTACGTTTGTGATTATCAATGCATCTCGTTTTGGCAGGAAGTTAATGGATTGAGTATTTATGGGGATTTTAACGAAACTTGGAGCCCTTTTTCAAGTATATTTAGCCCCTTTTTTCCAGTCTGCAAATAATTGGTGGCAATGATCGGTTGAATGGCAGAATTTTACCGATGCCGATTATTTACCGATGACGGAATAATCGGCTCAATGCCGATAACTTTAGCAGATGATTGGTTGAACACTAATCACATTGTGTATACTTAAAGGGCAGGAGCAGTCATCCTAAATTGAAGAAGTGTAGTAGACTGTCCAGTTTCATGATTGGCTGTTGCGAGTCACGTGACAATGTTTTTTCTCTTCAAATGTGAAATTTACCAGATATAACTGCTTGGTTAACCTTGAATATGCAATAGTAAAGTCATAAAATGTAATGAAAGACACTTTGAAGAGAAATAAGATGAAAACTGCGTTATTTAGCTTTCTCTTCAAAATAAGTTTGGGGGGACTGCTCTTTACCTTTAAGTGTGGGTGATTAATTATTAGGGACAGAAAACATTGATATTGACCCCATAGCCAACTTTAATTTGTAATGAGTAATGTCTTATGAAATTCAAGATGAAACACATTACCTGCTTGTACTACACAACTTTTATGGGCAAGTAAGCGTTAAACAGTAAAGTAAAGTGAAGTGTTAAATTGTGTATTTGTAGACAACCCAATGCAATTAAACTAAAACACTGCCTTGAATGATGTGACTCTGGTACAACTGTAATATGGATTATCCATTTTGTACAGTACGACTGAGCACTGCAGTAGACTTATTTAAATTGCATGAAAGGTCTTCTGATCCAATCAGTTTATTTCACACAGTTGGAGGAATTTGAAGTCATATTTGTTACATGTACATGTAAATCAGTTACTTTTATAACTTTGTTGCCTGTTTGGTTCAGTCATTTTTAAGGGCTAAATAAAGGTGTTCAAATGTTATATACTGTAACATGCACTGATAAGCTATAATTTATGAACTTTAAATTAATTCTGAGACAGTTACTGCAGTTTTCATGTTTGTTTAACTCATGTACATAATGCTACCCAAGTTTACAGAAAAATCCAGTTCCGGCCGGATTTAAAAAAAATCCGGCCGGAACCGGAACCGGATATTTTTTCACTATCCGGCTGGATAATCCGGCCGGACCGGATATCCGGTGCATCCCTAATTACGATTGCGATTACTTCATATTTTACGATGGTGATTACGATTACGATTACAGCTAAAATTGAAAGTAATTGATTACGATTGCGATTACATTGCAATGTAATCATGATTGCAATCATGATTACATTTTCTTTCCACATAAACAATGTAGTAGGCAAAACAATCCAGTGCCCACAACTGGAAAAAAGGCCATGGACATTGCTCTAGATAAGCCCGGACAAAACCAAGTCCTCCCAAGTGAGGATTATTGAACCCATGCTCTTCTCACTCATTTTAAGCTGAAACATCCAAGAAAGAGGGACAATTAAATTTTGTCATTCCAACAGAAGAACCAAGCGCTGAAAAAATTGTTTGGCAACTTCACTTCTTTGTTCAATTCAACTTCAATGTAATCAGTAATTAAACCACGATTACGATTTCTTCGCCATTGTAATCGATTACGATTACTGATTACGATTATCCCAAGCCTGAAGAGAGGTGTATTATGATTTTGAAAGATCGTCATCTTTCGGCTACTACAGAGTCTGCTCCGCAGGCTATGATGGACCTATATAAGCTCTTAATCTTCAATAAAGTGTGCAAAAATTCACACTCTTCACTGTAATTTCAGGTGACCGATGGTATGCCATCGCACTTGTGAGTCTCAAAGTCCAAGGCCTGCAACAGGTTGGTTGTATCAGAGTCTACCTGATGTTCCTGGGGTTCAATGTTCCCAAGGTTTGATGTTCCCTGTTTTCATATAATCTTGATGATTTGATGATAATTACAAGGTTTGTTATTCCCAGGGTTCAATGTTCCTAGAAGTAAGAATGTTCCCAAGATTTGGGAACAGAGAACCTCAGGAACAGAGAACTTTGTTATAGCCCAGGTTGTACCAAACACTGTCAACCTTATAATAGCATGAAAGTGCCTTTCTAAGATCTCTCCCCCCACCCTCCCCTGAATATGCTAATGGTAGACATGGATGGATCTTCTATGAAATTCTTGTGTTCTCGATGATACAAAATGAATATATATCCAAAATATAATTAATAAAAGTTCACAGCTCAGTTTCTCACCAATTGCTTTAAGTCAGTCTGGCCAAGGCACTTTCTTTCAAGTTTTGTCTCACAGGCTTGTTTTCCCTATTCCATTGCCTTTGCTGAGTGTGAATAGCCACAACTACTTGCATAGAAATTATTTTTTTAAGCATGCACGAATCAAATGAGCAATTGATGTAGTTTTCTGTTTAAATTCTAATGCTTGTTCAGTACTGTTGTCAATTGTCTAAGACGTCACATGGCTTTCCCAGGCAGTTCCCTGCGTGCCCTATTTCTGTTATTATTTGAGATGTGCGAGCATGAATTCATTTTCTCAAAAACATTTTTTTAGATGAATTTGACTTGATAATGGACGGGAGCGTTTATGGTTGTGTTAAGGAGGATTCTCCAGTACATGACTTGTGTGAATTAGAGGAGAAGAAAATGAGATAAGATAATTATTGAGTAAATTAGTGAGGTTTTGAGACTTAGGTACAAGGTCATCTGAAACAAGTTCCAAATAGTTTGTAATTCTCATCAAATTTTTCGTTTCTATTGAAGGGGCAATTTCAAGTCATTTGTTTTATCTGGACAACCAGTTTGTATTTCATTTGTTCCATCATCGCTACAGACTAAGGGTGAATAAATTGTCAGTTATTTTTAATGGCAGCTCCTTGTTTTATTAAACACTGGTTGAGCCCACACGGAAGCTCCATATTCCTTGTGAGGGAAACATCTGACCAGTCTAGGAACCCCACCGAATTTTACATGAGCATCAAGCAATGGCAGTACGTTCTATTTTTAATCATAACTACTTCCCTATCCTTGTCCCAGAAGTGGTATGTAACAAATCAAAGTGAAAAGAGCGCCACTCACCACTAGTCATTTCTCATCTTCATGAGAATTGTAGGGAGGGTGAAGGAGAGCAGGTGGGGGAATCAAGACACCTTGCTTTTGCTGTTCAACGCGAGCTGTACCAAACAAAGACCTGACGCACACTTTCATTCACTTAGAATGGGCTCACATGGTTTTCAATTTGCTGAACTATACTCATATTTGATCTCTACAGTAAAAAAAGGTAATCATTATATGAGTATATGGTCCTTTTCATGGAGAGCACCAGCACATACAAGCATACAGATATTATATTCAAACACAATATGTTGAGTGCATGAACTTTGTAGAATGCTAACTGAACTGTGAGCAAAACGATTTCACTGAAGAGGAGAAAAACACATACCTGTAATGTTCCCCTGTCAGCCATTTTCTGAATGTCACTTCCTCCCCACAATGCACCAGCTGGTATGTAAAGACCATGATGGTTTGCAGCTTGTCTCAGTTTGTCTTCAACATGCTGTGCTGCCAGTGCTGTAGGGGAGCCTACCTACAAAGTATTGTGAAGAGTTCATTAGCACCATAAAATAAATCATGAACTTGTTACTCCCTAACAAACACACAGGAGTAGATTACAGACCAATTTTACTACATTTTGTGACACTTGTCCAGATTGTCACCACCCTAATAATTAATTATGTATATGATACATACTTTATGTGTAGGGCAGCGAACAGCATGAACATTTTGGCAGTAGGTGTTGTGGGATTGTGGGTACATAATTTGTGGGTGGGAGTTAAACCATATGTCACCAAATTAAATGTTCTTTGCAGTCAATAGTCTATTGGGGGAAGGATGATTGTCATTATTTTAAGTACGTACCAACTGATTAAAAACTGAAACACATTCTGTCAAGGTTTTGTAGCATAGCCCCATTCACCCTCATAACTTGGCCTTGCTGGAACTTCTTCTTTCAGGTAACATGCTACCATTCAATGGCAAGCCATCTTTTGAAAAATATAGGTGATCTACAGCCAACTTACATGGAACCTTTCAACACATGATTGAACCCTTCAAAATTTGATGGAAGCCTTCAACATATGACTGAACCTTCAACATGTGATTAAACAAACCCAAGGTTCAAAATTTGATGGAACCCTTAATCATATGATGGAACCTTGAACATATGAAGAAACCCTTTAACATATGGCTAAACCCTTTAACATACGATGGAACCCTTTAACAGATGACTAAATGATGACACACTTCAACATTTCATGGAATCGTTCAATATATGATTGAACTGTTCAACATATGATTGAATAATTCAACATATGACTAAAACCTTCAACATATTCTCAGATGAAGGGCCAATCTGAGGTACAAAGGCTTAGGTAGGGGATCTTCCCAAGTGTGTAGCTCCAACAGAATAAGTGAGAAAACAGTTCAGTTGATTTTATGATGATTTATTCTTGATACATCTTACTCTCCTCAAAACATGATTAAATAGGCTATGTACAAACTGATTCAAGTGCTCTTCATCTGAGGTCTGCCGCACAAGTGAGTAAAACTTGTAGCTTGGGACTGGCTGGTCTTGCGGAGATTGGAACACTACCAGCCTTAATGTAGTCCCCTGATTAGTCAAAAGTTGTGACGCACCAAATTAAGTAAATATTCAAGAGTGTCTTGATCTAAGTGACCAATGAGGAGGCTGTAGAAGGTGAAATTGGCCATGCCTTGAAAATATAGGAAACCATGTACACGTGGAACTAAGATGTGGAGGTTTGTCACATACACCGGTAATAAGTGACAGGAAACAAAAAGAGCCCTGGGAATCTAGGAAAAAGGAAGGAAGGGAGGGTTGCTTGTAAACAACAAAATGGAGTTCCTGTTGAAGGTCATCAAGGGTGTACCATAATAATGTATGACATTATGATGGAACACTTCAACATAGGATTGAGGCCTATGTAGGGACAGCGAGCACAGGAGATTGGGTAGGCATGCAGGTGAATTAAGGGGAAATATTTTGCCAAAGAAAGTCTTTTTCTTTAAATCAATATATTTATTCACAGAGAATAGTAGGTTATACAAAATAAAGCAATGCAGTAAGCCTTCTTTTTAAAATAGATTTCTCATGGATAAAATTTCACTTATTTGTTGTTTTGAGTAATTTGTTGTTTGAGTAATTTATTCACCAAAACTTTCATATATTCCAAAGATGCAACTTGTGTATGCTCTTATCGCTTTCCTTTTTGTGGAGATAAAGCAATTGCTGGATTTGTTTGGTTAAGACTTAATTAGTCATAATGACTAGATCTGTTTTTTTTCATGCAATATTTGAGCATTACAAATGCAATATTTCCTATCAGGTTAATGACTGTCAAAATAATGCATGTGGCAGAGTTTCTTTCTTGTTCTAAAATTTGTTCAAGTCCTCCATTTGAACCACCCCTCACAACAGGCTGGGATTATCATGAGAACATGCAACCATGGCTGGGAGGGGGTGGGGGAGAAGAAACATAAGAGTAAAGGAGATAAGAAAATATGAAATTTTTGCATACTTCATCCTAACTGCAGGTCTTGAATTTTGAGGTGTGCGAGTGCAATTGCACACCATCACTCACCTCAAAATCACTGTGAGGAGGGTGATTTTTGGCACTCCTAAATGAATAATGAGAGCTTACATAAATCTTTAGAAGTTCAAAAAAACAGCACACCTACCACACTCCTTAATTTCCTGAAGAGTGTGATTTGTAGCACACCTGGAAAATCTAAAACTCAAGGCCTGTAACTGGTTAGTTATTTAGTTAGATAGAGTTTAACGGCCCAGTTTCAAGTTGAGCCAGCCACAGCCTTTTTTCCAGTTGTGACTCACTGGCCTGCAACTGGATTTCTAACATTAAATTTAAACATCTATAAACCAAACTGCCTGCCTCTAATGTTTCTCCCGCTGAAAACTCACTCAAAATATAGTTGGCATAAAATCCAAGCAGTTTTCATTAATTCTGAAACCCTTGCTTACCATGTAATCAGCCCTTTCCAAGAACATTGGGCCATACTGTACTGATATGGATGGGTGAGCAACTTCAATGATGAGATCAGGATTTCTAGATAGGGAAGAATAAGAAAAACATCCCAGTTTCAGTAAAACTAGACCATTGCTTATTTGATTCATTTCAGGTTTAAATGATGCAACAAAGACCAATATGGCAATGCCTAAAACTTTCACTATATCATCGCTCTTATGCAGTGCTGTAATTGCGTCACTAGATTAGTGACTCGAGTCACCAGTTTTCAAACTTTTAAGTGACTTGAGTCGAGTCATTGACTCGAGTCACTGTACTATTTCAATGGGGAAATTACTCCTGAACTCTATCGAATCACTATCATTTTGAGAGGAAGAAACTCGAGTCATGACTTGTAACAACACTGCTCTTATGTAAATTTCCAACTTGCAAAGTTCCCCTCTGTATCATTATTACAAGGACTGTACTCCTTCGTAGGACAACAAACTTCCATTTCTTTTTCGAATTTTGAAATGGAATGAGTTCAGTCTAATACATACCATGACAATGTCTTGAACTAATTTTGCAAGATTGTGATCACATGGATGCATTCCTGTTGTGTTAGACCTTACATATGTGATGTTACAATAACAGAAGAATACTCTTGTTTGGAGGAATGACAAACCCATCACCAATCAATGCAAACAGCTGATTGGTCAAATGATGAGATGGTCTTCTACACACATGGAACAGAATTCTACTGCATGCTGCTACTGCTCCATATATGTTCTCCAAATATTCAGTCGCCCCAACACCTGCTTCATTGTTATTCCTCCTAAATGACGTAAGCATGCCATCAATGCATACAGTCTATTTGGGTGAAAATTCAGACATATTTCAGAGATTAAAGTTAACATAAATTTTAGAATACAATGCCTTTGTTCAGCCTACATGTGAATAAGAAAAGTACAAGAGTGCCATCAGTAAGTTCTGCAATTTGGACAAAAATACAATTCAGAGTAAAGTTATGACTAATATTTTGTAAGTTTCAAGTTATCCACCAACTTTTTTCAGGCTCCAGCATTTTCTGGTGAATCAACTACCATGACTTGTCTTTATGACTTTCTAAAGACCCCAAAAAGCATTTCATAATCATCCTCTCAACATCTTTCATAATATTTGGGGTGGAGAGAGCAATAAATTTTGATATTTTGAGGGAGAATACGTTTTGCCATTACAGTACACATGAGAATGGAACCAAGCCAGTTCATGAAAATTTTTATATATTTCATGACTTTCTACGACTTAACACACAAGTGAATGTCAAAACTTTTCCATGCCTTTAATTTCATTACTTTTAGCAATTTCCACAACTACCGGAACTTTGTTCCTTGCCCTTATTATTTCTGGGCATGAAATAAGGAACATTAACAGAGAGAGACAGAACATACTGCCCAGTCTCTCCATGAAGCACCAATACTCTACCTGCCAAGAGAATTACCTCGTAGCAAACTGTGCAAGGTCATCAAGTACAAAATTGGCTGGGATCTTTCCTTTCAAGTTGTCCAGAGTTCGATTCCAAACAAAAGCAATCTCATAGTCTTCATGTTCTTTGACAGCATCATACAAGTACTGACCTGCAGAATTTAAAATAAAACAAAAATTCCTTTAAGTTTACAAACACATTCCTTTAGTGACATACAAGTGTGGTTGAATGTAACAAAGATTTTCAATTGAGCACATACAGGGCAATTTACCAACCCATGTCTTTGACAGCTTTGGATGAATCTTTGTAAAGAAGAACACCCTTTCCTCTTTTAATGGATGGCATTCTAAAATATCTGCAATGATACCTTGGGTTACAGTGCTTGTTCTATAGAAACTACCATAGAACAGACTGCGTTTTGAATTACCTGTAACGATCAACTTGATAATGAGAACAGTCTACCAAGTATCAGCCAAGTAGAAAATTTGTGGACATATACTGTAAACTTGTGGACATATACTGTAAATTTGTGGACAGGTACTATAAATTTGTGGACAGGTACTATTAATTTGTATCAGCCAAGTAGTAAATTTGTGGACATATACTGTAAATTTGTGGACACTTACTATAAATTTGTGCATATGCACTGTACTGTAAATTTGTGCAGATGTACTGTAATTTTCTGGGCATGTACTGAGCGAGGCAAAATGGAGAACGAAGATATAGGGTGTATGGAACCCTCTGCTGGTAGGGTTTCCAAAATGGTTTACATAAGGTACTAGGAGGTAGGTGAGGACTAGAACAGACTGTACATTTGCAGACATATGCCATAAATTTGTGAACATATACCGTACTGCACACTTTCCCCTGCTCTGGTAATAAATACTGTACATTCTTGAAACCAGAATGCAAAAATGCATTGAGGTTTCGATGATACTGTAATGGCGGGCTAAGAGCCCTTGTTACTTTGTTATTTTAAGTTATGCTTGTTACATACTACTTGCAAGTTGTCACAGCCTGTATGTCAGCTATTGTTTGTCAGTCTGTGCAGGCCAGTTTTACCCTGGGAGTGGGTTGTTTTCATACCAAAATTTGTTTGTCAAGGGGATTAAGTTATTGTGGTAATTGGGCTATTTTTCTATCCCTGTCAGTCATGGTCACCCTTTATTCAACTCACGTGTACTGTACTGGCCATGTGTTAGCGTAAGCCCCAGATTAATGCTCCTTGCATCACAGGGCTTGAATTGGCACACTAATTGGATGTATTGTGTACTTGTCTGGGTGTCTCTGGCCCAGACATTAAGCAGTATTGTTGAGGTTTATTTTTTAAGGGGAAGTCATAAACAACTCGGGGAGAAAGCCACTTAGCTGGTGTCTAGTAAAGACGTGTTTAAGGAGAAACAAAGAGGAAAATTCTAAAGTTGGACGGCAGGCTTCATGCCCTGAAGCTGCCAACTTTTATCTCCATCCGGCAGATTTTAAGTTTCCGAGGAGTTTTCACCATGTTTTCTAAGGAATAGCCTTCATTATTTTTTTTGTGTAATAAAGTTTTTAACAATATACAGACCAACCGTATATCACTCTCTGGAGTCATTTTTCCGGCGTTCCTGTTTCTGGCCGATCAAAATACATCACCTCAGGCCAAGATCCCCACCCTGCTGGCCTCACGCTACCCATCCTTGAAGCAACCCTCCATATTCTTTACAATACATAAATGTTCCGTTTCAAAGAGTGCCACTATGCACCATTATCTTCTCATTCAAATGTTATACTAGAATGTTCAAAAAATAATTTTGTCATTCCAGATGACCTTTTGACCTCTGTAAAAGCCAAACATAGCTAGACAGAAAAACAACAGACAGACAGATGGACAAAAAAGCTATCTTGAAAGATCATATTTAAAAAGGTTTCCAGACTTTGACCCCTGGAGGCCCCAGTTGACCTTTCATCTCTGCCAAAAACAATGACCATCTTCTGACCATAATGTATCCACATACACAAATATGAAATCTATCTGAGTTTCCTATCATGAGATATCGCATAAACAGGATTTTCAGACTTTGACCAGCGGTGACCCCAGATGACCGTTGACCTACACCAACAACATTAGGTACCATGTCATGACCATAACACATCCACATACCAAATATGAAATCTATCCAAGTTTCATATCTTGAAATATGGCATGAACAAGATTTTCAGACTTTGACCCCCGGTGACCCCAGATGACCTTTGACCTCTGCCAAAAAAATGGGGACCATCTATTGACTATAATGCATCCACATACCACATATGAAATCTATCCAAGTTTCCTATCTTGAGATATCATGTTAACGAGATTTTCTAACTTTGACCCATGGAGACCCCAGCTGACCTTTGACCTGTGCCCAAAACAATAGATTTCTAATACACCTTATGTCAAAATTGAACATTTCAAAAAGATGTCGCTTGAAAACTGCATCCTGGGAAGGAAATTCCATACACAGAGGCGAATTGTTACCATTGGGAAGCCTATTGGTCATAATTATGTATTGGAACAGTAACAGAATGATCTGTCCCACAATGCACTATTCAAGTTAGATGGCATACTGTAAGGTCTATGCCTACCGATAAATTTACAGTGACTGGTCAGACAGTAGGCCTATTACAACAGTCATCAGTCAAAATATTTCAATAGCCTAACGTATAAATATACAACTCTGAAACAGAAAAGCAGGCCAAATGCAGTGCCTGATGTGACAGTCAGCCATGACAGTAGATTCCATCCATCACAGCTGTAACATCTTTACAGATGTTAAAATCCCCCACCCCACCCTTTGCAATGGCAGGGGATTTGAAGTCATCTAGGAAGTATGCAGCTACTGGTGCAAGGGCTGAGAGGGTGCTCGGATTAATCAAAAGGAATTTCAGTAGGTTTGGTTAAAGACATCATTCTTAATTTGTATTTAAGCAGTTTATAAGTCCCCCTCTTGACTATGCTCCACAAGTTTGGAGTCCATTCTGTAAAAGAATAAATTTCTTTCAGAACAAATGCAGATGAGGGCTTACCACCCTGGAGTTTAAAAGGAGTTGAGAAGGAGTTCAGAAGGATTGGAACTTGGGATTCAGGTTTTCAAATTCTTTCTGATATGAATCCTCTTTTGTCTTGTTAAAGATTCAGAGGAATTCTCAAGTTCATGGCTACTGTGAAAAGCTTACAAAATATTTCACAAAGCTTGATATTAGTTTCAGTATCTCCCATAGAGTGGGTTGATACGCACTGTTTAACAAGGTGTTTCTTTATTGGCTGTTGCCATTGCATTGTATCAATTATATTCTTTGTTCCGGTTAGGGATTAGTTTAAGGATTAGGGTTACGTTAGCCAGTTAGGAAAACTCTGGTTAAACAGTGCGCATCACCCCCATAGAGTTTCATTGGGCAGAATAGTCTGCCAGAGCGGGTTGTAAATTCCCCATGTGCACAATGATTTAAAGCTAATACTGGCAAGTTCCCTCACGACTGTGGCAGACTATAATTAAACTAATTTCAATAGTCACTGAGTCACTGGTTTAATTGCTTGTTTTCAGGGTTTGGACTATAGGGCATCTTATGGAGCCTTAGCACTCCTTTATCTTGTTGTGTTGTGTTGTGTTGTGTTGTGTTGTGTTGTGTTGTGTTAATTGACACCACCCTTAACAGTTAGGCCATCTCGTTTTTTTTTTCCTCTCACAACACAGTCCTTGCTGGTGCACTTAACAACTGTAGTCACTATCCAGGACGCCCACAGAACATCACGTCTTGTGTCCCCAAATAACAAAATATTCTCACCAAACTTCACACAGATGATATCTGGCACCGCATTTACCTTTCCACAAAAGATCAAGATGTTCACAAAATCTCATCAAAGATTGGCCGAATTTTCACTGCCAATTTTGACCATAACAGTAAGTCAAAGCGTCATGTTTTCAAGCTCTCGACAACTGTTCTCAGTAGAGGTCAAAGGTCACGAGCAGTATACTTGGTGAGACAGGATGCTCCTTCTGCGTAGCTGTCTTCATAATAGGCCCTACCATCTTTCATTTCAGTAACAATATACGAAGTGTATATTATTCCGAATTCACGGCTGTGTTGTGAGGGTATCCAGTTGAAACGTCCCCACACCAAAACGTCCCAGCTTTTTTGCAACCAAAACGTCCTTGCTTTTTACCACAATGTCCTCATGATATTATATATGGTATACCAAAACGTCCTCGCATGAAGAGTTGGTATGTCCAATTGAAAATTGCACGTCAGTAACGTAAGATGGAAACGTGAGAGATGCATTAGAAATAGGAATATAGATGAAAGGATGGTTTTAGGAAGTCTTTTCAATTGTGACGAGTGCTTCGATAAATTAAATTGTAATTGAACCGTGTTTAGAAACTGAGAATCGAGATGAGTCTATTGTTATTGGATGATTACATGCACTGAGAAAATAGGCTATAGCAAAGGTTGGATAACTGACGTACCTTTTGATGAGACTTCTGTTCTCTTATTTAAACTAGAAAGCCAACAGGCTTAGTGATTCCTTGCCGTATGATACATCATAGCAAACATTGAAACAAACATGACATGCATGAGATCCCATACAATTATCCTACTTAATTGAGATATAATACTAGTAAGGTTAAAACTTTTTGACCTCATATGACCCAAAATGGCCTTTTGACCCCTTAAAAACAATAGTGATCACCTTACCAACATGAGCAATTCAAAATTAAGCTTAGTACAGTATGAGTATGGAAGTACTACCTCCATGGTATGAGATCCCTCACAGTTGTCCCCCTAAAAATATTATGTCTACAAAGTTTGATCTGTCACCTCAAACCTTTGATCTCCACACACAAGAGGAATTTCTCACACAGCTTTAATATTCCAGAAAACTGTCTCATATTACTTGATAAAGCGGTATTTTGAAACCATTTTTATCAAAAGTTTGGTCAATGGGGACTCTCCATTCTGAAGTCTCTATGTTCCGATGCCTATATGTTTCGAAAAGTCTGCATTGAGGTTAGTGTTTAAACAAGCCCTCATCGACACACTCTCCTACAAGCATTGGATCAAATACTGTGTTCTCACATACCCCGCGCTCGAGGTAACACTGTGTTACCTCATGCTCGAGTAACATGGGTTAACGCGGGGTCGTGTTTAAATTTCGATCCACCTCAAATCGCAGGGTTAAGCAGTTTTAAACATCGAGTTTGTTTTAATCAAGCAAGGTCACAGGTATTTATGGCACTGATGACAGGTATTTTCTTAAATTTTGCTGTAATCGGTGTGTGAAATATTTGGCCTCGTTACTATGGTAACACTATCCAATCAACGAAACACTGGGAACGTGAGAACACAGACTGGAAAACACAGGGTTAGCCTGAAGAAAATATGAAGATAACATTAAATTTAGTATCAAAGATTGTTAAAAGTTACAGACAAACCTTGTGCCACTGTCCTCATAAGGACATGGAAGTGGGAACTAGATAATTAAATACACCACGGGTAATTAGTTTTATAAAAAGAACTAAATAACTGATCATTTGGATCAAATACCCCTGAGCATGCTTGAACTGAGATTGCCTAATTGAATGAATCAAATTGTAACTGACCCACCAGAGTCTGTGAAAATGGCTGGTCACTGTTATCTTTAATACCTAATTCATCACATTTGACTGCCAAAGTGTCCTGAGGGGTTTTCTCATTGAATCGTACAGCTCAATGGCTTTAACCATTTCCTACCTGTCTGGAGATAGTGTCTTACACTTATTTAGCCCTCTCAGTAAGGCTTGTTTTTCAGAAAGTACTGTAGTTCAGGTAATCAAAACTAGCATAATAGTATCTACTCTGTATCAAACAAAGGACACTTGACTTGTACTCTGTTATGTGGTGTTCCTACAAGCAGACAATTTAAGGCAAATTACAAATCTTGTTAATTTCTGGATTATTAGGGTTCCTATTTTTTGTTAATTTTCAAGGATATCATAGGCATTGTGAAGGGCATTACACCAAAAGGCAAATACAAAAGGACCATCACTTATAGCCAAGGGTACACCTTTCTGTTGAGATGTCTCTACTGTATGTTCCAATTTATGGATGACCGTTAGGATTAGGGCTTGTTGTAACACTAACCTCAATGCAGTCAGCTTTTTGGATCATAGAGACATCATTATATAGAGAGCTATCCTCAGTACCCAAAATTTTGATTTAAAGGACTTTTAATTTGCCTTTTGTCTACTTATACTGTACGGACAGCATAACATACGGTACAAGTTTTCCTTGTTTGATACAACATTATGCTTGCTCTTATAACCTGAACTACCATTAAACGACAGCAGCAATGCAAAATAAAATCTTAATACTTTTGAAAAGTGTCATAAAGGGTAATCTTCAAGCAATGGTTCTATGCATTAAGCTTAATGGTACACCTTTTTTTGTGGGGGGGGGGGGGGAGGGGGGATAGTGACATGGATAAAAATGAAATGTGAGACAAGAACTCCCACTCGATGATGATATTTGACAAAACTATATAATCCTTCACACAGGGGTTACTTTTTTGGTGCGGTTATCCAGATATATGCAGAGATGAGGCAAGTAGTATGCTCATACATTTTATGCTATCAAAGATTTAAAACAAATTCTAGAATGAAACTAAGTGACAAATAATCACTGTAGAGCATGTATTGAAACTGTAAAGCAGAAACACCAATCTAGACAGACACCAATGTTTAAAGTTGTGTTCAACAAAATTCCTTATACAAACACAGTATTTGTTCAATTCCACCAGCTTCTATGTAAAGGACACTAATTTCTGAAGGGTGTCAATCTACAGTATTTCTTAGATGACTTTCAGTTTAGAAACTTGATCAGTGTACATGAACTTCTCCATCTCCAGACAAGGGCTAGGCAAACAACTTTTATTTGTGGTCAGATGAGACAAGATAGTGTGGACAGTTATTTTATGCTGGATTTAGCAGAGGTGTGACTTTCATGGAGGTCTGACATTTTGACCACAAATAGAGTACTGAATGCCTGCAGGGAATGGCAGGAAACAGGAGTATATACAAACAATGGGCTGTCATGGTTATGTACTGAGATAAAAATAAGCTTTCTTCAGAGGGTTTATAAGAGTCAATTAACACAACTTATACAGTAAAAAGCTTAAGTCAATTGAGTTGTATGTTTGTATGAGGTAATCCTTCAGGACACTGTGGGGATAACTGGCAGTCAACTGTGAAAAATTGGGCCAGATAACTGTGACCAAATGGCAAAGAATGGGTCAGTCACAATTTGATTCACTCTATTAGGCAATGACAGTTCATGTGCGCTGAAGGGTATTTGATACCAAATGATCAGTGTAAATTAGGTTCTTTTTTGTAAAACTAATTAACTGTGGTATATCTAATTGATCAATTCCCACTTCCAATTAATGCATACTTGCATGCACATGTCCTCATGAGGACAGTAGGCACAAGGTTTGTCAAATATTAACACTTTTTGCCACTAAATTTAATGTTTTCTTCAGGTTTTCTTTAAGGTTATTGAAAAAGCAATGTAAGTATGTTATAAATGAGATTCTTGTGCATCACACAGAGTACTCTCTGTTCAAAGTTTATACTTATGAAGTTCCACATCAGTCATCTACTTAGTGTGCATAGAAGCATCTTCTAATATTTTCAGACTATGTCCCTAAATGACCCTTATACAGACTGTTTAAATTCACATGTTCCACATCAGTTTCATGAAAATCTATTTACTTGTGGCTGCAAAATCAGCATACCCATGAGCATTGAAGCATGTAGGCCAGCCTGATGAACAGATTTTGCCTTTTAAGATTGTATATTTTGCTCTGCCCACTTTTTCATGTATTAATACTTGGAACTTAATGTAATAACAGGGCACAATTTCATGCCAGAATCAACATACTGTACAGTAACTACTGTACCATGTGATGTGCCTTTTTGTGCACCTTAGACCTTCTTCCTACGAGTTTGCTTCAGTACTTTACAAATACATTTTCAAAATTACCTCACTAAAGAATTTACATAGTGAAGTTAATAAACTGTTCCAAAAAAATTATATACCCTATGCCTATTACATTACCCATGCCAAATTATTCTTACCCTTTCACCCTAACCGTTCATGGACATTAACTTCAATGGTTATATACTCTTTTGAGATGTAGTGTTTGCAAGGTTTAGATGTTTTGAACTCTGATGACCCCAAATGACCTTTGACATCCAATAAAAACAATAGGGGTCATCTACTCAATATGGACAATCCACTTAGTAAATATGAGATCCCTGGCAGTTACCTTTCTTGACATATGGTGTTTACAAGTTTTTGAGCTTTTCATCTCTGATGACCCCATATGACCTTTGACCTCCACCAAAAATAATAGGGATCATCTACTTAATATGGGTAATCCACCTGCTATGTATGAGATCCCTCACATTTACCCTTCTTGAGATATAGTGTTTACAAGGTTTTGACCTTTTTCCCTCTGGTGACCCCAAATGACCTTTGACCTCCATCAAAAACAATAGGGACCATCTACTCAATATGGACAATCAACATGGTAAGTATGAGATTGCTCACATTTTTCCTTCTGGAGATATCGTGTTTACAAGCAATTTCCAAGGTATTTACATTTTGACCTCTTGTGACCCCAAATGACATTTGACCGCTACCAAAAAAAATAGGGACCATCTACTCAATGTGGACAATCTACATGCCAAGTTTGAGATCCCTGGGTGTTACCCTTCTTGAGATATCATGTTTACAAGCAGGCGTCACACACACACATACATACACACACACACACACGACATCACCATCGCATAGATTCCTTGCCTGCCTTCGGCAAGGAATCAAAAAAGAACATTTTGATGCATAGGTTTCATGTGAAATAAATATTTAGCCTATGATCAATGGCATGCAACAGGTAGGCTATAGCCTAGGCCTAAGCAATCTTTTTTGTTTTCCATGTTATGAACATATCACAATACATACTGTAATATACGTTCAAGTTTTTACCGAAGTTACAAAAAAACAACTTAATGGTTTCAAAACTCAGATCATTTTACAACATACAACAGCGACGTTTTGACGCGGGGAAATTTTGACCTGAGGACGTTTTGACCAACGGCAGGGACATTTTGTTCTGCGGACGTTTCGACTGGTTAGGTAAGCCTTGTGAGAGGAATGAACACACTACGCAGCCATGTTCGAGGGCTACCCACACTGGAAAGTACATTTGCAATACACCAAAGAATCATGCCAAGGTAGAGGTTTTTGGAATTATACGCCACACCAATTGTTGCAATTGTATGTCAACTGTTGTAATTTTCCCTGTCGCAGCCTGGTATGCCCTACGCCCACACAGGAAAGTACATTTGCCATACGCCAAAGAATCACGCCAAGGTGGAGGTGTTTGGATGTTATACGCCACACCAATTGTTGCAATTGTATGCCAACTGTTGTAATTTTCTCTGTAGCAGCTGGGTATGCTCTACGCCACATTTGTTGGCAGAGGCCTAGGCCTAAATTTCTGTAGGCCAAAGATCTTTCTGTGAAAGGCCCTAATTTCCAGTATGGAGGGCTACTTGGCTACTCTAATTTCTAAAGCAGGGTGGAGGAGGCCCATGTTTAGGCTAAGTAGGGTAGCCTACAGCTTTACTTCAGTAGGCTAGAGCTCAATACGGCCAGAATTGGTCAGACATAACTACGCTGGAGCAAAGCCCAACGTCGCCAGGTCTCAAGCAGGGGTGGCGCCAGGATTTGCCCGACAGGGGGACCAGCATTTCAAGGCCCCGACAAAGGTGGTGACTTAGTCCTGGTGGGACGTGACTCGGCAGAATTTGAGGCGCACGCCGAAATTTTGGACTCTCTTTTTAACAAATACTGAAAAATCTGGAGTTTATTTTGAATAAAAAAAATTAAAATTTTTGAAACAATTTTGACTTTTGGAAGGACCATAAAAAAGTTGGGGTGTTTATTGAAGAATCTATCCTTCATATGGGCAAACTCAAAAACCTTTTGTGTGCGACAGCTGAAATTCTGTTGAGGTTTTGCATGTAACCGTACTAAGTTTACGCACTAAGGTCTCAAGACGACACTAGAACTTTGCCCAAAAAGTTTTTCCCTTTTTAACAAAGATTTGAAGATTAGGAGCTCATTATATTGCAGAAATTTTGGGATTTAATATAAGACAATTTGTTTTTTGCAAGGTTAATATGAAAAATTTGGGCTCTGTATTAAGTGATATGCCTTTCAAGAGCAAAATTAGGTAGAATGTCGGGGTGATTTAAAAAGTTGGTTTTAAGTGTTGTACTGAGTATCCATCGATATAGTATAAAATTTTGTCACTTTGAACAATCTGAAGCTTGGGGAAAAATTGTAATTTTATGACAGACCTTTTTAGTTTTTACAAGAAAAGAAAGAAGGGGGTGATCTGTAGTTTTGTTGGGGTTACTGAATATCATCAGGCAGATTAAGGCCCTCGGACCATATTCGAAAATTTTCGCGGAAAAGTTTGGCTTCCCATATATTTGAAGTTTTATATCTTATATATATATATTGAAATATATAGGCGTACGCGAGCGTTTCAGTTTGGGAGCGGGCAGAATTTGTCCCGAAAAATGTAACCCTGTCCGAAAGAGCACACAGATTTTTTTTGAAAAATTGAGAACCACCAGACAGCATTTCCCGGGCTGGTAAGGTAATTAGAAACAAAGTAGTCATTAATTTGAGCTTTCTTTCACAATTAAAATTTCACTTTATAATACTGTCCCAAAACAAAGAATAATATGCCAGCATGCATTGTTTCAGTAAGTAATCTGTTCAGCCAAAATATCTAAGCGGAGGGCAACCACCAGTTGGCGCGGAACGTACAGAAAATTGTTAAAAAAATCTAGTCCCTCAGACTGTCAAACAGCCAGAAATGGCATTTCCCAGACTTGTAACTAGAAATAAAGCCATGGTTATTTTGAGCTTTTCTTTGCAATGAATGTGTAAATTCAACAGAATAAAGGTCCACCTTGCTATAAGTGGATCAGAATATTCCCAGACTAAGGTCTTAAGACGAGACTAGAACTTTGCCAAAAAAGTTTTTCCCTTTTTTAACGAAGATTTGAAGATAAGGAGGTTATTATATTGAAGAAATTTTGGGATTTAATATAAGAAAATTTATTTTTTGCAAGGTTAATAAGTAAAATTTGGGTTCTTTATTAAGTGATATGCCTTTAAAGAGCAAAATTAGGTAAAATGTCGAGGTGATTTAAAAAGTTGGTTTAAAGTGCTGTACTGAGTATCCATTGATATAGGAAAATTTTGTCACTTTGAACAATCTGAAGCTTGGAGAAAAATTGTAATTTTATGACAGACCTTTTCATAAGAAAAATCAAGAAGGGGGTGATCTGTAGTTTTGTTGGGGTTACTGAATATCATCAGGCAGATTAAGGCCCTCGGACCATATTCGAAAATTTTCCTGCGGAAAAGTTTGGCTTCCCATATATTTGAAGTTTTATATCTTATATATATATATCGAAATATATAGGCGTACGAGAGCGTTTCGGTTTGGGAGCGGGCAGAATTTGTCCCGAAAAATGTAATCCTGTCCGAAAGAGCACACAGATTTTTTTCAAAAATTGAGAACCACCAGACAGCAGGAAAAGGCATTTCCCGGGCTGGTACGGTAATTAGAAACAAAGTAGTCATTAATTTGAGCTTTCTTTCACAATTAAAATTTCATTTTTTAATACTGTCCCAAAATGGAATAATATGCCAGCATGCATTGTTTCAGTAAGTAATCCGTTTGGCCAAAATATCTAAGCGGAGGGCAACCACCAGTTGGGGTGGAACGTACAGAAAATTGTTAAAAAAATCTAGTCCCTCAGACTGTCAAACAGCCGGAAATGGCATTTCCCAGACTTGTAACTAGAAATGAAGCCATCATTATTTTGAACTTTCCTTTGATATGAATGTTTAAATTCAACAGAAAAAAGGTCCACCTTGCTATAAGTGGATCAGAAAATTCCCAGATAAAAGGTACTGCTACAATTAGACTGTCCTTTTCCGGGGGAGGGGGGAACTGTACAACGGAATTGAAATCAAACTAATGTGTTTGACTCTACTAGGAATCTTCGTTGTATTCAGTTGCAAGATCCAAGTTGAAATTTTCTATGTGACTGCTGTCACTGTCCTAACCCCAGACCATAAATGATTTTACTTCCAACGTATTTGATAATATGTCACGTTACAAGGTGGTTTTAAACGAATTTTCAGTCAGACTTATGGGGAGACATTCTCACACTACTGTTTATCATTATGTGTAGCTCAAAACATCCTGGCCGATTCTCATTACCATTGCTAGAATCCAGCTGTCGGGGCAGGCCAGATGGCAGATCATTGGGCACTGCATGCACCTGGACAACCTCTCATCTGTTTTTTGTCAGGAAAATTCGGAATTGTGAGTTTCCTTGAAGAGTATGGTCTTCTGGTGAGCAAAACCAAGAAGACGGTCCGGACTACTGACGTTGATAAGACCCGCATATTTTAGCAGTTTAATGTGGGCATTCAGATGAAGGTTCCCGACGAAATTGGGTTTTTTCAACAAGAGGGGGAAGGGCAGCCTTCCTGGACGGGGGCATGACCTTGAAGATTGAAGATAGGATGAGGGATAACAGAGCTTATAAGAAGTGATTAAAACAGATTCAGATAGGCATTAAAATACCATTACAAAAGAATTATATAGTTCACAAAAAGAAAAAAAAGTTCATGATTATCCTTCCAGTATCTTTGGTCCTTTACCTTCATTTTAGGCCTCACCGAAGGAAATTGCCGTCAGTTACACGACGGAGAGGAGATAGGTCAAGGTACATGAAATGAGGTTTAACCGAGCAAAGAAGAAGTGATTGAAAATAGTAATGCGTATTAAAAATAGCATTTCAAGACAAAATGTAATTTCAGTCCTTGTAGGCAGGGGTAGCGCTGAGCTCCAAATTTAGTGGGTCCCAGCCTTGGTTTTTGGACCCCTTAAAAGTATGAAACATTAAATTTAAGGGGTCCACCAGGAATTTTAAAGGGTCCAATGCTCCCGCCATCTATACTTTTCCTCAAGTTCAACCCTATTTTCCCCTGTAGGTACTTGAGTTAAATACTACAATGTTTAGGTGCTGAAAGTTTAGTCCATAGTGTTAAGTAAGAGTGGATACAATGATCTCAGAGAAAAAATATGTGACATCAATGCTTCTGTTTGCTTTCCTGGTAATACTGTAGAGTGAAGGGTGCTGATTCCACAAATTTCATCATTTTTTTTAGTATCGACCGATTATACTATAATAGGTAATACCCGATGCCGATTACCTGTAACAGATTATTAAAAAGAGGGAAATCACGTTTGTCACTTTAGTACGCGCCCGTCCTTGCTTCGTGCATATCGTATTACCATAACCAGTTCAGGATGGAAAATACTGGGAATAGTTCCGTTCGTTTCGAACGGGATATCATTTTTGTAGGCGAAATAGTTGCACTTCAAAATTGGAGATACAAATCATCCCTTAATACAGTACATTTGTTTGCAGTCCATGTCACATGCCCTTTGATAATTTAGTTCAAAGGCCAACACCATGCTCTGTCTAGTTTTCATCCCCCAATCATGTCGGCACATTGCATTCTTTTACTGTACTGGGTTGTAGTTGTGTTAATATACTGTACAGTAGCTACTCTCCCGCTTTAACGCACCCCATGTTAAGCAATTATGATAATCTCAGCAGTTCCGGGCACCCGTATAACGTATCTTATGGTTTCTTTCCGATATAAATATCCCCGGATATTTTTAGCAGTTCTCGTCCAAAAATTACTGTACGTCTTGTTGAAAAAGAATCTGCAACTGAAATGCACGGAAGTCTGATCCCCGAAAAATCCACGCACGCAGAGATTTGTGATGCCGTTTCTAGGTGAATTTAGCACGGGGCTTGTCCGGCTTTGCTCGCCGGCCGGCATTACAAGCGCGATCGTCGTATATAACACAAACTCAACGTAAAAACTTGTCTCGAGACCGAGTATTTTCACACACTAAATCACACAGGCGAAGGCGCGAGTTGTGATTGGCTGCCTAGAATTTACGCAATTTAACCAATCACGATGCCGGGGCTTATTTAAATTTTGCAATGGATCTTTTGCATATGATGTCACCCAGCAAAACAGGATGCCTTATTTGGCGGTAAAAACGTAAGTCTAGTGCATGCATGGGCTAAGAAGTTTGCTGCAAGAGACCACGTGCATTACTGTTTTCGTTTGCAATGACGTCATATGATAACATTGCTTAAGTCCTGTATTACGGAAGGAATGCTGGGAATGACTTAATTTATGCAAGATAATAACCGGCAAACTACACAAGATTCTAGTTGATTAGTGTACAAAACGTGCACAGATATGTATGCAAAGCTTGGGGATTTGAAAAATCGGCGAAACACTGCAGCTAGCTAGATAGTCTGTACTATGTGTTTTGTGCAGAACAGTATGTACAGCACCTTCCGCGGCTCCTTCTGCGTGACAGCAAGGAATATACCTTGAGTGCTCTTCTAAATTGAATTTCATTCATTTAATACTACCGCGTTGTGGCGGAAAATATCAAACGATCATTCCCATTGCAGGGGTAGGGATCGTTCTTCGATTTGAGTACATTTTCGTCTGTCACGGAAAGTGTTTACAACACGTGGTCAGTCATTTCGTTAAAGTACGTTAGTTTTGTACAGGGATCTCAGGCGATAAACCACACAGTTAAGTCAATGTGTTTTCTGAGAGAGCGTTCGTTCGAACGGGGCACTGTGAATGAAGCAATAAGCCCCGCCCCTTCACAGCGCAACAAGCGATATTTTTTGCAGGTTGCCTTCCATATAGTATAACATCAAAACAGTTCCGAATCAGGTTACGCTGGGGTCATAGTGTTTGGTTCTGACTGTCGGTGAACTCCGTGCTGATATGGGGCATAAGGCCATGTATATATATGTGCACACTGCCCAGTGTATTTATGTGTTTTTCTAGGGATATCGGGGAGCCAAACCGTCTTTAGTAAAAGATTGAATTGAAGCCAGAACTTTCAAAAAGGAAGCCTCGTGCATTAGCCCATAGAATTTTTCGTAACAGGGAATATCCATGCTGGCTGAGGCAAATTTCTTTGCGTCCAAGCTTACTTCTCGGGACACGCGGGAAGAAGCCTAATTTATGAACTGCGCGTCCAGAGACAGAACCTTGCGTCTATGACGCGCAGACGCACTAAAACGCGAACCCTGCTTGTAGGTCTAGGCTGTTTTCCTTTTTTTTATTATTTTATTATTTTTAGGCCTCCCCGACGAAATGGCCTACCTTCCCCGGCGAGGGGGCCATGGCTCCCCGACCCCCCCGACCCCCCGCTGGCGTCACCCCTGGTCTCAAGTTTGGCCAAACAGTAACGTAGCTTTGCGTAGGCTAGTTCAAGTCGGCCTAGCATAGGACGCAGGCCTAACGTTAGGCCTTACGCCTAACTAACAACAATTAGCATAGGCTACTACTATAGTAGTAGGCCTAGGACTAGGGGTGCGTTTGGGTATTGTCGGACAGTTGACGGTTTTATCTCTGTAGCTTCCAACACACTTGCACTACACTAATGCTAACCTGATACATCGACAGGCAAAACTGTACTAATGTGCCCCAGATATGTATTGGATCTACGCATATGTACAGAGAACTAACACAGCACTTAGAAAATGTTACGTGTGTGTTGGGTATTGTCAGACACTATCGGGTGTTCTCGGACGCTTTACTATTTCAATGATATTATTACTAAATATCAGAAAATACACATCAAATGATAGAGAAATTATCCATTTAATCTTTGTTAAATGTCCCAACATAAAATTTTGTCTGAAAAAATTGAGTTAAGTTTTCTTAAGAACCATTTCATATTGTCACTCTTTTCCACTACGCATAAACACATAGGCATACGTATGCGTACATATTAGTGTGGACATGTATGTAGGTTTGTGTACTGTCCGAAAACACCCAACAGAGACAGCACTAGTTGAACTGTGCTGTAAAACCATGTGAAGGCATATAGCACAGTATTGTGCTTGCTAACTTTTTAACGAAACTTGTGGCAATCAAAAAAACCATATTTCTCACAACATGAATTTTTCTACAAATATTTACAGCCTGGCATGAAAATTTCCAAGGTCTTGCACACTTGGAAATTTGCCAAGGAATTTTCAAACTGAAATTTATTGCTGCAATTAGGTTCCATTTTCTTGAAAATGCGAAGGCTTCATGTGCTACAGATGCGACTGTGCAGACTGCATACAGATATCTATGAAACAACTGTGTGGTGTGAAAAATCAATCAAACTATCGTTAGTCAGTGACTTAATTTATATACCACTGTCCGAGAACACCCGACGTCCGAGAATACCCAAAGTGACCCCTAGGCCTAACTGATTCCTGTCTGTTACTCTTATTACTGTTACACTGCCTACAGCTAACTTAGGCTAGGCCTAATCAATAATCGGGGGTTAACATTTTTACGACTGGTGGACTTTAGGAGAAGGCTTTTCTCTTCTTTCTTTTACCTAAATGCCCAAATCCAACGATACCAATCCTCGTTTTCTTTTTGCTCTCTGCCATATTACAGCACAGTTGGCATAGCCAGTAACAGGTAGTTTTAACGAGTGAAATCAAGTGCAACCGCATCCAAACGAGCCAATAGTAAAAGTTAACACTAACACTACAGTAAAAGCATACGTATAGCCATGCAAATCTCGCGGTGTAAAAATCTCAGGTGACATCATGACGTCATTCAGAACTAACACATGTGACAGGTCAGCAGGTGTATCACATGGTACGAAATTTGCAAATTTTGCATATTAATATATTTTCCACCCAGCAGCACAAAGAAATCCACAAGGAAGACATATTTAATGGGTGTAAATTGCAATGATCTCTCCTATCTTTTAACATTTGTCCCAGAATACAGCAAATTTCTGGTGGAAAACATTGTTTGACCCCTTTTGAACTACTTGGTGCAAGAAATACGTGGAAATCGAAGGTATTTTGCCCGCAGTGGATTTTGTCTCCGTACAGACGACAATCGTAAGTGACGTCTCCGTGCATGGTTAGGCCAATCCCGTAACATGCAAAAGTAGACAACATATGTGTATGGGGGCAACTGGTAGGCTAGGAGTAGTTACCTTACACAGACTGAACTGTCATTGTATCAACAATGGACAACTGCAGACTGTGAATGTTGAAATACAATGTTTCAACATCATTCAAAACAGAGAAACAGTCCATTTGACTTAGCCTAGGCTAAGCCCAGGCCTAAAGAAAAGAGAATGCAAGGCAGCTAGTTTTTTTTTTTTTTTTGATGTGATGGAAGTAGGCCTAAACCAAATTAAGCCTTTTTATAGCCAAATACGGAGTAACTTTAGAATACCCCGCCACAAAAGAAATATGTACCTTGAAAATCATGGATGTGGAGTCGCAGTGAGTTGACTCATACAGTCTATCAGGGCCGTTTATAGAGATATACGGCTCAGCAGTTTATTAGGGTTCCTATATAGGGATATAGGAACCCTACAGTCTATTATCTTGAGAATGACACTTGCACAGGCTAACATAATGTACTCCCAACCATCAGAAATATTTTAAATCCAACAGGAGTTATTCATAGCCTGTAACATTATTATTTCCACATCTACTTGGCATCCATCTGGTGTTGGATGCTGAGTCAAAGTCGCAGTGAGAAGGAGTTATTTATAGCCTGTTACACAACTCTTTCCACATTGACTTAGCATCCATCTGGAGCTGGATGCTGAGTCGAAGTCGCAGTGAGGGGGAGTTATTTATAGTCTGTTACATAATGCTTAGCAAATTCACTTAGCATCCATCAGGAGCTGGATGCTGAGTCAAAGTTGTAGTTAGGGGGAGTTATTTACAGACTGTTACACGATTCTTTCCACATCGACTTAGCATCCATCTGGAGCTGTATGCTGAGTTGAAGTTGCAGTGAGGGGGAGTTATTTATAGTCTGTAACATTGTTCTCTCCACATCGACTTGGCATCCATCTGGAGCTGGATGCTGAGTCGAAGTTGTCATTCGGGAGTTACATATAGGTATGACGTCATGTAGTTGATGACTGTGGACTCAGCATCCAGATGCTTAGTGGTATTAGTTGATGAGGCGGGGTATTCTATAGTTGTACCGTAAATACTTTATTTTAGGGCAGAAGCCTAGAAATGAATGAAGTGCTACTATAGAAGTTTGTGAGCATCACAATATGGGCACACTCAAAATGAAATTTTTGTCAAGACTAGACATCAAATGTGGTAAGCTTAGTGTGGGAATAACTATAAATATTTCCCAGATTCAGTGATGTCAGTTGCTTGAATCAGATAGTGGTGCAATGAATTTATCAATTTTCAAAAAAGTTACTGAAAGGAAAATGTAAAAAACACTGGACAATTTTAGGTACAATAGTATATAGAAAAAAAAAACACTCAACGGACTTAATTTTACACTGTATTCCATGAAAGTGTTGTCCAAATGCAAAAGGACAGTCAGTCCGTTGACATCAGAGTTACGTTTAAATTTTAAAAGATGATACAGTATTCAAAGCACAGCCATAACCATGAATCAGTCATAATGAAATGCACGAAAGACTAAAGTAACACAAATGCTTCTTCATAAGGAATATTCATCAAAGCTAAAGCAAAATATTACAATTAAAGGACAAGAGGAGTTGCCTCAATTTATCTTGAAGACAGAGTTAGAGCTCACAATTTTGTCATTTCTTTTCAAAGTATTTTCAATAATATTTCAGGACTGCAGTATTGCATATTCAAGTTGAAACCACTACATAATTTACTAATTATTAAATTTCACATCTGAGGAGAAAAACTATTGTCACATGACTCTCAAGAGACAATCATGAAACAGGACAGTCTACTACATTACTTCAAGTTGGGGTTCACAGCTACATTTCTCTTGTAATTTGATCCTTGTTCAAACATTCCAAAGTTTTTTTGATTCATTCATTTTATTTTCAACCTCAATTGGTCCTCTGCCAAGCTGTTTGATTTAAAAATCAAAGGAATTCATTTTGTGCCATTTTTTACTATGGTATGAATCCCCGAAACCCTACCTTGTCTTATGTTGCCATTTTTGTTCAGGAGGTTCTGTGTGAACATGGTTAGTTTTAGTTAAGGTTGTAGTTAAATGGTGACGGAGTGATACAAATAATATCCTCATCAAACTTCAAAGATCAAATGATTCATTTGTTCCCCTTGACCCCAACTCCCCTCCCCCATCCACCCTTACAGATTGAAGGGGCTCTCTCATGCCAAAGTCCAATTTTTGTTGCAATTGGCATAGCCTTTTGATCAAGAGGTATATATTAAAAAAAATGCAGAGTAATAAAGCTCAAAGAACACAGTACATATACTACTGAGAGTGTTTTGATTCATACACATTGAGGTGTTGTACTGTATGGTCAACTTGAAGCAATGAACTAAGATTATGTTTGGATGAGGATGAATTGTAGACAGTTGTGGGAGGGGCTTTACAATATAGGTTAGGGGAATTGGAATTGTTTAGAGTGAGAGGATTAAGCCTTTAAAGATCAATTCATAGATATTATAGTACTCAGGTTCAAGTTGATATTTAAAACACAGTCTGCCTGATGATGACTGAACTCTATGTAGCTGATGCCACATCTTGTGCATGCTTCATGAGGTACAACAATTCAGATATATTCATACACATGTATGTAATTGTTGTTTATAAGCAATTATGTTTCTTAAAAACAGTTCTCAAAAGTATCACAGTCACATTTGTGGCAGTATTAAACATTCCAAATGGCCTTTGGCTGAGTAGTATGTGGATGTTGCAAGTGCAGTAGCTGATTCCCACTTTCAGTATTATTGAATAAAATAAATTATTCCCCTTAGCTTTACCAAAACCTTAAAGGGACAATCCTCCCACCCCAAACTACACTTCTAGTATAGGGTAACAGAAACTCACAATTGGTTCAGCTTTTTGATTGACTGCTAATTCAAACAATGCAGAGTATCAAAACTTTTATTACACAGCACGAACTGTTCTGGTAGTGTTTTGATTATACACATTGAGCTTTCTATATTCACCCTGAAGCAATAAAATGAGATTGTGTCTGGATGAGGGTTAATTTCAGACAATTGTGGGAGAGGCATAATTAAGAAGGTTAGGAGAATTGGTACTGTTTGGGATGAGAAAATTGGGCCTTTAAAGGTAAAGTGCAGCCACCCCAAATTTGTTTTGAAGCAGAAGCTGAATCTTACCATTTTCTTATTATTTCTCTTCAGGCATTTTCATAATATTACAAAGCTACTTCAATGAAGAATATTCAAGATAAAAAAAGCAGATTATACTCCTATTAGTTTCCCAATTGAGGGAAAACAGTATTGTCGTATGAGTCTCAAGGGCCAACCATGATTTAGGACAGATTGCTTTTAACTCACTTATTGAAGTTGGGTTGACTGCAGATTTTCCTTAAAGCTATTTACACTACCACATGGTGTGTCAGTTTTATTTTACTTCAACTTATTTGCACCATATTCATTGAAATCAAACTTGGAAGTTAAACCATATTTGTAACCATATTTCAATAATGTGTTATTGTTGAAGGTGATTAGCATACAGTAGTCAATTGCCTGATTCTGGCCCATGTCTTAACTGATAATTTTGAAGGGTTCATGATGACCACCTCCAATGCTCAAGGACTTACTTGAGAAAAGAAAGCTTTTCAAACCCAGACCATCCTCTTCAGCTGTAAGGCTCCTCTGGAAACACAAACATGAATGCTGCTCTATTCTGGGCACACACTCATATACACACAAGTAGAAGAAAAAGTTTTCAAAGTCATGCTTGGTTGAACTCCTTTTGTGCAGGAACTGTCATTGGTTGCAAAAGATTATAAGTTCATTGTCAAAGCCATCACTTTAAAATTTAAAGCTTAAAACAGTACCTTTTTTTATCTGACTGATAGGTACTGTGTTGGTGTGCCATTAAATCCAATCAAACTAATGAACTAATGAATATATGAGAAAAATTACAATTTTGAAAATTACCAGCAAACAGTCTAAAATAATGCTTGTCAGGAAAGCTCTCTTTTTTGTAGTTGGCCAGTCATAAGTGGGTGAACTCCTTAAGGAAATTCAAGTTCCACAGTAGAGTATTGTGTAGGTGCATTCACCCATGAAGTTGCTTAGGAAATATCCATATGCCAGTAACACGTGGGACACTATATTTCCTACAGCTGATGATAGTATCAATTGTGCAGGGAGTTGTCAGCTGACAACTCCCTGAATTGTGTCCTTACCCCTTAGTGCATGACTGTGAAGAAAACCTTTTTCTGCTTGAATGATTAAAATTTTGCAACTGAACTAAGTTTCATTCATATGAAGCAGTTTCCATAAAGTAAACTTGTGCAATAAGGCAACAATACCTGTTCAGAGTATCAATTTACATAAAAGTTAAAAGAGAGCTTGTATACACTGATGGTATTGAATACCCATGCTCTGTTCAATACTCCAACAGCAGGACTTGAGTTTAAGGTTTTCCAGGTATACTACAAATCACACTCCTTAAGATACAAAGTAGTACAGTAGGTGTGCTAATATGAGTTCCTATCTTAATCTGGGTGTGCAAAAATTACATGCACCTCACAGGTATTTGAGGAGAGTGGGGGTGTGCAACTCCACTAGCACGCTTCAAAATTCAAGGCCTGAAGTTCTGAGTAGTCCATTCTGATTGAAATCAGTTTTTATCCAGTTACATCAGTCAAGAGAAGGCAAAGCCTTCCATTTCTTTTAAAATACTGTAAAATCACCAAAATTTTATGTCATTAAAATTTCTGGAACATGTAGTATCGTATATACAAATCTGATTAGCGATTGTTTTTAGTGACTGTAGGCAGCCATTAGTGGGGTCCATCAGCCTTTAATCGTGATCATTTTTTGTGTATGTGAATTTCAAATCCTCATATTAAGTCAGCTGGAGAAAATCAAGATACACATCAGTGTATAACAATCCATGGAACAGGTAAGGAAGGAAATTTAAAGATTAAAGGTGATGGACCCCAGTAATGGCCGACTAAAATCAGACCATCGCAATCTGTCCAGATTCATCTATATTTCTTTGACTTTCCAGAATGGACTCAGGAACATTTATAGGGAGTCCTTTGTAGGAAATTGTGGATGAACGATGTTGGGCCATTGAAAGCTCTCTACAACATTGTGTCTGTCTCTTACATACACTGAGAACTAAGTACAAGCTTTCCCCAGCTGTATGAACATCCCGATATCTGGAGAAAGATAAAACAAATTGTTGCACATTAAGTAATCTTCCTTTTTAAATTTGTATGGCATATGATTATGATTGAAGATTGATTCTAAAATTGAAATTCAGTGATTTGTCAGAAGTGGATAATGTCAATAACTCGAAAGATAAAACTCAAAACAGTATACTGTAGTGCAGTGTAACTTCTTTCTCAGTATGAAGACTGAACAATTTCTATTTTTAAAGAAACTTGACAGGTTATGAATAGGAACTGTAGCTGGAAAATGTACATACATGCATATCAAGGAAGACTTTAACTCTATGTGACTCACTGCCTTGCCTTGATATTCATTTATTTTGTTACACACAAAGGTGCTTTAGAAGGCCCGAAAAGCTGGAGAAAAATGAGTCAATAGCATATCAATTCAAGCAATTGGAGCGAGTACAAGTACCAAAACACAGCAACATGCTAAACCGGCAAGAGAGGTGGAGAGGGCCAGTCAAGGGGCTCCAGCTACCCAAAATTCCTGAGACAACACCCAGCCACCCACAAATAGCCCCTGCCAACCAGTCCAACACAATGAAATGTAGGCCTGTGGAGACAGTTGTAGGGTCATTCACGGTGGGAGTTAAAACCTTGTTTGCTTTAAATCCATTGGTGCAGTGACCCTGTCAATGGTTGTGGATGCTTCGGCAGGGACCCTTCATCAGGGTTTGCCTGTTGACATTGTTGATGCAGTGACTCTTCTTCATGGTGTGGATGCTTCAGCAGGGACCCTTCTTCAGGGTATGCTCGCTGGTGTCATTGGGGCAGTGGCTTTCTTTCAGGGTGTGGATGCTTCGCAGGACCCTGCTACAGGGTTTACCATTCTTTTCCTGCAAGCTGCAAGTCTTCTTTGATGGCTGGTCTTCATTTTGGTGGTGCGCCCTCTACATCAAGTTTTTCCACAGTCTTTAATGCACTGTATTTGGGTCACTTTATGTCAGCCAGCCTTCAAGTGAATATAGACACCTGTTCTGTTTCCTTCAGACTACTTAGCCTACTTATCTCCCTTTAGTTCATAAGGTCCCTCCTTGATTTTGAAAATCTCAAACCAAAAAAATTTAGGGAATTTCCCTCCCAGTGTTCAGTTCTTTTTGCTAACACTACTTCATTGTTTGGTCTATTCAATTCATCATTGCTTACAGCCCTATTTCTGCCATCTCAAAAAGTACCAATTTTCTGAACCTTCTTACTTAAAGGGGCAAGAGCAGTCACCCCAACTTGAAGTGGCTATTTAGAAGACTGTCCTGTTTTATGATTGGCGGTTGAGAGTCATGTGCCAACAATTTTTAAATTCAAATGTGACATTTACAGTTTAGTAACTGCTTGTTTTACTTTGAATATTTGAAATAAATAAATGTTATAAAATATGATGAAGGATACTTAAAAGAGAAATAACAGTAAAATTGTGATAATTAGCTGTTGCTTCAAAATAAGTTCAGGACTAGGACTGCTCTTGTTCTTAAAGCCCCTCTCAAATTCTTCCTTATCCAGACACAATCAGAATTAAATATTTTGCTTCAGGGCTTGAGTATAGAAAAACCCAATGTGTGTAATCAAAACACTTTTATAGTAGAGTTAATGCTGTGTAATATATGCTTTGGAACTCTGTCATTGTTTGAAGTGGCTACTCAGTCAAAGAGCTGAGCTAAAAGAGAATTTCTGTGGACTACAACAAATATTGTAGTTTGGGGTATGTCAAAGAACAAGCCCTCCATTTTGTGTGGCATGATCAATATATCATGCGTGTTCGTCATGTACCCTAGATGTATATACTATAAACATTGTCCTATCTCCCCCTTTTCGTGTTAATGAATTTTTAAGTTAGATGGTAATGCACTAATAAATTGTAAAAAACACACTCTGACCTCTGGACAAGATCAGTCAATTTTTTGTTAGGAGCGGCCAGCATTTTTGTGCAGTGATGCATCCTCCATCACATGCAATTGGCCAAACATTTCATAGAAATTTGATGTACATTTCCTCAGGGTCTGTCAACCTGTCTGACTGTGAAGTTCAAGAGCAGTCCTCCAAACTTATTTTGAAGCAACAGCTAAATATCACAATTTTGTATGTATTTCTTTCCAAAGAATCTTTCACAATATTTTATGACTTCAATTGTAGAGTATTTGGATGTTATATTTGTTCTCTGAACCAATGAAAATAAAACATTTCAATCAATTGATCAATCTATCAATGGACTGCTAACCAACCAATTCATGAATCAATATCTTACCTGTTCCCGTAGAGTCAGAATTTTAGTCTTGCTCTGGACCATAGAATTGGGGGTCAAGTATGGCGAAGGAGATTTTTCTACATGTGCAAGATTTGTGTCAAAACCAGCAAGATGTTGACAGAGTCAAACATCGGCTGTCCATTCTAGAAGGAGTTGCAGCAGTTACTGTCAGCCTTGATGGTGATGTAACAGTTGTGCCACAAAGTGGAAGTTCCATCAATCCATCCTCCATCTCTACAGAGATTAGGAAGCTGGGATATATTCCTCAGCAGATAACAGGGGATACACCACAAGATGGGTCAGGCCCTGCATCTTCTGCTCGTTCAGTGGTTGAAATGAAATCTGTGGGCGAGGAAAACATTACATTTCTGGTAAGTTTGCAAATAATTTGCGTAAACAGTTCTTCTTCTGGTGATAACTGAGGTACGTTTTAACTGATTAAGTGATTACCCATCATTATGTGTAATGAGTAGTATGAATGATGAAAAAATTGTGAGTGCTGGTAATTAATTATGAAATGACGAGTGCTTGATGAAACAGGAGAAAGTCGTTTTCATTTATTGAAAGCTGATAATTGCAAAAAGAAAGGCAACATGATTAACGCTGTGGAAAAGATATTTAATCAGAAATTGATTGTACAGTGTTTAAGGTAAATATTGTATAATGGTTTACTTAATAAACAGGAGGGAAAAAAAAAGATTAACTGAAGGACCCATATACAGTAGTAAGGAAAAGGTACGTTGTAATGGTTGCATCCTTCTGTGCATCATCATGTTATATTGATGTGATGCAAAAGTACTTTATTTGACCTCAGTGTGAGTCAGGAGGAGGGTCCAAAAATTGTTTCCCGAATCCCTGTTTTATAGAAGCAGTTTTATGTTACAGTATATTTTAAAAGTGTGAACTTTTGTTATCTTTTACTGTAGTTTTCCTTTCCGCTAAGAAGTTTTCATAATAGCATTCTACTTTTTTAAATAACTTCCGAATCCAAAGGTTTGTTTCCATGGCGGGGGGGGGGGGGGATATGGTGTACATTTCTCCCCATCCAATTTTATGTTGAGGATATATCTTCATACCCTCAGGATATCGCCACTGATACTCTGTATTTTCCCATATTCAATACCCAAGACATACTGTATGATTCATTTAGCCTTGGCAAAACATACCTGCCCAAATTGATTTCTAGTTGCAGGGGATAATTAACCCTATGAGTGGTACCTGCCATTTTAACTTTACAGTACATCGTTGCTCTTATCCAATTTCAAATATCACAATTTTCTATTTATTTGGTTATCTTCAAAGAACACTATCTTTCATAAGATTTGAGGACTTCAATATAGCATAATTACTCCTTGTAAATTTCATAATTGTGGAGAAAACTATTTCCAGTGGTTCTCTTAAGCTTGTTAACATGGAACAGGATAGTCTGCTATTCAACTTTAATCTCATCCAAGAACTGTTGGCGTAACTACTGTATGATGAAGTGTACTGCATGTAATGGTACATTTTTTGCAGAGTACTGTAATTTATGAAAAGCACCAGCTGCTAAAAATTGAGAGGCCTGTTTTTCACCTTTCTAGATAAGCAAGGTGGTATTCTTTACACTAGACTGTACAATTCTGTTGTTCATGAGACAGGTAAACATTAAAGTACAGTAGCTTGTTTTCTTTTCTCTGCTATATTGACAAGTAGCTGAACTTACTGTACAGTAGCAATATCTCACCAATAGCTGAACTTACTGTAGCAATATCTCACCAATGCAGCTGGCCCGCTTTAATTACTTTCATAACAGGTGTCAAAGATTCTTTTGAAATAAATCTAGATTGCCCGCAAACAGTGAAAAAAATGAAAAAAATTATTTCAAGTTATAATTCATTTCATGAACTTAATTACTGGTGACCTCAGCTGGACTAGCCGTAGATTGATTCTGATCCATATTAAAAGAAGGACTAAAGGTTACATCAAGTTAATTGATAAATAAAATTGTACTTATTTTAAGCATTTCAGAAAAATTCACATGAAAATCAGATGTGTGGCTCTCAAGATATGAGCAAATAAAATTGTCACAGTTTTAACAAAAGGTGAACTTGAAAATCAAATTTTTGCTTTAACTTCCCCCTTCAATAAGAGCTTGGAGGCCTTATGTGTCACTCAGCACGAATAGGATAGCATTACTTTGTGCAAAGTACAGTAGCTTACTATAGCTTCAAAAGTACATTTTTGTGACCTACTAAATTTTTCATGGACACTTCATATTGGAGGAATGATGTAAGTTCAGGACAGGACCAAGGGCTGGGGCATGACTGGGCATTGCTGTGCCGGGTGACATGTACATTTGTTTCCCTTTTTTTTTTAAAGTTGTATATGTAATTTTATGAGTATTTTACTGTTACTTGGCATTTTCCCCTGCAGTCACCATCCACCCCCCCCCCTACCTTATTTCCACAATCCTAGCTATATGCTCAAAGAATTTTCAATCTTTCAAGGACAGAATGTCACTGACCATGCAGAATCTGACTCAGGAACTGCAAATGACCATATTAGCAGCAGCTGCTAATTGACATATGGCTCTTGTACCTACATGTAGCCTGATCTCAAATCTCATCATGGTCATCTGAATGGGAACACTAGGGAGCGGTTTGTATGTACTTATACCAAAGATGGAAGGTAGTAAAATCATCTTGCTCAGCATACTCTAGTGTGCTAGGTAGCACATCACAGAGTAAGTCAATTTGTTCTTTTTTGGTTTCGATGATAAGAGAAACCAATGCATTCGTGATGGCGTGTGTGTGTATGTATGTGTGTATGTGCATGTGTGTGTGTGTGTATGTGTGTGTGTGTGTGCGTTGACAATTGGTGCAAACCGTGGACTAAAGATTGAATTCATACCCTCGAACTGTGGACACACCTGAAACTGAGGACGGTCCACGGTTATGCCAGCATGCTAGCAACACTCCTTTCATAAATTTAGAGGTGCTATAGTGATATCTCATGGATATTTCGATAGTCCAGATTCAGCCTTGTGATTTGTGTATGGCGAACAAAATTGGAACAGATTGTGTATGCATGCCACCCACAGGCACAAATCAGTGATTTGTTGATACGTAAACAAATGACATAACCTACACTATACAGCATTGGTTTATATCTCATTATAGCCATATTAGAAGGGTGTCCTCGGTTTGTAGGTTCCAGTCAATTGGTCCACGGTTCGGGGCATTTGCCTGTAAGTGTGTGTGTGTGTGTGTATTTGTGTGTGTTTGTGACACTTTGCTCGTTAACATGATATCTCAAGATAGGAATGTCTGACAGTTTTCAAACTTGGTACATAGATGAGCCATATTGAGAGGAAGAACCCTATTGTTTTTGGTGGAGGTCAAAGATCATTTGGGGTCACCAGGGGTCAAAGTCTGAAAACCTTGTTAACGCGGTATCTCAAGGTAGGAAACTTGAATAGATTTCATATTTGGTACGTGGATGCGTTATAGTGAGAAGATGGTCCCTATTGTTTTTGTCGGAGGTCAAAGGTCATCTGGGGTCACTGGGGGTCAAAGTCTGAAAATCTCTTTAACACAATATCTCAAGGTAGGAAATTTGTATGGATTTCATATTTGGTATGTGGATGCGTTATGGTCAGAAGATGGTCCTTACTGTTGGATATTGAGTGGTACGGGATCGAGTTCCAGGCGGAAAAAAGATAGGAGAGTTCAGTTGATTTTAAAATATTTATTTGATGATTTTAGTTCCACAAAAAGATGATTAAGTTGAATTAATTATTCTGCCAGCCTAATACGATTCCTAAGATATGTGTATCCCTCTGCGTCTACGGCACGAGTGTCCAGCTTGCAGGCTCGGTCTTGTGAATTGTGCGAGCTCTGAACACATGCAGTTCCCTGATTGGTCAAAAGTTATGACGCACCCATATAAATAATTATTATGATATAAATGACCAGTGAGGAGGCTGCAAAGGGGGAAATTGGCCACACATCGAAAATATGGGTTACAGCATGCAGGTGGAGCTACGGTAATGTGATATGTCACGTCCACTGGTAACACGTGACGGGAAACAGGAAGGGCCCTGGTAATCTAGAACAAAGGGAAGGGAGCGTTGCTCGTAAACAACAAGATGGCGTCTGGTTAAGGTCATGGAGAGTGCACCATACTACATGACATTACTGTTTTTGGTGGAGGTCAAAGGTCATCTGGGGTCACCAGGGGTAAAAGTCTGAAAATTTTGTCAATACAATATCTCAAGGTAGGAAACTTGTATAGATTTCATATGTGGTATATGGATGCGTTATAGCCAGAAGATGGTCCCTATTGTTTCTGGTGGAGGTCAAAGGTCATCTGGGGTCACCGGGGGTCAAAGTCTGAAAATCTCGTTAACAAGATATCTCAAGTTTGGAAGCTTTGACAGGTTTCATATTTGAGTATATGGGTGGGTTATGGTCAGGAGGTGGTCGGTATTGTTTTTGGTGGAGATCAAAGGTCATCTGGGGTCACCAGGGGTCAAAGCCTGAAAACCTTGTTAACGCGATATCTCAAGGTAGGAAACTTGCATAGATTTCATATTTGGTATGTGGATGCGTTATGGTTAGAAGATGGTCCTTACTGTTTTTGGCGGAGGTCAAAGGTCATCTGGGGTCACCAGTGGTAAAAGTCTGAAAATTTTGTCAATACAATATCTCAAGGTAGGAAACTTGTATAGATTTCATATGTGGTGTATGGATGCGTTATAGCCAGAAGATGGTCCCTATTGTTTTTGGTGGAGGTCAAAGGTCATCTGGGGTCACCAGGGGTCAAAGTCTAAAAACCTTGTTAACGCGATATCTCAAGGTAGGAAACTTGTAAAGATTTCATATTTGGTATGTGAATGCCTTATAGTCAGAAGATGGTCCCTATTGTTTTTGTCGGAGGTCAAAGGTCATCTGGGGTCACCAGGGGTCAAAGTCTGAAATTCTTGTTAATGGGATATCTCAAGGTAGGAAACTTGTATAGATTTCATATTTCGTTATGTGGATGCATTATAGTCAGAGGATGGTCCCCATTGTTTTTGGCAGATGTGAAAGATCATCTGGGGTCACCAGGGGTCAAAGTTTGAAAACCTTGTTAACGCAATATCCCAAGGTAGGAAACTTTTATAGATTTCACATTTGGTATGTGGATGCATTATAGTCAGAAGATGGTCCCTATTGTTTTTGGCGGAGGTCAAAGGTCATCTGGGGTCACGGGGGGTCAAAGTCTGAAAATCTCGTTAACACAATATCTCAAGGTAGGAAATTTGTATGGATTTCATATTTGGTATGTGGATGCGTTATGGTCAGAAGATGGTTCTTACTGTTTTTGGCGGAGGTCAAAGGTCATCTGGGGTCACCAGGGGTAAAAGTCTGAAAATTTTGTCAATACAATATCTCAAGGTAGGAAACTTGTATAGATTTCATATGTGGTATATGGATGCGTTATAGCCAGAAGATGGTCCCTATTGTTTTTGGTGGAGGTCAAAGGTCATCTGGGGTCACCAGGAGTCAAAGTCTAAAAACCTTGTTAACGCGATATCTCAAGGTAGGAAACTTGTATAGATTTCATATTTCGTTATGTGGATGCATTATGGTCAGAGGATGGTCCCCATTGTTTTTGGCAGATGTGAAAGATCATCTGGGGTCTCCAGGGGTCAAAGCCCGGAAACCTTTTTAAATATGATCTTTGAAGATAGCTGTTTGTCCATTTGTCTCTCTGTTGTTTGTATGTCTAGCTATGTATGGCTTTTATGAAGGTCAAAAGGTCATCTTGAATGACAAAATTATTTTTTGTACATGCTAGTATAACATATGAATGAGAAGATAATGGTGCATGATGGCACTCTTTGAAACAGAACATTTATGTATCATCGAAACCTCAATTCATTTTTGCAGTCTGGTTTTATCACATGCCCGCAGCAATTATTGCCCATGTAGCAAATTAAGTTTTGAGTATCCAAATTTTGTGTGATTCTCTGCAGGTTAGCCCACCAGAGGGGAAGGACATTACAGCATGTCTCAGGGCCATTAAAGCAATACCAGGGGTGCATGGTGTCTATGTTGATAGAGGCAGGGACAGTGTGTCAGTTGCTTGTGTTACTTCACAGAGACTTGTGGTGGAAAAGACATTAAGTGATCTCAATTTCAGTCCACAAGAAGAGAGTGAGTACTGTATATGCACATAACAGCTACAGACTGTCCAGAACCTTTTTAAAAGCCATTTATGTTTCTCTGCAAGGAACTATAGGTAACATATGTTCCTTCCTTTTTTTTTTCTTATTGCTTTCTGCATGTACTAGCTGCACCATGGAACTTTAGAGGCATGTCCCTATATGTTCCAACATCTCTATGTTCTGACTTCTCTCTGTTAGTCTTGCAAAAATGTACTTTGGTACCGACAAAGTTTACTTTGGCCCTTGTAAAATGAACTTTGGTGCTGACAATGACCCTGACATTAATGTACTTTGGCTTTGACATGTAATTTGGCAAGCATAAATTTTCCAAAGGGGATAGCTGGAGTATTCCCCTTCCCTTAGACCCTTCCTCTAAGGCAGAATATACCTTGCCAACAACACTCTGTTGATCTACCTTTGTTACGTCCCATTCCAATTTGTATTTTACAAACAGCTGCATGTTTCTGACAGCAAATGGTACACCATATAATTACTGCAAAATTGGGGGATCAATCATTTAGGGAGCACCATTTTGCAGGGAATAATTTATCCAGTATAGCATCGCAATTTCTACACAAATAGGTCAAGTTGCTACACAAATAAAAAATTGTGTAGCAGTTTTTTGTGTACATAACCCTTGCATTTTCACAAGCAATGTGTGACAGACCTCAAAAATCTTCAAAACTGCTATGCAAAATTTGAATGCTAAATTATTCCATTCCATTTTCATAGGCGTCAAAGTACATTATTATCGGCCCCAAAGTACATTTTTGTCAGCCCCAATGAAAGAACACTTTCTCGGTAGCAATTAAAGTACATTATTTTAGGAACAAAGAGATGCCAGAATTACAGTATGTAGGGATGCCCCTCTGTTGTAGGATGTTGGGGTAGCTAGTTATTATGGCCATGTAAGGACATAATATGTTCAGACTCATTCTCAGTACTGTAATTACATTTTATAAATACAATTGATACAATGGAAAAAAAGAAGTAGGGCTATGTACTATTCATTACAGCATGCATACATATGCTGCAAAATGTGATACGAGTACTGCTGCACTAGTTAACCTCTCAATGGGATATAATTTGTTATACCCTGGGTTGGCATGTTGTTTAATATCCATTATATTTGCATATTATTAACTAAATTCTATTCTTTGCCTGTTGTGATAACTGTAGTGGTATTTCATACCTCCCAAGTGACCCGCATTTCGAGGGTTTGACTCCCATTTGAACACCCAAACTTGCTGACCCACCCAGCCCTCTGAAAAACCTGCATGTCACATTTCCCAAGTGTTCTTTGTCAGAGAACTTAACCACACAAATTGACAAATAATTGAGCTTATTGATAACTAAATCGTATCTTACACTTCAGCATATTCAACTGCTTGCGCTGCTGTTCTGTGCATAGGCCTAGTCGGTACGTTGGATAGGTCTAGTCCGTATGTGCGGATTTGTTTCCTCTCGCAACATTGCTATTGGCTAACCTTCGTAGCGGCAGCAGTAATGAAATATATTCCTGTCACTGCGTAAATGTTAAAACGTCGTGCAATGCTGCATTCAATAGAGAAAATGAATGCCCACTTTGCGGGTTAGAGGTGAGGCTTGTCTCAGAGTTTCCCATCAGATGAACATTATTGAGAATGCTAGTGGCTCTGACTGTGTGTTTTCATGGCTTGAAAGTTGAACGCCACACCATATGTACGAAGGTATAAACTCCAAATTACTTGCAGCATGTTACGACCATCGGTGACATATCGAGTTGACTTGCAAACTGGACGGTACCGGTAATGCACCAAAAATTGGGCCAAAAATTAACAATTAAATATTGTGATTGGGAGATTTTTAAGTCATTTGTGAGAATCATGCATTATAGGTCCTCATATTATTTTGGTATGATCTATCAACACATAAATTTTCTAGGTTACCACCAAAAAATCAGTACCGTACTGAATTTTTTTTCGTGCGGTAACATGACAAAATTGCTCTCTTATTTGCGAAAAAAGTGCTACCATTTTGCGTGTAGACACTTCTAAAATTCAAAAATTTTCGAAAAGGGTAGGGGGACACCCCCTCCACCTTATACCCCTCCCCCAGACCGGCAATCCACCAACGGACAGATCAGTTGGACCCGCATCTAGCCTTTCGGACTTGGGAGCTATGTATTCACTGTAGCTGGCCTCTGTCTGTAGGGACCAGCTTAATTTAACAGCTTGGGTAATTTTTATGCTCTATAGCTGGTGCACATAACCTGCACTGCTATTAACATTTGGATTAAATTTACACTTACCATCAATGTGAGGTGCTCAGCACAGTTACTGGTAAGTTAATCCCTGTGATCTGCTGACATGTTTACAGGCCTAAAGATGTGTTGGCTATCATAAATTGCTGGTAGTGCTGTTCCATTTACTACAACAGCTTATATACTTAACAGCTGATTAAACCTAGAAGAATATTCTATAGCTAGCTGCTACAGATGTTGCTGTCCAGAGACTCATTGATCAGTGTGGTCGGCTTTTGTAAAGTACAGTTGAAAAGAGCTGAACTGCGTTCACCCTGTATTAGTAGACTTCATAGGGAGTCCAATTGTTTGACTGCATCAGATCAACAAACGCTATGAGTAAGCTCTATTGAAGATTTCGCAATAGGAGACTATCCTTTAATGGGTTTGAAGAACGAATAGAATTACTTCATATGGTACACACAGCTGTGATAGCTGTATGCATCCAATTGTGTGTGTGCCAGCAGTTGGATACATGTTTTCCTGGATGATATCAACTGTTTTATTGGAGATATAAGGATCAACAGTCAACATTATTGTTGATAAAGTATAATATTATGCTGCATGCAGGTATACTAGGCAGGATTTGTTCTGATTTTGTGGACATAATTAAGCTGAATATTACATAGGCCTCAGCTGTGCCATGGGACGTACTTGCAACTTGGACAAATAGTACTGTATTTCACTGAGATATTTAAAGGAGGAAAATGAAGTTTAATGCAGACTCTTAATTGTTTTCAGAATATATGTACAGCTGGCATAGAAGGCAGTGTCAGTTAGTTGCTGGAGTAGCTCATCTCACCAGCAATTCCCTACAGTATGGGGTGCATATGTAATCAGCATGCAGTGCTATTAATTCATCAGTGTTCAAATTACATTCTAGGCTCACCTTGCAGCATGCACCACATTGCAATTAAGCCTGCAGCTTAGATGAAGGTGGAACTGCAAGATATGTGGAAATTATAATTAGCCATATACTTTTTCAAATACACCACTCTTGTAGTGAGATTCAGACAAGATATACTCTACAGTCTCAGGGCAAAGTTCAACCATTTTGTCTACCAGCAGGTGATTTGCACCTTAAGACTAGTTTGTGGATTTTTTTATTTGTTTGCATGATCTTTTGCTTTCAATTGTTGCCTGAAGTGCCAACCAGGAGATGAAATATGAATCTGCTACTTTTTTTTCAGTGGTATTGTACATGCAGTGGGTTAGGGGCCAACAGAACGGAATATCTAAAACACATAGCAGCAGATACTGTACTGTTCTCAAAGGATGTGTGCATTAAATGTGCTCAGGCTGTAAATTGTTCAAGGTTTGAGGAGATTGGAATTGGTTGTCACACTTAGTGTTTAATTTATTGTGCAATAAACTGTAACTATAGCTATATACAGCTCATAAAACAGTTGTCTGGTGTTGATTTAACATTTTTAACAACCATGGGAATTAAAGACTTTTGCATCTGTTTTTCATGCCATGGTAAGTATGACTGAAATTAATTCCAGTATTTATTTAATTTTAAAATTTAATTTTTATCTTGCAGTCATATGGCACTGTGACACTATGTATTGCAATATGCACAAGCAGGTGTGAGGTTTTAAGAGGAGGGGGCCGGAAGATAGGTCAGGAAGACAGAAAAAAAAATGTTCTTCCTCAGTATAGGAACAACATTTTGGGATTTAAAGTTAGTCAGTCTACCTGGAAATTACATTATATTCATATTTGTATGCATAGTAATAGGGTAAATTACAACCGCTCTATAGTCCCCGTCTCATTGGTCCCCCTTTCATCTCATTGGTCCCCCTTTCATCTCATTGGTCCCCCCTTTATTATTTTGTCTCATTGGTCCCCTGTCTCATTGGTCCCCCGGCCCCCTTATTATTTTGTCTCATTGGTCCCCCTAGCTCTTATTATTGACTAATGAGACAGGGGACTATAGACATAAGGGTTACAGTATTTGCAAACACATACATGCATGCAGATGTGCACCTGCATGCTGCAGGTACTATAATGTTGGGGGGGGGGGGCTATGTAGGTATATCGATCCATACATATGTATATGTATGAGTTTGGGTTTGCATGCATGCATGTACAGTATATGTACTTGAGTGTACTGTATGTGCAGGTATAAATATTACAAAGTATGCTACGTGGGTAAGGCTGATGACAGCTCAGCCTACACCTACCTATGTGCATTATAATGATGATGCACTGAAAAAATCACACTCATGGTGCTAAATACCATAGTATTGCAGGTTCTAAACTTGATTCAATATTGTTTCTCATTTTTCCTTGCAGCATAGCCAATTACTTAATTCTTTCCTCAGCATATCTGAGTACAAATCCAAGGGGGAAAAATGCCTAGCTTTTAATTCAAATGCCCTTCCAAATTGGGACTGATTTTCTCTGAAACTTTAAAGCCTTGATCACAGCCCTCTTTAAGTGTAAAGACTTTAAATATGATGTCACTTCTGGGAACTGCTTTCAACTTTAGTACCAAATTTTGCATGTACTGTACGTATGCAGTATACTCAGCTTGTTTATATCACTGTATTTGCATGCACAATTACAGTATATAACATGTCAGTTTACCTCAAAAACATCCCTGATTGTAAAACAGCTCAATTTGGGTGTGCATGGATGTCTATTCTGGGGGAACATACAGTATATATGGTGGGACACATCCCCCAACATTTTGGAAATTCAATTTTTGACTTTACACACAAGTTTGTATACATACAGGTATTGTAAATTTGCCCCTAGCTCCTACATTGGAGTAGATCTTGATTTACACCATGCACTGGATGGTCTTGCATGTGCATGCAAACCTGTCATTTGGTCTTGCTCAAAGGAAGTTGCAGATTTTTTTACCAACCAAATAGGGAGATGTGGATCGAGAAACAGGATGAACTGCATGTGTATATGTATAAACAACAGGGTATGGGATACAGGTAACTGGGAGAGTCCCATTTCAGGGGCATTAGATTGGCCCAAAAAGCAGGAGCTGCCTAGTAAATGTGGAGAAGATAAACAGCTCATTCTTAGACCAGTGTAGAATAATCACCTTAATCCTTTACCATTGTTTGGGTCCTTTTTGACCCAGAGGGAGAGCTCGAAACTGTGAGTACGTAACTACCCGAAAATTAGGCCACAACAATGAGAGAGACAATAGTTTAAGGTCACAGGGTCAATAGGCTGTGAAAGCTGGTGCGGGGCGTGCAACGTTCGCTTCTCCGCCCACTCCTGAGGCACGCAATTATGCCCCGATTGGAGCACAATGGTGAAGGGGTTAAAAGGCTGAAGCAGCTGCCCCAAACTCATTGTAAAGGAGCTGTTAAATCTCACAGTATTCTTTGTATTTCTCTTCAAAATATATCTTTTTTAATATCTCAGCACTTACACTGCTAGCTAGATTATACAACAGGGCTATAAGCTGAGGCATTAACTCTTACGTATAGTAACCTAACCTATAAACATATATGTTCTTGTAAATATTTTAATTAATTGCAATATGAAAGTGCCAAAAGTTACTAATACTCTCTGCTTTCTCCCCATCTTCTCTCTTCCAACCAATTATTACTCTGGACATATTTAGTACACGAGGAGAACCTTTCACGAGAAGGAAGTTTTGAATTTCAAAGGCTTTTACCAGTCTTTTTTAGGGGTAGAAGTAAGCTAGAAATTACATATTTATTGCATGCTGTATTATGTACTCTGTGTTCTGTAGTCTTTTTCATTTAAAAGTTAAAACACAATAACATGTTACATACATCCATCTGCACTTCACATGATGCTAAAATAGATTTGTTTGGTGATTGTCAGGGTTGACATTTTGCAGAAAAACAAAGCAATGAAATCATTTTGAAATTCAGAGAAATTGCATGGACTGGAAAAGTCATGGAAATTTTCACAAAGTGATATCCCTCCATTTTCACTTTTAATTATCAAAGTTTACTGTTGTTGTTCTCACTTGTGATTGTTAACAAGATTTATCAGTTTCTTCAATTCAAATTTTATGTAATATATCAAAGAAGGGATCACAAAAATGCTTTAAATTAAGGCCTGGGAAATTTATGAAAAGTTACTTCAGAAAGTGCAGGAATTATCTCTGCATGTTGATTCCATTCATTTTGAAATGTTTCTTCCATTTATGTTTAAAATTAAAGTATTAATGTTATTCTCATTAATTTTTTGTAAAGCACTCGCAGACCCCAAACTGAAATCTGGAAAGACTAAAAACAAAAAGCTACAGTATCATATTATTATTATATAGCGCACTACCATAAAATGTTCAGTTGTGCTTTAAAATTACACCTTAAAGAACGTTTGCATTTTCAAATTAAATTGAACATGCTTTTTGAAAAAAGAAGGAGGGGTGGGATGGGGAAACAGGTGGAAAATGGTGAGGAATGTTTCTTTGGACAAAATTTGACTTGTGTTATAACTTCCTGTCATATTTACGTCAAACTGTGAGACTTCTCTGTATGCTTTACATATATTCAAAGAGTGAATCATTGAAATGAAGGCATTTTTGATACCAATCTTTTGCATGTGCTGCTCATACACTAGAGTACCGTATACCTAGAACATTCAATGGCTATTCAGGCGGGGATCCAGACATTCCTAAAGGGGGGGGGCAGACCTTAGAGAGAAGGGATGTGACAGAGTTGCACTGCTAATTTTCTATATGTGTTATTGTTGATTTGTCTAAAAAGGGAGGGCTTATAGACAGTAAAAGCCCCCTTCCCCTCCCCATTGCATCCTTACCTGCACTTTAAAAGTACAAGAATTCTCCTTTGTCTAGCTGATTCCTTAACCACTTGTAAAAATATTTTAAAACGGTCTTTATATTGGGCATCCAGTGTAATAATGTCTTTTGGAAACCCATTGAAATGGAAAATTTGCAATTTATGGAAAATACAAGAGATCAAAATGGAATTCCTTCAGGCAGCTCAGTTGACTGTGGGGGTAATCATTGGTGATTTGCTGATTGCTCAAGCCAATGAATAGTTTTAAAATTTTGAATTTTGCCCAAGTATTTATTTTAACATTTTGAACTAATGGAAGTTAATCCCTCCCATGAACAAAATAAGTATGTTAGAAGTAAGAAAGAGGGAAAGAAGTAAAGGAAGAAGCAAAAAAAAAAAAGAAAGAAAGAAATAATGGGACTTAAAAAAAGTGAGGAATATGTAGGTTTTTTCTGTGTATACTGTACTTTCTACCAAAATGTTTCCACAGTGCACCATATGTCTAATTTTTGTTTTAGAACTGAGCTCCATGTTCTGCATGCATGTTCTGTAAATTTTTTTTGCAAAATACTTCATTGTTTGCTTCGGATGCAATAATGCAAAATGTTTGAATCTCCAGCAGCATTTAAATAGAAAGCTTTGCAGCAATCATTGAGAATTGAAAGTAGTATTTGGTTATAAAGTCTAGTGCATAGCCAGGATTTTTTTGTGGGAGTTAAGGGGGGGGGGATGTGATGTGTGATATGGGGAGGGGTCTTAGGGGGTGACATTATGACATTTGTGACACATATAACTACATGAGAAGACCATCTTAAACCATTCAATTGTTGTGGTGAATATTAGAACTATCTACATTGTACTTCCTATTTCTCAGTTTGTAGTGTTGCGTCCATTGTTTTCATTGTGTGAAACTAACGATATATATCCTTGCTTACAGTACAAATGAAAATCCTCATACTGTACCATTTCCTCCCACAGTTTGAAGTTCAACATAACATGTTCTTCTTTTTTGTTCGTAAAAATTTTCTATCATTTGTGCTAATATATTTCACCATTTGTGAACTTGCATATAGTATATCACTCAATCTGTTCTTGTTTGCAAATGTATTGAAGTTTACAAATAAAAATTGCAGTTGGGGGAGGGGAGGTAGAGAAAGTTGATGATGGTGTTTCTAACATACAGTATTAAAACAGCACCTGGAAGAAATCCTCAATGGAGAACTTTAACATTTAATACTACAGAAAAGTGAGACAATTACCAATGTCATACACCTATAGAGTACTGTAATTCAACTACTGCACTAGTGCATGTACCTGCATCCATGGAAATGTTGTAATGTTCTAATGGGTGTCAAAACTTAAAAATATCTTATCAGAGGTAGGTGCAGAAAACATGTGAGAGGGCAAAACTGTAGGTACCGCTAGATAGAGAAAACTTTTGAGGTAAGTTATTTATGGATTTGCATTTCAAAGGGCCAATCCTCTCATCCAAAACTACACTATTTGTAGTAGAAGTGATATCAGTTGGCTCAGTTTTTTGATTGACAGCAAGTTAACAATATGCAGAGAGTATGCTAGCTCATATTACACAGCATGTACGCACTGAGAGTGTTTTGATTACACATTGGGGTCTTAAATACCCACCCTGAAGCGATAAACTGAGATCATGGCTGGATGAGGATGAATTTTAGACACTTGTGGGAGGGGCTTGATAAGGTAGTTTAGGAGAAAAATTATATTTGAGTTGAGAGGATCAGGCCTTTAAAGTTAGGTCTTCAAGGCTGAGAGACTGCAGTAAGTTGTTAACCCTTTACCGTTGTTTGGGTTATTTTGGACCCATGCGGAGAGCTCGGCTGTCACACATCTTTACTGTTTCACGCGGAGCTCGAAACTGCGAGTAGCTACCCAAAAATTCGGCCACAACAGCGAGAGAGACAATAGTTTAAGGTCACGGGGTCAATGGCCTACCGAAGCCGATGCTGGGCGGGCTGCGTCTGCTTTTCCGCCCAATCCCGAGGCGCGCAAATATGCCCTGATCGGAGCACAACGGTAAAGGGTTAAGGGCATTGCATGCAGGCAAACAAACAGCTGAAAGCACCTGTAACTGAGTATGCAGGTTTAACAAAATTTAATCCATGGTGCAATTTCCAAATATAATCCAAATATTATTTAATTTTGAAGTATAGCTGTGTATGCACTTTAGTAATACAGCATTTTCCTTGCTTTAAATCTTAGCAAATTTTTTTTTTTTTTTATAAACTAATATATATGCTTTTATTTAAATTTATTTTCAAAGGTTCCAAAACCAAAGACCATAAATCCCATAAAATGTTAGATGTTAAGTCAACATCCATTCAGATGACTGGCCAGTATACTGCCCTCACTGGTGAGGAAGAAGAGGTGCAGAAATGTACTCTGAATGTACAGGGGATGACATGCGCATCGTGTGTAAACACCATTGAAACACAACTGTCAAAGCAGCCAGGTAAAATAATTTTTAGAGTCCCATCCCACATCTTTTTTGGGGAAGAGCCAATGGAGGGAGAAAACCATCTGCAGATACGTATATCTACATATGCATGCACTTATCGATTGCACACAGTATCCTTGCATCCTCTGACCCTATAGAGTCAAAACCGCATTAAATGTGTCTGGGTTGTAATGCAGGGCTTGAGTCAAAGTTCTTTAAATGTTACATCAAAGTAACCTAGCTTATGGGTGTGTCATATTTAACATGAAAATATTTAAAAGGTCCGGTCAAAAAGGGGTGTGTCATTGCTCAGAAAAGCTTTATGTCCTTATAATTAACATTGCCCTTAATGAACACTCCTAGTGAATATTGACCAACACATCTCCTGGTGGTCAGAAGTTTTTCGATCCTTACAATTGATTCATAAGTTCATTACTGTTTATACTCTCATTACTACACAATTGCCAAAGGATTTCTATTTCCAAAGGAACCTGCACTCCAAAAGGATATTAAAACTTAGCTAATATTGGGCTTATTGGATTGAGTATGTAGATGTACAAACCCTCCACACTCAAGGCAGTAATGTTCATAAAATATGATGTAGAGACCAATGAATTGCACTTGTTTAATACATAAATAAGTAGTAGTTTGCAGTACCTATGAACCATTAGTGATGGCTCTGTGGTGGCTCTCTTGGCCTTTTGGAGATATGTGACAGAATGTACACAGCTGTGTTTATGATTAAACTTTGTTCAAAGCTTGTCATATATACTCTAAGTATCTGTCATTATGTTAAAGTCATTTGTTATTGTATTATACACAGATCCTGCACCACGTACGTATGTATACCATGTGCAAACAAGCAAAGCATGCAAATATGTCCATTAATTATTATACAAAAGTAAAAAATTGGACAAAAAATCCCATTCTTCATCCTTTCCTCATAATTTATTGAGAATTCTAATGAAAACAGTAATTGTCCCCCCCCCCCTTCTGCAGTGATGTATTCCCCTTTCCCAGTTATGTACACGTCTGTCCCTTTCTATACATAGTTATGATAGTTTATGTATTAAGTATGCTTTTCTAGAATCATACAGCAAGCCAGTGCATGCCATATCCAGACATTCCAAAAGGGGAAGGGGCCGTGGCTGACCTAAGAGAATGCAGGGTTGTGAGGGAGTTGCACTAGCTGCTAATTATTTCCCATACATTTTATTGTTGATGTGATGAAAAAGGGAGGGCTGCAGGCCATAAAGCCCCCCTTGGATCTGCCCCTGCAGTGTAATCATAGTAAAAGCATGATGTGATTACTGTAAATGCTACAACTGTATGTTCTTGGTAGTGGGATTTCCTTCCAGGCTAACTCAATTGGAAAACTGGGTTAGTTAGATTATCATGACCAGTTTTAACCCATTCTCAAAAGTTGTTTGGAATGAAAATGACAAAATTGGGTGTTTGATATGAAAAGCATTTAAAATTAAGAAAAGTGCTGCAAGTCCCATCAAAATCCATCTAAAATTGACCAGTCAACATAGTGATTTCTGATTTGCACAACCATTCATAAACATGAGCTCAATATACAAATCTTGTGATGTCTAGGGGAGGACATGCTTTGTGGCTATATGACATGAATGCTGTCTTATGCTTTTGCAATCTCCATTTCAATGACAATTTAAAACTACTATGTCCAGAGGATTTCATGTTGAAAATTTAATGTGTGTCCTAATACCCATTACCAAACTATAGACTGAGATATTAAGAGGTAAAACAGGGTTAGCAAAAGAAATGTCAACACTGTGCAACACTCCACATCATTATTTTAGCATAAAAAACAGGGTTAGCAAAAGAAATGTCAACACTGTGTAACACTCCACATCATTGGTTTCAATGATAAAAGAAACCAATGCAATCATGATGGCGTGCGTGTGTATGTATGTATGTATGTATGTATGTATGTATGTATGTGTGTGTGCATGGCTTTGTCTTTGTGTAAAACAGAGGACCTAAACAATAGACTTCTAGGTCCTCGGTAGTAAATTCAATAGATTTCTCAAGTCCTCGGTTGTCTAACAATAGACAGTCTATTGTGAAGGTTAGGGTTAAGTAAGCAGACACAATGGAGATAACAATGAAGTCCTCAGTTGTGTGTAAAAACACGACTGTGTGTGTGTGTGTGTGTATGTGTGTGTGTTTGTGACACTTTGCTCGTTAACACGATATCTCAAGATAGGAATGTGTGACAGTTTTCAAACTTGGTACATAGATGGGCCATATTGAGAGGAAGAACCCTATTGTTTTTGGAGGGGGTCAAAGGTCACCTGAGGTCACCAGGGGTCAAATCTGAAAACCTTGTTAACACAATATCTCAAGATAGGAAGCTTGGATAGATTTCATATATAGTATGTAGATGTGATATGGTCAGGAGGTGGTCCCTATTGTTTTTGGTGGAGGTCAAAGGTCACCTGGGGTCATCAGGGGTCAGAGTATGAAAACCTTGTTAATGCGATATCTCAAGGTGGGAAACTTTGATAGATTTCATATTTAGTATGTGGATGTGATATAGTCAGTAAATGGTCCCTATCGTTTTTTGGGTAGTTCAAAGGTCATCTGGGGTCACCAGGGGTCAACATCTGAAAATCTCGTTAACACAATATCTCAAGGTAGAAAGCTTGAGTAGATTTCATATATAGTATGTGGATGTGATATGGTCAGGAGGTGGTCCCTATTGTTTTTGGTGGAGGTCAAAGGTCATCTGGGGTCATCAGGGGTCAAAGTATGAAAACCTTGTTAATGCGATATCTCAAGGTGGGAAACTTTGATAGATTTCATATTTAGTATGTGGATGTGATATAGTCAGTAGATGGTCCCTATTGTTTTTGGGATAGGTCAAAGGTCATCTGGGGTCACCAGGGGTCAAAGTGTGAAAATCTTGTTAACACAATATCTCAAGGTAGAAAGCTTGGATAGATTTCATATGTACTATTTTGATGCGTTATAGTCAGTAGATGGTTCCTATCGTTTTTGGGGTAGGTCAAAGGTCATCTGGGGTCACCAGGGGTCAACGTCTGAAAATCTCGTTTACACCATATCTCAAGGTAGAACGCTTGAATAGATTTCATATTTAGTATGCGGATGTGCTATGGTCAGGAGGTGGTCCCTATCGTTTTTGGTGGAGGTTAAAGGTCATCTGGGATCATGGGGGTTCAAAGTATGAAAACCTTGTTAAATGCAATATCTCAATGTAGGAAACTTGGATAGATTTCATATTAGTATGTGGATGCGTCATAGTCAGTAAATGATCCCTATTGCTTTTGGCAGAGGTGAAAGGTCATCTGGGGTCACCAGGGGTCAAAGTCTGAAAAACTTGTTTATGTGATATCTCAGGTTAAGTAGCTTTGATAGATTTCATATTTGTTATGTGGATGGGTTATCATGCTGCTAGAATTCAATAGGGCATTTTAGCCAATATTACCCGAGAAAAAGGCTTTTTCCCGGTTGAAGCTTATCTCTATAATTGCATCTTTTAATACCTTTTACAACCAAACTTGCTCCATTGACCAATCAGTCTTTAAAACGGTTCAAACCCTTTTAATTTTATTGATCTCAAGACACCTGAACAGGAAGTTCTCTGATAGATTCTGGATTAAGAGTGGTCAACTAGAGATGGCTAAAACTTGCTATTCATTTCTAGCATCATGTGGTCAGGAAATGGTAGGTAATGTTTTTGATGGAGGACAAAGGTCATCTGGGGTCACTGCTGGTCCAAGTCTGAAAACCCTGCTTATGCAATATCTCATGATAGGAAACTTGGATAGATTTCATATTTGGGTATGTAGATGCATTGTGGTCAGAGGATGGTCCCCATAGTTTTTGGCAGAGATGAAAGGTTATCTGGGGTCTCCAGGGGTCAACGCCTGGAAACCTTTTAAAATGTGATCTCTTAAGATAGCTGTTTGTCCATTTGTCTGTCTGTTGTTTGTCATTCTAGCTATGTATGGCTTTTATGGAGGTCAAAAGGTCATCTGGAATGACAAATTATTTTTTGAACTTGCTTGTATAACATTTGAATGAGAAGATAATGGTGCATGATGGCACTCTTTGAAACGGAACATTAATATATCATCGAAACCTCAATGCATTTTTGCATTCTGGTTTTTTTAGCATAAGCAACAAGTTGCTACAGAAAAACTTGAACTTTGAAGAGGGTCTTCTTGCTGAAATTTCACACACACCACCTTTCAAATGAAACAATTTCCAGTGTCTTTAATCATCATTTTCGTATTTTGTTTGTACTCTGAAAGGGTTATAATTGCTTGATCCTCTAAGAAACCAATTTATATATTTGTTATTGTCATTGTTCATTTGCAGGAATACTTAATGTACTGGTATCCTTGATGGGGCAGAGAGCTGAAGTGGAGTACAGTAGCAGTATTACTGATCCCCAGACCATTGCAGACTTAATCTATGACATGGGCTTTGATGTAGATATTTTGGAAGAAACCAAAGGTGGAGAAGAAACCCTGCATCTGTTGGTGAGTTAAATATAGCAGCTCTTAGCTCAGACCCACTTGCACACCCACCCAACCCCACCTGTTTGCCTAATTTCCCATTTGAATTACCCTCCAAAGAATTTGGTCTCCAGCAAATCCTTTCTGAGCTATTGTAGGCCGAGTTTTGTTGTATTCAACAAAACATAAAATGTCACAGTTTGATTTGAATTTCAAAATCAGACTGAATGGCATTCAGTCCAGCCCAGTTTTTTTAGCATCCACAACTTGACACATTCTCTTTGAGAGTCACACGGTTTCATTACCCAGCGGTGGGTAATCACGACAAAATTTGGCCTAAAGTACAATTTTTTGAGGGTGCACTTTGGACATGAACAAGTGTTGTATCCAATCCTAATGCAAGTGTGAGGTCCTGAGTTTATCCAAGCTTCAAGTATATGGCATTTGAAACTGTCATTACAAAGGATAAAGTGGGGATCAAGTATTGCTTTGCATTTCATTTTTTTGCCACAGTAACCAACAAACCTTTTCCCAAATAATTAAAAAAGGATTGTAGGATAGATAGAGTTTTGGTCTGCAATATTTTTGTCAATGGCATTTGCACTTCAACTATCTGTCCCATAATCCTTTGTAGTTTCTATCTGGAAAGTGTGCATCTTTGATGAATCAATTTCCTCTCAAACTTGGTCCTACAATCGTTTGTATTTGCCTTTTAGAAAATTTCTAATTGTCAAAGCAATTGTCATAGTCCAGTCATGATTTAATTTACATTATCTGTAAACCACTAAATTGTGTAAAGCACGTAACCTTGATCACGAATTTAAAAAAAATTACCTATCACATAGAGTTGGTTAACCTACTTCTGATACAACTAGGTTAGTGCAAGAGGTAAAGGGAATGCAAAAAGTTTGTTTGATTATTCAGTATTTATGTCATGGCCTTTATCATTTGAATGTCATGTAGTTTTTGTTGTTGATTCATTTGCATATAATTTTAAGTTACATAATGACAAGTTAGTTGTAATAAGTATTCTATGAGTTGAGAAGAGTTTTGATTTAGTCGCAATACAGTTAAGTTCGTTTTCGGCCAGTCTCGTCTCTCTCATTTTTACTTGTCAATGTTCGTCTCTACTTTGCCCACGTTTCCGAAATGCCCACCTTACATTAGTATAGCTGCTATGTGTGATAATTTAAAGGTCAAGAGCAGTCTCCCCAAAATTCTTTTGAAACAATGACTAAATTTTGCTATTTTTATGTCATTTTTCTTCCAAGAAACTTTCTGGATATTTGAAGGCTTAAACATTCAAGGTTAACCAAGATAATACTACTTGTAAATTTCACAATTCAGTGAAAAATGCATTGTTAGATGATTGTCAAGAGCCATTCACAAACCAGTATAGACAGCTACTATCCTTGTTCAAGTTGGGATGACTGCAGTTGCCCTTTAAGGAACATTGATTGAAATGTTATGAAAATATTAGATTTAGCTTACTTGTCGTAGACCATGTGTTTGGTCTAATGGTAAGAGCATCCGCCTCTCACGCGAAAGGCCCGGGTTCGCTTCCCAGGTCGAGTCATACCAAAGACTCTAAAAAAGGAACCTGCCGTTGTTCGTGATGCTCCGCATAAGCAATGGAAAAAAGGCTGTGGCCGGCTCGACTTGAACCAATAGGTTGGAAACTGGGCCGTAAAACTATATCTAACTAACTTGTCGTAGTCAATTGCTTTGTCTAAGATGGAGTTTTACAGTCCAGTTTCCAACCAGTTCATTTATGTTGAGCTGGCCATGGCCTTTTTTTCCAGTTGTTGCTCACTGGCTTGTTTTCCCCACTCCATTGCCTAGTATGCTGAGCACCAAGCACAGTGGAGGTATGTCCCATTTGAAAAGTCTTCTGTATGACTCAGCCAGAACTCGAATTCTCAACCTCCCAACTGCAAGTCCGATGCTCTAATCACTTGACCATGCAGTCTGTCTACCATCAGTGTTGCCCATGGTATGATATCCCCTGACGACCCCTCCCCCTCTGTGTCTGTGTGGGGTTTTTTTAGCTGGTTGCCAAGGATGTAAAAACTTACAGCCTCATTAGCTGAGTTGCTCAACTATAGTAGTTTCATGTTAAAATTTAAATATTGTCAAGCAAATTGCTTTTGCTATTGTAACAGATTATGGGTATGACATGTTCTTCTTGTGTGAACACCATTGAGAAGTTAGCACTGGAACAACCAGGAGTCCTGTCTGCATCTGTTGCCTTGGCAACTCAACAGGGAGTTTTCAAGTATGACTCTAACCAGATTGGAGCCAGGAAAATAAAAGATGTGATTGAGGTATAGTTCAGTGCATTTATTTTGTGAATCTTTTGTCAATTTGTCAGGTGATCATCATATTTGCCAACTATTTTCTGTTTTAAGTGGGAACCATTCCATTTTCTGAACTTTGAAAACCATAAAAATAGGATATTCCATTTTCCAGCTTTTATACTGTACCAATAACACAACAGTAACAACTAACACAAAAATGCAGAATGCTGAATGTTGTGAAGTTAGTGTTGTGGACAACCTGTTTGATGTTCCATTTTCTGGGATTGTGATTTTGTATCATGATTTATGCTTTGCAAAATCTTTGTTGGTAATTCATCAGTCAAGATGTATGAAATGCTCCTCCCTAAAACTCTGCTGCCGTTGGCAAAAGAATTTGATGCAATTTTTTATTGCAAAATAAATTAAACCCCTTCTTTCAGTTTTGGTCTTAAAATCCCATCACATTGTTCAGTTGTGTTTGTTTATCATGGATTTAATCTGGTTTGTGGAACACTGTTAAAATATGTTACAATAGATCACTTTATTTTTAACATTCCACGGTTCAACTAACAAAGAAATATTTTACTTTTGTGTTCTTTGTTTTTCTTAAAGTATTTTTCATCAACTGCATGTCTTCGTTTTTAAGTATTGATGCATTTATGTTTGGTGAACAAACTTTCATTGTCAGTAATCAGTCATGAGTTCTCCATGCTTTAACATTTGCATGCATTTAAAGTAATGAATGTTTTATCATTCAGATGCTAACTGTTTAATTATTTTTATAATTGGCTAACAGGATACAGTTTTTGACAAAAATTAACTAATCACTTTTCAAAAACTCCTTCTAGAAATAAAGTAAACAAATTAAAAAAATCCCTGTTATATGTATGCTTTGTGCCTAACACAGGGTGAAATAGGGCTTGCTCAAACTGCCTGCAACTTAACATTTTAAAGTCCAATCTCAGGTGGAAAATTCAAGATTTTATTTGATGTTTATATCCACTAGTTTCATCCACCTTAGTGCTGAAAGGCATTTTCTCATTAAGGTCTCAGAAGAAAGACAAAAATATTTTAGACCATATCTTTTAAACCCTGACACAATTCCATTTTCCTTACTCAAGATATCTCACTTTTAAGGTTGGTTACTTTTGTTAAAAAATATCCTTCCACCTTTCATCAAAGCCATATGGAGTCATGTGGTGTTGGCAAACTGTGTCATATTCCTTTTGTTTTTCTTTTATAATTGAATGTCCTGTTTGTCCTTGAAATTTGATACTGTTGGAATGTTTGAATACCTTTTCCTGCAGACCTACCATTATCCTGCACCATATGGAGTACAGGTAGCAAACAATGGTGCTTAAAGGGCCAAACCTCTCACCCCAAACTACAATTTTGGTAAGGGAGTACCGAAATTCTCAATTGGCTCACCTCTTTGATTGACAGCTAACTCAAACAATGCAGAGTAGCAAAGTTTTTATTACACAGCATGAAAGGTACTGAGAGTGTTTTGATAATGTAAATTGAGCTTTTCTTTACTCACCTTGAAGCAATAAACTTAGATTGTAACTGGACGAGCATGAATTTCAGACAATTGTGGGAGGGGCTTAACTAAGAAGGTTAGGAGAATTTAATACTGTTTGGGGTGAGAGAACTGGACCTTCGAGGAGCATTAAAATTATAAGTAAATTGAATGCCATGTTAAATTAATGTGCAGTGATGACATTGCAGATTTCCCATAATGCAGCGCATTCCAAGAAAAATTTGTATTTCTTAGAAATTTATAATTTCAGAAGGCAGTAAACTATTGGGATGCAGTTTTTACCTCCTGATGGAGAAAATTTTTTCAACCACTTTTGAAGGCAATAAATTTTGGCTCTGGAAAATGCCTTTAAAATCTTGCTAAAACCTCAGCATAAAGATCATGTGGCTGGTTGAAAATTGTTGATGGAAATATCACGTAAAATCCTTAAACTTTGCCCTGGAGGTCAGGTTTTAGATTGCATGTTCAGTGATGGGCATGCCTGCAATATGAGTGGAGTTGTAACATGTCAGGATTCAAACTGCTAATTTTCAAAAGGGAAATGGCTCAAGGAACAGTATTATAACTTCCCTCATATAAATAATCACAATGATTCATGCAACCAAGTACACTTATGCTATTTTAAAAGTGGTTAAAGGCTGGACTAAACTACAAAATTGTGTGACTCATTACATCCATGGATTTGAGTGGGCTTTTCAAAGTAATGTAATATCCACTCTTCAAAATGCTTAACCTTAATCCAATGAGACAATGATTTTCATTTGTTCCTAGGATGCTGGATTTGAGTGCACCCTAAACACACAGCAGACTCATGCTTCAGTTGCAAGCCAACACAAAGAAGCTATTAAAAAGTGAGTTGTCATCACTGGTTTCTCATATTTATCTACTAATATTCAGCCATTGTTGGCCATTGTAACATGAAAATCATTTTTTATAACCAATTGTTAGTCTTTTATTGTCTCACTTCCCTTTTGTCCAGGATGAAAAGAGAATTGAATGAAACTGAATCTGACCTCTTAACCTACCTATGACAATATCAATTGTTTATTATCTCTGTGGGCATGTAATTCCTGTTCAGCAGAATTCCTATGAGATAAGTTTGGTATCATTTCCCAGTTTTGCTCTTTTGCCAGAGAGTTGAGGGTACTTTGGAGAAAGTACTGTATTTCATCAACAATATTCAAGTTACTTGTGAATCCCTGTCCCATCTGTCAACTCTTTACTTTATATGTCAAGACAGAGGGGTATACGTAAAGGATTACTATCAGAGGACTTTATTTTTACCAAGTGAATACTATTTGCCGTAGCTTCAAATCCTAAAAACTTCTCTTGAAATTCAAGATTTTCCTGGTGCCTTTAAAACTTTCACAGTGCATGGTAATTGAGAAATTGTTGTAAATGGTACAACATTGCCTTTCATTTTAACCTGGAAGCTTGAAAATGCTCTTTGATACATTGAAGTAGGTTAAAGGGTTGTTGTTACAATTAGTGGCATATAGTTGGAGCCTACCTCAAGAGTGGTAATTATAATGGGGCATAAAATCAAAAGGATGGTCACCTCACTCTTCCCCCCCCCCCCACTTTCCCATAGGATTGTAGTGCTGGTTCATCATGGTAAGGCTACTAGCCAGTGTTTAAAATACTTGAAATTCAGGATGGGTGATTAGAACCAAAATGGACACATTAGTATAGATGTTATATATATTTAAACATTACAGCTGATGACTGTCTACCTCAATATGTCTATCAATGAAGTCCCTCCTTCTGTATCTGTGACATTGAAATAAATCTCACAGCCAGTCCCTTGCTGGCTTTGTGCATTCAAATATAGCAGACTAGAATAAAAAGTGAGTCAATATTTTAATCAGTCACTTCTGCATGGTTTGGTTCATTTCATTTATCATTTTTTTTATCTTTGCATATGCATTCAAATGAAGAGTATACACTTTGACATAAATACATAGAACACAAGAATCACTTGGTTTTTGCTGTCTTTAACTGGACTTGCATTAATTTTGATGATTTTTTTTAAAATTTTTATATCATTTTTCTTAGATGGAGGAATTCATTCTTGATAAGTCTGATATTTGGTCTTCCTGTTATGATAACTATGATTTATTTCATGGTTACCAAGAAAGTGATCATCATTGCTCCAGGTTTATCCGTGGAGAATCTCATCTTCTTCATTTGTGCCACCTTAGTTCAGGTTTGGTTTTATATGTTGTCATGAATGATAAAACTGATGATTAATTGGAATAATTGCATCTTAATTATTACATTTCCAAGGTGGATGAATTCTGTACATAATTCTCTGAATGTACATGATGCTAATTAATGGTAAGTTATAGTTAATGATGAATGTGAAAAAATTCAGGGTCATATCCTGAGCACAAACCTTAATAGGACAGTTCCAACACTACCTTCTTAGAGAGCACCTCACTTGGCAAGTGCATTTACCTTTTAGAAATCTCAGACAGGGACAGTTTTCGCCTTTCCACTGCTGACTATAGCCCTGGTATGTGTAAATTTAGGCAGACCTCAGCATTACTTAATATATTTAAAAACTTAAAAAATATCAGTATTACCGTAACATAAGATGAGTACTTAAGGGATAATTCAAAAACTGACAAACTTTGAAGTGGTATATCTTTAGGAAATATTGAGATATTTCCAGCAGATCTTTCATTAGAGTATTCTTTTCATGAAATGCTGCGTAAAATAGAACTTGTGGCCACATGTCATCATAACGGTGAGAAAAAAATGCTGTTCTTATGTTGGAAGGGGTAGGCAGGTTGCAGGGTTTGTCTCTTAAAGGGGTAAATCAGAGTTTGACATATTGGCATTTTGTTCCAGCGCCTCTTTTTTCCCATCTGAACAAATTTTTGTTTTTTTTGTGAAACAATGAACCAAACAAAGGCCAAAAAGTGAATTTCTGCTAGTAGCTGTAATGTTGGTGTCTGCTGTTCAAACTGTGATGTAATTTTAGGATAAGGTAGATTGGTGGAGATATTGTAACATTAACCAAAATATGAAAAAGTCAATAGTTAGAAGGAAATGTTTGATTGATATCTCACCACTGAAGCATTACGGGGTTGGTGTAGTGGAAGATTGGGTTCATCTAAGTGAAGTGCATGTAATAACTGCTGCTTTCAATCTCACTTGACTTCATTTGACCCTTTGACCTTCGAGACTTTTTGTGAGGTCTGGATTTGACTTCCTGAATGGACCAAACAAGCAATCAGTCTTCCCTCCCACAATGCCCAAAACTCAAGAAAATGACATTATAGTGAAAGGTCATCAATTTGTGTGTGATACATGGAAATGTGAAGTATGTGGTGTGATAACTTAATACTGTCAACTTCTTTTAAACTTACAAGTATTCATATGATCTTGAAATTTAATGTGCACTATCTTTTTGGTGAGGGTCAAAGGTCAATTTGCATGGAAGGCAGGTGCACATGCCTTACTTTGCTCCTCTCTTTATACCTTGGGTGTCCACTCCTTCATGAAAGAAAAGGAGGACAACCTTTGTTACTATCTAAGCGGAGCACCACCATGCGTTGGCGCATAGTGTGCCAGAAAATTTTTGGCCTTTACAAACCCCCCCAGATGTCTGGAAATGGCCCTTCCCAATGTTCTAAGCCACATGATTACAGTCATGAAAATGGGATGTGAGAAGTTTTACATCAGAATTTTCAAAATGGAGGAATTTCAATGTCTGGCGCAGTGTGAGCCCGAATTGAGGTAAGGGTGCTCAAAAGCCAGATTGTCCGGCAAAAAGCCGGATGAATGGATACCCCACATTATGCCAGATTATTTGAAATGCAAGGAACGTCCATAGTTCCCTTGGGCTCTTATTTCCCCACTGTGTACATTGAAGGAGTCTTTCAGATAAGAACACAAATTTATTTTGGGTTTGTTACTGGTGCATAAAATTTTCTGAATATTTGTTGGGTACCACTATTTCACACAGATGCAAGATTAGACAGCCTTTACAACACTGTAACCATGCATGACATTAGACCATGATCTTGGATCATTTTTCGTTAGTTTTAAGTCAATGTCTTAATTACTGTAGTTCAGAACTAAAGTTGTAAAAAGTGATAAAAACAAACTCTGGTTGCCACTTCATCAAATTGGAAAGTTCAAAATACTTCTTTCTTTTTGCAGTTTCTTGGTGGGAGACATTTTTACTATCAAGCCTACAAATCTCTGAAGCATGGCACTGCAAACATGGATGTTCTTATCACCATGGCAACAACAATTGCATACACATACTCAGTTATAGTTGTGGTGATCGCTATGGCTAGAAGAGTACCTGACAGCCCCATGACATTCTTTGACACTCCGCCCATGTTACTTGTGTTCATATCACTTGGTAGATGGCTAGAACACATTGCTAAGGTAATGACTTGACTATTTTTGTTTTGAAATACAGAAGCAAATTTACACTTGCCAATTGTTTTGTTTTGAATAGGACTGTTCTGTTTTCCGAGCTTTAATTTAAACACGTGTAGAAATCAGAACATTCTGATCTTCTGACTGAAAGGGAAAATGCAGTCAACCCAAATCTGGATTAGTGCAATAGTCTACCCTGTGTTATGATTGGCTCTTGAAAGTCATGTGACCATGTTTTACTCACTAAATTGTGAAATTCTCCTGGAGGAACATATTGCTTACCTTGGATATGCAAATATCAAAGTTCTTAACTGTCATAATGGAAGAGAAAGTAAAATAAATGAGAAACAAATTGTAAGATTTAGTTATTCTTTCAAAATAAACTTTGAGTGACTGCTTTTGCCCTTAAAAGTTTTTAAACAATAGCAATAGTAATAATGACCAGAAGGTTGCATTTGGCAACAGGTTTGTATTAAGAGAATCAGTTGTTGCATGCACTCACAACATTTACAGAGAATAAGTTTCATCTCCTTAAATTTTGTACCCATTAAGGTTAGTGCTTGTGTGCTTGCTGTACCCAGTGGACCCAGTGGACCATCTGTTTTCATGTTCTGATTAGTGAGATGAATTTGCTTGCAACTTTGTTATTGAGATTAGTGAATTGGAAATTGTTTGAGAAGGGTTTGAAGAGTTATGCTCCATTTTAATTGCTATTTCAAGAGTACTACATTTTGATAGATAAACCTTGATATCAATTTGAACCCTTTATAAGAGAGGCACGGTCATCTTATTTTTTGCCATATTTAAGAAATTTAATGGTGACAGTCTGTGAATGATATTACTTTTAGGGAAATGAAGATATTTTCAAACTAATAATCTTTACCGAAAATATTATTTTAGCAATGTTGCAGGTGAGTCCTCAAACAACTTTTGGGCTTGGAGGTCTACATACATAATAATAGTGTTACAAGCCTTCTTTTCGTGGCTGAGGTGACCTGGGACTGCCAGGCCTCAACTACAACATTACATGTAAGAAGTTTAGGAGGCTACAAATTTCACACAATGTAAGGGAATGCCACGAAAAAAAAATCCGAAGAGTAATTTCTGCACAGGTGTTTTTTTTTTTTTTTAATCAAAGTTGCCATCTTGATTCAATTCACAAGAAATACGTTATTACAACTTGATCTATGTTCCTAATTTTTTTTTTTGGTCAATTTTTTCCAAATATTGCTGTTTTCCATCCAGGCACCTCTCATATTAGAAACTTTTCCAAAGGGGAGTGGCATGCCTTCTCCAAGACCTTTTCTCAGACTTACTATTCAGAAAAGTCACATTACAGAGTTGACCTTGCTTAGTTACTGATTTAATACAGCTAATGACAAAAGAATCTAGAGTAAAATTTTTTGCACTTTTGTAACAACAGGCAAAGACATCAGATGCTCTTTCGAAGCTGATGTCGCTCCAGCCCACAGAAGCAACATTGGTGACGGTGAATGATGAACGGCAAATTCTAACTGAGACAAACATATCTGTAGAGCTAGTACAAAGAGGGGATTATCTGAGGGTGTTGCCAGGGGGAAAGATTCCAGTAGATGGAAGGGTTATAGATGGATCATCATGTGTGGATGAATCACTTATTACTGGAGAATCTATGCCAGTGGTTAAAAAACAAGGTAAGTAATATGCAAATAATGTGGTCATCCTTTGTTAATACATGAAGTTGTTATGTTGGTTACTATCTACCGTATATTCCCCCAAAAACACCCCTGGGGGTGTTCCTTTTTTTAAAAGGGAGGCATTTATTTTAGGGTGTATTTTAATATAAAATTAACTTACCGCTTGTCTTGAAACAATCTGTGAATTGTGATGGCTGTTAACCCTTTACTGTTGTTACGGGTCCTTTTGGACCCAGACAGAGAGCGCGGCCATCACCCATCTTTACTGTTTCACGCGGAACTCGAAACTGCGAGTAGCTACCCGAAAATTCAGCCACAACAACGAGAGAGACAATGGTTCAAGGCCACAAGGTCAATAGCCTACGGAAGCTGATGCGGGGCATGCTACATCCGCTTTTCCACCCACTCCCAAGGCGCCCAAATATGCCCCACTTAGAGCACAACAGTAAAGGGTTAATTTTGTGTTTCTAAAACTTTGACAAGTCTTGCCTGGATCTACATGTGAAAAGGTAATTCTGTTTTTTACATTAGGCTATTGTTGTAATGTTAAAATATAGGCTTAATCTGTGGTTTGGGACTGTAGTGCCAGGAGGCCTCAGCCTATGCAGTTGTTAAAAATTTTGAGGGGGGTGTTTACTAGAGGGGAGCGCTTATTAGGGAAAATACGGTAGTATCGTAGAGTCTACTATACCTCCTGTTTAAATAATATAATCCAAAGAAAATTTCTCCAGAGACTTGCTGTGTGGCATATAGCGAATGAGGATATGCCATTCAAGCTGTCCCTATGTCCATCCCATCATGCTGATAACTTGCCAAAGAGTATCCCAGGTAAGTAGGGTTACACAATGTAGATGGGATGTTAGTATCAGGGCTCATAGATCCCCCAAACCAGCGAGTTTTAGGGATTCAAACTGCTTCACACAAATATTACGTCTTGGTCTGCTGTTCAGTAGCAGGGGGCCGTCAGGGGGACAATGTAAGAAAATGTGAAAAGAGAAGAAAAAAAAAGGAAAACTGAAGAAAAAGGAGCACTCCACCCATGCTTTGCCCCCCACCCCCCTCCACCAAAATACCTTTTCACTGTCCCTGATCAGTAGTAACCAATCCCAGAGACAGGACTTCTAGTTAGAGAGGCTGTGCTGCTAAATTTGTGCCCAGTAATGCAAATTACATAGTTTTCATTTTCTGTCATGTTTCCCATTTTTCTACTTTTTTTTCAAATGAAGGTCATCCTGTTATTGGAGGATCTATCAACACAAATGGCAATCTCTTGATAGAGGCCACCCACATCGGAGCTGAAAGCACCCTGGCTCAAATCGTGAAACTCATACAGGATGCACAGACTTCAAAGGTGACTTTAAAATCTAATCCAAGTAATTTTAACACTCATACATAGACTTACCCATGATGCACAATTTCAGATATCCATACTGTAGGTGAGTGAAACGGTGCCGTAAAACTTCATCTAACTGACTAACCATAGTTGAGTGAGGAGGTTTGGGCAAGGTCTCATTTACATTGAGTGGGTAACTATAGTTTGCCTCTCAGTCCTTCTCCATTTTGCTCAGATGTTATTGGATTAGCCCACTTCCCAAAAAGTGCTGTGGTTGAGGGTGATGCTCTGCATAAAGTGTTGAGTGGGGTGCAGGGAAAACAATTAATCCAGTGACTCAGAATTGTAAAAGGGATAATGAGCACTGCAAGACCACACACAATGTTAAGAATGTTAAACCACACCCAAGATTAGAATGTGGGGCCCAAAATTATTAACAAACTAAGGCAAACTGACCATGAACCAGAGTTCAAGGGTTCTCTCCCTCAACAATCTACATCACTTTCTCTAGCTCTCCCATCCATCCCCAAGTCATGCAAGTCAGTGTTAATATTACTAAATATCAAATCTTTTACAGGCACCAATACAACAGATTGCAGACAAGATCTCTGGTGTCTTTGTGCCAGGAATTCTCATTTTATCATGCACAACCCTTGGGATATGGATAGCCCTCGGTTTCACTGATCCTTCACGCATTCCAACACATGTAAGTTTCTAAATATTTCGGAATCTAGAGATGTCTAAAGAGGTTTGATATTACATTTTGTGATTTATTTGTTCTAGGATTTATCCACATATTTGTACCATTCGTCCCTTCTTCAAAATTATCGAGTTATTTTATTTGATTCTAATCTCCTTTGTATGGCAGTCTCTAACAATATTTGGTTTTATAAAGCATAAAAGCATTAGTTTTGCTCAAAGTGTTGGACAGATGCTGTAAAATCTGTGAGAGCTGTTTGCTTAAAAGACAGACTTGAGGTCACATCAAGTTTGGATATGTTAGAAGGGTACTTATTCTTAGCATTTTGGTATAACTTGCATTAAAATCCAATGTGTGGTTTTCAAGATATGAGGAGCACATACGACATCATATCTTCACATTAATGAACAGTCTTTTGTTTGTCATTAAATTTCACAGCCAATTTCTCTTCAACAGTGCTATATTGTAACAGAATGTGATTGCATAAGAGGCATTTTTGTTTTATGTATAGTAATTACTTTAGTATATATTAGTGTTTATTTCATAATAAAAATACCAAATCTGTCTTCTAAACATGGTTGTTCTTTCAAAATCTTGTCATTACAGCATACCATGACTCATACCTCAGATGCTGAAGTGGTGTTGAGTTTTTCATTCCAAGTTGCTATTGCAGTTTTAGCTATTGCATGTCCCTGTGCCCTGGGACTGGCTACACCCACAGCTGTAATGGTAGGGACAGGAATGGGTGCTCAGAATGGTATCCTCATCAAAGGAGGGGAACCTCTTGAGATGGCTCACAAGGTAAATGGTATAAAGCTGCTGAACAGCACCAAGTAATCATCAGTGTGAGCTAGAATCTAGTCCAATCAGTCAGATTGGGTCTAATTACTGTTGCCTAATTAAGAAATAATCTGATGGGTCAATAAACCCAATGTTTCAAATTTTGACTTGTGACTCACTAGAAAGTTCAATTGTGTGGAACTGTGCACACATCAATTTTAGGAAGGAATGGAAATTATCTTTTCATTTTTTTGCAGTAAACATCAGTGCATCAGATTGACAATTAGTGATTGCCTCAAAATGTCTTCATAGTGGCCTGGTGAAAACACTGGGGCTGATGATGTTTTGAGGTCCATATAAGATCTGCTTAAAAGTTATATCCAACAAAAAACTCATGTGTGACTGGAATATGATGTCAGATGGACATCTGCCAAAGCTCAATTAGTGGGGCAGTAGGACCATTTAAAGGAACAGCCAGGTCTGAAGAACATCATATACACATGTCATGCTAAATTTGCCAGTGTCTGTGTCAGCTGACCACAGATCTGTATAAAACAGCTTTGATTTGATGGCAAAATGTTCACTGGGCAAATTTTGTAGTGATTCATGAAAAAAAATACCACATTAGTAATATTAGGAGCCATATGCAGTATATTTTTCTCAAGTGTTGCATACGTGAACAAATAGGGAACGCTTGGTTCGAAGATTCATGTTACCCAGCTGGAGGTGATTGGCTCAGGGCCAACAAACTTGCATCCGTCATTTCGATGAAACTGTCAGGGTAAACACGTATACAGCATATGACTGGAATAATTAAAAATGTGACTAATTGATAAATGAAAGAGATAAATTATCAGCTGGTATCAGGAAAAGGACAAGATTTCATTTAGCAAATAGGATGGAGTAACAGCAATATCTACTTTAGCTCTCTGTACCTTCTGTTACACTTATAATCCCAACTACCTGCAAATAGACCCTGGTAAACAAATAGCACAGTAGAGATGCATCTAGGCTGTCCCCACTTGGCAGGCGGTCTCAAGAGTGCTCAGTAATAATCAAAATGTTAGGTATGTTTGTTTGCATGTTTTTGTAAAATAGTTTGACATTTCAATTCAAACTGTGAAGTTTGTGGAACTGAAATTTTCTTACTTTCACCTTATATTCCTTTCCTCGGAGCTTGCTATTTTCAGTCTGTTTATCCATAGATATATGTCATCACATATTTTGAAATATTTATTTATACAATGCAATGGCCCTTGCTGGTACGGAAAACTAATGTTGTTTGACAGATTTTCAGAAGCAGAGGTTTTCTTCAATTCATTCATCAAGTAGAGTTAAACAATGGGAAGAAATAAAAATATACAAAACACTGTGCTTGTTGACAAGAAGTGTGGGATTTGTTTTCTGTCAAGATGTGTTGAAATGTCACAAAATTCCAGAAATATAAAGTGAAGAGTCCAAAGGTATAATGCAGATACGGCCAAATGTGCATCAATGAAAATAAATGTTACATGAAATTATAGCACCATTTTACCTTACCTTGAAAAAGAATGTCAACCAGCTTATTTCCTTCCTTAAGTTTAAAGCCACATGTTTTGACTCAGGTTTCTTTGTTTTTTCAGTTTAAATCGCCACATGTTTTCCTGGTCAAACTTATGCCAAACCTTTGGAAGAGTGTGGCAATTATTTAACTAGTAGCTGCATCAGAATTTCAAAATGGGAGGGGGTCCTGTGGGCAAAGGAGATTTTTTTTTGGGGGGGGGGGAGGGTGCAATAATTTTCAGTCACAGTGAAAAAGAACCCAAAGCATCTGCTCCTGGGGATGGAAAGCCAAGGGCAAAGCCCCAAAAGCTCTCAGGATTTAGCATATCACTGGATGAAAAATTAAGTCTCTGGAGATGTTTGTTATTTTTTTTTTGATTAACCCAACTCGATCCTAACTGACCTAGGTTGGGGGAGAAAGGCCAAAATGGGACAACAGGTTTTTAAATAAAAACCCTGAACCCTGAATACCATGGGATACAAAAGCCCAGGAGTCAGAACAAAGGGACTATTGACTCACACATTTTTTTTTTTTTGTGAAAGAAAGTAAACCAATATCACAGCAGTTAATGGGTTCAAAACATGTAGAATTGATATACTCACATATTTTCCCTGCATACAAAAGGTGATAAAGACCATAGGACCTGAAAACAGTTAGTGAGTGGAAAGGTGTATTAGTGAGGTGAAGGGTGTCCAGGACATTTTGGGGTCTGCATGCTGATGGGAGCATTTGCACCTGTGAAAAGCATTGCACTGTCAGATGTTACAATAAGCCTGTTAGGGAAATAGGTTTAGCTAAAACATGGGCTGGGAGTGGGTGGCTGAGTTAGATTGGATTTAGGAATACACCAACAAGAATGAGCCATTGTTATACAGAGTCAGCTGGATAAAAAAGTAAAGATCAAATATGCTTTGAAATGTGACTTAAGTTCAGTTTCAAATATTTTTCACATCCATTTCATGTCCTCCCCTTTAATCATCTCTTATGACAGACAGGGAATACCATGAGCAACAAATGGGGAGGAGGGGGGAAGGGGGAGGCTGAGGTAGTGTGTTCTTCTTTTTCCCATTTAACTCTTTAAATTCTGCTTTTCATTCACTTTTTCAAATTTCTCAAGATATTTTAAACATTATTCTAATACAGGTTAAAACAATTATTTTTGACAAGACTGGCACAATTACCAGAGGTATTCCTCGTGTTATGCTCACCAAGCTGTTTGTTTCGGAAGACCAGCTCACTGAAAAGGAATTCATTGCTATATGTGGTACTGCAGAATCAGGCAGTGAACATCCACTAGGACAAGCTGTTGTTACACATGCTAAAGAGGTAAATTCCTTCTTAACATATGGGGGTTGGGGAGGGGTGTAAGAAATGGGCTTAGGGTACAAGGGGTCAGTCCACTTTGTCTAATACATTAGTGTGCAACTGTTAGGTCTGCAGTCAAGTGTGCCCTTGTATCTGGACTAAGGACAGATCATGATATTTTATCTGGCATTGAATAAGTAAAAGTGACTTCTTTCCAGGTAAAAATGGTTCTATTGACAGATTGGAACAGCCAAATGATGGTCAGATTTAGTTGGCCATAATTGGGGGCCACCAGCTTTAATCTTTCCATTTTTAGCTCACACACATAATTACTGTGTGACCTTATAGAGTCAGGCAGATGTCGTCAACTTTTGCAAAAGTTTTCAGTTTTATCATTTTCAAGTACTTTTCTCAGGCATTTTTCCTTATTTTGGCAGCCACAATGGATATGTTGGTTGCTATTTGAAACTTAGCTATATCAAACAGACGTGGAATTACAAGTAATTTATTTGAAATATGGCGAAGGTTGCGAACGCACCCCCTCTAGACCCACCCCCCCCCCCAAAAAAATCAGGAGAGGGGCATCGCCGCCGGGTGTGGAAATTTTTTTAAAATGCAGCTGGAATTGTGCATGGAAAGGGCAATCTTTCAGACATTTTCCTACATAATTGTGGTGGACAGACTCATTATTGGAGGAGTGAACCAAATTAGAAACCTACTAAGTTTTGAACTGTGAGTGTTTCATACTTAATACAGTTGCAACTGTGGGTCAAATTTATTTTATATATCATCTTCATGAGTTTCAAACCCTCATATTCAGTGAAATTGAAGGAATTAAGATACAGTGTAGTGTACAACAATCCATGATAGAGGTAAACAAGGAAATCAAAAGATTAAACAGTGATGGACCCCACTTATGGCCGACTGAAATCAGACCATCACTTGCCGTCTGGATTCGTCTATAGAAGGATGTAGAGATGCAACAGATACTATAAGTTAGTGAAGAATTCCAGTTGGCCGTAAATTCACATCATGGGCAGGTGGGTGCAAGTATAGTTTTGGAATAGATGTGCCTTCATCTTATGCTTCATAAAGGGATGTATTTAGGGAGTTCTGGGGAACTTGTATTTATCATATTTGCATATTTTAGTTCTATTATGAAAGCTATGCCAAATGTAAGATCCCTTTATAATGGTGTTTAAAAACAGATCTTTAGCCAGAGGTTTAGAAAGGGATGCAAACTTGGGTTGTGGGAGGTAAAACACTTCTAAGGGGGTGAGAGATACTTAAAGGAATTGCGGCTGTGATATTTTTTTGATCTTCTGGGAAAAGGTGATTCCATGAGGATGGGAAAGGTTGATTCATGCCCATTCTGTCCTCCTTGGTTTTAAAGGCATGAGTAAACTGCTTTGTGATTTTGCTGGGAACATTAAAAAAACCGCTGTTCTTCTTTATGGACAGATTTTGAATGTCTCAACAGTGAGTAAGTGTACAAACTTTCAAGCAGAGATGGGATATGGACTTTCTTGTACTGTGAGTAACATTGAAGACATGTTAAAGGGCCCCCCTATAGGAAATGGTACATCCCATGGGCAGAATGGCCACTCAAAGGAAGAATCTCCTACTGAAATCCAGGAGGCACAACATATTGGTAAGTTAATGACCGCTGAGGATTATAATTTATAATGTTTGTGTTAAGAGAGGAGGGCAAAACAACTGCACAGACTTTACAAAAAGGGTTGAACTGTTTCAGGTGTTTCAAGGGCAAGACCAATTGCCTCAAATATGAAGTAGTGTAGCAGACTGTCATGTTTCATGATTGGCTCTTAAGAATCATGTGACTATATATTTTTGGTTTCGATGATAAGAGAAACCAATGCATTCATGATGGCGTGCGTGTGTATGTATGTATGTATGTGTGTGTGTGTGTGCGTGTGTGTGTATGTGTGTGTGTTTGTGACACTTTGCTTGTTAACACAATATCTCAAGACAGTCTCTTATGTTTTTGGCGGCGGTCAAAGGTCATCCAGGGTCACCAGGGGGTCAAAGTCTGAAAATCTTGTTAACATAATATCTCAAGATAGGAAGCTTGGATAGATTTTATATTTGGTATGTGGATGCGCTGTGTTCAGGAGATGGTCCCTATAGTTTTTGGTGGAGACCAAAGGTCATCTGGGGTCACCACGGGTCAAAGCCTGAAAACCTTGTTAACGTGATATCTCAAGGTAGGAATCTTGGATAGATGTCATATTTGGTATGTAAATGTGTTATAGTCAGTAGACAGTCCCTAATGTTTTAGGCAGAGGTTAAAGGTCATCCAGGGTCACCAGGGGGTCAAAGTCTGAAAATCTCGTTAACACAATATCTCAAGGTAGGAAGCTTGGATAGATTTCATGTTTAGTATGTGGATGCGTTATAGTCAGGAGATGGCCCCTATTGTTTTTGGTGGAGGTCAAAGGTCATCTGGGGTCACCACGGGTCAAAGTCTGAAAACCTTGTTAACATGATATCTCAAGGTAGGAAACTTGGATACATTTCATATTTGGTATGTAAATGCGTTATAGTCAGTAGACAGTCTCTAATGTTTTTGGCAGAGGTCAAAGGTCATCCAGGGTCAGCAGGGGGTCAAAGTCTGAAAATCTTGTTAACACAATATCTCAAGATAGGAAGCTTGGATAGATTTTATATTTGGTATGTGGATGCGTTGTGTTCAGGAGATGGTCCCTATAGTTTTTGGTGGAGGTCAAAGGTCATCTGGGGTCACCACGGGTCAAAGCCTGAAAACCTTGTTAACGTGATATCTCAAGGTAGGAAACTTGGATAGATGTCATATTTGGTATGTAAATGTGTTATAGTCAGTAGACAGTCCCTAATGTTTTAGGCAGAGGTCAAAGGTCATCCAGGGTCAGCGGGGGGTCAAAGTCTGAAAATCTCGTTAACACAATATCTCAAGGTAGGAAACTTGGATAGATCTCATATTTGGTATGTGGATGCGTTATAGTCAGTAGATGGTCCCTATTGTTTTTGTCAGAGGTCAAAGGTCATCTGGGGTTACTGGGAGTCATTGACTCAAAAGTTCGTTAACACAATATATGTAGGAAGCTTTGATAGATTTCATATTTGGTATGTGGATGTGTTATGGTCAGGAGGTGGTACCCTTTTGATGGAGGTCAAAGGTCACCTGGGGTCACTGTTGGTCAAAGTCTGAAAATCCTGCTTATGCGAAATCTCAAGATAGGAAACTTGGATAGATTTCATATTTGGGTATGTGGATGCATTATGGTCAAAGGATGGTCCCCATTGATTTGGTGGAGGTCAAAGGTCATCTGGGGTCACCACGGGTCAAAGTCTGAAAACCTTATTAATGCAATATCTCAAGGTAGGAAACTTGGATAGATCTCATATTTGGTATGTGGATGCGTTATAGTCAGTAGATGGTCCCTATCGTTTTTGTCGGAGGTCAAAGGTAATCTGGGGTTACCGGGAGTTGCAGTCTCAAAACTTCGTTAACACAATATATGTAGGAAGCTTGGATAGATTTCATATTTGGGTATGTGGATGCATTATGGTCAGAGGATAGTCCCCATTGTTTTTAGCAGATATGAAAGGTCCCCTGCCCTCCAGGGGACAAAGCCTAGAAACCTTTTTAAATATGATCTTTCAAGATAGCTGCTGTTTGTCCATTTGTCTGTCTGTTGTTTGTATGTCTAGCTATGTATGGCTTTTATGAAGGTCAAAAGGTCATCTGGAATGACAAAATTATTTTTTGAACATGCTAGTTTAACATTTGAATGAGAAGATAATGGTGCATGATGGCACTCTTTGAAACAGAACATTTATGTATCATCGAAACCTCAATGCATTTTTGCATTCTGGTTTCTCAAATGTGAAGTTTTTTTAAAAGTAACTGGATTTTTGAGAATCATGTGACTATATTTTTTCTCAAATGTGAATTTTTTTAATAGTAACTGTTTTTTTTTGACATGAACATTTTACCATGCAATATTGAAGTCCTAAAACATGATGAAAGATACTTCAAAGTTTTTAGAGAAATGAAAAAAAAAATTGTGAGAATTAGCTGTTGCTTCAAAAAAAGTTTTGGGCAACTGCTGTTGTCCTTTATGTTCCTTAGCTTCTTTATGAACTTCACACAAAGTGGTAAGGGCAGTTTTTAAGAGTGTGACTGGATGCCTCAGACTTCCAGGCATACAGCCAGTAACCCTCTTGGCAACCAACTCTGATTAGATCATGTGATTCATGTTTGGGTCCTTTTCAATTGGGTCAATTGTGAGTTTACTTTTACACTGGTGGCAAGAGCTTTGAGGAGGGCATAATTAGTTGCAAGTCCATATTGCTGGAGTTTGCAAGTGTTTAAACCTGGTTTAATATTTTGCAGCCAGTTGTGAGCAAATGCTCTCCAACAAGATGGTATTCTGGAGGTTTCATGAGGTTACAAGCAGCTGTACTTTCTAAGTAGGTAACAGACTTAAATGTATAACTCTTGTATCAATGGTAGATTTATATGTCCATAAGTTGATCTGTTTGTTAGGACAAGTTCTACCCAAGTGTAATCTACAAGCATAATCTGTGATAACTTGCTCGTACCTGCATGATCCCAAACTTTAGCAGAACAGTAATACAATAGTAATTATTAATCTGTACTCAAAAGTGTAAGCATTGTTATATGCACCAAAACAGAAGTACAAGTCCATTCTGACAAAAATGCTTGGTTTAATTGGAAACTATATGCAAAATAAAGAATGGTGAAGATGATATACATGTTTACCTTGTGGGATACAACATCACATTCACAATGACTAATTCTGTTTGTCCATAGAACCAGACATTGTAATTAGCTCTGATCCCAGAGAATATGATGTACTCATTGGAAATCGAGCTTGGATAAAGAAAAATAATCTAGAGATCACAGATGAGATGGATGCAGCTCTGTCTGCTCAAGAAAGAAAAGGTCAAACAGCTGTATTAGTAGCAATTGGAGGTAAGTTTGTCATAGGTAAAGGCCATGACCTTTTATCCTTTGTTAGACTCCCCTCTTGACAGTCTTTCTCCAATGTACATACAAGGATGTTTTCAAAATAGCCATATCTTTCTTTTCTCAAGAGAATTGTTGTTGTGACTTAATATTGAAATTGTTGGTTTCCCATTTTTCATCAGTGAGTGGAGCTAAGAGACAGGATTTTTCCACTACGTAAACTGGCCATTTGTAATAAACTACAAATTTGCTATGCATTAAAGATGTTGTTGCAGAGAAGAAATAGTGACAAGATGAATTTGTTTGATTGCAGATGTAATTTATCAACATCTTGGTCCATGGGTGGTATCCAGAGATGAAAGGGGAGGAGAAGGGACATGTGTCCCCCAATGTGTGAGAAATTGCCCATTGACATTGGTTTATGAAAGAGTTGTTTTTGAATATGAGGTAATGCTAACCCTCTGCAACATTTAGAACAAATCACCACCCATGACCCTTGAATTGATCTTCTTTGATATAACGATGGTGGATCAATTCCTTTATATAAAAGATGTGTCAAGTTTTGATGATGGTAGGATAATTCCTTTATATAAAAGTTGTGTCAAGTTTTGTTAAAATCTTCAACTCCAGTAACATTATTTTAGTTGTACCAAAATTTGTTGTGTCTTCCTCATCTGCATAGACACATGATACAGGAAGCTGGGGAGAGGGGGTTCTGACCAGCTGATATGTTGTATAAAATTATTGAATTGTTTCAGCATTTATTCAATTTTCATAAGGTTCATTTCACAAGAACATACAACGATTGCATTATTTTATACCAGGTGTCCTCGTTGGTATGATAGCGATAGCAGATACCATTAAACCAGAGTCTCCTAGTGTCATCAGGATACTGAAGGAGATGGGCCTGGAGGTGGTGCTTCTTACAGGAGACAACAAACAGACAGCAGAAACAATAGCTGCTCAGGTAAGATCATGATGATGTTCATTAAGTGAAATAGCCCTTACTAAAACTGCCTACCATTAAACAGTCTAAAACCTGACTTTTTGGTGGTAAGTTGGGTTTTTACTTGATTTTAACATCCACACTTGATGCCCACTCCAATGGTTAATGGGTTTTATCATATTTTTTATTGATTTAAAGGTTGCAGTGGCCATGACCTGTAGGTGCAAACATGAAGTAAAAACTTGATTTAACTTCCAAAAAGTCGGGTATTAGACTGTTTAGTGGTAGGCAGTTAAGTTAGGGCTATTTCATGTAATGTTGTGAGGTTAACATTATGAGGTGAACTTGTCAAATATGGTAAAAAGTCAGGATGTGGCTGGTTTTGAAGTGGTGTGTAGATAGGTGATGGTTGATGATACATCAACATGTTTGTGTTTAATTCAAATTCAAATATGGTCCAAGTCCCCTTCATCATCTCTTACAACAGGCAGGAAATTTCTTATTTGATATACTAGGGGATGAAGTCCTTAAACAATATGTGTATATTTTTCCTAATAAATTCATTCCTTCAGTATGGGTGGGCAAGAGAACCGACTAGCTTATTTCTCATTGATAAACATGCATTTTATGTGATGCATTGGTAGTTAATTGAATTTTCAAAAGATACACCCTTTTTGTGGAAGTGCTTTGTGACAGCAAATGATAAGGGGCAAACTGCTTTAAAAATGACTGTGCATCTTGTAAATACCATCAAGATATGATAACTTTGCCCTATACTATTCATAGGTTGGGATAACCAAAGTCTTTGCACAAGTGTTGCCACAAAATAAAGTAGAAAAAGTTGCCGAGATTCAAGCTACAGGACAGCGTGTTGCCATGGTGGGAGATGGTGTTAATGATTCACCTGCTCTGGTTCGGGCAGATGTCGGCATCGCCATAGGAACAGGAACTGATGTCGCCGTGGAAGCAGGAGATATTGTCCTCATAAAGGTAAATAAGAGTCTTTATTGTGAAAAAATGGTTCCTAGCTTTTTTGGTGTAATATCCTACTCTTTACATTCTTTCTTCAAATTTGCCAGGGATCTTGGTTTTGGCAAAGGAAATACAGAAATTCTAAATGTTGTATGACAATCTTCTTCTGTATTGCTTTCATAGTCATGAAATATGTGTATTGTCCTTACAAAAGTGAGTGTGAACAGGTGTTATGAAAATTTTCATTTTTTGTGTAAAAATGTTATTTAGGGCTTGATTTTCGTGGTTGTCCAGTTGTTGTGAAAAACAAATATTCCATACGGACACCTAATAAGAGTTAAAAGTTGATTGTCTGTTGTGCAACCACTTACTCTTCTTAAGAATAGAAAAACAGCTTGTTTTAATCTTATTCAACAGTATATCACCTACTAACTGACTCATTTACCTTTTATCAACTTATTTCTGACTAGAGTTGAAATCAAGTTTTGTATGATAGTCTCTCAATTCAAGTATCTTTTCACAAAATTCCAGGCACAAAGTAGCACCATAGCTCCAAGTTTGCAAAACACACTGATTTGCAGCTGTGTGAAAAACATTTCAGAAAACCAAATATCCTTGTGGACAACTAAAAATAGTGAAATGGGTTCCCAAAGGACAAACACAAAATTTTCTACAACAAGGGCCAGCTATTGTTACATAATCTTCAAAGAATTTTTGTTTTGGCAGATTTAGGACAGTTTTGCCAAATAACTCAGGACAATGTGATCTTTTACTGCTGGTTTTGCTCACTAATGTATTCTGTTAAGTTATGTCATAATTGTCATTGCATTGCCCTTTTTTCATGTTAACCCTTTGCCGTTGTGCTCCGATCGGGGCATATTTGCGCGCCTCGGGAGTGGGCGGAAAAGCGGACGTAGCCCGCCCCGCATCGGCTTCCGTAGGACATTGACCCCGTGACCTTAAACTATTGTCTCTCTCGTTGTTGTGGCCAAATTTTCGGGTAGCTTCTCGCAGTTTCGAGCTCCGCGTGAAACAGTAAAGATGGGTGACAGCCGAGCTCTCCGCATGGGTCCAAAAGGACCCAAACAACGGTAGAGGGTTAAGCTAAGCCTGTGGAGTGTGTTTACTGCAAAGCTGATGCCACTGATTCTGCGTGTGTGCACGTAACCCTTTAGCTGACTGGTGCAGATATTTTAGATTAACCCTTTGCCATTGTGCTCCGATCGGGGCATATTTGCGTGCCTCGGGAGAGGACGGAAAAGCGGACGTAGCCCGCCCCGCATCGGCTTCTGTAGGACATTGACCCCGTGACCTTAAACTATTGTCTCTCTCGTTGCTGTGGCCGAATTTTCAGGTAGCTACTCGCAGTTTCGAGCTCCGCATGAAACAGTAAAGATGGGTGACAGCTGAACTCTCCGCATGAGGGTTAAGGCAACACAAGACTTAAAGCCTTGGGTGTTAGTTGATGATATTTGTGTGATGAATTTTTTCCAAATCAACAGAATGATTTGTCAGATGTTGCCACGGCAATACATCTTTCCAAGAAAACAGTACAGAGGATCAGAATCAACTTTTTCTTTGCCTGTATCTTCAATGGTGTTGGAATACCAATAGCTGCAGGTGAGCTACCAACAAAAAAATAAGTACAATGCAGTCCGTGTATGAACCAGCCTTCAGTATGAGTGTGATCTTGAAGCAAAAGTGATTCAGATATGCAAAGACAAAATTTTTTGTGCAACTTATGGAGATTGATACCTTGTATGTATATAACTTAGTATTGATTCAAATATGCAAACCTGCACTGATATTTGCAGAGAAGTGCAAACTTTGAAACACTGTGCCTCCATACTTTACTGGTATGTACAATGTATGTTGTATGCCATTAATATACTTTTTTATACATATTTATGTTTTTATTTCCAAGTTTTTTTGGAAATAAAAACATGAAATGACTTAGTAACAATGACATGGGGTCATCCTCTGACACTATCTATCAACAAAAATAGCATTTATTTTAAAAAATCCCACCCCACGAAAGAGAAATGCTCAAGTGAAATGGTATTCCTTCCAGCACAACAGCTGAAAAATGTAAAAGTGCATTGAACCAAGAATGACATCATCACAGGAACCCAACTTCACATTGTGTATACTATAGTGTACTTGGAGTATACCCTGCTCTGTAGATGTTACAGTATCTTACCATTTATAGATGGCCTAAAATGATTGATATAATCAACAAATTATCATTACAAAACCTAAACCTATGTTTGCTTCACAAAACTAGTGAAAAGGGGGGTTTCAACTCCTAGGAATACCCCTGTTCAGCAGATGGAGTTTTGTGAATTCTCAATATTCCTTGAGCCAACTTGCAGGGAAAATTGTTTGGTATACATCATACAAGTGTTTGGAAGTTCCCTGGTAAGAGGTTATACACACAGAAAAATACCTCAGGCTCCTGGGGGATGTAACTGCATCCATTTGTCCTCCAGTGTTATGTAACGATTATTTTTGTTGGGGAGGAAGCAGTGATTATCTCAAATACACAGGCCCATATGCAATACTGTATACCATTCTGCACAGTGGCTTAGATACTACCAACAAGTTCTGTGTTGTTTTGGATGCATGTGCTAATGCTGCAGTTTGACTTGGTTCAAAGAAAAGGAACAGTGATTATAGTGGGAAAGGAAACTAGCTGATATTTTGGTTATTTAAGGAAGTATTCTCTATTTTTGATTCCTTGCCGTAGGCAGGCAAGGAATCTATGCGATGGTGATGTCGTGTGTATGTGTGTGTGTGTGCGTATGTGACGCTTTGGCTTGTAAACACGATATCTCAAGAAGGGTAAGTGTGACTAACCTCATATTTGGTGTGTGGGTTGGCCATATTGAGTAGGTGATCCGTATAGTTTTTGGTGGAGGGCAAAGGTCATTCGGGGTCACGAGAGGTCAAAACTTCTTAAACACGATATCTCGAGAACGGTACATGTGACTATGCTCATATTTGGTGTGTGGGTTGGCCATATTGAGTAGATGATCCATATAGTTTTTGGTGGAGGTCAAAGGTAATTTGGGGTCACGAGAGGTCAAAAGGTCAAAACTTCTTAAACATGATATCTCCAGAATGGTACATGTGAGTATGCTCATATTTGGTGTGTGGGTTAGTCATAATGAGTAGAAGATCCCTATCCATTTTCGTGGAGGTCAAAGGTCATTTGGGGTCACGAGAGGTAAATAGGTAAATTCCTTAGAAATTGCTTGTAAACACGGTTTCTCAAGAAGGGTAAGTGTGACTAAACTAATATTTGGTGTGTGCATTGGCCATATTGAGTAGATGATCCCTATTGTTTTTGGTGGAGATCAAAAGTCATTTGGGGTCATGAGAGGTCAAAAGGTCAAAACTTCGTAAACATGATATCTCAAGAACGGAATATGTGTCTATGCTCATATTTGGTGAGTGTGTTGGCCATATTGAGTAGATGATCCCTATTGTTTTTGGTGGAGGTCAAAGTTCATTTGGGGTCATGAGAGGTCCAAAGGTCAAAACATCGTAAACACGATATCTCAAGAACGGTACATGTGACTGTGCTCATATTTGGTGTGTGGGTTGGTCATATTGATTAGATAATCCCTATCAATTTTCGTGGAGGTCAAAGATCATTTGGGGTCGCGAGAGGTCAATAGGTAAATTCCTTAGAAATTGCTTTTAAACACGGTATCTCTCAAGAAGAGTAAGTGTGACTTATCTCATATTCGGTGTGTGCATTGGCCATATTGAGTAGATGATCCCTATTGTTTTTGGTGGAGGTCAAAAGTCATTTGGGGTCATGAGAGGTCAAAAGGTCAAAACTTCTTAAACACGATATCTCAAGAACGGTACATGTGACTATGCTCATATTTAGTGTGTGGATTGTTCATATTGAGTAGATGATCCCTATTGATTTTCCCAAAGGTCAAAGTTCATTTGAAGTCAGCATGTTCAAAGTCTGACAAGCTTTCCTGCACAGTCTTTCAAGAAAGGTCACTTGTAGGGTGCTGTAACTTGTCATGTAGATGGCACATAGTGAATACATGGTCCCAGAAGTTTTTGGTGGAGCTCAAATGTCATTTGGGTTCACTACGGGCAATGGGGATCTCAATGTAGGAAGATTGGATGTCTTGCATGTGTACTTTGTGGGCACATTATGGAGCCCTGTTAATTGAAAAACATTGTTAAGCAATGTCAATGTGAAAAAAAGGCCTAACATTTCAGTGGCAAGGAATCACTATAAGCCTTTTGGCTTTCTGGTTATCAAAAGTTGGCATGGAGTTACTATTTCAACTCCATGCATTTTGAAGTCTATGCCAGCACAAGATCCATTGTATGATTTCCACATTTATGTTTGTGATAAATTTGCTTGGAAGGGATGTCTTTCAAAGGAATCCGGGTGAGATATCAGTCTTCTTATTCAACAATCTGACTGAATGTGAGTTGAAATATTTTCTCTTTTCTGGTTGAAAGAATTGCTGTTTAGTCATAGATTGCTGGAACCAAAAATTCAAACTAATAGGCCTAACATGATGGGATGGGGCAGCTTGAGTGAATAATGACAAAATGCCTCTTTTGAGGAATTGGGAGTGAGAATTTCAAATTTTGATCGATATATTTTTGGCTTTATACTGGGACATTCTTCAGATATAATTCAGAAATTATTTGGCCAGTCTCATGCTACGAAATCTGTGAGCAAAATGTTACTCAAACATAGCAATATTATACACACACTGTGAAGTTTGGTTCCTGTGATGATGTCATTCTTGGTTCAATGCACTTTTACATTTTTTACACTTTTCAGCTGTTGTGCTGAGAGGGTTACCATTTCACTTGAGCATTTCTCTTTTGTGGGGCAGAATTTTTTAAAATAAATGCTTTTTTTGTTAATAGATAGTGTCAGAGAATGACTCCAAATCATTGTCATTGAGCCATTTCATGGGCTTTTTAACCTTTGCAGAAAATGAGATAGGAAAATAAAACTTTGAAATAAATCGATACCTGACACTGACACTCATATGTTGTAACTAGGGTATATTACCAGAGCTGCAATGTCTTCAATTAAAGGGGAAATGTACTCATTTTAGTTTTCCAAATTAAGTGGCTTCTATTTCTCCTCAAAACTAATTTTAGCTCTCCCATTGTTCAATACTGCATCCCCGTGTGTATATCCTGGCAATGCCCTTGGGTGTCTAAAATATTCTCTACTTACAATGATATGTGACCTCTCTGCATTTTTTTTTCTAATTTTCTGACTCTGTTTTTGCCTTCCGGAACTTGTTCAATTTCTTTTACTGCTATAAATTTATATGCTTTTTCTGTAATCAGGTGTTCTTTCTCCCTTTGGTATTTTGCTGCAACCTTGGATGGCATCTGCTGCCATGGCAACGTCTTCTGTTTCTGTAGTGATTTCATCATTGTTGCTAAGATTGTAAGTTATCTTCTTTCTTTACCTCGTTGTTGAACAATTATTTTAAATGATTTTCAAACCTTTCTAAGAATGTCTTACTAATGGTAGCATTGTCCTTCACCAATTGCAAATGTCAAATATGAAGAGAATGAGGCCGTTTGGTGCTTAGCTTAGTGTTCAGCTTAAGTTAGGTAGATGGAGTTTTACGACCCATTTTCCAACCTATTGGTTCAAGTCCAGCCAGCCACAACCTTTTTTCCAGTTGTGGCTCACAGGCTTGTAAGAGTGTTACATATACTACAGTATGAGCCAATTTTTAAAGACCTCATTCTCTCACCCAAACAATTCCAATTCTCCTAACCTACTTACTTAAGCCCCTCCCACAACTGTCTGAAACTGATCCTCATCCAGACACAATCTTAGTTTATCAAGGTGAAAATAAAAGACCCTAATGTGTAATCAAAACACTCTCAGTGCAGTGCATGGCGTATAATATTAGCTCCAGTACTCTGCATTTTTAACTTGCTGTCAGTCGAAGAGCTGTGCTAATTGAGCAATTCTGTAGAAGACTGCTAAAAAAGCGTACTTTGGGGTGAGAGCTGACTCTCTTTAAAGCATCCTTTGCTGTCTAAAACCAGGAGCTTTGAGAAATGGAAAAACACCAGCCAAATCTGTCTGACAATCTGTAAAAATGCTACTTTGAAGATAACGGTGAGCTTAAAATTGTTTCCTTTCTCCAAATCATCAAAACCCTAACATTCATGATTACCAGGTATTTCTTATAGTGAAGAATGCTATTACAGTTTGAGAATGTTTGCGTAATCTTTCATTTGTATCTTTCGATTGTAAAAATATAATATATCACAAAGTTAACTTACTTTTAAAGGGTAAGATAGACAAACTTGGGCAAAAGTTGCATTCCTCACTACACCAAGATTAGCAATTAATATCTTAATTGGTATGCCAATTCTGCAATTTGTCAATATGCTAAAGCGGGGAGGAAATGTGAAAAGTCTTACTCTTGTATGATACAATGTGGCTCTTATGAGTTCAACCACATAACAGTTGAAAGCTTTGCAAACTAGACATAAGAACTACCTGCCATTGTTTCCATCTAGTAGAAGGTCACCAGGGTTGTACCTAGACCAATTTTAGTGCTGGTTAAATTTACAGAGTTTGAAATGCGCGTGGCCACTAGAGTGAGAAAAGCACTTCATAGGTAGGGGGGTATGGGCATGAATCTTTTGGCCCTATCTTGATGTACAACATGAAAAACCAGAATGCAAAAATGCATTGAGGTTTCGATGATACATAAATGTTTTAAAGAGTACCATCATGCACCATTACCTTCTCATTCAAACTACTAACTAACAAACTACTACATACTAGCATGTTCAAAAAATAATTTTGTCATTCCAGATAACCTTTTGACCTCAATAAAAGCCATACATAGCTAGACAGGCAAACAACAGACAGACAGATGGACAAACAACTATCTTGAAAGATTGTAGGCTACTTAAAAAGGTTCCTTAACTTTGACCCCTGGGGACCCCAGATGACCTTTCGTTTCTGCCAAAAACAATGGGGATGAATCAAGCGTGGAAAATCGCAATTATTCCGCCTAAATTGAGATACTTGGCATCTCTGCCTTTGCCCTCCGCCAAAAACCACATAGCGCCATTTCCTGAGCATAACCCATCCACATACCATTACCAAATACGAATTCTATTCAAGTTTCCTACCTTGAGATATCGCATTAAAATGTCAAACTTTGACCACCGGTGACCTCAGATGACCTTTAACCTCTGCCACAAACAAAAGGAACCACTTCCTGACCATAACGCACCCACATACCAAACAATGAAGTTTATCCAAGCTTGCTATCTTGAGATAGGCCTATCATGTTAACGAGATTTTCAGACTTTGACCCCAGGTGACCCCAGATGAACTGTGACCTGCGCAAAAAACAATAGGGGCCATCTACTGAATAAAACGCACCCACATACTAGGCTAAATATGAAATCTATCCAAGCTTTCTACCTTGAGATATCGTGTTAAAAAGATTTTCAGACTTTGACCCCTGGTGACTCCGTATGACCTTTGACCTCTGCCACAAACAAAAGGAATTACTTCCTGACCATAACGCATCCACATACCAAATATGAAATTAATCCAAGCTTTCTACCTTGAGATATCATGATAACGAGATTTTCAGACTTTGACCCCATGTGCCCCCAGGAGACCTTCGACCTCCACCAAAAACATTACAGACCATCTCCTGACCCACCAATCAAGCAATTTTTAGAGAATTGCTTCCATTGAAGGTTGATATATATCGTTACACCACACACCAGTAGCTAGATGAAGTTTCAGTATTTCAAAGCAACGATCGTTCACAAAGTATAACTTAGGCTAGGCCACAATATGTGTCCACGGCGAAAGTAGCCGACGAGCCCCCTATGCAGACAGCTGCAGGACCGACTACGATATATTTAGTTTTGACACTTGCCCAATCTACCCCATTTGTTTCATTTCTAATTTCCTCCCATAAGTAGTGTGGCTTGAAGCCACAACAAAAACTAGGCCTAGGGCCTAGCCACCTATGTTTACAGAACAAAATGTAACGTTAGAGCTAACAATAATAGGCTACGATCAAATCTAGACATCGTAGTTTTCACCGGTCATTTTGTTTAAGTTACCGCCTGAGCTGTATACTGTGTAAATAGTCGTACGTACGTTCGCAGCACATAAACAAGACCTGCTAGCTGCTAGCTACATGCAGAATATACATGCCTTCAGCTGGCTGATCGGCTACGTACCTAGGAGTACGTGTATCATTAAAAGCGCTTAGAGAATGGGTGTACTTCAATTGGCAATAACATGACACCCTCCCTCAATAATTACGTTCGAAGCGGGGAATCCCCAAACTTTTAAAGAAGCCGCTTCATTCATTAAACGCAAGCAGCCAATCAGTGAGTACGATTCTTCGCAACAGAAGTTGGTTCGATCATAGTCTATAGAGGGCGGATGGTCTGGCAAGCTATTGACAGTATCGAAGTGATGTTATTGTTCTCGAAAAACGAAGGTCACGTGGTATTCAGAGTGCACAGCTTTCGTTCAGTATACACACGTCTACGCAGTCCTGTACACTTTCAATGAAAGAAACTGATGTAAATAGTGTTCTTGCAATATTTAATGATAGAATTTTAGTTTTGCCTTTCCCTTAAAACGTACAAAATCCATGCTAAGCGATGATTTTGCAATAAACTAATGTGAAAATAGAAGACATCTCCATATAAGCTACGAAATAACTATAACTATACCCACGTATGCACGTATGTAGTGTATCTTGAGTCGGTCAGTGCATTGAGTCGGTCATTGCATAAAAATGTATGGCACGTGCACAGAGTACAACGCTTATTGATTGACCGACTCATGGTATCACAATGCTATACGCTCGCATAGCCTGGGTAAGTGTACCAGGCGAACGGTGGCCAGTTAGCTTCAAGTTCAACGGCGCCGATACTGCAAGTTAGCTGAGAACTACAACCACAGTGAAAAATATATATCTACCGTGACCCTCAACAACAAACCGTCTTCGAATATTTAAGTCCATTAGAGGCATTTTTTCTGTATAAAATAACTGACAGACGATTGGCGAACATTCAGAATTGGGTCGTTCAACAGCGTAGGCTTGCATGCTGCACAGTGATCACCGACCGACCATGGTAAGTCAGTCCAACCGGAGCTTTACGCCTTGATCCACGTTGCTCTATCGCGCCTAAATTGTGAACTTTTACACAAGTTTCTCGCACGACGCAGCTTCGATCTCGTCATTTTTCACAATTCCGTCACTCGACCATTTCAGTGGACATCTTTTGGGCCTACTAGCAACGGGAATATACCTCTAATCATAATTTCTCTTGATCTTCGTCAGGCCTCAACAATTTATGAAGTCTGTTAAGCTTTTTCGAGTGATGAACTTCAAACACGAGCAGTATGCCTACATGTAGCCAGCTTTAGATGTCATGCATGCACAGTACACAGAGCGAATGAAAGTTCACAACAACACGGGCTACATTTAGGCTATAGACCTAGAAATGTAAAAATAAACATGATTTCACAACCAAATTCAGAGTGAAGAAGATTACATAAAAAATTGCCCTTCCTTCAAGGATCGTCGAAGGGACAATCGAGGCAGGGCTTTGTAGGCTCAGTATTATACGTTTATGTACACAGGCTACTCTAGAACTACGGGGTGTTTTTGTCAGTTCTCACCAGATTCAAGCAGAATTATAAGTGATACGAGGCGGAATGTAGACTTAAAACTCGTGTGAAACTTAAAATTATTGATTTGGTCTCTTACAAGCTCATATTTTAGTTGCATTTTTGGAAAAAGTCCCCTTTCAACACGTCAAGCCCTGAGGTTATCGTGCAGTTGTAGTCACTTCGCAGCACAAGCTGTGCACCCTGAATACCACGTGACCACGGAAAACGTACTGCCTCAACATAGAACCGTTAGCTTTTGTTACAGTACAATAGCTTGCCAGACCATCCGCCTATATTGACTATGGTTCGATGTACAGCACGAAGCAGCGGCATATAAACGATTTTCAGCCGGCTGCATGCAAACGTGTGCAACTGCTGTTATGTACGCTGTTGGTCTTGACAAACAGCGATGGAAACATTTTTGAAACTTTTTTCAGTTCATGACTTACAAACACTCCTACGTGATACAAGGGCAGGAATAACATGGTTAGAAAGCTGAACTTGTAATTTTTTGAAATTTGTCGATTTCAAGTTGAAATTTTGGGAGACGTACGCTAGTAGCGAATTGACAAGTGGCTGTTGAAATTGAACTATTACGGTGAAGTGCACAATGGCGCACAGGGCACGTAAAAGACACTGTGGTGTATGCATACGTTTAGTGCTTTCAAATTTCATTGTAAATTATGTTCATTACAAATGTATTGGTGGTGTTGAAGTAAAGCCTGTCACAACAGGTTCCATGTTTGGGGTTCACGGATTAAAACGTCCCCCATGACACTGCACATACTCACATGTAAACTACAGGGGGTTGGGTGGATAAAAGGTGAATGTCATAGCTCTGCGCAATTTTTGAGCTTGTTGTTCATACTGTAGACATCCATTGCTTTGTCAAGGCAGCTAAACTTGTGAAGAAGGACTATACCTTGTTTACTTAATGCAAGTCAGAGTCCAAGGGCATGAGATGCGATTAATCGCAAGTACCATTTTTCTAAACGATTACTTGGCTGGCGATTAATGGCTAATCGCTTACAGCCCTAATACCAAATATGAAATCTATCCAAGTTTCCTACCATGAGATATCGTGTGAACAAGATTTTCAGACTTTGACCCCCGGTGACCCCAGATGACCTTTGACCTCCGCCAAAAACAATAGGGACCATCTACTGACTATAACGCATCCACATACCAAATATGAAATCTACCGTATCCAAGTTTCCTACCTTGAGATATTGCTTTAACAAGGTTATCAGACTTTGCCCCCCCCGGTGACCCCAGATGACCTTTGACCTCCGCCAAAAACAATAGGGACCATCTACTGACCATAACGCATCCACATACCAAATATGAAATCTATCCAAGCTTCCAACCTTGAGATATCGTGTTAACAAGATTTTCAGACTTTGACCCCCGGTGACCTTTGACCTCCGCCAAAAACAATAGGGACCATCTACTGACTATAACGCATCCACATACCAAATATGAAATCTATCCAAGTTTCCTACCTTGAGATATTGCTTTAACAAGGTTTTCAGACTTTGACACCTGGTGACCCCAGATGACCTTTGACCTCGGCCAAAAACAATAGGGACTATCTACTGACTATAACGCATCCACATACCAAATATGAAATCTATCCAAGCTTCCAACCTTGAGATATCGTGTTAACAAGATTTTCAGACTTTGACCCCCGGTGACCCCAGATGACCTTTGACCGCCGCCAAAAACAGTAGGGACCATCTACTGACTATAACGCATCCACATACCACATATGAAATCTATCCAAGTTTCCAACCTTGAAATATTGTGTTAACAAGGTTTTTAGACTTTGACCCCTGGTGACCCCAGATGACCTTTGACCTCCACCAAAAACAATAGGGTTCTTCCTCTTAATATGGCACATCTATGTACCAAGTTTGAAAAATGTCAGACATTCCTACCTTGAGATATCGTGTTAACAAGCAAAGTGTCACAAACACACACACACATACACACGCACACACACACACACACATACATACACACATACACACACACGCCATCATGATTGCATTGGTTTCTCTTATCATCGAAACCAAAAATACTTGAAAAATAACCCAAGCTATGAATTTACACTTTAAGTGTCTAAAAAGACAGTTAACTCTTCAAATTTACTACAACTGCAGGCAATAATGGGTTCCGGTAGGGCCGGGCAGTGATGGGCAGTACCGGGCAAACTAGGTATTTCTCCAGGCAGTAAATTCTCATGTCCGTGCAGAAAACAATGTCTAACCTGGTAGTGCTGGGCGGTAATTCCGAGTGCTGGACGCGCCCGACCAGCGCCGCCCAGTGTAGCTACAACCATGAAGGTCACATCTATCAAATTTGTGCAGTCTTCTATCAAATGGAGCAGAGTGTTGCATTTTCTTGTCACCTCAGTTAAGTCTTTGGTATCTTTTCTCATTTTTCCCTTTTAACAGATACAAAAAGCCACAGTACTCCATCCAACACCAGAAGCCTACAAACGAGGTTGTAGTCTGAGGTTGCAAAGGAGTTGTTTATCTTAATCACGTTAATCATACTGAAAAATTTTCAGAATGTATTGCCAATGCTTTTTGTGTATATTGGTACTGCACTTATTGTGTAATGTTGGTACTGCAGTTATTTTCATGTTAAGAGGTCTTCTTCTCACAAGTCTGGCCAGGAATGAAGTCTGGGATAATCCTTATGGAACAGTCAAAACACTGCCTACATAAATTATCACTGCCACTTAGAATGCAGTTTATTTACAATATGTGTATCTCTGGTTGGGGGGGGGGGGGGGGGGAAGGGGGGGAGAGCGGGCTACAACCCTGCTGACTGTTTCTATAGAAGCAAAAATCTGAGGTCCTACTTACCTATATGAAAGGCAAGGGTTTAAAAGGGTAGGTCATCTTTGTGTAATTTTAAAATGACAGCCCCGTACAACGTAAACAAAAGTTACCACTGTTAATGACATCAAAAACATGTTATTGGAAGCATATTGAGCAGACTTTAGATGATGGATTATTATGAAATGATAATCTGAACATTTCTGTAATAATTGTAAATAATGGAAGGCAATGTTTTAAGGAATTTGAAGTACAGTGGTAATACAAAGGGACGTAATACTACAATTCAATGGATTCATGTAACACAGTAGTTGATTGGTTATAAAAGAGAAAAATTCAACTTATCTACATTGGTTTATTGCTTTCCTCATAAGTTTAACAAGTAGATATTATTGTGTTGCTCAATACAGACTACCACAAATGAGATATACAAACTGAGAACAATAAGGAAAAATCTTGTCATGCATACTTTGAAACTTTAATGTTACCATTTCGATACACGTGTAAAGTTACTAGTTTTGCGCAATACATCACAACAGACAAGGTCAAAAATGAATGTCCCTCTACAGCCTTTGTGGCAGTCCTCAAAATTAAAAATTAAAATGAAAAGAGAATGCAGCACAGGTGTAAGAAATGCCTGCTCTGTAGGTCACTAGACCATTACACATGCCTGCAGTGGTGACAGAGACACCATTGTTCCACTTACCTTGGGACCCAATTAACTGAAAGTAACAAATTTCCCAAGTTGTTGCTTGGAAAAAAGATAGGTGTGTCATTTCAATTTTATACCCATTTTTTGTTTAAATGTACTAAATAAAGTGGTTATTTTCACAAATATTTTGCATTACAAATGCTGATATAATTATTTATCCAAAAGAAAAAACCATTAAAACCATGAAATTGACTGTTGGAAAATGGTTGTACCAAAAATTTCAAATGTAAACAGTTTCATCTATGTACCTCTAAATAAATAGAAGAACTCACAATTAAGTTTCAATATTAAAGTGGGCAGCATCTCTTCAACTTATGGGTTTTGAGCTCTTGTCAGGGACCGTAGAGCCAATTTTGGAGGGGCTAATCACCAAAGCAGTGAAATATGTTCAACAATATAATAGCAATGTAAAATGGCCCAAAATGCTTACGGCAGAAAAAGTGGGAAGTGCCTACAGCCCTCCTGGTTCCGCAGGCCCTGCTTGAGGTTGATCTAGGGTGAGGATGTTATTAACCAAGGAATTGAAATGCAGACTGCATTCACTCAGAAGCCAGTCTCACTTTTTTTGTTTGTTTGTTTGTTATTTTTGAGAAATAACTCCTTATAGAATAATCTTAACACCCTTCATTTGGACATTTTTTTCACAAAAATGAAGTAAAACCATAGAAATGAAGTAAAACTACATATTAACAATTAGACTGCAATGGCACAATACCTCATAGCTGGTGGTCTAAGTATTATATTTGCAGCCATTCTAGCACTGAGAATGTATTTTGGAGGACAGAAACAAATAAAATGCTTGAAAAAATAATATTCTGTTTTTCGTTCTTGACTTTGTGATCATATGATAGTTATATATCACAATTACTTCCAAGCCATGAGTTCAGGTATCATTACCTGCTGCTAGCAAAAGGTTCTGGAGAAATGTTCCCTGGCAGTTCCAGCACAGATGATATCCCCTTGAAAACCTGCCCTGGGGATGATTACTACTACCCTTGATAATATCAAACTTCCTGATGGTGGGGGGAGGGGGAGTTGTCTGAGGTATATGTCATTATATGGCAAGTCATCTAGGATGAGGGGGAGAGAGGGGAATCACCAGGGCTGGAATAGCCACTCTGGAATATTTGTTACGTTAAACAGGCACACAACTTGCTTGCATGAGAAGTTTTAGTTGGTCACTCTTAATCCTAAAACTATGCATGAGGTACCTGTTCAGGTTCTTTTTTGTATTACAGATACCACTTATGTTACTTGTTTGTGATCAGCTTCATCACTGAATAACCAAAGGAAGGACTTGAGAAAAGTGCCTCATTGCTGGATAATTTTGGTTGAAATCTCCCACTTAATTCTAGCAGGATGCAACTTGACAACATCACAAAAAGTCAAATTGTCATTAGAGTGAAAATACAAAATATTTCTTAATGTGACAAACATCAGCTTGAGGGCAACAAATGTCTGCTTCTAAAGACAAATCTGATCAGTGCTTCTGTTTAGTGACTGTTGGCAGCCACTAGTGGGGTCCATCACCCTTACATCAGCTTTATTTACTGTTTACATGAATTTCAAACCCTCGTGTTTAGTGAAATAGAGGGAATCGAAAGGCATTTTAATGTACAACCATCCTTGGCACAAGTCAGCAAAGAAATTGGAAGATTAAAAGGTGATAGACCCCAGTTATGGCTGACTAAAATTAAACCTTCAGTGTTTGTGTCCTAATTTGTCTATAACCTTGGGTAAAACTATACAAGACTACAAGTTTTAGTGACATAATTTTTCAACTAAATTTTGTCCTTTACCTAGCTGACAGTATGCACCAATGTGTCTGACCTAAACCAAGAAGAAGAACATTTCTCCTTAAAACATGCTCAGAACCCAGCTCTTTAACTCATTCTAAGACATGTAGTTTGTTAGTTAGTTAGTTATATGGAGTTTTACGGCCCAGTTTCCAACGTATTGGTTCAAGTTGAGCCAGCCATGGCCTTTTATTCCAGTTGTGGCTCACTGGCTTGTTTTCCCTACTCCATTGCTTATGAGGAACATCATGCACAATGGCAGTAGGTTCCATTTTTAGAGTCTTTGGTATGACTCAACCTGGGAATAGAACCCTGGCCTTCCACGTGAGAGGCGGATGCAGTACCATTAGACCAAACATGGGGTATAAGACATGTAATGTTTATACAATGTTTTCTATGTGCAAGTGATAACTTGTCATACAAAATATCTGTAAATGGCTGTCATTTCAAACAAGTTTTAATCTTCACCATCATAACATGTCTGTCTCTCTGTTCATTTCAGGGCTGCCAGACGAAACACAACTCCATGGCCAAACTCTTGGAGGTCTGCTATATACCTTAACATGATTTAAAGTGCAATGGGTTTTTGGAAGCCAAATGACCACTTTCCATTGCTCAAGTAACATAACTGCCTTTCAGAACTTCATTAATAGGGCCAAATTTGCAAAAAATTAACAGACACAAATTGCTTGGCAACTCAAGTTTTCAAAGACAAACTCTGTTCATTTCAGGGCTGCCAGACGAAACACAACTCCATGGCCAAACTCTTGGAGGTCTGCTATATACCTTAACATGATTTAAAGTGCAATGGGTTTTTGGAAGCCAAATGACCACTTTCCATTGCTCAAGTAACATAACTGCCTTTCAGAACTTCATTAATAGGGCCAAATTTGCAAAAAATTAACAGACACAAATTGCTTGGCAACTCAAGTTTTCAAAGACAAAATATTCATCACACTTTACACAAATGAATTATCTATCTTAAAACATTAAAAAAACTTGTGAAAAGAATACACCGTACAAGTGTATTTCAAATGAGTCTGTAATTTCACATTGTATTCTTGACTTGCCACAACTAGAACTCTGGAATGAAGAAAACAGTCTATCTTAAGCTGAGGTTCACCTTTGAACTCTCTTATTTTTTGTGAGAAATGTTGAACATTTCAAGTCTGTTTAAGAACCTTGATTTTCCACCAACAGATCTATTTGACTGGAGAAAACGTATTCCTCAAATCTTTCCCAAAAAGATTCTATTGTAGTTCTCATGAGAAAGGTTCAAATCAAATGTGTGTACCCTGTAATTATCCTTTGGTGTGGTAGTATGCATCCAGGTAACCTGTTAAAAACTCTGACAGTATTGATTTATCTGGTACTTTAGCAGCCATTCCATAAACAGCAGCCTGAAATGAAAAAAAATTATCCACATTTGAAATGATCTAACAAACACTTATGCAAATGCATTAAACCTGGTTCACTTTAACTATTGCAAGCAACTCACTACCATAGAAATACGGGTTTTTCCCTGCTGGGGGGGGGGGGGGGGGGGGGAAGTCCCAATTTTCCCACAAAATGTTTGCTTGAATTTTTGCAAATAAGGACATGTCTACTGCTTGAGCAAGAAAACAGAAGTGTGATGGTATGATGTTTTTGGGTGGACCTTATTTAACACAATGTTAGATCAACTTCCTAGTCTGCTTTGTTGTAGAGGATTCTCTGTATGAAATGTTTTATATTCGAGATAAAACTACCTAAACGGGGCAACACTATTAGTTGGTGCAGAGCGTACAGGAAGTTTTGAAAAACTGCAATCCATCAGAGAGCCAGTTATTGCATTTTTCCAAGCTTGGAAGTAAAAATAAGCAGTCATCTTTTTTTTTTTGAGTTTTTGCTTCCAATAAGGCTAACTGCTCTCCCTGAAAAATTGCATCTCTGCTCACAAGAATGTTGACTGACATGTTCTGTTATCCCCAGGCAAATAAATATTTATGGTTAGTTAACACGACCTAAGTAGTTTTTTTTCAAATACTGGAAGGAATGTCATACGAAAGTTTCTGGATAATTTAGAAATGTCCGTAGCTGAAGCAGTTCCCTTCAATCACAAATTTGACATCACATAGACTCACCATTCCTTCAGACTTGGCATTTGGACATTTCATAATCTCTGCTGTACCATTCCTGACATCTTTCATAAACTCATCTCTGGTGTTGCCTTCAGCAAACAGTGATGTGACAGCTAAATTGATCCTAAAAAAATAAAATTGAAATTGTTAAAATTTCCATATGGAGAGTACCCTTTGCTGGCACTGGCTTTGATGAGGTTTCAACAATGTTAATTAAACAGAGTATCTGCTCTTCCAGAAAGTTCTATTTCAAAAAAAAAAAAACTCTTCACCAGCTCTCTTAGACACTTTGGAAAGATGAAAATCTAGCTTTATTGCATAGAGCCATGTATCCTGGTTAGCACACATTGCAGTGTTACAAAGTCCTAATATGTCATCCAAACATTCTTTCTGCATGCTGTATATTATGAGCTACTCCGCATCTTTTGAATTTGATGTCAGTCCAAGAACATCACAAATGGAAAATATTGCTTTTGCTTGAAATGTAGTTTTAAGTGATGTTTGTCTGATTGTACAACTGTGATGTACGTCTGACTTTACAACTGTGATGCATCTCTGACTCTTTAATTAACCGTGTGTTTGGTCTAGCGGTAGAGCATCCACCTCTCACATGGAAGTCCTGGGTTCTGTTTCCAGGTCAAGTCATACCAATGACTTCAAAAATTGAACCTACTGCCATTATCTGTGATGCTCCCCATAAAGCAATGGAGTACGTAAAACAAGCCAGTGAGCCACAACTGGAAAAAAAAAAACTGTGGCCAGCTCGACTTGAACCAACAGGTTGGAAACATGGGCCATAAAACTCCATCTAACTTAATGACTCTATAATGTATAATGGCTAGATGTCTTCAGTTCATGGTATTCCTATTTGGAGATTAAAATCCCTGTCAAATTTACAGTATATCAGTACTAGCTTAAAACATGATTTTACCGGAAAAACACCACATGGAAATATTTACTTTTATGCTGAAATCTGTCATGGCTACATCAGTTTACAGGGAAAAAACTTCATTTTTAGGGTAAATCTGGTGTTACCATTTAAAATACCTGACCACTAATTCATTACACCAATTAGCCGTTTCAATAAGCAGTACCTTTGATAATCATCAGGGTACAACAGAAACCCAACAACTTAAGGATTTAAATAACAATTTTTTGCAAATATTTGAAATGAGCCCTGGGAAAATGGGGAGCAAATTGCAACCTACGGTGCATTGAAGCAACTTTTAACTTTAATGTGACATTACAAACTGCAATCAAGTTTCAACCTTCAAGGATATTGTCAAATGCTTGAATGGGAATGAAATTGGTATTAATAACAGTTTTTGACAAAGTTGGGCAGAGGATTAATTTCTCCAAAATCTGACTTACCCAGCAGGGATTTGAATAATATACATGTGCCACCCTTTCTGATTTAAAATTTCACCGAGTCTGTAGATGTCAAATACATCTGAACCAAATGACAGGATATTGACACCAGGCTCACCAAAAACTTTCAACTGGGGAATCTTTCGAATACTGGCAAAGGAAAGCAATGTGAACATGTTTAATATATATGTGATGGTATTTTATTCTACAATAAACCATGTGTTTTTAATTTGCTTATTAAGAAGAACACAAATTTTGAAATACAATCTCATCTGCAAACTAACCTGAAGCACTAACAAAAGCTTTCACAATCATTTTTATTCTAAAAAATTCTTAAAGGGCAAATGCAGTCACCCCAATTTGAACAAGGATAGTAGTCTATACTAGTTTTTGAATGGCTCTTGACAACCATGTGACAATATGTTTTTCACTGAATTGTGAAATTTACGAGTAGTATATCTTGGTTGACCTTGAATGTTGAATGTTTATGCCCTAAACTATCCCGAAAGCTTCGTGGACAAAAAATGACATAAAAATAGCAAAATTTAGTAGTTGTTTCAAAAAAATTTTGGTATAACTGCTCTTGACCTTTAGGTCATGATGAACTTTACAACCCACTGTTGTTGTTTCACTCTTTCAATGTAAAATAATTCTTTTATTTTACATCCACCCTGACAAAAAGGTATGGACTTAATTGTGACAGAAAATTGTTTGACATGCTAAGCAAACCAGCCAGGAAACTATCTTTTTTCTGTAATACACTTCAACTGAAAATGAGACAAAATCCACACAATTTTTTATAACTTTCACTCACCCACCTATTCAAGTTGTATCCCCTTACACTATTTCTTTTAAATAAATAACCAGTGATCACAAAAAAGGACATCAGAAAATTCAAAATTACAACACCTGATGCAAATCTGGAAGGAACTTTCAAACAATAACAGAAGAACTCTAGCATACATCAACCTCAATCAATAGGTCAGTCTACCAGGATTGCTTTATGGGAATAAAGTACCAAGCTGACCCCAAAATATTAAAATTCCTATTTTGCACCTACAGTCATCTGTTAGTTCAATTCACACAACTTTCACATTTTCTTCAAGAATGCCAAAGCCATCTGCCCTATAATCAGTGTTTACCTTTCTTCAACATACTCTCGACACTTGAGTACTTTCTTAGCACTTTTTGTATAGCCAGACAAGCCATTACTCATCAGAGCTGTCCAACAAGTTGCCATAATAGCTCCAGATCGAGTTCCTAAAAAAAGGACATCAGAGTGTGGAATAATATTTAAAAAATTGATAAAAGTTATCATTCTTTAAAAACCTTATTCTAGAGATCTGCTTTTTTATGACACTATTGTTACAAAGCATTTATGATCAATCCAAACTTCTTTTTAACCTAAGGCTGTGCTTGATATTATCATTCTAATTCAAAAGAAGGAATTTCCCATCACTCCCCAATAATTTTCAGCCTTTTTATGCACAAGTCTGTTATTTGTTATCCAATCAAAGAATTATGTCAACATGTTACAGCCCTGCTTCCAAAAGACATTACATCCCTACAACCATGCCAGAAAAAAGTCCTTTTTTAATGAGTATAAAGTCAGCATCTCTACAAATAATTTTCTTTGCTAGTAAGTCACATACACCACCTTGCAACATCAGTTTACATCAGCTAAAAAATCCCCCAAACCTACTGGTCTGGGAATCTATAAACCCTACCTACCTCATCTGATATACATATAAACATCCCCATCTTATGCAATGATGTACTGACAAAGGAAGTCCCATTGAGGTAGTGTGCTTGCCGACCTTTGGCCCATCCTTGTAAAGTAGTAGATGGGGTTGTTTCTGTGTGTATTAGATGAGATACATAGGAGTGAAATAGATTCAAGTTGATGAACTTAAATGCAAAACATTCCTGTATGAACATTACACTGAGAGATATGAGTAGAACTTCCAGCTTCAACAGGTCATTTGCATTCAATGTTTATTACCTGCCATAGTTGATGATGCGTACAAACCACCACTCCAGTCTGTGTAACGAAAGAACTGACCCTCTCTGTACTTGGTATGACTGTATACCAGAGTAGAGGAACCCTTTGGAGCCTTCCCATACTGAGAAAATCAAAGAAAATGCAGGAAGCATTATTCAAAAACTAAATTGAACAAAATATAATATTTTTTATATAGAGCTTTCTGACTGATCAATTGGTTCTCTAGGCACTTTTCAGTTTACTCAAATATTATACCGGATCTGCAATAACCCTTCCTGGGGACAATTCTACTTCTAGAGAGGCTTCAACTAAATCATTGACATGTTGATGCAAGCTGCCTCACAGGTATGTATCCATTTAACTCCTGGGTGTGAGAGAAGGAAAAGAATTAAAGCATTTGCCAAAAGACCCCACATAACTGGCAGGACTTGAACCAGCAACCCTTGTATTGGAAGTCTGATGCTTTAGCCAAAAGTCATTTGATCTCAAAAATAAGTCATAGATATCACTACTTAGTACTTAGTAATTACAGAAATTGGTGAGCTAGTTGGACAGGATTTTGCGACAAATCAACACAAATGTATTATATAGTGCCCTCAAAAAAGGAAAACGGTACAATGCTGGGGTAAAAACACCTAAAAAAATTTCAGTGCGAGCAATTTTCAATACACTGGCGAGGCAAAAGCGGGACTCTTGTAAAAAATACCAATTAAGTTTACTTTCTTCAAGAAAGCCTAGAATAAGGGAAGAATCTGTTTGTTCAAACAAAGTTAAAGTCAGTTGTGGGGTAGTATTTTTGGCAAATAGGGAGTATTCATAATACCTGACATAACAGTCAATGAGAATGGGACAGACTGTGACAGCAAAATGACAGGATGTAAAAGATGGTTTTTCATCCCTATGTATTCAATGGGCATAGGTGATGTAAGTGAGGTAAGTGAGTCTGATGTGACCCCTAGTCAGGACTGAATTATCCCTCCCCAATTACCGTGTGTTTGGTCTAACGGTAAGAGCATCCGCCTCTCACGCAGAAGGCCTAGGTTCGCTTCCCAGGTGGAGTCACACCAAAGACTCTAAAAAAGGAACCTACTGCCGTTGTGCGTGATGCTCCGCATAAGTGAGCCACAAATGGAAAAAAGGCCTTGGCCGGCTCAACTTGAACCAATAGGTTGGAAACTGGGCCTTAAACTCTATCTAACTCTAACCCTCCCCAATTACAGTAAAAATTGTTTTCAAGTTTAAAGGATAAGAGCAGTCACCCCAAACTTATTTAGAAGCAACAGTTGAATCTCACCATTTTTCTTCTCATTTCTCTTCAAAGCATCTTTTATAATATTTTAGTACTTCATTACTGCATGTTTAACGTAAACCAAGCAGTAACTCTTCCTAAATTTCACATTTGGGGAGAAAATACTGTCACAAGACTCTCACTAGCCAATCATCAAAGAGGAGAGTGTACTACACTGCTTCAAGTTGGGGTAACTGCTGTTGCCCTTTAAAGATCTTCCTCTAGTTTGACCCTTCTTCTCCTACCAATAAAAAATATGATACCAATAAAAAATATAAAACCTGTGAAATAAATCCTACCTTGTGTGTATCTGCTGATATGCTAGTTACTCCATCAACTGACAAATCACACCTAGGAATACGGGTGAATTCTTTTCCAGCAAATGGAGTGAGAAACCCTCCCATACACTGGTCTACATGGACAGGAATGTCATACTTCTTTCCAATCTATATTATCAAGATATTTTTGAAGTTGATTTATATCTTCAACCATCAAGATTAAGACCTTATTTTTCATATCTGGCGAGCATAAGTACTACACAAGTAATTTTCTGTTTACTCTCTGATATGGTGCCATGTAAAATGGTGAATGGACCACTTAGGCTTGGAAAGCTGAAATATTTTTGAGTGTAGGGCACCTGTGGCCAGATTTACTCATGACTCTAAATGAAGTCAAAAGTTGTACCATGAACTGAGACATCTCTACCAACTGCAGCAATTAAGCTAGCCTAGTGCTAAGTCTAGTTTAGTAATCACTACCAAAGCACCAGTTGGCTAACTTACATGGATGGCTCCTGAATCGCTGGCATGCCAAACTGGATCAGAGAATAATACTCACAACTATTAGAGAAAACTAGCACTGAAAATGACCAATAAAAACTTGGATCCATATCTTTCATTGGTATACCTTCAAATAAAAAAGGCTCACAACAAAACATGATTTTAGGGCAAATAAACGACAATATCATGAAAATATAAAGGTTAAAATAGCATAAAAATGCACTTCCATTATTCTACCAATTTTAGCAATTTTATTTTCTCTTCCTGGAATAATGGGCAAAACTGGCATATCCCAAAAATATAGGCCAACATCCTTACCATACCTTTGCTATGTCCTCAATAGGATCACAAGCTCCATGGGGGAAGGATGGTACAGAACCTACCAACATGGCAGTGTTTGAATTAACCATCTTCTTCATTTTCTGTTGAAGTTAAAACAAAACAATGTTTATCATGTTTCAATTCATCCAAATCTTGCTTAACATAAAAGAAACATTGGTCATATGCAGCCCCACTGCTTGTGGGGTCACAAAACATGAGCTAATTTTTGCACACATTAATTAAAAAATTCTTCCAAACAGCATGTCATATTTGCTTTGGTCTTATTGTGATGAGTATATTGAGAAACCAGTCACACTTTTCCAACCTTTTCTGCATATTGACTTCATCAAAATCTCTCTAAACTCGACAAATTCTAGAGAAAGGGCCTAAAAATTCAAGAAGTGACCTTAAAAGGACAAGCACATGCAGTCACCAAATCTTAAAGCAGTGCAGTAGACTGCCCTGTTTCGTGATTAGTTGTTAGGAATCATGAGACAACATTTATTTCACTTCAAATATGAAATTTACTAGAAGTTACTGCTTGGTTTACCCTAAATACACAATACTTAATTCATAGAGTATAATGAAAGACACTTTGAAGAGAAATAAGAAGAAAATTGTGACATTTAGATGTTGCTTCAAAAGTTTTGGGCGACTGCTCTTGACCTTTAAATGACTTGATCTTGACAGAATATTCTGGAAAATATTTACATGTGATGTTATCTTTATCTTAATACATTAGTCAGACATCAATTCATGTTTCACTTACATCTATATTCACTCTGAATGTTTTCTTGTCCAAGGGTACTTTAACAATCTTCATCTTAAAGTATTCTCCAGCTTTTGTAAATGCCGCATGTGCACTCTCTGGTAAGAGACTGTCAATTTACAAATGAAAATGCTTGAACATGTTTGAAATGAAAAGTATTTATAATATAAAAGAACAGAGTACCAGAATGCAAATATATTGAGGTTGCAATGATAAATATATGATATATTCCAAATAATGCCATGATCTTCTTGGTCAAATATTAAACTAACATGTTGCAAAAATAATTAGCATTACATACCCCAGAAGACCAAGCTTTCACCTTCATCAACAACAATAGGGATGATCTTCCCACCATGGCATATTCACACACCACATATGAAATGTATTCAAGTTACCTAACTTGGGAAAATGTGTTTACAAGGTTTTCAGGGTTTGACCACTGGTGACCCCGAATGACTCTTCACCTCCACCAAAAGCAATATGTACTATCTTCTCACCATACTGCATCTACCTACCACATATGAAACCTGCCCAAGTTTCCTACGCTGAGATACCATGTTAACAAGGTTGTCAGACTTTGATTCCTGGTAACCCCATATGACATTTGACCTTAATAAAAGCAATGTGGTCTAGCTTCTCATCACATTGCACTCACATGGTAAATATGAAATCTATCCAAGTTTCTTATCTTGAGATATTGTGTAAACTATGTTCTCAGACTTTGACCCACGCCTGGTCACCCCAGATGACATATACACATACACACATACCAGCACTCAAAGCCTAATGGGATACAGAGTACAGTTCCCCGTAGGGAAAACATCGGAATAACCCTTTAACCATTTAAGTAAAGCAGAACATGAATGTTGTGAGCAAGGAAAGATGTGACAGGCCTGAGCTCTAACTAGCTGCCTCAGCCTGCCTGTATCAACTAAGGCATTGTTTACAGGTGCATGCACTAATCAATCTGCTAATACACACTGCAGTTACAGCACATACCCATACTCAAAGCCTTAAAGGTACAGACAACAGTTCCCCATTCCCCTTTAGCCTATTAAGTCATGCAGCATGTGAATGACATGAGCAAGGGCTGGCTCTTGCATAGCACATGACAGAGCCCATTGCAGTATCTGAAGTTTCGGGTAGCTGAGCCAGTTACCAGCTCCACATGAGCGAGGAAAGACATGCAGGCTTGAGCTCTTGTGAGCGGCCTGTACCCGTTAAGGCACTGTTTACAGGTGCACACATACATACTCACACACACCAAAACACACCCACACTATCTCAAATGTATGTTTCTCTCACCATCGAAGCCAAATCATATCAAGATCTTTATTCCTTAAAGTGCAAAATGGATGATAAAACCTACTAATATGTAAACCATCTTATATGGAGCAAGCTCACATGAAACATTGTCTCTTGCCATGAAAATCTCAAGAAAACCCCAGTACAAGAAAGTGACCTCTTTTTATTCACTTCCATACAATACAATATTTGAACAGGTCCCTACTGAAGTATGAAACAAATTAATGGGGCACACTGTGTTTTTATTGAAACATCTGGCACAAACAAATGGTACAGTTATGCTTTTTTCATTATCCCATCATGCCAACAAACTCTTGGAAGGTAGAGTTTATTTTTTTGCAATCAGAAGACAGTGAGTTACCAGAATGTAAATTGCATTATTTGAACTTTGGGTGACTAAATGATTACTGTGCCATAAACAGTACATTTCTTGTTGAGACTCAGAGTAGCTTATCTCTTGAAAGCAATGTGAAATAGTTCTTTACTTTTTACTTTTCTGTCATTCAATCTTTAAAAATGATAGTACATAAGGATCTATAAGCCAAAAAGACAAGCAAGGTAAATGCAAAAAAAATTCACACATTATGATGGTAAATTTTAAAGAAAATTTATTGGTATAGCAGTTGAGCCTCCGCCTCACATGACGAAGGCCAGGGTTTGATTCCCAGGTCAAGTCATACCAAAGACTCTTCAAATGGAACCTACTGCCATTGTGCGTGATGCTCCGCATAAACAATTGAGTCAGGAAAACAACCCAGTGAGCCACAACTGTGAACAAGGCAGTGGCTGGCTTGACTTGAACCAATAGGTTGGAAAAATCCATCTAACTAACTAAATTGAAAGAAAATTTCCTGAATGCAAAACTGACAATATTAGCAGTGAGACTTACATTTCTGGCTTTTTTATTCCCTTCTTATAGGCATACTCTCTGTATGCTTTACAGGCCAATAGAATACTCTCAGTACCACATGAAGTTACCTGTAAAATAAAATTGAATGGTTGATTGACTGATAGATTGCTTGATTGATTGATTGATTCATCCATTCATTCATTTATTCTGTATTTAGTCATTACAACAAATCAACAGGGAAAAATAAAGATACATTACACAATAAATGGAGACAAAAGACAAGAAGAAGAGTACAATACAAGGCTACCAGGTATAGCTCAAAAAGCTTCCAAAATGTTTAATGATGGTACAAGCAAGAGACAAAATTGCAGATGAACTTCGTACTGAAGTTATGAATAATCATGAACATACCAATCAAAAGCACCACTAGGTTTTGGGAGGGGGGTGAGTAAGCTGAAGAAGGGAAATTTCCAAATTATAGGAAATTAGTACCAGGAATCTTACAATCATTCTTCCACAAGAATTAAATAAGAATTCAAGAATATTTGTTTTGATACCTTTAGCTAGGTCAACTTTAAATAATGTTCCTCTAGCAACATAAATGTACATATAATTTAAAGTAACAAGCTTGTAGATATGACATTTTAACTTTTAAATTGACTTTTAGCATTTTATAGTATATCTGCTCCTACTTTGTTGAGCACTCTACCATCTGCATGGTCCCAACCTTCATATTCCTAGCTATAATTTCAAGTCTATGTTTTCAAGTCTATAAATAGTGTCAACCGTTACAATAATTCAAATGTTGTTCACACTTACAACACCACATGCATGTTCCCCTCCTTTAAACATGTTGCACACCATTGAAACTCTCTCAGCTTCCATCTTTCTGGGACCGGGAAACACCTCTGGTATTAACATATTGGAACCCAGAAACATACCAAACACCTGCAATATAGAGTAAAGTTTGATCAGCCTAAGACACAGGATATAACAATTCATTATTCCTTGATTAAGCTTGTCGTTCAACTCTCTCATATCAGTTCTGTGACTTCACAAGAGTTCTCCACCCTTTGGCCATGAACTATTTCCCCTCCAAATGCCAAAATTTTTCTCCAAATACCAGAATTTCTTGGGAATCAGTCTCCCAGCTTCCCAATTTTTTCCACACATGCTTTCTCTTCATGTCCTCTCAATTGCCAAAGATCATGGGTCACACTTCAGTAAAACTAAATATTGCCATTGCAGTATTACACTTCCTGTTTTTGATAATAATAACGAACTCTCACTACGTTCTTTGCAGATATCATGCCAGGTTAGGTCAATCACATACATTACAAAACATGCAGCACATTTTTCTTTTATGGAAATCAGTCATGATAGTGACTACTGCTTTCACATAAAACTGAGGTTTGCATTAAATCACTGGTGACAACTGCTTAACATTACTCTAATTTGCTTCTTGAATAATCAACAACCTAGCATATACCTTCAAATGCCAATTTGTTACAGCAGTAGCTCAACAAAAAAGACGAATTAATATGAATCATAAACTTTCCCTGAAGTTAGAATGGGCATAAAAGAACTGAAGTACTAATGGTCACTATGGTGCTATACCTCCCTGTAGATTAATCTGAAGTTATCTTCCAATATTGATGTTGATTGGTCAACCATCATCATCATCAATTAACATACAATGTAGATGCACCTCAGGGCAATGAACATATGTATAAATAACCACCTAGTTGGAAGTGATCAAAACTTTCAAATGTTTTGGCCTACAAAAATTCGGTTAAATGATTAAGTCAGACCTATCTACCTCAGTCATCAAACGACCATCATCTTCACCTTTGGAGTAGACAACACCAGAGCAACGTCCATCCTCCCAGTGGGTGTTCTCTGTTCACAGCAAGCAAAAGGTTATATACTCTTATGAAAGGAAGATTTAAGGTAAGATACAAGAGAGTCATAGGACAGCCAAAAGTGTTTAAGACTTATACAAACAGGGATTTTTATTTCTTCTATTTTATTACTTCTTTGAAGCATGAAATAATTTTAACTTGAAGAATATTTTTAATTTAAGTCCAAATATGAAGGTTTTCATTTTGCTAAGAAATATGTGAATTCCATTTACAGTTGAGTTATGTTAATATTACAGAATAACAAATTTAAAGAGGCTCATTGAGCTGATATCGATAACTTAATGAGAGTCTCGAAGGGTCACTATCACATAACAACGCCTATAGTTAGCATAACAAGTCAAGTTTTAAGTCCAAAAGTCACAGAAAACGCTAAAATTTTGAATTTTCTTGTGTCCTGACTTGTATCGGTTTTGTACATAATTTGAAACAGTGTCTGGTCACAAATTTTTGAAATTCGATTTGAACCATTAAGCACTCACTCATAAAACAGTTGTTTGAGTGTAGGGTATAGGGATTGTCTAAGAAAGACCATTTGTCATTGGTATGTGAAAAAACTCAATAGGTTTGGAAAAATTTGATGAATTTCATGAACCAACTCAAAAGGTTTAAATAAATGCAGGCATTAATAGAGTTACCATAAGTTACAAACACCAGAAAGCCAAAAGACTTAGTGATTCCTTGCCATCAAATACCTTACCTGCTTTCAAATTGACAGTGTTTGATAGGTTTTTCTTTACATTTTAGGCACAGAATTTTCCCAATTTTACTGCTGGTGACCTCAAATGACCTTTGACCTCTACCAAAAAAATAGGCTTCTTTCTCTCAACATGACAAATCTACATACCAAATATGAAGAGTATCTGTCACTCCTATCTGAAGATATCATGTTTACAAGCCATTTTTGGTGTTTTCACAATTTTACCGCTGGTAACCCCAAATGACCTTCGACTTTTACCAAAATCAATAGGTTTTTTTCTCTCAACATAACTAATCTGTATACCAAATATGAAGAGTATCGGTCACTCCTTTCTGAAGATATCATGTTTACAAGCCATTTTCGTCATTTTCGCAATTTACCGCTGGTGACCTCAAATGACCTTTGACCTCTACCAAAAACAATAGGGTTCTTCCTCTCAACATGAACAATCTATATACCACGTATTAAAATTGTCGGGCAATCCTATCTGAAGATATCGTGTTTACAAGTCATTTTCTGTTTTTCGCAATTTTACCACTGGTGACCTCAAATGACCTTTGACCTCTATCAAAAACAATAGGGTTCTTCCTCTCAACATGACAAATTTATATACCAAGTATGAAAAGTGTCGGTCACTCCTATCTGAAGATATCGTGTTTACAAGCTATTTTCGAAGTTGTCGCAATTTTACCGCTGGTGACCTCAAATGACCTTTGACCTCTACCAAAAACTATAGGGTTCTTCCTCTCAACATGATAAATCTATATACCAAATATGAAAAGTGTCGGACATTCCTAACTCAAGATATCGTGTTTACAAGCAAGTGTCACAAACACACACACACATACACACGCACACACACGGCATCACCATCGCATAGATTCCTTGCCTGCCTACAGCAAGGAATCAACAAATACATATAAATACACAAACAAACAGAGCAGTAAAAATGAGAATTGAAAACTTTTGAGGATAAAACATGAGGCTTAACTTGATGGGAAATCTAAATGGTAACTATTTAATGAATCCACCAATTAATGACAGTGAACTGATTTCTTGTCATTGATAAAAAGTGAAATGATATCGGCTAAGATATAAGATAACAGGTATCTCTTAGACTTTAAATTTGATAGAACATGACGTCCAAATTTGTCTGACTATTGATTTTCTACAGTGCACAAATTTTGGAGTTATCCCCTATCATGTATTCTATCAAAATTACATTTGTACCTTTACAGCCAGTCTCGGGCGGGAAAATGTCCCGGAAGCAGTTATCTACTTTTATGTATTCTTTCAAAATTTTATTTGTACTTTAACAGCCAGTCCCTGGTAGTCTAGTATCCCCAAAACAGTTTTCTTACCTAAGCTTTTGTACTGTGTCTTCAGGATGTCAAGAATGTCATCTGCTTTCAGACCCTCTTCTGGCAACATTGTCCTATATTTTTGGCCTTCTTTAAGGGGAAACATGAGATCTGCAATTTCTGCTTTTGAGGCATCTAATTCTTGCTGTATCTAAGAGCGACAAAGTTGTATACTTGAAATAAAAATTTAATACATTTAGTCATCTGCTTTTATGATGATTTTTCTTATGGTTGCTAGGGAAGGCTTCTTGGAATATTTTTTCTGCTGCATTCCAATTTTTTTCTGGACACCAATTTTGAAAGATACAAAATATATGCCTTATTTGATAATTTCAAAGACCACCCAAGTTCAGTAGAAATACACACACACTCTAAATTTAGCACTTAAAAATAATCTCTACTCAACTGTTTTCTTAGACCATACATTTTTGAAACATTTTCTTGTAGATAAACCAAAAATAAAAGAACAATCATATCTTAAAACAATGTTTTTAAATTATAAAATTCTTTGGCAAAATTATCGATCAATAGATTTTGTGAATAACTTTTTGAGCCTGAGTGTATTCAAACATGAATCCATACAACTCAGTACTTTTCAACAATTTCTAAAGGAATCTGCCATTCACTGGATGACTGTTGGCAATAATTTTATTTATTGTACACCTTAACTTAAAAGCAGTCATTTGTCACCCTAAAGCACAGTTTCAGCATGCATACATCAAAATTCTCAATTGGTACAACTCTTTGATTGGCATCACATTCAAACAATGCATCATAGCTAAATAACACAGCATGGGCACTGAGAGTGTCTTGATTACACATCATGGACTTGTATGGCCACTGGGACAAGTCATGAAGCAATAGACTAGGATTGTGTCTGGATAAAGATGAGTTTTAGATAAATGTGGGAGGGGCTAGAAGTAAGTAGGTTGGGAGAATTGGAACTGTTTGGGATGATGAAAATATGCCTTTAAACAGATTGATGTCTCCCTTTTGAAAAAAGAAAAAAAAAACAGAAGTGCAGAGCTTAAAAGTTCCTTATTATGACTGTGATTTTGTAGTATTAACTCAAGCAAAGATATAGACAAATCTGAACAGAAAGTGATGGTCTGGTTTCAATCGGCCATAACTGAGGTCCATCACCTTTAATCTTTCAATTTCCTTGCGTACCTCTATCATGGATGGTTGTACCCTACACTGTACCTTAATTTCTTCAATCTCACTGAATATGAGGGGTTGAAATCGAATTCGTCTATACTACAGATAAGATTAAAACCAGTGACTAATTAATTTGATGGAAATACAATGATGGGAAATATCAATTATCAAACACTTCGATGATCCTACATTGAAAACCAAATAAGATGGGGTCCATGATTTATTTGAGTACTATCACAGCCATACCAAGAGTAGCATAAACTATTTAAAGCAAGATTTTAAAGGAGATTTGGAACATGCATGCTGGTAGAAAGCCCATTACTGTAATGCAGCTCTTTCTGGTAACTAAAAATCCTGATGAGTGGCTGTCTTGGCAGGTTTTTTGACTAAGTTTATTTGGGATGTGGCACATATCTAACAATTGACTCAATTGATAGGTAGTGGCAAATGGCTCTGGTAAGTTGTTGATGAGGAAGTTATGGTCAATGGGGACTAACTGGGAGCTAGTTAGTTCTATAAATTGAGTAGAGATAACAACTCCAGGGATAGGTGAAGAGAGCTGCATAGGTGCTGCATTTGGCTAATGGGTCCTGTTGCGACATGCATGGCATTTCCACTGTGTAAGCCTACGGATGTAATAATGGTACTCATTTGTGAGCTCATGCCTGAGTTCAGCAGTTGAAAGCTGCTGATTGGTTAAACTTCACACATTAGTTATGATGTCATTGTGAAAGCCCTGACCTAGGATAGGGAGAGTAAATTAACCCACCTTGAAATGCGGGGAATTATTCAAGCTCAATACTTTATATTGTACAATTTTCATGCAAACCATAGACTGTAGGATTTTTATATTTAACTGCTCTTTTCAGTTTATAAACTATCTAGCCATTTATCAGGGTACATGAAATGGCAAAGTCAATTATTTAAAGAAAGGTGATTTCAGATCATCAAGTGACTGGGTCCTGGGAATCCCCTATATGCCAGCAGATTACAATTGGAAAAATCTTACCCTGAATAGGTCTCCTTGGGGCAATATTATTGACACCCAATTCATAAAAATAAATTTTTACCTACAATAATTCCAAATTGCTTGTAGGAAGAAATTACCTTATCGAGTAACACTGTAGCTGGCTGAGGGTCACCTGTAATTCAAGTTACTGTGTGGATTTTCCCAAAGGAAATTATTCAGGTGGAAAATGTAGGAAGAGGGGGCTATCACATCAAGACAAGTTTTCCAAAGGAAATTATTCAGGTGGAAAATGTAGGAAGAGGGGGCTGTCACATCAAGACAAGTTTTCCAAAGGAAATTATTCAGGTGGAAAATGTAGGAAGAGGGGGCTATCACATCAAGACAAGTTTTCCACAGGAAATTATTCAGGTGGAAAATGTAGGAAGAGGGGGCTATCACATCAAGACAAGTTTCCCAAAGGAAATTATTCAGGTGGAAAATGTAGGAAGAGGGGGCTATCACATCAAGACAAGTTTCCCAAAGGAAATTATTCAGGTGGAAAATGTAGGAAGAGGGGGCTATCACATCAAGACAAGTTTTCCAAAGGAAATTATTCAGGTGGAAAATGTAGGAAGAGGGGGCTATCACATCAAGACAAGTTTTCCAAAGGAAATTATTCAGGTGGAAAATGTAGGAAGAGGGGGCTATCACATCAAGACAAGTTTTCCACAGGAAATTATTCAGGTGGAAAATGTAGGAAGAGGGGGCTATCACATCAAGACAAGTTTCCCAAAGGAAATTATTCAGGTGGAAAATGTAGGAAGAGGGGGCTATCACATCAAGACAAGTTTCCCAAAGGAAATTATTCAGGTGGAAAATGTAGGAAGAGGGGGCTATCACATCAAGACAAGTTTTCCAAAGGAAATTATTCAGGTGGAAAATGTAGGAAGAGGGGGCTATCACATCAAGACAAGTTTCCCAAAGGAAATTATTCAGGTGGAAAATGTAGGAAGAGGGAGCTATCACATCAAGACAAGTTTTCACAGAGTGACCCTGCAAGTGGTTATTGCTCCAAACCTGGCCATTATAGGTGTAACTCTCTCTTTCTCAATCTAACTCTGTGTAACTGATGCATTACATAGAGAAACAAATCTTCTGTAGACTTACCTTGGCTCCAACAACTGGCAGACTTCTGATGAACTTGAAAAAAGATTCCTTTAGTGTTGTCTTTATATCTACGAAGGAAATAAAATAATTGTTTTTTAAATAAATGAGTAAAATAAATAAATCAAACCATATTTAACAGTGAGGAAGAGTACTTTAAAAAAAAAATCAAACCTTAGGGTCCTACAACATGGTATGATAATTGTTGTTTTTTATTTTTATAGAGGCTTTTCACATGACGTCATAATACTCTCCGGCGGCCATGTTGGAGTACATGTAACTACGTAGTAAACCATACGGGACGCGCTTGCTCGTTGAATTTGTATACACCGTGCATGTCACAGTGCACACTGTGCAGTGCGTTCGGCACAAGGCCACGTGTATTTGGCATGAATGTCCTCCAGCATGGCGGTTCAGTGACGCAATTGCAAAGCCTCTATACATTGTTTTCATCAAACTTTACAGTGCTTTCTCACTGCCAACAAAGCAGAGCAAAGCAAAGCAAAGCAAAACAAATTATATACCTTTTTGAAAACTATTGTCAAATGTTCACAGCTTTCACACTGCAAGAGACCATGTTTGACAATAGTTTTCAATTAGGTATTTAATTCTCTTTGCTTTGTATTGCTTAACTGGTGGTGTGGCAGCACCTTAATACAACTGTGCACAAAATAAGTTTTAATCCTCAAGTTCCAGAAATGGGTCATACCAAAATAACCTTCACTTCCACCTCCAAGTTTACTGCATCAGGATCAGTGAATTTCAAAAGTTGTGACTTGAAACTTTCTCCACTACTTAGTAATCCATATAGGAGTAACTTAAACAGGTTCACTGCTGATTTGCCAATGTCAACCATTCATGACAAAGCATGGCTTTGATCCCCAAACTTGAAATTATGGACCTGCTTTGTCCTGGGAAAGGTCTGCCCCAAGTCTCTTCCAGAAGACTGTTATTAGCTCAAACTTTCTAAAGAAAAGTGCAAAGTAATGGGGACATAGAATACTAAATAATTTCGCTTGCTAATATGCAGCGAAATTAGAATGTGGGGCCATAAATATTATAGAACAGGCCAGATATGCAGCAAAGGGAAGCAGAGTGAGCAAAGACTTCCACCTTTCAGTGTTGAATTTGTTTTTTTTTTTTTTTTTCTAATTTTTTATAACATGCCCTCAAAGAACACAAAAGCTGCTGATAATATGACGACGATGATGACCATGACGATGACGATGATGATTATGAAGCTGGCAAAACATTGCACCAGATTCTGTATCATTTAGGTCTTCAATACTTTGGAGGAAAAGTTCCCCCTTCCCAAGATTAGTCACAAATGTGCCCCCTCACCAATTCCTGGCTATGTTGCTGTTATACACAGAATGTTTACTTTCTTGAAATCAACTTTTACCATCTCAAAGTTTTAACAAAGATATTGCGTTTGGTCAAAGGTCAGACCTAGAGTAATGACAAAATATTGACAGCCAACCAACAAACACCTCACTTCCCCCTTCACAGGTTCACAGAATACATAATCCAGAAACATGTTTACTAGTACCTATTTACACTTGGTTGAAAATACCTTACCTTTGTCTCTGTCAAATAACTTGTCCCATATTCTAACTGCGATTATAGTCAGGATAAATGTGAGGCTGATGAGCTGAAGAGGTTGCCATGATGACCTCAGATGATCATTCAATAGCGCTCGATGTTCTTGTATTGTAATATATTGGTCCCCCTTCAAAGAGAATACAATTCATGCTTTGATACTTGCACACAAAGTGCTCAGAAAGGATATATACATACACTGCTTGAATGCTACTTTTTTTAAATCTCACCCAAGATGTATCAACAACTAACGTGATGTCCTGACACAGATTGAAATGGAAAAGGGACATGGGAACTTTTCAAACAAGTAGTATCTTAAGCAAATCTGTAGAGCTCTCTGTAATTTAAGCATTTTCCATGACAAAACAAAGGACAGCAGAGCAATGCACAGCACAGTTACATACCAATACCCCACCAATACCCCAAATTGCCCACCAAAACACCTCCAAACCCCCCCCCCCTCAAAAAAAAAAAACATGTGCATGGAGCCAAATATATGATCATGCATACTCACTACACAAATGGCATTTTCAGTGTTCTTTGATAAATTCTAGTGATATGTTACGTTGAAAAGAGCTTGAAATGTTGCATCAATAATATATACCAACATAGCATACTACAAAGGCTGCTGAAAACAGCTAGTAGGGCATAAATTTCACCAGTTAACATACACACAGTCTTAAGTCCCAAAGTGTAATGCATAACATGTGTCACGGATGCTGCTTATACAGTAATTCAGAGCCAAAATCAAAATTTCAAATGTTTTTACCCACAAATGATTTCTGAGCTGTAACCAACAGACCTTTCTTTTGTGAGAAATTTATTTCTTATTTCTTCAAAATACCCTGATATACTGCATATTGTTGCCTATCACTCTTTATCTGAACGAAGTCGGGCTTTCCCGAAAGATATGACAATTTCAAGATGGTACCATTCATACTTACCACATGCAATTATGATCTAGATGTGACACTGACTGTGTAATTTGTAATTAAATAAAAAACAATAAACTTACCAAGAAATGATCCAGGGTATCCATTGTATAAACTCAGTGAGAGAAGATCGGGGTCAATGGCCAAACTGCTTTTTTAAAAAAACATGATATTTGTCTGACAACCTAAAGTAATTGACCAATAAGATACTTGCAGATACACAGCACATTAAACACATTCACCTTGCAAATAAAAGTGAATAAAGGGTTTCAAAAATTTGATAAATGAGGAGTCCATGTACTGTAATATTCAATTTAACCCCTCTAAGACTATTAAGTTGGAAAGTAAACACAAGAACTGCTTACTTTGTTGCACTTGGCTTTTGGACCTTGCAACAATTATATGAACCTTTGTTTTATTAATTATGCTAACACCTACTGTAGTCTTCATCTAAATATTTATTTGTTAAATAAAGGTATAGAGCGATAGAAGTAATGTACAGTAAAGCATAATTAGAATTTGTAATCTGATATGCAGCAGAGATTTGGCTGTATGCCATGTGCATTTGAACCATTGTCAGAGTATAGGCTCACACAACTCAATTCTTTCTCACTGCCATTTGTTGCAGTCCTAATACATAATTTTTGCTGAGCACAAAGTGATACATTGCCAATCTGTGCTGTGGGGGCATAAATATAAAATCTGTAGGTAGCTAAAGAATGTGCAAAAGGCATACGTTTTTCTTCCATTATCAAGTGTCTAAAATTTGCAGTTTGAATTATAGGAACAGTGGCTTTTCTTTTGTTTTTTAAAATCCTTGCTCCAAAGTCATCCTTCTTTTAAGGGCAGTATAAAAGTGGTTGATTAAAGCTGCTTTGGACATGAGAATTATTTCTAATTATCAAAAGACAAAAGAACTGAATGGCCTAAACGCTTAAGTTCTGATCCCTTATTTAATGATTATATTCTAACCTTTAAGCTGACCAAACAGGATTTAATAGGATACATAACAGCTGACCAAACAGGATTTAATAGGATACATAACAGTTTCAGTTGGATCTTTTGTTAATTTAGTATCTCCAATCTTAAATGGGCAATCAGAATTTGTTTTTTCATCATCTTTTCACAACTTTCTCTCTGAACCACATTTGTGCATTGACTTAAAACTAATCAAAAATCATGAATGACCATCGTCTTAAATCATGATTGGTTACACTGTAGTAGATGTCCAGTCTTGCATCTGTGTGGATTTCTTTACCCGACAAATATTAACAAATTTTAATTCAACAGTAATTAACACAAACTTTATGTTTCTTCCAAACTGAAAGAGTTCTACAATGTTTCTTTTTCTGGTAAACTAATTAGTTAAGAAAGGGAAAATGAGATGCTGAAACAAAAGGTTAAATATTCTCTGCCAAACTCTGATTGCCACTTAAAGGCCCAATTTTCTCATCCCAAACAGGACCAATTTTCCTAACTTTCTTAATTAAGCCCCTCCCACAACTGTCTAAAATTCACCCTCATCCAGACACAATCTCATTTTATTGCTTCGGGGTGAATATAGAAAGCTCAATATGTGTGTAATCAAAACACTATCAGAACAGTTCGTGCTGTGTAATATAAGTTTTGGTACTCTCCATTGTTTGAATTAGCAGTCAATCAAAAAGCTGAGCCAATTGAGAGTTTCTGTTACCCTATACTAGAAGTGTAGTTTGGGGTGAGAAGATTGTCCCTTTAAAAGCTTTTCAGGTCTCCTGCGATTTCAAAGGAGATACGGTATCATACTGTATGGTACCATACAGAATATGCTATAGGGCAAGAGAAGTTCCCCAAACTTGAAGTGGTTATGGTATACACTGTCCTGTTTCATGATTGGCTCTACAGAGTCATGTGACAGTATTTCTCTCTTCCAATATGAAATTTAAAAGGAGACACTGATTGATTTATGTTGGTTATGCAATATTAGAGTCTTAAAATATTATGAAAGAAACTTTGAAGAGAATTAAGAAGAAAATTGTGAGATTTAGCTGTTGCTTCACAATAAGTTTGGGACGACTGCTCTTGCCCTTTAAGCTAGTTAAATAAACAATAGTCATCACATGCTTGATGCAAGACTCTTTTGTGACAAAATAATAACAATAAACAACAATATTAATAACAAAAATGAGCAACTTGGGATTTTGAATTCAAGCATGTTAAATATTACACCTTTATTTCAAAGACTAAAATTTTTCCATGATTTATGTAAGCTATTACATGATTGGTATTTTCAATATTTTGAGTACAAGGCTTGTATAAAATGTAATATTTCAAGGTATTTCATAATTGAACATTTTGGTAAATTTGTTGCAACAACATTCTATACTATTTTTATTTCATCTTTATTTCATAGGAGGCATTTGGATGTAAAAGACAGCTGGAAGGCGCAATAAAAAACTAGAAATTCAAACATGATATACTGTATGCTAATGCCTGAAATACTGGGTGTTTATAAAATTATTACATATGATATTGTGGTCATTACTGTATGGTTATAATGCTTCATTTATGGTTAACTTGTTTTGAAAATGATTAGGGGAGGGCAGAGTCATTTACCTAACTGGCGGTTATGGACAAGTCACCTTATGTATTTTCTTTGCCCACCTGTCCATACTGTTAGATACAGTTAGATAAATGACTCTCCCCTTATACCCACAAATGTCTCATCTTGCAGCCAATAGTTAGTTCTCAGTGATGTTACAACAATGGGTTAGCAGCTGCCATACATCTGAGGGCAAGACAGGGGTTGCCCTCAAACATGGCTGAAACACAACATGTGGCAAAATTCTATGACACCGCATGAGAACTACCTATTTGTACTATAGTACCTACCACCCTTTATAAGAGGTTCAACCGTTTTACAGGTCAGTCAATGCTCATTAGGAGGTCAAGCATTTACCTGCATTGCAGTGTTTACATAAGGGCTAAAAATATGTGTGGGAATATTACCCTGCCACAAGTTTATGGGAGGTTCCAGATGCTACATAGGAAACCTAGCAGTCATTTTGTGCAGATAAATATTTTCTTTCAGGAACTCATAAATTGCACACCTTAGTGTAAACAGTGGTGCATAAACTCAACCCTATACAGTTTATCTAACACTTTCACTTTGAAGAACATTTCATGTAATATATGCACCTATTAAGATTGCCTGAGTAGGCTGAATAGCCTGAAGTGAACGGGGCTATGTCACTGTTCCCAAGGTTTGCTGTTCCCGAGGTTCAATGTTCCCAAATCTTGGAACCATCCACACTTCTGGGAACATCGAACCCCGGGAATAACAAACCTTGTAATCATCTTCAAATCATCGAGATAGGTAAACAGGAATCGAACCTTGGGAACATTGAAACCTGGTGACATTGGGTAGATCCCGAAGTGAACAGGATTAGTACGTGTCTTCAGTCTGAGGTTGGCTTACAAGAAGTATAAACCTTTATTTTTTTATGGGAAGGGGAAGGGGGGTTTATTGGGGGGATGGTATTCCTTCACAAGAAGAGAAACAACCATTGTGGATCATATACATACTGAAGGAAAGTGCTCACAGTTAAATGGTGAAAACACATGCCCTATACAACATGTTCTGTTCAATGAAGAAAAAAATTCGAAAAATGTTTTCTAACTTTAACATGATGAGCAAAACGTGATAAAAACAGGACTACACACTACTAACAGTCGTCATATACCTAGCTCACCATGTACCTTAAAATGTTATGTGCTGTTTGTTTTAGTACCCTGTATACATGACAAACATAAGTCACAATTTCAGACGACAGAGCTTCAGATTTGAAATACTTACAGACTTCACGTAGCACACAGTACTGTTGTGCATTTAAAATTCCATCAGAAGCAACAATATCTAGCATTTTCTCTGAGTACTTCTAAAGACCCTGAAAAATTGATTTCATAATCATGGTCCTCCAAGAAGTTTTATGTGATCAGATCAAATAATCATGATCTTCTACATGGTAACATTACTTCAAACAGCATATTGTAAAATCATACATTGATAAAATTGAACCTACATATCATTTCATTAGTAATTCATTTTAAGATAAGCAGGGAGTTAAAAAAGACTTTTTTTTCTCTTAATTTCAAATCAATTGCTAAATTCACATTCAACTCAAACAATTGTTACAAGACTATTGTAAACAAACAACAAAATAAATACATTTGCATACAATTTGCATTTCAAAATTATTGCACCATCCAATTATTGACTTTGGTCTAGTAGGAATAGTACCAGCAGTAAAGGTAAAATACCTGAGCATCCATTTGTTACAACCCTCTTTAACAATATGGTTACACTGACATTTCCTCTAACTTTTTCATTTTCTCCTACATGAACCTAAAATAGTACTTGTACTATACATCAAGATGTCCACATATACTTTCAAAATTTAATTTAGTACTAGTAGTATGGATGGGTAGAATTTCATGAACACATCAATATTAAATTAGAAATTCTACAACTGAAGATGAAATGTCTGTTAAAGCTACATATGCATCATCAATCAACTCTTAACTTGAATCTGTTAAAAATTGAATCGCATCTTTTCAAGATCTTTGCCTTAAATTTTTGATATCTTGTTGGCTTGAATAACAGTTGCTAGTTGTAAAACTGCAAAATTTTGCACCTTTGGTGGAGATTGAAAGTAATCACAGGCATGGCGTAATTTATATTATAACTTACGATATTTAAGGATTACCTTAATGTTGGCTAAGTAAAGCTGTACACTCCCACTAATAATTGCTTTGATAAATCGTCCCCTTTCTGGCGTACTGACGAATCGCAAATCGGCATAGTGACGAATGTGCAGATTTGGCAATTTGGGCGTAGTGACGAATGCAGTTTTTGCCGTAATCTGTTCACCTCAGCCTTAAAAATTGCAACGACTTTGTAAAATATATCATTTTCTACAATTCCAAACATAAAAGCGATGAATATGGGGAAAATTCTCCAAATAAGACAACATTCGTCACTATGTGAAACACAAGATCCACAGATTCATGAAATTCTTGATTTTGCAATTCGTCAGTACGCCAAAAAGGGGACGAAATGGAGCAAACAATGTGATCTCCGCTGGCTATAATTCAAGAATGAATGTCTGCTACACTAAAGGTATAAATGCAAATAATTTGGGTAAAGATGAAAACGATACAGACCTGTTTTTAGCTTCTGTGTAGACAAAAAAAATTGTTTGATTTGGTGGGTAGTTTTACAGCTTAAGCCAGTGTTTTACCATAGTGATAGGGAAGAGTTTTCGAGGATGCAGGAAATTTGGCAGTGCACAAAATCTGATGTATTTTAATAGTGTTCTATTTTTGATTCTCTCTTAAAAGTATTCCATATTATTTGAGCACATGTATAAGTCCTAAACACTGTTAAATTCTTTGGCAAGAGTTTTATCAAAAGAGTATTCCATTACTACCTTTAAAGTACTCCTAAAATCCAAAAATGTTTTTATCAAATCGAAATATATTTTCTTAAAGAGAAGCAAGGCAAGGTTTCATTGTATTGAATGCATTTTGAAGAAAACTTTGAAATCATCTGGCAATTACACAGGACGTCATTGCCATATAATGACCACACAAAAATTATTTTGTGTGATAGTACGCATCTAAATAACCTGTCACAAATTCTGAGAGTATGGCCTTGTCAGGTATCTTGGCAGCCATGCCATAGATTGCAGCCTGTAAAATGAAACCAAAAATGTAATATTTATTTTTCAGGACATGGAGAGGAACATTAATTTTGATAACATTTTCTCAAACCCTACTATATCTGAAAATTTAAAGGAGGATGTTAGAAAAAATGATGGTTTTAAACTGTAGTAAGATGAGCCTATGGATTTGGCGTGATTATGGTCAGAGTTACAAAGTAAGGAACACAGGTAGAAAATGCTTGGAAGCTGGAAGACTGACTCCTTAAAAATTTGGGCATCTGGGGGGAAATTTTGCCAATTGGGAGGAGTTTTCCGTTTTCTGCACATGAAAATATAAGGAGCATTGAGGGAAATTTTACTACTACCTTCTGTGGAAACATTTAACTCTCTTCTGGGGAAATAATAATTTTTTAAACATTGGAAAGGAACATTACATAGCATTCGGTAGTCTATTAAACATGAACAAACCATCGAGACTCTAAATTAAGCAAAACATTGGATAAAGTGGAGGTAAGTCACCAAAGAAGTTAACTTAATACCAGCTGTACAAACATCCCAGGATTAAACTATACAAGATGTTGGTACTGTATGCTAAACAAAACTGTCTTCAATTGGAAAAAGTTGTCAAATATTGTTTCAGACTCACAGACTTAATTTCTTTTATTGTAACAACACTTATTAGATGTGCCCTAACTTAAAGGTACCTTGGGTTACATTTGTGAAAGGAAAAAAACCACATAGGAGGAAGATGGGTCATTGGCTTAACCAAAAAACAAAAATTCCTTGGCTCTTTTCACAAGAGTTTCACCATTTTGGGTGGGCCTTTTGGAGCTGCTGCACAGGGCTCTGAAGAGGAAAAAGCAGCTACCATTTGTTACAGTATTCCATCATGCTTTTGCCATAATGACTAGTTTTCATCTGTGTCTTTCCCTACGTGAACTTCAGCATTTTTGGCCCTATTTTGGGTCCTGCAGGCCAACTGTAGGGGGTGGGCACTGGCAGCAAAACAGATTCATCAATTTTAGAAACATCCTAACATCATCAAATCATCAAAGGTCTTATTTCTTTTCATGTGATCACTTCATCCAGGGTGAGGGTTTTCTCCCATGAGCACAGTTTTGTGAATTCTTTCCTCCTCTGAATTTTCTCATGCAGTTCTATCAGATGTGTACTATATGATCAGGATTGTTACCCACTGTTGTAAGGTCACAAATGTACCATCACCCTTAATTCCCCCCACCTTATTGGTGTGGGCATTCACGAGCGACTATACTTACCCCTTGCTACATCTAATTTGCATTATTCCCACTTCAAGGACTGCCAGGGATTGTTTCAGCACCACACCCCCTATGTCCGCCATCTTGGAAAAATGATCCTCCTCATTAGACTGAAGTGTTATTCCAAGATGGGGGACATTGGGGGAACGGTGCTTAAACAATCCCAGGCAGGGCACAAAGCAGTAACAATGCAAATTAGATGTAGCAAGGGGTAAGTATATGTCTGCCAAGTGAATATCAAACAACTGGGTCAACTATGTTTTTGTTTCAGATAAACTTACCATTCCTTCTGACTTGGCTTTTGGACTCTTCATAATTTCTGCTGTTCCATTTCTAACATCTCTAAGGAAATCATCAGGAGTAGAGCCTTCCACAAACAGTGGTGTAATAGCCAAATTTAAGCTGTTGTTTAATGAAAATATTGTAACGAATTTAATGTAAAAGAAATGTAATTATTTTTAAAAAATTCCTTCTAATACAATATCTTTGATTTTAGATCTGTTTGCAAAAATCGGAAAGTCATTCACATTAGATAAAAGTAGTCTTGAGCAATTCTCCTACACAGGTTAAGGATTCAGCTCTTTGCCAAGCTTTTATTCAGTATCTTGGTCAAATAAATTCAAGCAGTTGAAAACTATTAGATTCTGTATGTAATGTGAAATAAATCCATTTGAAAATCTCATAAGTATTTCAAAAACCTACACATGGGAAGAAAGTGAAATGATGTGTGCTAAAAGCACTTTCAGCTAATAACTGAACTATGGTGATAATTGGATGGGGAATGAGTCAAATATTTCAATACATGTGGGACAATTAATAGCCAAATTTATGAATTTTCCCTTGCAAACGACAATCTTTGTAAGTTGTCACCATCCCAGTGTTTAATTTGCCAAGCTGGAGATTAGGACCAAGAAGGCCTTAGATTTTGTAATACCAGCAAAAGCCTTAAAGCCCTTCAAACTGATATGCCCATCTAGGCTTATCATACTTCCTAGCAAAATAAAACCAAGCATGAAACCAATGAAACACAGGCCTTGAATTATGAGATAAGGGAGTGCAATCGCATACGATCACTGACCTCAAATCACTCTGAGGAGTGTGATCATTTTCAGATGAAGATGGAAGCACATGAAAGTCTATTATGAAACAGCAAACCTACCACACTCCTTACTTTCCTGAGGAGTGCAAGTTGTAAGATACCTGGAAAATCTAAAACTTAAGGCCTGAAAACAGAATTGTCAGTTTGGTCTTGGTGCAATTTGAGATGTGTCCCAAATGCTATCACAAAAATGGCCTTGCACTCAAGATTTCTTATTCCCAGACTTGAATTTGATATCTAAGCAGTAACTGAAGACCAGCCTTTTTTCCTATCTGCACTGGGTTAACCTCTTCTGGCATTACAACCACACATAAACAAATGGGACCTACTGCTGTTGCATGTGATGTTCCTCACCAACAATGGAGTAGGGAAAACAATCCATTCACCCACAACTGGAAAATAGGCCACAGACAACACAAGATTAAAGCAGAAGGGTTATAGTTAGGGTATAAAACCCTATCTATCTTACTTGTGATATATCATGACAGCAATCAAGTATGACATACCCTGAGGGCATCTGAATAGTAAACAAGTGCCATCCTTTAGATGTTAAAATATCACCAAGTCTATAAACATCAAATACGTCAGAGCCAAAAGACAATATATTGACACCTGGTTGTCCAAACACCTTCAGTTCTGGAATCTTGTGAAGGCTGAAAGATAAAGTGAAGTTAAGGAAGTTAAAACTTATTACGTGAGACAAAACATTGTGTGAGGTAAATCTTCCACACTTCTTACAAACAGCAACCACCCCATGATCCTCCAAGGTTCCATCCTTCCTGAATCCTTCATCAATTATTTTTCTTTTCAATGATTTTTTATCCTTTTTTTTTCAAATTTTAAGGCACGAGAGTTCAATCCCATGCCATCACTCTCTTCAAATCACTGATAGGAGGGCATTTTTCTGTACACCTAGATGAAGATTTGGATCTTACATAAATCAATTACAGTTTAATAAAACAGCACACCTACCACACTCATTAATTTTCAGAGGTGTGTGATTTGTAGCACACATGGAGAATCTAAAACCCTAGGCTTGAATTTTTAATGACACAAAATTTAAGTATAAATATTGCTGTCTATATGTAATAATCATGTTTACTTTTTAGAGTAAGACACAGGGTACATGTAAAAGAACTTAGCTACAGTGAGGCTACAAACAATATCAGGGTTCTGGAATTTTCTGTGGAAAACCTTTTCATGACTTTTTCAGAACTTTTGCATGACCAAATAAACAATTTCCATGCCAATTCTCTTCACATCTTTTTGAATTACACATAATTTGAGTTGAAGACAGTCATAAATTTTGATATTGCAAGTTAAAACACACTTCGATACAAAAGAGAGGATGATGCAATGTCACTTTGTGAAAAGTTCCATGACTTCTCCATGACTTCAGGCATCATGCAATTTACCTAAAGTTCAAGACTTTTCCACTCCTTGAAATAATTTTCCATATTTTAATGAATCCTGCAAGTTTCCCCTGACAGCCAGAACCCCGAATAATAAATCTTATTGAGTTCATTTCCGTGCTACATGCAGCAGGCCACTGACATGTTCTGTTACATATTTTGGGTAAAACCAACTGGTAGAAACCACATCTGACATGCACAATGGTACCACTTCTATAAACGACATTTTTAAAAGTTAAAATTTACGAGACAGACTTTCTCCATAAAGATGAAAGAAAGTAAAACACAACACAAATATAATGACCACTAACTTTTAAGCTTGAAAATAAAATGAAACAGCAAATTAATTAAAAGCACTCCCCACTCCCTCTCCCCCTATTTACCATAGGGAAGAATGCGTACCTTTTCTCTATGTATTGCCTACACTTGAGTACTTTATGTGCTGTCTGCTGGTATCCCTCCCATCCATTATTCATCAAAGCAGTCCAACAGGTGGCCATGATAGCACCAGATCTGGACCCTGAAATCGAAGTACATCGGAAGTCATATAATGTCAACATTATTAAGGCAAAAGACACAGTACTTCAACACTGACTTCAAATTATTTGATGCAACAATCACACATTTCTAATCTTTTCATAGAACAATATCTTAAGACCTACAAACAACTTGACATTGATCAAATTGAATACTGAGAGGAAGTTTATATTGTAAGGCTTTAAAACTGACAAACTGGAAAAAGAGAAACAGCAAAGGTTAAGAGCAATGTCATGGGTGTATGTGCAACTGCTATTTTTTTAACAATAAGAATGAAAGTAGGAGTCTTCAATTCTTCCTCTTTGGCTGTTCTCTTCCCACCATTGTTAAAGGGTAAGAGTAGTTACCTCAAATTCATTTTGAAAAAACAGCTGATTCTCATAATTTTTTTGTTGCTTCTCTTCCAAGTACCTTTCATTACATTTTAGGACTTGAAAATTGCATATCCAAGGTAATGCAACAACCTATTTACTCCTCATGAATTTCACAACCCAGTGAGAAATACATCACCTACACCAATTCGTACTAGAATGACAGACAGAGCCTGAAATATATTTTTGAAAGAAGCAGCCCACAAGGCTTCCTGGTAACATACTGTGGTAGCCTGACAGGATTTTGTTTAACCCTTTACCATTGTGCTCCGATCGAGGCATATTTGCACGCCTCGGGAGTGGGCGGAAAAACGGACGTAGCCCGCCCCCAATCGGCTTCCGTAGGCCATTGCCCCCGTGACCTTAAACTATTGTCTCTCTCGCTGTTGTGGCCGAATTTTTGGGCAGTTACTCCCAGTTTCGAGCTCCGCGTGAAACAGTAAAGATATGTGACAGCCGAGCTCTCCACATGGATCCAAAAGGACCCAAACAACGGTAAAGGGTTAAGCATGACAAGGCCATTGTTAATTTCAATGTTAACACATCTATCCTGACAGGCTTTCCAGACACGAATATTGGAAGCTTTAACCCTTTATCGTTGTCTGGGTCCTTTTGGACCCATACGGAGAGCGCGGCTGTCACCCATCTTGACTGTTTCATGCGGAGCTCGAAACTGCGAGTAGCTACCCGAAAATTCGGCCACAACAACGAGAGGGACAATAGTTTAAGGTCACAGGGTCATTAACCTACGGAAGCTGATGCAGGGCGTGCTACGTCCCCTTTTCCGCCCACTCCCGAGGGGCAAAAATATGCCCCGATTGGAGCACAACAGTAAAGGGTTAACATTGAATGAGGGATTCCTGGTAACCTGGCACATAGGACTTTCAAGCTCTGGATGACTGCAATATGCTCCCTTTAATTATTGCACAAAACACCCCACAATAATTTTAAGACAAAAAAAAAAAAAAAGAGAGATTGCTATACATCTTCTACGACATATCTATCCATGGTACCTCTTACCTGCCATAGTTGATGATGCATATATTCCACCACTCCAATCGGTATATGCAAAATATTGTCCCTCTCTGTACTTTGGGTGACTGTACACTAGCGTAGATGTCCCTTTAGGAGCTTTACCATACTATAAGACAATGAAATAAATAATGGCACAATCATAACCTTTTCCAATCTGAAAAGACTAAGAATGATCTAACATGGTGCAATGCTCTTAAAGGGCAAGAGCAATCACCCCAAACTCTTTTTGTGGCAACAACTAAATCTCACAATTTTCTTCTTATTCCTCTTCAAAGTAAGTCATTATAGTATGTAAGCACATCAATATTGCACACATTCAAGGCGGACCAAGCAGTAATTCCTGGTAAATTTTACATTTGAGAAGAAAAACACTGTCACATGACTCCATCTGAGGAGCCAATCATGAAGCAGGACAGTGTGCTACCTTGAAGATGGGGTGACTGCATTTCAACTCTAAATTTTGATGTCTTTGTGAGACCCAAGTATATATTTAATCAACATGAGCATCAATGATGCCAAGACTCAACTACCATTTCCATTACACACAATTACTATACTGAAAGATCACGACCAAAGGAACTGTGGAACAGACAAATCCTCTGCACTGCAGAACCTTCAATGCTGTCACTTGTCACAGAAGTCGCAAAAAAGAGTTGCCAAGCTAAAGGACCCTTTTTAATGACAACAATATTGCAAGCAATTCTGCTGACAAGTATGACATGCTCTTTACACGACATTTTTTCAGGCTTACAAAATAATGATTCCTGTGAAAACATGATATAACACCAAATTCTCATGTAAAAGCAATATCATGCATGTCCCCATCTGACCCTTTGGGACCTCATATGACATTTCACATCAGCACAATGTACAGCTATGATGATCCATCACCAAGTGAACACTCTGGCCAACATTGGTAAGATTCTAACACAACCACTTTTTGATAAAAGCGTTTGCTTGATTAGAATTTTGATCCCTCGAAGTTCGAACTACCTTTGACCTCATCAAAAGAACATTTTGATGACACGACTACGAATTTTGGTAAGTCTCAGAAACATTTCCTAGGCAGCTATTGTACAATCCCATAGTTCAATTGAATGACCTTTGAACTTTCAAAATTAATATACTTAACTTTGATAAGGTCTAGATATAAACCAGATTAGATGAAGGCTTACAAGTGATTTCAATGTCTAAAACATACTCTCAGTTACCTTAATAAAATATTGCGGACTGTTTAAGACACATAAACAACAACAAACATGTTTGCAAAACGTAAATTAGAGGAAAAGGGAAATTCTTTCAAGATCACAAAGAGTCACTTCTATGTTGATATGAGTACTATACATCAAAACTTGCATCCAGAAAATTTTTTCTTTCAAAAATATAACTCAACAGAAATCACAGAAAGCCAGAAGTTTTATAATATTTGCTACAAAATATAAGCAATCTGGCATTGTCTTACCTTGTGTGTATCAGCTGATATGCTTGTTACCCCTTCCACAGTGAAATCACACCGAGGTATGTTGTACTCTTTCCCTACGAAGGGAGTCAGAAACCCTCCCATACATTGGTCCACGTGGACAGGAATGTCATACTGTTTTCCAAGCTAATTACAGAAAGATGAGACAACGGCAACAAAAAGTGCTCCATAAATGTAACATTTCAAATACAATATTTGAATAAATTTGTTGAATAGGACATTTTGTCACATCACCTGACATCTTTAAGGTTTCATACATCTCTACAATACTGTGGTTTGTTGGCATGGTAACATATAACTGCAGTTTATTGCTTAAACAGTCAAAGAGTGGAACGAGATGAAGTGAATAATGGAGACCTTCAACCATGACAGACAAAAAAGTATCTATACATCAAAAGTTTGGCCTTGAGAAAACACTAACCTCTGAAAGGTTCAAAAAAAAAAAGGAAAAAAGAAAAAATGATCCCCCGCACACCTACCCCCAGACAAAGTCTCCACGAACAACTTCACCTTGAATAATTGCCATTCAGGTCACTTGCAGTTGTACGGTGGGGAGAAATGTCATGGATGGGTTGTTCCAGGAGGGGCTGTATGAACACCGTCCTGAGTTATGTCAGCACTAGTCAAAACGTAACATCTTTTGTTATTCTAGGTCAAGATTAAATACTAGCCAACTGTTCAGTTGCAACCGGAACTGTTCCATTTTCTGGGCTTTGAAACCCAAACAAATCAGAATGTTCCATTTTTGCAGCTATTGGTCAAGCTATTAATGATGTGATCCTTAGGTTTTACTAAATTCTTGATGAGGCATTGTGGCCTTGAGAAACAATTGTCCTTGAAGCCAATATTCCCAATATCAAATGCTCTAATAGCAAGGGTCAGCTAAGCCAAATCATTTCATTTTGGGTAAAAAGCTTTTCATAATCTGATTCAATACCAAACAATTAACTTGGTGAAACAACTTCACATTTGCAATGAGTGAATGACTCTCCACAGTAAACATTTTCTGTTTTGCTTCAAATATTCTGAGCAGTGTAAGATGCCACTCATTAGCTGAACACCGATTGGCCCTAGTTAAATAACCTCTTAGGGCAAAGGGGTACAAGGTTGAAACTGAAGCTTAAAAGGCTAAAACCATGTCTGTAGCCAGTGGGACTGATCTTGCTTATATCAACTGCTCTCTATAGCTAGGTTTTTGAAGGATGTCAAAAAAGTTCTTGTGTGCTCCAACTTATTGCAACTTTACAAGCATGAAATTCTTGATCATATTCTTGAGTATTTTCTACGGCTAAATTCTCTTCATATCAGCAATTTTTTGGAGCATTATATTTACTATTTATTATTTTTAATTACTGTTATTTATATATTATTTACTACTACAACTTGTTATTTTATTATTAATTATATTTATTATTATCAGCATGTGACTGTCATTTCATTTCCTTAGTGTTGACCTAACTCTTACCTTTGCTATGTCAGCAATAGGATCACAAGCTCCATGAGGAAAGGACGGTACAGAACCTACCAACATGGCCGTGTTTGAATTAACCATCTTCTTCATTTTCTAAAATGAAATTAAAGCAAACCAACCACATTAAAACCAATATGACCTTGGCTTCCTTATGAAATGTGAAAGGGTCCACAAACACAGAACCATTAAAGGAGTCCTCAGTAGGATGAAGGATCCAGTAAGTCTATATAATATCATAAAAACAACTCTACCTTAATTTTCCAAAGGGATGTGCTTCATTCATAACTAACTGACAGAAAGAAAGAACACAAGAAATGCTAGTTTATCATTATAGATTCACTTCAGAACAAGATAGAGACCATGTGTTTGGTCTAACGGTAGAGCATCCACCTCTCATGCGGAAGGCCCGGGTTCACTTCCCAGGTTGAGTCATATCAAAGACTCTAAAAAAGGAACCTACTGCTGTTGTGCGTGATGCTCTGCATAAGCAATGGAGTAGGGAAAACAAGCCAGTGAGCCACAACTGGAAACCAGAATGCAAAAATGCATTGAGGTTTCGATGATACATAAATGTTCTGTTTCAAAGAGTGCCATAATGCACCATTATCTTCTCATTCAAATGTTATACTAGCATGTACAAAAAATAATTTTGTCATTCCAGATGAGCTTTTGACCTTAATAAAAGCCATACATAACTAGACATACAAACAACAGACAGACAAATGGACAAACAGCTATCTTGAAAGATAATATTTAAAAAGGATTCCAGGCTTTGGCCCCCGGAGACCCCAGATGATCTTTCACATCTGCCAAAAACAATGGGGACCATCCTCTGACCATAACACATCCACACACCAAATATGAAATATATCCAAGCTTCCAAACTTGAGATATCGTGTTAACAAGATTTTCAGACTTTGACCCCTGGTGACCCCAAATGACCTTTGACCTCCGCCAAAAACAAAACAGGTGATCTCCTGACCATATTGCATCCACATACCAAATATGAAATCTATCCAAGATTCCAAACTTGAGATATTGTGTTAACAAGATTTTCAGATTTTGACCCCAGATGAACTTTGACCGCCACCAAAAACAAGTAGGACCATCTTCTGACTATAACACATCAACATATTAAATATGAAATCCATATAAGTTTCCTACCATGCGATATTGTGTTAACGAGATTTTCAGACTTTGACCCCTGGTGACCCCAGATGACCTTTGACCTCCGCCAAAAACAATAGGGACCATCTTCTGTCTATAACACATCCACGTACCAAACATGAAATCTATACAAGTTTCCTACCTTGAGATATTGTGTTAACAAGATTTTCAGACTTTGACCCCTGGTGACCCCAGATGACCTTTGACCTCTGCCAAAAATGACAGGGACCATCTTCTGACTATAATGCATCCACATACCAAATATGAAATCTGTCAAAGCTTCCAAACTTGAGATATCGTGTTAATGAGATTTTCAGACTTCAACCCCCAGTGACCCCAGATGACCTTTGACCTCCGCCAAAATGATAGGGACCATCTTCTGACTATAACGCATCCACATACCAAATATGAAATATATGCATGGTTCCTACGTTGAGATATCGTGTTAACGAGATTTTCAGACTTCGACCCCAGGTGACCCCAGATGACCTTTGACCTCCGCCAAAAACGATAGGGACCATCTTCTGACTATAACGCATCCACATACAAAATATGAAATCTATCCAAGTTTCCTACCTTGAGATATCGCATTAACAAGGTTTTCAGGCTTTGACCCCTGGTGACCCCAAATGACCTTTGACCTCCACTAAAAAGAATAGGGTTCTTCCTCTCAATATGGCTCATCTATGTACCAAGTTTGAAAACTGTCAGACATTCCTATCTTGAGATATCGTGTTAACGAGCAAAGCGTCACAAACACACACACACACACCTATACATACATACACACATACATACACACACACGCCATCATGATTGCATTGGTTTCTCTTACCATCGAAACCAAAAAGACTGTGGCCGGCTCGACTTCAACCAATAGGTTGGAAACTGGGCCATGAAACTCCATCTAATCTAACCTATTACCTTCAGAACAAGATAGAAACTTAAAGACAAAATATGTCAAACTGTGGAAATGAACTCACCTTGAAGTCAACCCTGAATGTCTTCTTGTCCAAAGGTACCTTGACAATCTTCATCTTAAAATATTTTCCACCTTTAACAAAAGCCGCATGAGCACTTTCAGGCATCAGACTAATAAAAGAGAAAAGATAGGCATGTAATTATGTGAATTAACCACAGAAGCTAGACCTTCAGCCAAACAGGTATAATAACCAACTGAAAAAATATAACTGGTTATAAAGATTCATTTTGGATGCAACTAACCCCATACCATTCTAAAAAGAATGGCATAAAATCAGATACATAAACACTCACTCACATCTTTCGGACAAATTTGGAGAGATTATTCCAAGAAAATTCACCTCCAGTGCAAAGTTATTGGTCATTTTTTGTGTGATATTCTAAGACTTTTGGAAGCTAACATACAGTAGCCTCTCAGGTTTGTCATGTAAAAATTTTAGAGCAGGTACAAACTGTGGTCCAGTGTAGGTACTAGGGCTCGAACAAACTTGAGAGAACCCCCCCCCCCCCCCCCCCTTGCTCCTCTCCACAAGTTTTAAGAGACAAATGTAACAAAGGAAACAGTGCAGGAGTTTCTCACAAAAGATTATATCCTTTGCAGGAACCAGGATATGCAAGATGACATTTTTATTCATTTTGTCTCCATGTGGTCTGATCATCAGGTAAAGACCAACACTGCAAACATGAATTCATTGCTATGACAAGTTAACCAGATTCACTTTGAAACAAAAAATAAAAAACAAAAAAAACAAAAAAAAAAGACTGTTTCAGTAAGCTTACAGATGGGATTCACTCAGTTTCTAACCAACTGGTTTAAGACAGGCCAGTCACTGGCTTTTTTCCAGTTAGGGCTCACTGGCTTGTTTCTGCTGTTGTAATGCTTCTAGGAAACAAGTTATGTAAAATTTAGTGCAGAACACAACAAATGGCCCCTTGTCTTTAAAGGGAAGTATTGCATTTAAAATGCTCCAAAACAGAATTAAAATTAAATAGCCTCAGTCATTTTCCAATCCTTGGGTCTCAACAATAAACCCCAGCAATAGCTTCATCTCCTCAAAATATTATGCACAAGAAGAGTAATGGAAGTTGCATCTTTTGAAATACTGAAAGTTTGGGTGAACAAATTATTCTTGAGCAATAAACAACTGAATTCCTATCTGAGGGAAACTTATTTCTTGAAAAGAAGGCTACCACACTGCCTTACTTGTAATTATTTATCACTCTTTGCCAGTAATTATTGGTTTTAAAAGGATGAAATTTCCTTGTAAAACAAACCCAATATTTCCCTTTAAAGTTAATTAATTACCACTGTTCCAGATCACGAGTTTTAAACCCAAATTTCAAGTTTCTTAATGCAACTTTACTTCAAACTGAAAACATAATGCTACTGCCTTCAGTCAAACAGTTATTATCCAATATATGACATTAAAGGTCACAGGTCCATTAATTATATAGCAAACGACTAATCATGACAATGCAAGTTAACAATATTTTGTTTTATAGATAATGATTTTCATACAGTTAGTCTTCCACTTACATTTCAGGCTTTGTAATTCCTTTCTTATAAGCATATTCTCGATAGGCTTTACAGGCGAGCAAAATACTCTCTGAACCACAAGATGTGACCTGAAACAGATTGAACAAAATATATTTGAGCACCCTTGGAACTCGAAAACAGTACCATGCTATCAAGGAATGGGATATAGAAACCAGCAATGACTAATAAACCATTCTTTGAAATTTTAAAGCCAGTCACTTGTAGGTCTCATAAAAAGTATGATTCTAAATGAGGATAAATCTGTTTTTTTAATTTAAATAAAATTTCATGACCTTTTCAGGTCATGAGAACCCTGATTAAAGCTTTAGGTCAAAACTATTGTGCACTCCTGAAATGGATTCACAAAAGCCTTCTATACCCCTTCTATGATAAGTCTTTACTTATGGATTTTGAAAGAAAACTTTTCAAAATGACATAATGGATAAAGCTTACTTACAAGAATTTCCATTTTTAGAGAATAGCAACAGGTAATTTTAATGATTTAACAGAGAAAGAAAATTTTACTTCCCTCATAAAAGAAGACAAAACTGTTTGTCAAGAACAGCATTTTTCTTAGAATTTTGTCAGTCATTATATGAGTTAGCTAGTTAGATCATGTCTAAAGGTTTAATTTCTGACCAATTGTTGAATCAGGCACGCCAAAAGTTTTTTCTCCACTTGTGGCTCACTGGCTTGTTTCCCTACTCAATCATTTGTGCTGGGCAACAAAGTACAATGGCTGCAGGTTCTTTTTTTTTAAGTCTATGAATGACCTAGCCAGGAGTCAACCCAGAACTTCCTGGTTACAAGTCAGATAATGTTTCATAAGGAATTTAACCTACAAGGCAAGACCCATATTAAGACTAATAGCAAATCTATCTTCTCACATAAACTTGTCCTTTCCAAATCAATATGTGCATCATTTGAGACAGCAATGGAAGTATTTGTGGAAATCAAATTGCAAACAAAATTTAACAGATTGTTAGGTAGTTAACAACCAAAATAAATCAACTGAAGAAGTTACCTAGTCAGATGGAGTTTCACTGCCTAGTTTCTAACCAACTGATTTATGTTGAGCCGACCATGATCGTTTTTACCAGTTGTGGCCTACTGGCTAGTTTTCCCTACTCCATTACCTATGCCGAGAACTCCTGACCTACTGACTGCAAGTCGTATGCTCTAACCACTTCACCATGCAGTCAGTTATCAACTGAAGAGAGTTCTGAAACTATTCATAAATATTAAAAGTACAACATAATCTCCAATGGCAGTCAAACTTACAACACCACATGCATGTTCTCCTCCTTTAAACATGTTGCACACCATTGAAACTATCTCAGCTTCCATCTTCCTGGGACCAGGAAACACCTCTGGCTGAAGTAGATTAGCACCTACAAACATGCTGAATATCTATAAAAAAAAAAATGGGTTTATAGATATTATGACAACAAAAAATTCTCATAAATGGCCTTTTAACTATTGTTGAAAGGTGATTGACTTAGTCAGTAGACTGATTCTGGCTGGTGTCTTAATTGATAAGTTTAATGGATTCATGATGACCACTTCCAACACTTAAGATGACTTACTTGGGGAAAGAAAGCTTTTCAAATCCAGACCGATTTCCTCTTCAGCTGTAAGGCTCCCCAACTGTCTCGTCTGGAAACACAGCGGAGGAGGAATCAGCTCTGAATTTGAAAAGCTTTCTTCCCCCAAGTAAGCCCTTTTAAGCATTGGAAGTGGTCATCATGAATCCATCAAAGGCCCTTTAATTATGATAAAACAAATCCTTCAACATGAGAAAAAGAAAAAAAGAAAATGAGTTAACAATAGTACATTTTGCAAGTATACAATTATGCTGGAACTACAAAGTGTTCTTGGATAGCAGACTTTTGAATTTCCACCAGACAATCCCAATCGGAACCTTGGCTTGTTCTGCAGGCTGTGCCTTTGCTGCTAAAAACTGAACAAAGACAACCCAAGATATCAAAGGCAGTGTGAGATGTACCTGGTATCTGACTTTGGTACATGGTCTTTGCCTTCATGTGATATATGCTTTCACTGTGTTCACACTGCATGAAAAGCAATGTCTGCCAATTAAAACATATTTGACTGGTATCCCAACTAACCCCTGATGTTACACAACTTTTTGTATATTTCAGTATATATGGTACTGTCAATGAATTATATTCATTTATGAAAGCTGACAGCATAGAGTGCAAACACAATATAAACAATTCCTCACCTCTGCCATCATACGGTCATTCTCTTGACCACAAGAGTAAACAGCTCCTGAGACACGCCCATCTTCCCAGTGAGTTGTTTCTGTAAACAAAGCGGTGTCAAAATTTGACCTTTTCTACTTATGTTTACAAGATGAACACAAAGCCTTATTTCAGCCATTTCCAACCAAGAGTAACAGGAGAATAGCAAAATATATTGTAGTGCTGATAGTCGTGATCGATTAATCGTCAGTAGTCGCGATTACACTTTGGGAGTCCGATAAATCGCCTTCTAAACCTAACTTCTGATTTCTCGATCACAAGTACTTAGCAGCATATCCTACCCAACTAACAAAAAATAAATAGAACAAACATGGGAGCAATTTGTCAGAAATATTTCAAACAGTTCACTACCAGTTTTCTTACATCGTTGCAGTACCCTTCAATAGTGACAGTACTTATCACTTGAGTCAAACTTGTGTTATAAAGTTCCAAAACTTTTGCTGTCGATCACTGCGCGCATTCCATTCCAACACGTATCACGTCTTCCACCCATGCTATTAATACTGTTCTAGGATCACACCGCACTCATCACTGCACGGCACACACAAACCATTGAGTTGGTATTACAACAAGTAGTTCCTTGCAAAAACGAACTTCCACATGTACACCGTGCACAGTGTGCACACACAGCCTGCTTCGCTCGATGTTCGTGGCGTTCGTTGTGACTGAGTTCCGATGAACTTAATGAATAAACATAACAGAGTCATTTGACAGATATCATTGGTCAATAGGCCCTTGATCCGCTAGAGTATGGGCTAAATATTTCCACGAGGCTTTGTTTTGACGGTAACTAATATTACTTTTTACGGGTTGATTAGGTTTGCCGATATGATTTTGAGCACAGGGCAGGTTAATTTCTGTGTGTAAAATCCATTTGCTAACTACGTAATACAAAGAACCTGCAGGCTAGAACGTTCTACGAAACAGCTTGCATACTAATAACCACACTAGGGGTATCCTGGGAGATCAGCTAGAAGGTGTAAAATGTATTCAGTATTTGCTTTTATTAACGTAAGTACAGTAGTAGCCTCGTAGATTTGCATGCGTAAGTTTTTTCGATCATTACACAGGTACAAAAAAGGAAAAGAATTATCGTTGTTTACATTTGTTTGGTAGCTGTTTTGTAATTTTAAGGTCAGCCAACTCTCCACGAAACCACAGAGGAAATAAACACACTAGATACCAATATTGCAGAGTTTCTGATGTATTTTTGCTATGTACCAATGGCAGTGAAATGACCTCATACTTGTTCTCGATTAATCGCTGTAATCGCGAGAACGACTGCCCTGTTAATCGGTTACAAAGGAAATGCTCGACTATCAGCACTAATATATTGTTGATACAAGGACACCAAAGGTTAGAAACCACTGTCTCATTTAATCAACTACAGTAGTAAGGTTTAGCTGCAGCCATGCACATAAATACTTTAACTACATCATTAACATAAAGAAACATCACATCATTTATTCCCTTATGTCCACAAATGACTTTCAATTTCTCATAAAGCACTGTCTCTGCAGATGTAGTTAAAATGTGTTCAAGATCTAACGATGCTATGCTGATGATGCTATGGCAAGTAATACAATAAAGGATGCTTTAAAATTTTGAAATGCAAGTTGCTACACCAGACTCTTTCCTTTAAGCAATTTGGTCACTCCATCGACAGTCATTCAAATATGGCTTAGTTCTTATCTCAAACAAGTTTAAAAAAAAAAAAAAGAAACAAACCTAAGCTCTTGTATTGTGTTCTCACAAGTTCAACTATCTCCTCTGGCTTCAGACCTTTCTGTGGTAGCTTGGTTCGGTACTTTTGACCTTTCTTCAAAGGAAACATGTTTTTTCCAATCTCAGATTTAGTGGCATCTAATTCCTTCTGAATCTAGATGATAAAAAAAAATGATATTGGAAACTACATTGAAAAGGTAAAAGGTTGTAGTAAACTGTTCACTGTACTGAAGATTCACTTGACCAAAAATCTATTCAGGGTTAGGAAAAGGGTTAGGATTAGAATAAGATTAGAATTAGATAAAGGATTAGATTAGTTGGCCTAGAATCACAGACATCCTACACATGGACAGAGCATACTACATGGTAGATTGCCCCAACCAAACATATGAGTATAAGCATAGCAAGGTGGCTGTCTGCAGGGAATAATTAAGCATTCACATTTTGCTTAGCAGTTTTGAAGATTTTTGAGGTCCTTCACACATTGTTTGTAAAAATGCACTGGTTAAGCACACAAAAAATTGCTATACAATTTTTCATTTGTGTAGCAACTTGGCCTGTTTGTGTAGCAAGTTGCGATGCAATACTGGATAAATTATTCCTTGGCTGTCTGCTATGGTTTTGTATACTGTGAAAGTTTGGACTTGCTCAAGAAGTTCAAATCAACAGATTTTGCAAGAAACTTGAAGTTTATCCAAAACAATGCAAGAATGGTCAAATTTCACTTAATGTATTTCTGGAATATGATATTGTTTCCCATTCAAGTTTATCTTTTGTTTAAAATATTACGTTAAAATATTTGTTTAAAATATAATAAAATATTATAAATATAATAAAATATTGCCCTAGGCTGTGACAACAATCCACACATATGACTCATGTGTTACATGCTCTGTCCATGTATATGAAGTCCGTGCCTGGCATACACTCATGATTTGAATTTAGACTATGGTTACTGTATGACTTGGGAATTGCTATCTTCTGTCTTGTGTTCCTTAGGATTGCTTTGATCTAGAAGGCTCAACTTGCTGGCTAGAACTATCACCTGCTGCCCAACATATTTCACCTTACCTTCTAAAATAAAATGATTCCATATTATTGGCAATGCATTGAATTTGAACATTACTCCATGCAGTTCATGAAATATCCAAGGGGCCCTAAAGGCTACATAGGTAGCACATTGGACCCCTTTGTCTGCTACAAAAAGAGCTTGGTCTTGCCTTTCCTAGTTCCAGGGAACAATTTGGAACATAAATTTTGCATAGCATTTTTGCAATACAAATTCCATTTTGTGTAGCAGCTGTTTTCAAAATGTGCATTGCAATTTTCACTACCTTGTTTTTCTTCTTTCAGTGCTCCCATTCCCACCCATTCACTCTTTCTCTTTGATATGATGTTAAGATATACTTTTAGTGGGTGGTGATTCATCACTTAAAGTAAATAAAACTCAAGTCATTTAGAATACTAAGGAGAAAATAAAATTCCTTCAGAAACACTCTTTCCTCTAAAAAATTATTCATCGCATTAATACACTCAGCATGAGAAAATTTGACTCATTGGAAATTCCAGTTTTGTGGAACTAAGCACACATCAAATGTGGGAAAACATTAAACCCTATTTTTTCATTTTTTCTTGCAAACATCAGTGTGTCGATTTGACAAGGCATTATTTCAAAATCAGTATCCCTGTTGTCATTTTCATTTTTCGAGTTCCACATGTCTTGCTCTATTACCACAAAGTTTGCTACACTTGCTTTCATTTCGGAACATTGCCAACCTGTCATTTTGAATTGCATTTTGCAATGTGATACAGGATGAACTATTCCAGGGAGTTCTTCTTCCCAGGCTCCAAAGGAGAACTCATTTCTGTGTGAAACAAAAACTTACCATTGAACTTATGACAGGAAGACTCCTCACAAATCTAAAGAATGTTTCCTTCAGGGAAGTCAAGAAATCTGTAAATAAATGTAAACATGAAGGTTGCTAGCTTTGTAAGATGCATAAATGTGCCTGTTCTAGTATCCTGTTACATGCTTTACGATATTTCTTTTGTATTTGTATATATTTGTATGGACAAAACAAAATGAAATAAAATGAAATATGCCATTTGAAGAAGTACAACCGACAGGCAGATGATCTGATGAAAGCTGAGAAAACACAAAACTTAATACATCTGTGCATTCACAATCAAAACACCTCCTTTATAATACTGCAGTATGAGCCACTGGATCTGCTGTTTGGTAGGAATATGTTCTGAAAACATTTTATCATGGACAAACCAAGAAATCCCTCAGACATGTTTTAGTTTCTAACCCAGCTTTAACGTTCTCCCTGTTATAGGGTTACTGTATTTTGTTAATTCCTACCGGCTGTTCAATGGTTGAGTATTGAATAATTAAATGTGCACAGATATGAGAGTTGTAACAAAACTGCCTAACAATTGGAAAATTCCCTATTCCAAAACTTTTTTAAGTTTAAAAGTTAAAATGTTTTATATTCTACTGCATTACAAAGGTTCCTTGCACATGTATTGTATGAATTAGGCCGCAGTCATAATTCAACTGTATTGTTAGTATCTAATGCTATGGCTACAAACTTAAATTTTAATGAAGTAGTTTCATTGTTTCACTTTAGGCCGATGAATTTTTGATGAACTTTTCAAACCTTTTCAAACACTACATGAAATCATTGTTTTATTTATGCCAGAACATGTATTTAATTGTATGAAAGTCTAAATTACAAGAAACTAAAGTTTAAAATAAGAACATTAATCTCAAAAACTAGTAAACTATAGATACAGTAGCTCATTTTATTTCTGTGTGAAGAGAATTATGAGGGAAATAAAATTTGCAACTCCTTCTTGTTGTAACTTCCTATATTTTTAGACTCAAGGTACACTTTAGGAGTACTAACCAGTTTTTACCTTAAAGCCATACATCACATATCAAACATACACCTTTTCGATCATTCCTTTCCTCTTTTAAAGGACAACATATTTATACACATATGAAAGCACTATACACCTAGATCATAGCCCAGTTAGATGGAGTTTTATGGCTCAGTTTTCAACCAATTGGTTCAAGTTGAGCCAGCCACTGCCTTTTCTCCAGTTGTGGCTCACTGGCTTGTTTTCCCTACTCCATTGCTTATGCTGAGCACTAAGCATAATGGCAGTAGGTTCTGTTCCGTTCCACTTTTAAAGTCTTCGGTATGACCTGGCCAGGACTTGAACTCCCTCGAAACCTTGATCATAGGATCAAAACACCAAATGTGGCACACCGTTGTACAATTCCATGTGCACTTCAAATTCAATACTGTCACCCTTTAAATATGGTTAAATTGTGGTCCATTTTCAGCTGGATACAGGCCATGAAGCCAATTCTGAAGTGGTGGTGGTGGGGGGGATAGTAATTAAAACAGTCCAGTACGACCAAGCAAACGGAGCTGTGGTTCCAAGTAAGGGCGGACTAAAATCCCTAGAGCAGTAAAAATATGACATAAGCCCCCTCCCCTGTCTCTGCACTGCAGTCCCTGGAGTAAGTCTTACCTTTCTCTCTGTTTGAGAATTTGTTCCATAGTTGAAAGAAAATGCCCGAGACAATAAACGTCAAAAACATCAGCTGTAGAGGTTGCCATGTCTCTCTGAGATGAGCATTTAGAATGGCCCGCTGCTCTTGAATCTGGATTGATTGTTTGCCCTTCAGAATGAACAAAAGTACAGAATATATATGAAGCGATGGGACCTTTTTTGGAAAATTTAAACCAAATCAAAACAACAGACTGACAAACATTCAGTAAATTTTATTAACATTAAGTACCAATATATGATGTAACTGTTTATTAAGTTAAAGTTTTTGGTTACTGTCTATGGAGTTAAGGGCCAAGACTAAGTTGACATAAAAGAAAACTCTGTTTGAGAATACACTTTCCTTTCACACTGGCCTTGGCTTACTTATATACTATCTTTGAAATGTATGTAACATACTATTGGGTGTTCAAAACTAACAGCAATAGGATAATGCCCATGGGTTTAGGCATGTAGCAATTAATCACTTAAGGACCATGCCTAGAAATGAACATGTAATTATGATCCTCTGTTCACAACTGGTGTCATTGCCAAACCACTCCTCCCATACTTCCATACTTTTCCATTATGACCGCTACTATTTCTGGCTATACAGTTTTTGAGGTACAGTAGGCAAACACAACCCAAATTTACTGTAAATATTTTTATCATCTGTATTTTTTGGTGGGTGCCATGGATGTGGAGTCACAAGAGCTGTGTCACGGAATGGCTCAAACAGATAAGTTACCTTTAGGCTGAGCAAATTCTGATAATATTTTGAGTACATACAATCAATCACTCATTGATCACACATTTCTGTTTTACATCATAGCTCCCAAGTTCTGAGAGACTAGATGCAGATCTGACTGATCTGTCCATTGGTGAATCGCCTGCCTGGGGGAGGGGTATAAGGGGAGGTGGTTTCTCCCTCCCCCTTTTGAAAATTTTTGAATTTTAGAAATGTCTACAGGCAAAATGGTGGCACTTTTTGGCATATCAGTCAACACAATGTCGCTAGGTTACCGTCAAAAAGTTCAGTACAGACTGATTTTTTTGCGGTTACCTAGAAAAATATTGTGAGAGATTTGCCAAAATAATATTATGCAGATACATACATCTCGCATGGCATTCTAGCCATCATGACATATAGGCCTACAATCCTCGACAAAAATACATGGGACAAAACCCGCTCCCAGTATCAATGTTGAAGTTTCAGGATGCCTTGGGCTGACGCAACATTGAATGGGGGAGTGGGGAGGATGGTGTTCCATTCATTGCTTGTTTTGCTTGTTTTGTCCCATCACTTTTGTCGAGGATTGTCTGAAGCCTGTACAAATGTATATGATGAAGTTTTCGGTCTTGGGCAACGTAACGACAGTTGGTGAATAAAAGTTGTGTACTTTGAAAGGAGTTATTCGATGACAAATGTCACGGTGTTAGCATTATGAAGAACAATTGCTGCATGAGAAGATAATAAAAACGGTTTTTAAATATTTCACGGGGAAGAAATGTAAATTATTACGCATAACAGACTTCTGTCCATGTTGGGTCTTTCTAATTAGGACAGGGAAGTGATCAAAATAAGGTACCTGTGGGTGGTTTAACGTCGTTAATTTTGTCACTAACCTATTCAGAAGACCCGTTGCCGCAGGGTCACAAAGGGGGAGGGGTCGCTTTCAAGCGAGAAATTTACTTGGGGGGGGGAGAGATCAAAACAATCTTCAGGGAAGGGGGGAACAGCTCTTCCAGATAAATTACAGGACAAACGCAGCGTTTTTAACTTTTGAAACCGAATTGCTACAGAAAGCTCCGAAAGTGGACTTTATAACGCTTAATTTATTCCTTATCCCGATGTAAAACTGGACACTGCTCCCTATTACTAAGAATATTTAATTAGCACCACTGTTTACCGTTGACCTCATCACGATTAACCATTGACCTCCACACTATTTCAATGACTGTCGAGGGTTAATTGTGCAAATAGAAGATCTCTCTATTTATAGGAAACTTTCATTGTGCAAAAATGTTTAACCGTTTCAATTTCAAGAAATCTTCACGTAAATTGTCACTTTCACTACAACTTATGCTTACATATAATTTCGTCTTTAACCAGATTGTAGTTTGAATCATCATTCAATGTTTATTTACGTGAAAAAAAAGAGAATTTTGTGGTTAACCGTTGGGTATATCGTGAAATATGTTACCCCTAACCCCTAACACGAAAAATGAGATGGAAAAAATTCTTTGTTTTTTCCCCATTACAGCACATGAAATTTTTAAAGTAAATTAAATCTCTCACCACCCGGAGTACTATTTCCCCCTTCCCCTTCCTCGTACGAGCTACTTGGGGAAGAAATATCTTTATACGGGCGTCCAGCGCTAATCTGACACGCCAGTATAATGGTGGGACAAATTCAACTGTTACTACTTTCCTGTAGCTTGAAAAATAACTAGAAAGCCAACAGGCTTAGTGATTCCTTGCCGTATGATATATCATAGCAAACATGGAAACAAACATGACATGCATGAGATCCCATACAATTATCCTACTTAACTGAGATATAATACTAGTAGGGTCCAAACTTTTTGACCTCATGTGACCCAAAATGATCTTTTGACCCCTTAAAAACAATAGTGATCACCTTACCAACACATCCATCAACATGAGCAATTCAAAATTAAGCTTAGTACAGAATGAGTATGGAAGTACTTCCACCATGGTATGAGATCCCTCACAGTTATCCCCCTAAAAATATTATGTCTACAAAGTTTGATCTGACTGTCACCTCAAACCTTTGATCTCCACACACAAGAGGAATTTCTCACACAGCTTTAATATTCCAGAAAACTGTCTCATTACTTGATAAAGCGGTATTTTGAAACCATTTTTATCAAAAGTTTGGTCAATGGGGACAGCTCTCCATTCTGAAGTCTCTATGTTCCGATGCCTCTATGTTTCGAAAAGTCTGCATTGAGGTTAGTGTTTAAACAAGCCCTCATCGACACACTCTCCTTCAAGCATTGGATCAAATACTGTGTTCTCACATACCCCGCGCTTGAGGTAACACTGTATTACCTCACGCTCGAGTAACGTGGGAACACAAGTTAACGCGGGGTCGGTGTTTAAATTTCAATCCACCTCAAATCGCAGGGTTAAGCAGTTTTAAACATCGTGTTTGTTTTAATCAAGCAAGGTCACATGTATTTATAGCACTGATGACAGGTATTTTCTTACATTTTGCTGTAATCGGTGTGTGAAATATTTGGTCTCATTACTATGGTAACACTATCCAATCAACGAAACACTGGGTACGTGAGAACACAGACTGGAAAACACGGGGTTAGCCTGTGGTTTTGTCTGATTGTAAACACGAGTTAACACTGGGTATTGGGGGGTATGTGAGACCAAGCCTAAAGAGACATCTGAATAGAGATTTGTAACCTTGGCTATTACTGACAGCAATTTTTGCTTTATGGGGGAAATGCCCCACCCATTGTCTATGGTATCCTTTGCAAATTAACAAAAGCAGATATCCCTATTAATCCATAATTTAACAAGACTTTTAATTCGCCTTTTGTCTACTTATACTGTAGGTACAGCATAACATACAGTACAAGTTTTCCTTGTTTGATACACAGTATATAACATTATGCTTGCTCTTATTACCTGAACTACTTTTAAATGACAGCAGCAATGCAAAATAAAATCTTAATACTTTTGAAAAGTGTCATAAAGGGTAATCTTGAAGCAATGGTTCTATGCATTAAGCTTTATGGTACACTTTTTTTTTTTTTTTTTTTGGGGGGGGGATAGTGACATGGATAAAAATGAAATGTGGGACAAGAATTCCCACTCGATGATGATATTTGACATAGCTACATAATCCTTCACACAGGGGTTACTTTTTTGGTGCAGTTATCCAGATATAAGCAGAGATGAGGCAAGTAGTATGCTGATACATTTTATGCTATCAAAAATTTAAAACAAATTCTAGAATGAAACTAAGTGACAAATAATCACTGTAGAGCATATTGAAACTGTAAAGCAGAAACACCAATCTAGACAGACACCAATGTTTAAAGTTTGTTCAACAAAATTCCTTATACAAACACACTTTTTGTTCAATTCCACCAGCTTCTATGTAAAGGACACTAATTTCTGAAGGGTGTCAATCTACAGTATTTCTAAGATGACTTTCAGTTTAGAAACTTGATCAGTGTACATGAACTTCTCCATCTCCAGACAATGGCTAGGCAAACAACTTTTATTTGTGGTCAGATGAGACAAGATAATGTGGACAGTTATTTTATGCTGGATTTAGCAGAGGTGTGACTTTCATGGAAGTCTGACATTTTGACCACAAAAAGAGTACTGAATGCCTGCAGGGAATGGCAGGAAATAGGAGTATATACAAACAATGGGCTGTCATGGTTATGTACTGAGATAAAAATAAGCTTTCTTCAGAGGGTTTATAAGAGTCATTTAACACCACTTATACAGTAAAAAGCTTTAGTCAATTGAGCTGTATGTTTGTATGAGGTAATAATTCAGGACACTTTGGGGATAACTGGCAGTCAACTGTGAAAAATTGGGCAAGATAACTGTGACCAAATGGCAAAGAATGGGTCAGTCACAATTTGATTCACTCTATTAGGCAATGACAGTTCATGTGAGCTGAAGGGTATTTGATACCAAATGATCAGTGTAAATTAGGTTCTTTTTTGTAAAACTAACTAACTGTGGTATATCTAATTAATCAATTCCCACTTCCAATTAATGCATGCTTGCATGCACATGTCCTCATGAGGACAGTAGGCACAAGGTTTGTCAAATATTAGCCCTTTTTTGCCACTAAATTTAATGTTTTCTTCAGGTTTTCTTTAAGGTTATTGAAAAAGCAATGTAGGTATGTTATAAAAGAGATTCTTGTGCATCACACAGAGTACTCTCTGTTCAAAGTTTATACTTTTAAAGTTCCATATCAGTCATCTACTTAGCGTGCACAGAAGCATCTTCTACTATTTTCAGACTATGTCCCTAAATGACCCTTATATACAGACTGTTTAAACTCACATGTTCCACATCAGTTTCATGAAAATCTATTTACTTGTGGCTGCAAAATCAGCATACCCATGAGCATTGAAGCATGTATGCCAGCCTGATGAGCAGATTTTGCCTTTTAAGATTTTATATTTTGCTCTGCCCACTTTTTCATGTATTAATACTTTACACATGCCAAATTATTCTTACCCTTTCACTCAACCGCTCATGGATATTAACTTCAACAGTTATATACTCTTTTGAGATATAGTGTTTGCAAGGTTTAGATGTTTTGAACTCTGATGACCCCAAATGGCCTTTGACATCCAATAAAAACAATAGGGGTCATCTACTCAGTATGGACAATCCACTTAGTAAATATGAGATTCCTGGCAGTTACCTTTCTTGACATATGGTGTTTACAAGTTTTTGAGCTTTTCATCTCTGATGACCCCAAATGACCTTTGACCTCCACCAAAAATAATTGTGATCATCTACTTAATATGGGCAATCCACCTGCTATGTATGAGATCCCTCACATTTACCCTTCTTGAGATACAGTGTTTACAAGGTTTTGACCTTTTTCCCTCTGGTGACCCCAAATGACCTTTGACCTCCATCAAAAACAATAGGGACCATCTACTCAATATGGACAATCACCAAGGTAAGTATGAGATTGCTCACATTTTTCCTTCTAGAGATATCGTGTTTACAAGCAATTTCCAAGGTATTTACATTTTGACCTCTGGTGACCCCAAATGACATTTGACCTCTACCAAAAAAAATAGGGACCATCTACTCAATGTGGACAATCTACATGCCAAGTTTGAGATCCCTGGGGGTTACCGTTCTTGAGATATCGTGTTTACAAGCAGGCGTCACACACACACATACACACACACACACACACACACACACACACATACACACACACGACATCACCATCGCATAGATTCCTTGCCTGCCTTCGGCAAGGAATCAAAAAGGCAACCTACTCATTTCAGGGCATTTAAAATGAAAATTTGGAAATTCCTATACCTTTGTACAGGCCTCCGACAATCCTCGACAAAAATACGTGGGACAAAACCCGCTCCCCGTATCAATGTTGAAGTTTCAGGACGAATTGGGGTGACGCAACATTGAATGGGGGAGTGGGGGGGATGGTTTCCCGTTCATTGCTTGTTTTGCTTGTTTTGTCCCATCATTTTTGTCGAGGATTGTAGCCAAGAATGTCAAGAACTGTCAAGACAGTTAGGAACATTCAGGAAAGTCTAAGACAAGCCCTGCCTATAACCCACTAAGTGAGCATTTATTTTCGCTATTGAATGGCGGCATTACACGACGTTATTACAGTATTTACGCAGTGACAGGAATATATTCCATACCTGCTGCGAAGGTTAGCCATTAACAATGTTACAACAGCAAACACAGTAGTTCTGTGCATACCTACTATACGCATATGCATTGGATAACAGCCCAAGCGGTTGAATGTGCCGTGAGATACGATTTACTGATTTTGTAGTTATCGTTAAGCTAAATTATTTGTTAATTTGTGTGGTTCTAACTAAGAATACTTCGGAGATTTGAAATGCAGGTTTTTCAGAGGGCTGGGCGGGTCAGCAGGTTTGGGTGTCCAAATGCGGGTCAAACCTGCAAAAAGCGGGTCACTTGGGAGGTATGTTATAGTGATTTCACTACATGCAAGGTCACAGCACTTGGTGTGCATGCATTGCTAAGAAAATCATTAAATGACAAACTAAAACAAATATTGTCAGTACCATTCTCTGTTTGTTGGCAGGGCTACAGCAAGAGAGATGAGGTTCATCTATTATGTCATATTTTATTTTGTGATTATTTTTCTGTAATCATTCAGCAATGCAATGAGTAAGAGGTGGATGGAGGATGTGGCAGCAAGGCTGCAAACTGAGTTTACGATGACAAAGACGATGCAAGAGGACTTTGTGAAACTGTTCAGAATGTTTCTCCAAAATCATGGCAGAACTACTCATATGCAAATGCACGGAGTCACTAAAACAGGATGTCTTAAAACTGAATTTACACCATTCAAAGTTGTCGAACTTTTTCCTACACAGTAAAGTCTGTACACCTTAGACATTTTTGATTCCTTGCCATAGGCAGGCAAGGAATCTATGCGATGGTGATGTCGTGTGTGTGTGTGAACCTATAGACTGTACTGTACCTTGCCGGGTACAAGCCGCTCACGAGAGTTCAAGCCTCGCACGTCTTTCCTCGCTCATGCGGAACTCATAAATGGTGTACTGTAGCTACCCGAAAATTCGGACACTGCAATGAGCTCTGTGATATGCAACAGCCCACCCTCCCTCAAGGCATTCACATGCTGCATGACTTAAACGACTAGGGGGAATTCCGACCGTTTCCTTACCGGAAACAGTTCTGTGCAAAGACATTAAGTACTGTATGGGTATGTGCTGTGTTTGTACAGTATGTGTGTGTGTGTTTGAGAAACTTGCTTGTAAACACGATCTCATGGTAGGTACTGTATGTCTGACATTTTTCATACTTGGTATATAGATTTGTCATGTTGAGAGGAAGAGCCCTATTGTTTTTGGTAGAGGTCAAAGTGCTTTTGAGGTCACCAGTGGTAAAATTGCAAAAATTTTGAAAATGGCTTGTAAACAAGATATCTTCAGATAGGAGTGACTGATACTCTTCATATTAAGTACAGGTATATAGATTTGCCATGTTTAAAGAAAGAAGCCTTTTGTTTTGGTAGAGGTCAAAGGTCATTTAAGGTCACCTGGGGTAAAATTGCAAAAATGTCCAAAGTGGCTTGTTAACTCAATATCTCAAGACAGGAATGACAGACACTTTTCATATTTGAGATATAGATTTGTCATGTTGAAATGTTGTTTTTTGCCAAGGTCAAAGGTAATTTGAGGTCATCAGAGGTTCAACTACAAAAGCTCTCAAATGGCTTGTTAACACTTATGAACCTTCTTGTTTTTTGATACAGACCAGAGGTCATGTCAGGTATTCAGAGGTCGTGAGAGAATCAAACAGCCCTTTTGGTTGAGGTCAAAGGTCATTTTGGGTAACTGGGGGTCAGTGTTTGTTGGGATATTTGTAGGTTATCAAAATGATATAAGTGTGTTTTGATCTTTTTTAAATGAATCCTTGACTTTCTGTGTTTAAATTGTGAAGAAAATCTATCAAACACTCTCGATTTGAAAGAAAGAAGGTATTACATGGCAAGGCACCACTAAGCCTTCTGGCTTTCTGGTTATACTAAAATATTTCACAGAATAGGCTAAGCTTTAAAACAAAAAGGAGAAAAACTATGTTACAATTTCTAATGATCCCTTCAAAGCATCATTGCAACAGTGCACAGTCAAAAAGTATGTTTTGGTCACACATAAAATCCCACACATACTGTAGCCACCTTTGAATTGATCATTCATTGGGGTTGAACGTTTGACCTGTTCAACCTATATATCATTAAAAAGAAAGAAAAGGAACCCTACATTATAACAGAGGGAAGCAATCCACAAGAATTATCTTTCTTTACTATTTTTGGCTTAAAACATTGGTGATATGAATAAAATGGGTTCCAGAAATATCTGCACAGTTTGCTTCTGAGTATCATTTTCTTGCTTTTATTATGATCTTTCCATTTCCAAAGAAGAAAGATTGAATTTTTGCTCAGCCCCCATGCAGCTTGGTTTAAATGAAACAGCCCATCGAACCCCACCTACATCTTTTGTACCACGCCAACACTGTGTTTGTTTATGTATGAGCCAATGTTAGCCTAGCAACAAGGGATTTCCAGCCAAAGTGTTTACGTACAGTACTGTGTTGTATGTACCTGTGTGTGCAATGTTGATGTATGGTGAGTGTATCATGTCCTCCTGCACGTATGCATAGGCTATGTGTAGTCCTTGAACAGGATCGTGTACTACGATCAACCTTAGGACCTACTCCGTACACAGTCCTTGCCCATACCCCTCCTGAGATCAAGACGTCCACGTGCCAGGCCTGGCGTGCAATTCTACAACTGCCTCAGAGCTTCAAAAATGCACCTACAATTACCATACTTGCCATGAATAATCTAAAACCACATTTAGGCAATTATGAATCGGCTTTTTTTCAAACAGGGAATAAGTTGGTGGAATTTGGAATTAAAAATAGACTCTATCGCGAAGTATGTTACATGATGTAGAAATGCCTGTAACTGTAGTGTAAATCATATGACGCGGTGCAATCACTTCATGTAGTCTGGGGTAACCCATCAATTGAGGTGATCCTGCCTTATTATACACATTGAGATGTACTGTATGAACACGGTATATGGATCTGGATCTGGAAATATACTGCACAACACTCCTGGTGGAGTCAAACGTGCAGGGTTGAGTGTGCACATGTAGTTAGTCATCCCGTCTGGGGATCCCCAAGGCTGCGCTCTTGAACTGCTTGGGGTCCTCGAGATCTGTAATGATCTGGGGGAGTAGGTTCCAGTCTCTGACGGTCCGAGGAAAAAAACTGTATTTGTAGCAGTCCTTATTGGTTGGTATATTTGTAAAGCTTTTAGAAAGGTGATGCCTGGAGGGCCGCCGGACCGGTTGTAGGTTGCTGATTGGCAAGGCTAGGAGACCCAGTCTGGCTTTGTGAAGAATTGCTAGCCTGCTGGCAGTGTGCCTGTTTTTAAGACTATCCCACCCTAGGTCATTTAACATTTCAGTCACACTGCTATGGGGGGAATAGTCATTATAAACAAACGTAGCAGCCCTACGTTGAATTTGTTCAACCTTTTGCGGTGTAGGGATCCCAAACAGAAGATGAATACTCCAATAAAGGCCTAACAAGTTTGAGATAGGCATTAGCTTTAACACCCCTGGGGCAGGAGTATAAATTTCTTTTAATAAAAGCCAAAGATCTATTTGCTGACGAAGTGATGCGATTAATATGTCTATTCCAGGTAAGGGTATTAGAGATGTCAACTCCCAGATAAGTGTGGCAATCGGTAGACTCCAGGGTATCATTATCTAGAGTATAATTAAAAAACTTGGGATTCCTTGAGTGACTAATCCTCATAGAAAAGCACTTCTTGGTATTAAAGTGCATTTGCCATTTATTTTGCCACTCAGAGAGGGTGTTTAGATCATTTTGGAGTTGAACCTGGTCAAGATTATTCTTTATCTGTCTATAAATTACAAAGTCGTCAGCAAAAAGCCTTACTTCAGAAGAGATATTATCAGGCAGGTCATTAATGTAAACTAAAAACACCGGGACCCAAGACTGTACCTTGGGGGACACCAGAGATAACATCTACCCAATCGGAAAAATCACCACTCACTACGACTCTCTGCTTCCAGGACTTAAGAAAATTAGTAATCCAGTTAAGGGTGTTGCCTCTAATACCATAGTTCTGTAATTTACAAAGCAGCCGGTTATGAGGAACCGTATCAAAAGCCTTTGATACACGGAAAGGTTACCCTGACTTAACTTTATGATGTTCTGAGGATGTTTCTTTCCACTTCATAAAATGACCTTATTTAGAGAAAATTGGAGGTACGTAACACAGTGATGAATAATCAAAGCATCTGTGAGCAGTTACAATGTTGTTTCTGACCAATTTTTGCAATCTACATGTAGACCTAGAGAAATAGGTAGGATTATGCTGGAGACATAAAATCTGTAATATTTTGAAAACTATTGGTCAGATTTTTGTAAAATTTGGTATGGTTGCTTAGATAAGGGTACTTAAAGGGGAGCAATAGTGGCCATTTGACTCCCCACATATGTGTAGTACATATATAACCATTAGATATTAACACTACTGTGTTGTTTTTCCACAAAAAACTCATACTGAAAAAAAAGTTTCAAATCACCCGCTCTTCAAGACATGAGTATCGCCATACTCGAAGAAACACGACCATGGATCAGCTGATTGATGACGTAAAACCTGCACCTGATCAGATTTCACAAAAGTGGTTACCAACTTACGTACATGCACTTACAGCTGAATTTATAATTACACTTTACGAAGCTTAAAAAACTTCATAGTTGCTTTTGCTTTACTGATAAAAATTTTTGATACCCTAATAATTTTTTGTTCTTCTTTTTGTTTCATCCCTCAAATAAAAAATACTAGTTATTTCTGACTGCTTTTGTACAAACCAAGATAAGTTACTTCCGGTAGACCCTGAAACTACAAGCGGTAACAACAACAAGCTGGGACTAGCGAGACCGTATTTTAGCATGCTATTCGGTGCAACAGTTAGGTTCGTTTTCACTCATTTTCGCAAAGATTCGATTTAGTCGAACCTTTTGTAATTCTCCTAAGTAGGATATTTGTGGACACTTAAACGTTAAAAGAACGCAATCGCGAAGCGAAATCGGCTAAGACACCATACACATCGATCGGTGTTATTGTTATACGGCACAGGCTACGTATTGCTATACTAGTATAAGCCTATAGATACGTAACGTACTGACCCTTGGTCTAACGTTATAGCTTGTATAGACTGTACGGCTGGTTCGCTGCGGGTGCTGGTTACATCGCTCGCAGGTGCTCGAGTTTTCCTTGGTTGAACTGGCTCAAAATCATATGCACTTGCCGGAAGAGGCAGCCATATGCTTTTAAGGAGTTAATCTTTTGATTTCTGAACCTTTATCTCAAACTCAACCGTTGAAACATTTGTGAAGTGAATGAAACGATGGTCAGTTGTGCTAGTCTTCAGTAGTGTTACGAACGTTTGTGCAGTATAGTATGTATGATATTCCGCAATAGCAAACAAAAGTATACATTAGGTGCAGGTTTTACGTCACTGTTCTGTTGCACTATGGGTAATTTCGGAGAAATATGGTGCTTTGCACTGCTTTGCCCAACTGCCTTCCAGACTTGCCTCGGAAAGACTCATAATACGTTTGACTTGGGATAAAATTGGTCTTTAATGATGCCACATTGCTTGGAATAATTATATTGAATTTCTGTGCTGTCTAGAAGGCTGTACAATTGCTTCCCTTTAACAATGTGATATTTTTGGCATTGCCATATTTTTAGTGCGACAACGCCCTACCTAGCCTAGGTCTAACTTAGGCCTATAGGCTAGATCTTGTGCATATGATGTCACAGAGCAAAAACTATGCCCTCGCTTGGGGCAAAACAAACCAACACAGACAGATGCGGACAGCTGATTTGTCAACCTGTACAATATGTGCACAGTCTGCTACACCTGTGGGGCGAATTCTTATGCATGCGGCCACATGTTCCATTGTTTGGTGCTGGTGCACATGAATAATAAAATTTTGCTTTGCATGAAGTGTTGGGGGCAGCTCTAGGCAATCATCATGAACCATTCGGCGGTGAGGCTATACATTACACCCATCTGAACAGAATTTAGAAAAGTAGGCTATTACTTTTGACCACGGTAAACTTGAAATTCAGTACTTCAGTGTTAAGCTACGCCGCTACGCTAGCCTTATTCATAATAAACTTACAATAAAACGGTCTATTGAGTCCATGACTTCGCCAATAATGGTGCAATTTCTGATTTCTTGTCTGATGCAGCCAGTTAGAAAGCAGTATTGGACTGAGCTAGTCTGAGTTCAAGAAGTGGTATTGGAAAAGGTTCTAGCCAAGAGAACAAGAACAAAGTACAAAGTCGACTTTATGACGGCAGCGTTCGCAAATTGCTGAAAGTTGTCTGCTGCATATGTAACGTTATGCTACATACAACGTACGGTTTCTAGTTGTCGAGTTAGCAACTCCATGCATGTGAATTTATTTCATTACAAAATTAGGCAATAACAACACCGCTGCCTTCAGCTCGGTACTGATAACAGCATATCCAGGTGCGTAATGTACGGAGCTCCTAAGGAGCCATACTACTGGTCATTATACCGTAGGATACCTTAGGAACCTCAGTGGACGCAGGTCTAAAAGACCTCTATATCCGCATCTTCCATCACATTATGAAACCTCCACTGCGGATGTAGCAATAGCAAGATATGCGCAGATGGGTGACTGTCACACTAGCCAATAGGGGAGCATATCCCAATTAGCAGGTGTATTAATGCGTCCGTTTGTTCGCCCTTAGACAGAGTCCCTAAAATGAGCACTTTTTTGATATGTTATGGAATGAGCTGGGGTTTTCTGTAAGTTTCTTCTGAAAGTATATCAAATGAAGTACCATTTGTGAAAAAATGGGCTTAATTGAAGCAATTTTGTGGAAATTATGCGCCTTAGAAGCTGGCGGAGGCATACCGCGATTTTAGTGAAAAACAAGGCTTGGAAAAGGTGGTTTGAACTTTGAGGTGAAATAGCAAAAAATCTTCACGCTCATGATATGGTAAATTGAAAGTGCCATGAATGGCCAACTTGTCAGCTTTCATATGAGGGGTAGCTTGACCCTGGCGAAAACTTCGACAAGCTTTTAGAGGCCCGTTTACTTTTTGGATTTAGTGTGTAAGTCAATGGAGGAATTAATGGGGGTATGCTCCCATAGACCTATTTCCAAATAGCAATTACAATGAATTGTGGGATATAGTTTTGGGTGTGCGTCAATTTTAACCACAGTAAAATGACATTGACCAAAATGACAAACACCAGAACTCTATCCCACAATCCTTTGTAACTGCTATTTGGAAATAGGTTTATTACTAAACATACAAATCAGCCTTATATATAGTTATACACAATCTCTTGGCCAGCCCAAAACCTATCAAGAGCCTTCTCAAATTTGAAAACACTCGTAACTGAAACTACACTTTCAGGAAGGCCGTCCAACGTCTACAACTCTACACGTAAAACTAAAATTTCCAATACTGAGTCTAAAACTCTGGCTTCTGAATATGACCACGGGTATGAGTAACTGTACTAGTACTCATCCAAAAATGTATATGTACGCCTAATAAGGCCCATAGTACTATTTGCCTTGCTTACTTCATGCTGAATGTGCTCCAAAAAACCAAGACTACTATCTACAAGTACTCCTATATTCTTCTCACAATCAAATTTTTCCAAAACCACTTCATCTCCACTATCATTGTATAGATGATACCTTCGAGTATTAGTAAGAGAATATCGTGGTACCTATTTGGAGAAACAGTACAAACTTTGCACTTATCAGGATGGAGCTCAAAAGCCAGTCATCCGACCATCTCTGGAGTAGACCCAGATCATTCTGCAGATTCTCTATATCATCCGTGCTTCCAATTTCTGTAAAATTTTTTGTATCATCAGCAAATAAGAAGGCCATTCCATTCACACACTTTGGTAAATCCTTTATAAAAACAAAAAACAATGTAGGCATGGGCTTCCGCAAGGGGGGAGGGGGAAGAGGGGACACTTGCCCCCCCCCCGGAAAATCAAACTTGTGAAAAATAAATTAAAAATTAAAATAAAAAAATTAAATATAAATCATCAAAATATAATCACCCCACAGCTTCAGTTTCTACTTGTGAAGCAGTAATTGAATCCTCCGAGGATAGCTTCCGAACTTGTCAAAGTATGAGACATTGGTGGGTGTGCCATCGACGCTATGTATGTCATAGGTGTACCCTATTATGTATCATAATAGCAAAAGAGAAGATGGTATGCTGAATCATAGTGAAATCATAATTTGGGGACCATCATTCGTGATATCTATTGGAAATTTGTAATTGTAAAAACTATGCCAAAATTGTACTAGTTGTCAGGTATGCAGTATGCATATGACATCCGACTATTGATGAATGAGTTGGTCTTGGTTTGGTCCCGTACTGATCTCAAGTGGCGACGCGCGGACGTAACTGGAATACACAAGGTGAATATGGGGGGGGTTATGATTCATAATTGGGTAACGGACATATGCTTGTAGGCTGTTTGACAGTTGTAAGTTTTATCGTGCATAGGCGTGCGGTACGAGGCCGTGACCGAGAGGCAGATTTCCCTTCAACAATTTTGTACACTGAAAATTCCAAAAATCTAAAAATTACAAAAATGAAATTCCTGTTTCAGGGCTGGGTACATGCAGCTAGTAGAACACTCGCCAAGTGTCGTTTACGGCCATCGGGGGGGGGGAGGTTGTAAGGCCCAAAATTTTCTTGAACGCTCCGCGCCAACTGATGGTGGCGCTCCGCTTAGATAGTGTACACAATTCAATCTTCCATGAATGACCTTGCCTCCCCCCTTGTAAAAATTTCTGCTAACGCCCATGAATATAGGACCTAAAACACTGCCCCTAGGAATGCCATTCGTGACTACATGTTCACTAGATTGAACTCCATTGCCAATAACCACTAGGCTTCTACCTTTTAAAAAATCTTCAATCCAGCTCCTAATTTGAGCACTAAAGTCAAATGCTCTAAGTTTCTCTATAAGTCTCCTATGTGGAACTTTGTCAAAGGCCTTCATGAAGTCCACCAACAACATCAATACAACCACCTTTATCTAATACTTTTGTCCACATATCCATAAACTTCAATAATTGTAGTGCTGTCGATCTCACAGTAATATGGCTAAACTGCTTATTACTGAACAAATTATTCTTTCTCATATGGTCAACCATGAATGAACGAATTATTTCCTCACGTAATTTACACAGAACACTTGTCAAACTGACTGGCATGTGGGCTACTTTCCTGAGAGCCTTGTCACCTTTCTTAAAACACAGCCTCGATCTGGAACTTTGCCAGTGGAAAGAGCTCAATTATTTTTTTAAGTCAAAGGCTTTGTAATAGTCTGGGCTAGTTCCTTTAAAGCCTTTAGATGTAGCCCATCTGGACCTCAGTGGTGATTATGGTGGGATAATTTATCTTCCAATGTCGCCGTCCAAATAAAGTAGGATCCATAATCAAAGTTTTATTAGTATGACTCGACTTGTGAATCGAACCCTGGCGTTCTACTGTCACAGGGCTTGCTCTCATCTGTAGCTATAATTCGTATCTGTCCAATCGGGTTGATGAATCTCTTTTTATTAGTCCAGCAACATGCGAGGAGGTGTTAAATATAATATTTTCTCTTAAAAATTCTGCCGCTGGTTTTTGTGAAATTTCCTCTATAATCCTAAAAACTGTGGCTCATTCCCTGTGCACCCCACTAACCTATCTTTTTAATCTTTCGTTAGAGAAGGGTACCTAGTTCTCTCAAAATTGCACGTGTTGTCCCTGCTGTCTTTAAATCTGGTGATAAAGATTCGGTTAATAATTACAGACCTATTTCAATTTTACCATGTTTCTCCAAAGTACTTGAAAAACTCATGTTTACCCGATTATATTCTTTTTTGTTATGCAAAATCAATTGTATGATTACCAATTTGGTTTCCTTCCTGGGCGTTCGACTTCGCAAGCTATTTTACACTTCACTAATAAAGTAACAGATGCCTTCGAAAAAATCAGTATGCATCAGGCATTTTTCTGGATCTGTCTAAAGCTTTTGATACATTGGACCATAGAATCTTTCTCAGCAAACTTGAACATTACGGTGTTACGGGTACTGCACTGGATTGGTTTAAAAGTTATGTTACTGATCGTTACCAATATGTTGGCATTAACAATGTAAATTCTATACGTACGCCTATTATTGTGGTGTTCCCCAGGGATCTGTTCTAGGTCCTTTGTTGTTTATTATTTATATCAATGATCTCCACAGGGCTAGTAATAATTTTCATGTAATTTCTTATGCTGACGATACCAACCTTTTTTATTCCAGTAATGACCTCAGTTGTTTACTAAATGTAATACAACATGAATTTGTCAATGTTCACAACTGGTTTTGTGCAAACAAGCTATCTCTCAATGTAAAGAAAACCAATTTTGTTATTTTTACCCCACCTTCTAAGCAGTTTAATCAGAGTGTAAACAACATACAACTTTGTGGTATTAACATACAGCGTTCAATTGTTACTAAGTTTCTTGGTGTATTTGTTGATTCTCATCTTACCTGGACTGATCATATCAAGTATGTGAGCATGAAAGTTTCAAAAGGTGTGGGGATACTTAACAGATTTCGTTAACTTCTTCCTAGGAAAATTTTGGTTTCCCTGTATGATACCCTTATACTCCCTTATCTCACTTATTGTAATATCATTTGGGGGAGCACGTATGCTACCAGAATTCGACCTCTCTTTACTTTACAGAAAAGGGCTATTAGATGCATGTGCAACGTAGACAATCGTCATCCTACTGCACCTCTTTTCGCCAGTCTTAACCTTCTAAATATTTATGATTTAAATCGGTATCATATCGGGTTGTTTTTTTTTGACTGACTACATAAGAGAACCCCGTCAATATTTAGTACTCATTTTCAGTTTCGTGATAGCCATTACCCTTACCCTTGTCGTACTTCAAATCAGTTTTGATCATTCCCCTTTGTAGACTTAGGTCATCTCAACTTGGTCTTCGATTTATAGGAGCAAAATTATGGAATTCTTTACCCTTTGAAGTTACTAAGTGTAAAACACCATTTGCATTTAAAAAGCAGCTTAAAGTTCATTTTATGGCAAACTACCTCTAAACTTCCGTTTTTGTTCTTCTGTGTTTTTGTGTTTCTATTCCTTTTTTGCTTTTTCTGTTTGTTTTTAAGGGGTGTCAACACCCACAAGCTCCTAGGAGCTTTTAGTTGCCACTCCTCAGTCTCTTACTTTGTTTTGTTTTGTTATGTAAAGTAATTTTTTGTGGGGTGTTCAGCATAATTTCTTACATACCGTAATTTCGTTACCTTTACCTCTCTCAAAATGTTGTTATGTATTTTATATTATGATAAGAGATTGGAATAAATGTCTTACGGAACTGAAGCATGAACATGCAGCAGGGGGTTGCAACCTCTTTCGACCATGGCTTGGTAGCTATATTTACCACATCTCCAAAACGATTGTTTTACAATAGCTAGTACACCCTAATTAAGTAATAGACAATATGTGAATGGTCACGTAAACTAATTTTAATACTAATAAAATCAGGCGTTATAATAGAACGTAAAAGATGTTCACCCACGCAGGTAACACAAAACGTTTTTAAAACGTTTCATGTGGTGTTATAAAACGTTTTTCATTTACGGAGTGTAGTGGCATCCGACTAAGCTACGGTACTATAAGAAAATTGGGGATTAATACTTCATTGACTAAATGAAAAACTGCGCGCAGACTCAACCAGGGGTGGTACTTGGATTTGCCAACATTGGGCCAAGCAAGCACCCTGTTTGGGGAAATACTCTAAGCCTCTACAGCCTGCAATGGGTTGCCGAATTATGCTCAATCAAAAATTAAAACAAAAAGCGCGCCGAGCGAGTGGAAAAATAAGGTTAGGATGAAAACGATGTCGCATTTTTATTTTTGAATAAATCTGCCCTATCTGAGACCAAACCAAGAAATTTGATGGGCTACTCTGGTCTTTTAAGGGGAGTAAGTTTTTTTTCTTATTCAATGAGGCTAAACTGAAAAATCTTTCCCTCCTTACAAATAACCCATGCATGTTCGCCATCATGGCAACTAAAAGGTTGAAGAAAGGACCTCTCGAAGTATAGGGGAAATGGTGAGAACTTATCAACGTTGAATTTTTGTGTTTCTCTCGAATCACAACTACCACATGATTTATGGAATCTTTTACGCTGAATTAAACCGATACGTGTGAAATGACGTGCGAAATTTTTTTGAGGTTATAGAATGGATTAGTATATAACTGTCTAGGAACTGATAGAGAGCTAAGGAACTGATAGAGAGCTATGTAAAGTACTTTCTGAGCATTAAAGTCAGAGAAAGTGCGGGGGGGGGGGGAGAGAATGGCTCCCCTCTTCTCAAAAAAAAAAAAAAAAATGGAGGGAACATGTCCGACGACCTATCCAAATCGATGCACATGGCTTCATGGATGGCTGTGGATCATCTGTCAGTATTTTATCTTTCAAATTATGGAATTCACTCAAAGTAACGGTTTCATTCACCTTATATTTAAGTTTTGTATGATACTTCGAAGACAAAATTTGAGATTTTGCTGTTGCAGTCCATACCTGGAGATCTTATCTCCCTTAATTTCACTTATGGTTGAAATTGTCTTTGTTCTCACTGGTATTTGCTTTCACATTCTAACTTTTCATTTCTTGATAATTTTCATGGACTTTTAGCCACGGATTTGGAAAGTAAACCATTGTCATCGTTAGAGAAGAATTAAAAATAAAACAATTACTGTTTGACGCAATTCGCTTTGAATTTACGAATGATCTTTCTGAATCGAAAAAAGCTAACACAATTGTTTTTTCATTGATCTGCGTCATAAAAATGATGAATCAAATATTCTTGGCAAAGGCCCACTAAATATGACCTATGCAGCAAATTTGCGACGAATACCTTTACCTATAAATTTCACATTAAAGAGGGCGTCCTAACAAAGAACTAATTCTTTTGTTTCAAAAACGTCATTCATCTCATAAAGCGTACATCCCCTACTTCCTTATTGACTTGACTGCCGCAAAGATTATTTATTTGACGATCAACTCCCGACGATTCAACATGGAAAACCATCTTCTGCTTACCTTCGTTTTCTCAAACCTGGTCTCTGCGTCATTTTGCTGCATTCTTACTAACAGTGGGGGTAAGTACCTTTTTTGGAGGGGTTGGGGATTTGTTTGTTTGTTAGTAAGGTAACGAAAAAGCTACCCAAGAGGGAGCAAGACTAATTAGCTATAAAAATGAAAGTTGAACCAAGAGGGTATGGTCTAGGGATGTACACTACTTCATTTGATTTTTGTTTTTTGTTTTTTTCAAAACTGTTCGTTGCTTTTTAATAGGGGTCAAAATGACCCTCAGAAAGTACATAAACCTATGTACTAAAAGATTTAGTTTGCACAGTCTGTAAAACGTTCTGACAGTTCTAGAAAGTGAAAACTTTGGAGTCTTGTTAATGTATTGATGAGTTTAGTAGCATACAAGAGATTCGAACTCCTTTCTGGTAAGTCCACTGCCCTTGTACTGAAGGTTACTGAGTGGAAATAATTTCACAGTACATAATATCAAAAATTTCATTTTCAGCTAACAATTTACCGTTCAAGATAAATGCATCTTAGCTAGAGGCGTATACAACCCCGGGTTTTGGGGACAGCAATCCCTTTCCCTTCCCACAAGAGTCACCAAAATTCTGTAGAAGATTTGTTGGGGATATCTGTAGTAAACATTTCTCTTGAACAAAGAAGACTGATCCCTTAGGAACTGTTTCAGCTGGCCGCGGAGACCTCTTTGGTAAAAGTTTAAGGCAATAGGTAAACGCACTTGCTTCTTGATCCAGCTGCAGGACAGAAAACATATATCCCGACTATATGAAACGGAATGCATTCAAAAGCTGATTCACCTTACAGATGTTGCACAGTAAAATGGTTTCATGCAACTATATATTTGGTTGCTTTGGTCAATCGGATCCTATTGCAAGTGTTTTATTCAATATGATTCTAAAACACTTCGTCCGTCTTTGAAGAGCCGTGAGATCAAAAAATATTTTTCATTTGTAATTTATTCTTTTATACATTCTCATATAATAAGTTGTTAAATGTTATAGATCGAGTGAGTTGGTAGGAAAAATTCTTAGGTTTCACTTTCTTGCCTGGTCCGCTTACGGTTTTTTTAAACAAAAATGTTTTTTTCCCCTTTCATTTAAGATCATGATGCCTTGTGGTGAATGTTTACAAATGGATTGAAGCATTCTCTAGTTTGATATCCATAAAGAGCTGGCAATCATGAAAGTGCACTGTATGACATCTCATGGCAGTTTGAAAAAGGCGTTGCAGGTATTTCCTGGTCTGAGAATATTATGCAACTTCCAGACTAGGTTGTTGGTGCGTGCATGCGTGTACTGCATATTTATCGTATCATTTCGGCCAATGTAACACGCATACAGATTATCTCATCGTTTATTTTGTTCATTAAATTACGACGCGGTCGCTACTTGAACAATAGCATCTCTTTCGCACTCTTTACTAGATAAGGTTTAAAAAAGGGGGAAACGAGCCTCTTCGGGTGGAAGTCATTTGCAAGAAAGTTTGTTATAAGCCTGGAGCTAACAATTTAAAGAGCCATCCAGTGCACTTTGTTCCGTCAAATCACAGATTCCTCTATTTTTACCCCAGGTCCATGCAGACTTAAAGGACCAAATTTAGCATTTGACAAGTTGGAAATGTGTGAGTCAAAGGAAGTGTACTATTTTTTACATCACTTTTACTACATATAGTAGATATTGTACTCGCTGTTAAAAACATCGTCATCTTTGCCATTTGAAAAGGAAAAAAAGACATGTTTTAACCTTTGACCGATCACAAAGTGCCTTTTGTATCTTTGAGAAAGTGATGGTGAAACAATGGATGAACTTTACGGATGTAAAACATTGGGTGTGTTTTCTATCATGCTTCCTCGTTGCTATATAACGGAACTCGAGGAACTTGATTTGGTGAGATGTAAGTTAAAAATAACCAGTCTTGAAAAGCAATTGTTTCACCAAGCGGAACAACCACATGCGCGAAGGAAGCTTGCGGCTCATTTGCAATCCCACGTTGCGTGACACCCAACACACCACCTCAGCTTAACTTTGGTCTCTTCTCAAAGGCTATGTCTTATATCTCACGTGCAACACCACAGAAAACGGCCTTAGTCGGCCCTGCTGAGGTGAATTCGTAACTATTGGTCACTACGTAGCATTCATTGGTTATCCGTCTACATGACGTCAGGGTGGTTGTCAAGTAGATCGACGCAATGTCTGTTAGATAGATAGATCGCGTTAGATCGATTTATCCTATATCTTCATACTTGAGGACAGAGTCATTTTGAGTCAATGAAACCAATGACCACGAAATCTTTACACCTATATGAAATTAAAAACCGGACTTGAGTTACAGGACTACGAAATAAAATGTAAATAAACTTCATGACCGACACTGGGTCGCAAAATCAACTTAACTTGCTTACACAAGTTTTGGTCAGGCGGTGCTATTCTTAAAGTAAACGTGAAAGTATCTTCTTTTCTGACAGAAGTTTGACATTCCTTTCCTTGACAGTACAGAATGCACAATATTCAAATAATGCAATGCAATCATTGCAATGTGGTTTGATAACTTTCCGTTAAATCCTAGACACAGAGCCAAGTCATACAAGAATCGTTCTGCTGGCCAGCCGCCTACTTTATTTCCTTGTATTAAAAGTATTAAAATAGATTGGCTCCTGCACTGAAAACAATGGCATGTTTTTAAATTTGTATGATTTGATTGTTTTAAAAGAAAGATCGTGACCCAATGTACCTTTAGGTCTTAAAGTGAAAGATTAATTTTCCAAGACGTTCACATTGAATTAGATAACAAAACTAAACGCTTTATGTCAACAAAGGTTAAAAGCCATTGTTATTTTTGTGATACATTATTTTTTACCATTGTCTTATCCTTCTCCAAACATTTTCTCACTCATTATTTCATTCTGTTGCGTGGGATATATATTTGTTATTTTCTCTAATTAGTTCATATCCTTTACATAATTTATTTGAGTAACTCATCAATTTTCTCTTAGTTTCTAAATGCTGTTCTAATGTTAAATGTCACAGTAATATATTGAAACACGTTTTTAGAGCTCGGAGTCCACTGACGAACCAGGAAGTTTCAAATATAGACTTTCAAACGTATTAATTCCCATCGCATTGTTCTTAATTGTTTTCCAAGCTTTACGATAGAATTCTAAAAACAATTTTTTCAAGTTGTAAAAACAAACCTAGTGAAAAAAAATACATGGACATCGGTAACGAAGACTTGAAGTTGACGTGTATTATTGCATGCATACGTCTATGTATACGGTTATATCTCAAGTTGTGATATTTTTAAATTGGTACACTTGGTTGCATAAGTGAGCCAGGCAGGCCCGTAAAACCAGACAAAAACTGAAGGCTGACAAAGAAGCTTACAGAGGCAAAAATTTTCCAAGTGGGGCTTGCTCCTTTGGGTTCCCCACCATTGGCCAAGGTCTTCGGGTTGAGTGAGGAAACATTGAGAACTCATGAATCCATATTGTTCAATTTGAAATGAATTTATATTGGCTATAGTTCCGTATCAACAAAAAATAAAGTAGAAATCTCAGACCTTAACCAGAAATTTGGCAAAAACCGTGAATGTATGTCCCCAACTTTCGACGTGCTCTAAACAGGGAGTTGATATCACCTGTACCTCTCATGCTCTCATTCAAGTGGACGTCACACTACCAAGTTCCCATCAAGTATTATTTAGCCCCCCCCCCCTACCCTTAAACATTATTCAACTAACGGCAAACTCGAGAAAGTTACTTTCGTACTTTTCACTTGTTGTTCTCTCAGATAGCAACTTGCTTTCTGGTTTCGGTAAGAAGAGTCATACCAGTGCAGTTATGCCTCACACTTCTATTCTCTCTTTCTGAGTACCTGGTATTAGGCCTACTAGACATATTTACCTTAATGCACTCCACACTTAGCTGAACGAACTAAAACATGGACTGCTTCAAAATGGGGGATGGGTAGAGCCATGGTCTCCATTTTAAAGTGAATATTAACCAAATTTAAAACAGGTCAACTTTGGTCATATTTTCCCAGATTTAAAGTCAAGCCGTCTTTCCTCTATCGAAGCTGACCTGTGGAGACTAATCAATCATGAACCTTTTCTTTTTCTTGTCAGGTTGTTCAATGAATGGCTTGACCTTTGGAGGAAGGCTGACCTTTCCACACACTGAAGAGGACATGGAAGGAGAAAGTTCCCCTTGGGAAGGCAAAAGAACATTCATCTTTGAAACCCCCAAGAGCAGTCATCCATTTTTACATCCGAGAAGAGGATCCTCTGGATGGGGTCGAATCTGGGTCGCAAACACCAAAACCCGAGGATGTGACTCACAGCCTTTTTGTCCTCCCACCTGGAAAAAGCCGAGAGCCGATGGCGGGAAATCTCAAGGTACAGGTAATAAATTTTCAATATCCTTCCTCACGGAATCACCTGAAGGACAGAGAAACACTAGCGTTTAGTTAATTTACTATTTTTTTTTTTTTTTTTTATAAAACTACACGAAGAAAGAGTCTACGAGCTAGTAAAGCCTTGCTCGTTGATACAAATAGTTCAATTACTGTTTCCTTTACATCACAGTAACGATATACAGTATACAATTAAGCTTTATGATATCGTGTGCGGGTAGGTCTCAAGTCTTCCGTATCTTTCCTATGTAGTACACACTTCGTGCTCCCCAGACCTTAACATAAACCATTTTGCATGGTAAGGTATACCCTGGAAAAAAGCATTTGGTATTAGCATGACGATGTTTTCATATGTTTAGTGTGGTGAACCTAGCTAAGGTCGCTCAACCTTAGGTCTGTATCATTTCTGGAAAAGTCCAGAAAATAAAGGAAGCCCCAACAACTGCATGGTTGCTTCATTCAGTAGTCATTCATGAAAGAAGGATCGCAACAGCCTGCAAGGAGGTAATCTTTTGTCACTGTGCCTACGCAAACTGTGTGTTTCCTTCTCTTTGTTTAGTGAGCAGTGATTGGTTTTGATTAATTATTCAACAAATTTTGGCTATTATCTCTTTTAAGATACTTCGGTTTCACAGGCCGGTGGTAGGAAGATGAGAAAGTCGCGATACTCTGTTACACGAGTTATTCACCTAAACTGAGTAACCGAACTGACCAAGATTAGGTTTACTCGTAATTACCGAAAACCTTCGCACATGAATGGTTTTACAGGGAATGTTAAAGCAAACCTTAACTTTAATACGTGAAAGAGGAACTAAACCTACACAATTTGGTGGAACTTCCACTTAATTCAGACTTGTATTTGCTAGATCTCGGCATATGAAGTTATTAGGTTTTTGTCCAAAGTGACCCAAGGAGAGCAGTAGTTTAATCCCTCTCTAAAATAGAGATGAAAATCAGTTTTGTCAAAGGAAATACAGAAACGGCAAATACCTCACAAGGAAACTGAAGTACCTTCCAGATTAAAAGATTGAACCATGTCATCTTCGCATTAACGTGTGGTCTGATTGGATGGTACTATGCTGATCCATTATTGCTTGTCTCTTTTTCTTGACAGAAACCATTGCAGTCCCATCTAACTTGAAGGAAAGCAAAGGACATGGGAAGTTGATATTTGAATGGGACGGGACATCAGATAAACATGAATATTCATTCGAAAGGAACGGAGAGGAAAAGACAGCAATCACAAACAAACAGAAAGTCATTGTAAATATCGATAAGGGGGATACATATAGCTTCAAGGTTCGCGGATTCTCCCCTAAAAAGAAAGGACTATTCACGAAACCCATCAAGGGGATTTTTCACCCATAGCATCGTGAACTTAGAGGAACCAATTTGCCTATAAGTTGCGTTAAGTAACTGTAATGACGCATTACTTGGTATCGTAACCTCACATTCGTATACACAGCGCCACGGTTAACGTTATCAAGTGACTTAGTTCTTTCATGTCATGATTTTCTTTGTTTTTATCAAATTCAATAAGTTGTACATATTTTCATGCATAACTGAATGCTTACTGCAATATTTAGGCAGCAAATCTTGTATATATTCTAAATAAATTTTTTGTAATCAAGAATTTTTTTTACTAAAAGTTGATGAATTGACATTACAGTAAGTCATTTCAAGCCTCCTCTTAAGAATATCCCAATATGTCTGGGGCCTTACTTTTATTTCTAGGGCTTGGTAAACCATGAACATATGTATGAGTTTTGTCGTGGAGTGGTGCAATGTATGTCATACACTGCGGGCGATATGGAACCAGGTGCAGTATCCTTACTGTTTGTTCAATGTATCTCCAGCAGCTCAAGGGAAGCAAGGGGGAGCCGACTGACAGATGTCTTTACCAACAGGCGCCTCAGGTTAAATATAGAGGCTTCGTCCGACGTCGGCGAAACAAACGTCTATCTATTCGTTGACCGTTTTACTCTCTTAAGTGTTGCTTCCATCATGGGCAGTGAGGGAGGGGGGGGGGGCTCAGTTGTACTGAATGTGAACGAGTAATTTGTAGAGAGTGTTCTCACGTGGCGTCACAATTGGTGGGCCACGCCCCTGCCGGGCAAACTGACCTTTATCTTACTGCACATTGACGCGCAGGTCGTCAGCTGCTTGTCATCTAGCTAGCTACATTAAATGCGTGTAGATTTTGCCCGTCAAAAGGACGGGGCCGCTTTGTGAGGTCAGTTAAAGCATTTTATAATTGTCAGAGTTCTAAGCACTTTATAATTGTCAGAGTTCTCCACACACACAGATCAAGTATCGTGTTTCTTTCCGCAAGGAAATTAGGGACAGTCATATTGAATTCGAGTTTTGCCACTCGGCACCGTTGTGGTAACAACAGCAGAGTATATAATGTACCTATGGAGTCATACATGACAGGCCCACTGATGTAAATGGTCTGAAGGCCGGGTGACGTTGGTCAAGTGTTGTCCTTCAGTGGACGTAATAGCTACTTCGGGAAGCAGTTTAAAGTTTGGTTTCGCCCAACGACCTTTTGCCAGAGGGTCGGTAGGACTTGAGAAAACCTAAGGGGTCATGGAAAATGGGGGTATAGTAATAAGACTGACGTCACCAATCTATTGTTTACACTCCCAGTTCCAGTGATTCCTATGGTGTATTACGCACCGATTAACGTGTTTCAGACCTTTTTTGCATAATAATCTTCCACCTTGTCAAATAACACTAACTTGAACGATAAAGGCACGAATTCAATTGTTCTTTCTGCAAAAATGCCGACAAATGAAGTCCCTTAAGATTTTATAAGATGTTTTTGCTGACTGTGTTACTTGTTAAGTATAATCTGTTTCATACGGCGATTGTGGACAATGAGCTGAAATACTGACTCAGAAGACATCAAGGTAAATTTGATCATTTTTCGTGTCATTTCTTGGTTGTATTATGATTGTATTACTCCTTCCTGTTCAGTGCAATTTTAATCAGTTGTGATCAGCTGGTTATATAGAAATATCACATTGAAATACGAAAGCACATTGTGAGCTTCAGTTAGAGGGGTGCCATGTCCAAATTGAAAACCCTTCCAAGGATCTAGGGGACGCGGAAGTAGAAGAAGTACAAAAAAGTGCACTTTTAGAAGTGTAAATTGAAATGGTCTCGCCTCCATTTACGAAAAACTCTAATACCAGGGCCACAACAAAATGGCGTCACTGCATGGACCTCGTGCTCGGCGGTATAGTGGAACTGGTATTACCGCGGCACGCAACACCTCAGTCCCGAGCAAAAATTGTCGAGCTGCCAGCTGCGGCCCGACTACACAGGACTGATGTGTTGGTGAGACGAATAATTTCTTGTAGATATCTCCGAGATTTTGGTAGGTAATTCAAAGTTCAGTAAGTACTGTCGTGTCAAAGTCGAGGACAGTGTATTCGGAACTTCAGCGGAGTTGGTATCCACGTCTTTCCTGCGTCGTTGACTTGATGCTAGTGAGGTCGAAGACCTCCTGACCGTTACATGCTTGCTCACCACGAAAGTCGTACGCGTGATTGGTCAGTCTGGTCCACTGCACACGTAGCTTATGTTAATAACAAGTTGCACTGGGACAACCTAGGAATATGTACATTTTACACTCGAATGCAATTATTTGAAGTGCAAGTGCTACACACTGTGTTTGCCAAAAAGAAAACTCTAACGTCTGCTCTATACATCCTTTTGGCAAACCATATTCTTTATCAACAATTCTCCCTGCAGTCCCGTGCTTGCGTCCCCTCACCTTCCACCAACCAAATTGTAGACCTACAAAGTGTCGTAATGATCATGCATTTTATCTTATCCAGGAACATTGTTCCAATTTAATGTCTCGAGAGGGAAAAGAAAAAGTCTTCAAATAAATAACCACGCTTTAGTCCCCGCCCTCACCCATACAGCACTTCTGATGTTCATTGGAAGAAAACACTAGCATACCCTAAACTTCACAGGAAAAATGCAAAATGTTAAAGGCAGGAAGGAGAAACATTCGAGCATTTAGAGAAAATTGATTTAGGTATGTTAAGGACAATGTAAAATATGCTACCAAGGATTAAGTCTATGGGTGGAAAGAAGTGTTTGCTCCTGCCCATCCACTTGAACTAACATGCCATATGATTTTATCAAGAGTACTAGAATCAATTAACTCCAAATAATTTGGAATCTTGTGGTATAAGTCTTTCGGCTCCCAAAGAAAGGGCTGGCGGCGCTAGCCTCCAAATGAAACGGTAACTTTCTAAAATTAAAGTTGAAAAACTACCGAGGACTTAGCAATGTGTTTGTCTCGTTTCAGCTGTTAAGGATATTGCTGTCTAGAGGTTTTCTTTTCATTTTTCATTTCATGTTTAATGCATCTTGCAAAAAAGGGCTAATTGTTTAGCTTTTGTTGTCTTCTCGTCCTATGACTTTTCTTTAAGTAACTTACGTTTCGTTATAATAAAGATATCCAACTTAAGTTTTCAAAATCAGTTCCCTATACACCGTTGCACGTAGGCTATATGATCAGATCGTCCAAAGGCGGCCCCTTAGCTTTTTCAGTTGTAACTAGAAGCCTAATTTTTTACGAATAGTTTTCATTTTGAGTTGGAACCTATTTTATACTTCATGTAGTTATCATTTAATGCGAAAAAAAACCTCATTAAAAGCAGAAGCCTTGGAAATAAAGCGGGCAATGTCGGAAAATGTAAGGAAGCCAAAAGACATCGAGAGAAAGGGATGGTGAGAAGAGGTTTGGGCTATGATTTGGTGGATTAAGGCCTATAGAGGAGGGTTGATGGGAAATATATTGTCTTTATATGTATGAACCACGGACTTCCTATACATGGACAGAGCATACTGCACGGTAGATTGTCGCTACCGTACGTGTGAGAAAAAGCGCACCAAGATGGCCGTCTGCTATGGTTTTGTGTGAAAGTTTGGACTTGTTCAAGTATATTCCCATGTACTGCAAGAAAGTTGAAATATTTTTGAAATATGGCAAGGTAAGGTCAAAATCACTACACGTATTGTAGAAATGTGATATTTTTCCCATTCAAGTTTAATTTTTGCGTAAAATATTACAGAGTCGTCGTCAAATCAGACGATTTATAGCTTCGCCATCTCGGTGCGCCTTTTTTGTCCCGGCCGATGGCGACCATCTACCGATAGGACGTATACGTTACATGCTGTGTCCATGTATGTAAGTCCGTGGTATGAACCCTTTATGATAGGTTGGAAAGTAAAGCAGACTAAACAAACAGATTAAGAAAATCATGTCATTCTGCACACTTTACTTCTTTTGTCCGTCGCCAGAAGTACTCAGCGATTGTACAGAAAGAAACAAAATATAGCAGTGTCCTTTCCTGCCCTTCGAAAAACGAGAAGAAACATCCAAGGGAGAGTTAGTTAGTTAGTTAGTTAGCCAGTTTGTTAGTTAGTTAGTTAGTTAGTAAATGTTTGTTTTAGTTAAATTTAGTTAATTCGGGAAATTTAATTTTTCTCTTGATTTTGCACCTCAAACTTCCCCTGAAAATGAATGCTGTTTAAATACGATAAAGTGATTTTATATATCCGTTTATGAAACGTAAGGGAACATACATAACACATACCGGTCGACTATCTGAAGGGAGCGCCACTATCACGCAGTTGGCGTGGATTTTTCCATACCCCTCAAGCGGAAGCTTTTCGGAAAATTGATGAGCAATCTACCCATGAAGAAATCGTTCAAAACTTCTTTGATTAGGTACCGTGCTAGACAGACAGCCTTTATGTCAAATGTGTCATCATTATCTGCGCAGGTATGAAATACCGAAGAATTTTCATCCCCTATACCAGGAAAAGATACAAATAAATTAAACGCGATGGGAGGGCCGTCTACAAAATCCTGCGTACGTATCTGTTTTTTCATGTACACATATGTCGCTGATTTAATGAGGCCTGAAGTGGATATTGTGGCCATCATCTACCCACATCTTCCCTTTAATTTAGTTAGATTTATCACTTGTCGCCTAAAGGATTATAAAGAAAGACATAATCATACAAATGAGTTCCCATGCAATTTTCACAAAATATGCATGGTTTTTAAAGCTTTTTCGTAAAAAGGCAAGTGACAGCGTACAGCTCAGTTGACTTTGCCATTTGCTAAAGAATACAATGGCTGCTACAAGATTTCTTGTGTTATTTACATGTTTATGTGTCCTTGGGAAACTATCTCTCATATTACTGGAGCAAAGGATCGACCTGATTCTGAGCATGTTAATCCTAGGTAAGGAATCTTTTCATGCAAATTCGTTAGATGCATTTTCCTTTCCATAAGTTTTTCACACTTGCTTGACATAAGTAATGACTTTGATGGGTAGTCTAATTAGTAGTGAATGTAACCAAGGGAGAATGGAACATTTCCCATTCCCCCATTCAGAAACATTTTCCCACTCACACCTGAATCAAATATACTGCACTTATCCTGCGACTTACTTTACACACAGAGATAAACATAACTTTACATACGCTGTCCTTCTACAAACTGCCATCACCAACCCTTTATCCGGACGCTGTCTCCTTCCTGGTTGTTTCTGATTGAGTTCGAATAGAAATAAAATTTTATCACGGTTTGTTCCTGCTTTCTGCTTCGCAGGTTTTGACAGGTCTCGTCAGTCGTATAGTACTCAGTTTGTTACTTGTTCCTTATACCAGTAAATCCGGTAGGTAATAATTTTCAGTAACAAGATGAAAAACGTTTGCGAACTACATTTATTGCTCAAGAATACAATGACCTTGGGATATTTGTTAACGTTCATGTATTTGGGGTCGGATTCAGGTTTGTGGAGAAGGAAGGGGCGTGCCTTGCAGTGATCGCTACCCTGAGAGTCTTGGTGGCTTTGCGGCTTGGCGGTAGTACCATTAAAGAATATAGTGTTCTTTCCAAATAAGGTCTTTATCGCCCCAAGCCACTGGATTCGGTTCTGAAGAAAAAGTGCGTGTGTGTCAGTGTGTGCAACTCATTCAATACCCGTTACTTAGTCTCATTTCATTATCTTAGTCCCATTACCAGCATTCGGTAGAGTTGTAAAGAGGAAGGGCTTGTCAAGTTTAAAGCAATATGCAAAAACTTTGGTGAATGCCCTCTTCCATAGAAGATGGCCCTTTCGACTTGAATCAGCTTTCCGGTAATTTCTTCATACAGAACAGGATTGTATTTTTAAAAAAGTCTCTGATTCACTAAGCAATCTTTTCATAATTTGTCGCTTTTATTTTCCCGAAAGACTTAGTGGAGTCAATCTTATTTATTGGAGGGTGGAAGTATTTCGCAAAATCAGCCAGTGGCTTCTTTCCTGTGACTTCATCTTGTAAAAACAGAAGTAACAAACGCTGATTCTGTTACTAAATACTTCTGGATTTATATCTGGCAATTTATCAGCAGCTATACCAAACAAAGAACAACTGTCATGTTCATTTCTTCCATAGTGCTGTTATATTTTAGTTCGAAACTTATTCTAAAGCTCTCAACAAAAAGTAAGACTTTCGGCCATAAAAACTTCTAGTGTTACATTTTTATTTTTTAATATCGAAATTTTGCCACGAGAAATAGTATCTTTTTTAACTACACAGAGTTGCGTTTTTAGGTGGTTGTGGTGATCCACTTTCCATCCCCTCCCTTGAGTAATTCTTCTGAGTAGAATGTACACTTCAAAGCATTGAGGCAGTTTCAATCAAATGTAGAGTGAAGAACAGACAAATAGCATAAATACAGTAGAACATCTGTCGATATTTCTCTTCGGGTCGGGTCATATCGAAGACTTTAAAAATGGAACCTATGCTGCCATTGTGATTTGGTGCTCAGTGTAAGCAATGGAGTAGTGAAAACAAGCCAGTAAGACACAACCGGAAAAACTGTCGTTTTCCATTTACTAGGAACTTTGAGCATGAAATAAAACCCTGTCGGTTCTAGTATTGGTGACCCTTTTGACATTGATGAGGATGAGCAATGGCGTACACATTCGTGGTTCGTGATTTGATACGAAAGGTTTTTTGGCTTCTAGATTTTCCAAGTGTGATTTACGATCATCTAGCCAGCATTAGTCGCTTCTATAAACAATAGTTGCGTTTCTTGTAACTACATTTCTAATTTTTATTGTGTCTCGTTTAGATGCCATCGCCTTTTCGTCAGGTGCGGCGGAACGGAAAAAATATTGGGGGGGGGGGGGTGAGTGCCAGCAGGACTATCTAAGCGGAGCGCCACCATGAGTTGGCGCCGAGCGTACAAGAAAATTTTTGACTTTACAGACCCCCCAGGTGACCGGAAACGGCACTTCCCGCGTGTTCCATGTTGCATGCATCCAGTCTTAAAATATGGGTCTCACAGACATACCAACCTCCAAAATAGCAAACCTTGAGATTTTCGTAACAAAACCTGGAGATTGGTACCTTAAGCCTGGAGATTTGTCCTGTACTATACTGCGACGATTTTTTTCATCACTTGGAAGATGAGGTGGGGTCCTGGTCAGGGGAAATACTGACTCCACACTCCCTTTACAAGGCCTCTTCCCTTGACCACCAAACTCATTTTGGGAAAAAAGATAGCGTTGCGGTCTTTCTTCGAAGGGACTGTCACGCCTTTATCCCCCCCCCCATTATGCAAATAACCACAGTTCTAGAGACTTTAAATACTCACACGTAATGATATTTCTTGAAATTAATCTGGACAAGTAATTCTCTAGTAAATGTTAAATGCAAAAAGGAGTTTTATATTCTTTCATAAATTAAAGACGACATCAAATAAATCTACATTGATGACAATACAATGTAAAAGTTTGCCTTTCCCTGAATTATTCTGTGCTCATCCAAGGCTGTAGCCAGGGGGCGGCGTTTTGGGGGAACAATTGACGGATTAGTGATCGCCGTCCTGGGGAAGGGGTTTTGAGGGGAGGGGGTTTCCCCCTCCCCTATGGAAAATTTGTGCTTATCTGAGAGGGCTAAGATGCAAAATGGTGGACTTTCTGATATAAATTCACTGTTACAGATGACACAGTGGCATGATAAGATATGTGCGGTACCGCTAGGTTGCTCAAGTTGTTTGTATGTTGTTCAAGTTCCATTCTTCCATAGCAATAAAATTTCAGCCCATACTTTGAATTTTTTTGTTTGGGGGGGGGGACTGAATGAATACTTACTATTACAGCCGTTCCATTTTTCGACCAGAAAGGGCACCCGGGAGGTTAACGGTTTGTTTGCACGCAGTGTGGACCTGTCATGCAGGGATATTATGCGGTGTTTCACTATGAATGAAGTATGTGTCACTTGTTGGAATTGCATACACGGTGCTTACGCGCCTTACTTTTTTATTGCACTGCAGAAGAGAAATCGCTTTCCGCGCCTCTAAATGAACCGCCGTGTTTATTAGTTTGTGCAACGTTGTATGCGCGACCGAAAGAGTTGCATGCTGGATGTGCAGGCTAGGGTACGTATGCCAACTTGCCAGTCCTAGGTCGTCTCACACCAAAGACTCTAAAAATGGAACCTTCTGCCATTGTGCGTGATGCTCCGCATAAGCAATGGAGTAGGGAAAACAAGCCAGTGAGCCACAACTGGAAAAAGGCCGTGGTCGGCTCGACTTGAACCAATAGGTTGGAAACTGGGCCGTAAAACTCTATCTAAGTAAGTGTGTAGCAGCCGGCCTACGGCCTATATCGCTCTACGATGGGATCACAATCCCGTTTTACGAGTAAGCGGAACACGCCTGAGCTGTTATCTCATATGTGGTTTAGCGTTTGCATTTCTTTATATATAGTTATTTTAGAGTGAGATTTGAAAATTTGACCGTGAGAAGAGGCCCCAAACCGTGAGACTCAAGGTGAAACCGTGAGAGTTGACAAGTACGGTCTCATGTTTGCAATTTCTCAACTAATGAGAAAAAAATCAGCCTATGCAAAATGGTAATACATATCAGATAAATTAAGATTATACAAGAACAATAATTAATTATGCATTTTCTTTCATTTCTTCTGTTTGCTGTGTTATTTACTTTCTGCATGCACATTTGTCCACCCATACATATCAATTACTCAATTATATTTCCCCTAGATCATACCATTTCTCTCCCCCCCCCCCCCCCCCCGTGGTTCCTCCCAAGGCTACCACCAACCTAATCTATATCTATCTCAAATCCCAAACGTACTATAGACTTGTGTACTAACGGTAGTAGCCTGCGCTGTTCAACCTCGCAAAAAACGATCAGTAAAACTTAACGAAATTACGCAATAACAGACCATACTGTTTTAACTTTTCGAGGACCTCGGAGATGGGGCTGGGGGATGATAAAGAAGCTTTAGCGTGTCCAGTATCTTTTTCATCGACAACGTTCCTCTAAAATTATTAGTAGGCCTATATATTGTGCACTAGACTGATGACGAATATGTTCACCACCCACTTCAATATTCTCCCCGCCGTCGCCGGTCACCACTTCTTGAAGCGCACCTTAAAAATATGGGGGGGGGGGGGGCTAAACATGCCTTTAGCCCCTCCACTTTTTTCATGGGGGGGGGGCTAAGCCCCCCAAACCCCCCCCCCGGTTCCGCCGCTACTGCTTTTCGTCTTACTTTTCTGAGGGTAGTGAGTACTGTGCAAGCTGTTAAATTCCTAATGAATATCCTTAGACTATTAAGCTGGGTGCATTCTTCTCCGCCGATGTCTCTCGCCGATCACTCTGCGCACATTCTGCGAACAGTTTTTCACACTCGTTCATACTCGCTTTGCGCGTTCTACTGAATTCTGACACCGAGGGGAGAGGTTTTACAAAATGACATGTTAAAAAATGGAAGTCAGTCTTCACCCCTGACATCTTTAAAAGTTGAATTTTATTTCCCTTGACAGCTGGGTTTAGCGCCGATAATGGGCGTGGAGATTGAAGGCAAATTTAGAGGCAGAACGCGCTTTCAATAAATGGTTGAAAGGGAACTTATAACCATGTAAAGTTTCAGTTTTACGACATCCTAGCATTCTCCACCTTTGACGGATACTGAGTAGTAAACAAACCCTAGCAAAGAGTAAAGAGAAAAATGTTCACATGATACTTATTACATCTAAAGATTTTGAGAGAGAAAAGAACGTTGCCGGTGTCACCGAAAAAATCACTGACATGTGTTGTATCGATTTTAGGGAGTGCTCCTACAATACCATATTATTATCAAATCGAAAGATATTCCAAATGCATCAATTCCGGAGTCGTTCCTCTAAAATAGATCTCTGAATGAATTGACTGGTCCCTTTGTAAAAGTGACATCTAAGGAATGAAGGAAAAGCTACACAGCTAATCGAGAAAGAACCTAATGGGAATTTGGAGGTTTGTCTTCTCCAGCGGCGGTGCCAAAATGTCAAAATTGGGAACTAAGGGCAAAGGATAATTGGGGGGGGGGGACCGCGAAAATTATTGGGCCCAGCCCAAAACCGAACCAAAATCGCCAGCTCCTCAGAATGGAGGTTGACGGGAGAAGCCTCCGGAAGATTGAAGGTTTAATCATAACTCTGGATGAAAAATTAATTCTCTGGAGAGCTTTATTATTTATTTTTTCGGTTAACCAAACTCCTATGTGACCTACGTTGGGGGAGGGGGGCAAGTGCAGGAATGCAATGCCAACGTCTGGGGGAACCCCTATTACCCCACCGTAGCGCAGCCCCTGGTCTTCCCTAAGTTGATCAATAAACCGGGAGCTTCTGTTAAGAGCCTAAATTACAGAAATCCATTGAGAAAAGGATAGTATCGTCAACACTACCCAGTAAAACCGTTAATTGTTGTAGTATGTGATTGCTAAAGTGTAGGGGTCAAAGTGAAAGGGTAAGAGCTTAGGGGACATCCTTGCTTTATTCCCGTGAGAAGATAAAGGGGACTCGAAGAAAATCCGTTGTTGCACACACAACTATATAGCTACCAATACAATTAAAACTATGTTTATACAGAGATGTTTATCCATTTTTTAAAGATGCTGCCAAAATTCAAGAAAAGAAGAAGAAATAAACAGTACACATATGACAAATGTAAGGTGGATTAAATCGCATTCTGACGTATCGAACGCTCTTTGGAAGTCGACAAAAGAAGGAATCTTAAAATATTAGGCTCGTTGAAGTAATCAATTAAATCGAGCAGACATTTCCGACCTTTCGTTTAGAAGATCAAGTCTGCTTAAATCCATGGTCTTGAATAACTAGTTGCAGTCTGTGTCAGTCTCTAGCAACTCCCTGCTTAGCGCGATCGCCTTTGCCTTGATTTTTCAGTCAGTCTTTAGTCATCTGATTGGTCGCTAATTGTGTATGGGAGTTGAAACTCTATTTGGTCGTGGGATCAATATTAGTGGCCCTTTTGTTTGATCATTTAAAATAAACCTTCTTTGATACCCGAAAGTTAAAGAATTTACAACTATTGATTTCCAATTGAAACTACAGATTGGAGAAGTAAAATTTTCTGATTCTTCATCATTTTTCATAGACAAGAGAGGATGCAAAGATTCATAACACTTTGAGAACATTTGAACAAAAAGTACGCAGTGCTGGAGAAAAATAGCACATAACAGTTTTTGGATTAATTTAGTTGGCAATTTTTATACGATGATTGGGGGAAGCACGATGGTTTGCCAACCTTTAGCAGTTTTCTTTTACAACAATTCAACACGTGTTATGTTTGCTCAATTGCTTCAAGAGGGTAAAACAAAGCTCATTACCACAGGCAAATTACTCAAGAAGTCTGAGTCAGCATGGTGATAACGGTAGTAGCTACATTTATGTGCCGATATTTCCGAACTTGGAAATTGCAATTTCGAACCATCCCTACCCGTCTCAGAGACACGTTTCACATGATTTAGCCTTTAATTTTACGTTTTCACACCAATCTTTAAATGAGGACCATTGTTTCTGTTACAGGTGTTTCTATGGTTTTGATACTGATTGCAGTCTTCATCTCCACACGACGTATTTGTCCTCATCTTTCTTATCCCAATAGCGTTCATCTCTTCGTCACTAATATGAAAGCACGCCATGACGGACTCCAAGCTCTCCAGATGTTTCGGCGTAATTGCAAAGATGTGTATGCAAACCAACAAAATCTTCTCAAAGAAATTATCTCAAACAACTGTGCAACCGATTATGGACGTAAATTTTGTCTACCCACAATTCGTTCTCTGGAGGATTTACGGAAACGTCATCCACTTACCACGTACGAGCATTATGAGAGTTACATTGAAAAAGTGACACGAGGGGAGCCGCAGGTGATGACAAAGAACCCACCTACACGCTTATGTGTCACCAGTGGAACGACCGGCCAAAACAAGTTGATTCCTCAGGATAATGAAAGGTTATTGCCAAAAGTAAGGGCTGTCATAAAAGGGGTTATGCACACTACTTTTTCGAAAATGACCATGACTCAGAAAATTATGAAACTACATGTTCATTACGGTTTTAGAAAGAGCAAATGTGGAATTCCAGTTGCCACTGCAACAGCAATAGATCCTAACAGCATGAAGTACCTCGTATCTTATACCACTCCACCTGAAGGTCTCCTCATAAGCAACCTCCTCGATGCTTTGTACATACATCTACTGTTTGGTCTTAAAGAAAGATCTTTGGGAGTCATAGAGGCGTCCTTCATTATGACAGTTGAAGAGGCAATAAGGATCCTGATGTCAAAGTGGGCAAACTTGGTGGAAGATTTGAGAACTGGGACGATTAATGATTGTCTTCATGTAGAACCCCAGGTACGTTACGCTTTGAACAAAGCTCTTGGGGTTGGATACGTCGCTAGAGCAAACGAGGTGGAGGCGGAGATCGGGAAAGGTCCAATCGGAATCGTGAAACGACTTTGGCCAAGCATTGCATTTATTGGATGTATCGACAACTCGGGAAGGAAACCATACCTACAAACAACCATTGCGGCCGGTAAGTTAATGACACTCCCATGGTACATATTTATCTCCCTACACTGTTAAAAATTTCTGTAAATTTACAGACTTTTTTTAACTTAAACTTTTGTATTTTACTTTTAATAGAGATTTTCTGTATCTTTACAGACACTTTGTATTTCTACAATAAAAAAAGGTTGTTTAACATGTATTTTCTGTTTATTTGAAAAACCATTTCTGTCTGCTTTTTTAACCAAATTTTACTGCTTTGTAAAACTTTTTCTGTAAATGTACAGAAATTTTTACAGTATTTTGTATTTTTCTGATTTCACATAAATATACTGTCATTTAACAAACATTCATTTTGTTTTTACGCTGAAAAAGAAACAAAAATAAGCCCAAACAAACAAACAAATAAGAAATAGCCAGAAACTTTTCAATATATAACATGCATCGTTCTGCGAAGTTTCAGTTAAAAAAGAAAACATTTTTGGCAAATTTATGGCCCTATTTGAAAATTAACTTACATTTATTATACTGACAATTGGTATACTGATGTCAACTCATCGCCACAGGCGCTCATGCACTTGATCGAATTAAAAACGTTTCACAAATTTACTTGAAAGAGTCTGTAAATTTACCACTTTATGACGTAAATCTCATTTTGCATAAATGGGTGGAGCTTATTTTGTAGGCATTTTCCTAACAAAAGGATTGCTGTTGCTTTGAATAATATCTTTTTTGGCTTTTTTTAATCAGGAAGTGATAAACTTATTGTTTACCTTGTCTGGAAATGTTTGCAACCAATGTATTTGCATTCTTTGTCATATTTATTTTAGAAACAATTATTATATTGTACCAAAAATGTGACTTTCCAATTACAAAGTTCCTAGAGATAGCAATCCACTGGACAACAATGTGATAACAAAGTATCCTCATTGTGTTTTGATTGAAAATAACTTCGTTAAACTGCATCCAGGTTGTGGCTTCTGTTCTATTCAGCCAGTCTAGAGCAGGGCCACTCAGTGTTTGCCCTTTGGAGGGCGTACTTGTCCATTTGGGACGTTAAGCTCCTTAAGGGAGCAGAACTCCTCCGGGAGTAATCGTTTGGTTTTCGCCCCTTGGCTCTTCGCCAGAGAGTCGTGCGGACTTTTAGAAAAAAGAAATAACTTCGTAACGACACATTACGTTGATAAGCAAATACCTGATCTACGTAATGGTGAAGTGTATGTTACGTAATAACATATGAAAGGAAAAAAGCGATATTATAATAAATATTAAAACGCCGAGAATGAAAACAGTAGGCTGTAAATTCACATAAAATTAAGGTAAAAAAAACAGAACAATTCTGTAATTCGATTTTACAGTAGACATTTGTAAACTAATTTACATGCAAAAACTGTAAAGAAAAAACAAACACTTAATGTTTTTTCATGATTACAGTCTGGCTGTAAAAAAACATTATTTGGTTGGAAAAAAATTTGCCATAAAAATTATGTAAATTTTACAGAGAAATTTCTAAAAGTGTAAGACACTCTTTTAGTCAGGCCTGTCCAAGATGAAAAGGAGTTTGTTACATCATTTCCAGTAAACCATTTTTTAAATTATTGAAGCCAAGGCCCAAACGTCACTCCCTTTATGGACCTTACAGAACCTTTTCCAAACAGGAATTTCAAAAGATTGTTGAAGAGCGTTTTGATATGCGTTGTCTTTAGCTACAATAAAATGTCACTGACAAACACTCTGTGAATTTCAGTGGCGGCGCAAGAATGTCAAAATTGAGGTGAGGGGCAAACAAAGGTTAAAGGAGACCGATGGAGGCAAGCATTTTCGGGCGCAGCTTGAAACCGGGCCCAAAGGCTCGTTCATGATTTTGGGGCCATGGGGCGAAGCCCCCGAAAGATATGAGGTTTTAACATATCTCTGGATGAAAAATTAAGTCTCAGGGGATGTGCACTATTTATTCTTTCAATTTACCCAATTCTTAACTGACCTAACCTGGGGGCAAGCGGGGTCAAGGCCAAAGTCTGTGAGAATGACCCTCTTGCCCCCGTAGTGCCGCCACTGTTGATTATTTTTTTGGAACATGGTCTATTCGTATGACTTTCCATTGGAAATAATTAGGAGCGTATCGTTACCGACGATAGTTACTTGTGCACGGTAGAATGAGCTCGTGAATTACAAGCGGGTGAAACCTGTGTTCGACCTGCAGTCACTGCAGTGTGCGTTATTGTTTAGCTGCGAAAATATGACGGCGCGTGACTTCAATGCATTAGGTCTCAGAGAAGTCATAAAGTCTAGGACTTCAGGATTACTTTTCTTAAAGTTTATTGAGTAAACTTCACATTACATCTACATATACAAAAGTCTTACAGAGTTGTGAAAATTAAAAAAAAGGTATTGAAAGACATATTCATTGAAATAATACGGACAACTTACACATAATTAATAGGAAAATTTCCAATTACGGCAGATTAAATTTTAAAACATTATTAACAATCCTGACAAAGGACTTTCCCGAAACCCAAACTTTTAGGAACCGTTCTCTTGATAAGCGACTGAAATCCGCTGTCACTCGGTCTATGACCTCCCGAGAAATCATTTTTATGATATTACCACCTTCAATCACCCTTACCTCGAACACATGTATACATCTACATTTCCACATGATGTGTTTAGCTACTACAAAAATAAACCAAACGCTATTTAGAACCACCATTGGTGCATCTGGGGATGGAGACCCGAACATGAAGAAGTTAAGGTTAAAATGAAAATTTCCTCCAAGCAGTTTTCCGGCTACGAAGTGAACCCATAAAAGAGTATTAGGGGTTTTAGGACACTCCCAAAAAATGTGCCTTGTGGTCTCTAACTTCCCACAGTTCCGAACTTTACATACCCTACTATACACTTTCCATTTCTTTAGCTTTGCACCAGAATACAAAATGGAGTGAGCTAGTCTCCACGAAAGATCAGACTGTCTCTGATCCAAAACAGGGTTTGAAACTGCTTTCCAGATCTCCCCCCACGGTAGTGCAAGATGCTTCACCACCACTGACGGGGTTATATCAGTGGGAGAAAGATCATTTACTATATCTTTAGTCTTTGTCACATGCCTTAAGCAAAACTTTCAGTGAAGAAAGGTGATGCAATTTCCAATCAAAATGCGATACAACAACAATCATAAGAAGCACTGGAATTATTTAAGCGACAATAAAGGTGAATCTGACCCTGTATGTAATATGAATATTTACGAAATACCAAATATTAAAGGGTAATTCCGTTTCATAATGTTTAACAGCTGCTGTGTACAATTTGCCTTAATTTATGTAATTCTTTTGTTTTCCTGTTTTTCCTGTAACAATGCAAAACCGCGACATAAACATATGAGGCACATGCTCCGAATTGAAAGCAACTATTCCAGGTACAAGTAGACAAAAGAAATGAGAAAATGGTAAACAAAACGGCCAACAAATCTCACCATCACTTGGCCACTGAACTGTGCAAAGACGCATGTGACGTCACAAAACTGAATATCACCCTCTCTCTTAGATGTAAGCATGTTGCGCTTTAACTTGCACTAACAGAAATGTTAAGAGCTGATATGAGTGGTAGTAGTAGAAGTCGTGGAATTACGTTAGGCTTCATTGTGATCGTCAAGATGAACTTACGTGACGTCATTGTACGAGGGAAAATAGTATGGCATCGGTCCGATTATGCGGGCGTATCTTTAACCCCAGAAACTTTGGAGTGGAAACATTAATTGAATTCGATATGGTTCCTTCTTCGATTCAAAGCAAAAAGTGCACCCTTAATAATGAAGACACGCAACCAAATAAAAACTGATTTTCGCATTTGTGAGAACCTCTTTCAATTTTTCATGTCCGTCCTAAACGTGTGGCGCCCTCAACCATAACCGTACAATATTTTGAATGAATGGGACAAAACCAAATAACACTACAGATCATAAAAGTGAAAGGTAAATGCCAGAAAGGAGAAAACAGAAGTTCCATACTTATAAAATGTTTCCCCTTTAACACAGAAAAACTAGAAGAGAAGTGAAATAATCTAAACTCTTACACTTCACAAGGAGGCACTTACATAATAGCAATTTAAGTCATGAAAATACTTGAAAACAGGCGTTATGAATCGAAATCAATCATACCATAATAATATAAACAGGATTTCACATAAAAAATGAGTTTTGCTTGTACATACTTTTGAAACTATTTACTTGCAATATTTCAGACTATCATCAAACAAGTTCCAAAGTTTGATTCCTACAGTTGATATGCAAAGTTGTATCTTTCTTGCTCTAACATAATGTTGCCTACAGTTATTTTCCGTTTAGTGTTATATCTGTCATTAACTGTTAGTACAAAAGTACTTTGGAGGTCTGCTGGTAATAAATTATGATACGCCTTGAACATACAATACCTGTCATAAAGTCTTTAAGTTGTTTAAGGTTTAAAACTTTCAGATCATTGAAAAGTTGAACCGTATGACCTTTTTTGTAGCAAGAATATTGGAGCGGTAATAGAGTTATGTGTTGCCATACTGCTTCAAAAAATAGTTAAGATACGGGAGGAAAATTACAGTTGATGATATAGAGTGCCTCAGTATGTACTACATGGCTTGCCATACGTATTATTGCAACAGTGTTTTCTAGAAAGGCTTACAACATGTTCTTTCCGGGTCAGATTACAAACAATTACACCTAAGAATTTTGTAACTTAGTCTCTTTCAACATAAATGCCATTCAATAGTAAAAAAAAGAAAAGAAAAGAACAAAGTTTAGGAAAGATGACACATGCAAATATCAATTATGTAAAGAATACATAAGTTAGACCTTTATGTCCACAGCCTACCTCTTGACAGTCATATACTAAAATTGTTAAATTGGTACTGTCTCTTCCCACTTAGGTAGCTATTTATCCAGTTGTAAGCTATGCCACGGATTCCATAGTAATCTAGTTTACAAGTATACAGATCGTGATCAATTGTGTCAAAGGGTTCTGTAAACCAATGCTAACCCCCTATTGTTGCCTGTTGGTTGTCTAATGCAGTGGTGATTTGACCTATTTAGATCTAAGAGAGCCATGGATTTAGACCTTTCAGACCTAAAAGCAAACTTACTTCTGAAAGGAGATTGTGCTAAACGGATAAAACTTTCTAGCGTATCATTAAACAACTTTTCCAGTATTTTAGAAAACTGTGGTAGTGATGACACTGGTCTACATTTAGTAAACCATTCCTTATTACCAGATTTATGTATTAGCATTATATTTGCAATTTTCATACTATCAGAGAAAAAGGCATCAGAAAAAGATATGGCAAGTATAAAAGTAATGGGTTGTGTCATACAAGATCTGTGGCGTAGCCACGGAAGGGGGGGGGGGGTAAAACCCACCTTGGCCCAACCTTGCAATGCAAAAAAACACCATAAGTGGCGGTTTTTCTCTCTATCCTTAGAATTTTCCCTCCATCGTGCCCCAACCCCCAACCCCCCCCCCCCCCGTGACACAATCCTGGCTACGCGCCTGTACAAGATGTAACACTCTTCACTAATGCCTTACAGACATCGTCATAATCACGATGCTGTTTGCTATCAAAATTACTAACAATATCATGTATTTCATTTTCGTCAGCATTTCTTAAAAACATAGAATGACCATTAAGTAATCATTGGTAGTGCTTGTTTGCCTTGGTATCTTTGCAGCTTATTAGGTCCAACAGTATTAAGAAAAATTATTGAAACCATCCCCGGTGTCATTGCCACTCAAATGCCTATTACTGACGGAAAATGTGTCTGGAAAATCATTACTGACGCTACATTTATGGTGGTAAAATTTGCGAACACCACCTTCCATTCAAGTTGATACTTTCAATGAAATTATTTAGGTTTCATGCTACTCAAGAGCGATAAAATGAACTTGGATAATTTAAAGATATTGTTGGAATATATTGGAGTGGAGAAAAGGCACCTAAGGAATACCGGTAATCATCGTAAATGGTGGGTTCATAAACCTTTGAAATTCCGAAAAAAGTTCAGGGAATTGTATCAATTGACATGAGAGCTGCAGGAAGTTAGACGCTCAAATGTGTCGCCAATATTCCAATAGAGCCTAGACCATTTGTATATGATGTCACAGTGCGAAAAGAACGCAATCCGTTGGAAGAACACCTGAATTATTGCAAGTTGCCCATAAATGCGGACTAGTCTAATGCTCGAATATGTGTAACTAACACATGGAGGACGAGTAAATGCTATGCATATAGTATTACAACGAATATGCAGTGGCGTTGCTTCTTGAGAAAGCAACATAGACACCCCAGTAGAGCAAAGGCTGTGAGTCGTGTAACTTGTATCTGAGTGTATTACATGATCTGTGCCCTTAAATGGTCTATGCTTTCACTGTGTTCACACTGCGTGAAAAGCAAATAATACATCTTTGAATGGCCTGTTAGTTAAACCCAAATGCTACGTGTATTTGTGTATTTTAATATATCTGTTACTGTCAATCAATTACACCAGATGCAAACTTAACTATTTCAAATTTGTGTTTAGAGAGCTCCATTTCCCCCCTGAAGCGATAAGAGCTAATCAGGCAGAGAAGGAGGATGTCACAAAAAGTAAGAAGGAAAGTTTCCTCATGAACTATTTGGAAGAATTTCAAACTAACATAAACAAATGCGGACAGCTCATTGGTAAGCCAATCAGATATGCTCGTGAGTTTGTACATACGAGCATGGGGCGAATTATACTGCAATCTACAGATCTGTGTATGTCTTACAAGTTATGCAGCCACGTGCACATTGTTATTCCTCCAAAATGATGTCAGTGCTGAAGCCGATGCATAAGGTCTATTCAAATTTTCCTATCTCACAGGAGTTCCAATTTACTCTTATGGCTACGGTAGCTCTGAAGGAGCTCAAGGTGTCAACTTATGGCCATTCGAAGACGAAACACATTTTCTTCCTTTCCATGATGTAGCAGTTTTTGAATTCATTCCAGAGGATGAAATGTAAGTAAACCCAATTCTGTCCATTGAAGATGATATGTTACGTTGCTATGAATAACAGACATTTTGTTCGCATGTACCAGAGAAGGGCTTAAAGTTTAAGTTGATTGCCCTGCATGTCTTCTTCAACCAGCATGTCACCCTCACCAATGAAATTAATAGTATAGAGTAGAGTCCGGAGACTTCAAGTCACCACTCCGACAATTTTCAACTTTCAAGAACTCGAGTCCGGACTCGGACTTGAGTTCCTGTTGTTTTTCAATGGAGAAAAACCAACCTCTCTGGCCGAGTCCATCAAGTTCTGAAATCACAAGCCAAAGTCTGGCAAGACTCGACTACCTCACAGGAAATGACAAAGACCAGTTGCAAATGCATCGGTCCCTGATCTATTGTTACCATCGGTTTCTAATCCATTGTTACCTTCATAGGATCGAAATCAGGTCCGAAATCGTTGTAGTGTGACCGCGGCTTCGCTCGTATACTTAACAATTCAGAAAAAAATTGTCTCATTACTGTCAAAGGTCGGGAGGTGTCTTCCTCATTGGGATAGGATGGTAACCCTACTAGCATGGTTAGTTCAATTTGTGGGAAAGGTTTTTCTCCGGTTGCCAATCGTACCAGTTCAGCTTGAGGGCCTCGCATTTCGGTTTAATCTCAAGCTCTTACGATACAACATCAGTTTCTCATACAGTGTCTCCATCCAATGAAAATCATCCACTGAATGTTGCAAACGTTTTATCATGCAAAAGTGGATTTCTCGCTTATGAACAAGGGACGATTTCGACCACTGTCTTTACTTGATATATTGCACACAATCATTTCTTGGAAATAATTTCAGCACAGTTCGATAAAACTCACATTAGAGCATTATATTATTCACGCAATACAATCTGTCATTTCTGCCGAAGAATTTATATGGTCCGTCATGGCTTCGGTTGCAGAGTTGAAAGAGAGTATCACATACCCTCACCCTTTCATTGTCCCTTTTAACCCTTTACCGTTGTTTGGGTCCTTTTGGACCCAGGTGGAGAGCGCGGCTGTCGCCCATCTTTGCTGTATCACGCGGAGCTCGAAACTGCGAGTAGCTACCCGAAAATTCGGCCACAACAACGAGAGAGACAACAGTTTAAGATCACGGGGTCAATAGCCTACGGAAGCTGATGCGGGGCGTGCTACGTCCGCTTTTCCGTCCACTTCTGGGGCGCGCAAATATGCCCCGATTGGAGCACAACGGTAATTACCGTAACTTTCTCGAACAGAAGTCATTAGTTATAATTCATCGAGGCACCATTGGATTGAAACTGTGTTGAAGATACTATCATGACCATAGCGCAGGAACAAATTATTCCCTCATTTACGATTTGAGCCGTAAAACTTCATTCAACAAACCAACCACAATACGGTTTTGATTCCACCAGTTTGTACCATAATTTCCTTATACATTGGCTCTAACGGACAAGCGCTCTAGATTGGCATTGATGGATGACTTGAAAATGGGGGTTTTTAGGTAAATTGCTAAAGTTCGCTTCAAAATTATGTCAGGTTAATTCCACAGAATGGGTCCATAACACTCTGGAGAAATCGCCTAATGAGTCGTTTAGTTTGTTGGAGCTTTCTATACATATTTGATTTAATTATGTGAATAACTTTTGTTTCAATTCTAGTTAAATTATTTCCTTCATTTGGAATGACAATTATTGTATACCCCTGAACACTTTACTGTAATGCACCTCTTGCATGTCGTCTTGTTAAAACACCGGATCATTGAATGAATGAAATTTAAAGGATCACGGTTAATTTCTTCTAGTTGCTTGAAGCCCCTTTTGAAACTAAATCTCTTTGGTCAAATCGTATCATATTGCGAGAGCATCCGGGGTTTTCGTCCCCTGGCCCCACCGGGCTCCATCCCTGGATCCCTTCAGGGAACCTTACTCGCGCCCAGTGAAGCATTTGCAGGATCCCCCCTTGAATATCCAACATTTTTACCTGCATTCTTAAAATTTTGAAAAAAGATATCTGTAAACGAATATTAAGATCGATAAACATGATCTCTTTCAACACCCGTAGGGATAAAGATGATCCCCCGACATATTTTCTTCACGAAGTTGAAGTTGGACAAAACTACGAGATAGTAGTTACACAGGGGTGTGGTCTCTACAGATACAGAATGGGTGACGTGGTTCGAGTTACAGGATTTTATATAAGTTGTCCAAAAATGATTTTCCTTTACAGGTGAGTCTTTGCCCTTCTCTTTCTCTAATTTGTTTGCTATTTATGTCATGTAATCACATTGCTCAGACTGGCAATGGTCGCGCAAATCTCCCAACTGTCCAATACGCCTCTCCAGAGCCACAGTTATATTACATTTTATTTCAGAAATTATGTTATATAGGTATAAGCCAAAATTTTAGCTGGGAAAAGTTTTACTTTAGGTCAATGGCATAACTATAATAGTTCACCAGTTCTCAAATGTCGAACTGCTATACATTTACTAAGTGTACAGAGACGAATGAAACACTAAAACCGCAACTTGAAACCCTCGTCTTTCCCGAGGAATGGTCTTTCTGAATCTGTAAGAAGATGAGAAACACGGTCCAGCCGGGATGATAACTTCATCATATTAAATGTGCTGCATCGGAAGTTACCGTAAAATAACTAATAATCACTATCATTCGGAGAGGGTAACATTTTACAAGTTTGTGAACATCGAATCTGATATTTTTGAAAGGAAACTGAGAAATTTGTGTTGCTTAATTTGATAAACAAAGTGCGACCATTTGCGTATAGATGCTTCTACAATTCAAAAATTCAAAAAACAATTTTTCTTCACCCTCATTTATATTTCTACGCAACACACGTTGTCCGACATGGTAGAATACTCAGTTTGGGCTGAACACTTAATACGCACTGAGATGTTTTCATTCGCCAGATAAAATGGACAAACGAGAGAATGTACATGAGGGTAGAGTGCCCAGAATTTTGCCCGTAAAAAGTAACGGTACATTTATTTGGCAATTGGGAACTTGGTCCTTTTTTGGAACGAACGCTCAAAGTGAAGACTGCTTCGATTTTTCTTGCGGGACCGGGAAATACCATTTCCGGCTATGAGAAGAGTCGCATTAAAAAAAATTCTGTAAGATTCGCGCCAACTAATGGTCTTCCTCTTAGACAGTGGACCCTCCTTATCAAACAAAATCCTTTTTTAAGTTATTTTCTGAACTCCCCACTTTTGTGTTTCGTTCTCAGAAGAGCAATGCTGTTAAACATTGATGGAGAAAAGGTCAGCCAACCAATCGTTGCTGATTCCTTGGGAGAAGCTTTAACTATGTGGCCTGGACTGAGATTAGAACGGTACTGCGTTGTAGAGAGTCCGCTGATGTCTCATGTCGTTAAAATGAAAGGTAAGTAATGTTAAAGAACGCCCCAAATCATTAATTCTTTACAAGACCGACGCTAGATAGGATATAGCTATTTAAATTGATAATTGCATGCATAGCAAGGGCCTTTTTTGCCAAATTTTTTGGGGTAGATATTGACTGTAGACTGGAAGGAACATATCAAAGAGTATAAAGTAGCTAAAAAAACTCGCGATTATGTACAATTAAAGAGACACATTGACTGCCAGGTCATTGAAGACAGTTTACAAGAGTTTTCTTCCCTTGTATCGACTATTGTTCAGAAGTGTGGGGGAATACATATAAAACTAAAATTCACCCTTTCCTTATGAAACAGAAGAAAGCTTTCCTACTGGTTCATGAAGCTGAATTTAATGAGCCAACAAACTCCTTCTTTATTGACATAAAATATTAAAGTTTAAAGATTATATTAACTTTAAGGCAGCGGCTTTATTATAAAAAAGCCTCAAATGGCAAAATACCTACGAATATTCAAAAGTTATCAAGAAATTACAAATTCGCATTCTCCAAAAGGATGATTTTTTATCAAATTTCCTTTCGTAGAACCATGGAAGCCATAAAAGGCTATAAAAGTCTCTTTAATTGGGTCAAAATAGTAAAAAATTTAAGTACTGATCTTAAAGGAACTCTAAGAATGAATACATATTTTCAAATGGAATTTCAGAAACCAAGTGATAAATTTGTAAAATATGTATAGACAATTACTTTGGTATCTTCTGTCTTTGTAGCATATGTATAAGCTTACAAACAAATACTTTCCTGGATAACACTTTGTTTAACAAAGTACAATTGAACTGAGTTGCTCTGAAAATTTACTGTGAAATTAGTTATCATTTTAGGGAAGAGTTTTATATCCGTTTTTCAAACTTCTCTCTCCTTCTCCATTTCTAATTTTTGTTAGTATCAATGTTTTCATTTTCCCCTCTTCTTTCTTATTTAATTTCTAATAATTGTTATTCATTTTGTTGTTATAAATGAAAATAAATCGATCGAAAGGACAGCTAACAATATTAATAGTTGGCCATATTTTTAAGTTTATCTATGCCCATATCTATTTTGCAAGAGCATTTATTCAACTCACATCCCGTGCAATGTACACTCTCATACTTTAAGGCCAAAAGCAGTCTCCCATGCCTTTTTCAAAAGAGCAGCTAAATCTCAAAAATACCCTTCTATTACTCTACTAAGTATCTTCAGGATTTTTGAAGACATAGATATTGCATACTCAGAATAATTCAAGCAGTGATTCCTCATAAATTTCACAATTGAGTGAGAAAAATATTGTCATACGATTTCGAAGACCCATTCATGAAATACGGTAGTATACTATATTAATCCAAATGGGGGTGATAGCATTTACCCTTTAAATCAGAAAATAATCGATTCCACGAAAAGGCCTACCTATACTTCCCTTGTCTCGGGCAACTGTCTAATACACTCCGTATATATTTATTACCCCCTTCTGTAAAAGTGATTTTGAACTTTTCTGTTCTTGTTTATACAGAAAAAGACGTTTCGCATGAATACTACATATTTTTTCTGCAGTTAAAGGCAAAAGATGAAAAAGACTTATCCAAGGTTGACATAAAACTGTTGTCACAGGTAAACGCAGACTTAAAGGCAGTCATTCGTCATCCCAAACTACAATTTACCCCCAGTCAGCAGAAATTCTAAATTGGCACAAACCTCAGTTGATTGACATCAAATTAAAAAATGCAGACAACTTTATATTGCACAACAACCATGTACTAAGGGTGTTCTCGTTGCACATTTGGACTTTGTATGCCCGCCAAGGTGAGTCCTGAAACAATACACTGGATGAGGATGAATTTAAGACCACTGTGGGAGGAGGTACAAGTTATTAGGTTGGGAGAATTGGAACTGTGGGGGTCTTTCATTAAATTTGACAATGTTGCCGCGAAGACTCTTGTCACTTACATAGGGAGAGTAGATTAACCCTATATTTAAGCAAAAGTTTTTACCACTGACCATTTCCATGCACGTAAAAGTTCAAAATGAGAATTTTTGGGTTACTCAATTCTTGTGCTGTACCTGCATTTTTGAGAGTCCATTCGACTCTCTGGCAAAGAGTCGATCGGCGAAACCAAAACTTTTCCTCTCGAAGAGGTTGTGCTTCCTGAAGAAGTCACTTCCTTAAATGGGCAACGACCAGCCTCTATATGCTTCAGACCGTTTACAACGTTGGTCTGTCATTGTTGCCACCTATGACAGACCAATGGACATATGCTACACACACCATGGAAGTACCTCGGAGCCTCAGTGTCTGATTAAAATAATATTCCAGGCAGTTTGTACGTGATATGTTAAAGAGGAACATATTCTAAACATTCTAGTGAACGTTTAATTCACTTTCCATGCAGCCAAGTTCGGTTCTCGAGATATTACCAATTAAAGTTGACACATTTCTAAAAAAGAGGGAAATTGAAGCAAGAACGTGTGATATCATGGATTTACATTGTTGGTCAACGCTTCCTTTCTTTATTTTTGATCCTATTAATATATAAGAGTACATTGCTCATGAATGCAATTGTGGTATCAACATATGACTTAAGTTGCATAAAATTAGTGCGAAATTATAAACAAAACATTGGCCAACAATCTGAATCCATGACATCACGCCTGCTTGCTTCAAGTTTATTCTTTGCGGAAAATTTGCCAGATTCAATTGCTATAATATCTCGAACATGAGAAATGAATAAAAATTTCACCATGCTTAGAATATGTTCTTCTTTAACATGTTAAAAGTAAGTGTGGCTCTGTACAATTTAAAATTTAAAATTCCAATCTCACAACAACTTCTTGTTCTAAAATATTTCGAGTGCGTAAAGCCACGGACGTACGTACGTATAGTTTTTACACCAAAGACCCCAATGTCATTTAAAGGTCCAATTCTCTCACCCCAAACAGTACCAATTTTCCTAACCTTCGTACTTAAGCCCCTCCCACAATTGTCTGAAATTCATCCTCATTTAGACACAATCTCAGTTTATTGTTTCAGGTAGAGTATAGAGTTTAATGTGTAAAATCAAAATTCTCTCAGTAAAATTCATCGTCTGTAATGTAAGCTTTTGTACTCTGCATTGTTCGAATTAACTGTCAATCAAAGAGCTGAGCCAATTGAGAATTTCGGTAAACTCCCACCAAAATTGTAGTTTGGAGTGAGAGGGTTGGTCCTTTAATTTGTTTGATTATTTCACTTGTCCCTAGTTAGGTCAGGGTCTACTGTTAAGATGCCATTGCATAAAAATTCATTTGGGTATACGCCATGTAATTCAAATAAACTTAATTTCAATTATAAGCCTGTATGATTGGTCAATTGTGGTTTTGTGCAGATTAGAGGAATGAGTGTAGGAGTAGGAAATATCAATGTCAGGTCATCTGTTATAGACGAATCCGATCAACATTTGTGTTTAGTGACTGCAGGTAGCCATTAGTGGAGTCCATCAGGCTTTAATCGTCTTCATTTATTGTCTACACTCTAAAAAAATATTTAAACGATTTTGCACACAACAATTTGTGTAAAATTTTGCACAAATTCAGATGAAGTACTCATTTATTCCGAGTAGAAATACTCATTTTCGTGAGAATCCTAATTTTTAAACAATATCGTTTAAATGTTTTTCAGAGTGTCCATGAACTTCAAACCCTCATATTCATCCAAATTGAGGGAATTAATACACAATTTAGTGTGCATGCATCCATGATACAGGCAAGTCAGGAAATTGAAAGATCATAAAGGTGATAGATCCCAGTTATGGCGGACTGAAATTACACCATCGCTTGCTGTTCGGATTCGTCCACAGGAGTTTAATAACTTAAAATAGTGCACTTACCATTTCGAAAATTATCTACGGCACAAACTAAATTTGATTAGAAGGTATGGGTAGGCTTGCATTTCTGCAAATTGAGTAGCCATTAAAAGAAATCTACAGTTATCTATCACAACTTGGTGAACCTGTACGTTCGCTTTTAAAATTGAAACTATTGAGACTGTTTACTTCATATACGCACGGACTTTCTTGTCCCAAAATAATTTTGAATTTGTCTTCTGTATAAGAATTGTTCAACTTTTTCTGAGTGCTTTTTGACCTATTACTTTATTTCCTGGTTTGTTTCAGAATATGGACGAAGGAATTTGTAGTCGTCATATCGTTTTCAAACAAGACAGGGAAATGGAGAGACTTTCATCGCCTGAGGTACTTTTGGTCAACGAAAAAGCCTTTGAAAATCTCAGAAAGTATATTTTGAAATCAGGAAAGGTGTCTGCTGTACAGATGAAGTTGCCCCTAAAACTGAGAACCCCTGAGATGGTTGAGGTTATGTTGGCAAATCTTCTTGAATGAATACGATAAAGATTGCATTAAACCTTTTATAGCCTGTTCAATTACATGTTGCAACTTATAATATTTGTCGCCCTCCCATCCGTAAATTCACTCGAAGTTCATAAACTTCGTAGGATGTTAGTCTGGTATATAGACTTGTATTGTCATGTTTCTTCTGTTTGGTACACATCTTGTACGTACTTGTACCCCCGATTTCATGAATATCTACTCCAGGATTCCAGAAATCTGGACCGTATAAGCCCTCGTGAATAGCGTCTCCCCTCCGAGGTCACCCCCCGTTCGCCGTTTTCCCACAACGATCCCGGATTTGCTGTCATCCACGTGTCGGGTCCTTGAGAATCACGAAGTCATGTGTAGGTCTCAAAAAGCTTTTCGGTTTTAAAAATTGTGTTATGTAATATGATGACTGTTGTGAATGCAGTATCCGATCAGACTGTAGAACATTGTGCAACCCTGAAATATCACTAAACCGACTAAACTCTTCACTTGCGATTTGCATAGGCTAAACAGATTGTTTAAGCAGGGAGCTGCCTGGCAGCTCCCTGTTTAAAGTGGGAACACCAGGGACGTAATGTGAGGCGCGCGAAGCGCTCTGAAATATTTACCTTCTTTCAAATATTTGTGAATACGGAGCTTGTCTTGCAGAAAAGTTTGGATTCTGGGTTTGCTGTCAGGAAATTTTAAAAGTCGGGACACTACTGAAGAATTTACATTTCCTATATTGGCAAATCTGAGATTGAGCGGCCACCAAAGATCGCTGTTACTACATAATGTTTTCCAAGGCCTACGAAACGAGGCTCTGCGACGATTTTTTTTTTTTTTTTTTAAAGTCAAGAGCTTATATGGGAGAAAATTTGGAGTTTTATGAAAGAAAATTTATGAAAATAGCACTATAGTTACCGGTGTCATTTGATGATCTTGTGTCACATATAGCAAATATCCGACTTTGTAACTTCCAGAGCCCTGGAAAGTTACGGAACTGGAGGTACGAGCGAGAGCGCAAAAGGCGTGGAAAGTTTTGTTTTTTTTAACAAATAATGACGAATATGGGGCTTTTATTGGAGAGAATTCGGAATTTGGTGAGTTGTCTGGTTTCACAAATTAAAATTTCCGATTTCTTCATATTTCAGAGCCGTCTGTCCATGTAGCTACGCCTCTGGGTGTCTAAGAGAAGGGGGTCCAGATGCAAAATGGTGCTAAATATTTCAATATTTTGAGTTACTAGGAAACGCCAAAGTTTTCAAAACATGGTCTTGAAAGTGTGGGTAATTACTTCCACGTACTACGTTCAATGTGAATTGTGATCGTTTGCGAAGGATTTGTGCAAAAGTTGCAACAGTAAGGAACCATTTGCAATGAAAAGAAAGAAGGTGAAATAAATTCATGAATTGATCAAAAGCACACTTCAATGTATTGCGGGAAAATCACAGATGGAAGGGAGGGGGACCCACTGGCGCTACTGAGACACCGTTGCACAGGCCTACCGGTGTAAGATCGTTGATACAAAAACATTAAAATATGTCCTTTCGAACGATACCTTATCATACTCTTTCTGCAGACAGAGGATGGAGGTGTACCTCTAGTTCCAGATTGAAGTCTCTTATCTAGCAAACGTCAATGTGGTTTTACTTCTCTATTTTATTTAATTTTCATTCGTACATGCGTTGGGTGTCTTTCTCCAAAAGCATCTCTTCCAAATTTTATTTCTTATCTAATCGCCTTAAAGGGCCAAACCTCTCACCCCAAACTACAATTTTGGTGCCCGGGTACCGAAATTCTCAATAGGCTCAGCTCTTTGATTGGCAGCTAATTCAAACAATGCAGAGTGCCAAAACTTATATTGCACACCATGAACGGTACTGAGAGTGTATTGATTACATAAATTGAGTTTGTCTTTTCTCACCCTGAAGCAATAAACTGAGATTGTGTCTGGATGAGGATGAATTTCAGACAATTGTGGTAGGGGCTTAAGTAAGAGGGTTAGGAGAATTGGTACTGTTTGGGGTGAGAGAACTGGGCCTTTAGGATGATATTTTTGGAAGGTTTCCCACAAGACATTAAACTGATATGAACTCAACTAATTCGAGGTCTTTTATTGATAGGTTACTGTAAATCTAATTTTTCTTTGTAAACTCAGGCATTAATTTTGTTCGCCGTTTAATGGGTTATGGGCGATATCTGGCTGGGTGTAGGCATAAAATTGAAAGTATGTACCGACTTGGGGTAAAGGACAAAATCCAAATACCTCCCCCCCACCAACCCCACCGTAGCTCCGCCACTACAAGTCAGATATTGCCAAGCCAAGTCGTTGGCCATTTCTCAGCAAGTCGAATGAGTCATAGGTAAAAAAATCGTGACCCGAGTCGACTCGAGTTACAAGTCATTGAATCGAATCCACAACGCTGTAAAATGATTACCGAATACGCCATTCTGCAGTGCTACTTTATTTGATAAGAAATGTGAAGACTCGTTGTCACACGTGTGACAGGAAGTAGTCATTTTTCTAAAAGTCCCCACGACTCTCTGGCGAAGAGCCAAGGGGCGAAAACCAAACGATTACTCCCGGAGGAGTTCTGCTCCCTTCAGGAGCTTAACGTCCCAAATGGACAAGTACGCCCTCCAAAGGGCAAACACTGAGTGGCCCTGCTCTAGACTGGCTGAATAGAACAGAATCCACAACCTGGATGCAGTTTAACGTCATGCCCAGGACAGGAAGTAGTCATATTTCTTGCCGAACATTCGAAGAGTAGAAGGGGTAACTAGTATAAGAGGAATTTTATTTAACATTATTGGCTTTATCCCAAAAGAAATCAGATGGGAAAACGCATGGGATTTTAAAAATTCATTTTGATTTTTGAACTTATTATTATTAACAGAACGTCATTTAACAAGGTTCACTCCTTTGAATATAGTTTAGGCCTACATGAGAACAGGTGTATGCACGAGTACCACAACTTAAAGGGCAAGAGCAGTCGTTCCAACTTGAAGTAGTGTAGTTGACTGTCCTGTTTTATGATTGGCTGTTGGGAGTCATGTGACAATATTTTTTCTCCTGAAATGTAAAATTTACAAGGAATTACTGGTTGTTTTACCTTGAATATACACTATTGAAGTCCTAAAATATGACGAAAGATAATTTAGAAGATATAAGAAGAAATTTGTGAGACTTAGCTGTTGCTTCAAAATAAGTTTGCGAGACTGCTCTTGACCTTTAAGGTAAATATATGATATATGGAGTTAGTCAGATGGAGTTTTACCACCCAGTTTCTAACCAATTGGTCGAAGTCGAGCCGACCACGGTCCTAACTTTTCCAGTTGTGACTCACTGGCTTGTTTCCCCTACTCCATTGCTTATGCTGAGCCCAACCAAAATGTCAGTATAGGTTCCATTTTCGAAATCTCCGGTATCAGAAGGATAATTGAAATGTTTGTGCTGTTTCATACCAAAATAATTTTAGTATTATGTCCTGACGTATATTTCAACTGTTCAAAGTTAAAACTTAACGTTTAGAGTAAACATATCGTATAATTTACTGAGATGTTAGGCTCATGCAGAGAGAGGTGTTACCACTTTTGGCAGCCTGGTCCCAATACCACCTTACTAGCTACACTTATCGAAATGAAAAGAGCTAAATCCAAACAATGTAAACAATCCTTTGGTTATCATGCAAATTAAACACTCAAAACATGCAAAATACACCATCACCCATTATACAATCAGATGAGGGAATTTGTTATGATATGAATAGAAAGATATTACTGTCAAAAATATGCATGTGGTGATTCTTTACAAAATATTTTTCAGCATGACTGTTACCATCTCGGACGTCCTCAGCTTGATTGGAAGTTTAAACTGAACAGCTGATACCTCACCAAAACTTAAAATGTAATTTCTGAGATCGTGAAACGCGTTGTTATTGACCAAACGTACATCAATTGATGCAAATCTATTCATTCCTTCGTACTCTTGCAGGAAGACATAGCGACGACAAATTTCTGCTTCTGTTCTCTATTACACAAAGAAAAAAGGATGTATTCAAGAAATTAACCAATTTTTCGTATGTACTCAAAATCAAGTATAATTGTTTGATGGATGTGGAGGTAATTTAACAAATTGTGTGGCAGTTTATATTATAATTGCTTGAGCTGTACTATTTAAACCATTTTGCCTAGATTGTGAATCACTAATCATCAAGCGGGTAGCCAATGATATATAGCCATTTAAGACTATAATATAATAAAATGTAAAGAAGTTATTTGTCATGCAAATGTTTGTAAACAATACGATAAATCAAAACAAAAAGGATGGAAAAAATGCGAATTCAGTTTGGGTCTAAGATAAAATCTCCACTCATAGCAATAATTTATCCGATTCATGCACCTTCTTCCCATGTAGTCTTTAAATCCCAACGCAACATCCACCTACGTTACACATCCTCTATTTAATAGAGGTTTTATACGCCCTATAGGTTTCCTTGTGTAATTGATAATTAATATATAACCTCTTGAAGTGCTTTGAAAATAATACACTTGTAAACTACCCAATTTATTATATTCATATTTCTCAAATCGGAAAAAAAATTATCAAGAATTATTCTTTTTATTATGGATATGTTTCAGGAAGTCATTAGCTGGCTTCTGAGAGACCAAAGCTTTCGATCATTGACATCCTCAAATTTGGCAAAATCAAAACTAAAAAAATCTGTTCAATAATGAGTATTTGTGGCTGTCCTATCTCCCTATATTGCATGACCTTCAGTGGAATTTGCCCCTGGACCCACCGAGCTTGCCCCTGGATTCCGCCAGGGGTCATAACGAGTGCCCCTGGAACCCACGTTTCGAATTCCCGCTTTGCGCTTGTGACCCTCTTTCGGATCATTCCGGGGAATCACAGGTTGCGCCCCAACTCCGAAATCCTACACACGTCACTGGTTTTAACAATGTATTTTTTACCTTTGATAACACTTTCACGTCAATCTGTTTTAAGTCTGTTCCTTCGTCTGTCATTAACTGTAGAAAGATGAAGTAGTAAGGAGAAACAGTGTCCTTGTCTGGTGAAATAAATAAGACGAAAATTTGGTTAGTACTTTAAAGACCAGATCTTCTTACCCCTTCTCCTTACCTACTCACTTAAGCCCTCTCCACAACTGTACAAAACTCATCCTCATCCACACATAATCTCAGTTCATTACTTCAAGGCGGTGATACAAGACCAAATGTTAGAGTGTGGAACCTGATCACTCTCAGTACAGTCAGACAGTAAGCCTACATGCTGTCTAAATATAAGCTACAGTGATCTGCTTCGTTTAAATTTGGTGTCAATAAAAGACTTAAGCCAATTGAAAATTTCTGTAGACTACTACAAAAATTATAGCTTGGGGTGAGAGTTTGCTGCTTTAAAATTAGGTCACCGTACACAATCAAAGTCACCGTGTGCAATAGAAATCGGGACCAAAATGGAAACAGTTTTACCGCTTTCAGCGACATCGGATTGCAAAAGATACGGTGTCTATTATGTTGCAGTAAGGTCGTGTTCATGAACTGCAGGACAAAACTACATTCGAAGTTAAAGTGGGAGTGTAATTTTAGCGTGTTTCCAATACGACCATTGCTCTCACGACCAATCGCTAAATCAATCGATGAATTTTGATGCAATGCGCAACTAAATCAGGTTGGGGACCACTGAATAAGAACTTGGGGGAAAAAGAAGGATTTTCCATTAAGACAATACTGAGAATACCATTTCCAGGGGTCATTTGCGGATTCCGGGAAGACATTTTTTGAAGATGTCAGTAGAGGGCTTTTGTCTTACCTAAATATTTTACAGTAGGAACTGCCCCAGCTCCACGTGTCAGCCCTAGTCCAAAATGTCGGATGCCCCATTGACGCCCTACCCTTTCTTCAACCGAATCTTTGTTAAGATTTCAATAAATTTATGAGGCAAATTTAGAAACTAGATAAATAGAGAAATGTGTGTTATGCTAGTAACTTCGATTCCGCGTCTTCTTTCATAGTTAACATTTATATTCTGGCTTTCACGTGGAGTGAAAAACAACCGCTTCACCTTGGGTGTTCAAGCATAGGTGTTTAAGTATAAACTGAAAATGTTGACATTTTTATAAACAGTAACAAAAATTCAGCGTAGATCAAGACGAACGCCGTTTTGTTCTTTTATATAACATGTTTTCTTCCTCTTGTCCTAGACTACTGGATCTTTTCCTTCCAGATATTCAAGGTAGAGCCTCCACTTGTCTGTCAGAAATTGTAGACATTGATTAATTTGTCCTCAGAAAGGACTTTTCGGGACACGTAAGGGTTGACCTATTAGACGGGTGGGTACCTTGGAGGTATCGTCAGTCGTTCTTTAGCGATGGGTTTTTCGTATTTTACCTAAAATAAGAATATTGACCTTAATCATTGTAAATTTACCATAATTGAGAAGAAAATGATTTTAAGAATGTACAAACATTACTCTCAACATCACTATCATCTAAAGCATTTCTTTGACCAGGTTTCAAAAAAGCTAACCCCAATTCTTTCCCGTAAAGAAATTCTGTGACAAAACTTATTCGCCGACGCCCCTCTGCTACTCACATTTATTCTTCATATCTCCAGGCATGAGAGTACTATCTGCAACGCAGAATCGTTCTAATGAAACTCCGGGCCACATCTGTAGAGCATTTTTCAAAGAGGAATCAACTATCGGTTGGCTAACTTTCTCCCCATAAATATTCAAAAACATCGCGTTCCTGCAAAATTGACAAAATGGAAAAATTAATACATTTCCATTTTAATATTTGAACTTTAAAGCGCAAGAGCAGTCACCATCAGCTTTTTTTAAAACAATATTTAAATTTTACAAAACTCCTGTTATTTTTCGTCAAATATCTTTCATAATATTAAAGACCTCAGTATTGCATATTCAAGGAACTAAGCAGTAACTCCTAGCTAATTTGTACATTTGATGAGGAAAAATTTGGTCACATGACCCAACAACGAAACAGGCATATCTACAACACTGCTTCAAGTTGGGTGACTATATATCACCTTTAACCATGGGTAACTATCGGTTTTTGATATCACTATATGCACTAAAGAGGAAGGCTTGGGCATAATTTATGGCAAACACGGTTGCTATATTAATAGAGACAACTTTTCCCTGTTCGTATTGTGATACCTGTTAGTGCGTTTGTTAGCTAGGACCAACAGGTGTATTATTCTAGGGACTTCTCCTGTGTGAAGTCACGAATACTTCAGCGTAATGGGTGCACAACGACTTTGTGCAAAACAAAAATGGCCTCTATGTTAACTTGTCGTGGCTAGATTATTCTACATTATTATATCGGCCATATGCTTAAAATTATGAAGGGATACAGGCTTTTGGTATATTTTACTACCCTAAGCAACCAATATTGAGAAGCCTATACGGGCTTATGAATTACAACGGTAGCTAACTGACTCAATAATTCGAATTAAATTTGGCCTTTTTAAAAAGGCCAGCTTAGATGAGGAAACCTTGATTGCTCTAAGGAGAAACGACTTCTTCTTTGACCCAACACAAAGCCTAATATTGAAACCCGGGCCTTCCGGTTGCTAAGCTTAATCGCTTCAAGTCATACCGCCTTTATTCAAGGCCTGTGTCGAGATGCAAGAAGATCCAGAAACTGTTGCTCAATTGCCCGTCTTGGTCAAGACCCTACATCATTAGCTATTCTTCTTTGACTTTAGCCCTCTGATATCTTCAAAAATTCTCAAGTAAATCTCCCCGAAAAAATTGTGTGCATTTGTTGTCGTCTGCTTGTGTAAGTTTTTAAATTGACAGACATTATGACGTCACCCAAATGACGTGATCGTCAAGACAATCATCCAAGCATCTAATAATTTTCCAGTAGTACTTATATGGCTGTTAGGTCTGTTTTAGTTGATGCAACGCACATCTAGCACTTACAGACGACAGAAACGAAGCAGCAGTCAAGTTTAAAAGACGCCCTCGACTTTGCTTAGAACGAAGGAAAGGGCTTTCTAACGATTTGACCAAGAGTGGTCAGTTTGTGGTGTCTGTGCTGGGGGGAGGGGGGGGGGGCTGGAAGTACTTCTCCACACCTTGACCAGGTCGAGCCAAAAATCGCTCCTACTACATGTGATGAATCGGTCCATTTTGAAAATTGTGACGGACCAAAAATCCCTCACTCCCCAATCTTACACTCAAACAATTGTTCGACTTTAAAAACCTTTAAAGTGAAACACAACTAACGATACATAACATCACAAAATGGATAGACCTGCCTGTAAAGGAAAGTAACTTTCGGACAACTGCGATAAAATCCTGTCACCCGAACCACGTCACCCATTCTGTATCTGTAGAGACCACAACTCTGTGTAACTACTATCTCGTAGTTTTGTCCAACTTCAACTTCGTGAAGGAAATATGTCGGGGGATCCTTTTCATCCCTTTGGTTAAAAAAAAAGCCATTTACAAAATCACTTACATGTTTCGAGATATTCATTTCTTTTTCTTTGTATGAGAAGACTGGAGAAAACGTGTTTTAGTAATATGCATATTCTGATAAGTACTTTTAACACACCATACCTTCCAAGAAATTAGAAAACAACACGCAGACACAGTAAATTTTCTATTTGTTCGACTTGCAAATAATCTTAACGGTTATCACTAGTAATTGGCTTACATCGTCACTTCATAATAAGCTACATTACCGTTTTGCGACCTCAATGTTCTAACGGGTATCAAGAAATTCAAGAAAAACGTACGTGAACAAGTAAATTAGAAAAATCGAAAAAAAATTATCTTCAAAAGAATTAATTCCTAGTTGTTTATTTACACATTCGAGTACAAACCAGAGAACACTCAGGGGAAAGACGAAGGACTTCGCAACTCATATCACCAGGAAGTGTGCACACGTTTTCAAGGCATGTGTATGTCTGTGCATGCGTGTGAAGTGATGTGTAGAGGCGGATTTAGAGGGGCTTGGGGAGCCCGTGCCCCCTTCCAATCCCTTCCAAAAGTTTCTTTACTCCAGAAATAAAAAATAAGGCCTTAGTTTAACTAGTTTAACTAAAAATGGTCCATGTGGTGTGCCATATTTGCTCAAGACATCACATCACCCCTTATATAACTCGATTTTTCACTTCCTCACACCAAATAAAACATGCAGTTTGTTTGGCAAATTTCTGATCATTTTGGTCTGGTTCATCCTTTTTGTTGATTTAAAGATTTCATTGCAAAAAGAAGAAGAATTCAAAATAACGACTGCTTAAAATCTGCTTACACATCTTGAGGGATACCATTTTGACTGTCATAGGGGTTGCGATTTCCAAAATTTCTAAAAGCCCTGGGCCAATTGATAGTGGTGCTATGCTCAAACAGTCTTTCAGGCAAAGGGGTACAAGGCGGGGAGGCAGAGGCAAACTACGCCCCGAATTTCCGCAAAACCTAAAACTCGAACAAGAATTTGGAAAAAATCTGAAAGTCACCTCAGTCTCAAAAATGGTTCCAAAAAGATTCCCAAAATTCCCTACGCATTCGTGCAGCGCAAAAAGCTCTTATTCGTGAGTTTTACTCCACATAATTTCCCAACAAATCGTCCGAAGTGATCGAAAATCCAAATTCTTTCAAGCATTTACCCGAAAATAGAAAAGTATCATATTCATAGTAACACATTAACGAAAAATCAAAGAGATAAAAATTTGCGACGCATTTAGGACGCCTGTGTCTTAAGATAGCGGTGATCATTTAGCCTGTGTTTACATGTTGTGTAACACAATGCCTGAACTGGCCGATTCTTTTAATACTTTCAGATTTTGTTCGAAAAGCAGAACACGCTAAGTTCAAAAAAAAAGGGAAAATAAAAGTGGTAATTTAGGATTTGCGATACATTCAGGTAGCTTGTGAAAATAAAGTTCACCTCATCCTCACTTCACATACTGTAGTCCTGCAAAATGAAATGCCCGAAATGGTAAAATATTCTTGGGAAGGCTGGAAAAATGCTGGGACGTTTTCAATTGCCAAATTAATTCAACGGACAGACGGGAGGGTGTTCAGGTGAAAGGCTCAATAGTTTGCCATCTATCCTGTCCCTAGAGCCAAATTGGGACAATGGTTATGAAAATCGGGTAATTTGTTTTACAATACTGTAATGATGAGGTGTGAGAATGTTTTCTCATCAATATGCTTGAAAATTCATTTAAACCCACCTTTTAACTTCACTTTTTTCAAATTGTGTTACTACTAGAAATAAAATCACTTATAGTCAGAAGTTCGTGGAATAACACAGTTTCATCAATTCAATATATATTGAATTGAGCCAAAAGTCGGAATATAGCAAAATACATTAACATGTTTTCAATTCCGTTTTACAGTTCTGCTTAGGTCCTCCTTCCTTAGCCTGGGAAAATGCCTTTTCCGGCTGTCTGAGGAGTCCGATTTTAATAAAATTTCCGTACGCTCTGCGTCAAATAATGAGTTCCGCTTAAAAAGTCTTTCGGGCAGAATTACATTTTTTTCGGGCAAAACTCTTCTGCCTCCAAACTGAAAGTTTCCCTTACTACTATGTTTACTGATCTGGAACGATCCTTTCTTAGCAGGGCATGTTTTTATTTGCTTGAAGATGGTTGCGCGGTGCTCATTGCAGAGACATCCAATCTGGTTTGACACTCGAGTTGCAAGTGTTGTTTAGTAATGTAACCAAAACCTATTGTACTTACATTGCTTCTTCTGGAATAAACTCAAATACTGCTACATCGTGGAAAGGAAGAAACTGTGTGTCGTCATCGAATGGCCATAAGTTGACTCCTTGAGCTCCTTCAGAGCTAGCGTAACCGTACGAGTAGATTGGAACCCCTGCCATTGGTTGAAAATATTGGAAACATTTTACGCTGTAGAAAAGGTTACGCGTTACTGTTGTTTCTGTACGTAATCAGGGAAGGGTTATTATAACATTTTTGGTGACGTGAAATATACAGATAAAGCAAACAATTACAATTGCATAACAGCATAGGCGGCGAAAGCGCAGGGGGAAGGGGTCCTGCCCCCAATATTTTTTATGAGATTATGGGGGATGTGCCGACCCCCATAACTAAATGAGAGTTTACCTTTGCCCTACAAACAGTTTAAACAAAACTTTTTGTAAGCTATGTCCCCAGTCCCCTTATTGGCCCAATGACACACATTTGCCCTAGTAATGATGTCCCTTTTAGGATTATTAGTAATACCTATGCAAAGGTATATTTTTCTTCCATTAAGTCTCCTAAAAAGGGGTTGCGATTTTTGAAAATTTTCTGTACGCTCCGCGCCAACTGAAGATAGTCTTTCGAGCAAGACTTCATTTTCCTACAGGAGGCAGGGGGCGATTGCACAGATTCTTCGATCTCCCAAATGTTCAAATTCCCTTACAGGACCCTGGATCTAAACTATTTTATGCAATACAAGCTCCATACTTACAAAGTATGAAAGGATCCAAATTTCGGCGGGCTCCGCGCGCCGCAAATTACGTTCCTAACACAGTAAGAAGTTTTCACACTTAAGAGAAAATCAGATTTTTTTATTTAAGAAAATTGATCTTACTCGTAGAAAAACAAAAAATTAAGCATGAAAATGGTCAATGGGGTAGGGTGAGGTGCATGGTCTAAAATTGTTCCGCCCCATTCACTCTCATATTGCTTCCTGTGCCTCTGATGATTTTCGACCATTTTGGAGCTCCTCAAATCACTGAAATCGCTTAGCTTCCGGGTGCTTCCCCTGGACCCTTACCGGGGCTTTTCCCCTGGACCTCACCAAGGGCCCTTAAGCGGACCCCCGGACCCCACGTCGATGGGGTTTTGCGGCATTACGGCGTCACCATTATGTCGGCTGCCGAAAACTTGTGGCCCCCAATATCTCCCTCCGCCTATGTAACATTTGCCAAGAGTGACTCCTGGTTAGACAGAGTTGCGAGCCTGTTGACCCCGGCTGTCCACAATAAATGAAATGTTACGTTACCACATTCCTTTTTATGATAGCGCCTCTCTGACTGGAGCGCGGAGAAGCAGACGTGCACCTTTTCGAGAAGGATGTGCTGCAAAGACATTAACACTTCCAGTTTTCCAATCCACTTACGAAAAAATAATATCCATGGATATACTTGACACATAGTTGGACATCACACAAGGACTTTGCAGTGAGGACAAATGTAGAACAACTTGTTGAAAATTTTTCTAAGCCTGTTACAGACGGATGTCTACCATAATTCATTATTAGAAACCCTCTGTCGACCGTGAAATTCAGTTGACATTCTTAATGAGAATGCATACACCCTTGTCAGTTTTTGACCTATCAGTTAATGTAGCAGTGAAAGACCACTGCGACTGACTGAGGCAACCCCACCTAAATCAGCCCAGACAAGAAATCTCCGTCGCTGCTTCCTGGTCTAGTTCAGTGTAAATGAATGGCTAAAGAACCTTTATCATGAGAGTTAAATGAACTTACCTGCAGCAAAAATTGTCTGTAAGTATGACTTTCTCCCCGAGTTATCAATACATCCAATAAATGCAATGCTTGGCCAAAGTCGTTTCACGATTCCAATTGGACCTTTCTTGATCTCAGTCTCGACTTCATTTGCTCTCGAGACGTCTCCAATCCCCAGGGCTTTATTCAAAGCGAAACGCGCCTGGGGATTTAGGTGAATACCTTCATAGATAGTGCCCGTCTTCAAATCTTCCACCAAGTTTTCCCACTTCGACATAAGAATCCTTATTGCCTCTTCAACTGTCATAATGAAGGAAGCCTCAATGACTCCCAGAGATCTTTCTCTCAGACCAAACAGTAGATGTATGTACAAAGCATCGAAAATGGTACTCAAGAGGAGACCTTCAGGAGGGGTCGTATACGATACAAGGTACTTCATTGTACTAGGTTCAATTGCTGTTGCCGTGGCTATTGGGATTCCACATTTGCTGTCCTTGATATCAATATGAATATGCAGTTTCATAATTCTTTGCATTATTGTCATTTTCGGGAAATTTTGATGTATGACTCCTTTTAGAACAGCCCTAACTTTTGGCAACAACTTTTTATTATTTTGAGGAATAAGTTTGTATTTGCCGGTTGTACCACTGGTCCTACAAAACCGCGTAGGTGGGTCCCTTGTCATCACTCTAGGCTCCCCTTGTGCCACCCTTTCAATGTAGCTCGCATAATGGTCGTACGTGGTCAGTGGGTGGTGTTTCCGTAAATCTTCCAAACAACGAATTGTGTGAATACAAAACTTTCTTCCGTAATCAGTTCCACTGTTCTTGTAGACGATTTCTCTCATAAGTTTTTGTTGGGCTGCATGTACATCTTTGCAATCACGCCTGAACATACTGAGGGCTCGGAGACCATTGTGGCGGGCTTTCAGATTACTGAAGAAGAGATAAGTAGTAGTCGAAAAGGACAGGTGAGGAGAAGCGCAATTCAAGAAGTAGACCATAAAACTGTCAAAACGAAACAGCAGACCACGACATCTGCGAAAAAACAGCATAATCTAAATTTTAACTTAAAAAAAGGGCAAAACAGGTAGTAAAGGTAAACTCTCACAGGCACGAAACCGAGCGCTCACCCTATTCCTTGCGGCGGTGTCCATAGGCCCAGCTTAGGACTCCTTGTGCGGTAAAGAGTTTTACGCTAACTCTGGGTGAAGACAATTAAGTCTCACTATAGGTTTACTTTGTTCCCTACTGAGGGACATCTTCACCCGGGGAGTAGGCTCTGAATGGGGAAGATGTCCTCAGGTTCTCTTTGGTGCCATCACAGGCTAACTTGACTGAAGGGAATTACACTAAAATTTTAATTTCGTAACCTTTTGAAATGAAAAACAACCAACTCAATAAAGATTACTGTAATGAATGGATTAGTGGGTCCACCTAAAATTTACTATTTTAACTTAATTTTTAAGTTTGGAAAACCAGAGCTGTAATGAGTCGCAGCTTGATCTCGAAGCATAAGTCAGGTCGAGTCATTCACGCAACAGTTCGAATCGAATCAGTGTTTTATCAAAGTCGAGTAAAGTAAAAAGTATTTGAGCAGGTCAATTCCAATCAACAGTTATCTCTGATCAAGTCATTTTCGTATCAACAACGACATCAGTGATCCATTGGGAAATTGTTAAAGGTAGTGTGACATGTCAGCAAAATGACCCGACTCCACTTGGCAGTTATAGAATGAAATTTTCTAAGTAAAATCCGTTGGAATTATTTCAATAACTTTTACGGTTTTCCAGATATACCTCTTCAAATCTGAATGTTGCTGAAGTAACTTTTGCAAAAACTTATGCAACTTATGAAAATTTAATTCTCATTTTACTAACGAAGTATATTTTTAATTGTAAGAAATTGAAGACTTTCTCCACGGTCAATGGTTCCTTATATTTGAAAAGAGTATATAATCTTGCAAAAGTATGTTGCCCAAAAGATTTTAAGAGAAGGTATCTGGGAGAAACGGTGGCTTCCCTGGTTTAATTTTTTTATTTGTAATCTAGGGTATTCACTACTATTTGTCGAAGTTAATTTTTGTCATTTATCACTGTATTTCACTGTATATATTTTTATGTCAAGAGAAAATGTAAAGACTGTCCGAATTTTTTTCCAAAAGTCTGCCCGAACTTTTCCTAGGCCTATATTCCTGCCCGAATTTCGATTTTGCTCAAATTTGGGGCAGTCGTCCCCTTGCCCCGTCTCGTACGCCACTGAAAATGTCCTGTGAGGTAATAGTGGTAAGGCTGCGACCTTGAGATTTGCATTGACCCAACATTGGTTTGGTTGTTGCACTGGCCAATGACTGGCAGCAATGGCCTTGCAAAATGCAAATTCCTTCCCACCTATATTTAACTCAAATATTCTACCCACGTACCACACCAAGTATGATTTTGGAAGGAATTAAAAGAAAAAATCCCTCAGGAGATAGACATAGGCCAGATGCTAGGAGCGGACTTTAAACCACACCAAGTTAGGCAATTTCATCCACTCTTAATCTGCTAGAAAATTATCCATCCAGAAACCAACCGATAAAAAGTCAAGATATTCCGAAGATATGAGGCTTGTCACAGTCTACCTGAATTTATTCTGAAATTCAGAGTGCGGCACAATGGCATAATACCCTGCAACTGTGTGGATCTATCGCAAGTGTATCTATGTCATAGTAGGCGGGTAGCGCGGATAAAATATTATCATCGGCCAGAATGAATATAATTTTTTGCCCAGGCCGCCAGTTGGGGAGGGGGCTGGGCGATTCAGTGGGGGCTCCAGTCCTCCTCCCGTAGCTACGCCCCTATCTATAAATTAATTTTTGTTGTTTACTTTGATTGTTAGTCTAAATTTTTCTGCGAGTTGGAAGATAGTTCTTTTCACATACCATCACTTTTTAAGGGGTAGATGTAATTGGTTAGGTATGTTACAGAGACACCCTTTGTTAAAGATATCTTTAAAAAAGAAAAATATGTATCAACATACTTTGTGCTTATAAGGGATTATAAATGCCAACTACATTTCGACTGAAATTGCATTACGAGTAGTATTCTATGGACTAGTAGAGGAGATGTATAGTCAAGTTGGTAACGAAAACGGACATGTCCGTCTTCGTTGCCAACGTAACCAACTCTATGTTCAGGAACTTAAAGCGCTTTAAACTCTTGAGTTCATTGCGGCACAAGTTTTGATCTTTTCTGAAGTGCAAACTAATGATATGTGTAACATTCATAAATAACCAATCATGACCCATGATATTACATTAATAATATACTTAGACATGGTAAGATATGAAACATACTGGACGGACGCCACCTTGAAGGTTATAAGAAAATATGCAGGAAAGCACACAAACCAGTGGCAAATATGGACGTCTGTACACAGATGAAGTTTAACCAAGTTCTCTGGAAATATGTGTCCTGCAGTCCTCCTAACATGATGGTTACCATTCAACGTAACCGTTTGGGACGGACATGCTACCAACGTAGCATCATGTCCTCTGGAATCAGCTTGGATGCAAATCGAGTTCAAGTTGAGTCAATGACTCGGGTCATTTCACCTCTGGGAAACTTGCTATGTTTAAGCAAAAGGAATGCGCTTGTTTTGTGTCTTGAATAAACATTTTCACCAGGGAATTACAACACCTAATCTATATTTTATATCACGTTACTACCTGAGACCGAAATAATGGGTTCCAGACGAATCCGTCTCTCCAAAAACATCACAAATAATTTTCCAAAGACACATTAACTTATCGGCGTCAAAAGGTATCTGGAGAGTGCCATTACTTTCTTAAGAAAAATGAATTTTCTTGATGTTTCCTCTAAAGAAGTAAGTATATGCCAGAAGGATATCTTTATATGCACGGCCACCTGTGACCAACTTTGCAAAATGTAGAAGCACGTGTGTACTTTTGAAACAAAGAAATTGAGAAATATTAATCGCATACATTTTTCTAATATTTTCACGACTAAAGCCAACAGATAATAATCTATGCAATTCAATCTTTCTGAGTGGATTACAAGAAAGATAAGGGTAGGTAAATGGAGTATATAACCTTACGCGATTTGCTGACTGCTTGCCCGTCATTTGTGTGAGGACTAAAAGGTTTTGTGTACTTTCGTCCTGTTTTATATGTGACAAACGTAAAGTTGGACTGTTTGAAGGATTTTATTCGTCAATCTCTTCTAGCTACAGGTTGTGCCTGCATTTTTTATGTTTAAATTATCCAACGTATTTCATAATAACCTAACTAAACGGCACTACCTGTATAAAGAGTGCAGTGGCACAACCAGAATTGCAAAATTTGAGATCGGGCAAATTAATGGCAAAGGATTATTTACGATGGGGGGGGGGGGATTTTTTGGAGCAGCGTGGAACCGAGCCTAGAGCGCCAGTTCCTGAGGGTGGGCGTTCAGGTAGGGGATGAAGTTCTCGAAAGCTTGGCGGTTTTAGCATAACTCTGGATGAAAAATTAAGTATCTTGATGTGTTTATTATTTGTTTCATTTATTTTTCGGTTAACCCAACTCCTCACTGACCTAAGCTCGGGGGAAGTGGGAGAAAGGCCAAAATCTGAGGGACAAATTCCCCCTCTTGCCACTGAAAGAGTACCGTACCAATTAATCAATGAGTGATTAGTTGTTGACAAAAACGATTCTTCAGTTTTTCAAAATTTTCGTATTAAAAGTTGACTTTAACTTAACGATTTTATCATTTGCAGGCGTAGGGCTGAGGAGTTCCTGATTAAAATCACAACTTGAAGCTTTTTCCAAATTTTGCTTGATGTGTTGAAAGATCCTGCATCCTGTTGACTGCTTTTTAGTAATATCCAGATCTTGTCCAAAACAATGTCCACATCATTAGAATAGGTCGGTGAGAAAGATGGAATCACGTTTAGTTATTGGTTGCTTCCTGCTCAGAATTTACATTTATTTTCAAATAATTGGTTGCTCTAAAAGTTACCATCTTCCGTAAACCTTGACAAGGAAAATTTCGTTAAAATTCGTTAGGTTGGCCTTGACAAGTAAATTTCGCCAAAGGTAAACCTAGACAGGTAAACCCAGGTTAACCTCGTCAGGTAAACCTAATAGCTCACCCTTGATATTCTACACCCGTGACTCCTGTACCGTAGAAGCAAAAAGTTAAGCTTAATGAACACTTTAAGGTGCTACTAGCCAGTCTTTATACAGTGAAGGTATAGCGTTTGTGAATTTATTAACACACTATATAAATAACGCTTCCAAGGTAAGACGAATTAACACCCTCCGATACAAATATGTTTTTTAACGTCATTGTGTTAAAGCATGGAGTTAACACATTCACGTGTTCACATCAATAACACCTCAACATGTCCACTGCCTCATAGATAATTCGTTAATGTGTCAATAAATCAACAAGTCCTACCTTCACTGAAAAAAAAGATTAGCCATTAATACGTTCAAGTGTTAATAACTTGTTCGGTGGGTAATTTTTTTCTATCTTTCTTTTTCTTTTCTTTTTTTGTAACGAACGAATAAAGTCAATTTGTTCAAACTGTGTTCACATCACACTTTCTGATCTCGTGGATATCTAAAGCTACAAACAGTAAATACTATGATTGGCCGTTTGTACAATCTAAAGACGTGTTTGGCAATTAACACCTATTTTGCCCTCACTTTACTAAACACGTTTAACAATTAAGCACTACGTGTTTAGTAATTGATCATGTTTTAAAACGGTATTTTTAGGAATTAGACACACCTATTTAGCATCTAAACATGTTTACAAAGTTGGGGCAAAACGAATTTGGAAAAGCGTTTAAACACACCTTTTCGAAGTGTTTAGCTTTAGAAATCCACGACTCAATAGCCGTTTTGTTTTTTCTCATTGTAAAACTGTTCAGATGGCCACCGAGTTCCTTAAATTGACACTGCAATGTTCTTTCTACTTATATATAGTTTAGCAGTTTCGATGAAATGAAATGGAAACCTACGCAATCGTTTGTTAGTTAGATAGAGTTTTACGGCCCAGTTTCCAACCTATTGGTTCAAGTCGAGCCGGCCACGGCCTTTTTTTTCCAGTTGTGGCTCACTGGCTTGTTTTCCCTACTCAATTGCTTATGCGGAGCATCACGAACAACGGCAGTAGGTTCCTTTTTCAGAGTCTTTTGTATGTATGTATGTATGTATGTATGTATGTATGTATGTATGTATGTATGTATGTATGTATGTATGTATGTATGGATGGATGGATGTATGTATGCATGTATGCATGTATGTATGTATGTGTGTATGTATGTATGTGTGTATGTATGTATGTATTTATGTGTGAGTGTGTATGTGTCTTTGTGACACTTGGTTCGATAACACGATATCTCAAGAAGGGAAACTGACAGTTGTCAAATTTTGTGCATAGATGAGTCCCATATTGAGAGAAATAAGCCCATTGTTTTAGGGAGAGGTCAAATGCCATCTGGAATCACCAGGGTCTAAAGTCTAAAAACTTTTTTCACGCAATATCTCAAGGTAGGAAACTTGGAAAGATTTTATATTTAGTATTTAGATGCTTTATGGTCAGAAAATGATGGGGGTCAAAGGTCATCTGGAGTCACCAAGCGTCAAAGTCTGAAAATGTCGTCAATGGGATACATCAAGATAGAAAAATTGGATAGATACCATCTTTTGTATTTTAGAGTGCTTTCACACTTGATCTCAAGCAGGAGATAAGATCCGTATCTGATCCACCCCTCGAGATCAACTTTGTAGTGTGAAAGCTCTCGCACTCAGGATCAGATCAGGAAATTTTGATCCACCCACCGGGGCAGATCAAATCTCGCGCGGGGGATCATAACACCGTGTGTGAAAGCTCGGAGGATCAAGGAGACCCGAGATCAACATGACCTATGACTTTCAGACAACTACGAGGATAAGGCGGGTTCATTGCGTCACTTCCTGTTTGTTGATCGGGGCTTGATTCACCGCGTGGATCAAGTGTGAAAGCAAAACCTCTGATCTCGAGGGCAGGATCTGATCCGGATCTGATCCCCCCTCGAGATCAGCTCTCAAGTGTGAAAGCGGTCTCAATGGATTAAGGTCAGAAGGTGGTCCCTATTGTTTTTGATGGAGGTCAAAGGTCACTAGGGATCAAAGTCTGAAAACCCTTTTAAAATGTGATATTTCAAGAAAGCTGTTTGTCTGTTTTTCTATCTATGGCCTACATGGGGGTCAAAGCTCATCTGGGGTTACTGGAGGTAAAAATGTGACTGAACACCTTGATAGGTATTAAACACATCTCAAGGTTGGAAACTTAAATAGATTTCACATGCAGCATGGAGATGTACATTATGGTAAGTTAATGGTCCCTATTTTTGTTGGTGGAGGTCAAAGGTCACTGGGATAATAAAAATAATTTTTTAATCGTGCTAGTATACTACAACACTTGAGTGAGAACCTAAGGTATATGATGCCATTCTTTGAAATGGAACATTTATGTATCATCGAAACCTCAATGCATTTTTTCATTCTGGTTATACTTACTCGCCAGTCTTTTCGACGTTTCAATACTTTCGTGACCATTCATTCGTTCATTTTCATCGCAAAACGAATTATTCGCCTTCGTCCGCTGGATCCTTCTTGCACCAACCACGACCACCAAATTCAGATATAATTTATTCTTAATCTGGCATCTTAAAGATTTAAGATGACTCTGTGTGTATTTCTTTATGATCCTTGTATACATATTCACATCATTCAGAAGATGGTTCAGTAATGATTTGTTTTGAGAGATGTGCACATGTGCTACCCTCCAGATCGTCGCGATAAAACAATAATAATTCTTTTGTGCTGTTCTGGGTCATTTCCCATCGCAAAAGTCATCCACTACATCAAAATCAAAATTTCTTTCTTCCCTACACCTTTTTTTTTTTTGGGGGGGGGGGGGGAAGCTTTGGTATTGAAATAGGAAAAATAATTTTACCGTGCCTTCAAAGTCCTCTTTTGCATAAAGGATGACACAAACCAGTTGTTCAGTGAAAGTGCTGTAGTCGAATCCGGAGAGTCCGAGTCACGAGTACAGCAATTTTCAACTTTCAAGAACTCGAGGCCGTCTGGGACTCGAGTCCCCGTACTTTCTCAATGATGAAAAATTTAGCCTTTGTGGCCGAGTCCTTCAAATTCTGAACTCACGAGTCCGAGTCCGGACTCGACAACAGACCTGATCAGTGGTTAAATAAAGGTCGATACTCTGCGGAGCAATCAGTACATGTGTATGAAGGAATATAAAAATGATTGAAAATTTGCGGAAATCTCCACGACGTTTCGGTTATAAACCGTTGAAAACAACTAATGGAAAATTTATACTACAAACACACAAAAACAGAAACCGACCTGCTTGGAGTAAGAACAAAACCGGGCGTACGAAGCTCTATTTAGGACATGGTAAAAAAAAAATATCACGTACGTACGTACGTAATAATTATTACGTACGTACGTAGTATTAATAATTAGGCAGAGTTTTATGGCCTAATTTCCAAACTATTGGTTCAAGTCGAGCCGGCTACGGCCTTTTTTCATAGATTGTTCTAACATTCTAGCTATTTGTGTGAGACTCCTACATTCCCCAACGCATGGCCAGTTAATGCAAAAATTGAAACAAATTAAGCTTTTCTTTCATTCATTTCATTTTTGGTGATAAAATATGAATAAACCACACTTGTGGAACTACAATTTTCTCTTTTACCGCCTGGTATCCAAATTTTGCTCAATAAGGGACCGTCCTCACCTCGTCCGTTATTTGCCAAATTTTAAATCTCGAAGTTTCATTCACCAATAATAGTCGTAATGAATGATCCTGTGTGGATAGAGGTGTACCTTAATTCCACATTGAAGTCTCTTATCTAGAAAAAGTCAGAGTGATTTTACTTATCTGATAAATTCGAAATGGTCGAATCGTTATACGAATTTTTCTTAAAACGTTGTATGCAGACCGTGCACCGAGACATGTTCAGTTTTCTTAAAATATGTTTGTCAGTTTCAGCCAGCCATTGAGGCTGGTCATTCACTAAAGATTACAGATTTCGTTAAAACATAGTAGGGGACGATTCCTCTTCTTCAAATTCCGAAGTGTTGTGCTCCTTCATTTACACACCTACTTTCCTATATGCACACGAACAATCGACATAATCATAGAGACCGATGATTAATGTGAGTATGTTTGAGAAGCAAGTGAAAAAGAACACAAATGATACTGCAAGCGCACGGAGCGCGCGAAAATTTGGGTGATTTACAAAGTAAACATGTTGAGTTATTGATACGGAAAATCCATCGTTATCGGTAGAAGACACCTTTCATCACCTACATGTATTGTCTTCTTGGTAGTATTCCTACCTAAATTTTAAGTTTAGCGTGAAATTTCCGAAAAACGAGGAATGGATAGATTAATTGGTTTTTAGGTTAAAAACAACAACAATAGCAGGCCGCTTCACAGTAAATTCGTCATCATGACCTCCACCATCTCAGGCGTCCTCAGTTTCAGTGGCAACTTTAACTGTACAGCAGAACCCATGCTCGATTTCAAAACGTAATCTCTGAGATCATCAAAGACGTTGTCGTTAACCAAGAATACTTCAGGCGACGAAAATCTGTTCATTTTCGGTCTTTTTTGAAACAGCTGTGACGACAACAAATTCCGTCATCTATTCTCTAAATCAAATCAGGAAACAAAAAGGAGAAAAAGATGAAACATTAGCTAGCCTGGAGCAGGCTGACTGGCAGATGTAATCTGGGCGTTCACACATATAGGCGCAAAGGCCTGCGCAAGAAATAGTTTTATCGACAACCGCCTAGGCCAGTCACGTTGCTTAAGTTATGAGAAGAATTTTTCACACCACATTGAGATATTGCGTGTTTCATTGTGCGAGCTTGAGATTGCGTTCAAAATGCATGACTCTCACCATGGACCGCGATTCGTTTTTTTTTTGAGAGTGTGGGGGAGGGCGGGGTAGATGTAAAATGCAAAAGGATGAGTCTACACACTGGACGCCATCCTGTGAGAAGGGCGGTGAGAAATATTTGTTTCTGTAAGGTGTCGATGCAAAATTGTTCTAGTTTTAGAAAAGCTCTGAGCTGATAATATGTTACCTTTCAGTATTCCCATTTTGCGGGAGCATATGAATTTATTGATTTTCAAAACATTCGTTTCTAGTATTACGGAGAATTCACCATTGACATACACACAGTGGCGGATCCAGGGGGGAGGGGGGATGGGGGGTATGCATACCTCCCCCCCCCCCACCGGGATGGTAAAAAATTGTATCGATAGCCAGGCTAATGGTAACCTAGGCCTAATTACTTTTTAAAAATACAGTAATAGTTGTTACATTATTTGATTACCGTATTTTTGTGTCATATTCTTCAATAAAATGAAAAATGTAAATTATAATGTATCTATCTTCCGTATCATTTGGTAAATTCCCGTTTTGTTTACACATCGCGCAATGACGAATTCTAAATCCAGCGTTTTCCGCCAACGGCCGTTGGTAACGTTGTTTGTGAAATCGCATGTGTGCCTATGTCAATACGTGGGGCTACGACTACTGTCGAATAATGAGCCAATCGTTGATACGAAGGATACGAAGGCTTGTTCGGGGATGTTGCAGAGTGTGTGAGCGATACGAGTTGAGATATGAATAAACAGATGAGAAGAAGATTTAGTTCTGATTCAAGATGATTGGCGGTTTTATTCCGTTCGATTAACAGCCGGCAACAAAAGAACTATTAAAATTTACTTATATACAGATTGAAGCAGGGGCTCGTCGTCTGAGGTCTGCTGCGCCAGTGTGTAAGTGCGACTAAAACTTGTAGGCTCGGAGCTTTCATGTCTCGAGGAGATCGGAACTCATGCTGTCCCCTGATTGGTTAAAAGTTGTGATGCACCAAATTAGATAAATATTAAGTAGTGTGCTGATCTAAATGATCAATGAGGAGGCTGTAGAGGGTGAAATTCGCCACACCTTGAAAATATGGGAAACAGCATACACGTGGAACTAGGGCGGGGTAGTTTGTCACGTTCACCTGTAACACGTGGCGGGAAACAGGAAGGGCCCTGGGCCCGAATCTAGGACAAGGGGAAGGGAGAGTGGCTCGTAAATAACAAGATGGCGTTCCTGTTAAAGGTCAAGGAGGGTACACCATACTTCATGACACTATGTACAGTTTACACATGACATAACCTAAAACCGTGTGACGGTAATAGAGTACACCCGGTATTAAATTCACATTGACCGTATAGCCGGTTGAAGTAATGATTACCCACACTTTAAGACCATGTTTTGAAAGCTTGGGAGTTTCATAGTGGCTTAAAATGTTGAAACGTTTAGCACCATGTAGGGGGCAGGGGGCTCTGAAAGTGAAGAATTCGGAAATTTGTCAACTGTGAGACCAGTCTACTATGTGGTTTTGACAACTCATGAAATTACGAAATTCCCAATCAATTTTCCCTAATGAAAGCTCCATATTCGTCATTATTTGATTCAAGAAATTTTCCGCGCGCTTTGCGCGCCGCCTATTGCAATTCCTAAGCAGAAGTGCTCGCTCATACCTTCACTTTGGTAAACTTTTCCGAGCTCTGGGTGTGACAAAATCGGAAATTTCCTACAATTGTGACACCAGATCACCAAGTGACACCGTTAACTATATGCAGTGCGATTTTCATAAATTTTCTTTCACAAAATTCCATGTTTTCTCCAATATAAGTTCAAAAAATTTCGTTGGAGAGCCTCATTATGTAGGCGTTGAATAACATTATGTACCGACAACGATGTTTGGTCGCCGCCCAACCTCATATTTGCCGATAGAAAGTGCAAATTCTTCAGTAATTCCCCAACTGTTCAAATTTCCTTGCAGGAAACCCAGCATCCCAAACTTTTCTGCAACACAAGCTCCATATTTTCAAATATTTGAAATGCGCGAAAATTTCAGCGCGCTCCGCGCGCTACAATCTACGCCCGTATTACAGTATTACACTTAAAAGTATGGTACAATTTGGATGCTTGCCTACCACCCCTATTTCCCATTTCCTGAATTCTTATAGGCGGCATCAGAGACTAAACAACATACATGCCAATGTTGGCGCTTCGCTCAGTGTACATTTGATACCCAACCACATGCAGACCCCCCCCACTGAAAATTCCTGGATCCACCACTGCATACATATGCAACTACACAGAACCCATGTCATAATGATCTGGTTTATCAAATAACTTAACATGTACGGTCCAAAATACTTTACTTCTCTTAGGCTTCATTTCGGAATATGTGACGGATATTTTCTCATAGGGTTGGAATGAGAGGTAGGGGCATATAATATGTTGTTAAAAGTATATGCAATGGTTAGACCTAAACTCAACCACGAGGGAAAAGTAAAGACCGAATTTTATCATTACACCTATCCTGGAAACGTTAAACTATTTTATACTGATACTAAGTTATAATCCTGAAATTCATTTGGCCCATTTCGGTCGAATGACGGCAACGGAAGGGGGTTACAGCCACAGAGGCGCTACGCAGGCTAATTTTAATAACGATTTTTATAAAGGCAATATCGCATTTAATATCAAAATAGTGTTGCGCTAATGCAAGTTCAATCACTTTTTAAACTTGCTTCATGATGTATCGCGAGGATTTTAAAACAGTGGAATAGTATTGCATTCAACTACATAGTGATATGTAGATATAGGCGTGACGAGTTAAAGTCATTTTTTTCACACATGTATGAAACTCGTGTCGGCCGATGGAAATTGTCCCCACCCAGCTACTCAACTGTTCTTACAACTAATGGATTCAATGACATTGTGTTGTGCCATGTAGCCTTATACATTATCTTCGTTTCGTTTCGTTTATTTGTTTTTCTACATCATCAAAATGTATGGATACACAAACGTAATGAATACAGTACATACATAACACTGAAGTAGATGGAAGTAAAACTAAAAATCCCTGAGGGGCTTGTCGAGAGTTCTACTCCCCAAAACAACAAAAGCAAGTTACCTAAAGTAGCTGTGTAGCAAACACAAATAAGCAAAAAGAAAAAGAAAAAAGGACAGAAAATTAAAAAAACTAAAGGGAAAGGTAATGAAAAAGAATACAAGACCAGAACTAACCCTTACAAAAACCCCTCTTAACAACCCGGCCCCCTCCCCCGTCCCTTCCCACCCATGAAAGCCCTAGGCTTCCCACAAATAAAATGCGCATAGTGACAAAAACATGTATGATGCATGCACTTGAACAGTATGAAAAGTCAACCATGAAGTTTTAACCTTGTAAAAAAATGATGATGAAAACAACTAAAGAATTAGTACAAAGCTATGTAGTACTGGGTGAAACCTCTTCGGAAAGAATTTATACTTGGCCTGTTAATTAATGAATTAGGTAATGAGTTCCACAGTTTTATAGCTTTGTGGCTTAGGGTCAACTGTGAGGATGAGGTACGGGTAACAATAGTATGCAGGAGAAGAGATTGACGAGTAAAATAGTTGTGGACTGAAGAATTTTTGGTGAAGAATTCTGAAAATGATTTCGGTAAAAGGCTGTGCATGAAACGATAGGTGAAAGAAGCAATGTTGAGGTTGATCATATCGAACAGTTTCAACAGATTAAGAGACTTATACAACTTAATTAAGAATTCAGTTTACATAGACTTACCAGTGGATAACGTAGTATTATAAAGTATTAAACATGTAACCCGCATAATGCAACCATATCGTCCTTGTTGCTTTCGTACTTTGTAGGAGCAATTATATTGGACCAGGGAGTTGCAACAGTCCCTGATTGGACTAAGGCACGACCACTCTTGACTTCATTAAACGTTTGCTTCTACATTGCTATTTGCATTGCATGAAGCACTTGTCCTTGATACATGGGTGACTTATACCTTTAGATGCTATAAAAATATGATTACCCGTAGTAATGGTTTTGCTTTTCTCTGTCGACATTTTGATTTCAAAGATAATATCACAGCAAAAGATAATCATACAGTATCAATGATAACATACATCGAAAGTATCCAAGTATCTCTCTAAACAGCGTGACGAAACCAAGTACGATGGGGTTGAGAAAACAAGGAACATTTCCCCATTCAGATCCTCTTCCCCACTTTTTCCCCAACTCAACTCATGAACAAAAGAATGTCTGTCCTGATACTTGATTATGGAAACTAAGAGGACGATGGAACCACCCGCCGCGATGAGGCAAAATAAACCCTGATATAATATAGCTAATGATATTCTCGATATAACCATGGAAGTACTACCTCCGAGGTAGTACTTCCATGATATAACCTGATTCACGTTTTTACATTAGATTACAATATCGTTGCCAAATACTGTACGTACATAACCACCAGAATGAAGGGAATGTTTATTCAATTTTTAACAGTGGCGTAGCTACTGGGGGGGGGGGGCAGGGGGGCTGGGGGGCAAGTTGCCCCCCCCCCGAAAATAATTTGGGGAAATTTGATGAAATTGGGGAAAATTGATGAAATTGGGGAAATTTGATGAATTTTCTCACTCTAACAAAAAAATTTTCAAAATTTTTGTAAGAATAAAAAATTCTGAGACATTTCTCATACATAATTCGTATTTTCATGCAACAAATTAACCCATATTTGAGATTTCGTCAGTGTGGATGGGGCTGAAACAATCCATGGCCAACGATTAACTCAAAGTTAATCTAGAAATTAGAATGAACAGGATCCATTGGCATACTGAGATTTTGTTACTTAGCTAAATCTTGGAGGCTTACAGGCTAGTTTGGGAAATAAGCTTTCTGCTCACTTGGGGTGTAATTATAAACGGGTCCATGAGTACCTTGTAGCCTTCTTCACTTAACAGACTGCTGTTCTAACAGGATATCCTGTGTGATCGAACCACTATTAGGCCTCCTTTTAGTGGCGTAAGAAGGGGGGAGGGGCATTGGGCCATGCCCCCCTCATAGATGCCATTTTTTCTTTGTTCTTAAAAATAAATAGTTCAACTGTAGTAACACAGATTTTACTTCAAAAGATAGCATATGTTGCACCAGGTTGCATATAAGGATACCCAATTTTTCAAAAATTTTCAAAGGAGAAGGATTGTCTCTGCAAGTACGTCCCTCAGTGATGCCAATTTTTTAATTCCTACAAAAAGGCAAATTCTGTCGAATTCCAATTTTTACTTTAAAAGGTAGACTCTGTTTCCCACTGGTGGCATCGATAAAAAATAAAGAATACATGTTTAGATTCTCTTTACAAGCATGAATACGCTATTTTTGACCATCTGAGGGGCCTGATTTTTCTATTTTTTTTTACGCTCCGTGCCAACCAATGGTGGCGTTTCGCTCAGTCTTTTTGGCAAAATTACATTTCTGGGTCAGATTACCCCTTAACTCTCTGATTACTTTGCAGTTTGCGAACATATTTTGAAGGAGGGATGTTATTTGCAAATGACAAAAGAAGATAGTGACTGGGTAGATTCTTCGTATAATTCTGGAAAATGCTATTTCCGGCCATCTGAGGCGTCTGATTTTTCGAAATTTTCTCTACGCTCCGCGCCAACCAATGGTGACGCCCCCGCTTAGATAATCTTTATGACAAAATAACGTTTTGCGGCAAAGAAATGCCACAAATCCTATGCCGATCAATGCTCTTTTATTTTGACTCCTAAAAGTGTGCAAATTCAATAACAAGTTTTACTTCGTAGGGTAGCATAAATGGCATAAGAATGCATGTAAGGACACAAAAGTTTCAGTTTTATCCTCATGACCCACCACGACGCAACTTTTTACACTGTTCCTGTCAAAGTCGAAAATCTTGCACCATTTGGCATCTAGGCTCCTTGAAAACGTCAAAAAATTTCCAGACACCCTTCCCCTTAGACCATACTGCATCCCCCCCTTCAGAGAAATCCTGGGTACGCCACTGCGTTAGTACATACAAATAAACCAAATATTGTTGACCAAAATAATACTAAGAGCTGTTATTTCCAATTGCTCTATGTTATACTTTAAGATTAAAAATGCAGGTAATATCACATAGTGGCATGGTAATGTTGTTATACTTGTAAATTGCATTTTTTATATGAAATACATACACATTGATCGGGAAAAATTTTGGGGAAATTTCATACCTTTGCCCCCCCCCCCCCCCATCCTGGAAAAAATCCTAGCTACGCCACTGATATCGATAACGAAGACTTGAAGTTGACGTGTATTGTTACACGCATACGTCTATGTATAAGGTTATATCTAAAGTTGTGATACTTTTAAATCGGTACACTTGGTTGCATGGGTGAGCCAGGCAGGCTCACCCAACCAGACAAAAACTGAAGGCTGACGAAGAAGCTTATAGGGGCAAAAATTTTCCAAGTGGGGCTTGCTCCTTTGGGTTCCCCATCATTGGCCAAGGTCTTCGGGTTGAGTGAGAAAACATTAAGAACTCATGAATCCATATTGTTCAATTTGAAATGAATTTATATTGGCTATAGTTCCGTATCAACAAAAAATAAAGCAGAAATCGCAGAAATTAACCGGAAATTTGGCAAAAACCGTGAATGTATGCCCCCAACTTTCGACGTGCTCTAAACAGGGAGTTGATATCACCTGTACCTCTCATGCTCTCATTCAAGTGGACGTCACACTACCAAGTTTCCATCAAGTATTATTTAGCCCCCCCCCCCCACCCTTAAACATTATTCAACTAACAGCAAACTCGAGAAAGTTACTTTCGTACTTTTCACTTGTTGTTCTCTCAGATAGCAAGTTGCTTTCTGGTTTCGGAAAGAAGAGTCATACCAGTACAGTTATGCCTCACACTTCTATGGTATTCCCAAACCAATTCTTTCTTAAATTTCAATGAAGATATACCATCAGCATAAGACCTGCAGCTCTCTCTGAGTACCTGGTATTAGGCCTACTAGACATATTTACCTTAATGCACTCCACACTTCGCTGAACGAACTACAACATGGGCTGCTTCAAAATGGGGGTTGGGTAGAGCCATGATCTCTTTTTAAAGGGAATATTAACCAAATTTACAACAGGTCAACTTTGGTCATATTTTCCCAGATTAAAAGTCAAGCCGCCTTTCCTGTATCGAAGCTGACCTGTGGAGACTAATCAATCATGAACCTTTTCTTTTTCTTCTCAGGTTGTTCAATGAATGGCTTGACCTTTGGAGGAAGGCTGACCTTTCCACACACTGAAGAGGACATGAAAGGAGAAAGTTCCTCTTTCGAAGGCAAAAGAACATTCATCTTTGAAACCCCCAAGAGCAGTCATCCGTTTTTACATCCGAGAAGAGGATCCTCTGGATGGGGTCGAATCTGGGTCGCAAACACCAAAACCCGAGGATGTGACTCACAGCCATTTTGTCCTCCCACCTGGAGAAAGCCGAGATCCGATGGCGGGAAATCTCAAGGTACAGGTAAGATATTTTCAATATCCTTCCTCATGGAATCACCTGAAGGACAGAGAAACTCTACCGTTTAGTTAATTTAGTATTTTTTCATAAAACTACACAAAGAAAGAGTCTACGAGCTAGTAAAGCCTTGCTCGTTGATACAAATAGTTCAATTACTGTTTCCTTTACATCACAGTAACGATATACATTATACTTAAAGCTTTATGATATCGTGTGCGGGTAGGTCTCAAGTCTTAGGTATCTTTCCTATGTAGTACACTCTTCGTGCTCCCCAGACCTTAACATAAACCATTTTGCATGGTAAGGTATACCCTGGAAAAAGGCATTTGGTATTAGCCTGATGATGTTTCCATATGTTTAGTGTGGTGAACCTAGCTAAGGTCGCTCAACCTTAGGTCTGTATCATTTCTGGAAAAGTCCAGAAAATAAAGGACGCCCCAACAACTGCATGGTTACTTCATTCAGTAGTCATTCATGAAAGAAGGATCGCAGCAGACTGCAAGGAGGCAATCTTTTGTCACTGTGCCTACGCAAACTGTGTGTTTCCTTCTCTTTTTTAGTGAGCAGTGATGGGTTTGATTAATTATTCAACAAATTTTGGCTATTATCTTATTTAAGAGACTTCGGTTTCACAGGCCGGTGGTAGGAAGATGAGAAAGTCGCGATACTCTGTTACACGAGTTATTCACCTTCTAAACTGAGTAACCGAACTGACCAAGATTAGGTTTACTCGTTATTTCCGAAAACCTTCGCACATGAGTAGTTTTACAGAGAATGTTAAAGCAAACCTTAATTTTAATACGTGAAAGAGGAACTAAACCTACACAATTTGGTGGAACTTCCACTTAATTCAGACTTGTATTTGCTAGATCTCGGCATATGAAGTTATTAGGTTTTTGTCCAAAGTGACCCAAGGAGAGCAGTAGTTTAATCACTCTCTAAAATAGAGATGAAATTCAGTTTTGTAAAAGAAAATACAGAAACGGCAAATACCCCACAAGGAAACTGAAGTACCTTCCAGATTAAAGGATTGAACCATGTCACCTTCGCATTAACGTGTGGTCTGATTGGATGGTACTTAATGCTTTATCCTGATCCATTATTGCTTGTCTCTTTTTCTTGACAGAAACCATTGCAGTCCCATCTAACTTGAAGGAAAGCAAAGGACATGGGTTGTTGATATTTGAATGGGACGGGACATTAGATAAACATGAATATTCATTCGAAAGGAACGGAGAGGAAAAGACAGCAATCACAAACAAAAAGAAAGTCATCGTAAATATCGATAAGGGGGATACATATAGCTTCAAGGTTCGCGGGTTCTCCCCTAAAAAGAAAGGACTATTCACGAAACCCATCAAGGGGATTTTCACCCATAGAATCGTGAACTTAGGGGAACCAATTTGCCTATAAGTTGCGTTTAGCAACTGTAATGACGCATTACTTGGTATCGTAACATCACATTCGTATACACAGCGCCACGGTTAACGTTATCGAGGGACTTAGTTCTTTCATGTCATGATTTTCTTTGTTTTTATCAAATTCAATAAATTGTACATATTTTCATGCATAACTGAATGCTTACTGCAATATTTAGGCAGCAAATCTTGTATAAATTCTAAATAATTTTTTTTATAATCAAGCATTTTTTACTAAAAGTTGATGAATTGACATTACAGTAAGTCATTTCAAGCCTCCTCTTAAGAATATCCCAATATGCCTGGGGCCTCAATTTTATTTCTAGGGCTTGGTAAACCATGAACATATGTATGAGTTTTGTCGTGGAGTGGTGCAATGTATGTCATACACTGCGGGCGATATGGAACGAGGTGCAGTATCCTTATTGTTTGTTCAATGTATCTCCAGCAGCTCAAAAGAAGCAAGGGGGAGCCGACTGACAGATGTCTTTACCAACAGGCGCCGCAGGTTAAATATAGAGGCTTCGTCCGACGTCGGCGAAACAAACGTCTATCTTCCATCATGGGCAGTGAGGGGAGGGGGGAGGGCTCAGTTGTACTGAATGTGAACGAGTAACTTGTAGAGAGTGTTCTCACGTGGCGTCACAACTGGTGGGCCATGCCCCTGCCGGGCAAAATGAACTTTATCTTACTGCACAGTGACGCGCAGGTCGTCAGCTGCTTGTCATCTAGCTAGCTACATTAAATGCGTATAGATTTTGCCCGTCAAAAGGGCGGGGCCGCGTCGTGAGGTCAGTTAAAGCACTTTAGATTTGTCCGAGTTCTAAGCACTTTATAATTGTCAGAGTTCTCCACACACACAGATCAAGTATCGTGTTTCTTTCCGCAAGGAAATTAGGGACAGTCACATTGAATTCGAGTTTTGCCACTCGACACCGTTGTGGTAACAACAGCAGAGTAATAATGTACCTATGGAGTCATACATGACAGGCCCACTGATGTAAATGGTCTGAAGGCCGTGTAACGTTGGTCAAGTGTTGTCCTTCAGTGGACGTAATAGCTACTTCGGGAAGCAGTTTAAAGTTTGGTTTCGCCCAACGGCCTTTTGCCAGAGGGTCGGTAGGACTTGAGAAAACCTAAGAGGTCATGGAAAATGGGGGTATAGTTATAAGTCTGACGTCACCAATCTATTGTTTTCACTCCCAGTTCCCGTGATTCCTATGGTGCATTATACGCACCGATTAACGTGTTTCAGACTTTTTTTGCATAATAATCTTCCACCATGTCAAATGACACTAACTTAAACGATAAAGGCACGAATTCAATTGTTCTTTCTGCAAAAAAGCCGACAAATGAAGTCCCTTAAGATTTTATGAGATGTTATTGCTGACTGTGTTACTTGTTAAGTATAATCTGTTTCATACGGCGATTGTGGACAATGAGCTGAAATACTGACTCAGAAGACTTCAAGGTAATTTGATCATGTTTCGTGTCATTTCTTGATTGTATTATGATTGTATTTCTCCTCTCTGTTCAGTGCAATCTTAATCAGTTGTGATCAGGTTATATAGAAATATCAAATTGAAATACGAAAGCACATTGTGAGCTTCAGTTAGAGGGGTGCCATGTCCAAATTGAAAACCCTTCCAAGGATCTAGGGGACGCGGAAGTAGAAGAAGTACAAAAAAGTGCACTTTTAGAAGTGTAAAGTGAAATGGTCTCGCCTCCATTTACGAAAAACTCTAATACCAGGGCCGCAACAAAATGGCGTCACTGCATGGACCTCGTGCTCGGCGGTATAGTGGAACTGGTATTATTGCCGCACGCAACACCTCAGTCCCAAGCAAAGATTGTCGAGCTGCCAACTGCTGCCCGACTACACAGGACTGATGTGTTGATGATACGAATGATTTCTTGTAGATATCTCCGAGATTTTGGTAGGTAATTCAAAGTGCAGTAAGTACTGTCGTGTCAAAGTCGAGGACGGTGTATTCGGAACTTCAGCGGAGTTGGTATCCAAGTCTTTCCTGCGTCGCTGACTTGATGCTAGTGAGGTCGAGGACCTCCTGACCATTAAATGCTTGCTCACCAAGAAAGTCGTACGCGTGATTGGTCAGTCTGGTCCACTGCACACGTAGCTTATGTAAATAACAAGTTGCACTGGGACAACCTAGGAATATGTACATTTTGCACTCGAATGCAGATGTTTGAAGTGCAAGTGCTACACACTGTGTTTGTCAAAAAGAAAACCCTAACGTCTGCTCTATACATCTATTTGGCAAACCATATTCTTTATCAGCAATTCTCTCTCCAGTCCCGTGCTTGCGTCCCCCTCACCTCCCACCAGCCAAATTGTAGACATACCAAGTGTCGTAATGATCATGCATTTTATCTTATCCATGAACATTGTTCCAATGTTTAATGTCTCGAGAGGGAAAAGAAAAAGTCTACAAATAAATAACCACGCTTTAGTCCCCGCCCTCACCCATACTGCACTAATTCTGATGTTCATTGGAAGAAAATACTAGCATACCCTAAACTTCACAGGAAAAATGCAAAATGTTAAAGGGAGGAAGGAGAAACATTCGAGCATTTAGAGAAAATTGATTTAGGTATGTTAAGGACAATGTAAAATATGGTACCAAGGATTAAGTTTATGGGTGAAAAGAAGTGTTTTCTCCTGCCCACCCACTTGAACTAACATGCCATATGATTTTATCAAGAGTACTAGAATCGATTAACTCCAAATAATTTGGAATCTTGTGGTATAAGTCTTTCGGCTCCCAAAGAAAGGGCTGGCGGCGCTAGCCTCCAAATGAAACGGTAACTTTCTAAAATTGAGTTGAAAAACTACCGAGGACTTGGCAATGTGTTTGTCTCGTTTCAGCTGTTAAGGATATTGCTGTCTAGAGGTTTTCTTTTTATTTTTCATTTCATGTTTAATGCATCTTACAAAAAAGGGCTAATTGTTTAGTTTTTGTTGTCTTCTCGTCCTATGACTTTTCTTTAAGTAAATTACGTTTCGTTATAATAAAGATATCCAACGTAAGTTTTCAAAATCAGTTCCCTAGACACCGTTGCACGTAGGCTATATGATCAGATCGTCCAAGGCGGCCCCTAAGCTTTTTCAGTTGTAACTAGAAGCCTAAGTTTTTACGAATAGTTTTCATTTTGAGTTGGAACCTACTTTATACTACATGTAGTTATCATTTAATGCGAAAAAACCTCATTAAAAGCAGAAGCCTCGGAAATATAGTGGGCAATGTCGGAAAATGTAAGGAAGCGAAAAGACATCGAGAGAAAGGGATGATGAGAAGAGGTTTGGGCTATGATTTGGTGGATTAAGGCCTATAGAGGAGGGTTGATGGGAAATATATTGTCTTTATATGTATGAACCACGGACCTCCTATACATGGACAGAGCATACTGCACGGTAGATTGTCGCTACCGTACTTGTGAGAAAAAAGCGCACCAAGATGGCCGTCTGCTATGGTTTTGTGTGAAAGTTTGGACTTGTTCAAGTATATTCCCATGTACTGCCAGAAAGTTGAAATATTTTTGAAATATGGCAAGGTTAGGTCAAAATCACTACACGTATTGCAGAAATGTGATATTTTTCCCATTCAATTTTAATTTTTGCGTAAAATATTACAGAGTCGTCGTCAAATCAGTGACGATTTATAGCTTCGCCATCTTGGTGCGCCTTTTTGTCCCGGCCGGTGGCGATCATCTACCGATAGGACGTATACGTTACATGCTGTGTCCATGTATGTAAGTCCGTGGTATGAACCCTTTATGATAGATTGGAAAGCAAAACAGACGAAACAAACAGATTAAGAAAATCATGTCATTCTGCACACTTTACTTCTTTTGTCCGTCGCCAGAAGTACTCAGCGATTGTACAGAAAGAAACAAAATATAGCAGTGTCCTTTCCTGCCCTTCGAAAAACGAGAAGAAACATCCAAGGGAGAGTGAGTGAGTGAGAGAGTGAGCGAGCCAGTCAGCCAGCCAGCCAGCCAGTTAGTTAGTTAGTTAGTTAGTTAGTTAGTTAGTTAGTTAGTTAGTTAGTTAGTTAGTTAGTTAGTTAGTTAGTTAGTTAGTTAGTTAGTTAGTTAGTTAGTTAGTTAGTTAGTTAGTTAGTTAGTTAGTTAGTTAGTTAGTTAGTTAGTTAGTTAGTTAGTTAGTTAGTTAGTTAGTTAGTTAGTTAGTTAGTTAGTTAGTTAGTTAGTTAGTTAGTTAGTTAGTTAGTTAGTTAGTTAGTTAGTTAGTTAGTTAGTTAGTTAGTTAGTTAGTTAGTTAGTTAGTTAGTTAGTTAGTTAGTTAGTTAGTTAGTTAGTTAGTTAGTTAGTTAGTTAGTTAGTTAGTTAGTTAGTTAGTAAGTAAGTAAATGTTTGGTTTAGTTAAATTTAGTTAATTCAAGAAATTTAATTTTTCTCTTGATTTTGCACCTCAAACTTCCCCTGAAAATGAATGCTGTTTAAATACGATAAAGTGATTTTATATATCCGTTTATGAAACGTAAGGGAACATACATAGTACATACCGGTCGACTATCTGAAGGGAGCGCCACTATCACGCAGTTGGCGTGGATTTTTTCATACCCCTCCAGCGGAAGCTTTGCGGAAAATTGATGAGCAATCTACCCATGAAGAAATCGTTCAAAATTTCTTTGATTAAGTACCGTGCTAGACAGAATTCTTTTACGTCAAATGTGTCTATCATAATCTGCGCAGCTATGAAATACCCAAAAATTTTCCAGAAAATTGCCAGGAAAAGATACAAACAAATAAAACGTGATGGAAGGGCCCTTTACACAATCCTGCGTACGTATTTGTTTTCTCATGTACACATATGTCGCTGATTATTGAGGCCTGAAGTGGATATTGTGGCCACCACCTACCCACATCTTTTCTTTAATTATCACTTGTTGCGTAAAGGATTTTCAAGAAAGACATAATCATACAAATGAGTTCCCATGCACTTTTTCACAAAATATGCATGGTTTTAAAGCTTTTTCGTAAAAAGGCAAGCGACACTGCGTACAGCTCAGTTGACTTTGCGACTTACTAATTGCTAAAGAATACAATGGCTGCTACAAGATTTCTTGTGTTGTTTACATGTTTATGTGTCCTTGGGAAACTATCTCACATACTACTGGAGCAAAGGATCGACCTGATTCTAACCATGTTAATCCTAGGTAAGGAATCTTTTCATGCAAATTCGTTAGATGCATTTTCCGTTCCAAAAGTTTTTCACCCTTGCTTGACATAAGTAATGACTTTGATGGGTAGTCTAATTAGTAGTGAATGTAACCAAGGGAGAATGTAACATTTCCCCTTCACCCATTCAGAAACATTTTCCCACCCACACCTGAATCAAATATACTGCACCTATCCTGCGACTTATTTTACACACAGGGATAAACATAACTTTACATACGCTGTCCTTCTACAAACTGCCATCACCAACACTTTATCCGGACGCTGTCTCATTCCTGGTTGTTTCTGATTGAGTTCGAATAGAAATAAAATATTATCACGGTTTGTTCCTGCTTTCTGCTTCGCAGGTTTTGACAGGTCTCGTCAGTCGTATAGTACTCAGTTTGTTACTTGGTCCTTATACCAGTAAATCCGGTAGGTAATAATTTTCAGTAACAAGATAAAAAACGTTTGCTAACTACATTTATTGCTCAAGATTACAATGACCTTGGGATATTTGTTAACGTTCATATATTTGGGGTCGGATTCAGGTTTGCGGAGAAGGAAGGGGCGTGCCTTGCAGTGATCGCTACCCTGAGAGTCTTGGTGGCTTGGCGGCTTTGCGGCTTGGCGGGAGTACCATTAAAGAATATAGTGTTCTTTCTCAATAAGGTCTTTATCGCCCCAAGCCACTTGATTCGGTTCTGAAGAAAAAGTGCGTGTGTGTCAGTGTGAGCAACTCATTCAATACCCGTTACTAAGTTTCATTTTATTATCTTAGTCCCATATCCAGCATTCGGTAGAGTTGTAAAGAGGAAGGGCTTGTCAAGTTAAAAGCAATATGCAAAAACTTTGGTGAATGCCCTCTTTCATAGAAGATGGCCCTTTCGACTTGAATCAGCTTTCCGGTAATTTCTTCATACAGAACAGGATTGTATTTTTAAAAAAGTCTCTGATTCACTAACTTAAAGCAATCTTTCCATAATATGTCGCTTTTATTTTCCCGAAAGACTTAGTGGAGTCAATCTTATTTATTGGAGGGGTGGAAGTATTTCACAAAATCAGCCAGTGGCTTCTTTCCTGTGACTTCATCTTGTAAAAACAGAAGTAAACAAACGCTGATTCTGTTACTAAATACTTCTGGATTTATATATGGCAATTTATCAGCAGCAATACCAAACAAAGAACAACTGTCATGTTCATTTCTTCCCTAGTGCTGTTATATTTTAGTTCGAAACTTATTCTAAAGCTCTCAACAAATATTAAGACTTTCGGCCATAAAAACTTCTAATATTACATTTTTATTTTTTAATATCGAAACTTTGTCACGAGAAATATTATCTTTTTTAACTACACAGAGTTGCGTTTTTAGGTGGTTGTGGTGATCCACTTTCCATCCCCTCCCTTGAGTAATTCTTCTGAGTAGAATGTACACTTCAAAGCATTGTGGCAGTTTCAATCAAATGAGAGTGAAGAACAGACAAATAGCATAAATACAGTAGAACATCTGTCGATATTTCTCTTCGGGTCGGTTCATATCGAAGACTTTAAAAATGGAATCTATGCTGCCATTGTGATTTGGTGCTCAGTGTAGCAATGGAGTAGTGAAAACAAGCCAGTAAGACACAACCGGAAAAACTGTCGTTTTCCATTTACTAGGAACTTTTAGCATGAAATAAAACCCTGTCGGTTCTAGTATTGGTGACCCTTTTGACATTGATCAGGATGAGCAATGGCGTACACATTCGTGGTTTGTGATTTGATACGAAAGGCTTTTTGGCTTTTAGATTTGCCAAGTGTGATTTACGATCATCTAGCCAGCATTAGTCGCTTCTATAAACAATAGTTGCGTTTCTTGTAACTACATTTCTAATTTGTATTGTGTCTCGTTTAGATGCCATCGACTTTTCGTCAGGCGCGGCATAACGGAAAAAAATATTGGGGGGGCTGAGTGCCAGCAGGACTATCTAAGCGGTGCGCCACCATCAGTTGGCGCAGAGCGTACAAGAAAATTTTTGACTTTACGGACCCCCCAGGTGGCCGGAAACGGCACTTCCCGCGTGTTCCATGTTGCATGCATCCAGTCTTAAAATATGGGTCTCACAGACATACCAACCTCCAAAATAGCAAACCTTGAGATTTTCGTGACAAAACCTGGAGATTGGTGCCTCAAACCTGGAGATTTGTCCTGTACTATACTGTGACGAGTGTTTTCATCACTTGGAAGATGAGGTGGGGTTCTGGTCAGGGGAAATACTGACTCCACACTCCCTTTATAAGGCCTCTTCCCTTGACCACCAAACTTCTTCGAAGGGACTGTCACGCCTTTATCCCCCCCCCCCCCATTATGCAAATAACCACAGTTCTAGAGACTTTAAATACTCATACGTAATTATATTTCTTGAAATTAACTTGGACAAGTAATTCTCTAGTAAATGTTAAATGCAAGAAGGAGTTTTATATTCTTTCATAAATTAAAGACGACATCAAATAAACCTACATTGATGACAATGCAATGTGAAACTTTGCCTTTCCCCTGAATTATTCTATGCTAATCCAAGGCTGTAGCCAGGGGGCGGCGTTTTGGGGGAACAATTGACGGATTAGTGATCGCCGTCCTGGGGAAGGGGTTTTGAGGGGAGGGGTCCCTCTCCCCTTTGGAAAATTTGTGCTTATCTGAGAGGGCTAAGATGCAAAATCGTGGACTTACTGATATAAATTCACTGTTACAGATGACACAGTGGCATGATAAGATATGTGCTAGGTTGGTCAAGTTGTTTGTATGTTGTTCAAGTTCCATTCTTCCATAGCAGTAAAATTTCAGCCCATACTTTGATTTTTTTTTGTTTGGAGGCGGACTGAATGAATACTTACTATTACAGCCGTTCCATTTTTCGACCAGAAAGGGCACCCGGGAGGTTAACGGTTTGTTTGCACGCAGTGTAGACCTGTCATGCAAGGATATTATGCGGTATTTGCATTTTCACTATGAATGAAGTATGTGTCACCTGTTGGAATTGCATACACAGTGCTTACGCGTCTTACTTTTTTATTGCACTGCAGAAAAGAAATCGCTTTCCGCGCCTTTAAATGAACCTTCGTGTTTATTAGTTTGTGCAACGTTGTATGCGCGACCGAAAGAGTTGCATGCTGGATGTGCAGGCTAGAGTACGTATGCCAACTTGCCAGTCCTAGGTCGTCTCACTCCAAAGACTCTAAAACTGGAACCTATTGCTATTGTGCGTGATGCTCCGCATAAGCAATGGAGTAGGGAAAACAAGCCAGTGAGCCACAACTGGAAAAAGGCCGTGGTCGTTTCGACTTGAACCAATAGGTTGGAAACTGGGCCGTAAAACTCTATCTAAGTAAGTGTGTAGCAGCCGGCCTACGGCCTATATCGCTCTACGATGGGATCACAATCCCGTTTTACGAGTAAGCGGAACAAGCCTGAGCTGTTATCTAATATGTGGTTTAGTGTTTGTATTTCTTTATATATAGTTATTTTACCGTGAGATTTGAAAATTTGACCGTGAGAAGAGGCCCCAAACCGTGAGACTCAAGGTGAAACCGTGAGAGTTGACAATTATGGTCTCATGTTTGCAATTTCTCAACTAATGAGAAAAAAAATCAGCCTATGTAAAATGGTAATACATATCAGATAAATTAAGATTATACAAGAACAACAATTAATTATGCATTTTCTTTCATTTCTTCTGTTTGCCGTGTTATTCACTTTCTGCATGCACCCCGTGTAATATTTGTCCATCCATACATATCAATTACTCAATTATATTTCCCCTAGATCATACCATTTCTCTCCCCCCCCCCCTCCCCGTGGTTCCTCCCAAGGCTACCACTAACCTAATCTATATCTATCTCAAATCCCAAACGTACTATAGACTTGTGTACTAACGGTAGTAGCCTGCGCTGTTCAACCTCGCGAAAAACGATCAGTAAAACTTAACGCAAAAAATTACGCAATAACAGACCATACTGCTTTCACTTTTCGAGGACCTCGGAGATGGGGTTGGGGGATGATAAAGAGGCTTTAGCGTGTCCAGTATCTTTTTCATCGACAACGTTCCTCTAAAATTATCAGTAGGCCTATATATTGTGCATTAGACTGATGACGAATATGTTCACCACCCACTTCAATATTCTCCCCGCCGTCGTCGGTCACCACTTCTTGAAGCGCACCTTACAAATATTGGGGGGGGGGGGGCTAAACGTGCCTTTAGCCCCTCCACTTTTTTCATGGGGGGGCTAAGCCCCCAAAGCCCCCCACCCCCGGTTCCGCCGCCACTGCTTTTCGTCTTACTTTCTGAGGGAAGTAAGTACTGTGTGAGCTGTTAAATTCCTAATGAGTATCCTTAGACTATTAAGCTGGGTGCATTCTTCTCCGCCGATGTCTCTCGCCGATCACTCTGCTGCGCACATTGTGCGAACAGTTTTTCACACTCGTTCATACTCGCTTTGTGCGTTCTACTGAATTCTGACACCGAGGAGAGAGGTTTTACAAAATGACATGTTCAAAAATGGAAGTCAGTCTTCACCCCTGACATCTTTAAAAGTTGAATTTTATTTCCTATGTCAGCTGGGTTTAGCGCCGATAATGGGCGTGGAGGTTGAAGGTAAATTTAGAGGCAGAACGCGCTTTCAATAAATGGTTGAAAGCGAACTTATAACCATGAAAAGTTTCAGTTTTACGACATCCTAGCATTCTCCACCTTTGACGGATACTAAGTAGTAAACAAACCCTAGCAAAGTGTAAAGAGAAAGATGTTCACATGATACTTATTACATCTAAAGATTTTGAAAGAGAAAAGAACGTTGCCGGTGTCACCGAAAAAATCACTGACATGTGTTGTATCGATTTTAGGGAGTGCTCCTACAATACCATATTATTATTAAATCGAAAGAAGAAATTATTCCAAATGCATCAATTCCGGAGTCGTTCCTCTAAAATAGATCTCTGAATGAATTGACTGGTCCTTTTGTAAAAGGGACATCTAAGGAACGAAGGAAAAGCTACACAGCTAATCGAGAAAGAACCTAACGGGAATTTGGAGGTTGGTCCTCTCCAGCGGCGGCGCCAAAATGTCAAAATTGGAAACTAAGGGCAAAGGATAATGGGGGGGGGGGGGGGAATTATTGGGCCCAGCCCAAAACCGAGCCAAAATCGCCAGCTCCTCAGAATGGAGGTTGACGGGAGAAGCCTCCGGAAGATTGGAGGTTTAATCATAACTCTGGATGAAAAATTAATTCTCTGGAGAGCTTTATTATTTACTTTTTCGGTTAACCAAACTCCTATGTGACCTACGTTGGGGGAGGGGGCAAGTGCAGGAATGCAATGCCAACGTCTGGGGGAACCCATATTACCCCACCGTAGCGCAGCCCCTGGTCTTCCCTAAGTTGATCAATAAACCGGGAGCTTCTGTTAAGGGCCTAAATTACAGAAATCCATTTAGAAAAGGGTAGTGTCGTCAACACTACCCAGTAAAACCTTTAATTGTTGTAGTATGTGATTGCTAAAGTGTAGGGGTCAAAATGAAAGGGTAAGAGCCTTGCTTTATTCCCGTGAGAAGATAAAGGGGACTCGAAGAAAATCCGTTGTTGCACACGCAACTATATAGCTACCAATACAATTAAAACTATGTTTATACAGAGATGTTTATCCATTTTTAAAGATGCTGCCAAAATTCAAGAAAAGAAGAAGAAATAAACAGTACACATATGACAAATGTAAGGTGGATAAAATCGCATTCTGACGTATCGAACTCTCTTCGGAAGTCGACAAAAGAAGGAATCTTAAAATATTAGGCTCGTTGAAATAATCAATTAAATCGAGCAGACATTTCCGACCTTTCGTTTAGAAGATCAAGTCTGCTTAAATCCATGGTCTTGAATAACTAGTTGCAGTCTGTGCCAGTCTCTAGCAACTCCCTGCTTAGAGCGATCGCCTTTGCCTTGATTTTTCAGTCAGTCTTTAGTCATCTTATTGTGTATGGGAGTTGAAACTCTATTTAGTCGTGGGATCAATATTAGTGGCCCTTTTGTTTGATTTTTTAAAATAAACCTCATTTGATACCCGAAAGTTAAAGAACTTAAAACTATTGGTTTCCAATTGAAACTACAGATTGGAGAAGTAAAATTTTCTGATCCTTCATCATTTTTCATAGACAACAGAGGATGCAAAGATTCATAACACTCTGAGAACATTTGAACAAAAAGTACTCAGTGCTGGAGAAAAATAGCACATAACAGATTTTGGATTAATTTATTTGGCAATTTTTATACGATGATTGGGGGAAGCACGATGGTTTGACAACCTTTAGCAGTTTTCTTTTTCAACAATTCAACACGTGTTATGTTTGCTCAATTGCTTTAAGAGGGTAAAACAAAGCTCATTATCACAGGCAAATTACTCAAGAAGTCTGAGTCAGCATTGTGATTACGGTAGTAGCTACATTTATGTGCCGATATTTCCGAACTTGGAAATTGCAACTTCGAACCATCCCTACCCGTCTCAGAGACACGTTTCACATGATTTAGCCTTTGATTTTACATTTTCACATCAATCTTTAAATGAGGACCATTGTTTCTGTCACAGGTGTCCCTATGGTTTTGATACTGATTGCAGTCTTCATCTCCATACGACGTATTTGTCCTCGTCTTTCTTGTACCAATACCGTTTATCTCTTCGTCAGTAACCTTAAAGCACGCCATGTTGGACTCCGAGCTCTCAAGATGTTTCGACGTAATTGCGAAGACGTTTGTGCAACCCAACAAAATCTTCTCAGAGAAATTATCTCAAACAACTGTGCAACCGATTATGGACGTAAATTTTGTCTACCCACAATTCGTTCTCTGGAGGATTTACGGAAACGTCATCCACTTACCACGTACGAGCATTATGAGAGTTACATTGAAAAAGTGACACGAGGGGAGCCACAGGTGATGACAAAAAACCCACCTACACGCTTATGTGTCACTAGTGGAACGACCGGCCAAAACAAGTTGATTCCTCAGGATAATGAAAGGTTACTGCCAAAAGTAAGGGCTGTCATAAAAGGGGTTATGCACACTACTTTTCCGAAAATGGCCACGACCCAGAAAATTATGAAACTACATGTTCATTACGGTTTTAGAAAGAGCAAATGTGGAATTCCAATTGCCACTGCAACAGCAATCGATCCCCAAAGCATGGAGTACCTCGTATCTTATACCACTCCACCTGAAGGTCTCCTCATAAGCAACCTCCTCGATGCTTTGTACATACATCTACTGTTTGGTCTGAGAGAAAGATCTTTGGGAGTCATAGAGGCTTCCTTCATTATGACAGTTGAAGAGGCAATAAGGATCCTGATGTCAAAGTGGGCAAACTTGGTGGAAGATTTGAGAACTGGGACGATTAATGATTGTCTTCATGTAGAACCCCAGGTACGTTACGCTTTGAACAAAGCTCTTGGGGTTGGGGACGTCATTAGAGCAAATGAGGTGGAGGCGGAGATCGGGAAAGGTCCAATCGGAATCGTGAAACGACTTTGGCCAAGCATTGCATTTATTGGATGTATCGACAACTCGGGAAGGAAACCATACCTACAAACAACCATTGCGGCCGGTAAGTTTATGACACTCCCATGGTACATATTTATCTCCCTAAGACACTCTTTTAGTCAGGCCTGTTCAAGATGAAAAGGAGTTTGTTACATCATTTCCAGTAAACCGTTTTTTAAATTATTGAAGTCAAGGCCCAAACGTCACTCCTTTATGGACCTTACAGAACCTCCTCCACACAGGAATTTCAAAAGAGCGTTTTGATATGCGTTGTCTTTAGCTACAATAAAATGTCACTGACAAACACTCTGTGAATTTCAGTGGCGGCGCAAGAATGTCAAAATTGAGGTGAGGGGCAAACAAAGGTTAAAGGAGACCGATGGAGGTAAGCATTTTCGGGCGCAGCCTGAAACCGGGCCCAAAGGCTCGTTTATGATTTTGGGGCCATGAGGCGAAGCCCCCGAAAGATATGAGGTTTTAACATATCTCTGGATGAAAAATTAAGTCTCAGGGGATGTGCACTATGTATTCTTTCAGTTAACTAATTCTTAACTGACCTAACCTGGGGGCAAGCCGGGTCAAGGCCAAAGTCTGTGGGAATGACCGTCTTGCCCCCGTAGTGCCGACACTGTTGATTATATTTTGTAACATGGTCTATTCGTAGGCTATGACTTTCCATTGGAAATAATTAGGCGCGTATCGTTACCGACGACAGTTAATTGTGCACGGTAGAATGAGCTAGTGCGGGTGAAGCCTGTGTTCGACCTGCAGTGTGCGTTATCGTTTAGCTGCGAACATATGATGGCGAGTGACGTCAATGCATTAGGTCTCAAAGAAGTCCTAAAGTCTATGACTTCAGGATTACTTTTCTTTAAGTTTATTGAGGAAACTTCACATTACATCTACATATACAAAAGTCTTACAGAGTTGTGAAAATTAAAGAAAAGGTATTGAAAGACATATTCATTGAAATAATACGGACAACTTACACATAATTAACAGGAAAATTTCCGATTACGGCAGATTAAATTTTAAAACATTATTTACAATCCTGACAAAGGACTTTCCCGAAACCCAAACTTTTAGGAACCGTTCTCTTGGTAAGCGACTGAAATCCGCTTTTACTCGGTCTATGACCTCCCGATAAAATCATTTTTATATATTACCATCTTCAATCACCCTTTTCTCTAACACATGTATACATCTACATTTCCACATGATGTGTTTAGCTACTACAAAAATAAACCAAACCCTATTTAGAACCACCATTGGTGCATCTGGGGATGGAGACCCGAACATGAAGAAGTTCAGGTTAAAATGAAAATTTCCTCCAAGCATTTTTCCGGCTACGGAGTGAACCCATAAAAGAGTATTAGAAGTTTTAGGACACTCCCAAAAAATGTGCCTTGTGGTCTCTAACTTCCCACAATTCCGAACTTTATATACCCTACTATACACTTTCCATTTCTTTAGCTTTGCACCAGAATACAAAATGGAGTGAACTAGTCTCCAAGAAAAATCAGACTGTCTCTGATCTAAAACAGGGTTTGAAACTGCTTTCCAGATCTCCCCCCACGGTAGTGCAGGATGCTTCACCACCACTGACGGGGTTATATCATTGGGAGAACGATCATTTACTATATCTTTAGTCTTTGTCACATGCCTTAAGCAGAACTTTCAGTGAAGAAAGGTGATGCAATTTCCAATCAAAATGCGATACAACAACAATCATAAGAAGCACTGGAATTATTTAAACGACAATAAAGGTGAATCTGACCCTGTATATGATATGAATATTCACGAAATACCAAATATTAAAGGGTTACTCCGTTTCATAATGTTTAACAGCTGCTGTGTACAATTTGCCTTAATTTATGAAAGTCTTTTGTTTTCCTGTATTTCCTGCAACAATCCAAAACCGCGACATAAACATATGAGGCGCATGCTCCGAATTGAATACAACTATTCAAGGTACAAGTAGACAAAAGAAATGAGAAAATGGTAAAAGAAACGGCCAACAAATCTCACCATCACTTGGCCACTGAATTGTGCAAGACGCATGTGACGTCACAAAACTGAATATCACCCTCTCGCTTAGATGTAAGCATGTTGCGCTTTAACTTGCACTAACAGAAATGTTAAGAGTTGATATGAGTGGTAGGAAGTAGAAGTCGTGGAATTACGTTACGCTTCATTGTGATCGTCAAGAAGAACTTACGTGACGTCATTGTACGAGGGAAAACAGTATGGCATCGGTCCGATTATGCGGGTGTATCTTTAACCCCAGAAACTTTGGATTGGAAACATTAATTGAATTCAATACGGTTCCTTCTTCGAATCAAAGCAAAAAGTGCGCCCTTAATGAAGACACGCAACCAAATAAAAACTGATTTTCGCATTTGTGAGAACCTCTTTCAATTTTTCATGTCCGTCCTAAACGTGTGGCGCCCTCAACCATAACCGTACAATATTTTGAATAAATGGGACAAAACCAAACAACACTACATATCATACAAGTGAAAGGTAAATGCCAGAAAGGAGAAAACAGAAGTTCCATACTTATAAATTGTTTCCCCTTTAACACAGAAAAACTAGAAGAGAAGTGAAATAATCTAAACTCCTACACTTCACAAGGAGGCACTTACATAAAAGCAATTTAAGTCATGAAAATACTTGAAAACAGGCGTTATGAATCGAAAGCAATCATACCATAATAATATAAAGAGAATCTCACATAAAAAAATGAGTTTTGCTTGCACATACTTTTGAAACTATTTACTTGCAATATTTCAGACTATCATCAAACAAGTTCCAAAGTTTGATTCCTACAGTTGATATACAAAGTTGTATCTTTCTTGTTCTTAACGTAATGTTGCTTACACTTAATTTCCGTTTAGTGTTATATCTGTCATTAACTGTTAGTACAAAATTACTTTGGAGGTCTGCTGGTAATAAATTATGGTACGCCTTGAACATACAATACCTGTCATAAAGTTTTTAAGTTGTTTAAGGTTTAAAACTTTCAGATTATTGAAAAGTTGAACCGTATGACCTTTTTTGTAGCAAGAATATTGGAGCGGTAATAGAGTTATGCGTTGCCATACTGCTTCAAAAAATAGTTAAGATACGGGAGGAAAATTACACAGTTGAAGATATAGAGTGCCTCATTATGTACTTCATGGCTTGCCATACGTATTATTGCAATAGAGTTTTCTAGAAGGCTTACGACGGTTCTTTCCGGATCAGATTACAAACAATTACACCTAAGAATTTTGTAACATAGACTTTTTTCAATACAAATACCATTCAATAGTAATATTAAAGTCAGTAATCACACAATGATGGTCAAAGAGCATATGGTTTGTTTTGGTGACATTGAGATACATTATTATTTATTGCAAACCACACATTTAAATTTTTTAGAGTGTGTAGGTATATCATCATGAGAACAAAAAATATTGGTATCGTCAGCGAAAACAACAAAGTTTAGTAAAGATGACACATGCAAATATCAATTATGTAAAGAATAAATAAGTTAGACCTTTAGGTCCACAGCCCTACCTCTTTACAGTCATAACTTAAATTGTTAAATTGGTACTGTCTCCTCCTACTCAGGTAGCTATTTATCCAGTTGTAAGCTATGCTACGGATTCCGTAGTAATCTAGTTTACAAGTATACATATCGTGACCAATTGTATCGAAGGGCTTTGTAAATAAACGAATACCCCAGTTGTTGCCTTTTGGTTGTCTAATGCAGTGGTGGTTTGATCTATTTAGATCTAAGATAGCCATAGATGTAGACCTTCCAGACCTAAAAGCAAATTTATATCAGAAAGGAGATTGTGCCAAACGATAAAACTTTCTAGCCTATCATTAAACAACTTTTCCAGTATTTTAGAAAACTGTGGTAGCGATGACACTGATTTACATTTAGTAAACTTTTCCGGATTACCAGATTTATGTATTAGTATTATTTTTGCAATTTTCATACTTTCAGAGAAAATGGCATTAGAAAATGATTTGGCAAATATACAAGTAATGGGTTGTGTCATACAAGATCTGTGGCGTAGCCACGGGGAGGTGGGGTGCAGAAACCCCATGGCCCAACCTTAAATGGTGGTTTTTTCTCGCTATCCTTAGACTTTTCCCTCATGTCGTGCCCCAAAACTCTATGACACCACGCCCCCATGACACCAGGGGTGGCGCCAGCGGGGGCATGCCCCCCCGTCGGGGAACACTGGCCCCTCCGTCGGGGAAGGTCGGCGGTTTCGTCGGGGAATCCTTAAAAAAATAAAAAAAAATTATAAAAAATCCGCAAGGACTGAAATTACTGGATGGGTGACCTTGAACATAATTTTTTCCTTTTATTACACTATTTTAATACACACAGTAGTCGATTTTGAATTACTTCTCATAGCTTATAGTTCATAGCTCTGTTAAAACTCATTACATGTACCTTGTCCCATCTTAAATCCGTGCGCGCAAGGTCACCCATAAGCATGACTTGCGTTAGGGACATGGAAATTTCACGTGTAGACGTAACCAAGGGTGGCACCAGCGGGGAACCAGGGGCTTTGCCCCCGTCGGGGAAGGCTGCCCTTCCCCTGTCGTTAAGGAGATCCAGTTTTGTCGGGGATCCTTCATCTATAGGCCCACGATAAAAGATGTTAGCCCGATAAACGTTAGTCCCAGGACGATCTTCTTGATTTTGCTTTACTAGTTTTCCTTACAAAACGGACGAGAAGTTGTTCAGGTGCATGCAGTGCCCAAATGGTTTACCATCTGTCCTGCCCCGACAGCCGTATTTGAGTAACGGTAATTACAATCGGTCAGGCGCTTTTCAGTTATATGTAATGATGAGCAGAAGTGTGAGAATGTCTCCCGATTAGTCTGACTGAAAATTTACTTGAAGCAACCTTGTTGTTACGTGACATATTTTAAAAGACGTCGGAGGGAAGTAAAATCATTTATTGTCGGGAGTTCGGATAGTCACATAGAAAATAACATAAATTAAGTGGACCTCGCAATAGAATAAAACGAGGAGTCTCAAAAGAGAGAGTCCTTCGTTTGAGGGAAATATGAACTGAAAATTTTAAAGCGGTAAAAGCTGAAAATAAAGACTGCTTTGTCTCTGGTTGAGCCTCCAGGAAATGTCATTTCCGGCTGTGTGGGGTTTTCAATTTTTCAAAAATCTCTGTGCACTTCTAGGTAGTTTTTCGGGCAGGATTGCATTTTTCCTACAAAATAGACTTTTATTCTGCCTCCTACCAAACTGAAACACTCCCGTACACATATGTCAATATACAAAATAAAAAAACTTGAAATATATGGGAAGTCAAACTTTTTCCGCGAGGAAAATTCAGAGGGCCTTAGTTTCCATGGTATGTAATTCAGAAACCCCAACAAAACTAGAAATCACCCCTTCTTGATTTTTCTCATATGAGGGTCAGATTCTTCCATAAACCCCAAAAGTTTGTCATAAAATTACAGTTCTGCCAATATAACCTTCATATTCGTTAAAAGCGATAAACTTTTTCATTTTCGATGGATACCGGTACTCCATACAATTAAACACCCAATTTAACGCTCTTAACCACTCTGCTCTTGACGGGCATATCATTGAATGAAAAGCCCAAAAGTTTCATTGTAATCTTACCCAAATAGCGAATTTTTTCATAAAATTCTAAAATTTCTCCAATATGATAAACTTTTAATTTTCAAATCTTCGTTCAAAATGGGGAACAATTTTTCGGGCACATTATCAGTTTCGTCTGAAAACCTTAGCACCTAGGCCTTGGGCGATGAAATGCGTAACCCAAAAGAGTTCCACCTGTCGCCTATGTAACGCTTTTTAATTTTTCTGAAGGACAGATTCTTCAATAAACACCCCAACTTTTTGATGGTCCTTACAAAAGCTAATATTTTAAAAACAACGTTTTCTTCTAAACAAACTCCAGATTTTAAAATATTTGTTGAAAAAACCCAAAAATTTCAGATTCTCACCTCACCTTTCGCGCCTCAGATTCTACCACGTCACGTTCCTCTGGACTTACTCATCGCCTTTATCGGGGACTCAAAATGCTGGCCCCCTGTCGGGGAGCTTGGCCCCCCTGTCGGGCAAATCCTGGCGCCACCCCTGGTGGATGGCGGGTTCATAAACCTTTGGAATTCCGAAAAGAGTACGGTACAGGGAATTGTTCCAATTGACAAGAGAGCTGTAGGAAGTTTGACGCTCAAATGTGTCCCCAATATTCTAATAGGGCCTAGACCCTGTGTATATGATGTCATAGAGCGAAAAGAAAGCCCTCCGTTGGAGGAACACCTGTATTATTGCAAGTTGCCCATTAAGGGGACTAGTCTAATGCCCGAATGAGTGTAACTAACACATGGAGGACGAATAAATCATGCATATGGTATTACAACGCACGTGCCGTGATGTTGCTTATCGAGAAAGCAACATAGACCCCCCAGTAGATCAAAAGGGGTGTGGGGTGTAACTGGTATCTAAGTTTGCTACATGGTCTGTGCCCTTACATGATCTATGATTTCTTTGTGTTCACACTGCGTGAAAAGCAATTGATACATGCTTGACTGCACTGTCAGCTAACCCAAAATGCTACTTGTATTTGTGTATTTTAAGTTACTGTCAATCAATTACACCAGATGTAAAACCTACCTATATCAAATGTGTGTTTAGAGAGCTCCATTTCCTCCCTGAAGCGATAAGAGATAATCAGGCAGAGAAGGTGGATGTAACAAAAAGTAAGAAGGAAAGTTTCCTCATGAACTATTTGGAGGAAAACAAACTAACACCAACAAATGCGGACGGTTGATTGGTAAGCCGGCCAATCAGATATGCCCGTGAGTTAGTACATATGTACACACTGTTAAAAATTTCTGTAAATTTACAGACTTTTTTAACTTTAATTTTTTGTATTTTACTTTTAATAGAGATTTTCTGTATCTTTACAGACACTTTGTATTGCTACAATAAAAAAGGTTGTTTAACATGTATTTTCTGTTTATTTGAAAAACCATTTCTGTCTGCTTTTTTAACCAAATTTTACTGCTTTGTAAAACTTTTTCTGTAAATTTACAGAAAGCTTAACAGTTTTTTGTATTTTTCTGATTTCACATAAAAATACTGTCATTTAACAAACATTCATTTGTTTTTAAGCTGAAAAAGAAACAAAAATAAGCCCAAACAAACAAATAAGAAATAGCCAGAAAATTGTCAATATATAACATGCATCGTTCTGCGAAGTTTCAGTTTAAAAAAAAGAAATTGGCAAATTTATGGCCCTATTTGAAAATTAACTTACAGATATTAAAAAAGCATACTTAGTTGTTACGTTCTTAGTTATAAATATCATACAACTGGTGTTTTGTCAAACATTTTTAAGTAAAAAGAAATTGTAAGGCCCTAATTTCAGAGCACTGACAATTGGTATACTGATGTCAACTCATCGCCACAGGCGCTCACGCACTTGATCGGAGCAAATTAAAAACGTTTCACAAATTTACTTGAAAGAGTCTGTAAATTTACCACTTTATGACGTAAATCTCATTTTGCATAAATGGGTGGAGCTTATTTTGTAGGCATTTTCCTAACAAAAGGATTGCTGTTGCTTTGAATAATATCTTCTTTGGCGTTTTTTAATCAGGAAGTGATAAACTTATTGTTTACCTTGTCTGGAAATGTTTGCAACCAATGTATTTGCATTCTTTGTCATATTTGTTTTAAAAACAATCATTATATTGTACAAAAAATGTGACTTTCCAATTACAAAGTTCCTAGAGATAGCAGTCTACTTAACAACAATATGACAACAAAGTATCCTCAATGTGTTTTGAAAACAACTTCGTAACGACACATTACGTTTATAAGCAAATACATGATCTACGTAATGATGAAGTGTATGTTACGTAATAACATATGAAAGGTAAAAAAGCGATATTATAATAAATATTAAAACGTCGGGAATGAAAATAGTAGGCTGTAAATTCACATAAAATTAAGGTAAACAAAACAGAAAAATTCTGTAATTCGATTTTACAGTAGACTTTTGTAAACTAATTTACATGCAAAAACTGTAAACAAAAAACAAACCCTTAATGTTTTTTCATTATTACAGTCTGGCTGTAAAAAAAACATTAGTTGGTTGGAAAAAAATTTGCCATAAAAATTATGTAAATTTACAGAGAAATTTTTAACAGTGCATGAGGCGAATTAAACTGCTGACCTACCGATCTGTGTATGTCCTACAAGGTACGCAGCACCTGCAAATCGCTATTCCTCTCAAATGATGTTACTGGTGACGTCAATACACAAGGTCTTTTCCAATTTTCCTATCTCACAGGAGTTCCAATTTACTCTTATGGCTATGGTAGCTCTGAAGGAGCTCAAGGTGTCAACTTATGGCCATTCGAAGACGAAACACATTTTCTTCCTTTCCATGATGTAGCAGTTTTTTAATTCATTCCAGAGGATGAAATGTAAGTAAACCCTTTTGTCCATTGAAGATGATATGCTACGTTGCTATGAAAAGCAGACATTTTGTTCACATGTACCAGAGAAGGGCTTAAAGTTTAAGTTGATTGCCCTGCTTGACTTCTTTAACCGTCATGTCACCCTCACCAATGAAATTACTAGTATGGAGTAGAATCCGGAGACTTCAAGTTACCACTCCGACAATTTTCAACTTTCAAGAACTCGAGTCCGGACTCGGACTTGAGTTCCTGTACTTTTTCAATGGAGAAAACCCAACCTCTCTGGCCGAGTCCATCAAGTTCTGAAATCACAAGCCAAAGTCTGGCAAGACTCGACTACCTCACAGGAAATGACAAAGACCAGTTGCAAATGCATCGTTCCCTGATCTATTGTTACCATCGGTTTCTAATCCATTGTTACCTTCATAGGATCGAAATCAGGTCCGAAGTCGTTGTAGTGTGACTGCGGGTTCGCTCTTATACTTAACAATTCAGAAAAAAAGTGTTGTCTAATGACTGTCAAAGGTCCGGAGGCGTCGTCCCCATTAGGATATGATGGTAACCCTACTAGCATGGTTAGTTCAATCTGTGAGAAAGGATTTTCTCCGGCTGCCAATCCTGTTCAGCTCGAGGGCCTCGCATTTCAGTTTAATCTCAAGCTCTTACGATACGACATAAGTTTCTCATACAGTGTCTCCATCCAATGAAAATCATCCACTGAATGATGCGAAAGTGGATTTCTCGCTTATGAACAAGGGACGATTCCGACCGCTGTCTTTACTTGATATACTGCACACAATCATTTCTTGGACATAATTTCAACACCAATTCGATAAAACTCACATTAATGCTTTATAATTCACGCAATACAATCTGCCATTTCTGCCGAAGAATTTATATGGTCCGTCATGGCTTCGGTTGCAGAGTTTAAAGAGAGTATCACATACCCTAACTCTTTCATAGTCCCTTTTAAAGTTAACCGTTACTTTCTCGAACAGAAGTTATAATTAATAATTCGTCGAGGCACTATTGGATTGAAACCGTGCTGCTATCATGACCATAGCACAGGAACAAATTATTCCCTCATTTACGATTTGAGCCGTAAAACTTCAACAAACAAACCACAATGCGGTTTTGGTTCCACCGTTTATATCATAATTCCTTGCTACATTGGCTCTAACCATGGAAGTACCACCTCGGAGGTAGTACTTCCATGCTCTAACCAGAGAGTTGCCTCTAACGGACAAGCACTCTAGATTGGCATTTGTGGATGTCTTCGGACAAAATAGGGGTTTTTAGGTAAATTGCTAAGGTTAGGTTCAAAAGCATGCCAGGTTGATTCCACGGAAGAGGGCAATAACATCTAACATCCTAGAGAAATCACCTCATGAATCTTTTAGGTCGTTGAAGCTTTCAATACATATTTGATTTAATTCTGTAAATAAATGTTGCATCATTTCTAGTTAAATCCTTCCCTTCAGTTGGAATGATAATAATTGTATACCCCTGAACATTTACTGCAATGCACCTCTTGCACTACGTGTTGTAAAAACACCGGATCATTGAATGGATGGAATATAAGCGATAACGGTTTATTTCTTCTCATCGCTTGAAGCCCTTTTTAAACTAATTTTCTGCTGCTAAATCGTCTCATATTGCGAGGGCATCCGGGGTTTCGTCCCCTGGCCCCACCGGGTTCCATCCCTGGATCTCGTCAGTTAACCTTACGCACGCCCAGTAAAGCATTCGCTGGATCTACTCTTGGATATCCCACATTTTTACCTGCATACTTAAAATTTTGAAATAAGTTGTCTGTACACTAATGTAAAGATAGATAAACATGATCTAAAATCTTTCAACTACCGTAGGGAAAAAGATGATCCCCCGACACATTTTCTTCACGAAGTTGAAGTTGGACAAAACTATGAGATAGTAGTTACACAGGGGTGTGGACTCTATAGATACAGAATGGGTGACGTGGTTCGAGTAACAGGATTTTATCGAAGTTGTCCAAAAATGACTTTCCTTTACAGGTGAGTCTTAGTCCTTCTCTTTTTCTAATTTGTTTTTTATGTCATTTAAAATATACTCTTAATTAACAAGCATCAAACGTAAGAAACTCTTGAACCTTCTGGCAAGGACGATAATTATTACCGTAGTGGCAGAATATTGGAGCACCTGTTCAGACATGTCAACGGTCGCGCGTCTCCCAACTGTCCAATACGCCTTTCAAGAGTCATGATTATATTACATTATATTTCAGAAATTATCTTAGGTATAAGCCAACATTGCTTCATCAAAATTTCAGTTGGGAGAAGTTTTATTTTAGGTCAATGACGTAACTTTAATAGTTCACCAGTTCTCAAATGTCAAACTCCTATACATTTACTAGCAATGTACGGAGACATACGTATGAAACGCTAACTGGAAGCCCTCTTCTTTCTCTATACGTAGTATAATTTGTAATTAGGAATACGGTCCATGCCGGGACGATCACTTCACTATGGCAATGTGCTGCATCGGAAGTTACGGTAAAATAACTAATAATCATTTTCATTCGGAGAGGGTAACATTTTGCAAGCTTGTGAGATTCAAATCTGATGTTTTTTGAGGTAAATTGAGAAAGTTGTTGTGACTAATTCGCTAAATAAAGTGCGACCATTTTGCGTACAATTTAAAAAGTTCAAATATTCCAAAACAACAATTTTTCTTCAGTTTTTTCATATACCTACTCAACACGTTGCCGGCATGATAGGATACTCAGTTTTGGCTGAACTTGCAAAGCAAACTGGGATGTTTTCAATCGCCAGATAACATGGGCAAACGAGAAAGTGCACATGCGGAGAGAGCATGGAAGTACTTCCATGGAGAGGGTGCCCAAAATTTTGCCCGTAAAACGGTAACGGTACATCTTATCTGGTATTTTCGTTATATTTGGCACTTTGTCCTCAAAGCAAAGACTGCTTAAATTTATCCTGCATTCCAGGGAAATGCTATTTCCGGCTGTAAGGCGAGTCGCTTTTTTTTTTTAAATTGGGATTCGCGCCAACTAATGGCAATCCTCTTAGACACTGAACTCTCCCTATGAAGAAATTCCTTTTTTAGGTTAATTTATGAACTCCTCACTTTTGTGTTTCGTTCTCAGGAGAGCAATGCTGTTAAACATTGATGGAGAACAGGTTAGTCAACCAATCGTTGCTGATTCTTTGAGAGAAGCTTTAACCACGTATCCTGGACTGAGATTAGAACGGTACTGTGTTGTAGAGAGTCCGCTAATGTCTCATGTCGTTGTTGTGAAAGGTATGTCACAGAGCCGTATATTAGGACGGCTCTAGTATGTAATGTTAAATAGCGCCACAAGTCATTATTGCCACAAGGCCGATGGTGAATAGGATATTACTCTCTGTATGGGGAAGTGATAAATCGCACCCCTCTGGCAACCACTTAATATTAATGAGTTGATACGTCAAATTTAAATATTCATGTCATGTCTTACCGGCGAACAGCTCACAGCGACGTAAATAGAAACTAAGTTCGAAGTGTGACTCATGATGATAATAACATGTTTCACAGTTCTTGTGCGCGATCGACGGCTGAATCTGGGTTTGACAGGAGCCAAACGGTGTATGGTAATTGTCAAATTGCTTTGATTTTGGAAGAAATTATCAAACTGTAACAGCACTAACTCAGATAAGGCATTCTAGTGTATATGTAGTGACTGCTCTGGAACTACAACTAAAATAATCGTAATATAGCCTTTGGCTAAGATCATGTGTAGTATCTGTTCTTTTCATGCAGTCAAGAATGGAGCCATACATGACAGACCAATGATGAAAATGGTCTGAAGGCCGCGAGGTTGGTCGTTAAGTGTTGTCCTTCAGTGGACGTAATAGCTTCCTCGGGAAGCAGTACTAAGTTTGGTTTCGCCGAACGGCCCTTTGCCAGAGGGTCGGGAGGACTTTAAAAAAGTATCGTAATATAGCTTCTTCGGGAAGGAGTGTAAGTTTTGGTTTCGCCGAACGGCCCTTTGCCAGAGGGTCGGGAGTACTTTAGAAAAAGAATGGAGAAGAATTTGACCCAGCTGAAATTCCATGTCACCGACCATGTACCCTAGATAGGATATATCTCCATTGGCGCGGCGAGCTAGGGATTGGGGGCAAGGTAGCAGTCTGACCCTCCCCCCCCCCCCTCCAAAAAATCCACACATTCTAGAATGTGGCGGGAAATTGGAAAAATTAGGACAGGGATTTGCAAAAAATCGAACAATCACTGGAGTTTTAAAAAATGGCATAGTTTTTCCGAAAATTCCTTTACGTGCCCGCAATTTGAAAAAAAAAAAAACCCGCCATAAATCGCGGTACTAGAATTCATGAAAAGTAAAGATTCCAAAAATTTGCTACACATCCGGGTAGCGCAAAAGCCGGAGCCTACTAGTTTTTACTTTACACTTTTTCACAACACAATACCCGAAATGGTAGAATATCATCCAAATTTTTTCAAGCTTTTACCCGAAAACACAAAAGTAAATGATCATAAACAGGCCATGGTAACATATTTCACAATAATCAAAGAGATATAAAATCGGGACACATTTGGGAAGCCTATCGCCTAAAATCTCAGGCTTACTTTAAACAGTATCAATTCTCTTAGCCTTCTTACCACTGGCGTAGACAAAGGGGCCATGGCCCCCACTGTTCATGCCCGCAAAATAAAAAAATGAATGAAAAATAAAGAAATAAATTACGAAAGTAAAAGGTACTTTAGTCACCTTGGCCTAGGCTGCCCCCTGCACTTGAAGGGTCATAGTGTATAATTAGTATACATATTCCAGGGTTCGTTCCGCATTTCTGTTGATGTCCAACGGTGCACGCACGCTGAACGCGAACACTTTTTCAATAGACTCAATCAGTGTTACAACAAATGCCATCACGGCTGGGCGTCAAACTTAGAGTTGGTAAGGCGCGCTCACTGAGCTCTATGCTATATAGCTCACTAGTGGGCGCGCTTACACTGTCGTCACGGTCACAATGGACGGTAGGTTCCAGTTTGTCTACTCTCTGCGTGCAACCGCGCAAGCGTTAACACGCGCAACACCAAATGTACACCCATGTGTTCTTGCGCATGCTCTATGCCAACCAATGCGGTCCACCGTGTTGTCATCTATCCTGAGACAAATACGGGCAGTGGTTTAAAAGAAAATCAGGTAATTGGGGCCTAACGACAGTATGAGAATGTCTTCCCATTAGCTTGGAATTCATTTAAACCCATCTCGTAACTTGACATTTTCAACAGATTTTACTAAAAGAAGTAAAATCATTTATTGTCGGAAGTTCGTGCAGTCACATACAAAATTTCATCAATGCAATACGGTAGATATTTAACGAGTATCTAAGCGGAGCGCCACAATCGGTTGGCGCGGAGCGTACAAAGAAAATTTTGAATTTCAACACCTCCCAGAAGGCTGGAAATGGCATTTGCCAGGTTTAATTGTCTTTAATTCTGGTGAGGAAAATTTGTGATTTTCTCAGATTCAAACACACTTTTGAGGTACTGATTAGCTCAGTTCATTACTCCGCTGAACTATGTATCATAGGATTGCAAATCCGGAATCCTGCTGTATGATGCAAGCAGTGTACTCCTCAGTAAGGTATTTCCATAGGCATAGGGGAGCATTTCAGTTTGGGGACAGAGTATATTTGCCCGAAAATTTAATTCTTCCCGTAGGACAGGCAAAGCTGAGCGCCACCACTGGTTGGCGCGGAGCGTCCAGAAAATTCGAAAATTCGTACCTCTTAGACAGTCGAAAATGACATTTCCCAGGTTTATAAAGGGGATCCAAGCAGTTGATATTTTAAGTTTCAATTGCAGAAAACGTTCACTCCAAACTGAAATTTAGCCAAAAGAGACTACGCGGAACGCCACCATTAATTGGCGCGAAGCGTACAGAAAATTTTGAAATATCCGACCTCTCATACAGATGAAAATGACATTCAGTTTTCCGGGCTTTTAGGGGGATCTAAGCAGTCGCTATTTGATCAGAAAATTACCAGATAAAATGTATCACTACCAATCGATGAAATGGTCCTGCATATTTTCGGGGGAAAACTACAAAACGGAATGGAAAACATGGTAATGAATTTTACTCCTTTGGTATTGGGACTAAATTCAATGTATATTGATAAAGTTGTGTGACTGCCCGAACTTGCGACTATATACATGATTTTACCTTTTGAAAAATGTAACATTACAAGGTGTGTTTTAATTTTCAAGCAGACTTATGGGAAGACATTCTCACTCTGCATCATTAAAGTAACGAAAAACAAATTACCCGATTTTCATTTCCTTTGCCCGTGTTTGGCTGTAGAGAAGGATAGATGACAAACTCTTGGGCACTTGAACACCCTCCTGTCTGTCCATTGAATTAATTTGTCAATTGAAAACGTCCCAGCATTTTTCAACCTTTGCCGGAATATTGGACCATTTCGGGCAGTTTTGCAAAACTACAAGATTAAGTGGGGATGATGAAAACCTTTTTCACATTCTGCCCAAATGTGTCGCAGATCTTTGTTATTTTCCATGAAAATTTTACTTTAAATATAGCGTTTTCTGTTTTGCGGCAAAGATTTGAAGCTATTAAAATAATCGGCGACACTGTAAAAATGGTACAAAATCGCTGTAAATTTACAGAACATAACGATTACATAAACGTTCTGGTAATAAGTTTCCAGAACTTTTCTGTAATCCTTATTTATCTCTTTATTTTTGTACCTGTAAATCTATGGTAATTGTTTACAGTGCATTTAGGGTATTTTAAAGAAGGGCAATTTAGGGCAATCTAAGGAAGGCTCAAGAATGATTGTTTCTTTTAACTGTTTAAGCCACAGGCTTCCCAAATGTGTGGCGATATTTTTATGTTTGATTTTTCGTTACAATGTTTCCCTAACTATGATACTTTCTATTTTCGGGCAAATGCTTGAAAAAATTTGGATTTTCGACAATTCGGGCATTGTATTGTGATTATCTGTGAAGTAAAAGTCACGAAAAATAGCTTTTTGCGGTGTCCGAAGGTGTGGCAATTTTTTTGAATCTTGACTTGGTTTTTCATGAAAATATTTTTGCGACTCTATGACGTTTCTCTCCAATTTTTAAGGCATATCTTTTCAAGATTTCGGTCACATTTAGGAATATTCTGAAAAAAACCATCACATTTTAACAAAATTTAAGGGCTGTTCGAATTTTTTCAAATTCCTGCCCGAATTTTTCCCAAATTCCTGTCCGATTTTACGGAAATTTGGGATAGTCTTCCCCCTGCCCCGTCCCGTACACCACTGGGTATGTCCACTCTACCCAAGATCTAAGTGAGGTCCTGTGAGGTAATAGTGGTAAGGTTGCAACCCTTGAGACTGCATTGACCCAACATGGGTTTGGTTGTTGCACTGGGCAATGACTGGCAGCAATGACCGTGCAAAGTGCAAATTCCTTCCAACAACATTTGACTATAGTTTTGGAACAAATTTGTGAACCCCCAGGAATTGAAAGAATCCTACAGTTGGATAGAAACAGGCCAGACGCTAGGAGCAAACTGATCCACACCAAGGTAGCCAATTTCAGCCACTCCAAATCTGCTAGAAAATTATTTATCCAGGAACTCGACGAGTAAAAATTCAAGAGATTCCGAAGATACGAAGCTTGTTACAGTCTACCCGAATTTATTCCGAAATTCAGAATGGGGCACAATTGCAGAATACTCTGCCGCTGCGTGGATCTATCGCAAGTGCATCTATGTCATAGTAGTCGGGTAGCCCGGATTGAATATTATCATCGACCAGTATGAATTTAATTTTTTCCCAGGTCGCCATGGGGGGGGGGGGGCTGCTGGGGGATGGGCGATCCAGCGGGGACTCGAGCCCCCAAGCCCCCCCCCCCCTTCGTAGCTACGCCACAGTATCTGAACAAGAATACGATGCACTGTAAATTCACATTTGAGATCGTAGTAGTTTCAAAGTCTTTTCCTTGGTGAACTTTACCACTTTATTGTCATGTGCATGGATAAATATTGTTAAACACTTTGTGATATCATTGATTTTATTAGTGGCATTGAGATTCAGTCTCCACTCCCTCGGGATAGCACAATTTTCCATAATATAATGTAAAAGAAAAAATACTAGTTAAATTACATTTATGGCAGAAAACATTCTAATATGCACTCAGTCGACTCTCTCATTAAAAAAATTAATTTTGTCACTATTCTACATGTCCCGAAATTGACCATTTTTCCCGAATTCCTCGTAATTACCTGGAAAGGAATGGGATTGCAACTGATAACATAATTTATATTTACATACAGTTTGAACTTCCATTATCGATGGTGCGCTGTAGCCATATGGACATTTTCACGGTTCTTTTGTTTTTCCATGACGAGTGTATGATAACATTAACGAGGATTTCCGTTGCTTAAAAAACTACACATCTGATGAACCCAAATAGCAAATGGATCGTAAGAAAAAGTTTAGTGTTCTACATAAGGCGTGGTCCGAAATAGGTTTGAGACCTTTGATATCACTCTGCTGACATTTTATCGGAAAACTTGAAACTGTGTGCTCTAAATTGCTATTAGTTTAAAACAATTATAATTACATAGTTTGAAAATTATAAGATAATGGAACATTATGTAGAAACAAGTAGGCTAAATGATCTATTTAGTGAAAGTAAAAAAAAAAAAAAATAGCTTTGGAAAATTTTAGGGGGGGGGGGGCGCCGGGTGCGCCCCCACCTAAATCCGCCACTGATGTAAAGTAGCGTTAGTACGGGCCGGATCTTGTGTAGCCGGAAACAGAAAAAAAAACGGATGAGAGTTCCAATTAATTTTCAAATTGGTTTATTAATTCGTTGATTGAGTTCCAAAAAGATCAAGTTTGACTCGGCCGGCAAAATAATTATTAAAATTTAACTATATACATGGTGGTTGCATGCTTCTGCTTCGAGCTCTCTTGCACGAGTTCCAAAAAAAAAAAAAAATAGTGGGAGCGGCAGGCCCGGAACTTGCAAACCTCATGGGAGATTGGAACACATGTAGTCCCCTGATTGGTTAAAAGTTGTGACGCACCAAATTATATCAATATTAATGAATGTTCTAATCTAAAAGACCAACGAGGAGGCTGTAGAGGGTGAAATTGGCCACACCTTGAAAATACGGGATACGGCGTAAACGTTGAACTAGAACGAAGTAGACGCCCACGTTCACCGGTAACACGTGACCGGAAACAGTAAGGGCCCTGGGAATCTAGGACAAAAGGAAGGGAGAATTGCTCGTAAACAACAAGATGGCGTCTATGTTAAAGGTCAGGGAAGGTGCACCATGCTACATGACAATACGCACTTACAACACCATGACAAAATGATGCAGCCATTTTTCTCTCGTGTACTATCCGCGTAAGTTACTGTGGTATTTTCCTATGCGCAAGTAAAGATTTTTGAAAGCTTGAATAATGTGATGACCAAAAGGCAGTTCAGTTATTTCTCGGTCTTTGCATTTTCTCTCGGCATTTCATTTGAATTTCAACTTTTCTCAGGTGCTTGTGTTTGTTAGAAATTAAAAGACCGTGCCCGCCCGATCTGACGTGTAATGCTTTTTTTTTTCGATTGTATAGGCTACTTAGTTAAAGGCATATTTTCATCATCCCAAACTGTTCCAAGTCTCCCACCCTACTTACTTCTAGCCCCTCCCACATTTATCTAAAACTCATCTTTATCCAGACACAATCCTAGTTTATTGCTTCATGGCTTGTCCCAGTGGCCATGCAAGTCCATAATGTGTAATCAAGACACTCTCAGTGCCCATGCTGTGTAATTTAGCTATGATGCATTGTTTGAATATGATGCCAATCAGAGCGCTGTACCAGTTGAGAGTTTTGATATATGCATACTGAAACTGTAGTTTAGGGTGACGAATGACTGCCCCTTTAATAAGCCCTTCTACGGGAACTTTGTTTTCCAGGAGGTTACGAGGAGGTTACGTGTTGTGTAGCTGTGCACGCAGTAACACCCTTGTTCGGTCAATAGGTAATACCTTCTGAAAGTGATTCGAAAGGAGATATTTTGTGGGTTCAAAGTTGTTTACAAGGGGAACACATAACGTTGCAAACAACGTGATAGTATGTTTATCAACTTTGCAGTTCGTCCAATACTGTTTTTCACAAATTCCCTGGAATAGATTCCAATAATTCGCGAGATCAAGCTCTAACTAGCGTGTTACGTTGTGCAACACGCGCAAATATTCCCAAGATCATCGGGAACTTTCCCAACGCCTGGCTCTTATGCTACCTCGTATATGAATATTGAACTCCTTGTGACGTTACTGTGTCGTCTGTGTCATTAATATGAAGTGGTTGCCAGAGGGGTGCGATTTATCACTTCCCCTCTGTATGGATAATTGCATCATAGCAAGGGTCGTTTTTGCCAAATTCTTGGAGAAGATAATGAATGTGATTTAATCTGGAAGGACCATATCAAAGAGTTTAAAGTAGCTTAAACCCTCGCAATTATGTACAATTCAAGAGAATATTGACTGCCTAGTCAGACACATTGACTGCCAGGTCATTGAAGACAGATTACTATTCATTAGTCTTCCCTTGCATCAACAATTGTTCAAAAGTGCGGGTGAAAACACATGAAACTAAAATTCCCTCTGTCCTTATGAAACGGAAGAACGGTATCCGACAGGTTCATAAAGCTAACTTTAATGAGCAAACAAACAAAGCCAGAAATGTTTTTTTTTTCACCTCAGATTCTTCAAAAATTACTTATTGAAAGGGAAAAACTTTCTTGCTCTCCAAAAAGATGATTTTTTTTCAAATTTTTGTCCTTGAAACCTTGAAATTGTCATTTTCAGTAAGTTTCTTTGCACGATCATTTCCTCTTTTTATTTTACTTGTTTTGACATTTTCTGATGTGTGTTTCGTTATAAATGTAAATAAATCGAACAAACAAACTAACAATGTAAATAGTTATCTTTTTAATTTAGGCTGATATGTATTTTGCAATAGACCTATTTCCAAATATCAATTACAATAAATTGTGGGATATAGTTTTGGGTGTGCGTCAATTTTCACCACAGTAAAATGCCATTGACAAAAATGACAAACACCAAAACTCTATCCCACAATCCTTTGTAATTGCTATTTGGAAATAGGTTTATAGAGTATTTCTTCAGCTCACATCCTGTGCAACGCTCAGTCTTATACTTTAAGGGCAAAAGAGTCGCCCATCCCTATTTCAAAAGAGTTAATCAAACGTCCGACCAAAAATGCCTTTGTGTTACTCTTTTAAGTATCTATACATGACATTTCAGGACAAAAATACTGCATACTCAAGGTAATCAAAGCAGCGGTTCCTCATAAATATCACGATTGTTTTCAAGAACCATTCATGAAACAAGATAGTATACCAAGTCCAAATGGGGGTGACCGCGTTAACCCTTTAAACTGGAAAATAATCAACTCCGTGAAACTCCTATCAATATTCTTCTTGTTTTAGACAGCTCTCCGTATTTATGACTCTTTTCCGTAAAAAATGAGTTTGGGACTTCTCCGCTCTTGTTTATATAGATAAAGACGTTTCGCATCGATACTACATCTTTTTTCTGCAGTTCAAGGCAAACGATGAAGAAGACTTATCCAAGATTGACCTAAAATTGTTATCACAGGTAAACGCAGACTAAAAAGTCATTCACCCCAAACTACAATTTACTTCCAGTCTGCAGAAATTCTCAATTGGCAGAGACCTCAGTTGATTGATATGAAATTAAAAAAAGCAGACGAACTCATGTTGCACAGCAGTCACGGTACCAAGGGTGTTCTCATTGCACATTTGGACTTTGTATTCCCATCAGTGTACATCCTGCAAAGATACACTGTGACTGTGTCTGGGATGACGGTGAATTTAAGATCATTGGGAGAGGGGCTACAAGGTTGGGAAAATTGGAACTGTCTGGGGTCTTTCATTGAATTCGACAATGTTACCTTGAAGACTCTTGTCGGTCACATATAGTTTTTACCTCTGGCCATGAAAGTTAAAAACAGCATTTTTGCGTGACCGAGAACTCGTGCTCTACCTGCATTTTTTTAAAGTCGTTCCGACTAACTGACGAAGAGTCGGTTGGCGAAACCAAAAGTTTACTCCCGAAGAAGTTGTGCTTCCGAAAGAAGACACTTCCTTAAAAAGGAGAGAGACCAGTCTCTACGGCTTCTGACCATTAACATCATTGATCTTTCATGGCCTAGTGCCACCTATGACAAACAAATGAACATATAGGCCTACTATCATGGAAGTTCACCTCGGAATCTCAATGGTCTGATTAAGGAATAGTCCAGAACAATATTTATTGTTGTGTTGATATGTTTGATATGTTAAAGAAGACGATATTCTAAGCATTCTGGTAAACGTTGAATTCATTTCCCATGTTCTTGGCATTTTTGCAGTTAATTAAAGCTGACACATTTTGTATAAAAAGTGAACTTGAAGCAAGAACGAGAGATGTCATGGTTTGACATGTGTGTCCAAGTTTTCGTTTTTCTTTATTTTTGATCCTATTGGTTTGGCCTTTATTGGTTAGGGGTGCTACCTTGCAAAATATTTGCCAACAATCCATGCCAATCCATGATATCACGCCTGTTTGCTTCGAGTTTATTCTTTGTAGAAAATTTGCTACATTCAACAGCTAATATCTCGAACATGAGAAATGATTAAAAATTTCACCAGAATGCTTAGAATATGTCTTTCTTTTACATATGAAAAATAAATTTGGCTCTGTGCTATTCCATTGAGACTCCCATCTCCTTGCAACTTTTGATTGATTTTTTAATCATTTGGCCCATTATGTTAACATCACTTGTCTCTCATTAGGTAAGTGTCTGCTGTCAAGAAGATGATATCAAGCATAGCCAAAGCATTAAAATTCATTTGGATATTCGGAATTCTAATTCCAATTATAAGTCTTTCTGATTGGTCAATGGTGGCTTTGTGCCGATCAGAGAGAAATGAGTCGAAGACTAGGAAATTCCAATGTCAATGTTAGTGGAATGTTTTATCACAAAATAGTGTACTTACCATTTCTAAAATTAACCCCGGCAAAAAGTAAATTCAATTAGATGGTATGGGTGGACTTATAATCTGTTCATGGAGCAACCATTCTAGTTACCTATCAGAACTTGGTGAACCTGTATACCTGTTTACATTCTCTTCTTATTGAAAATGTTGAAAATACTTCGTAAACACACGGAATTTCTTGTCCCAAACTATTTGTGAATTTGTCTTCGTATAAGACTTATTGTTGATCTTCCTCTTCGTTTTTCTCTGTTTCTTCTTTTCTGGTTTGTTTTAGAGGATAGATGAAGGAATTTGTAGTCGTCATATCATTTTCAAACAAGACAGGGAAATGAAGAGATTTTCATCGCCTGAAGTATTTTTGGTGAAAGAGAATGCTTTTGAAGAGCTCAGAAACTGTATTTTGAAATCAGGAGAGGTATCCGCTGTACAGATGAAACTGCCGCTCAAACTGAGAACACCTGAGATGGTCGAGGTTATGTTGGCAAATCTACTGTGAAGGAAAACGATGTGTAGATTGCATTTAATCTGCTTAAAAAAGTATTTCCAATTCTTGTTATCAATTACAACAAACTTGAGCATCTCCTTCTTTTTTCAAGTGGAAACCTTTTTCCAAAGGTAAGGGTTTACATTCCCTTGACCCCTCCCAGGAGGTGGGTATATAACTGTCATTACATTTAAAAGCCAAGAGTGCTGTCGGCGGGGAACTATGGTAACCCGTCGGGGAAAGGTGAAATTCGTCGGGGAAGGGACTCTGAGGTCTAAAAAAGTGAAGTTACAAGGAGGAAAAACTTGAATTTGATGTTTTCCTTTGTAAGACTATTTTACGGTATCGATTTTCAGTCACTTGCCCGTAGCCGTGTTTTTTTCTCATCCCATATATCTTGTCCGATCTCCTCTCCCTCGTGGTGGATGGACCACGGTCTCTTCGGCGATGCCTTAAAAAAAAGGAATAAAAATCTGAAAGACGAAAGCAACGGGGTGGATTATTTGGATTGAGTTACGCTATTTTAATACCTATCGGAATCGGAATGCAAATAATTTATGGTGAGAGTTTATGTGAGTGTATGTGTGTGTGATTGTGATACATTTGCTTGTAAACACCGCATTCCACGATTGCGATACTGATTTGTTTTTCATATTTGGTGCAAATATTTCATGTTAAGAGAGAAAGACTACTATTGTTTTTTGCGGAGATCTAAGATCATTTAAGGCCAAAAAGGGTAAAAAACCTAAAAATCTTTCAAACATGATATCTCAAGATAGGAATGATAGAAACCATCCATATTTGATGTATAGATTTGTCATGCTAAGGGGAAGAACGCATTGGGTTTTGGTGAAAATCGGGGGTCTTTTTAGGTCAAAACTGCCAAAACCTCGGAAATAGCTTTCATACATGATATCTCAAAATAGAAATGACAGTTTCCGTATTTGATGTACACATTTGATGTGTTGAGAAGAAGAACTTTATTCTCTTTGATAAAGGGCAATCGTCATTTTAGGTCACTGTCTGTAAAACTGCGAAAACCTTGAATGTGGCTCATAAACACGATATCTCAAGATACCATTTGCGAACATTTCTTACATTGCTATATATAATTGTCATTTTGAGAGGAAGATCCCTATTTTTTAAGGGTCAAAGGTCATTTGAGGTTTCCAGAGGAAAAACTGTAAAACCTGTGTAGTTGGCTTAAATTTTAATGTCTTTTGCTCCTAGAGAACTTGAAACTGGCTTTTTTACATTTTTGCTCACTGAAAAGACTTTCCCCGGGAAACGTTTTCCCCTTCTCTTCCTTTGCCATCTACAGGCCTGAATGGCTTGTGAACACAATATTTCAAGACAGCAACGAGAGAGAGAATTCCATCGAATTAATATTGTGTTTCGGTAAAATAACGTCCACACATACTTCTAAGGTTGTTTGCGAAAACAATTCTTATATTCAATCAACATATCTGAAACTAGCGTTAAGCAGTTTGAACCAAATGAATTTATGGAGAAGGGCTCGTGTAGCGCGCGAAAAATTTTGGAACGAAATGCTCCAGAATTTAAGACTAACAAGTCACACCAATGGCAAAATATATTGACTAGCCTACTGTTTATAAGAAAAAATTAATCGGCTTCACGTATCTTTTCTCCATGCCTAAAATAATGGGGGTACATAGTGATATGAGTGTAAGACAATATTTAAACTTTTGTCCCGTTTACCTGTTTACACTAGTTGTCTTGTATTTAACTATAAGTGTATGTTTACTTTGCTTTCGTGGTCAGTCATACATAACTGTATCATTTCACTTTTCGTTTCGTCGTACAGTATATATTCTGCATGTTTTCTTGTTGCGGGAGGATTAACATACAAATATCACGCTTACATTGATGAATCAGGAGACTCTCGTTGTAAGAGTTATGAGTGTAGCAGGGAGTGTATCTTGAGCATTGAGTAGGTCAGTATCTTGAGTAGGTCGGCATTGCCTTCCAAAATTTTCTATTAACAGCGAACTTTAAGCAAGCAGGTGTGGTGTTATGGATTCCCATTGTTGGCCGAAGTTTTTTATCTTTATTCTTCATCCCATTAGCCTGACATTGAATTGATAAGAGATGCTATACCCTGTCTTATATAATTTTTTAAGTTTTATTGACCAGGATGCATATGGTATCAATATCACACAGAGTATAGTTGCATTTAATTATCGGGATTACACATTTGTTGGTGTGTCGTTACATCTCATTTACCTAATCAACTAACTGACTCTTCAATTCCTACGTGAATACACAGTTTTATGATTCTTTGGATCGGCTAATCGCCACTTCGTGAGTCTTCATTAACTTTCTTGTATGACCCCTTTTTTGATAATTGTTTTAATTTTAGGAAGTAACTTCTTGTTATTACCTTGAGGAATACGGTTTTATCTGCCAGTTGTCCCACTGCTTATAAAAAAATCGCTAACGAGTACACCGCGTCATCCGAAACTCTCTTTGTGTCTCTCTTTCAATGTAACTTGCATAACTCATATAGGTGATTAGTGGATAGCGTTTTCTAATTCTAAAGTAGGAATTGTGGTAAGGAAATATTCTTAAATACTAAGTTGCACTGCTCTAGACAACTTCTAAAAGAAGTTTTTGTTGAGATGCATGCACATCTTTGCAGTTACGTCAGAACATCTTGGGGTCTGTGAGACCATCGTCATATCGTGGCGTGCTTTCAGATTACTAAAGAGAGATAAGTGGTAGTCGAAACCGCCAGATGCGTGTGATACAAGAATAAAGCTATAATGCTATAATAACTCCCGAAAGTAAACAGCAGACCTCGGTACCTGTGGAAAAGACAACAAAATTTTCTTACGAACTTGAATAAAAATGCGAAGTAGATGGTAAATATAAAATTTGACACAAAGACAGTTATCATTAAATGCTGGACGACAGGACAATTATTAATTAAGACATTTATTGACAGAAGTTCTGGAAGTTTTTATTTGATTTTGTACCGTCCTTACCTTTAGAATATTACACCAATGGCGGCACAAGGCAAAAGTAGCGCACGGCAAATTACGCGTAGCCAAGTGCGATCCCTTGCGGGTCACGGGGGTCCTTAGGCGTAGGGTCTCTTATTACGTCCATGGTTTTAGCATATATCTCTGGCTGAAAAAGTATAGTTTGCAGTGTATTCTTGAGAGTATACCGCAAGTCAAACATTCAAAAGCATATTTTTAAACAGCATAAAAACTGAATTGTAACATTTCAACTCCCATCTTCATAAGAAATTCTTAAGACGAGATATAGAATGTTGAACTTAAATCACTCAAATTAATAGGGTACATTGCGTTATATTTTGTGACGTCATTGTTGTACTACCCAAATTACAATCTTTGTATTTTTTTTGTTTTTTCTGAAAGTTACCTTACTCCACCTTGTACAAAGGTGTGATGGCACTCTTACTCTAATATGGTGATGTAATTAATTCAGCCCTCTCTGTACAAGATGCTGTGCAAACAAACGGAAAGTGCTTAAGCCTTAAAGTTTTTTTTATTTTAAAGGGACACAAAGCAGGAAATGTGAGTTATGCAACAAGAAATTCACAAATTAATTTACTTATTATACAATACAGTTCTATGTTTTAAGTGAATAAATTTCAACACAAGAATATGATATGAAGATGGGAGTTGGGCTGTGAGAATTCATTGTTCATGCTTTTTTAATATGTTTACTGAATTTTTTTAGTTGACGCACACTTTAAAGTTTATTTCGACCTTATCCTAATTTTTATAAAGGGGGGAAAGAAAAAAATGACATTAAGGCCAAGTCCATGACGTTTGCTTATGTTTTGGATGAACAATATCCCACCACGACTTCCCAGTACTTAATACATTATTTCATTATACTGCGACTGAGAACACAATCATCTGGTTAGGTATCTGGTTAATGATTCTATTTTGTTAGACAAATGACTCTTAAGCGCTTTCCCAGAAGTAAGTTTTCGCCCAATGAAAAATTTTTCTAGCCCCAATCGCATGTAACCAATTATGCACAAAGTAAAAATACGTGTGTTTGAACAGACCAATATTTTGAAAGGATCGGGTAAAATTAATCAAACTTATGTTTGATAAAAGCCAAGGACAGCAAAGGTGATTTATATACTTCTACCTTTCCAAATAAATTACAAGAAAAATGAGGGTAGGTAATACCTGTTTATAGCACTTACTTGATTTGCTGGTGACTAAGGTAAAGTTGAACTAAATGAAGGATTTATTATTCAAATCTTCTCTGATTAAATGCTGCGATTACATCTGTCAAGGTTAAATTACATAAATACTACTACCCGCATAACGTTTATCAAATAATTATTCGTTAACAGGGTACATGAGAACGATTAGCTCTTATTAAGTCTTGCATTGAAAGTTGATTTTCATAGTTTGCATTTGGTGTGCTCTGACGTCTCTAATCAAACCCTGAGCTCTTTCAAATTTTCGCTTGATATACATTGCTTTTAGTAAAACTCAAAGAAAAAGTCAAAAATAATTCCACAACATAATCATCAGATCTTTCATCCACCCAAATGAAGCATATGGTGTTCAAGCGACTACAAAGGCGTCTAAACCAACTTGTTAGTTTGAATCAAGTTACCGTTATACATATTATCAACAAAACGCAGGTGTATAGCGCCGTCACCTGATCTTACAAACCTAATGAGGTATTCAAGGAGACCAAAACACGGCCACCGACCGTGGTCAAATCTGGTGTAATACTGCAAAATAGAATATCTACTTGCATAATACATGTATTACGCTTATGTACAGAATACAATCGAATGATGCGTCGTGGGTTTAAGACGTAAAACAGCGTAGTGTGAGTGTGTGTAGTGGTTCCCCGACTTTCGTCTGTAAAACGCCCATATTAGACAGTAATAAATCCTTACAGGACTAGCGCGTTTTCTGCGCCACAAAACCACGCAAAGCACCTTGTGGGCTTGGGGCTGTAGAATAAGCGGTTGGCGCGGAGCAAAAGGAAAATTTTGAAAAATTGCCCCCACTAGCGTAGCCAGCGGGGGGGGGGGCAGGGGAAAAGAGTGCCCACCCCCACGGAAATTTTGGGGACGCGATGGGCGATGTTGAAAAAAATGAAGGAGAGACAAAAAAATAAATAAATAAAAAGAAGATAAACGGCGAGAGGAGGGAGGGAATCGGGGGCTTTTTTTCGGGGGGGGGGGGGCGCTCTCAGTCGTTACGATAAAGTATGCAGTCCCCGACTAGTGTCCCCGATGGTTTACCTGTTTTTTTTTTTTTTTGCTCTCAAGGGACAATTTCCCTAATAAGAACCCCAAATTTTCGGCGCGCTACGCGCGCTGTAGATTCACTTCAGTTTTTTCAGTACTTCCATTCCACATATCTAGAGAGTGTTAGTCCTGTCAACCTTACCAAGTAACAGGTAGGCAGAGTACACAGGTGATGTAGGTACCGTTAATTTCATCCCATATCACAAAGCCAAGTTGCTGTTCTCTTGTGTGTGTCATGCGATAGGTCAGTTGGTGAGCGACTCACGGAGTATAGTTTGGCTATTTTATCGGGTATTCCAGGTGGTTTCGACACAATGTATGTTATCCCCGATACAGTCTACAACCCCTACAGTTTCTATTTTTTTCTTTTTGTTCTTAATGATTCCATAGACTATGTTATTTTTGTAAGCCTACCAAAAATTTTTCGCGCGCTTCACGCGCTTTGCAATTTCACGATTCAGACCCAAAAGAACACTATCAGTGCGCAACTCGGCTTTTAAAATATTGAGTGATATTGTGCAAAATGTGAACCAGGCTGCAATGACATGGGATAGTTCGGCTCCTTCATATCCCCTTCTCACCACCCCCTCGTCGCTGGCATGGCCCGTCCCCGGTCGGGAATAATCTGTCGCCTTCCCATGGTCGGTTTACTTATTTTGGCTTTCAAAAGAGTTATTTCTGCGATAAAACCCAAAATTTTCGGTACGCTTTGCACCGCACTCTTCCTTAGTTCCGTTACCTGGAGCTAATAAAGTACAAACCCTTCCCATCTGTTCAAGTAAATTAATAAGTAGAATATATGGATTAATGTACATGTCGGGAATATCATCTCATTTCGCTAAAGTTAGTTAAAAGTCTCTTGTGTCAGTCATGTGGTACGGGCTCGAAGAAGGAAATACAATTTAAGTTGTGCGCGATAGGGCCCAAATGCCGGGACAATTGATCTATATAAGCTTTCAATAAGTTCAGATAGGCTAACCCAAAAACTTTTCGCCCGCTTTTCCACTGTTAAATCAGTGAGGAAATATCTTCCTCTAACATATACAAATTTTATGTCGTATATGACTCGCAATGGCAGGTATAGTGCACAGGTTTTCTTCAAATCTCCCTCACCAACTCATCGACGGTATCCTGGCTGTCGGGGCTTGGGGTGATTACCCACCTTACCCTTCCCCCGTTCGGAGAGTGGCCCTTCGTCTGGTAAATCCTGGCTTCAAGCGTGGAGGGAAGACAAATTTTTCCAGTTATGACTTGTATATGTGTAATGAAGCAATGAACTAAAAATGGAAGCTGCATTTTTTGGAGAGTGGCAACTATTTTGGAGGGGCGGCCAATTTCACTAGGAGGGCGTGTCGCCCCTCTAAAACCCCCTGTGGAGAACACTGGAATCTAGTATAAAAAGAACAAAATATAGCACCATATTGCATCTAAGCTCTTCGAGACAGCAAAAAATTCCAAAAGAGGAGGGAGACGAGGAGGGAGACACCCAGGGAGACAGGTCCGTAGCCACGCGGTTCAGAGGGTCCGCACCTACTCCCGCCCAGACCTAAATGTTTTTATTTTTTTTATTTAAATGGAGTTTTGGCGTTTTTCAGCGCAAAATGTCAATTCCGCTGGTTTAGCCAATGTAAGCCTAAGTAGCTGTTTTGTTTCAGTGCAACACAATTCCCAAGGGCCCCATTGACTCGTACAGTAACCCTCTTTCAGCCACACGCTAACTCTTGAGGGAATAAGGAAAACATTGATACAAGATTGAAAATGTCCTAAAATTCAAGCTTAGGTGTTCACCAGATCGCTCAGTTTTGATGTAAAATTGCAAAACCCCATTGGGGTAGGAGGGGGAGAACCACACACTCTCCCCGTTCGGTCGCTCGGCTCCTCACTTGGGCGCTTCGCTCCCTCAAGAAAATAACGCGCCCCAGTGGCGGCGATGAAAAATGAAAAAGTGGGGGCTAAAGGTATGTTCAGCCCCTCAATATATGTCAAGTGCTCCAATTAAGACGCGGGGAGAATTTCGAAGTGGGGCTGAACATATTCTTGCTTAGAACACTCGGGAAGTGCCGTTTCCGGTCATCTAAGGGGGTTTGTAAAGCCAAAAATTTCCTGGTACGCTCCGCACCAATCGATGGCAGAGCTCCACTTAGATAGTCCTGTCGGTCAAGATTGGGGACGATGAGTCGACTTTGCCCCCCCCCCCCACAAGAAAATCCTAGCTATGCCCCTGATTGTCCCCCTCAGACAGTCGAAATGGCAGTTTCCCAGGCTTGTAGGCGGATTTAAGCAGAGGCTTATTGGGTTACCGTTCGCAAATAATGATCTCTTGAAACTAAAGTTCTGTTAGGGAGACTATCTAAGCGGAGCGCCACTATTGCTTGGCGCCGAGCGTCGAGAAAATTTTGAAAAATCGCACCAATTACACACCCGGAAATGGCATTTTCTAGGCTTAGAAGGAGGTTCTCAGCAGTCGACATTTTGTTAAAAAACTACCAGATAAAATGTACTACTACCATTGGATGACATGGTCATGGTCATGTATATTGTCAGGTGAAACTGTTAAACGGAATTAAAGCATGCTAATGTATTTTAGCCTATTGCGACTCTTGAGTAAATTCAATACCGGTATATGTTCAATTGAAGACATTTTGAGACTGCCCGAATCCCGACAATAAGTGATTTTACTTCTGTTAGTTCACCTTTTATTTAAAAAAAAAAGATCAATTTACAAGGTGGCTTTAAATAAATTTTCAGGCAGACTTATGAGAAGACATTCTCACACTGTATTGTTACAGTATTCTAAAAACATAGTACCCATTTTCATTACCATTGCCAGAATGTGACTCTATGGGCAGGATGGATGGCAAACTATTGGACACTGCACTTGAACAACCCCCTGTTTCCTTTGAATTAGTTGGCAATTGAAAACTTCAATGCAGCAATTTTAACCTTTTCTCAAACTTTTTAAGATTCGGGCAATTTTCGCGAGATTACAGGGATGATCGATGATTTACTTTCCATGAAGAATTTAAATCTGAATGTAGCGTTTTCTGTTTTCAGGATCTTCGACCATTTTGGCCATTGTGTGTTGAAAGACTGTGAAGTAAAACTCACGAATAAAAGCTTTTTTCGCTGCCCGAATGTAAAGCGAAATTTAAGAATTCAAGTTGTTGATTCTCCAAAATTTTACCTAGACTATGAAGTTTCTTTCCTTTTAGGGCATCATTATGATTTTTAAACCATGTCAATTTGTTTTTAAACTCAAGTGGTTGTCCAAACTTTTCCAAATTCTTGTACGAATTTCACATTTTTGTGGAAATTTGGAGGACCGTCTGCCGCCCCCATCTGCTACGCCACTGCGGCCAACCAAATGAGCGAAACCAACCAAATAATCAAACCCGACCAAACCAATCAAGGCAACCAAACCAACCAAACCGACCAACCCAATCAAACCGACTACCCCAGCCAAACCGCCGATCAACCCAATTGAAATGACTCACCCTATTAAATAGATCAACTGAACCGAAATAACCAATCAAGCCCAATATAACCAATCAAGCGAACCATCCAACCAACTAACCAAAACAACCAACCACACCAACTCTTCTCAACCAAACAATCTTACCAAGTCAAATAAATTAACCAACCCATCAATCAAAACCAACCAATCCAACCAAATCAAACCCAACTGTACAATACTCTTTTAGAAGACGTACTGTAACACTTGGACAAATGCGAACGGCTACAGAATAGTAAGTTTTTCAACCGAACCCAATTAGTTACACATGATATACACTACAGGGACATTGAGTCCCAACACTATTTCATATACCGGTGGATATTTTACTGATATATGAGAGTGTGTCAATGGACTAAACGGCCATCTTCTATCCACATGTCCCTTTCAACTGTGATACCTGAATAAATGTCGTCTTGTCGCTGAAAGACAAACAAAGACATTATTTTACAATCAAGTTTACTTGACATTTCACAAAACATAGTTTTTCTCATAAAAACAAGCGACACAACGTAGGCTACTGCTCTGTTGACTTTGCGATTAACTCCTTTCTGAAGAGCACGATGGCTTCTAAAGATTTGTCAAGTTGTAATCTTTACAGGTATATGTGTACCTTTCATATCGCTGGAAAAAGGACCAACCTGGTCCCCGTATATGAACCCAATTTTCAATTCCCTTAGACCCCACTCTCAGGTTATCAAAATCGTGATGGATCCCCATATTTTAAAATTCTGCCTACAAATTTGTTATTTGTTTCTTATATACACATATGTGGCTGATAGATGAGATAAAGAGTGGATTGTTGTCCTACCCATATATTTTCTTTACTAGTAATTACCTTTAACAATTGGATACTCATCGCCTGTGGATAAAAAATTACAAACCGTTTGACAAGTAAATATCACAAAACTGTCGTTTTAAAGCTCTTTCGTGTAAAGGCAAGTGACAATGCGTATTCTTCAGTTGACTTTGCCATTTACTCAGGTCTAAATTAAAGAATGCAATGGCTGCTAAAAGATTTCTTGTGCTATTTACATGTTTATGTGTCCTTGGGAAACTATCTCTCATATTACAGGAGCAAAGGATCGACCTGATTCTGATCATGTTAATCCTAGGTAAGGAATCTTTTCATGAAAATTCGTTAAATACACTTCTTATTCCTTATGTTTTATACATTGGACATAACAGATGAATTTAACGTGTAGCCTACATACAATCATTTAGCTAGTTGGTACAAAGGCGGTGTTCAGAGGAACCTGGCGGTTGTATTCTAGCCGCCTTCCCAAATATATTTGTTAGTAACCAGAAATTTTTGCCTTTCGAACTTTCGGTTGACTTTGGAAGATTAATTTCAAGTAGAAAAAGTTATACCATAATTTGTTTCAGTTTTTCTGTTTCACCGGTTTTGACATCCCTGATGTGTATTTAAGAATTGTGATGACAAGTCTCGTTTTAAGACCCTAGTAGTTGACAGTACACAAGGAAAGCAAGGACTACTGAACATACCCATAGCATTATCGGCTCGCCTAAGGAACAAGGGACACTTTTCTAAGTTCCTAAAACATGGTCTTCAATTTACCAAAAAGTAACACAATTGGGTATGACATGAATAAAACGTAATGCTTAAAGGCAGTTATTGGTTCCACAAACTACAATTTTATTGGACGTTTACCAAAAGTTTCAATTCATTTGTAAAACCGTTTGATTGACTTAAAAAGTGCAGAAGAGTTCATATTACACAAAACGCATTGAAGCATTCTTATTACACATTAGGACCTTGCATATTCGCCCTGCATAGGCCTCAAAGCAATTAACCAGGATTGGGCCTGGGGAAGAGATGGGTTCAAGATAGCCTTGGGTGCGGCTACAAGTAAGTTGGTTGGGAGAATTTAACCTGACTGTGGTAACGAACGGCTTTCGTGTGAGAGAATTTTCTATTCCATTTCATATTCATGCATTTAATCAACTAAGATTTTCATGAAGTACTGCGTCCTGGAGCTTGTTCAGAATCGCATGTTTAAAATCGATGCCAGTCTTCAGCCTTAGTTCTTTAAAAGTCGAATTTCATTTCTCCAAGCACGTGGGTTTATCACCGAAGACATGAGTGTAGATTGTGGGCGTAATATAGATGCAGAGCATTTAATGTGTACCTCAAGTAAAAAAAAATCAACAAGAAGGCAATCCACGGAGTTGCATATTTCATCGCTAACATGTGCGTAAGTTGGTTACAGGACTATTTATGTGCTAGAAGTTTTATCTGTGCTGTTTTTATGCTGCAGTAGAATGCCATTGACAAAAATTATCATACTAAAACTCCATGCCACAATCCTTTGAAATTCCTATTTGAAGTCCAAGGGAAGCGATTTTTTCGTTCCAAGGGACGGAAGTTTTTTCGTAGATAACAAGGGGAAAGAATATGGCACAGACCAATCAAGTTCTTGGAATTATAGGGGCACCCCTTTTTCCAAAGAAACATCATTTGGATATTTAAATTCTAACACCGGATTATAAAAGAGCTGGAGAAATAGCAATGGCAAGGAAATTGTCACGTACGTTTTTTTTTTTTTTTGGGGGGGGGGGGGGATGCTTCAGAACCGCCAAGTTTTAAGGGCACTAATATGTAAGATAGGTAGGCCCTATACCTAACCTAATGTTAATCACCCACAGTTTCATATCTTGATTTATAACTCAAGCCTAGGTCTAGGCCTAGCCATGCCTTAGCCCCAGACCTAGCAAACATATCGTTAACCAGCTTCAGATTTCAAGTCTAGCCCTAGGTTAGACTTTAACTTTCATACTACTATGCCTAACAGTTACAACAACTTTAAAGTGAATACGACTGTCTGCATAGACCATATGAGAACACTCTAGATATAAGGGCTATCAAAGTGAAGTGCCAACAGGAACTTTAAAATCTCACTGCAGCATACAAGCTAGTGAAAAAAGAATTTGAGTTGTGAAGACGAGACTGCCACTACGGAGTACTAACCTAGGCCTGAGGCTCAGTCTAGCTTATTTATATTAATTGATGAAAAATAGGCTAGTAACAAAACTTTAAAGTGGACATGACACGGCCAAAGTAAGTTTCTCGGTAACTGTTCTTTGGATACACCTTGACATAAAGTGAATGGTTTCCCTACTAAATTATGTCCATAAATACCGAAATACGACGTTTTGACTTGTGTAAGCGACCCCTAAAAATGTAACTGCTCCTTTTGCAACGTTGATATCTAAGGATTTAGAAAAAGCCTTATAACTGTTTCAGAGAGGATCTGATTCGAGGAAATTGGACTTTTTAGGTTGATGGATAAACGAGGCGCTTCTTAAACTGATAAAATATCTGAAGAGTCTCAATTACAACGTTTCTGCTGCCAGCTAGAAAGGAAGTATCTTCAACATACTGCATAATTTTAACTTTACCATTTTTAAAGGCACTTCCTTCAGTGGTAAATTAGTATGATGGATTTTAAAGGCTAGAACGTCAGCGGCAAAAGTGAAATGGTTCAGGCTTAGGGGACAACCTTGCTCTTACCCCTCTGTTAAGATTAAGGAAACTATAAAAACCCGTTGTTGCACACAAAAACTATTTTATATAGGATACTTGTCCACGTTTTAAAACTACTGCAAAAGATTTAAACAGCTTAATGTTCGGTGGATAAAGTCCCCTTCCGACTTATAGAGCACTTTTTCGAAATGAATGAAAGAAGGAATTATGAAATATTATGCATAATAATTTCGACCCATTCCTATCCGACTGATACCTCATAAACGCCTTTCACGGGATATAACCTTAACAAAGGTGATTTAAACTTTCGAATCAAACTTTGAATGAGGTCCATTGTTTCTATTACAGGTGTCTCTATGGTTTTGGTACAGATTACAGTCTTCATCTCCATACGACGTAATTTCCCTTTCCTTTGTTGTCCCAATACTCTTTATCTCTTCTTCACTAACCTGAAAGCACGCCATGATGGACTCCGAGCTCTCAAGATGTTTCGGCATAATTGTAAAGATGTGTATGCAAACCAACAAAATCTTCTTAAAGAAATTATCTCAAACAACTGTGCAACCGTTTATGGACGGAAATTTTGTCTTTCCACAATTCGCTCTTTGGATGATTTACGGAAACGTCATCCACTTACCACTTACGAGCATTATGAGAGTTACATCGATAGAGTGACACAAGGGGAGCCGCAGGTGATGACAAGGGACCCACCTACACGACTATGTGTGACCAGTGGAACGACCGGCAAAAACAAGTTGATTCCTCAGGATAATGAAAGGTTACTGCCAAAAGTAAGAGCTGTCATCAAAGGGGTTATGCACACTACTTTTCCGAAAAAGACCATCACTCAGAAAATTATGAAACTACACGTTCATTATGGTTTCAAAAAGAGCAGATGTGGAATTCCAATTGCCACTGCAACAGCAATAGATCCCAAAAGCATGAAGTACCTCGTATCTTATACCACCCCACCTGAAGGTCTCCTCATAAGCAACCTCCTTGATGCTTTTTACGTACATCTACTGTTTGGTCTGAGAGAAAGATCCCTGGGAGTCATTGAAGCTACCTATATCATGACATTTGAAGAGGCAATAAGAATTCTCATGTCAAAGTGGGAAAACTTGGTGGAGGATTTGAGAACTGGGACGATTAATGATTGTCTTCATGAAGAACCTAAGGTGCGTTCCGCTTTGAGCAAAGCCCTCCGGTTTGGTGACTTCACTAGAGCAAATGAGGTTGAGGCGGAAGTCAGGAAAGGTCCAATCGGAATCGTGAAACGACTTTGGCCAAGTATTGCATTTATTGGATGTATCGATAACTCGGGAAGAAAACCGTACCTACAAACGACTATTGCGGCAGGTAAGTCCGTGCATCTCCCATGGTACTTATTTTATCTTGCTAAGATAAACTTTCCTCATATAAGGCCTCTCCAAGATGAGAATTCTACTTATTTCCAGAATTTTACTAGAAGATTCAAGCCGAAGGTCGTTGTCTTCAGAGCTCTTGTTAAGCCTTTTCCAAATAGGAATTACAAAGGATTGTGGAAGAGAGCTTCGTTTAGTGTTTTGTGTGTAGCTACAGTAAAATGTTTTTGTTAAAAACGACGGATTCAAAAACTCTATATCCCACAATCATTGGTGATTGTACTTTGGAAAATGGCCTATTCATATTCCGATGGTGGCAACCAATTGCATTATCATTGCAACTTTCACCAATAAATCCAAGCGATGCGGAAATGCATCAGGCATCAGAGAAGTCCTACAGCTTAGGATTAGCCTGTTACGCCGTAGAAGAATCGGCAGTTATGTTTGACACTTATTGTGAGGCATCGACCTTGTTTATTTTTTACTTGCATCAAGGATAGCAGATAAGGTGCACGTTTTGAATTGAAAGTAACAATCCAAGGTGCAAGTAGAGGAAAGAAATGAGAAGATGATAACGGCCGACAAATCTCACCAACGCTTGGGGGTTGAGGGCTAGGTTGGACGGAGTTTTAAGGCCTAGTTTCCAACCAATTGGTTCAAATCGAGCCGGCCGCAGCCTTTTTTCAGTTGTGGCTCGCTGGCTTGTTTTCCCTACTCCATTGCATATGCTGAGCACCGCACCAAGCACAATGGCAGTTTCGTTTCGATTTTTTAATAGAGTTTTCGGTATGACCCGGCAGGGCTCGAACTCCCGACTTCCCGACGGCAAGTCTGATGTCCACCATCACTTGGATACGGCAATGCAGATAAGCCCGTATCATTCCAAAAACTGATTTGTACACCTCAGGCCAGAAAACACATATCAGTTTTCTTGTCCGTCCTAAGCACCACGTGCGAAAGCTACCCATCAGCAACTCGCAATTTCGTTGCATGAATATAATTTCCATGCTAGTCAAGAATCATAAAAAAGGATCGGATAGTTTAAAGAAATTCTTAGAAAGTATTGAAATAGAGAAAGAGATGAAAGGAGTAATAATGGTGGATTCGAGAAGAGTCAGAAGCCCGAAAAGAGTAAAGGGAATTAATCTAGTTGGAAAGAGAAATGCATAGAGTTAGACGCTTAAATGTATTACCTAGATCGTAAGCATGTGATGATTATAAAGGGCAAACAACTCAATCTATGCTCTGAAGTTCTAATAATATTCCTTGTGATGATTCAGTTTTCCTACCTATCAGGAGTCCCAATCTACTCGTATGGCTACGGTAGCTCTGAAGGAGCGCAAGGTGTCAACTTATGGCCATTCGATGACGACACACAGTTTCTTCCTTTCCACGATGTAGCAGTATTTGAATTCGTTCCAGAGGATGTCATGTAAGTCAGCGCTCTCTTTGTTTCATTCATATGGTTATCAAAGCACTCAAGCCAGAGAAAAATTTCATGTTTAAGTGGACTTGTCCTGGCTTTCTTTCAGTCAACATGTCGCGGTCATGAATAAAATTTCAAAGACCAGTTGGAAATGCAAACGTTTTTATGTTTTGAAGGATAACACTGCTTTTTAGATTTTGCTCTACTCAGTTTTAACCCTAAAACAGGATGGAATCCGTTCCGAGTTCAGATAGTGTGATTCCTCATAAATGTTAGAGTTCATAGAAAACTTTTATCACAGGATTAGCAACAAGAGTCATTAATAACATGGACACTAATTCAATTGGGACGCGTGCATTAGCCCAATTTTGTGCTTCTCTGTCTTTGCACAGAGTGGTTTGATGCCCTGTAATGCATTATTTTGACCTCTAACTTAAGTGAAAAGCTTCGAGCTTGTCTATACATGCTTTCATCCGATTTAGACCGTGCGCATGTGAAGTTGAAAAGTGTGCATCCGACTCTATTAGCATTAGAGTAAATATGATGTATGCTCTGATTGATTTTGTTTTGTTCCATAAGTTAGAAACAGCTTATTCACTGAACGCACACATTCTGAGATGTATTCAGTTGCAGTATTTAGAAACGTTAATCAAATGCTGATCCGTTTTGCTCTAGAACAATCGGTATTAGTATGTTTCGCCATACGACACTGAGTGCGTTTACGCAGCAATTTACAGCAAAGAATTCAAAGCCATTTCTTTCTTAGCCAACTTAGCTGGGAGGGAAGAACCAGGCTCTGACCCTCGTAACTTCGGGGAATTGTTAAGGAGTAACACACATTTTACCCATAATCCCGTTTTTAGAGAATGAATGCAGCGTTAAATGAACGTACAGAGGGGGTGAACGTCATCTAAATTTTCTTCGTTTGTTTGTTTTGTGCCGTATCTTTACCACGGTAGGGATGAAGATGATCCCCCGACATATTTCCTTCACGAAATTGAAGTTGGACGAAACTACGAGATAGTAGTTACACAGAGGTGTGGTCTCTACAGATACAGAATAGGTGACGTGATTCGAGTTACAGGATTCTATCACAGCTGCCCGAAATTGAGTTTCCTTTACAGGTGAGTCTTTGTTCTTTCCTTTTTATAATTTGTTTGTTTTTGTCACATTCAAGTTTACGTGTATACAAGCAACAATTGCAATGTCAGAAACGAATTCGGTTATTCATTTCCACATGTAATTTGCGGACACGGCGTGGAATACACAAACCGAGCTCAGCACATAGTGTACGGCATTCCCTTGTTTTCGTCAGTACGTACAAATTACACCACACCGAAATCGTGTCTAGACAGTCGAAGGGAAAAAGGGCTCAGTCCCACTTTACAGCAAATTAAAATGAAAATGTTTACACCAGCGAGGCAATTGAAACACATTCCAAATCATAGAACCACACTTAAGATTCATCCTAATGTTATGAATGGGTCAAGAAATAATAATTTTGGAATATGTGCTGAGCGTGCGGGATTGGTTTGTATATCCCGACAATTTGCAGGATGTACGCATCTGCGTAGCCACCAAAATGAATGACCGAACTCGGTTATGGGAGGACACCAGTAATTCAGACTTTCCATACTTTCATGGATCGCCCTTATCCAAAGCAACATTAGTCATGCATTATTTCATAAGCCCTTACTCATGCTTCCTATATGAACACGGAAATTGATAAACTTGTAGGATCGGTTGGGTCTATTAACTCACGAGTAGTTTCCTACAGGCCTAACTAAGCTACTGGTGATATCTAGAACCAGCTAGAAGCTCAGTTCTCATGCGGCCAAATTTAAATTTAGATGTCGACTACCGTAATCTGTAAAATACTTCTATACTAGAAAAAGTTTTCAAACTAAAGCCATAATCCGCCATGTGCTGCTAGACGTTTTCTCTTGCTCACAATGTTACCTCCAGGCTTACTACGCGACTCTTCTCGGAGTCGAAAAGAGTCGCGTGATTAAGAGGCCGAGTTAGAGGTACGTCTGAAGGCATTGTTTGTCAGTGACAAAAACAACTGTTCAAGTGAACGTTTCACAACATCTGTGAAAGTTGACTTCCTTCGTTCTGCTGTACAAACGCTTAACTTAGCAATAAAGTGAGCTGGACTACATCAAAAAAAAGAAATTAAATAAAATAGCAATTAGAATATGGCATTCATTAAATTAACAATCTTGCACTCCTGTAGTCCTGAAAATACATTGTGTAATTACTATTGCCTAGATTTGAATTGAATGAAAAACTACTACGGACTCGGACTTATTATGACGACATGATCTTTCGACTTTTTCTATAAGTTGGTATGATCGATGCTTAATCTTAACAGAATTAAACTGACCATGTACTAATAATAGCTAATTAAAATTTAGTAAACAGAATGTGGGTAGGGGCACATTTTTGCCTGATAATATTGGTGACCAGTTCCAAAAATGAAGAGCTACTATAAATGCATTGAATGTGTGCAGATGTACGAAACGTTACAATCGCTGATTTAACGGTTTAAGTCCTCGTCACTTTGTTTTACAATTTGTTAGGAGACGGGAGACCATGGATGAACAATTTACAAAAACAATGTGCAGCATCGAAAATTTGCTGTAAAAATAGATAAGAATCACTTATTTGTAGAGGTCAACATTTTGCGAGCTTGTAAGTATCAGCACTGGTATTTTTGGCGGTAGCGTTGGGAATTTGAGTGGGCTAATTTGCTAAAAAGGGCTACCATTTTGCGTGTAGACACCATCTACAGTTCAAGAAATTCAATAATTAAAAACACATTTTCCTTCAGCCTCATTTAATAGTTCTGCGCAAAGTTACCCCAAATGGTTGACTACTAGACTATTCAGTTTGGGCAAAAGTCGCAAAATGTATTTTGATGTTTTAAATTGCCATATTACATTGCAAATGAGATGGTGTACAAGGTGCCCAAACGTTTGACAGTAAAACGATTATGGTACATTTTATCTGGTCATTTCATTATTATTTTTCACTTTTCTCATTTTATCGAAGTGAATATTTCATTGAACGGAAGCTCAGAGGGGAAGACTGCTTAGATATTTTTCACAGGCCAGGGAAGAGCCATTTTCGGCTGTCTGAGTGCATAATTTTTAAAAATGTCCTGTATGATCCTCGTCAAGTTATAGTGATGCTCCGTGGAAACATTGGACCTTTCCTTGGCCCTCTTTTAAGAACATCCTGGTTACGTCACTTTTTCGGTTATTTGATTAGCCCCTCCTAATTTTGTGTTTCGTTCTCAGGAGAGCAATGCTTTTAAACATTGATGGAGAAAAGGTTAGTCAACCAATCGTTGCTGATTCTTTGAGAGAAGCTTTGACCTTGTGGCCTGGATTGATGTTGGAACGGTATTGCGTTGTAGAGAGTCCTTTGATGCCTTACGCCTTTAATACAAAAGGTATGTAACGTTACATAAGGTTTCCTTCTTTTTTAGATAAACGTAAGCAGATGGGAATGAAGGTAAAACCCCAGATGCAGAGTTTCCCCCTGACTATCCGCTTTCCACGAGCTTTGTGGTGCAATTCGGGGATTAGCGTCAAGTCATCACTGGAACGCCAAATTGGCATAAATATTCATGAATGGGCTGTGCATATGGTCCAGGAACGTGTGGACCAGCGTCGTATAGGTAAGAGGATGTAAAACCGTCCCGAAATGTCAAAACCTTATTTAAGCAGACATTTTGTCTCAGTCGGACAAAAAAGGAATTAAAGGGGTCGGAAGCAGTGGCTGAGCTAGGGATTTCGGTCAGAGGGCGCGAAAATGGTCTGCAGGGGTACTTCGAAGGAGTAAATACCCTGAGCCTCAGCACGATCGAAGTCATGGCTTTTCAGACTTTCCATTTGATTTTCCGCACCTGGTAGAAGACTTTTTTGCAATTTCTCTCCTATTAAAACATGTTTAAATTTTCTGTCCATGGGTCTCCGCAGAAGAACATTGGGGGGGGGGGATCCTTTTAGGGGGAAAGCTCCACGCCACCACGAGTTGGCGCAAAGCGCAAGGAAATTTTGGCCCCAAATGCCTCTCAGATTGCTGGAAATGGCATTTTCAAAGCTTATTTACCGCATACAAATACTGAAAACACTGAGTGAACTGTTAAGAAATGTTAATGTTAATTCTTCTTCGTCTTTTTCTTTATGTTTTCTTCGTTTTTTTCCAGGATTTTTATTTTCCAGGGCAGGGCAAGTTCCCCCCTTGCCCCTGCCCATGTTTCTATCCTTCTCTTTCACATTCTAGTATGAAGGCGGTCATTGTGTTGTTGTCAGGCCTCGATTTAAGATTTTAATGTAACAATGGGCTACTTTGTGAAGATGAAGATTAAACCTACTAGAGCTAAATAGCAAGCAATCTTACAGGGGGAAAAAGTTTTGGAAATTAATCACCGTTCGGTGTACATTTTTGGCATCTGGAAACCAAGATAAGTACACGAAGAATCATTAATTGACGTAATTTACATCATGTGATCACTCTGGAATAGCCATTAATGAAGTACATTGAAAGAAATAACCAAGACAAAATAAGGTCTGCTTGGCTCTTTACATACCGAATTCATAATAAATAAAAGTAGCCTAAACCTAGGCTTATTAGTAAAATTTTCTGGCTTTTGAAACCACCAAAGTACAGAAATAAGCATTTTCATGGGATTATGGTGCAGTGTCAGAAATAGCCCTTTATCATGAGAACATCACTTGAAGAAAAGCAAAATGGAAACTGCTCATTAAAACCCTTATACCATTACCACTATGATAACAGTTTTATTTTATTTTACCTTGAATGTTCTCTTCAAATGATTTTGAAAAATGTTGTGGAGGCTATTTTTGGTATCTTTATAAACTCGTTTTATTGTCTATGTTGACAATTACACCCGATGCAAGAGGGCTATTTGCGCTACAATTATTGTTGCGCCCTTTGCAACATCTTTTATTTGCCGGGAGGGTAATTTAATGTCAGTCGTTGTATTTTGTAAGCTTTTAACCACGCTTGGTGTGGAAACAATTAACTTAGCACAGCGACACCAGACATTAGTGCGTATACAGCATGAAGATACGTTTCGGCAAATCCTATCCCTATATTACATAAGATGACTCTTTTCATCAGAATAAAATGCAGATAGTAAAGTTAGTTACTGGTGGCTGTTTGAGCATTTTGTTTTCTGGGCTTAAAACAACGCTATTAAAGGATGTCTATTGCCAATAATGGTGCAAGAGTAAAGTATGTTAAAAACCAAGAAAGCGCGCCGACAGACGATTTTGGTCCGTCGGGGGGGGGGGGGGCGCCCCCTGATCATATGGCAGCTCCGCCACTGGTCGGAAGCCGACAAACATTATCGCTCTTCTTGTCAAAACCAGTCGTTGCCTTCATGCAAAGATCCTCTGTCTGACTAATTTCAGTATTTCTAATTTTTGGCCAATTCACAGCCTACACCCGATATAAGTCGATTTTGCAATAATTTAATTTGGCACAAATATTTTTTTTGGTATTTGACAGTGACGTAGCCAATGAAGGGGGGGGGGGCAAGGGGAAGTAACCCCACCTGGAAAATATTTTGGGGAAATTTGTGGACTTTGGGGAAATTTCAAGTTGACGGAATAATACTTCCTTTTCATATTTCTTTAAATTTTTCTCACTTTAAGTAATCGTGAAACATTTCTCATGCATAACTCGTGTTTCCATGCAAAGTATTTCCCCAGATCTCATCTGTGTCACTGCACCATGAAGCGCGCTTCACTTGCGTTTCGCAGAAGTGCCCTCTCTGCAGCAGCGTGAATGTTCTCTGGTACTATACGTGCAGGGTATTCTGATCAGTCCAGCGTGTACTGTGCAACAGTGACAGGCTATAAGACCGGAGCATAGGATAACATCACCCGGCTAGTTCCCTGCGCATTGTTGAGCTAATGTTATGTTCATCAACTTGATGCACTATTGGATAATACGTTGTTAATAAATAGTAACATAATCATAGCCTCGTGAACGAAATATTCCCCCATTTAATTATCACAATTTCCGTTTGTTTTCGTTCCACAACCATTATATTTATATTCGATTTAAGGCTGTCAGCAATACATACCGGTAGGCCTCAGAGTTTCCAATTTTTCCTTTTTATATTTATTGTGAACAAACTTTCTTCTTAAAAGTTTTCAGGACAAGGAAAATATGGCATTCTAAGCATGCAGTTATTAGGCACAAGGGATGTAATTTCCTGCAATCTAGGGGTGTTTTGGCGAAATTTCCCATGGCGGACGCTCCGCGAAAACCGATGGTCGCGCTCCGCGTATCACTCTCACCCGTCACCAAAGTTGACAACGCCCTGAGTTAGGTTGATTAGGTTAGGCGAGGTTTAACAGCCCAGTTTCCAACCTATTGGTTGACAGCTCCCTGGGTTAACTTAGTTTACGCATTTGATGGGCTCATCCTACGAGCTAGTACCGGGCAGGTTATAGACTGATCTTACTCTGTGTTTAACCATGGACTTGGCTAAGAACAATAACTTAACCGTTGTCTAGACATACTAACCCTTCTAACCTGGAGAAACATATGATGTTTACCTTATTTTTAAAGGACTGGTTCGGAAAATTAATCTATTTGATCTGTTCGGAAAATTAATCTAATTAATGACTGGGCATGGGGGTGACAACGGGAGCATGATGACATTGGTCTTAATCCTATGTACATAGTAAGCAGCTTCAGGATCTTGTAGGTTATGTATTAACTTAGGTAACATTGCATGACGTCATGATAAACTTGTTATCATAAATTTACGTTTATTGTAAGTAATGCCTGCACCTACACCTTCAAAGTATACTAAAACTGAAAATATACTGAAACTGAAAAGTTTTGGGGAAATTTTTGAGCTTTGCCCCCCCCCCCCGGAAAATATCTTAGCTACGCCACTGGTATTTGACATGTTCTTATGAATAGGAAACTCCTAAGCTTGGATTTGTTTATTATCTATTTGACTCTATGGGACCATTCATCCAAATAACCCCTTTCCAGTATCAGTAACCATGAGTTAACCTAATAAAGAGCACGTAATAACCTTCTTGACTCCACACTTGCTAGGTAGCATGACAACTTAACAATCCTTTTCGTTCCCACAAGGAGGTCTCATCCCTATTACCTTCAAGGCCAACATAAGAGTGTGAATAACAAAGGGAAACAAAACATTCCTGGTCAAAGCGGGGAAGTATTATAACCTCTACTACCTTCAGGCTCACTTAGAACACGTCTTCATTTACTGATATCTCAAGAAATGAGTAAAATGTCGGATCTGAATGGAAGTTTCACATAAAATGTAGATACGGTTTCTCGTTTACGTGTGAAAATTAAACTGTTGCCTAAACTTCCCAAGTAAGTCCTGTCCGATGATCTTTCAACACTTACACATAATACCACACCTAGTTGACAAAACGTAACGACAAACTCCAAATTCCAAATAAGAACTTCTGAGCAGGCTAACGACATCACGTAGCAAATTACCCCCTTTATTATTGAAAAATAATCATAACTTGTGAACAATGGCACATATTTGTGTATACCATAGTTTTGAGGTTACCTTGAGTAAAACTAAGGGGATCAAATGTTTCTGTTCTTGTAGATCACGGAAACCGTCGTATCCATGGATACTCCCTTATCGTATATAGTTCCTCAAATATATCTGTATCTACTTTGCATTTCAGCATTTATTCAGCTCACATCTCGTGCAATTCACAATCTCCCACTATGAGAGCAACAACAGTCGTGCCAGACTTTCTTCAAAACACTCTTTCAAATATCTGTAATGATATTTAGGGTAGATACCTACTGCTTAACAAGGACTTTTCTGATTGGCTGTTGCCATTGTATTGTATCGACTGTATTCTTTATTAGGGTTAGTGATTAGGTTAGGGATTAGCGCTGTTGTAAACCAGTTTGGACATTTCTTGTTAAACAGGGCGCATTGACCCGAAATTTTTAAGGCAATGGTTATTGCATGTTCAAGAAGTGACTTTTCATAAATTTCACAATTGAGTGAGAGAAAAAAAGACTTTCGTCATATGGTTCCCCAGAGTCTGACATGAGATGTAGGATACTATACTAAACTAATCCAAATTTCGCTGACCGCATTCACAACTTAAATTCGACTCCAAGACAATCGTGTCAATATTTATCTCTTTTAGACAGTGTTTAACACGCTCGGTATTTATAACATTTCTATGTGAAAAATAATTTTGCTCTTGTATTATAGATAAAGACGTTTCGCATCGATACTACATCTTTTTTCTGCGGTTAAAGGCAAACGATGAAGAAGACTCACACCATGTTGATCTTAATTTGTTATCAAAGGTAAAGACTGCAGGCATTCTTCATCCAAACCACATTTTACCAGCAGTCTACAGGTTTTTTCAAATTACAAGGTTCTCAATTGATTGACAATAATTTTAAAGAGCAGAGTAGCTAATTTTCATTGAAATGTCGCTTTCATAATTCAGTCCACGTTTTTTCCCTGGGAAAGGTTAAATGAGAATTTTACGTTCTCGAATACTCTTTCATAAAGTCCTCCCGACTCTCATGCTGAGAGCCGTTCGGCGAAACCAAAACGTTTACTCTCGAAGGATTTCTGTCTCCCAAAGAAGCATGCGTTGCTCTTAGGCTTTTCAAAATCCCTGCTTTAAGGTTAACCAAGGAAATAACAGAGAGGAACGGTTGGAGAAAACACCAGAGAGAAAAAAGTGAGCCGTACGAGGGACCGAACCCACCATCCTCCGCTTTCCGGGCGAAGTCTATGACCACTACGCTATTACAGCTCGTGATTCACAGAAGTGACAACAGGCTATACATATCCCGCGTGAAACAATTTTCTCTCCTTGGTACCTTGGTATTTAATCGAAGCCACAGCTTCGATTGTAGGAATTGCTCGTTCAGTCACGTGTTTTCGTGCCTTCGTAAGCGGTCGGTGCGGATGAATATTAAATCATGTTCCGTTTGGATTCATATTGCAATCCCGAGCTGTTCGTTCGTACAATGGAACAGCTGCGCAGTCATGTTAAGTTGTTCTGTAGGGGGATTTTCAACAAAGTTTAACTATTTCTATATAAGGGGATTTGCTCGAACAACTCCTGTATAGTAAGGTGGTAATGTGCAAATAAAGAAGTAGTTCCACATTCAAAGGTATTGTTCTGCATTGAAGGCTTCCTCTCTGGTTGAAAAAAGGTGTAAATATAGTTTGAAAACAATTTACACCGTTCAGGGATTTCAAAATAAATTTGAAAGGTTGCATTTTCCAACATATGCCACTTTATTTTGTCGGAACTGCTTCATCAAGCAGCTTCGTCGATCGTACTCATTTCAATGTAAGCAAGTCCACTTACATTCATGCATAAACGCATGCAGCTAGCTATATAGTGTACGTACTGTGTCGTTAACGTGATGGCGACAGTAACCAAGGCCAGGGAACGATCCACCAATTTTAAGGTATTCAATTTGTCGTTCATTTCATCACCCTGTATGGGTTGTTAATGGCTTCTCTATTGTATTTTCAATGTTTGAAACAAAGGAAAAGCCTGTCTACCCACGGTTGTCGTAGTTCTCAGTAAAGGACTAACTATGCATCGACGGTCGCGTAGTTGCTCCCAATACATTTGTATAGGAAGCAATTACGCGACTCTCCATACATACTCTAGTCCTTTAGGCTTCACTGAGGACAAAAGTTGTCGTAGTCTTACCCAAACACAGTTACGAAGGCCTAAAGCCAAACGTTGCAGAACAAAACAACTCTAACATGAACACTTAGTTGTGTCCTAGTGCAAAAGGTGCGCTCAGCGTATATAGGCCTAGACACTGCAGATACAATCTTGGACAAAATAATTTGTTGGGACACCCTGCTCCCCCTTCTATTCCAGTGTTGGTTGACCACTGTTATGCAGTTCACGGCAAAGAAACATTCTTCTTGACACAACATTGGGAGGGGAAAAGGGGGTTGCATGTTAGGCTACTTCAGGCAGTTTCATGTTAGCCTACTTCAACTAAAATTTACGGATAACATGTGAAGTGTCCCAACCGGCAACGGTTCTGTCCAAGATTGTCCGAGAATTTCGAGAAGTCAGATAGGTGCGCTGCCACCAGTAAGAAGTTACGCTTTGCTTATGGTTATTTGGTTATTTTATGGCAGGTAAATGATATGCTGGTCATTACATGGAAGTATTTCCTGGACTGAATTTAGCTTGTGGAGTCCTGGACCCAGATTATTTTGGACCCTTTACACAAATGTTGGGAGGGACCTACATGAGAGGACCCTGGTACTAAGCCCAAGCAAATACCACCAAAAATGGCCTGAATACTTCAATTCTTCTGCCACATCCTTTCTTTTGAGCAAAGGGACATTAATGATATTGTCCCACTTGCTTTGCCTATTTTAATTCAGAGATATGGTTTTGCCCGGCCTACCTGCCACCTTGACGAGGTTGGGGGTGTAGGCTTAGTTAAAACCAAGTCTACCATTGGTTTGGAAAGCAACTTTCAACTAAAAATGTTAAGAAACTGCTTCGGTTGAAAGAAGGCATAACAAATTTGTTACCAGTTGTAATACAACATGAAAAAAAAGCCTGAGATGCAAAATTGGCTGCAAAATGTGTTCCAAACCAACCGTACCTAACAATCTACCAAAGTTATGAAAGAAAGTCTGGCTTGCAGAGTTACTTTAACAATCTTATGGTAGATCGTGGCCCCTTTTCAATAAATTTCTCGTCTCCAACTATCAGTTTGAAAAAGAATGACTCTTCTATCCAAGAAGAGAATTATTCCACCCGTTGCGACTGTTGATTTGTGCATCTAAACAATGCATACTTTTGGTTTGTAATGAAATTTATCCTACAGTCGCCCTTAATTTGTTAAAAATCCTCAAGAGTATAGTTGGCTTCTGGAAAAGGTCTTAAACAACCTTAGAACACTCAAAAAATTAAACGTTTTTATTGAATTCGGTCTCAAAAATGTATCTCTTGGGACCCAGACAATCTTGTACAATAACTTGTTGGGACACCCTGCTCTCCCTTCTAATGTTGACCACTGTTATGCTGTTCAGGGCAAAGAGTCATGTTCTTCTTGACGCAACATTGGGAGGGGTAAAGGGAGTTTTATGTTGGCCTACTTCAACTAAAATTGACAAATAAAATGTAAAGTGTCCCAACAGTTTTGTCCAAATTTGTAGTCTACTTCTTGTTAGGAAAGTCAAGTAAGTCTAGGGTCAATACTTTTGCATAGCGCTAGGCCTGTATCAATACCAATAGTGTATCACACAGTCTCGGGCAAAGTGTAACTAGATACAAAGATTTTGGGGCAACTTTACATCCAGGATGGGCAACTGATTAAAAATAATAGCTTATCGATATTGTTACATCCAGGTGAATACTTTCATTTATATATCAGTGTTTAGTAGAATATATAATGTTACTGCTTTATCTCACATAGATCTCCCCAAACAAGTTGCAAGGAACAATGCCCCCCTTCCCCTCCCCCCTCCCCTATGTGGGAAATATTCAATTTTTGTTGGGGAACCAGTTCCAACAATATGCTTCATTTTGTTTATAAGAAAGTCCCAAGTGTGCACATTTTCAAGGCTTCGATTAGTACTTGCCATGCAAGTACAATTGTCTAGTTTCCTTGGTGCTTTCTTTCAAAAACCGTTCCTTTTTTGATAACAGTTTATACTGCCTTGGATCGGCTTAAAATTCATGATGGAATGCATAACTACAACACTTTCGACCTAAATATATATATATGTATATATAAATATATATATATATAAATATATATATAGGTCGAAAGTGTTATAGTAATGAATTCGATCATGAAATTTATACCGATCCAAGATAGAGTATAAACTCTTATCAAAGAAGGAACGGTTGAAGAAAAACACCAGAGAGAAAAATTGAGCCGCACGGGGGACCGAACCCACCATCCTCCGCTTTCCGGGCAGAGTCTATGACCACTACGCTAGAAAAGCTCGTGATTCACAGAAGCGACAACAGGCCATAAATACCCCGCGTGAATCAATTTTCTCTCCTTGTTACCATGGTACTCCCAAGCGGGATGAATAATCACTAGGTCGAAGTTGGTAGATCGAAGTTAGAATGTGTAGGTCGAAAGTGTTATAGTAATATATATATATATATATATATGTATATATATTCTCTGACCAAGTATTGATATAGAGGTATTATTCCTCGAAAGCTCTACTTCAGACCTTTTGGCTGTTTAATTTATCTAAATTCTAGCCTTCCGCTATTTGTATCTCCTCGGAGACCCAGCCTTTCAGTTCTGTAGCACCGTTGTTTTACAGTTTCTCTGTCATGTTTATATATATATATATATATATAAATATATATATATATATATATATATATAACCATAATAGTAAAAATTAATAATAATGTCAACCAGGCAATGGTAAAGTGCTCAACCCTGTGAAGGGAGCTGTAATATTGAAAAGGTTGCAATAAGTTCTTACAACATAGCTTTACAGAACTGTTTCGTAAGGGCCAATAATGTAGGTCCTCACTCCTCAGAAGCCTGAAGTAGAATGATGTCAATAACGTTAAATACGTATATGTTCGCTGCTTTTGAACGTGTCCGTTTTAAGCACGTGTTGGTTCCGTGTTCGATGTGAACAGGCACGAACGGTGTACAGCGAGCCAAGATACATTACCTATTAGAATAATTACACAGTAGATGTTTGTTCCTGTGTCTACAAGAGCTTACCAGTTCGTTTCTTTTATTTAGAGTTGCTAAGGAAGGTTTGAGTATAATGAAGAACTTTTCTTCCAGACAGAGATTACAAGTTTTAGATGAAGTGGAGTATGCTCGAGCTTTGTTCATTAGTTTCCATTTTACGGAGTGTTCTACATTTGTATCCTTTAGTTTCCAGATGTATTCACTGAGTGCAGTTGCGTGTCTTTTGTCTTTGTGTTTAAAGCTCGACTTGTGGGCGGTGTATCTTGTTTTGAATGTGTTCTCTGTTAGACCAATGTATGTTTCTTCGTTGTTGTTGTCGTGGCGTGTTACAGTTGCTTGGTACACAATGTTGTTCTTAAGGCAGTTGCCTTCCAATGGGCACTCAATTTGCACAAGTCGAGCTTTAAACACAAAGACAAAAGACACGCAACTGCACTCAGTGAATACATCTGGAAACTAAAGGATACAAATGTAGAACACTCCGTAAAATGGAAACTAATGAACAAAGCTCGAGCATACTCCACTTCATCTAAAACTTGTAATCTCTGTCTGGAAGAAAAGTTCTTCATTATACTCAAACCTTCCTTAGCAACTCTAAATAAAAGAAACGAACTGGTAAGCTCTTGTAGACACAGGAACAAACATCTACTGTGTAATTATTCTAATAGGTAATGTATCTTGGCTCGCTGTACACCGTTCGTGCCTGTTCACATCGAACACGGAGCAACACGTGCTTAAAAAGGGACACGTTCAAAAGCAGCGAACATATACGTATTTAACGTTATTGACATCATTCTACTTCAGGCTTCTGAGGAGTGAGGACCTACATTATTGGCCCTTACGAAACAGTTCTGTAAAGCTATGTTGTAAGAACTTATTGCAACCTTTTCAATATATATATATATATATATATGCCTGAATCCTACCTGTGGTGGACATAAAGTCGTCTAAAACGGCACCTTAGCTGAACATCATACTTTAGGCAGACATTTTGGAGTCCACCTAGTGTTTGCATCATAATTTGTCCCCTTGTGCTCATGCTAGTTTAAAAATTTAGGTACCTTTGAAATAGTTGTATGATATATATATATATATCCGCTGGCGAATAAACAATTGTGTTCAGCTGGATGGCATCAACTTTGATCTTTGGTTAGGGCGTCAAACGAGAACTAGTGCTGTTCCAAAAAATTAGGCGCCTGCTCAGGAGGTGAATTGCGAGTTGCTTCATCTGTTATTTGAACAAAGGCCAAACCAACTTGGCTTCATGGCTCAGTGGTTAGAGCGTCCGCACTAGAAAGCGGGAGGTCCCGAGTTCGAATCCCGGTGGAGTCAACATCGTTTTTTCACCTCAGTCAGATTTTCCAGCTTTACCAATTTGATTTATATATTCCACGCAGTTGTCGTCAGCGTTTATTTTCACTTCATCTCTGCTTTCACAGGTTTCTTTATATCATATATATGTATATATATATACATGTATATATATATATATATATATATATATATATATATATATATATATATATATATATATATATATATATATATATTAGAGTGATACTGGTTTGCAACGGGAAGGCTTGATAGGAAACGTAGGATCTAACAGGATTCACAGAGTAGGTAACACAAATATATATGGAGTAGAAAATGCCATACTCAACTACGTATCAAAAAAAAAAAAAAAAAAAATGCACAAGATTCACGGTGTTGTTGGAAGCTTCACGGTGTTACTCCCTTCTTGTGCATTTAGCCTTGTATATAAGTGTAAATCATTTTATTGGTCATACAGTTGGCTGAGGAAGACTGAATAAATAGTCGAAAGCTTCCAACAACACCGTGAATCTTGTGCATTTTTTGGTACGTAGTTGAGTGTGGTATTTTCTACTCCATATATATATATATATATATATATATGTATATATATATATATATATATATATAAATTGATTCCAAAACCAGGAAGCTAAAAAGAGAGCTTCCCAAATCCGAGCTTCAAAACAAGCTTCGGTTTATCTCCCAGGACTGTCTCCGACTCTCTCGTACTCTAAATTCTAGGCAACAACGCAAGTTTCAAAGAGATCATGTCACTTCAAACCATGTGACTGTCACTTCAAATCAAGTGATTTCAAATTTTCAGAAAAGCAGGTCTCGCAGATTTATTCGTAAACCGGTTACCGAGCCTTCCACCGCCACAACCGCGGTTGTAACCATATCGTGTCAGCTTTCTGAAGGAGAAACTAAAATTCTCTCGAAGGGACTCAATTTCTGCCCCAAACCAAGGCAGACTGACACGCAGAAATTATCACTAGACATGAAAGCGTTTTTCCGACGCTTGCGCCTTCGGGAGTATTTTGCTGACGAAGACGGCCTAAATTCTCCACCGGACAACGATATATCGTATCAATTTAAACCAAAAAGCACCTGGAACCCACCAAAGGGGCGTTGTCCACAACTGGAATCATTTATTTCGGCCATTGAAGAGGATGTGAAAAACCACACCCCTTCCCCAGATTTCCGCGACAATCTCACAAAAAGTGAACGTCAGGCCATTCGAAGTCTACGGCATCGTGATGATATTGTTATCAAGCCGGCGGACAAAGGCTCTGCGATTGTTGCAATGGGGACTCAATTTTACAGGGAGGAAGCCCTCAGATTACTTGGCAATCCCGACCACTACAGACGTCTAGACTCAGATCCCACTTCGGAAATTGCGAAAAAAGTGGAGGCGGTCATCCAAAAGATGGTTCGCAACGGCTCAATTGACTCCGAAACCGGCCCGAATCTCCTCCAGGTAGATCCTAAACCAGGCCGTTTCTATTTTCTGCCCAAAATTCACAAAACGGGTAGTCCGGGCAGACCCATTATTTCCGGCAACGGGACTGCAACGGAAAAAATTTCAAAATTTGTTGACCTGCTTATCCAACCCCTGGTTCCAACCCTTCCCTCCTACGTTCAGGACACCACGGACTTCATCCGCAAAATTGGGAAGATCAAAAATCTCCCGTCGGACACAATTCTGGCCACTCTTGACGTGTCCTCGTTGTACACAAACATACCAAATGAGGAAGGCATCTCCGCTTGCACCAACGCCTTCAATCCGATTCGCGGCAAAACTCCCACCAAGAAAGACTTAGGCGAACTCATGCATCTGATTTTGACCAACAACAATCTCATTTTTGGTGACCACCACTACCTCCAAATTCATGGTACAGCCATGGGAACCAAAATGGCTCCCTCATTTGCTAACTTGTTTATGGGCAACTTCGAGCAAAAATTTCTGTCTCGACAAAATTTGAAACCACAAATTTGGTTACGCTTCATAGACGACATCTTCATGATCTGGCCCCACGGTGAAGACTGTCTAAAAATTTTTATTGAAAACATCAATTCGTTCCATCCCACCATCAAATTTACGGCCGACCATTCCAGGTCCAGTGTCCACTTCCTGGACACCACTGTAACCATAGAAAATGGTTCACTCAAAACAGACTTGTTTAACAAACCAACGGACAAGCACAACTACCTCCTACCCAGCAGTTGCCATCCTCCGCACTGCACCAAAAACATTCCGTACAGTCAAGCACTCCGCATAAAACGCATCTGTTCCTCTGAAACAGATTTTGACACTCGGGCAAAGGAACTATCCGGCTACCTCCGTAACCGGCAGTATTTTCGGGGTTCAATTGAAAATGCCATCAAAAAGGCAAAAGAAACCCCTCGCTCGCAAACTCTGACGTACAAAACTCGTCAGCGCAATTCCGACAGAGTGCCGTTGGTAACTGAGTACCATCCCGGTCTACCACCACTAGCCAAATTCATCAAAAAGCATATGCCCACACTTCAGAGCACCGATCGCCTAAGGTCTATCTTTCCCCGTTGTTGCCTTCAAGCGGCCCTCAAATTTACGGGACATTTTGGTTCGGGCAAAATTCCAGGACAAAGCCTCAGTCGAGGAAAACAACGAAAATTTTGGTTGTTCACCTTGCCCTTCCAACTGCAAGACGTGCGCCCTGGTTGATTCCACAAAAGGCTTCCAGAGCAATCAAAATGCACGCACCTTCCAAATTAGACAAGAAATTAATTGTCTTTCCAAAAATGTCATTTATCTCATATACTGCAATTTATGTGGGGTGCAGTATGTCGGAGAATCTAAAAATACTCTTCGAATGAGAATGACACAGCACAGGTCAGCAATTAAAACCAAAAAGGTTGAACAACCTGTTGCAAACCATTTCAATTTGCCTCATCATTCTATCAAAAACTTACGGGTCATTGCTATCGACCAAAACGATACATGGACCGACAAAGCTAGAAAAGCTAAAGAAAATTTCTGGGAACTCAATCTCAAAACCACATCGCCTTTCGGCTTGAACATCAGGAGCGATTTACCAGCTTGCTGATAACGCCAACCCAAATAATCCGATCAGGCCATTCCGGCCTAACAATTTCTCTAATTACTTTGAAGAGGATTTTCCTATTGTTGATGGGTTACACCCGAGTAATCCGATCAGACCCTCCCGGTCAATCAACCTGCTCAATTGCCTTAAGAAGGATTATCCTGTCACAATAGAGGTGAGACCACACCTTTAAAAGCTTCCAAAATTTCTCACTCCTTGTCATTCTCTGACCAAGTATTGACAAAGAGGTAGTATTCCTCGAAAGCTCTACTTCAAACCTTTTGGCTGTTTAATTTATCTAAATTCTAGCCTTCCGCTATTTGTATCTCCTCGGAGATCCAGCCTTTCAATTCTGTAGCACCGTTGTTTTACAGTTTCTCCGTCATGTTTATATATATATATATATATATATATATATATATATATATATATATATATATATATATATATATATATATATATATATATATATATATATATATATATATATATATATATAGCCTGTTGTCGCTTCTGTGAATCACGAGCTGTCATGGCATCATAGTGGTCATAGACCTCGCTCGGAAAGCAGAATATGGTGGGTTCGGTCCCTCGTGCTGCTCAATTTTTCTCTCTGCTCTTTTTCTCCAACCGTTCCTTCTTTGATAAGGGCTATACTCTATCTTGGATCGGTATTAAATTCATGATCAAATGTGTTACTACAACACTTTCGACCTAAATATATATATATATATATATATATATATATATATATATATATATATATATATATATATATATACATATATGTTTATATTAATAAAAACTGTGTTGACTCCGTACACGGATGACCTTTCTAATCCCCAAATAACTGAAGATTTCCCTTCTTCATCGTCGATCTTCTCTTTTTTGTTTTCTCTTCTCATGGTTTTAGAGGATAGATGAAGGAATTTGCAGCCGCCACATCCTTTTCAAACAAAACAGAGAAATGAAGAAATTATCATCGCCAGAAGCAATTTTGGTCAGCGAAAATGCGTTTCAAGATCTCAGAAAGTATATTTTGAAATCAGGAAAGGTATCTGCTGTACAGATGAAGCTGCCGCTCAAACTGAGAACCCCTGAGATGGTTGAGATTATGCTGGCAAATCGTTTGTGATGGTTCAATATGCATATTGCCTTGAACCTCTGTAATAGCCTGTTTAATTAATATATCTCTAATTTCCTGACAAAAATTAATTTTAAATGTGCCATTTTGTGTGATTTGGCAGTGGATCTTAGCACTTTTCGAACTACCAATCTCCAAGTCTACACTAGTTGCATCATAAAAACGAAAGGATGTTAGTATAAGCTAAATGCAATAACTAAATGATGACTAAAAGATTATTTTCATCGGCTTTTTTGTACACTTCTTGTACCAGAAAGTTGTTATTTCATAACAGATTCTTGCTTGTACAAACTTGTCCCTCGATGGAATGATCATCTCCACCTTTTGGTCTAGCGGTAGAGCATTCCCCTCTCACGCGGAAGGCCCGGCTTCGATTCTCAGGTCGAGTCATACCAACGCCTCTAAAAATGGAACCTACTGCCGTTGTACGTGGTGCTCCGCATAAGCAATGGAGTAGGGAAAACAAGCCAGTGAGCCACTACTGCAAACCAGAAAGCTAAAAGGCTTAGTGATTCCTTGCCGCTGAAATTTAAGCCTAACGTTTTTTTTTACAAATTGACAGTGCTCTGTAATGTTTTTCAAATTGACAATGCTCCAAATGTGCCCAAAAATTATACATGCAAGGCATCTAAGCTTCCTACATTGAGATCCCGAATGACATTTGACCACCTAGAACTAGGGTTCTGCTCACGATATCACATCCACATACTATTTTTTAAATTTTTGCAGTATCCAAGACTCCAACCATGGGAAACTGTGTAAATATGATATTGAGACTTTGACCCCTTGTGAACCTAAATGACATTTGTCCTCCACCAAATACTATAGGGATCATTAATTCACTCTGCACTATCAACATACCAAGTATGAGGACCCCAAAAGTTACCTTTCTTGTAATATTGAAACACTGCTGATCCAAAATGACCTTTGACCTTCACAGAATGAACTGTGATCATCTACTCAATACGGCCGACCCCAAACCCAAAGATGAGCTTAGTCGCATGCACCTTTTTGGAGATACCATGTTTAAAAGGTTTTTTTTTTACCTTTTGATCTCTCATGACCCCAAATGACCTTTTACCTCGACGAAAATCAAAAGGGATCATCAACTCAATGTTACCAACCCACAAACCCATATATGAGCATAGTCACATATACTATTCTCGAGATATCCTGTTTACAAGTTTTTGACCTTTTGTTCTCTCTTGACCCAAAATGACTTTTGATCACCACAAAAGGCAATACGGATCACATACTTAATATGGCCAACCCACAAACCAAATATGAACATAGTCACACTTTTGCTCCTTGAGATACCGTGTTTACAAGCAATTTCCAAGGAATTTACCATTTGACCTCTCCTGACCCCACATGATCTTTGACCTCCACAAGAATCGATCAAGATCATTAATTTAATATAAAAAACTTACACAAAAAAAAAACTTACAATAAATATTAGCATAGTCACACTTACCCTCCTTGAGATACCGTGTTTACAAGCAATTTCTACGGAATTTACCATTTGACCGCTCGTGATCCAAATGACCTTTTAAATCCTTTTCATCTACTCAATATGATCAACTCACACCCCAAATATGAACATAGTCACATGTACCGTTCTTGAAATGTCGTTTTTTACAATGCTTTGACCTTTTAACCTCTCGTTACCCCAAATGACCTTTGACCTTAACCAAAAGCATTAGAGATCCTACACTGAATATGGCCAACCCACATATCAATCACACTTACCCTTCTTGAGGTATCGTGTTTACAAGCAAAAGCGTCACATACACCCCCACGCACATACACAGACACACACGACATCACCATCGCACTTTGCCTGCCTTCGGCAAGGGATCAAAAAGGCCGCGTCCGGCTCGACTTGAACCATAGGTTGGAAACTAAGGCGTTAAACTCCATCTAACTAACTAACAAATTCAACATGGAAAGTCGGTGAGGCACTTGCTCCAATAGATTTCGGACAACCACATTTCAAGTTCAGGCAAAAGTGGCGGTCGTCGGTCACTGACGGCGCAGATATCTGTATGAGTAGGGTGAGGTCTTTAGAATGCCGCCCCTATCTCCGCAGAAATATTCTTCAAACGTGCCCGTGAATTTTGTGACAAACGTGACCTTTTCAGCACCTAGGGCAGGGCCGATGTATGACTTTTGTATCAGGGAGGGGCAAGGGGCAAGACTTTGGCCGACCGCTTAAATGCCCGAGGCACCACCAGCTACTGTTTCATTAAACGCGTCATTTCCGCGGCAATGGAAGGTGTTTCCTAAAGCCGCGGTCACGCTACAACGAATTTGGATCGGATTACGATCCGTTGTTTACTTTTTTTTTTGCTTTTAGTAAGTTTCTTCTCCATCTCTAATCGTAAACGCCTTAAAATTTGCCAATTTGTGTAAATATATAATTTGTATTGCAGGGCTAAATTATACTATTTACAGAAGTTCGTGGCGTCACACACTCTGTAAAAAAATTACCATGAAAATGTTAGTATCCGACTACAATTTAAAAGAAAAAACTTCCCCAGTGTAAAATTAATTTTGACCAGTATTTCCTGGGTATTTTAATCATTGAGAGGTTGGTTAATCTGTTAACACCATATTGGTTAAGGCTAACCAATGTGTTTTTGGAGTGCACCGAAAGAAAATTTTTATATACCGTATTACCAGATTACTAGTGTCCGATAAAAGCTTTCTGTCGGTGTGCCGTCACAAGTTAATCCGTTAACGTTTCATTTTCGTAATCCCTTGATATAAAACACATTACACAAGTTGGCACATCTTAAGTTCTTTCCGATTAGAGATAGATATTTACTTAAAGTAAAAAAATCACAACGTAATCCGATCCGAAATCGTTGTAGTGTGACCGCGACTTTATTTTTTCCCCGTCCCCATTTCCTTCTTCTGCTTTCCTCCTAGTCGCATCTTCTTATTTTTCTCCTTTGCCCTTCCTCAATTTTCTCGTTTCATTTCTTTTCTCTCGCTCTAATTTCCCACCCCTCTTACTAGTTCCCTCCTGGATACCCGCCTTTTAGGTTTTGGTTTTAGAAACTTTACAGGGCAGTACTGTAAAATACCTGCAGTAATCCAACCCCACAGCACAAAGATGGTACCTTTCCAATAACAGAGCAGCATATACGTTACGAACGCATTAAAATTCAAAACTTGAAATGAGGGACTGCGTAGGCCTACGTAGTATCAGATAATGATACCGCCTACCTATTTGATTCATTATACAATGAATACACACACTAGTTGTAACATAACTCTACTTAAGGTCCTACCGTCTTTCGTCATAAACTTGCCTAAGACAAGTTTCAAGAATACACAGTTCAAAAACAAAGAACTTAGAATGATGCATACATAGAAATATGTCAATGTGCCCTATAGTTATTGTTAGCAGGTGACCCTCAAAAAGGGTAAATGGGCAAAAAAGGTGGTTTTGTTACACTTCGCATGTTCTCCTATAGGCGGCGGAAGCGGGGGGGGGGGATGGTCCCCAAAATTTTTCAATGAGATTTTTTAGGGGCATGCCCCCCCCCCCTCCATAATTGAATGTCGCAATAAAAAAAATCAAAAGTAATTAAACAAATGTAAGTTGCTTTCATTACATTTCTGCTATTCTATGGCTCAAATATTACTTTTCCGAGTGCAAAAGTTGCAAAGCTCCGGGGCTTGGCCCCCTGTACCCTAAATTGACGATAACCTGTAGGAGACTTTATTTTCGCCCCTTAAACAGTTGCAGGGTATTCTGCAATTGTGCCATACTCTGAATTTCGGAATAAATTCAGGTAGACTGTGACAAGCTGCATATCTTCGGAATCTCTGGACTTTTTACTTGTCGGGTTTCAGGATGGATAATTTTCTAACAGATTTGCAGTGACTAAAATTGGCTACCTTGGTGTGGATTTAAGTGTGCTCCTACCATCTGGAATGTTTCTACCTCATGTAGGGATTTTTTCAAATCCCGGGGATGCACAAAATCGTTCCAACATTATACTTGGTGTGGTGGGTAGAATATTTGGGTCTAGTAGCTCAAAAAGCTATGACCGTTACTACACAGATAATCACAACACATTGCTCGAAATTGTCGAATATCCAAATTCTTCAAGCATTTGCTCGAAAATATAAAAGTATCATAGTAAGGGTAACATAGTTACGAATGGTCAAGAGATAAAAGAATTGGGACACATTTGGGAAACCTGTGGCTTAAAAGAAACAATTCTTGAGACTGTTTTTAAATTTTGTGTAACACCAGGGAGTTGCAACAGAATACCCGAAATGGCCGATTATTTTAATAGCTTTAAATCTTTGCCGAAAAACAGAAGACGCTATATTTAAAGTACAATTAACATGGAAAATAAGAAAGATCTGCGACAGATTTGGGTAGAATGTAAAAAAGGTTTTCATCATCCCAACTTCACTCTTTAGTCTTGCAAAAATTTGCCCGAAATGGTGAAATATTCGGACAAAGGCTAAAAAAGTGCCGGGACGTTTTCAATTGCCAAATTAATCCCGTAAGTCTGCTTGAAAATTCATTTCAACACACCTTGTAACGTGACAATTCTGTCAATAAGTGTTACTAATAGAAGAAATATCATCTACATCATTTCATCCAATGGTAGTGGTACATTTTATCTGATTCTTCTGATGAAAATAGGGACTGCTAAGATCCCCATAGGCATAATTTTTACCAAAGTAAAATCATATACAGTCGGAAGTTCGGGCACACAATTTTTTCAATATATATATTGAAAAAATTGTGTGTATATATATATATATATATATATAGAAAAATTCATCAGCATCAAATAGCGACTGCTTATTTCCCCCTATAAGCCTGGGGAATAACATTTTAGACTGTCTCAGGGGTCAGATTTTTCAAAATTTCCTGTTCGCTTTGCGCCAACCACTGGTGAAGTTCCGTGCAGATAGTCTTCCTAGCAGAATTTTATGTTCAAGTGAACATTTTTTGTGCAAACAGAACCTCGAATTAGCGACTTCTAAGACCCCCTATCAGCTTAGGAAATGACATTTTTGACTCTCTGAAGTGGTCAGATTTTTAAAAATTTCATGTCCGTTTCGCCTTAACTTATGATGGCACTTCACTTAGACCGCTTCATAGCAGAATTTAAATTTCAAGTGATAATTTTTTACAAAAGGAAACTCAAAATAGCGACTGCTTAGATCCCCATATCAGCCCGGGAAATGCCATTTTCAACTGTCTGAGGGATCGGATATTTAAAAATGTTTTATACGCTTCGCGCCAACCAATGGTGGCGCTCCGCTTAGTCTTTCTTGCTGAATTTTAGTTTGGAACGAACGTACGTTAATCTGCAATTGAAACTTAAAACGCGACTGCTTGGATCCCCTTTACAAGCCTGGGATATGTCATTTTTGACTGTCTGAGAAGTACGAATTTTCAAATTTTCTGGACGCTCCCCCCAACCAGTGGTGGCGCTCCGATTTGACTGTCTTACGGGCAGAATTACATTTTTCGGGCAAAAATCTCCTGCGCCCAAAGTAAAATGCTCCCATACTGTCACGGGTAAAGTGGACAAGGCCGAAAGTGAAACCGCTCTTTTAAGTCGTGGACAAAGAAAACACCACAAACAGGGATAAGGAAGAGTCCATGTACCGAGACTCTATACGTTATTTATTAATTCCCAAAACAACCCCCAAAATATAACACATACACATAACATTACATAAGGATATAGGCTAAATAGGTTACTTAACAAAAACAAAACAAATCAAACCCCATCTTGGTGTATGGAGACTTGCGACTTGCTTCCCGGAATCCCTCGCTCACGCTCTGTTGACCCAAACATAAGGCTCGCGAATACCCGTTAATTTTCGCGTGTCCTTTATATCTGCCGTTGGTTACAATGTTCCAGTGTTCAATGCTATTGGGATATATAGTACTCCAGTATTTTGCTCCATTTCACTAGGTAACTCAGGTAGAATATGGGATGATGCAGCAATGGACCTCGTCAATCAGTCAGGACTGGCCCAAAGGCCGCACGTTGGTGGTTACAATGTCGTAATCGTACAAAATTGCCCTTAACGGACTTCAAGGTGAATATAGGTGGGGCATTACGCCCGGACTGCCAACTCCTAGAAAATATCACTCTCCGACCTCAGCGCCGAAAGGATTCTCTCAAAATTCGCCCTCAATGACGTTTCAAGAAATAATGTGTCCTCATTGACACAAAACGGCAATTTACGTGTTCTCAGTAACACATTTTACCAATATAAACAAATTTCATGCCCTCAATGGCACACCCAGGAGTTGGTCGGTCCTCTTTCTCCGTCCGCCCTCGTTGCGAGATGTAAAGCAACTACTCCCCAATTCAAATTACCCAGCCAACCTGCCCATTGTCAATAACAGTACAATTTACCTAACAATAGGAGAGTTATGCCTGGCTTGCTATACAATCTGCTTTAAGCCGTTCTCACTAGCTGGGCAGCAACAAAGAAAATTTTCCTCCTACCTACCCGTGTGACACATACCCTTCTGGAAATACCTTTACTCAGGCGTGCACTGGAATAGCTGCTTGAAACATTCAGCAGGATTCCGGATTTGCGATCCTAGGATATAGACCGGCAGCCCAGTGCCTTGGGGGTAGATGAAATAGGTTTCAATAACGAAGTATATCACCGTGAAGCGAGTCACCTGAGATGTTCAGATATGTGAACTGGTTGCCATTTTTTCAAAATGGCGGCATGTTTTAGTAGGCGTCATTATGTTTGATAATAAAACTTTGATACAACCTTCTATCAAAACGTGTAAGGTGTCAAATGAAGGACAATAAGATGTTCTATCCAATGGTACCATACTTGATGGATATTGTGCTGAATTAAGTTACAGTTTGGGGTAAAAAGTGTAATTTTAGCCAATTTTTCCCGAAATTTAAATAACACTAATTACCATATTTCTTCATATTTTTTTACAAATCTCAAGATGATATATTGAAACTTTCCTAAAAATTTTTCTTATAAATAGGTACTATTGTGTCAAAATAACAAGGTTATTGGTTTTCAAAAACGAAAGTTACAGTCTTTCAAAGTTAACAACTTGAAATTTCTGGAAATAGAATTTTGTACCTAAAATAGTATCTCGCCCTGTTCTCATTTCGCATCAGCTCAAACAGTACAACTGATTGGGCCCAAATACAACCAATATTGTACACTTTGGGTTTTAAATATAACATTCAGGACTGTGATTACAAGATACATGCTTGTGTTGATTTTCAGACATCTTGTATCAAATCCAAGATGGCCGCCATCGATCAATGCACTTTTGGCCCATTTTTCTTGAATTCCAGCATTTAATGCTCATTTTCGATTAGAACAACGGCGATATTTGTGTCAAATGGCATGAGAAGATACAACCCAGGACACGGGCAAATTTTTTTTTATACAAATAGCTTGTAAACCAAGATGGCGGCTAGGGGTCAATGTACTATTTTCTCCTTATATTTATCTTTGATTCAGAATTTTCGAAATGACCACGCGTTTGTTTGTACACTGGGATGCAACTTTCAGCAGTCCTAAACTTCGTTAAGTACCTTTTTTATCTATTCTAAGGTGGTAATTAACGGTCAATTGATTAAGGCACTCCCATCACTCCACCACCCCACACCTTTCCTCGACAGTTACCCTCAAGGGGCATAACTAGCTACACCAATCTCAATTGCTCACTTCGACGGCTTTCAGATATATTCGTAGTGTTTGGACAAAATATGGGCAATTACAGTATAAATCCGAAATGAATAGGATACAGTGTTAATTAATTCCACTAAAATAATTATAATGGTTGGATTTATATAGCGCCTTATCTATTGATATGTGTTGTTTTTGTGCCAAGATGGTGGCTAGGGGTAAATGCACTTCTTACGATTCCTCCTCATTTCTATATTCGTGTGGAAATTCCCTATCAAGAAAGCAATAACAACCTGCCACATAGTGCAATTAATGCATTCCATAGGATGTCTAAACTTTGTTGCAGGAGCTAATTATATCGGTTTTAAGATGGTGGTCATAGGTCAATTAACTTTAACCCCCGTTATTGTGGAATTAGCTCATAATGGGGGCAGTGCTAGCCTAACCAAGTTAATATTCCATTGCTATGGTTTTCAGGAACTTTCGATGTATTAACAGGGGATATAACTGACATTGGCAGGGTCACTTTTCCATTGTATACATGTTCCAAGATTACTGTCTAGGATCAATGAACTCATTTAAGGAGTAGAACCGGCCACCAGAGTACAAATTTGACAGACTGTTGAATTAATTCCTCTCCGAAAGACTGTTTTATTTAACTTTCTCTAGTTTGGTGTGATGATCTTGAAATAGTCTGGTTTCACTTACTGCACTCTATGACGTGAAGTCGTCATTTTGAATTTCAAAAGGACACACTTTTTTACATTTTCTTAACAGTAATGCATGTTGCAATGTTATTTTCAATCTTTTTATCACTGATTTTGACCAGTTTTGGGATAGATTAACTTATACGCTGAAGAAGATTGAACATTCTCAATAACTCTTGGACGCCATCTGGAGTCCCACACTGTTAGATGAGCTAGAGCTGAATATCCAGGAGTGAAAACTTCCGTAGAACTGTAAAATTAATAAAAAGGAGGGTTCCATAATTACTTATCATTTTGATAATTAATTATTATTGTTATTGCCATTGCCATTGCCATTGTCATTTTCATTGCCATTGTCATTTTCATTAACATTATCAACATAATTATCGTCATCGTCATCGTCGTCGTCGTCGTCGTCATCGTCATCGTCATCATCATCATTATTATTATTATTTTTCTTTTTTTCCATCCTCTTTTATTCAGTGTTTGCATCGAATATGGTACACGTTAACAGAACAATAATTAACAATTTACAATTTATCTGCATATTAACGAATAGGGATACTATAAACGTACAGTTAGAAATCTCTGCAACAAAAATCAAGCGTTTCGCTTACAGAATATACATCGGCTATTTAACTTCCAACACAAGAACCCCACCGATAAAATTCATCAACGTCCCTCTTAAAATTATGGTTATTGAAAAAGGAGCGGACAGTTTCTAAATGCCAGCTGAAGACTATCATATGTTATTGTGGGACTTACTCTTGAATTTCCGATTTTCTTTTCGACATGTATAACAAATTTAAATTTATATAAAAACTCATTTAAGTTGGGTTACTCAAAAATCAGTTTCTTGCTGAACAAATAAAATTTTAGATGAGAAATCAAAAAGTTATATGGATGTCTTAAGTAGAACTTATACCCAAAAAATAAGTCTTCCTTGGAGGAAGTAAACTGTCTGCCCAACATGCTTTGTTCAACGTCTAAAAATAAAATTTGAAGTGATGTTACATTCCCAAAATAAGTGTTCTATAGATTCGTTCTGTTCTTTACAAAAGGTGCAGAGTGGGCTGCCTACGATATTCATACGATAAAGGCGGGCATTAGTGCCTAGAATACGATGAATAAACCGGTATTGAAAGTAGCGAATCTTGCTTTCTTTGCATGAGGTGAAAGGAATTTTACAAATGGTTTGCCATTGGGATTGGTTGAACTGAAAAACTTCGTTGCACTTTGAAAAAGCAACAGAAGGTGTAGTGACAGTTTCAATTAATTGCCTATAGATATAACGGGATACATACAAAATATCATGAAGATTATCTGCCAAGTCATTAAAATTTTCATGATTTAACGCATCCACACTTTCAATCCAAACTCTAGGAATAGCGGATAAAAAAACCATAAAAAACGGTGAAAGGGAAAACATCCAATGAATATTTTTGTTTAAAGGATTCAAAGCTTAGAGGTCTTTTGCTATTGTCATAAAGATCATTAACCCTTAAGACACCTTTTGCATACATATATTCGTAAAATACAATTTCATTATTAATTTTTATCGATGAATTATTCCATATTATTTCGTTACCATAATTTTCTGCTGGATTTCGAAATGAGTAGTTTGACGATGCAGCACAAACATCGTAAATAAAATGATTATTAATTGCTAAATCTTTCGCCTGGTAATTACAGTGAAATAATAATTGTTTCCCATATTTATGCAGGTAAAAATCAAAAAAGAATTTCCAGGTAGCAGAAGTATCATCAGTATATCGTTTAACCCATGTGCATTTTAATGCACAAATAAAAGAAGTAATGTGAGTTGCTCCCAAGCCACCTTGATCTATTGGGCAGATCAAAGTAGTTCTTTTTATTTGATCTGGTTTATCACCCCAGATAAAACGGAACAAACGGGTTTCCTCTTCTTTAATAAAATTTCTAGGGGGGTCAGGTATTACTTGAAATAGGAACACTAATTGTGAAAGGGCAAAAGTCTTAATAATAGTAATTCTACCTATAGGTGTTAAATCCCTCGTTGACCAAAGATTTAACTTATTTTTAAGGCGAGAAAGCTTGGGGGTGTAATTAGATGGAATAAATTATCTCTGTTATTGTCAAAGGTATTACCCAAAACCGTAACAGGGCCAAGAGTCCAAGCAAAATTGAACTCGTCTAGGAAAAGTGGCTTATTACCAGCTAATGGGCCTAAAGGAAAAATACTAGTTTTTTTATTAACTTTTAAACCGGAGGATTCCTCTAGTAAATGAAAGATTTCGGTTACAGCACGTAAGTTATTGTAGCTATCATTATTATTGTCGTCATCATCATCATCGTCGTCGTCGTCGTCGTCGTCGTCGTCGTCATCATCATCATTGTGGTTTCGCAAAATATTATTTCTTCAATTGACAGGGGTCCACATATGGAAATGCGGTACTGAATGCAATTTAGAAAATCCAAATAATCCGCCAATAGAATGTTAGCCTGATGGTATTCTTTACAGTTCTACCGTTAGGTTTAGTTTAATACCCCTAAATATATTATGGGTAGATGGAAACATGTTAAATAGTTCTATGAGCTCTTTTAATGCCTTTTGAAGCTAGGAATGTCTTGCTAGCCGTTTTGGTGATCAGGTATTACCATAACTAGTATAGATTTAATTTGTCGTAATTTTGACTTTGAATGCAAATGTGATGCTTGAAATTTCCATCTTTACCTTTTACCTAGAAAGTACAAATATTGTATTATTACTGGTGTTTAAAATCATAATTTGAGGACCAAATTCCTCACCAAAAGATTTATAACACCGATTTTTGAATAGAATATACAGTATGCTGACTTAACATTTCATTTTGTGACATTTAATGTCAACTGTGGAATATTTATGTTATAACAGTGTTTTTTTTTACCTTCTTATTCCACGTTTTTGTATCCACTATCAAATTTTAACGCCATTATCCAGGCTTGAAATTAAAAAAGAGACTTTTTCATGCCTTGAATTTCAGGTTCCATTTTATAATTCATTGAAAACTTCTACATTAACCTCATTTTACTTTCTTTTAAATATTTTATTTACTGCGACTGTAGTGGTAAACTTTGGGTTTAAATTTAACTTATTTCACTTCATTTTATATGTGATTTAAGTACTTAGTCAAAATTTGATTTTCCAAATTTTGATATTAACAGTCATTGTTTTGAAGTTTAAGTCCTTATTAAGACCTGAAAGTCACAAATATGACTTATGCGTAAAATCTGTGACTTACTGTTAGTTCACATTTACTTGAAAGGTTAACATTGTAATCTAGTTACTATTCCTAAGATTTCATTTTTCACTTTAAGTGCTACAAATTCGACTTTTTACCTTTACTCTTTACATATAAAAATTAAAATAGTATTCTGAAGGTTCATTACTTTAACTTTAGGTTTCTTCTTTTTTGGTTATTGTAACAATTACAATCTCTTGTATCTCTTGTGTAACTTTGGACCTGAAGTGGCATAATCTTAAGATTACAGGTTTGAAAATCAGTAATTTGGATTTTGAGGTTGTTAATATGTAACTAACAACTTCTAAGTGTGCTTCAAAAAGCCAAGATGATACGCAAAGTAGGGCCCTGACTTTCGTTGCAAAACTTCACTTGAGAGTTAGAAGAATCAAATTAATATAGGCAAATAGATAGTACAGTTATAACGTTGAAATTCACATTTTGAACTTAGTACCCAAAAACTAAAGATGAAAATGTGACATTCATGTAAAATAAAGGTATCACAACAAGAAATCATGAGACATAAAGCAAACCATTACCTTTCCAAGTTATTGTAATGGCGTGGAAGTCGTACTTTATACATCACTTGTTCCTTTTTAATGAGTTTAATAGCTTGGCGGTCAAATAAATGACTTCAGTGTTAATGGAGCAAGTTGGATTACTTAAAACTGCCACTCTAAATGTGTAAATTATAGGACATAAAGTAAAATAAATGTGTTATTTAGAGTCCAACTTTCCCTAAATCACTATAAAAATTTATTCTCTAATTGAATAAAAAAAATACAGTCTTACGTTAAAAGAAACATTTAATTAAAGCAAGGAGTTGTTATTACAACCTCCCTAAGTAAAGATCCATAATATATGATTAAAACTCATGTCAATGTTTAACTCAAACGTGTGAAGATATTGACATTCAAATTCAAATAACAACTTATAAAGTTAAAGTGATGAGATAAAAATACTATTTTGAAAGGATTTTCTACGGATAGCTTACGAAGTCATAGGAACAAGCTTTTTAAGTCATCATATTATCAAGTTTACTCAAGAGTGATTATTATAATTAAGACAGTAATACTTTTTGTGTGAAAATAATACGTGCTAAAACAACAATAATGCCATAGCAATCACCCTGAATCTATATTTACCACATAAAGGGTAAGAAATCATGCAAAAGTCAAGAAATAAAATGTTAGAAACCACACTTGCTGTAAAGTCACAATTACGAAAAATTAGGCCTCCAATATAGTTTTGATGACTCCTCATGGTTGACAATACTTTGCTGGGTTCACATGGCATTTATCAAGCCCACTGGATGTTTCTTGCTTAACATAGAGAAAATAACGACAAATTAGACCTCTAATATAGTTACGGTGACACCGAAATGGCTAACGAGACATTTTTAGACTCAAAAGGCATGTAATGAGCTTTAGGGATTGTGTTAGAACCAGTGGCGTAGCTAGGATTTTTTCCAGAGGGGGCAAAGGTATGAAATTTCCCCCAAAACTTTTCCCGGTCAATGTGTATGTACTTCATATGAAATATGCAAATTTACAAGTACAACAACATTACCATGTCATTATATAATATCATCTCCATTTTAATCTTTAAGTATAACATAGAGCACACAGTGGCGTACGCAGGATTTCTCTGAAGGGGGGGGGGGCATGCAGTATGGTCTAAGGGGAGGGGTGTCCGGAAATTTTTTGACGTTTTCAAGGAGCCTAGATGCAAAATGTTGCAAGATTTTGGACTTTGACACGGACAGTGTTAAAAGTTGAATCGTGGTGGTACATGAGGATAAAACTGAAACTTCTCATTCTTATGCCATTTATACTACCTTACGGAGTAAAACTTGTAATTAAATTTGCACAATTTTAGGAGCCAAAATAAAAGGGGATTGATCTGTATAGGATTTGTGGTTTTTTCTTGGCAACAAAAGGTTATTTTGTCATGAAGATTATCTACGCGGAGCGCCACCATTGGTTGGCGCGGAGCGTCGGGAAAATTTCGAAAAATCAGACCCCTCAGATGGCCGGAAATAGCATTTTCCAGACTTATGCGAAGAATCTAACCAGTCGCTATCTTCTTTTGTCGTTTGCAATAAATTGCACCCTTCAAAATATGTTCGCAAACTGCAAAGTGATCAGAGAGTTAAGAGCTGATTTGACCCCAAAAATGTAATTTAAAAAAGACTTAGCGAAGCGATACCATTGGTTGGCGCAGAGCGTAAAGAAAATTTCAAAAAATCGGACCTCTCAGATGGTCAAAAATAGCGTATTCATGCTTGTAAAGAGAATGTTAACATGTAGTCTTTATTTTTATTGATGCCACCAGTGGGATACAGAGTCTACCTTGTTAAATAAAAATTGGAATTTGACAGAATTTGCCTATTTGTAGGAATTAAAAAAATTGGCATCACTGAGGGACCTTGCAGAGACAATCCTTCCCCTTTGAAAATTTTTGAAAAATTGCGTGTCCTTATATGCAATCTGGTGCCACATATGCTATCTTTTGAAGTAAAATCTGTGTTACTAAAGTTTGACTACGTATTTTTAAGAACAAAGAAAAAATGACATCTGTGAGGGCGGCATGGCCCAATGTTCCCCCCCCCCCCTTCGTACGCAGGGACAATTGTCTGTTACGTGTAGAAGGCTACAAGGTACTCATGGACTGTTTATTGTTACACTCCAAGTGAGCAGAAAGCTATTTTCCCGAACTAGCCTGTAAGCCTCCAAGGATTACGCTAAGTAACAAAATCTAAGTATACCAATGGATTCCGTTCATTCTAATTTCTACACTAACTTTAAGTTTATCGTTGGCCATGGATTGTTTCAACCCCATCAATCGTTATGTACACAGAGTAAAATTGGTATAGCTGCTACTACCTTGTATGACAATATAATAACCTCGGGGGGTCTACGTAAGTGACTTGTCAGTTTCCACATCCTTTTACTGAATTCCCAAAGTGTACAACGCAGAGACTGTGCACAAGGGGATAAGTTCGGGTTTACAGCCTTTCAGTGTTAGTTGTACTAGGGAGTTGCTTGAGTATCTAGCTACTCCCTGGTTGTACTGTGTCAAATGCACTGATCCTAACACCCGCGCGTATACTAGAGAACATTCAATCTGCTACGCGGCAAGGACATTTCTGTCGAAGGCGAGTAGGGCCGGTTCATGCGACACTGAAAAAATATGGGTTAGTTTGTTGCATGAAAATACGAATTATGTATGAGAAATGTCTCACAATTTCTTATTCTTACAAAAAGTTTGAGAAATTTTTGTTAGAATAAGAAAATTGATCAAATTTCCCCAATTTTATCAAATTTCCCCAAATTATTTTCGGGGGGGGGGGGAGAACTTGCCCCCCCCCCCCCAGTAGCTACGCCACTGGTTAGAACATGTTTTGATCTGTCCACAATATTTTAGTGGTGTTAAACTACCTACCATCAGGATGTCATTGTTTTTTGCGTGTGATTTGGATTTTCCCAATTGAGTTAACTTGCTCATTTCCATATTTGAACCTATGCTTACAGTAGAAATATACTTTGCGGAAAAAAATAAGAAAAGTATTAACAGAACTCTTCTTTTCAGTAATACATATAGTTCTTCGGAAGTTTTCACTCCTGTGTATTCATCTCTAGCCCATATAACAGTCCAAGATTATTTGAAAATCTTCAATCTTCTATATAAACTAATCCGTACCTCAAAATCGGTCAAATGAGGTGACTAAAAGATTTAAAATAACATTGCAACATGTATCACTGTTAAGCAAATATGTAAAGTGTATCATTTTGAAATTCAAAATGACGACTTCCCATGATAGAGTACAGTAATTAATGAAACCCGACTATTTCAAATTCATCACACCAAACTAGACAAAGTTATTAAAACAAAATCGTTCGCAGAAGATTAATTTTACAGTCTGTCAAATTTGTACTCTGGTGGCCTGTTCTACTCCTTGAATAAGTACATTGACACCAAACCGCCATCTTGGAACAGAAGCCATCAGTACAATGGAGAAGTGACTGCACTTTAGGATGTATCCCCAGTATTGGTAATGGTTACTCTGCTAATGTCACATATCTCCCATGGTACATACATTGAAAGTTTCTGAAAACCATAGCAATGGAATAGTAACTTGGTTAGGCTAGCACTGCCCCCATTATGAGCTAATTCCACAAAAAACGAGGGTTAAAGTTAATTGACCTATGACCACCATCTTAAAACCGATATAATTTGCTCCTGCAACAAAGTTTAGACATCCTATGGAATGCATTCGTTGCACTATGTGGCAGGTTGTTATTGCTATCTTGATAGGGAATTTCCACACAAATATAGAAATGAGGAGGAATCGTAAAAAGTGCATTGACCCCTAGCCACCATCTTGGCACAGAATCAACATATATCAATAGATAGTGGAATTAATTAACACTGTATCTTATTCATGTCGGATTTATGCTGTAATTGCCCATATTTTATCTAAACACTACGAATATATCTGAAAGCCGTCGACGAGAGCAATGAGATAGGTGTAGCTAGTTATGCCCCTATAGGGTAACTGTCGAGGAAAGGTGTGGGGTGGTGGAGTGATGGGAGGGCCTAAATCAATTGACCGTTAATTGCAACCTTAGAATAGATCAAACATGTTCTTAACGAAGTTTAGGACTGCTGAAAATTGCATCCCAGTGTACAAACAAACACGTGGTTATTTCTTTCTTGATCGAAAATTCTGAATCAAAGATAAATATAGGGAGAAAACTATACATTGACTCCTAGCCGCCATCTTGGTTTACAAGCTATGTGTATAAAAAGAGTGCCCTTGACCTGGGTTGTATCTTCTGGTGCCATTTGACCAAATATCGCCGTTGTTCTAATCGAAAATGAGCATTAAATGCTGGAATTTAAGAACAATGGGCCAAAAGTACATTGATCGATGGCGGCCATCTTGGATTTGATACAAGATGTCTGAAAATCAACGCAAGCATGTATATTGCAATCACAGTCCTGAATGTTGTATTTAAAACCCAACGTGTATAATATTGGTTGTATTTGGGCCCAATCAGTTGTACTGTTTGAGCTGATGCGAAATGAGAACAGGGTGAGATACTGTTTTAGGTACAAAATTCTATTTCCAGAAATTTCAAGTTGTTAACTATGAAAGGCTGTAACTTTCGTTTTAAAACGCAATAACCTTGTTATTTTGACACAATATTACCTATTTATAAGAAACATTTTTAGGAAAGTTTCAATATACTATCTTGAGATTTGTTAAAAATATAAAGAAAAATGTAAATTAGTGTAAATTAAATTTCGGGAAAAATTGGCTAAAAATTACACTTTTTGCCCCAAACTGTAACTTAATTCAGCACAATATCCATCAAATATGGTACCATTGGATAGAAATTTTATTGTCTTTCGTGTGACACCGTACACGTTTTGATAGAAGGTTGTATCAAAGTTTTATTATCAAACATAATGACGCCTACTAAAACATGGCCGCCATTTTGAAAAATGGCCGCCAGACCTACTAGCAACGGATTGTACACGGCAGACTCACATATCTGAACATCTTAGGTGACTCGCTTCATGGTGATATTATTCGTTATTGGTACCTAGGGTACCTAAGGTTTTTCTCACCAGAATTAGAGACAAATAAACCTGTCATATGTCACTTCCAGCCATCTGGGAGGTTTTAAAATCCAAAATTTTCTTTGTACGTTCCGCGCCAACTAAGCTACGCTTAGATAGTAAACTCCAGCCAACCCCTACAAAAGTATCTAGCTCCTCCATGGACCCCTACCAGGGCTTCCCCCCCCCCCCCCTGGACCCCACGCTGATGGCTTCGCGGAAAACCGGAAGCCTTACGGCGTCACCATTATGTCGGCTGCCGAAAACTTGTGGCCCCCCAATAGAAAACATCTTCCGGGGCCTATGTTTCCTGCATGTTTACCTGCTATAATGTTTGAGCCTTTGGCCATCTTGGTGTTCTCGCATTTCGTTACCAATACCAAAACACTTATTCCTTTATTGTCATGTTGTTGCAGACAAAAACCGGTACGAATGCACTATTTTTGTCTTAACGACTCTGTTTTCTGTTAGCATTGAGGCTCGTTCATTTATATTGAAAATTTATGAACTTACATGCTGTAACAAAACTTCTAGAATACGCCCTTTTCTATTTCGTTGGAATGATGGTACAGACTGAGCCATCTGAATAAACGGCTTTGGGTACAAAGTAAGCGATTTGCGTTTTCTCCCTAACGTGCCATTCTCGGCTTCCGTGTAGACGAATCCGATTAGCGCTTGTTTTAAAAGACTGTAGGCAGCCACTAGTGAAATTGAGGAAGTCAACATAAAATTTAGTGTACAATCATCCATGGTAAAGGTATGCAAGGATACTGAAAGACTAAAAGGCAGGCGCGGCTCTAGGGACATTACTTTTTTTAGGGGGTGGGGGCTAATTCACGTTTTACCATCTAAGCGAAATACTGGGGCTCAATTCGTTCACGTTACCTTACAAGGTGTCCTCTCTTTGCTTTTTTTGCTTTCAAACTCAGTCTCTCCAGTGGGCTGGGGCTGAAGTTATAAAATTTTCACACCTTTTCTCCGTCTTGGCAGTAGAAAATGAACTCTTCAGCTACGTTCACGCTTGTATGACAATGGCAACGGTAATGGCGACGGCAAGCGCGTAGCCAGGATTGTGTCATGGGGGGAGGGTGGTGTCATGGGGGGTTTGAGGCCATCACATGAGGGAAAAGTCTAAGGATAGGGGGAAAACGCCATTTTAGGTGTGTTTTGTATTGCAAGGTTGGTTCATGGGGGGGGGGGGGTGCTAACAGCCAACCCCAACCCCCCCCCCCCTGGCCTCGCCACTGGGCAACGGCACCGCCACCGACAAACGCTGCGGCAACGGAAAAAATAATCTTAAGACGCATGCAGTTTTTCGGTAAATATTACACTGTTAGAGTATAGTTCATTGTTTTTGGTTCAATATTGAATCGGTACCAATTGGATTTTAGATTTTCGTGGATTTCTTGAAAATCATGAAAATTCTTTGAGACTTAACACCGGAAAAATAAGACTACACGACGTTTCTTTTTAAAGCTCTGTTCTATTCGTCGTTCTACTACACGGTAATCGTAATTATAGTTAGGTTATTAGTTTTACATGACGTGAGTGGGAAGAAATTAATTCCGTGACAAGTGGTTTAGAATACCGGGCTCTTGTTTTTTGTTAATTGCAACTACTGCTGTATAGTACCTGTAGTCTAACAATGGTTGTGTGAATAATCGGTATAGACTAAATGCATGGGCCGGTATTTTTTAATGGTAGTCGTAGCCTATACTATGCCGAGGGGGTATTCAAGTGAGGAATTAAGTTTTGAAAATTAAAAATTGTCAGCCTTATTTTGTTATTTGTTTTACATGCCACACGAGACATATGGGGGAGGCAAACGAGTGAGTGGATAGGAGGACCGTGTAGGGGACTGGGGCACACTACCTACCCATTCCAGATCTATTTCCCTGCCCAGGGTTCCCCCTTCCGAAAATTGGCTATTTTTGGCGTCCACTTGTGTAATCAAATACATTATGCTTCAAAGGTTAACATACCGCTATAGAAGCCTAGACACTGCCACTGAGCCCCGGTACATACAAATATTTTTGGTTTTCACCCTTCCGTTTCGGCCGAGGGAACTCTTTTTAAAATAAAAGTTACATTAAAATAGACTACATTGCTAGCGTTGACCAAATCCATGAACAATAGAATCTTGCAACGCAAGAAAACTTGGGTGCACGGTTGAGTAGGCCTATACGCATGTGTCCTTCCCTTGTGTTAATACGATATACAGATAGGCTTATAGTTGTGTAGAACTAGTGAAAAGAGCGCACTTCTGTTATACGTTGTCGTCACGTTGATTGATTGCATGTGTGTTCGATGTCACATCAGACCAACTTGAGACATCGAGTGTAAAATAAACTCCAGTAATTTGGCATCATGCTTATACATGAATATAATATATTTTGCAACGCTATGCATGAAACAAACCGTTCGACTCCATTCGACTCCGTTCGACTAGCATCATGAACAATATTTTAAAAACTTACCTTTGTCTTTGTTACTGATATTTCGTAAATCATTTGTCCAATTTGGGGGGGGGGGGGGAGAGACTAGCAATTTTGGTTGGAAGTTAGGCCCCTAGCTCTCCGTAAAACCGCCCCTGTTAAAAGTAATAGACCCCAGTCATGTCGGACTACAATGAGACCATCACCTGCTGTCCGGATTCGTCTTCAGGCCTATCTCCCTCCAAGAGCTTACCATGTATGTCGCAATTTCACTTAGAGTGTACCTCTAATGAAAGAGGCATGTAATAAATTGTAAAATGCGCAACCGAAGTCGCTCATACTTGATCGGATCAAAGATAATATCAGGACAGGGATCAAGAACATATTGTGCATAAATGCGAAAAATGGCAGTTCAGAGCTATTGGCACTAATGGAGGTATTATCCATCATTTGGTGTGTGGTAACAATGCCTTATTCATGTCAGATTGTGCAGAACAACCACAGAGTAGCCATGCATAAAAACGTCAGTTCCATTTCCTGCTTTAGAATGGTATCAATTTTATTTGAAGGAATTTATGTTATGACCATGCAATTTTGAGTCTTAAGTTGTATACATTTTTGGGACATCCTACACTCTAAAATCAAAACAGTGAACTTCGTCACTCTTTGATAGAGTGAAAAGTGTGAATTCGCTCCATTAGAGTAATAATTCACTCCCAAAAGATTGAAATTCACTCCAAAAAGAGCGAAATCCCCTAAAACGAGCAAAGTCTTACTCCTGATGGAGTGCCCACAGTGATCGTTCTTAAAAAAAGAGTGAACATTGCAGGCACTCGTGGAAGAGTGAATTTTCCCTCTCCCTCTAGTGCACTCTTTTTGGAGCAAATCTCACTCTTCTTGAAGTGAATTATCACTCTAATGGAGTGAATTTACACTCTTCACTCTATCAAAGAGTGACTAAGTTCACTCTTTTGGTTTTAGAGTGTAAATATTTTCCAACAGACGAATTGTGGTGGACTTTTCCATGTGTAATTAAAGACAGTACCAGAGATTCATGTTTACACGGATTGTTCAGAATTTTTCACAATTTTCGTTCGCCCAGTCCGTTTCACTCTCACTGATGTACTTGTTCAAGGATAAGTTTAGTAAGGATTTGTACGATGTGTTCAGAATGAAATTGAAGCGGACCACGCGTAAAGGAAGGGAATTCCTGGAGATAATTTTGCAGCTAATCCTTATTCAATTGAGAGGGTCTTAAAGTATTAGCATAAAGTAAAAGTTCTGTCTTCATCTAAATAACAACTACCTGTTCAGCCAGTCTTTTTCTGGTTCATTACTACTAGTAATCTAGTATTCCTCTTCTATCAAAAGTGTATTTACCTTAATAACTTAGCTATTAATTCCCTTTATATCCTGCCAATCGCGCTGTGGAGTTGTCCTACGTAAATCTAGACCGCGTGTTTGGTCTAACCAAGGCATCCGCCTCTCACGCGGAAGGCCCGGGGTCGCTTCCCAGGTCGAGTCATACCAAAGACACTAAAAATGGAACCTACTGCCATTGTGCCTGATGCTCTGCATAAGCAATGGAGTAGGAAAAACAAACCAATGAGTCACAACTGGAAAAAACCCGTGGTCGGCTCGACTTGAACCAATAGGTTGGAAACTGGGCGGTAAAACTCTATCAAACTAACTAACCTACCTAAATCTAATGCACCCTCAAACAAATATCTTGGATCCGCCCTGGGAATTAATATGAGTACCCCAACTGTGAGGAAACGAATGATATATGAATTAAAAACATCTGCCAATATATTTTATTGAAACAATCAGCTGAAAAACTTTTATTCCACACCAATTAAACTTGTCGAAATTGTCGAAATTCGAATGAAGAGCCACATTCCTCACACCCTTCTCGTTAATATTTCGTTGTCAGCCGTCACGCAAAATTGTGAAATTTATGGCATTTGACGATATCCGATACATGAGGTATTACTTCACTTGAAGACGGCAACAGTTTTCTACAAATTACTTTACAAAATTTGTTTCTTAACGATGAAAAGGATGTTTGAATCTGAAGAGAATGTATAGACTTGAACAATGCTTCCATCGAATGAAGGGCGGGAGCAACTGAAGCATATAGTTAAAACGTTTGTTCCCAGTCGTTCTATAGAAATTTACACATACAAGCTTTGACATTGGAGGAAACAAACCTCCAAATCAAAGGATATACAGACAATGCCTTTGTTAAGGGATTACTTTGAGAGAATGGAAGGGATCGTCTGAAAAAAAGTTCGTTGTATCTCCTTCTCTAGCAACTCCCTGCTAAGATATAGTTGAGAACATTCAATGAAAAAGAAAATCCTTTGTTTGTCATGTAAACAGAAGAGGTTATGCAATATACACACGTCGTCATGCATTAAAGGCCCAGTTCTCTCATCCCAAACAGTACCAATTCTCCTACTACCTTCTTACTTAAGTCCCTTCAACAATTGTCGGAAATTCATGCACATCCAGATACAATCTCAGTTTATTGCTTCAAGGTTAGTAAAGAAAAACTCATTTATATAATCAAAACACTCTCAGTACCGTTCATGCTGTGTAAAAAGAGCCAAATGGTACTCTGCATTGTTTGAATAAGCTCTCAATTAAAGAGCTGAGCCAATTGAGAATTTCGGTACCCCCGTACCAAAATTGTAGTTTGGGGGAGAGGTTGGGCCCTTTAAAATTAACCGGATGGGGAATCTGTCATGATATAACAGTATAGAAGAACAGAGCTTGACCAGAGCTTGTTTAAGCCTGACAGTAGGCAGCCATCAGTGGGGTCCATCAGCCTTAAATCGTCTTCAGTGAAATTGAAGAACTCAAGATGTAATTTAGTTTACAACCATCCATGATTCAGGTGACAAAGGAAAGTGAAAGGTTAAGAGGTGTGATAGAACCCAGTTATGGCCGGCTTTAAGGAGAACATCACTTGCTCTCCAGATTCGTCTATGAAGAAGATAAAATTGGCAATGAAAACAATCCATGCACCGATTACTCTTTTACAGTAAGTTTTTCAGCATCACTTCTACCATCATAGGCGTCCTCAGTTTGTGTGGAAGTTTGAGTTGAACAGCCGATACCTCACCAGAAATTAAAATATAATTTCTGAGTTCGCGGAACGCCTGGCTGTTGAAAAACATTACTTCAATTGACGCAAATCTGTTCAATTTCTTGCACTCTTTCAAGAAGCCATAGCGACGACAAATTTCTTCGTCTGTTCTCTAACGTGTAACGGAAGGGTAAGAAAAAAAGAAGAGAAGCTAAATCTTTTTCCGATTGAAGTTAAATCTATGTGCATTGTTTCATCCGAAATATAACGGTCCTTGCAACAATTTTTTTCAAAAAGAAAATTACCAGAATTTTGGGAACCTAGTTTGCTCGAAAGGTTAGCGCAGTCGTCCAAACCTATTTCGAAACAACAGCTAATTTTCACTACATTCTCATTTCTCTTTCAAGTATTTTCTGTAGTATATTTAAGGACTTAATTATTGCATATCCAAGGTAAAGCAATAGGTTAAATTTCAAAACTGAGTGAGAAACATATTGTTACATGGTTCTCGAGAGCCATTCATGAAATAGAAAAGAGTATTGACTGATTCGAATTTGGATGACTGCAGTTTTCCTTTCAAACAAATATTCAACACCATTCAAAGTCTTCCTTTTTTGCCTTCTGTGATCCGCGACGACTTGAAGTTTCAATCAAATGCTACGTCTTCTGTCTTGTTCCTTCGTGTTGATTAAATTTCATTTGATTAATTAAAAGTATACCTGCTATGGTCCTTATCGTTAAAAGTATACCTGCTATGGTCCTTATCGTTGAAATTATACTTGTCATGTTTTCCATGAGTAGATTGTGCTTGTCATTTCACATTTCATCTTCGTTCATTCACTTAGACTGTCAATGTTCATGTTCTCTGTTGGTCAGCTATTCATTCTTACTGTAAACACAAAAATGGATTATCTTGGTTGCTTTTATCTGTGGATTGTGGGTGAGATGTTAGTTCTTTTCTCATATATGGCCAATAACATAGTTCCAAAATCCTATTAAACGTTCTTTCAAACCCAAAATGTCCTGAAAGGAGGTTCCCATGCACATACTTAAGGACTTGTGGAACAAGCGCCCTTGGTATGACTCACGGGCGCAAATCTCAGTTTGAGAGTGGCGGGCCAAAATGCTTATGTGTGCACATGAGTATTAAACTGTGCACTCGTGGAGGGCACCGCGAGCGCGAAGCCCCAAAGGGCCCCTGGTGGGATCCAGGGGCAAAGCCCCTGTTGGGGTCCAGGAGGCGAAGCTCCCGGAAGCTCTTGTGTTCTAGCATTTCCGAAGCTTCAGAAAAACTGTTTCGAACGAAAAAACCGAAAAAGGTGACCGTGTTTTTAGGTCTTCTCAAATTTTGTGGGCCAAATTACGATTTGGCCCTCCCACTTTTTCACTTGAGGGGCGAAGGCCCCCTTTTCCCCTCCTCTTCCGGAATTTGCGCCCCTGGTATGACTGCTTGGTAAGTAGTTGGCTTCCCTGACCTGTTTCTGAATTTTCTACATAATACACCATCTATCATCACTAATTTGGAGTAATTAATCCACAATTTTCTGAGTTCTTTAGATTTAGTCTTTAGTCTCCTTCTGGGAGGCCGGGAACCGTTCTCTGCCCATCTTATTACCTCACTCTGCACCGGATCTTTCCTTTGGTGACCTCTAAGGTCAAATTTATTCTCTAGTCTTTCATTATCGGAAGGTTTGTTTTGTCCGAAGTGCGTCGGCACAAGTGCACGATACAAAATTCATAAAAATTTAGGAAATACCTGTTCTGCAGAACGTTAAATGCGTTGAACACCGCTGCCACCAAAAATATAAGGGTCCTTTCGTACACATATCCAAACAAAAAAGTACAATAACGCAAAGGTTAAATGTGTGCAAATTAACAGTTCTCCTCTTTTTAATTTTCTTCCACGGACTCAGTCCCACTCGCACATCTCTTTACTCGGTCCTACATCCCAAAACTGAAACGCCTTATCGCCTACTTCTATTCTCCTTTCATCCCGCTCCTCCATCATGCCTGCTCCTTAAATCGTACTTAGTTTAACAAAACCTTACTGCATACCTTAAGTGTTTTCTATCTAGGGGCTTAAATTACGCTACAAAGAAATAGAATTCTAAACACAAAAGAGAGCCTGCATAGTAACAAAATCACAGATAACCTATTCCAAGAAAAGGACTAAGATCTCACCAACAATCCACAGATAAAAGCAACCAAAAGATATTCCATTTTTGTGTTTACATTACTAATAACCTTCAACTTCTATTGGTTTATTTCAGTCAATGAACGTGTGTAATTCGTCTGTGTTTGTTTTCCTTTTAGCCTAAGTGTTTTGTGATTTTCTTTATTGATCGACTAAGTAATGTTAATCCATAAAAATAAGGAATATACAATTCATTTAAATTCAGAGATGTGAGAGACTACATGATGTCTCCAACTCGGGTAATGGTGGAGAAAGATTTTTTAGACCGCCGCGCTAGAGATATTTGAATTCAACGTTTTAGGGTCAGGGTCTTCGCCTTCTTTTTGCGACAAGTGCTCAGAGGTTCACGAGGCAGGCGTGTACTGATTGCTCCCAATCCCGCAACCCAAGACCGCCCCAGTCGAAGTGTCTTCAGTTTTTAGCCACTTTCTTCAATGGCTGGGTGGGTAGATGGGTACTTTCTTTGCGTCACTGCTCAACAACTAAACTGAACAAGCGAACAAGATCCCGAGTCGGACAACTCAGCATCACTTGTGAACGGCTATGCTGAACAAGTCAATTCCACAATTGAGGAAGGAGTGATATTTCCCACAACGTATTTTTGTCATATTTTAGGGTACCTTAAATCTGATAGATGAACAGATCGGTATGCGGTAAACATGTTTGATAAATTTCACCGAGTTCAGACAAGTAAATGGTTTTAACCGTTTGAAAGTTAAAGTTGAATCATAGCTCAGTCTACATTTTTAACTCAGTAAAGAGAGGCTTAACGGCACTAAATCACCAACTTCTAAGCTTTTTTGATTTAACCATGATAAGGATACGAAAATTTAGAATCGTTTCAACATTATCGAATACCTGAAAAAGAGGAACAAGATCGCTGCAGCCAAGCATAAACACACTTGAACAAGTTGTAAAACAATAGACATGGGCGGGTTACCCGACTCATATCAGAGAGCCTTGACTATTAGATGGAGTTATCAGAGGCACTCAAATTTATGCTTATCCTGTTCATTAACGCACGGAGGAAAATCCTTATAATCCGTGTAATGAATGGAAGAGAAATGTAAATGCAATTATTTCTCCTAGCTTACGAACCGCACCTTGATTACCCCATTCATACTGACTTTGTTACTCTAACAATAGACTTTTATTGAACAATTCTTCGAGATTCAACGAGTACCCGCCTTTCAGGCACAACTCACAGATTAAAACTCAAAACGACCGTTTATCTCTAAGGACTGATGAGATAATGGCATAAATAGACACCACAGCTATATGCAAATGAGAAAAACGTTGTTCAAGACTAGACTCTGGTAATAGATATTGATCACTTTTTGTTTTCCTTTGGAAATTACAAAAAGCGTACGCACGTAGGACATGTAAAACACATTCACACTAACCATTTTTCCTAGCGACCGGATGCGACCAAACTTGCAAATTAAACACAATCCTACACAATTGGCTTTGTCAATTGAATAAGGAGAAGACATATAATGCAATCTTGAAATCGTAGCAGACGACGTTGGCTTTTTGTGTTTCATCCCTCAAACCTTTTAAGACCACTAAATGAACGTGTAACACACACAATAAGGCGATTACTTTCAACTCCCTTCTCTTATTCAAAGTCGCGACAATTGTCCTCGAGTGGCGACTCGACTCAACGTTCCTTGGAGTGCCACACCCAGTGGGCATCTAACCCCTTAGGTTAGGTGTAACTTTCAAAAAAACCAAAATTCATTCATGAAAATCGTTTTGAGAGTTTGACACTGCTGTACCTTTGAGCTTGCTCACACCAAAAATACCTGATTCGCCCCTTTTACCATAAGTATGCCTACAAGCAAAAAAAATGTTGGCAACATGTCGAGAACTGGATTTTCAAGCAGAACGACTGAAGTAAAGGATGAGCTTGCACTTGTACAACTGTCGTCGGAAGTCGGTATCTTACTCGAAATCAACTATTTTGTTAAAGAAGTGTTTACCTTTGACAACAAATTAGCATCAACTTCTCTCACATCCGTCCCTTCGTTTGCCCTCAGTTCTACGAAAATAATGTAAGAAGGAGATGACGCATCCTTATCTGTGAGGCAAGACAAAGGGAAAGCCATACCATAAGTCAAATGCACTAATGAAAAACGAGGTACGACTGAGATGTTCGTCACTTAGTTATTGCAATTGGGCCAGTAAGCGGAGGAAGAAAGTTTGCGATTTTTTTTGGTAGTCTTAACCCGGCGTTCACAATCATAGAACGGTCACCAATGTTTCCCTTACAAATACACTTTCGCTTGCGGAACCTTCTGAAATGCCTTGTGTTAATAAGCCCAAGGAACTAGGCAGAGGGCCAAGGAGCAGTTAGTAATCATTGAATGATGTTGTACTAATTTAAGAGCCGAGGCTACATTCTTTTTACCAATTTCAAAGAATTCTTTGTTTAAAAGTGAACACATAAAATATGGACATGTTCCATGACATACAATAGAAAAAGCAGAAGACTACATGCAATCTTCGAAATAAATCACATCATGATCGTAATGTAAACCAATCCACAGCCAAAACTGAATGTTTGATTGAACATGTATGATTTGAACCTATCTCTCAATACTGCAGTTTTGCAACGGGGTGAGAATTTTCAAGTTAAGATTTTCTTTGATCGACATTAAATCTTAAAGATGGCGTGCAGCAGTCTGGCTAGAACGTTCTAAACAAGCTGGTTGCATAGTTAGAGGAGTGAACAGTGGGAGATTTTAACTGTCTGGGGTGAGAAGATTTGGTCTTTAAAAATAATATGACAATTTTTTCAATGTCGATTATCGCGATTATGGTAGATTGTTAATTTTTAAAAGGAATCCTACAAGGGCGAACAACAAGGTCCTACCAGCGAGGCATTTGGACTTATTCTAAAGCTCTTCAAAGATGAATCGTACGGGGACATGTGGGACACTCGCCAAACGTTCTTTGTCAAGAGCTCACAAAAAAAGAAGAAAGAAAATGAACGAAAGCAAGCGAGACCAGGCATACAAGAGAATTTCAGCAGTCTATTATAATCAATTTTGAAGGTGCCATTTCCAGTCCTTTTTGTGAGAGAGGTGCTTAGCGAAGTAACCCCTTTCCTTGCGGATATTTTCTTTAGAATTTCCTTTAGTTATTTCGCTTACTGTTACAGCGTGCCTCGACTTTTTGGAATGATTTTTCTAAAGCCCCGGGAAACCTTTTAAGTATTCTCACCGGAATTCCCTGCATGCTTTACATGACATTAACGCAAGTTTTGGCATTAAAACAATGCATTTTGGCTTCAAACGAGATTACAAATGAGCATTTAATTAACAAAGGAAGAAGATCAAATTCTGACTTTTTTGAGGTAGACTATATTTTATTCCATACTGCTAGAAGACGTCCGGACTAGATAATGGTGGAATCGAGGAGAGGTTCGGCCCTCCTGGGGTTTCGTCCCTGGACCCCGGACCCTAAAACAGCAACCTGAACTGAAAGCATGTATACAGCGTTCGGAATACTAATTTAGGATACTTGTGGAAGAGCCAGTTTGTTTAAGAAGACAATCGAAATGCCTAATTGTTCATCCTCGTCGACAACCTCTTGAATGGAAGTTTGATAGAGAAGTTTTTTTTAAAAGCTCCACCCCATGAGTTCGGGGTTGTTGAATATGCCCATGGGATTTCGCAAGCGGCGACTAAAGGATAGAACCCCTTCTTGCCGCAAGAAAGTGACCAGGCCCTCTAAGACCACCAGATACTCTAAACGTAAGTTTGAAAAGAAGACTTTTAAAAAAGAAAATTCCCATTTGACTGCCCATGGCCACAGCTTACATGGGGAGACGGGGAGGGGACATGTCCCTCTACTTTTTTGATTGGAAGGGACACTTACGTATAAATCCTCGCACATCTTACTTAAAATTTTAAAAGTTAGGTACTACCAAAAAGTATACGTGTGGATTATGTAGGTGTCTTCTACCGATTATGATCAATTTTAAGTACCAATAATGGCTCCGGTAGATTTTTGTGCTTGGGATTCCTTCCAGCATGTTTAGTTTGGAAAAAAAAAACAATTTTCGCCCTCTTCGCGCGCTTACAGTCTCATTAATGTTCCTCTTATCAGTTGCATCCCAAACATGCTTTATTAATCGGTATCGATGCAAAGGTCGATTCTTCTGCATAGGCCAGCAGGTGTGGTTTTGAGGAGCACAGCATTCAGAAATTTTACGAAGAGAGATCGTCTCCTATTATTTTTAATGAAACATAGGCTAGCAGGTGTGGTTGTGGAGGAGTACATCATTCAAGAATTTAAACGAGAGGAATCAACGAGAGGAATCATCCTCTTTTATGTTTAATGGAACCTGCAATCTTTAGGGAAAGACAAGGCAGCAGACTGCTTTTGGCAAACGCATTTTAAGGGAACTGGAAAAATCCCGGTGAACAGATTGCACTTAAGGAATTAAATTATTTCTAAAGCAAAATTTCGACACGAGCCCATCAAACATTTGTAAAACGAAGCGACTATTTTGTTTTAAAACTGTTATCAGAGAAGTAAAATCACACAGACGTTTGCTAGATTCGAGACTTCAGTCTGGAATTAGAGGTACACCTCCATCCTCTGTCTGCAGATGATGTAAGATGAGGTGTCGTTCGAAAGGATAGGATGTATTTTAATGTTCTTGTACCAGCAATCTTACTCCTCTATGCAACTGTTTCTCCGTAGTTAGTAGCACCAGGGGATATCACCCCTCCGCCATGTTTCGACTTCCCCGCTGTAGATTGAGGTATGCTTTTGATCAATTCATGGATTTATTTTAACCATGTTTATTACAAAAGGTTCCCAAACTATCAGACCTTTTGAATAATTATTCGTAAGCTATCGCAACATTCGTTGTGATTCCGATCACTTATAGAGTACACCTGGTACTTAAGTTAGGTTGTCCCTTCTCCGTTGTCCGTAGTCCGTTGAGGCAATTATCTATCTACACTTTCAAGACCATGTTTTGTTTTGAAAACTTTGAAGTTTTTCTAGTAACTCCAAATATTGAAGCATTTAGCACCGTTTTGCAACTGGGCCACCTCTTTTTAGACACCTTACCAAGACAGGAGAAAAAATGTGCTGGATGTCCCCCACTTTGAAAACCAATTGAAATCGAAGCCCATTGCCATGACTGGATAAAGTGCTAACTTTGATGTAAATGTAAGCCATCAATTGGTACAGTAGTGAGCCTCTCTGGGATGCATTTCATACGTTGAAAATTTGAAGATAATACTACAGACAAACGCACGAAGTCACGTGAATTACAAAATTTATTTCACCCTACAGTCCAAACGATATTCACTCTAATATTCTTTATTTACCTGTCAAACTCGCCCCTTTGGGTAAGAGGGAAGTCTCTGCAACGCAGAAACGTTCTAATGTTACCTCAGGCCACATCTGAAGAGCGTCTTCCAGAGAAGCAGCTACAACTGTTTGACTAACTTTCTCTCCATACAGGTTTAAAAACATTGCATTCCTGAAAATGAAACAGAAACTTCTGCATTCATTTCAAACATCATTACCTTAATCATTTAAGAAAGACACATTCTTTTCACCCATCATATCTGCACTCTAATATTGCCCAAGTTTGATACATTATAGATCGATACAAAAACCGGCTTTTCAAAAACATTCTGGCCAAGGGCGACAAGTAAAAATATGGCCTTTTTCGGGAGGGGTTTTGAGAAGTGGTAGAAAAGGCTACGTAAGCGAAGCGCCACCACTGACTGGTACTGAGAGTGCAGTAAATTTAACAAAAACCGCGACAGAAGCCGAAAATTGCGTTTTCTGGCTTGGAAGTGTAATCGATGCAAATGATACTTACAGCTTTCGTTTGCAATTAAATTTTAACTTAAAATAAAAAAGTGGACCAAGTGATCATAAATTAGGTCGACCAGATGAACTGTACCATTACCACCGGAAGAAATGGCTTGGTGAAATAAATTACCTTATTCACTGAAAAATGAGCCTGAGTGAGCGGTCTGTCATTAATTAAACCAAGAAAGTTCCATTTTCAAAAAAGATATTCGTTGGGATCATCTGCGCAATATGGCCAACTCACACACCAAATATAAGATAGTTCCTTTTCCTTCTCGAGATACACTATATCACCATAGCATAGATTCCTTCCCTGCCTTCGGCAACGAATCAAAAAGTACAAAAGCAGTTTGTTGTGTTCAGCATACACACCAAATGAGCAGTAAAAGAAGTCCAACTGCTCCGTGCTATGTTTTTCAAACTCGGGACCTTCATCATTACACAACCACAACATTGTATGAAACGTTGTGTAGAAACTCTTGCTGTTGGTCATGTGCACTTCTTATGGGGGGGGGTGGCGCATCCGAACTGTGGGGACTTGACTTCAGCACTGGTTCCAATCGATATTCCTGTTCCTTACAAATTAATCCGTGCGTGGAGTAGAAAGAATATCACAAGTGTTGTAACAGCATTTACTCACCTGTAAAGGAAAGTAACTTTCGGACAACTTCGATAAAATCCTGTCACTCGAATCACGTCACCCATTCTGTATCTGTAGAGACCACATCCCTGTGTAATTACTATCTCGTAGTTTTGCCCAAGTTCAACTTCGTGAAGGAAATATGTCGGGGGATCACTTCGATCCCTACGATGATAAAGATAGAGCACAAATAATTTAAAGCACGACAGTATAGACATGTGAATCAACCTTGGGGATGAAGTTAGTCATTTTCGGATGAGAAGATTACAGATAATAGACCTTATGCATTAATATCACCACGATGTATGCATGGCGTCATCAGTGGGAGTATAACATGTGCATTCGATTTAGCAGCTCGAGCCGGCTCAACTGGCACAGGCCAGTTTATAGACTGGACGACACGTGACGTAAAATACGTTACACGGGTCAATTAGACCACCTCGGAGGGCTAGTCGTTTTGACCGGCTCAAGTTGTGACGTTTTGATGACGTTAAGATCACGTTTGTGAAAGATCGAAAAGTGGCTTAGCCAGTTGAGCTGGTTTGAGCCACTAAATCGAGCGCACTTAATAGACCTTTTACATATAATGTCACACAGCCGAAAGTAAGCCCTCCTTTGGGGGAAAAACCAACCAACGCAAGCAAATGCAGACAACTGATTTGCCAACGAGTCAAATAAGCGAACAGTCTGCTACACGTGCAGGACGAATCCTTATGCGTGTAACCAGGTGTTTTATTGTTTTCCCCCAAGCATGACGTCAGTGTGTCGTCAATGCACAAGGTCTATATGCACGTGGCGCACCACTTATCTTTGTATAAGACGCATAGTTAGGTGGGCAGAACCTAGTGGAATTCCCCCTCCCCCACGGGTGTACAAACTAATGCACTTATTGGTTGACCAATCAGCTGTCTATGTGTATCGATGCTGGTTTGTTGAAGACCTGATGATAATGCCACAATGCACCCTGGATGCCCTCTTCAGTAAAAGCGTCGTCTAGTTATGCACGTCGACTGTTAATTAAAGCGTTCTTCGGTCCCGTCGATGTAAAGACATAGAAACGCATGCGACATCCCACTTGTGTACGACGTTGCAGTTTAAGGATCCAACAACCAGAACTGCGTCAGGGGTTCCGACAGAAACAGAAACGTGTAAACAAACAAAGGTGTAACAAACAGATCACCCTTTATGCCTTACAAGGTACTGACAACAGTCCCCGTTATGAAAGTTGAGGGAATTTCCCCGTTAGCCTGTGAGCACATGCAGCACGTGACAGAGCTCATTGCCATGTCCGATTTTTCGGGTAGACACGCCAATTACAAGCTCCGCGTGAGAAAAGAAAAGCGTGCAAGGCTCGAGCTCTCGCAAGAGACCGGTACCCATTATTTCCGCGCCAGTAAGGCAGGGTGAGTAGGTGCACACACGCATATCTCTCTTGCAAACACAGTGTAGGTACATCACACACAAACTCACACACTTATACATACAAACAAAATCACCATCGCATAGATTACTTGCTTGCCTTCGGAAATGAATAAAAAAAATCTAACTTAGACGGTGACTTGTTGGCAGTTCATCCTCCTTCAGTCCGTGGCTCTGAGCGAGTGCCACGATCCTACTATTGCTTTCCCGCCCTACTAGCTTCTGAACAATACAACGACAGGTACAATAAGCATTAAGAAATGTATGTAACTTACCCATAGCCATGCTGAACCTGGGATCAATTATGAAGAGGAATAATGAATTTTGAATTTACTCAGGAAATTTACTGCTCGGGCTTTCGCCCCTTCAGTAATAAGAGTGATGTTTTTCTGTTGGCCGGTAGACAGTGGAAAAATCAAAAAGGGTCTGGAACTGATGGGATTAATTTGGCGTTAATCTAGTGGTGGGACAATTACGGATAAAATTATAAGAGGAGTAATTTGAGTAGGGTGTGCAGGGGACGAGAGGCTGGGTTCGGATGGAGGCTGCTGACCGGTTTAAAACTTAGGGGAAAGCAATTAGTCCTTAAACGAAAACCCATCCTCTGGCCGCCCCGTTTCACTGTAGATACAGCTGTCCATTCACAGGGGCTCTAGCCAGAGGTACTTAGGCCTAACCTAGGGTCCCCCACCCCCTCCTTCAGCCAGCTGCTCCACCTCCTCCTGTTTTTTGCTTCAAGAATGTCAAGAGGAGACTTGCTTTGGTTTTGGGGTTGGTTGTTAAGTAAGTTAAGATAGTATTGCGTATTGTTTTATCGGTTTGAATCAGTAGTTTCAATTGCCTTATGTTTAAATTTTTAAGTCTGTAAAAAATATGGGGAAGGTTGGATGCATTTAACACTACTGCTTTGGCTATGTAACTGGGAATTTTATTGGCTTTTCTAAGAGCATTTATTTGTACGTTTTCAAATTTTTGTATATTAGAGGGGGAGGAGGATAGGAAGACAATGCTTCCATACTCAATGATAAGTCTAATAAAAACACTGTAAATGAGTATCTTTGTTTTGGAGGGATAAGAGGAATAATAACTGAGCGCCAGCTTACCATAACAATCGGGGAGTTTTTAAGCACGTGTGACAGTGAACAATGATCTCGTAATCCAATTAAGTTGTTTTAGTGAAAGCTGATATCTTTTCCGGAATAACTTTATTTGGAGAGAGAACAAACTTACATTGCCTCTTCTGGAATGAATTCAAACACTGCTACATCGTGGAAAGGAAGGAACTGTGTGTCGTCATTGAATGGCCATAAGTTGACACCTTGCGCTCCTTCAGAGCTACCGTAGCCATACGAGTAGATTGGAACCCCTTGAGAAGGAAAGTACAAACAGTAACTCTCTGCCAGTAAAGTGTTTTTCTCCAAATTTGGAGATTTTTATGGATTTTTTTATTTTTTGTGGAACAATATTATTAGTTGATGATATCATCAAATAATTGGTGTAATAATGAAATGATTTGCTGGTATGACAAATTAATTGTTGATACTATCAAGTAGAGAATAAAAAGTAAAACTACTTTCCATACGCTCAATGACAATTTAACACACAAATGTACCCATCCCAAACCTTGGTAGAGAGAAGCAATTGAGATAAAGCAGTTGGCCAAGGACACATCTTAATGATCCTACCTATGCTCTTAAACACATCCAAGAGGCATAATCTACTAAGTTGTATCGCAATGACTGAACGCCATCATCTCTACGCAGGGAAAGCGGTGGTATACGAACAGCGTTCGTACTAACATTGCCAAACGAAATACCACCGTTTGTTCCAGCGTAGATAAAATTGCGCCAGCAAAAAGATTTACATGCGACTTCCATAGTTATGAACCTGGTTTAGTGGCAAAGATATACGCTATCCACCCTATTTCATTAAATACATGAGCAAAGAAAATCTAAAGCCTTATTCGATGTAGACCTCGTATTATGCAAGCTCTTTTGCCCAAGATATTCCGGAAAATGGCGAGAAATGATGGGTTCAAGATATTTATCGATGTAATCTCATGTGGGCCCTGCGTACGGAATTGAAACAATTGATTGTCTCATCACTTACAGACCAGTGGCGTTGAACTTATTGATACTGTCCAGTCTCCACACCAGCCGACACTGGCGGTTTACGATGTAAAAATACGACATAAAAATATATACATATATATAGAATATAAAATAAAAATAAAAACATAAAGTTAATGATAAAAACATTAAGTTAATGATCTTGTAGACACATTGTCTGATTACTGTAGCATTTACTTGATCGAACTAAATAAAGAAATTCATATTCAGGTTTGGACTTCGTGACAATATGGTCTTTCGACTTTTTCTATCGTTTGGTATTAACGATCGTAGATTGTAACAGAATTAAAGTGTCCATATGATCATAACAGAGGATTAAAAGTTAACGAACGGAATGTGGGTAGTGGTATATTTATGCAGGATAACTTGTAGTGCAATTTATAAGTAGTTGAGCACGGTCTGTGAATGAACATACTGCAAAATACGACATGCTCTCTGACCCACCTTATTTATGCTGCATCAATAAAATGATACATGATCACTATCATTAATCCTAGGCCCACTGTCTGGAACTCCAACATGTTACGAAATGGCAATTACATGTTAGTTCTCACACAGTACGCTTTCATTCATTCAGACTAGTCCCAAAATGTCCGTGGCCAAAAGAGACGAAAGCTATCCAAACGACCATTCGAAAAATGTTCACTCCCAAGAGAGTTCGAAGTTTGCAATTGACCTAATACACTTTAAACATATGCCCGCGTCCACTGCTTCCAAACAACCGACTTTTCAGCCCTTACTCAACTGGCTCATTGGGAAAGGCCAATACTGAAACTTGAGCAGTATTCAAGTGGTTATAAAATACTGAACTGTGAAGTGTTTTGCTGACAAATCATAATTCTTAAAATTATCTGTGCCAACCCAAATTACTTTGCCATTATTAATACACGGGTACTGGTACAGGTTTCATGTTAACGGTGTGTTATAGTTGGCTAGCCTTTCTCTGTTTAAGTCATCCAATACTTGTGCTCAATTTAGCAGGTCGGGATTGCAGGACTTTTCCAAGACTAGTGTTAGGCACTTGGATTGAAGTGCAAACTTGAATAAGCCAAGGTCAAGGGCGGCGATTTGCTTCTGATATTAAGGATATCTGGAGACGACAGACATGTATCCAGAAGCTCTAAAAATAGGATCAGCTCCGATAAAAGTGCAGGTCATTTTCCAATGAAAGGTCTTGAACTTAAGGATAACAATAGATATTACCCCAATAAATGGCCATGAGTGAATTTTCAATATTATTTATGTCAAACTCGACTAGTACCATTTTGCACCTAGACAGCTTGCGAAGGGAACAAACAGCTAGGTGTAACTCTCACGCTGATATTCCCCTCTCCAGTTGCTAACTGGCTAAGGGTCTGCAGAGGGGGCACCAAAGAACATTACGTTGAAACCCCTCTGAAACCAAACGCTTACCGTTTGTCAGAAACGAGTGGATGATATCGGACGCCTACCGTAGAAACGATGTCGACTGTAGGAAAGGATCTTTGGAAAAAACATATGCCACTTGGTGGGTCATTCCTTCCCCATTTCCATACACAGACCCATTCGGCTCATTAGCCCGGCCACCATGGTATATCATTCTGGAAATCTATTTTCAAATGTGAAAACCAGTGTTGTATCAACGTGGAGAAGAGCTAATGAGGCTTGAACCATCCCTAGTATGGATCTCCAGGTCGACGAAAAGTATGTATTGAGATTTCACACTAACTGCAATCAAAATTCTTTATAAATGTTGTCATTTTGTAAGTGAAAAATGTTGTCATTTTGTATGTAAAACATTTATGAAGGATTTACTATCTTACCTGCAGCAATGTGTGTCTGTAAGTATGACTTCCTTCCCGAGTTATCGATACATCCAATAAATGCAATGCTTGGCCAAAGTCGTTTCACGATTCCGATTGGACCTTTCTTGATCTCCACTTCCACTTCATTTGCTCTAGCGACGTCACCAACTCCGAGAGCTTTGTTCAAAGCAGAGCGCGCTTGGGGTTTCAGATGAATACCTTCATAGATTGTCCCCGTTTTTAAATCTCCCACCAAGTTTTCCCACTTTAACATAAGAATCCTTATTGCCTCTTCAACTGTCATGATGAAAGAAGCCTCGATGACTCCCAGAGATCTTTCTCTCAGACCAAACAGTAGATGTATGTACAAAGCGTCAAAGAGGTTGCTTATGAGGAGACCTTCAGGAGGGGTGGTATACGATACAAGGTTCTTCATCGTTTTAGGTTCAATTGCTGTTGCCATAGGAATCGGGATTCCACATTTGCTCTTTGTAAATCCAAAATGAACATGCAGTTTCATGACTCTTTGTGTCATCCTCATTTTCGGAAATTTCTCATGCATTACTCCTTTTAGAACAGCCCTAATTTTAGGCAACAACTTTTGATTATCTTGTGGAATTAGTTTGTATTTGCCGGTGGTACCGCTGGTCCTACAAAACCGCGTAGGTGGATCACTTGTCATCACTCGATTCTCTCCTTGTGCCACCCTTTCAATGTAACTCGCATAATGGTCGTACGTGGTCAGTGGATGGTGTTTCCGTAAATCTTCCAAGCAGAGAATTGTGTGATTACAAAACTTCCTTCCGTAATCAGTTGCACTGTTCTTGTAGACGATATCTCTAATAAGTTCTTGTTGGGCTGCATGTACATCTTTGCAGTTACGCCTGAACTTATTGAGGGCTCGGAAACCATTGTGGCGTGCTTTCAGATTTCCGAAGAGGAGGTAAGTAGTTGTCGAAAAGGACAGGTGATGAGGAGAAGCGCAATTCAAGAAGTAGATTAAAATAACTGTCAAAACGAAACAACAGACCACGACATCTGCAAAAAAGACAACATAATCTAAATTTGAAACTCGAATGAAAAGGCAAAATAGGTAATAAAGGTTAAATTTGGCCCGGAGTTGAAGATTTCCTGTTGTTAACAGTTTTCCTGGAGGTTTTTTTTAACGTCCTTTCCTTTAACACTTTAAAATTTACAGCCAGTGCCGGCACTAGTATTTTAAAGTATATATGCGGGTGTGTGGAGGGGGGCGACAATTTGAACGCAGAGCGAAACCGAGCGCGAACCGCCATACCTTGCGGTGGAGTCCATATGTCCAGTTTAGGATCCTGGTGTTGTTAACGGTTTTTCGCTAACTCTGGGTGAAAAAATTAAAAAAACTAAGTCTCATCATAGGTTTACTGAGTTCAGGACTGAAGGACATCTTTACCCGGGGTGAAGGCTCTGAATGGGGGAGGATGTCCCCAGGTTCCCCTCGGTGCCGTCACTGGCTAACTTGACTGAAGGAAATGACACTAAAATTTCAATTTGTAACTTTTTAAAATGAAAAATGACGAACTCGATAAATATTACTGTAATGCATGGTTTAGTGGGTCCACTTAAAGTTTACTAATCTACTTTAATTTTTAAGGTTCGAAAACCAGAAATGTAATTCGCCGCAGCTTGATCTCGAAGCATAAGTTAAGTCGAGTCATGCACACAACAGTTGGAATCGAAGCATTCTTTTGTCGAAGTCGAGTCAAGTCAAAAGTAATAGAGCAGGTCCATTCTAATGAGCAGTTACCATTGATCAATTCATTTTCGAATCAACAAACTACATCGGTGACCCATTGGAAAACTTTAAAAGGTAGTATGCCATGTCAGGAAAATTACCTGCATTCACTTGGCAGTTGTGGAGTGAAATGTTCTAAGTAAAATCCGTTGGAATTATTTCAATATCTTTTATGGTTTTCCAGAAATACCTCTTCAAGGTCTGAATGTTTCTGTAGCAACTGCTGAAGCAACTTAAGGCAAAAACAATGATGTGGAGTGTTGCGCGATGTTGACATTTCTTTTGTCAACCCTTTATTAATTATCTTACTCATAAGATAGTTCATGGTTTGGTAATTGATACTGATGATCTTCAAAGACACAATTTAAACTTCCAAAATAAAACTCTCAGAACACACCAATGTTACAACTTCCCTTTAAATGAATATTGTAAAACGAGGATAACATTAGCCATATATGGCATGTCCCTAGGCTCTCATGATATCACAGGATTTGCATATGTATAGGTATTATGTATGAATGTTAAAGTGCAAATCAGAAATTGTCCTGTAACTGTTCACTTCTTGACGGATCTTGGTAGAATTGCGGCAACTTTCTGAGCTTTTAAAAAAGCATCAAATACCACATTTTTTCATTTTCTTGTCACCCAACCTTTAAAGCAGGCATATTGCAAGGAAAATGTCACATTCGTATGGGTTTTGCAATTCGAGCAAAACTAAAAATGTCCTGATGCCTGCTTGACGTATACGTGACAATTCTATAGTTAAAGTAGCATTGCCTATGAATTGTAAAGATCTGAACGGCTTTGGGATTGGTTAGCTATGTTGGTTGCTTAGATGTGGTTTAGCTGTGCAATAATTGGTGATACACCCACAAACACGTCTTTATTGGTGTAATTCCAGTGGCGGTACCAGCGGGATTTCAACAGTGTGTGCTTGGGAGTTGGGAATCGGGGGCAAAGGATATTTTCGTCCTCGCACAAAAACGAGCACGGAGGTCTAGTTTTTGAGGATGGGTCTTGATAAGGGCCCATGTTAGGAATCAAGGACAAAGCCCATCGACCTTCAGATTTTAATGTATATCTGTATGGTTCAGGAAGTGGTATGTCGTGCTTAAGAAAAGGTTTCCAGTGTATAATGAACCATATTAGCTTCCATGACCTCTAGGATGCTATTTTGTTTTAGTATAGATGGCTACACGGCCTGTTTAAGAACCCTGTCTAATTTCATGGGCCAAAGCTCTAAGGTTTAAATATATATCTCTCGATGAAACTTAAGTCTCGGGATAGGTATATTTAGTTCAGGAATGGGGAAGGGGGCAACTGTAAGGACAAAAGTTCTCACTATGGGTAAATTCTCCACACGTTATATATATATAATACATAAATACATACACACATATATACTTCACATACACATTCATAGTGGCTTATCCACAATGAAGAGGTATAACAGCGTTACAAAGATGGTGAAAACTGAAGACTTCTGTAAATTCATTTACACTCTATGCTACAGGAATCTTTGAAAAGAAAAACATGTATCAATCAACTTTGTGCTGATTAGGATTATAAATACCAACTACATTTTGACTGAAACAACATTACGAGTAGTATTCTATGGATTAGTGTAGGAGATATATGGTGAAATTGGTAATATAGACATGTCCATCTTCGTTACCAACGTAACCAGCTCTTTTTCTGAAGTGCAAACTAATGAAATGTGCAACATTCATAATCACCCAATGCCTACATGTGTCTACATTAAATAAAGACTTAGACATGGTTAGGTATGAAAGACACTGGACGGACGTCACCTTGCAGGTTATGAGTAAAACATACAGGAAAGCACACAAACCAGTGGCAAATTTGACCGTCTGTATACAGATGAAGTTTCATCAAATTTTCTGGAAATATTTGCCCTCTTAACATGATACTTACCATTCAGCGGAACAGTTTGGGGACGGACATGCTAATAACGTAACATAATGTCCTCTGAAATCAGCTTTGATGCAAATCGAGTTTGAGACAATGACTCGGGCCATTACAGCCCTGAAGAAAAGAGACTAAGTTTAAGCTAAAGGGATGCGCTTGTTTTGTGTCTTGAATGAACATTCCCACCAGGGAATTACAGCACTTAATCTATATTTTATATCATGATACTACCTGAGACCGAAATAATGGGTTCCAGACGAATCGGTTTCTCCAATAACATCAGAGATAATATTCCAAGGACACATAAACTTATCAGCGTCAAGAGGTACCTGGATACTGCCATTATTTTCTTTAGAAAATGAATTTTCTTGATGTTGCCTCTAAAGAAGTAAGAATATGTCAGAAGGATATTTTTATAAGCACGACCGCCGGTAACCAACTTTGCATAACGCAGAAGTGCGTGTGCTTGTACAGACTATAACTTTTTGAGACAAAGTAATGGAGAAAAAATAATCACATATATTCTAAATTATTTTCATGACCAAAGTCAACAGATAACAATTTCTGCAATTCAATATTGCGGAGTTAGTAAAAAGAAAGATGAGGGTAGGTTAAAAGTGTATATATATCCTTACGTGTTTGCTGACAACTTGCTGTCATTTTGGTGAGGGCTAAAGGGTTCTGGGCACTTTTTTCCTATTTCATATAAGATTCACGTAAAGTTGGACTAAATGAAGGATATTAGTCAATCGCTGATAATTAAAGGCCGTGCCTGCATCTTTCATGGTTAAATTACCCAACGAATGTTTCATGATAACATAAACCAGTACTACCTGTATAAAAAGAGCAGTGACGGCGCCAGAATTGCAAAGTTAGAGAGGGGGAAAATTAATGGCAAGGGAATGGAAAATTGGGGAGGGGGGCAAAAATTGTCGAACGCAGAGCGAACCCGGGACAGAGTTTTCGCAATAGATTGTAAGGTCCGTAATGTTGTGTACAAGGTATTTTGTAAGGAGTGTGGTGACAAACCCCAGGGGATGTACATTGGTGAAACGTCAGAAAGTATAGGTGAAAGGTTTAATGAACACTGAGAACTATACTCAAGACAATCAAAAAGGTCAGTAGTCCATCTGCACATTGCTGAGAACCATGGAGGAAAGCATCGTGGTATTCAGGTGAAAATTGTCCAAAGGTTTGAAAAGATGCTATGTTACATCAGGTCAGCGAGGCCAAACATATTAGAGTTGTGAGACCTGAGATGAACAGAAAGGATCAGTGGCAAGATTTGAAAAGCCAATGGCAAAAGGCAAAATCTCAAAGGCGAGTGAGGGCATAATTGTCTTTTCTGTCTCCCCTGTCTTACACCCTTGACCATATCCGTGCATCAGTAATCTCATTGCAGTGGCGTAGCCAGGATTGGATTTTAGAGGGCTTAGGACACAAGTGGGGGGGGGGGGCTGGTACCTTCGAGGGTCAGGCAAGGCAAGACTATCTAAACAATCGGTTGGCGCGGAGCGTGCAAGAAAATTTTGGGCTTTAAAACCCCTCCAGATGGCCGGAAACTGCACTTCCCATGTGTTTTAAGCTTGATGTACCCAGCTTTGAAATACCAATCTCATGTCTGCGATTTCTCAAATAAGGAGAATAAAAATTCAATCTATGAAAAATGGTAATACATACACTTTTTAGGGCCCCCAAAAGTGGGCACTTCTGATCTGTGGTCTGGGGGATGAGACTAAAGGAACCGGTATCTCCTTCCCCTTGGAAAAAATTGTAAACTTCAGAAGGACGAAGATCGCAAATGTGGCAATATTTGAATCTAAGCGGAGCGTCACCATCGGTTAGCGCGGAGCGTACAATTTGGGGCTTTAAAACCCCTCCAGATGGCCGGAAACGGCACTTCCCACGCGTTTCAAACTGGATGTACCCAGCCGCAAATGCGGCAATATTTGAATGTATTTCAGCTTACCTAAGGCAGTACCTTACCCTTTCACAGGATAACCAAAAGTAGTTGTGTCCCTCTCTGAGAAACTTTCTTTGCGTTAGATTTCCTAGATGCAAAATGGTTCTGTGTTTGGCAAAACTTTGAACTGATTATAGGCCTAAGTTTTAGGATTTTCCCTTTTTGGGGAGCATGAAAAATATCAAAATATTTTTAGTTTTTGTAGAGATTTTACAAGAAACATACATACTACCAAAGAAACAATGTGCAAAACGGTTTAGTATTTGTTCATCGGTACATTACGTAGTCAAAATTAAAATACTACGAATAAATCTCTGAAAATAATTGAACCGCAAAGCAGAAGTATGGATCATGTGGGAAACATATGAAATCCGGACCTTGTGGACATTTTACAAATCCCCCGGAAGCCAGTGCCAACTAGTAAAAAGAGGACTCGTCGAAAAAAATCGTCCTACAGTGGCACTTGTCATGGGCAGAAGTGAGGCACGACATAGGCCTACTTGTTAAGGATGGAAGGGAAGAATTATCCGAAGGCAGAACATTGCCCTAACCTGCTTACGGCATATTTTGTGTATGATAAAGTATAGGAATGGTCGTGTAAGAGTGGTCTCCAGTGTACGATTGCCTTATTTTCAGTAAATCAATCAGCCATCCGAAAGGCAGAACGGGTCTTAACCTAACAAAGTCACATTGAAGTTTGTCGTCAAGACTTTCGTTTCCTCTTCTAAGTGAAATGCAATAAACGACATTGCAGATCACAAACGGTATCTAATTTAGTGAAAGTAGGCATTTTGAAGTTATAACTTGATTTCATACCTTCGCACAAAATGTGTTTTAATCACATTAATCCATTTTTTTTTTTAATTTTTACACATTTTATTTATTTACTGTTTTGAAGGAAATATTTCAAAGTTTATTTCCGTTCAAACATTTTATTTTTGTCAATTACTTTATCTGGACGCAAAAAATCTGGGGGGCCTAGGCCCCCCAGCCCCCCCCCCCTCCCCCGTGGCTACGCCACTGTCTTTTTGTTACTAGTAAGCAAAGAGATTTTGAAGCTTTCTTATATACTACTTGAGCGCAACCTTACATGAAGCAGTTTGTAGTGTGTGTTTGAACTTGAGAAGGGCAACGGTGTTGCTGAAATATTGTTGAGGTTTGGAATCTATATATAGTGTCTGAAATGGCATATGTTCATCGTTTTAATAACAACTGTTCAGTCATTGCTCTACTTTACATCAGAAGTCTCAGCCATGAAATAACAAATGTGAGGTCAAAAGTCATCTGTGATAATAAAATTTTTTTTGAACATTCTAGTATACTGTACAATTTGGGTGAGAACCTAAGGTGCATGATGCCATTATTTGAAATGCAACATTTATGTATCATTAAAACCTCAGTGCATTATTTCATTCTGGTTATACTTACTCGCCAGCTTTTTCGACTTTTTAATATTTTCGTGACCATTTTTCGTTCATTTTCATCGCAAAACGAATTATTCGCCATCGTCCGCCGGATCCATGTTGCACCAATCACGACCACCAAATACAGATATAATTTATCCTTAATCTGGTGTCGACAAGATTTAAGGTGACTTTATTTCTTTTTTCTCTACACTTTTTTTTTTGGGGGGGGGGGAGATGGTACTGAAATATGAAAAATAATTTTACCGTGACTTCAAAGTTCACTTTTGCATAAGGAATGACACAAACCAGTCGTTCGGTGGAAGTGCTGTAGTAGAATCCGGAGAGTCCGAGTCGCGAGTCCAGCAATTTTCAACTTTCAAGAACTCGAGGCCATGTCGGACTCGAGTCCCTGTACTTTCTTAATGGGGAAAAAATTCAACCTCTCAAGCCTAGTCCTTTAAATTCTAAACTCACGTGTCCGAGTCCGGACTCAACTACAGTCCTGTTTAGTGGTTATATAAAGGTCGATACTCTGCGGAGCAATCAGTCCATGTGTATGTAGGTTGATAAAAATGATTGAAAATTTGCGGAATTCTCCACGACGTTTCGGTTATAAAACGTTGAAAAACAACTAATGGAAAATTTATACTACAAATACGCAATGGCAGAAACCTACCTGCTTGGCGTAAAAACAAAACCGAACGTACGAAGCTCTATTTAGGACATGGTAAAAAATTTTTTATTACGTACGTACGTAATAATTATCACGTACGTACACAGTTTTACTACGTACGTAGCCGGCTCGACTTGAACCAATAGGTTAGAAACTGGGCCGTAAGACTCCATCTAACTGCATACAGTACGCCCTCGTTCCTATAATAATTATCTGATACTGTTCACCACAGCAAATCAACACGACATTCTGCCTCCAGTCGCTTTCCACAACTTGCACTACGGTCTTACACGAAAGTACAGTTGGCAAGCGCCCTCCTTCATGAATAAACCTCACATATTACTTAACGTCTTGGCCAAGACTATGTACGTGATGATTTGCTCATAAAGTTTTGCAGAACATGGGGAGGCAAAGACATCTGAGAAACGAAACGAAGATTTCATGGCACGCAAAAAATGATTTCATAAAGCTACGGGGACAAAGCTGGGGCACATTGAAAATAATTTCAAACATGAGGAAAATTGCTGTATTCTTTTTTAAGCTTGTTGAAACAACCATAGCAATAGCATTTAGCATGATATTGATAAAATTCAGTACTAGCGTACGCAGGGGGAATTAAGGTCGTGTCCCCCTGAGGGATACCAATTTTTTTAAATCGTTAAATTACGTACTTAAGCAAACTTCAAAGGTAGCACATATGACACCAAATTGAGTACACCCAAATTCTCAAAAATTTAAAAGGGGGGAAGAGTTCAGTTTCTCCCCAAGGCCTCACTCAGCGATGCCATTTTTTTAATTCCTTAAAATTTGTAAAATTCCAAATTTTACTTCAGAAGGTAGCATCTGTGGCACTAGATTGCAGGTAAGGACACCTACCTTTCCAAAAGTGTCAAAGGAGGGAATCCTTCCTCGACCGACATAGTCGTACGAGACGGGGTCAGGGGTGAGTGGTGGGTGTTCCCGTGCCGTGAACAATTATTTGTTATTTATCATGCAAAAGATGTTAGGGGTAAAATCATCTTTAGTCGGGAGTTCTGGCAGTCATACTGACAACTTCGTCAATTCAGTGGGTCTTGAATTTAGCCATGAGTCACAAATAGAGAAACATTAGCATATTTTCAATTAAGTATGTATACTTGCCCCAATATATTCAAAACCATTTAATTAAAGGTAGTGGTACATTTTATGTGATAATTTTGTAATCACCTGACAAATTGTTGATATTTTATTTTTGCAAACGAAAGCTAGTAATAAAGACTTCAGATTCACTTTGCAGGAATTAAAACTCAATTTTCGACCATCTGAAGGTTTTCTCAAAATTTTCCATAAAATCCCGGTTAAAATAAAGCAAACCCTGGTTACACTAACTCAAGTTCTGGTTGAAGTTAACTAGGATTTGAGTTAGTTTAACTAAGAAACTTAACCAGGATTGTGTTGGAGAAAATAGAATCTCGATCCCTGGTTAAATTTAACCCCGGTGTTTTAAGAGTGTACGAATACAGTGTAAAAGCGTATAGGTGTGAGGCTGCAACACCATCGCCTGAATTTGGACAAATCTAGTCTAGAGAAGTTTTGCCAAAAAGGCCTTTTCTTGAGCATAAGGCGGCTCGGCCCCTATTTTCAAAAGGCTTTGGTATACCTCGACCTGGGAATTTATGAGGTCTTTCCCGTGAGAAAGTATAACACCAAATACGCGTTGTTTTCTATATATGATAATAATGTATTTAATATATGATAACATGGGATTATGGGCTATCCTGTAATCGAATATGAAAAACTGGGGGATTCCAAGAATTTGCACTTTCCTATTGGCAAAGTTGAGATTGAACGGGGACCAAAGAGTGTTGTAAGTTGTTGCATAACGTTATCCAACGCCTACAAAATGAGACAGTGTCACTTGATGATCTGGTGTAATATAGCAAATTTCCGATTTTGTCACTTCAAGACTTTTGAGCGAGCATTTCTGCTTAGGTATTGCGATTTGCGGCCCGGGAAGCGGGCGGAAAATTTCGTTTTTTTGAAACAAATAATGACAAAATTGGAGCTTTTATTGTAGAGAATATGGAATTTCGGAATTTCATGAGTTTTCAAAACCACACACTATACTGGTTTCACATTGCAAATGACAAATGTCCACATTCTGCAATTTTCAAAGTCGCCTGCCCTCTGAAGCTATACCCCAATGGGTGGCTCAGAGATGGGGCCCCAGATGCAAAATTGTGCTTAATGTTTCAATATTTAGATTTAATTGGAAACTCCAAAGTTTTCAAAATATAGTCTTAAAAGTTTGGGTAATTACTTCAACGGACTATACGGTCAATGTGAATTTGAATACCGGATGTACTTTAAGTAATTGAAATCACAGCGAAAATAGGGATAGTTTGCGAAGGACTTATGCAAAAGGTCTAACAGTAAGGAACCATTTGTAATGAAAGAAGGTAAAATAAATATATGAAAAGAAATATTTTCCAAAGCATACACTTCAATTTACTGCAGGAAAATTACAGATGGGGGGGGGGGGGAAGCGGTATCCACTGGTGCTACCGAGACACTGTTGTATAGGCCTGCCGGTGTAAGATTGTTGATACAAAAACATAAAAATACAGTATGTCCTTTCGAACGACACCTTATGATACACTATCTGCAGACAGAGGATGGAGGTGTACCTTAATTCCAGATTGAAGTCTCTTATCTAGCAAACGACAGAGTGATTTTACTTATCTGATAAATTCGAAACGGTCGAATCGTTATACGAATTTTTCTAAAAAAGTTGCATGAAGTTTCCTTAAAATATGTTTGTCAATTTCAGCCAGCCACTGAGGCTGGTAATTCACTAAAGATTACAGATTTCGTTAAAACATAGCAGGGGAAGATTCCTCTTCTTCAAATTCCTAAGTTCTGTGCTCCTTCATAAACACACCTACTTTCCTAAGCATACGAACAATCGACATAATCATAGAGACCGACGATTAATGTATGTTTGAGAAGCAAGTGAAAAAAGAACACAAATAAGACTGCAAGCGCGAGGAGCGCGCAAAAATTTGGGGGATTTGCAAAGTAAACATGTGAAACTATTAATACAGAAAATCCATCGTAATCGGGAGAAGACACGTTTCATCGCCTACGTGTAAAGTCTTTTTGGGAGTACGTAAATATTAAGTTTCAGGTCACAAAAAGTGGGGGGGGGGGGGATTTTACGTGAGTGTCCCCTTCACTCAAAAAAGTGGGGAAACATGTTCCACCTGTACCCCCCAATCGACGCCCATGTATCATAATAAGACAGCAAGACAGATATGCAAGAGGAAATGATTGCATTTCTTTACACTGTTTTGTAACGATTTGCTACATTTATCATCGCCAAGATTATTAGTAATACTAAGCACACATTCTACAATTTTTAATTGTAGCATTGTTTCTGAGCGGACAGCTATGTATTTTTCTAATGCAATGAACATTACCTGTGTATGCTCCCCAACACCTTTCAATTGATACCACAGAGTGACAACCAAAATAATCTTAACGTTACTAAGGAAAGAACAAAAAAAGTGGAAAATTAACATTCAAATTTAAATACGTAAAGCGTGAAAAATTCCGAAAAACGAGGAATGGATAGATTAATTGGTTTTAAGATTAAAAACAACCACAATAGCAGACCCCGTCACAGTAAATTCGTCATCATGACCTCCACCATCTCAGGCGTCCTCAGTTTCAGTGGCAACTTTAACTGTACAGCAGAACCCTTGCTCGATTTCAAAACGTAATCTCTGAGATCATCAAACGCGTTGTCGTTAACCAAAAATACTTCAGGCGACGAAAATCTGTTCATTTTTCGATCATTTTTGAAACAGCTGTGACGACAACAAATTCCGTCATCTATCCTCTAAATCAAATCAGGAAACAAAAAAGGAGAAAAGATGAAACATTAGCTAGCCTGGAGCAGGCTGACTGGAAGATGCAATCTGGGCGTTCACACATATAGGCGCAAAGACCTGCGCAAGAAGTAGTTTTATCGACAACCGCCTAGGCCAGTCACGTTGCTTACGTCGTGAGTGGAATTTTTCACACCACATTGAGATATTGCGTGTTTCATTTTGCGAGCTTGAGATTGCGTTCGAAATGCATGACTCTCACCATGGACCGCGATTCGTTTTTTGAGAGTGTGGGGGAGGGCAGGTAGATGTAAAATGCAAAAGCATGAGTCTACACACTGGACGCCATCCTGTGAGAAGGGCGGGTGAGAAATATCTGTTTCTGTAAGGTGTCGATGCAAAATTGTTCTAGTTTTAGAAAAGCTCTGAACTGATAATATGTTACCTTTCAGAATTCCCATTTTGCGGGAGCATATTAATTTATTGATTTTCAAAACATTCGTTTTTAGTATTACGAAGAATTCACCATTGACATACACACGCACCTAACCCATGTCATAATGATCTGGCTTATCAAATAACTTAACATTTACGGTCCAAAATACTTAACTTCTCTAAGGCTTCATTTCGGAATATGTGTAGGATATTTTCTCATAGGGTTGGAATTAGAGGTAAGGGCATTTAATATGTTGTTAAAAGTATATGCAATGGTTAGACCTAAACTCAACTACGAGGGAAAAGCGAAGACCGACTTTTATCGTTACACCTATATTGGAAACGTTAAACTATTTTATACTGATACCTAGTTATAATCCTGAAATTAATTTGGCCCATTTCGGTCGAATGACGGCAACGGAAGGGGGTTAAAGCCACGAAATAACGATTTTTATAAAGGCAATATCGCATTTAATATCAAAATAGTGTTGCGCTAATGCAAGTTCAATCACTTTTAACCTTGCTTCATGATGTATCGCGAGGATTTTAAAACAGTGGGATAGAATTGCATTCAACTACATAGTGATATGTAGATATTGGCATGACGAGTTAAAGTCAATTTTTTAACACATGTATGAAACTCGTGGCTGGCGATGGAAGTTGTCCCCACCCAGCTACTCAAATGTTCTTACAACTAATGGATTCAATGACATCATGTTGCGCCATGTAGCCTTATACATTATCTTAATTAAATATTCAGTTCACATATAGGCTTACCAGTGGAAAACGTAGTATTACAAAGTATTAAACATGTAACCTGCATAATGCAACCATATCGTCCTTGTTGCTTTTGTACTTTGTAAGTGTATTTATATTGGACTGACTAAGGCACGACCACTCTTGACATCATTAAACAACGTTTGCTTCTACATTGCTATTTGCATTGCATGAAGCACTTGCCCTTGATGTATGAGCGGCTTATACCTTTAGATGCTATAAAAATATGATTACCCGTAGGAATGGTTTTGCTTTTCTCTGTCGAGATTTTGATTTCAAAGATAATATCTCAGCAAAAGATAATAATACAGTATCAATGATAAAATACATCAAAAGTATCCAAGTATCTCTCTAAACAGCGTGACGACACCAAGTACGATGGGGTTAAGAAAAAGGGGACATTTCCCCATTCAGATCCTTTTCCCCACTTTTTCCCAAACTCATCTCATGAACGAAAGAATGTCTGGCCTGATACTTGATTATGGAAGCTAAGAGGACGATGGAATCACCTGCCGCGCTGAGACTGATGCAATATAGCTCATGATTTTCCCGATTATAACCTGATTCACATTTTTACATTATATTACAATATCGTTGACAAATACTGTACATACATAACTAACCGAATGAAGGGAATGCTCATTAAACTTTAAATCTTCTGCAATGGGATTCCTAATCGTTCGTTTCTTGGTTGATACGTCAGCTTAGTAACCATTCTTACAACTACTTCTCTCCGATTGAGTGGATCTTCTTCTCGATAATGAGAAAGCCTTCGGGAGTTTTGGATGGAAATTTACACAAAAAGCGTAAATATTTTCTAATGTGGACCTTGTTTAATAAATATTATGAGTAACTTTTCTTTATGTGTTCAAAGCAACATGTTCTTAACAGGTTACTTGAAAGTTTCTAGGGGATTCGTAAAGGATTCCGACAAAGTATTTTTCATCTTCGCCGAAATATTCAAAGCATTTATTACATTCAAATAAGTGGAATTTTAATCTTCAATTCAGAACCATCATTCCAAGCTTTATGATTTTACCGATGGTACTGCAGGCGCGGCGGAACGGAAAAAATATGGGGGTGGGGGGTGGGGTGAGTGCCAACAGGACTATCTAAGCGGAGCGCCACCATCAGGATTACTGTGAAACGTGGAACATGTCAGTTAATGCTAGCAAAACTAAAGTGGTGGTTTTTTCAAGGGGTAAGATAAGGCGGAGGCCAGTTTTTTATTTTGGGAATAAGAAAATCGAGGTAATCGATAATTATACTTACCTCGGTGTAATGTGTAATTACAACAATAAATTTAATAAGAATAAAATTAAGCAACTTAACCAAGCCAAGAATGCCATGTTTGGTCTTTTGAATAAATCTTATAACCTGCAATTACCCCTAGATTTAATGTTGAAACTTTTTGACCAGTTAATTTTACCAGTGCTTCTTTACGGGTGTGAAGTGTGGGGTTTTGAAGATCTGAAGATAATTGAATCATTTCACTTGAATTTTTGTAAGCAGATTCTTAAACTTAAAAAGAGCACTCCAAATTGTATGATTTACGGTGAACTTGGCAGATATAAATTAATCAAGACAATTGAGAGTAGAATGATAATTTTCTGGGGCAGGATTGTAAATGGAGATAGTAATAAATTGTCGTATGTTTTGTACAAGTTCTTAAGGGCTCTACACGATAAGGATATCTACTCATCTCCTTGGATCTTAAAAATTAAAAATGTTTTTGAAAAGATAGGTGTGCCATTCATTTGGGATAGTAAGAACTCTGAAGCAGGAAGTGAAATGTGTAATACCGATTTCTTAAGCCAAACGTGGTTAAAGAAGACTATTGATCTTAGACTTAGTGATATTTATATGCAAGAATGGTGTACTGAAGTAAATAATAATTCCCAATGTAAAATTTATCTTATCTTTAAAGCAACCCTTACTTTTGAAAAATATTTAATTAATCTCCCATTGTGCAACAGGCTTAATTTTTGTCGGTTTCGTTGCAGTAACAGTAGAATCCCCACTGTCACTGGAAGGTATGACAACATTGTTTTTCATGAGCGATTTTGCACTCTTTGCAATAAAGAAAAACTAGGTGATGAGTTTCACTATTTGTTCGAGTGCCAGCTCTTTTCCCATTTAAGAAAAAAATATATTGCTCCTTATTATTATAGATATCCTAATACTTTTAAGATGCAAAACTTATTTCAATCTAAAAACAAGAAGACCCTACTCAAAATTAGTTCATTCTGTGGTGAAATCCTTAAGCGGTTTTAATTCTCAGGTGGATAGTGGTTGCTAAAGTTAGTCTTTTTCTATTTAGTTGGTGCCCGTTTGTGCTATGATTGTGTAGCGTCATACTTTGTTACATAGAAATTGTGCTTATAGTATGTGTTTATGCTATAATTGATATACTTTACTATTTTTTTTTCTTTTTCTTTTTCTGTCTTTTTACCATTTTTCCTCTTTATTTTTTGTTGTTTATAAACTATGCCTTTTGTTACTGTATTAATTCACTAGCGTAGCCGGCGGGGGGCAGGGGGCAGAGTGCCCCCCACAGAAATTTTGGGGACGCGATGGGCGATGTTGAAAAAATTAAGGGAGCCCCCAAAAAAAAAAAATAAATAAACGGCAAGAGGAGGGAGAGAATCGGGGGCATTTTTTACAGTTTTTCGGGGGGGGGGGGGTCTTAGTCGTTACGATAAAGTATGCAGTCCCCGACGGCGACTACTCTCCCCGATGGTTTACCTGTTTTTTGCTCTCAAGGGACAATTTCCCTAATAAGAACCCCAAATTTTTGGCGCGTTACGCGCGCTGTAGATTCACTCCAGTTTTTTCAATACTTCCATCCCACATATCTAGAGAGTGTAAGTCCTCTCAACCTTACCAAGTAACTGGTAGGCAGAGTACACAGGTTATGCAGAGTTCGTAAATTTTATGCATATCACAAAGCTTAGTTGCTGTTCTCTTGTGTGTGTCATGCGATAGGTCAGATGGTGAGCCACTCACGGAGCATAGTTTGGCTATTTTATCGGGTATTCCAGGTGGTTTCGACACAATGTATGTTATCCCCGATACGGTCTACAACAACTACAGTTTCTATTTTTTTTCCTTTTTGTTCTTAATGATTACATAGGCTATGTTATTTTTGTAAGCCCACCAAAAAATTTCGCGCGCTTTGCGCACTTTGCAATTTCACGATTCAGACTCAAAAGAACATTAACTCGGCTTTTAAAATATTAAGTAACATTGTGCAAAATGTGCCCAAGGCTGCAATGACATGGGATAGTTAGGCTCCTTCATACCCCCCCCTCGACATAGGGGCTGTCGGAACTTGTGGTCGCTGGCATGGCCCGCCCCCTGTAGGGGATAACCTGTCGCCTTCTCATGGTCGGTTTAGTTATTTTGGCTTTCACAAGAGTTATTTCTGCGATAAAACCCAAAATGTTCGGTACGCTTTGCACACTCTTCCTCAGTTCCGTTACCTAGAGCTAATAAAGTACAAACCCCTCCCATCTTTTCATGTAAATTAATAAGTAGAATAAATGGATTAATGTCCTTGTCGGAATTTCATATCATTTCGCTAAACTTAGTTAATTATCTTTTGTGTCAGTCGTGCGGTACGGACTCGAAGAAGAAAGTACAATATAATTTGTGTCCGACAGGGCCCAAATGCCGGGACAATTTATTGACCTATATAAGATTTAAATAAGTACAGATTCTTGTTAGTGTACTAACCCAAAAAATTGTTGCCCCCTTTTCCACGGTTAAATCAGTGCGGAAATATCTTCCTCCAGCATATACAAATTTGATGTCGTTTATGGCTCCCAATGGCAGGTATAGTGCACAGGTTTTCTTCAAACCTCCCTCACCAACTCATCGACGGCATCCTGGCTGTCGGGGCTTGGGTCGCTACCGACCCTGCCACTCCCCCGTTCGGAGAGTGGCCCTTCGTCGGGCAAATCCTGGCGCCAAGCCTGGATGGAAGTCACATTTTTCCAGTTATAACTTGTATATGTGTAATGAAGCAATGAACTAGAAATGGAAGCTGCATTTTTTGGAGAGCGGCAACTCTTTTGGAGGGGCGGTCAATTTCACTAGGAGGACGTGTCGGTCCTCTAAAACCCCCTGTGGATAACACTGGAATCTAGTATAAAAAGAACAAAATATAGCACCATATTGCATCTAAGCTCTTCGAGACAGCAAAACATTCCAAAAGGGGAAGGTGACACCCAGGGAGACAGGCCCGTGGTCAGGGGGTTGGCACTTAGTCCCGCTCATACCTAATTTTTTTATTTTTAATTTTTTTTTATTTAAATGGAGTTTTGGCGTTTTTCAGGGCAAAATTTCAATTCCGCTGGTTTAGGCAACTAAATGTAAGCCTTGTGTCTTTTTTGAGTAGCTGTTTTGTTCCAGTGCGACACAATTCCCTAGGACCCCATTGACTCGTACCGAATAACCCTCTTACAATCACACACTAACCCTGCTAACTCTCGAGGGAATAAGGAAAACATTGATACAAGATTGAAAATGCCCAAAAATTCCAACTAAGGTGTTCACCAGATCGCTCAATTTTGATGTAAAATTGCAAAATCTCCTTGGGGCGGGAGGGGGAGAACCACACCCTCTCCCCGTTCGGTCGCTCGGCTCCTCACTTAGGCGCTTCGCTCCCTCAAGAAAATGCCGCACCCCAATGGCGGCGATGAAAAATGAAAAAGTTTGGGCTAAAGGTATGTTCAGCCGCTCAATATTTGTCAAGTGCTTCAATTAAGAAGCGGGGAGAATTTCGAAGTTGGGGTGAACATATTCTTGCTTAAAACACTCGGGAAGTGCCGTTTCCGGCCATCTGAGGGGTTTGTAAAGCCAAAAATTTCCTGGTACGCTCCGTGCCAATCGATGGTAGAGCTTCACTTAGAAACATGTATTACCATTTTTCATAGATTGATTTTTTTTTTTTTTTTTTTTTTTGCATTAATTGAGAAATATCAGAAATGAGATCCATATTTCCAGGCTGGGAACATGCAGAATAAAACACCCGGGAAGTGCCGTTTCCTGCCATCTGAGGGGTTTCTAAAACCAAAAATTTTCTTGGACGCTCCGCGCCAACCGATGGTGGCGCTCCGCTTAGATAGTCCTGTCGGTCAAGATGGGGGACGATGAGTCGACTTTGCCCCCCCCCCCACAAGAAAATCCTGGCTACGCCCCTGTATTAATTTTATAAGTCTTTTGTACCCCGTCAGGGGAGATATAGAGAAATACACTGAACTGAACTGATCAGTTGGCGCTGAGCGTACAAGAAAATTTTGGACTTTACAGACCCCCAGGTGGCCGGAAACGGCACTTCCCGCGTGTTCTATTTTGCATGTATCCAGCCTTAAAATATGAGTCTCATGTTTGCAATTTCTCAACTAATGAGAAAAAATTCAGCCTATGCAAAATGGTAATACATATCAGATAAATTGAGATGATACAAGAACAATAATTAATTATGTATCATCTTTCATTTATTCTGTTTGACGTGATATTCACTTTCTGAACCCCGCGTTACATTTGTCCATCCATACATATCAACTACTCAATTATATTTCCCCTAGATCATACCATTCCCCCCCCCCCCCCGTGGTTCCTCCCAAGGCTACCACCAACCTAATCTATATCTATCTCAAATCCCAGACGTACTATAGACTTGTTTAAAAACTAACGGTAGTAGCCTACGCTGTTCAACCAGTGGCGGAGCTAGGAATTTCGGTCTTAGGGGACGAAAATGGTCTACATGAGCGCTTCGAATGAGTAAATACCCTTAGCCTCAGCACGATAGAAGCAGCGGCTTTTCAGACTTACCATGTGATTTTCCGCACCTGGTAGAAGACTAATTTGCCATTTCTCCTCAGCAAGTTTTTCTAATTATGAAATTTTCTATCCATGGGCCCCCGCAGATGAAAATTCGGGGGGGGGGGCAAAATTGTTTTAGGGGGAAAGCTCCGCGCCACCATGAGTTGGCGAGGAGGGCAAGCAAATTTTGGCCCGAAAGGCCTCTCAGATTGCTGAAAATGGCATTTCTTACAAAGCATATTTTACGGCATATAAATAGGGAAAACACTTAGTTAACTGTTAAGAAATGTTGATGTTAATTTTTCTTCGTCTTTTTTATGTTTTCTTCGTTTTTTCAAGTTTTTTATTTTCCCGGGGGAGGGCAAGTTCCTCCCTTGCCCCCTACCTGCGGACACCCATGTTTCTGTAGCTCTCTTTCACATTCTAGTATGAAGACGTTCATTATATTTTGTGTTATTGTCAGGTCTCGATTTAAGATTTTAATGTAATAATAGGCTACTTTTTGAAGATAAAGATTAAACCTGCTAGAGCCATAGCAAGCAATCTTACATGGGGAAAAATTATGGAGATTAATCACCGTTAGTTGTACATTTTTGGTATCTGGAAATCAAGATAAGTACACGAAGAAACATTAATTGACGTATTTTACATCATGTGAACACTCGACCTGAAATAGCCATTAATTAAGTACAAGAAATAGCGAAGACAAAAGGTCTGCTTGGCTCTCTGGATACCGAATTCATAGTAAATAAGATTAGCCTACACGAGGATAATTAGATGCAGTTTTCTGGCTTTTCCACGAAAGTACAGAAATAAGCATTTTCATGGGATTATCGTGCAGTGTCAGAAACAGCCATTTATCATGCATGAGAATGCTCGCTTGAAGAAAATCAAAATGGAAACTCCTCATTAAAACTCTAAAACCATTACCAATATGATAACAGTTTTAGTTTATTTTAACCTGAATGTTCTCTTCAAATAATTTTGAAAAATGTTGTGGAAGCTATTTTGTTTTTTTTTTTTACTCTTTTCTTTATCTAAGTTGACATAATCCCCGACAACAAGAGGGCTATTTAGGCAACAATTATAGTGCGCCCTTTGCAACATCTTTTATTGGCCGGGGTGGGGGTGAATTTAATGTCAGTCTGAGTATTTAATCTCATAAGCTTATAATCACGCTTGGTGTGAAAACAATTAACGTAACACAGCGACAACATTCATTAGTGCGTATAAAACATGAAATTACGTTTTGGCAAAACCTATCCCTGTGTTACACAAGATGACCCTTTTCATCAGAATAAAGTGCAGGTAGCACAATTACTGGTGGCTGTTTGAGCAGTTTGTTACCTGGGCCTTAAAACAATGCTATTAAATTATGTCTTTTGCCAATGATGGTGCAAGAGTAAAGTATGTTTAAAACCTAAAAAGGGCGCCGACAGACAATTTTGGTTCGTCGGAGGGGGGGGGGGGCGACCGCCATATGGCAGCTTCGCGACTGTGTTCAACCTCGCGAAAAACGATCAGTAAAACTTAAATGAAATTACGCATTAACAGACCATACTGCTTCCACTTTTCGAGGACCTCGGAGATGGGGTTGGGTGATGATAAAGAGGCTTTAGCGTGTCCAGTATCTTTTTCATTGACAACGTTCCCTTAAACTTATTAGTAGGCCTATATTGTGCATTAGACTGATGAAGAATATGTTCACCACCCACTTCAATATTCTCCCCGCCGTCGCCGGTCACCACTTCTTGAAGCGCACCTTACAAATATTGGGGGCTAAACATGCCTTTAGCCCCTCCACTTTTTTCATGGGGGGGGGGGGCTAAGCCCCCAAAGCCCCCCCGGTTCCGCCGCCACTGTGGTACTGTGTTTATTAGCGTCATCAATACGTTTAATCTTGTTTTAGTATCTGGTAACTTGAAGTGAATTTCGCAAAATCACAAGTTTTTTAAACGTAGGGAAATTATCCGAAAAGTAATATTGCAGGACTCTCACTTGACAGCTTCTTGACGCCTCTCCAAAGATCAAATTACAATTATTTTGTACATAAGGAGGTACTCCTTCCTAGAGCAAAAGTTGTTATCACTACCCGTGGTTATATATCTACACTCGTACCTTTGGACGATTCCGAGCAGCTAATGAAGTCGGCATTATAGTGGGGTCCATCGGCCACAAAAGCGTCTCACTTTTGCCACTTACATGCAATTCCAAAATTAGCATATTAAGCCTAGTGAAATCTAGTGAAATGAAGAGCTACTTTAGTGAACAATCATACATGATATAGTTAGGCAAAGAAGTTTAAAAGATTAAAGCTGATGGACCCCAGTTATGCCCAACTAAATGAGGCCAAACCTTGACGGTTCGGATTCGTCAAAATGGTCTGCAAAATATGTAGTAGTTTCAGAATCGTTTCATTCATAAACTAACTCTTTCCTGTGTAAAATTAAATGTAGTCATCTCAGCGTAGTTGTTATTTCTGCAATGCAGAACATAAACTGTTGGATCATTTGGCTTTGTTCAATTACAAAAAATATTGAAGCATTTTCATTTATTTATTCTTTGTTTGGTATTTTTTTTAATGAGATTCTTTTGACTTCTATCAAGAGGTTGCTCGATTCAATCAAGTTGATGACATTAAGCATTCCATCATTCCATTAATTAATATTATGTTTTCAACTGTAGATGGAATAATCATTCTTTATTTAACGAACTTGTTCTGTACATGTAAGTTTTCTAAGTTGAATACCGTAATTTATTCTTCTGGGAATGAATAATGAGCGTGACGTAAAACTGAATGAAAGTTGTCCTGACAACGTAATACCCGGAAAAGGTAAAATGGATAGCGACGACCTTATTATTCGGTTATTATGACTTCAGCTATTGCAAATTCAAGAACAGTATGTTTATTTGCAATGTAAATAACCAAGTCAGTAAAGCAAAAACACTTCTGATAGAAGAGCAATGCTAGATTAGTAAAGAAGCTGGAAAAACGCTGTTTAAGCAGGGAGCTGTTATTTGGTTGGAGACAGAACGGAACTTTTAATTTATGCAAATACTTTGGGACCATCTTAATTAAATGAAAGTGAGCTGTATAATTGCCTCCGTGGAATTCCCTTTCTGTACTCGCGGCCCGCTTCAATATCATTCTGAATAGCTGAACACCATCTCATTCAACTCAACTAATCCTTTGACAAATAGCTCATGCAAAATAATACTTTGATAAGTGAAGTAGGTCTGTACCGCCAACAGTTTAAGAGCAGATGCAATAAAACTCGAAAGGACTGTTTAACTGAAATAAGGGAATCTTTAAGCTTTCCCCTTAACATAGCATGACATGCAAATGAGTTGTAGGGGAAGAAGTTTAATTTTTTTGACAAAAAAATTAGCAGTTTCCTGAAGTTTCCAGAAATAGCCACATGTATGTTCAGATGTTCAGATTTCGACATACAACCTAATTGATATTTTTTACTCCTCAAGAGTGGGGGGGGGGGGGAGGGGGTCGAATATTACTTTTATTTCCTTGAAGACTGGCAATGCTGCCACAGTGCAGAAAACATGCCAGTCCTACTGTAACCGCAGCAGACTACTTTTACCTTTTCTTCTTCTTCATAATCCTGTATAAGCCTAAAACAAAATGTCAAGAACGATACAAGAGACAAATTACTGTCGACACTGAAAAACCTCATGTGGAAGCGTTGTTTCTAGATTAAAATAACAGCTCGCTATAGGTTGTTACCATTTTGCATTGATATTACGACCAGACATATGATGATGCATTCCCTTGCAACGATGTTTCAGAACATTGAAAAAGGTATTGTTAAATTGGACACTGGTTTATAATTCATCCTCTGCTGAGTGCATATTGTTCAGAAAAATGAAATTGTTTACCACATATTTCATGGAATACTTGCTGAAGTATACGAAAAGTAATCAACCTATGTGTATCAAATTGATAAAAGGGGTTATGAGGCACTAATTGCAGTGACGTCACGAGGAGTTTGAAAGTGAGGGAGGAAAATAAGGGCAAACGAAAATGTTGAGAAAGCAAAAATTTTAAGTGGCTTAAAACAAAGAACAATACGTTTCTCTGGGCTAAAATACCTGTGGGCTAAAATTAAAGTCTCAGGAAAAGTATATTTGGTTCAGAAGAAAAGTGGGAGGGAGGGGGAGGAGCTGATGGAAATCTTATGTTTCCCATTGTGGTCACATTCGAGTACAGAGTGGGAAAGAGCCAAAAGCATCCAAAAAAGGACTAAATCTACTAGCTTATTTTCTGCGACCTTTTTGCCGAGATGTGACAATCCAAACTAAGGAATATGGACAGACCACAAAAAGAGAGATAGCCTTCTCCCGGAAGTTGCAAAGCGTCTCCAACCTACCCAAGAAAATACAAACGAGCCTGTAAAGACCCTAAATCACTGATGGTATTGCAATTGGTCCACTGAAATATCAAGCAGTAGAGAGTTCAGACGAAATCAAAATGCTACCCTACATTAACGAAACATCACCTGATAATTGTCATCATCCATAAGGTTTAAAAATAGTCCAGTTTGTTTTGGGAAATTTCAGAGAGTCTTCGCAAACGGACCTGGGACCAAATGTAACCAACCTCCGTCATTCCCTCCCAAATGATGGACCAAATAATTTGAGGTGCTTTGAGTAGAAAACTCCATTACGCCTGAGTAACCATTTGGAAACGTTCGTTAGTTTGCAACTGTATCACGTGACTTGATCTGCCAGTAATACTGCCAATTAAGAGTATTACCCAAAATTTCCCTTTCCACCTTTGCGAGATTGTTTTTTGATTTAGTCTATATCGCGGACTTCCTATATACATGGACAGAGCATGTAACTCGTACGTCCTGTCCGTAGATTGTCGCCACCGACTGGGACAAAAAAGCGCACCAAGATGGCCGCCTTGAAGTTATAATTTGTATGATTTGACGACGAATCTGCAATATTTAAACAAAAGTTTAATTTGAATGAGAAACAATATCACATTTATGCAATACGTGTAGTGATTTTGACCTTATCTTGTATTATTTCGAAAGTATTTCAACTTTCTCGTAAAATCTGTTGTTTTTAACTACCTGAGCAAATCCAAACTTTCACACCACAAAAACATAGCAGACAGCCATCTTGCTACGCCTATACTCACACATACGTAGCGACAATCTAATGTGCAGTATGCTTTGTCCATGTAAAGGAAGTCCGTTGTCTATTTGCTGATATAACGAACGTTTGGGGCTTTTACAGGATATTTTGTTAATAAATCCTACTTTTTCATCCAATTAACCTTTGAAACTTCAGAGGTGGTCTGTGTCATGACAGAACGCAGACAGACTTTATGGCTCGGTTACTACTACGTATGACTGAAAACCAACAAGGTTCCTGCTTTCGTTATCTAGCAAAAGGTAGACAGGACGATGGCCTTTTATCTAAAGAGCAACATTGTATTACATGATGGATATTCAAAACGTCACGTTTATGGATTGACCAAATGTAAGCGTTTACCTTTGTTAACACGTTAACATCAACATTCCACAGGTCACTCCTTTTTTCTGCCTTTAAGTGTAAGAAAAAGACGTAGTGAAGGGGTGGAGCCACCTCACCTACGAAAAAGAGGAATTAGTAATTTAAGTACATTTGTGCCCCATCAGACTCCATGAAGTATTTATCATCAAAATTTAAGAGATATATAAACGGTGAAAGGCTGTGCATTTCTTTTAGCCAAAGTATCTTAGGTATTTTACATACGGGAATTTTATGTTTGTGTTGAACGACAAAAGAGATTTTATTTAAGCCAAATTTGAAAATTGCGTGAAGGATTTGAATTAAAGTATGATCTGCTAAATTTACTGCACAAGTGACATAATTAGGGATGTTGTTCCCTGCAAGCGATTTGAGACGCAACTATACTCCGGAAAAGAACTTTCTTTTGATTAGAGTTGAAGGAATATTCCAGTGTCAATTTCATAGTGGCTCAAATAAAGGAGAATAATTTTTATCGCACTCCCTTCAAACTCCGCATTTATAACTTGTTCATAACTCGAGATACTTCTGTTTCAAGAAACTTTAAATTGCTTGAAGGTTACAAAATCTTATGTTATGCCGGCAAATTGCTTACAAAATCTTTTCCTGTTCTTTAATATTCGGGTAATTAATTTGACCTCGAAACTTCACACAATTGAATAATATTAGTTTTAAGTTGACCTAAAAATTTTGTGAGCACAAAGGTTGCAGCTTTAAAAGTGTCTGCATGTTTCATTTGCATGCGTGCACATTATATAAAAATAAAAAAAATGCTCAATTAATCTGCCAGTATGACATGACAGGTTTCCGACAATGCAATGTGCTACTGTGGTTTGAATATTTTCTTTAAAAAAGCATAACTTCTGAACACAACATGCTATTGAGACGAAATTTTCACCGATAAAGAGAATAAAAGTGCCTTGATTGTTTGAAGCCCTTGAAAAATTGTCACCTGAATATCCCTTTAAATTGATGACGCTTTATCGACCCATTCCCAAACAGCTGTAACAATGGGTTGAGGAATAAAATGTTTGTGTGCATTGTTCTTGATATAGTTAAATTTCATTGACGAAGACATACCAAACCCGTATCCCATAATTATTTGTAACTGCTACTTAGAAAAGGGTCTTTGTTGGTAACCGTTGCTTCCTACTTGATAAACTTAAACAGAATCACGTACCAAGCTGTAATTAAAAGTATAATTTATAAAGGTTTAATAAATGTGGCCAATAAGCAGTACTTTGCATCATCCTCTTCGCAAGATCACTGAGATACCTCAGAAACAAAACTTGCTTCTCGTTTCTTTGGCTAAGATCATGTGTAGTATCTGTTCATTTCATCCAGTCTAGAATGGAGCCATACATGACAGACCAATCATGTAAATGGTCTGAGGGCGGTGAGGTTGGTCAGGTGTTGTCCTTCAGTGGACGTAATAGCTTCTTCGGGAAGAAGTTTAAAGTGCCGAACGGCACTTTACCAGAGGGTTGGGAGGACTAGAAAAAGGACTGAGCTACCTCAGAAACAAACTCTAAAGTTTGGTCTCTTGAGAATCGTGGAGGATATTAAAATATATGCCAATAAATTTTTTATTGGTGTAGCCTATTATTTTATTCAACTTCGAAGTATACGTGACCTTTTAAATGGAATGTCATCACCATACATTTTATGAAGTCAGAGATTCTAATGGTGAACTAATTTTCAGACAAGACAGAGAAGTGAAAGCGTAAATATACATACTTTTAATGTGATAAGAATTCACTTGTGAAACCCATTAACATCCTCTTCTACCAGAATCTACACTATAACTTACACCATTATACCTTACCTTTGGTATTCGCTACTTGACACATTAGAGGACTCTCGACAACGCAGTATCGCTCTAATCTTACTTCAGGCCACATGGTCAAAGCTTCTCTCAAGGAATCAGCAACGATTGGTTGGCTGACCTTTTCTCCATCAATATTTAAAATCATTGCTTCTCTGAGGACAAAAGATAAATCAGATGAGTTTAATAAACATTTTGAAAATTTTGCGCCTTAAAGTGTACCTAAAGTAAAAAAAATTAAAAATGTATATTCAGGACCATGACAAATAAATTGTAACAGTTCAACTCCTATCTTCATAGGACATTCCTGAGCTGAGATATCAAATGTTGAAGTTTATTCACTTAAATTAAAATGGTACATTGCGCAATAATTTGTGATGTCATTCTTGGACTACTCAAATTATAATCTCTGTATTTCTCTGTTTTTCTGGAGGTTACTGCACCTTGCACCAAGGTGTGATAGCACTCTCACTCTTATGAGGTAATGTTATTAATTAAGCCCTCCTTGTGCAACGTACTATGCAAGAAACAGGAAGTGGTCAAGGTCATAAAAACATTTTTAATTACAAAGGGAAACAAAGCATGTTATGTGAGTTGTACAACAAGAAAGTCACAAATTATTGCACAATGGACAAATTTGTTTTAAGTGAATAAACTTCAACATTTGATATCTCAGCTCAGGAATGTCATATGAAGATGGGAGTTGGACTGATAGAATTCATTTTTCATGCTCTCAAATATATATATTTTTGAATTTTTGACTTGAGGTACACTAAGCAAAAGCCAAGTGGAGGCATCCAAAATATTTAAGAAGTTACGCGCGAGATTAACTTGAAAAGGGAAATTTGGTTTGTGTGATTTGGGATGGGGTATGGGAAAAAGTTAGTGTCGACTACAAAGTGTTAATTATGGAAGTAAAGGGACACTCTCGAAAACATTTTGCGGTTCTGCTGATTATCTTTAGTTGTTAAAGGGACTATGTAGTCACTGACTGAAAGATCTTTCACTTTAAACACAAATTAGTCAAAACAGCGCCTAAGCTGACTAATCGCGTAAGTCAACAATACTGACTAATGTTTGACCCAGTTGGGGTAGTTTCTACTAAATATCAAACCTCCTCGACTAAGTTTTGACTGATATTCTTTAGTCTACTTCTGCGAAATTAGTAAGATATTATCAAAAATTAGTCAAATATGAGTGACTTACGTGGTTAGTCAATTTATTCACCGCTTTGACTAATTTGTGTTTACAGTGCATATGCACATCAGTATATGAAAAAGACCAAAATAACAGCTACTCATCGATCGAGTCCAGTGCTCCCCCAGTCACACTAATTAACATTCTACCTTCTCAATTGACGTAGGGATAGCTCCCTGGTGTGCCTACCGGGGTTTTTTGGGGGGGAGGGGGTACCAGACTAGAAAGCACTGTCCTAACCAAAGCGTTCTCATATAGGGCGTCTCTTGAAAATTCTGTTAACGACATTACACTCCAAAAACGTGCAATTAAACACGTAGTGTGTATCAATTGAATTTTCTTAAATTGTTTAGGTATTAGACACGTGCGATTAGCATGAACACATGTGTGTAATGTCCGCAAAAAGTGTTTAATTCCTACACATCGTTATTAAAGTACATAAAAAATACCTGTACAAAAACGCAAGTTTTGGACAACTGTGATAAAATCCTGTTACTCGAACCACGTCACCCATTCTGTATCTGTAGAGACCACAACCCTGTGTAACTACTATCTCGTAGTTTTGTCCAACTTCAACTTCGTGAAGAAAATATGTCGGGGGATTTTCTTCATCCCTACGATGGTGAGAAGAATTATATCGATTAAGACTGAACAATTCAATTTTCGAATGAGAAGATAAGAGAAACGTTTTGTGATATCCCAAAACATACGTTGGAACTTATAGATCTAACTTAAAAGAATATTATAAGTAGTCTAAGGCTACACATTATTTTTCAGTCTGATATATTATGGACAACTTTAACAAATCACCATTTTGGCACCCATTGTGCCGCAAAATCTTAAATGCAATTCAAAAAAGACAGTCTGGGGGCTCAAAAAAGAAATGTAAGCATGTTCACAACATTCCAAGCCCCGTCCAATTTTAACAATTAAATTGCAACCATGTTGATGGATTTTAATATGTAGGTTATAACTTCCTAAACCAAATTAATAGGGCCAAGAACATCATTGCGTATTAAATTGAAGTCATTTCTTTACTGGTTTAATTTTACTATAATAAACAGGAAAAATACCTTTAATTTTATTACATTTCCTAATTATTCTGTTTTTCTGTTTGTAGAGCTGTCAATACAAAACCTTCCTTTAAATATGTTAGGCCTACTTTTTCAATTTAAAGTTGTAAAGATAGTCCACTATCATTTCATAAAGATCTAAATGATTTATTCTTTTACATCATATTAATATATGAAAAGGTCTTTATTTACTTCCATTCATACTTGTTATGAAGGAAAATCTATTCCCCCAATTTGAATTTAAGTACCCCGTTATTCTTATGGACGGATGGAGAAATGGTTCATTTCAATGGTTTGTAAACAGTTTTGTTACACTTCTCTGTAAAAGTCAAGGAACTCCCTTGAATATTGAAAAAGGTCTGTAGAGGTATCTGAGAAATTATATTATTTGCAACTGCAAATAATATAATTTCTCAGATACCTACATGCAATTTCTGAACTCTTATATTCAGTGAAATCGAGGTTACCAAGGTACTCAGTTTTTTATTAGCTTCAGCAAATGTTGGGCCACTGCATGTCTATAGACGAGTCCGAACAGTCAAGTGTCGGTCTGATCTAGTCCGACATAGCTAGGGTCCATCACAAATTCTTTGTTTACCTGTATCATGGATGGTTGACCAGTAAAATAACTCTTGGTAACCTCGATTTCACTGAATATAAGAGTTCAGATATTGCATGTAGACAGGCAGTTAATAAAATTAGGACGAGTTGAGTCTGATGGATCCCACTAATCACTTGTTATGGCTGCTCAGATTCGCCGATTGGTAAGAGACTTTATAAGTAAATTGAAAAAGTCTTATGGGCCTTGAACTTATCATCTGAAAACCTTCAAAACTATTTTCAACCATATAGCTCCCCTAGTTGTCCTTGTCAGAAAAATGGTGTGTATAATGTGCTGACTTATAAGCGCGCATAACTTCAAGATTTCAAATCACACAATTTAATTTTTTGTTGAAAAATTATTTTGGAACAAGTAGTGGACGGTAGTTTCTTTTCTTCAAAATTTTAAAGGGAAGCACGAGAATGAACACTTACACAGCTTCCTCTGGAATAAATTCAAACACTGCTACATCATGGAAAGGAACAAACTCTATGTCGTCACTGAATGGCCATAAATTGACACCTTGCGCTCCTTCAGAGCTACCGTAGCCGTACGAGAAGATAGGAACCCCTGAAGAAGAAAAATGTTGTAACGTGGAAAGACGTGTAGGGGTTTTGCAATTACGTCACGGATCCATCATGCTCCAGGATAAACATGCCAAATACACATGGTTTGGGGCTGAACGCACTGCACAGTGTGCGCTGGGGTTTATGCGGTGTGTGCACATTAATCGAGCAAGCGGGTGGACTGCGGTCTACTACGAAGTTTCATGTACTCCAACATGGTCGCCGGGTAGAATTATGACGCCATACGAAAAGCCTCTTTATATTAAAATCCTGCGTTGAATATATTTGAGAAAAAAGACACACCTGACAAGTTTGCGGTACAATTCTGTCAAAAGATAGGCTTAAATGTCATGTGTATGCACAGAGTCGTGGGAATGGTGGCCTTGACATTTGGGAAAACGCCTTTTGTTTTGAACGCCTGTGGTGTTAGAAGTAAGATCGCCCTTTCACTTTGAGACATTTCTGAACAACTTAGGGTCTTGCAAAAATGTTTGGAGTGTAATATTTTGAACGGTTGAATTATGGTCGATAATGTTTTTGGTGGTATGTAAGGATAGGGAAAATTGGATTTCGGCACGCAAACGTGTTCAGGTGTTAGAACAGGGAGGTGTGACACCTCCCTGGTTAGAGTTTACTATTTCTCGACTTTTCACCTCTTTACCTATAAATATGACGAAGTATTATAAGGTGCAAGTCGTTTTTCTTCCTCAAGCCTACTCGTTGTTAAGACCTTGTCTATGTTACTTCAATCTATGTGCAAAAGTGGCGTTGGGGTGGGAATGAGGTTATTACATATATCACAACGGAGATCATGGGTAAAGCATCGAAGACGCACAATATTTGTTATTCTGTATTGCATATAAAATTAATATAGGCTTAGCCCTTAGAAACTAACTTAATTTACGTCTTTTTGCAAATCAACTTCTGTTTTGGTACAGTTATCGTTTTGACTACGAATAATTTTGCAGAGTGGGTTTTATCTTCATTTACCAACCACAGTGTCGGTTATACAAAAGGAGTTAAATAGGTTTAGAGATTCCCAAGTTTTGCGGAAACTAGAATCACTAACAAGAGACTTGTCAAATTCGACGGCAAAATTTGAATGCATCGAATGGCCAGATGTTGTAGAGACCTCCCTCATCCTGTTACGGAAATCCTAACCTACCCCTTTCTGTTGGGAACCCAATACCCCGTTGATCCATTTCTGGTGACATCGGTTGAGAGTACTATCTCTCGAAAAACTTAAAGCAACGGCTATACCGGTGCTAAAATATTTCTAAATAAGAATATTGTAGTGTTCCTTTAGGCCGTCCATTTTACAGTCTAAGAAGAACTATAATGTTTCTTAGTTCAAGCCTTGAATGGCAGTTGTGTAAATAAAGACAATTAGCGACAACGACAGTGGGAGAAGTTTCACGTCGGGTGGCTAACCAACTCATCAATTTAGATCAAGTTTGGATTCTTTTTGAAGACAAGAAGGAAGACAATTGCAGTTAGAAAGGCAAAACCCTAAATTGCTCTTGGATGAAAAACCCACCTTATCCTTCAATTTAAACTAAATTAAAATTATTGATGACTTTAGTTAATAACTTCTTATTATCTAGAGGAATAAGGTTACGTTTGCAGGAAGTCGAGCCCCGGACGGCCTCGTTGCACGCTAAGTATTAAATGTTACCACCATTCTGCATCGATTCAAACTCATCTTGTAAATAAAGCCCACAAACAAAGGGACACAGAAACAAACCGTCGTTATTGGAATTTTACAAAATTTGAACAATGGGACAGAATTTGGTACAGGGTGCAAATAGACCACCCGATCATAAAGCATTTGAATTGGACGTTTCATTTACGTACCAGCTGCAATGGTTGTTTGTAGGTATGGTTTCCTTCCCAAATTGTCGATACATCCAATAAATGCAATGCTTGGCCAAAGTCGTTTAACGATTCCAATTGGACCTTTCTTGATCTCCACTTCCACTTCATTTGCTCTAGTGACGTCACCAACTCCGAGGGCTTTGTTCAAAGCGAAACGCGCTTGGGGTTTCAGATGAATACCTTCATAGATTGTCCCCGTTTTCAAATCTTCCACCAAGTTTTCCCATTTTAACATAAGGATCCTTATTGCCTCTTCAACTGTCATAATGAAGGAAGCCTCGATGACTCCCAGAGATCTTTCTCTCAGACCAAACAGTAGATGTATGTACAAAGCATCGAAAAGTGTATTTAAGAGGAGACCCTCTGGAGGTGTGGTATACGATACCAGGTGTTTCATCGTTTTAGGATCAATAGCTGTTACTGAGGTCATTGGGATTCCAGATTTGCTCTCATCAAGATTAACATGAATATTTAATTTCATAATTCTTTGAAGCATGGTCATTTGCGGAAAACTTTCATGGGTGACTCCTTTAATGACTGCTCTAACTTTAGGTAACAGTTTTTTGCTGTCTTGTGGAATGAGTTTACGTTTGCCCGTTGTACCATTGCTCCTGCACAGTCTTGTAGGCGGCTCCCTTGTCATCACCAAAGACTCCCCTTGTTCCACTCTACTAACGTAACTCGCATAATGTTCGTAAGTGGTTAGTGGATGGCGTTTTTGTAAATCTTCCAAAGAACGGATATTTTCAAGACCAAATTTTCGTCCATAATCAGTTGCACAATTCATGGAGATTATTTCTTTAATAAGTTTCTGTTGAGCAGCATACACATTTTTGCAATTATTTTGAAACGTTTTGAGAGCCCTTCGTCCCTGATGTCGTGCTTTCAGGTTACTGAAGAGGAGATAAATGGTGGCCGAAAGGTCCAGAAAAGGAGAAGCTCGATTCAAATAGTTGAATGCTATTAGGATCATGACCGAAGAAAAAACTAGAACACCTGAAATGATACAATAAAATTTAAACCTTAAGTTGGCGAAGAGCTCAAATCAGGTCAGGTGTGTTTCATTGTACTCGTAGTGCAAAGTGTCTGTCCATTGCCAGCCAGGACGTTGGTGATAAGAGTTGAATAAGAGAAATACGTTTAACAGTAACTGATCGTTTCACCTTTCATTTGAATGATGTAGTTTAGGGTCATAAAGAAGCCAATATCAAATTTTCACAATAGAAAACTTGAAAAGTGAGCCATCTCAATGTTACAGGTCAAAAGGAGTGAGAGCTACTTTGAGCCAGTGGGCAACCTGGTTTGTCAGGTAAATGGAATCGCCGACAGCTTAATACCAAAGATATGATTAAATACAATACCAAATATATAATTAAATACTTTACCTGGCACAGAAAAGATAGATTCTAGATGGGTCTTACGCTCACATGGTATAACGATTAATGTCCCAAGAAGGCATAAACTCACGAACGTCAACATAAATCTTGCTATGGCCATTGTTTCTACAAGCAAATAAATAATGGCACTTTTAAATATGGTGTCTTTAAAAGTTAGTTTATTGCGAATACACAGTATGAACTTCCTAATGCAAATCCACCTGTGACCAACTTATAAACTCTGTGTTACAATGTGCATGTAATTTTACTGATTAGTTATTAAAGCAAAAAGCACATTGCGTGACAGATTTTTTCAAAAAAAGATGAGGGCATGCGATCACGGTAGTTCTACCTACACTTCGTTACAGAAATGTCTTCAATTGTTACCTTGCATACTCTGTAACCTTGGACTAAATAAATTAATTTAAAACTTTTCTCCAAGCCAAAGTGGTGTGGCGCATAGTGTTGTTGTTGTTGTTGTTGTAGCAGCAGCAGCAGCAGCAGCAGCAGCAGTTGTAGTAGTAGTATATAATAATAATAACATAAATTCACTCTTTTGAAGATAAATTTCTTCCACAGGGATATTCCCAGAGGCCTGTTAGCAGGTTAGTTTTTGACGTAGTTACATGGCGTATAGAAAGGATTCCATAACTTTTAATTTTTGGTCTGCAAAATATTGCCACAAAATGCCATTTCGCACTGTGATGAAACACATGTAGCATTCGGAAGAGCTCTGCTACCCTATATGTTGCCATGTAAATGTCTAATCAGTGGCGGATCCAGGATTTACCAGAAGGGGCAGGTCAGTTGTGGCGGAGAGGGTTACTATGGGGGAGGGGTGAATGCCAGCAGGACTTTCTAAGAGGAGCTCCACCATTAGTTGGCCTGGATCGAACTAGTCTTGGTCAAGACGTTATTACACCTTTCCTACCAGAACTCAAATAGAAGGCGGGCTTTAAGTTGACTGTTTTGCAGAGAAGTTTGCTTTCAGAAATAACCTAATACTACGGAAGCCGAGAGCGGCGGTGGTGTGGAGAATTCATCATGATTCCTTTGTGTCCATCCCAATAAAGGCAACGCGTGAAAGGACACACTGAGGTAGGTGATTTGTCCCAACCACTCTAACCAGAAACGTGAAGGGATAAATCGAAGAAAAAGGGAGGGGTACTTTAAAAAAGCATGTTTGCACATTGAAAACTATGCCACCCCTAGCAATTAAATGGTCGTGGCCGAACGTTATATGAAAAGGCGAATGTAATAGATGGCGCCGTTTCACTTTAGTTTACACCGACACGTAGGAATTCCAAATGGAACAGCGAACTCGTCATAGGATCGGATGGCAGCATACAAGTAGTAGTGTTATTAGTATTACTATCATTCTGACTTTATGTACGTAGCCGACTTAAACTAAAAGGATACCTTTTCAAGGGAAGTGACGATACGTAAGTATTATTCAGCCATATGTTCAGTTTGGTTTCGTCAGAGTGGAAAGAATAAAATAAATTTAAAGTACTCGAAGCTGTTTGAGAAAGAAACAGACAGTTAGGTTAACGTTAGGCCTTTATAAAGGGAAGCAATTGTACAGCCTTCTAGACAGCACAGAAATTCAATATAATTATTCCAAGCAATGTAGCATCATTAAAGACCAATTTTATCCCAAGTCAAACGTAGTATGAGTTTTTCCGAGGCAAGTCTGAAAGGCAGTCAAGCACAGCAGTGCAAAGCACCATATTTCTCCGAAATTACCCAAAGTGCAACAGAACAGTGACGTAAAACCTGCACCCAATGTATACTTTTGTTTGCTATTGCGGAATATCATATATACTATACTGCACAAACGCTCGTAACACTACTGAAGACTAGCGCAACTGCCCATCGTTTAATTCATTTTACAAACGTTTCAACGGTTGAGTTTGAGATAAAGGTTCAGAAATCAAAAGATTAACTCCTTTAAAGAATATGGATGTCTCTTCCGGGCCAAGTGCATATGATTTTGAGCCAGTTCGACCAAGGAAAACTCGTGCACCTGCGAGCGATGTGACCAGCACCCGCAGCGAACCAGCCGTACAGTCTATACAAGCTAACGTTAGACCAAGGGTCAGTACGTTATGTATAGGCTTAGTATTGCAATACGTAGCCTATGCCGTATAACAATAACACCGGTCGATGTGTATGGTGTCTTAGCCGATTTCTCTTCGCGATTGCCTTCTTTTAACGTTTAAGTGTCCACAAATAGCCTATATTACTTACGAGAATTACAAAAGGTTCGACTAAATCGAATCTTTGCGAAAATGAGTGAAAATGAACCCAACTGTTGCACCGAAAAGCATGCTAAAATACGGTCTCGCTAGTCACAGCTTGTTGTCGTTACAGCAATTGTAGTTTCAGGGTCTACCGGAAGTAACTTATCTTGGTTTGTACAAAAGCAGTCAGAAATAACGAGTATTTTTTATTTGAGGATAAAACAAAAACAAGAACAAAAAATTATTGGGTTATCAAAAATTTTTATCAGTAAAGCAAAAGCAACTATGAAGTTTTTTAAGCTTCGTAAAGGGTAATTATAAATTCAGCTGTAAGTGTACGTAAGGTGGTAACCACTTTTGTGAAATCTGATCAGGTCACAGCCAGTCTGCACAGCCACCAAAAGTCGCTTCTTTTCTAATTTGAGTATGCATGACGTCACAGCCTTTGCATATATAATTAGCAAAAACTAACTGTTTTCAAATCCAAATTTCGACATGAAAAACACATAATCTTACAGAATCATCATTAAAATTAATAGAGAACACATTTTCCGATAGTTTTGCAACAGTTTTGACGTATTTTATACACAAAGCAATGAATTTGAGACGATTTTTTGAACTCGTAAAAACAGTTTTCATTCTGTTCGGAAAATTTCGTTTTTTCTCGAAAACAAGTTTTTTGGCACGGTATGCCAGAAAGAGGGTACATCAGAAATTTCCTTATACACCTAAAAAATCTAACATTACCATGAAATATTTCTGAATACGGTCAGGTATTCGCAAAGTTTAGGGCAGGTATTGACACTGCCTTGCACCGTGTGTAAAAAGCCCAATTTCCCGTACCGAGGTGTTTGCATTAGTTGCGCGAAAATGGAACTACACCGAGAGAGAAAATAACCTCCACATAAGTATTAATCATGTTAACCTCGTCGAGTCTTCCTTTACGTTTGATTTACATATATATAGCAGGAAAATTACATTGAGAGTCAATTTTTGAAAACCTTGTAACGATTAAGTGGCTACCGATGCAAGGGTTATAGTGATTGTATCTTAAGTACGTCAGTACCTTGAGTCGATCACCACAGTGTTAAACAACGTACGTCACGATGTACAACACCTATTAATTGACCGACTCATGGTAACCTTTTGACATACATGGCCATACACTTTGCACGTTACCACATTATACAACCAGTAAATCACAGTTATTGTACTGGACTCATAAATTATTGCAAACAATAACATGACAGAAAAATTGTGGCATTAAACTAGACAATAAAGAGGTTAAATGGAGGGATATTGCAATGTATAGTTCTCTTGTAAGGCTTGTTAGTGAACTCTGGGGTAATTAACGCTATACAGTCAGTCCTTATCCTTAGGTGGTGAGGTAAAAGAAATGAAGCCTCGGATCAGAAACACTTTGTTTAGTAATATAAGTTGTGAACAGCATGTGGAACTGGGTGGGTCTTAAGTTTTTTTTAGGGAACTGGGTACTCAGTACACAACCCCACCCCCATGCACAACTGGAGACATATCAACTGAGAGTCCAATGTAACAACAGACCATCAAGTTAATTCAAGTTAGTGACAAAAACTTTGACTGTAATATGCCAATACTATATGATGGGGCAATTGCTACATTATTCATCTCTCCTCTGCTCAGTTAGTGGTGTAAAATGACAACATTTTATACTTCAAATGAGAAGGCAGTCTCAGAAGAACATATGAGATTTCATCCATCAGAATTAACAGCTGATGATACAGGACACAGTGCACAACCAAAATTCTTAAGTCAGTAAATTGGCATTTTGCTTGTGTAGAGAAAAATGTCCTCTAGGATACACTGACTCAGAATCCCATTTGTGCCTTTATACAAGAAAATGGTATATAGCAAAGCAAGCTCTAATCTTGACCTTAACCCCCAAATAGGCCTAGAGCACTAGTAGGTGTAGGCTATAACTAGCAATTATATTTCAACAGGAACAGGCTGAGAACTAAGGCACAATTAATTCATTTGTGTAGAAATATGATTCAGCACAACACTACAAAAATACGGTAAGTATATAAGAAAACTGAGAACAATGGCCCAGGCAAAATAATAAACAAAAAAATCCTGAAACTGATGGAGTTCTTATAGGTGCGCATTCCATATACTCTAAGTATATTCCTCAAGTCATTTCCCTTTTGAAAATTCTTGACTTTGTCTGGTAAAACCATATGAAAGAACCGACAGGCTGGTAAAGTGTATGTGTAAATAAATGGCTATAGGGCCTATATCAATTGTTTCATGATGTAGCCTGCAATACCTGTAAGTGTAACACTAATTTGCTTATTTTGGTTCTTCATCTTCATCGTTGGTATTGTACATTGCTCCCGATTCAACTCACAAGGTGCATATGACAGAATAACTTTGTGCTACAGGCCTCTTCAATTTTTTTACAAGTTTTTTTCTAAAATGAAAACTCACTCATACAGCAAGCGAGGACTAGTGAAGTAGTATCTGTATGATGATCACAGATCATCAGCACACATTCATACATTCACTATGTACCATAGTGTGCACTTTTAGCATGCATAGGCCAAGGCCTAATATAGACTAGGCCTGTCTGTAAAATTTTAATGTTATTTGTTAGTGGTTTAAAACCTTAAAAGGGCCTGTCAGTCGTATTAAAATTCACTTTATTACTTGACATAATGACTAAAATAGTATACTAGTTAGCAGCCTAGAATAAAAAGACAATGACAATAGCTTACCATATGTTACCATATGTTAACCATAACGTTGTGCGATGCTCTACGTGGCCAAAAAGTGCAAAATTCCAACTTGCAAAAACGTTCATTGCGACTATTTTGTTGTTTTGTTCGTAGTGTAATAGGTATCAGTAGTTAGCTTTATGTCTCAAACACTCGATTTTGGAAGTTTTACACCCCAATGATCCTGAATACGGTCAGGTATTCGCAAAATTTGAGGCCAGTCAAAAAACCCCACCAAAAGTTGACCTGTTTTTGATGGAAAATTTCTCTGTGAAATTGCGAAAGAAACAATACCTCACGATATTTTTAGTAAAGAAAAGACTTTAAGATTTCGAATGACCAAGGATACAGCAACAAGGAACGCCTTTTTATGCATTATTCAGAAGCTTGAAGTTCCCCCAGCATGTTAGGTACCTATTCTGCGAAACTCATGATTTTCTCTTGTGGGCGGAGTTTCCATTTTAGAGGATGACGTCACAAGCCTCATTAACGCTTACAGCGAGGCTTGACTGGTCATAGAGCAGTTCCTATTATCCTACTCTATGGATCAGGTGTAGGTTTTACGTCATCAATCAGCTGATCCATAGACCTTATGCCAATTAAATAGAGGGCGCTTCAAAACTGCAACATGGGAAGGATTATTCCATGTATGGGACCACAGAAGTGAATCGTCACCATGGAGAAGGCCAATGGTCACAATACTGATGGGAAACTGTGTTGGAATAATCCTCCCCATATTACAGCTAACTGGCATAAGGTCTATGGTCGTGTTTCTTCGAGTATGGCGATACTCATGTCTTGAAGAGCGGGAGATTTGAAACTTTTTTTTCGGTATGAGTTTTTTTGTGGAAAAACAACACAGTGGTGTTAATATCTAATGTTTATATATGTACTACACATATGTGGGGAGTCAAATGGCCACTATTGCTCCCCTTTAATAATATTATGAAGGATAGCCTAACGGTCAGCTAGGCCTAGCCTAGGGGCCTAGGTGTAACGCTAGTATTTAGTAACAGTATGAATAGCCTAGGCCCAGGCTAACCCAGGCCCTACAATATTACTATTAGGCCCAGTGTGAGATTATATTAGTTCACGTAGGCTAGGCTTATATGAGTGGGAAAACTCCACCAACTGTTAATCATCAGCCATAATTAGGACCGGGTATTCGAAGTAAGTAATGATCTTGCTTAGTTCTTACATTGTCCCATCATTCATAGTTCATACCCATTTAGGCCTAGCCTAGGCCAGGCATCTAGTCAAGGCTCTAGGTTATATTCTTATCTTACTTATGTCTAGGCCCTAACTCCTTCTTCTTAGGCAAGGAAATACATCAAGGGGCAAGGCCTAAGGGACCCTAGGCGTTGGAATTTCTAACAAGCATAACAAAATGCCTGGGTTACTGCAAAGAAATATTGGCTCTAACATCAGGCCTAGGCTAGCTTAATTGGGTTTCCGTACCCAGTCGTAGGGTTAAAGGGTTACATACGCTTTAGTAATGAGGTGTAGGGTTAGGTATGTAAACTTGCATCGTAGTAGGGGATAGGAATAGTGTTCGGGTTTAGGGAATATATAAATGGGTCATTCCATGAGGTTGAGGCATCAAACTAAGTGTGACATTCATGTCAAATTTTAAATATGGTAGATTTGCTGCAAATCATTTTTTTTTTCTTAAAGAAACATTTTAAAAGGAAGAACCCTTGAAGAATTTCTTCATACAGCTAATACACATTACACAATATTGTTTTCATTTTTTCTCCTATGTTTCACTGTGGTAATGTTACCTATGCAACGAAGACACCGGGTCTTGCAGACCTCCAGTACAAACAGGTTGACCTACAGTAACCATAATCTAACTTGGCAACATGTCATCAACATTAGCAGATTCTGTAGCTCATGTTTTATGTGTTCCATGAAAAAAAGATTAATGGTCTACCAAATCAATTTTTGTGGGAAGACAACTACATAGTATGTACGCAACAAGTCTACCTACAGTATGCAACATGTTGACACCATGAAAATACTCGCAACTTTCACGATCTGCGTGCTTCCAATTATTACTAAATCTGCATGGATGACTGTTGCAATTGAGTGAATTGACTTTTCACACATTAGTATTTTTTGTTTGAAGCAGGAAGGAAGTGCACCCTAATCTAAGGGTTTAAATACTGTACCTACGCAACAGTTGACACCATACATAAATTTCATCTGTATAGGCATTTTAAAAGTATATACTTTGATTCTACAGCCTAGATTCTTTATTTACCATGGTACTGTAACTTGTCAAGTCCTTTTGCTGTTGGAGTGAGTGTGGTGGTAAGAGAATTTCAGTGGCAAATCATGTGAAGCAAAAATACCTATGCAACAAAATGACACGGTGCGTTGCATAGGTATGATCAATTTTATTCAAACACTGAGAAAAAAGTTGGTTCCATTGTAATTGTCTGCTAATAACAAGTTGTTGTATCACCTGTGTTTTGCAAATACCTGGATTAGTCAAGGTAAAATTACATCTGTAAAGGGAATGGGAAGGGCCTAATTTCTGCAACATTTTATGTCACAAATTTTTCAACAATTTTTCATGTGACACCACCAAAAAATAGGGAAAAACTCAAAAATTCATGGGGGTATGTCACTTGTATTAAATATAAAAAACAAATGTTTAATGCATTTCACCCCAGACCAAACTTAAATCGATCATGTACAGTGTATTCACATAAGATTTAGCAAGTATTTCTTGCAGATTATACACGCATGTATTGGTTTTGACCCAACCCTTTGGAATTAACCAAATGCAAGTGCATACCTAGGCCTACGCAGAGGTATGCACAGGGAAATGGTATCATATTGTATTGGAAGAGTGATTTCTTTGACAATAATGTTTCTTTCTTCTCTTCTGGATAGGTTTTTTTTTGCAAAAATTGGGAAACCAACCAAAGGGTTATGATCATGTACCAGAATGTATCAGCATGACACCTTTAAAAGTGTCAGAGGTACCAAGTGATACTGTACCAAGAATAAGTCGTCTGCTGGCCGCTAAATTAAATTGAATGAATTCAGTGAAATGGCCGTCTGGAGTATGATTCTGGATTTATATTGCCCAGACAGCCCAAGGAGAGAGTGTGTAATAATTCTTTCTACAGTACCAGGATTTCCTTATCTCCAAAACATGTAGGACCTTTAGCTCGCATGCACGTTATTGTTATTGTTCGGTCTGTCACTATACAGTAACAGCCATCACCTCTAGGCAATAGCCCAGGTCTAGAGACTCAGGATCCAATATAAGATTCCCTTGGCCCTACATGCAAGCAACAACAAACATCCTCAACTTTAGTGCACATCACCACTCATTTGCCATGGTAACACCATTCTGATTGGTTCTATGCAGGTTCATCAGGACCACCAGGTTCATTTTCCTGGAACCTTACCCATTCATCAGGACATCTCTGTAACATCTGGAAGCAATGGGCGTGTACAGTAGTTGACCAACTTTCATACCATCAAGGTATTCATACATAATTCAAAGAGGATGAAGACTGATGTATGACAATCAGAGAAATAGCATGAATGAACACAGGCACTGCTATTAATTGGAATCATATATATTTACTCTTCTTTTGTGCTTTATTGTTGATACAAATGACTGACACTTGTCCTATTTAGTGTTTAGTTTATTCATATTGAAAGGAAGAACACAACTGTATTCAACAGAGGTAAAACCGACAATCTTGTACCTGTGAATGACAGCACCTTGTACCTGTGAATGGCAGGAAGATGATATTGTTATTGGTAAAATCAGAAAGTCGTTATTTTTGAGGTCCAAAGAGGCTAAACTGAAAATCATGACATGTTTTTTTTTTATTGTGAAGATCAGAGGTTATGTCAAGTCATAAAAGGTGAAAGGTTATGTCACGATTGGTCAAAAATTATTGTCAACAAGATACCTTCAGGTTGCAATGGATACATTTCAAAATAAATTCGATATGAAGATGCAATACCGTATGGTTAAGAAGAGGTCTCTCCTGAGGTATAGTTGCAAGAATGTCCAAAATTTTCCTCTCAGCAAGGAACCACTGAGCCTTTAGGCTTTCTGGTTTGTTTTTTACAGTCTTGATGCACATAATTATGTAGTGTGTTGTGAATTTTCCTTCTTATGTGATGTTGGAGGTTTTAACCATACAAATGATGGTGGAAACAAATTGCTTTCTCAACTTGATGATCATAAAAATTCTACCATTCTCTTATTTGGCAGTTAAATACAAATTAACTGGGTCACAAAAGACTCGAAACGCTTTACATTTAACTCATTGATACCATATGTCAAGGTAGGAATGCATGAAAATATTCAAACTTGGAACATAGATGTCCCATATCAAGACAAAGGACAATATCAGTTTTTGTCCAGTTTAGAGGTCATTTGGGGTCACAAATGTCAAAGGACTTGAAACCCCACGTACATTTTACTCATAAACAGAGTATCTGAAGGTAGAAATGTCAAAGCACTCGAAACACTTATAACTCATTAACACAGTATCGTAAGGTAGAAATGCCTGGAAGGTTTGAAACTTGGTACATAGATGCTCCATATCAAGAGGAAGAATCGCATGGGTTTTGGTCAAGTTCAAAAGCCATTTGAGGTCACGGGAGGGGGGGGGACCCCGAAAACTCGTTTACACAATATCTCAGGGTAAGAAGCGTAGATCTATTTCAAACTTGATAGTTTGATGCAATATGATGGGAAGGAAAACATCAATTTTGGTAGAGGTCAAAGGTCATTTGGGTTCATGGGGATCGTACCCCGGAAACCTTGTCTACATGATATCTCAAGGTAGGAAGCTGGGATTGATTTTAAAGTGTACCTCAAGGAAAAAAATTCAAACAATTAAAGAGCATGAAAAATGATTTCTAACAGTCCAACTCCCATCTTCACAGGACATTTCTGAGCTGAGACAAAATGGTGAAGTTTATTCACTCAATTAAAATGGTGTATTGCACAATAATATGTGATGTTCTTGCTGTCCTACTCAAATTACAATCTTTGTATTTCTTTGTTTTTCTGAAAGTTATTTCACCTTGTACCAGTACTTTTACTCTCATGGGGTGGTGTAATTAATTAAGCCTGTCTCCCTGCTTAATGGAAAAAAAGCAGTTTATGTGAGTTGTGCAACAAGAAAGTCGCAAATTATTGTGCAATGGACCAATTTGTCTTAGTGAATAAACTTCAATTTTTTATATCTCAGCTCAGGAATGTCCTATGAAGATGGGAGTTGGACTGTTATAATTCATTCTTCATGCTCTTAGATATATTTTTTTTGAATTTTTTTACTTGAGGTACACTTTAAAACTTGATGTGTTGATGCGTTATGATGTAAAGAAGAACCTATTGATTTTGGTAAGGGTCAAGGGTCATTTGGAGTCACAAGGGGTCAAACCCCGAAAACCTTGTTTACAGGATATCTCAAGATAGGAAACTTGGATTAATTTCAAACTTGACATATTGTTGCTTTATGATGTATGGTAAAATCGTACCATTTTTGGTTGGGGTAAAAGGTTATTTCGGGTCACAGCGGGTGAAATCCTGAAAACCTTGTTTACATGTTGTCTCCAGGTAGGAAGCTTGGATTGATTTCAAACTTGATAGGTTAATTATGATGGGAAGAAGGACCCCATCAATTTTGGTAGAGGTCAAAGTTCATCTTGGGTCACAGGGGGTCAAATTACCTTGTTTGCATGATATCTGATTTTAGGATACTTGGATTGTTGGTTTCGATAAAGAGAGAAACCTATGCATTTATGATGGTGTGCGTGTGTATGTGCATATGTGTGTGTTTGTGACACTTTGCTTGTTTACATGATATCTTGAAAAGGGAAGATCTGACAATTCTCAAACTTGGTACACAGATACCCCAAAGTGGGAGGAAGAATCCTATGTATTCTGGTGGAGGTCAAAGGTCATTTGGGGTCAAACCCCCAAATCCTTGTTTACACGATATCTCAAGATAGGAAACTTCGATTAATTTCAAACTTGATATGTTCATTGTTGATGCATTATGATGTAAAGAAAACCCTATTGATTTTGGTAGAGGTCAAAGGTCATTTGGGGTCACATGGGGTCAAACTCAGGAAACCTTGTTAAAGGATATCTCAAGATAGGAAGCTTGGATTGTTTTCAAACTTGATTTGTTGATGAAATGTGGTATGAGGGTGGACCCTTTTTATTTTGGTAGAGAGTTCACATGGGAGTATCCAAGGTCAAACTTTGAAAACCAAATTTTACTTCTTATTTCAAGGTAGAAAACTGGAAGAGAGTTCAGAGTTAGTATGTGGATGTGTTATGGTAGGAAGATGATATCTGCAGTCCTTGGTGAAGTGTGACGGTCATATGGGGTCAGCAAAGGTCAAATTTTGAAAACCTTGTCAAAGGGATATCTCAAGGTTGGAAACTTGCATGGATTTCATAATTAGTATTTGGATGTGTTATGGTGAGTTGAAAGTACTGTACCTGTTGTTTTTGGTGGAAGTCAATGGTCATCTGGTATCACCTGGCATTAAACTCTGAAAACCTTGTTTGCAGAATATCTTAAGGCACAGTATGAAATTTTGCTTTTTGAGTATAGAAGTGTTTTGGCTAAAAAGAAAAACCAGTTACTTGCTGGTGGAGTCAAAGGTCAGTTTGGATCGTGTTACAAGAAATGTAGCATTTTATTGACAAGAACATGTATGTACTGTATCATCGAAACCTCAATGCATTTTTTTCATTCTGGTTTTTGATTCCTTGCCGAAGGCAGGCAAGGAATCTATGCGATGGTGATGTTGTGTGTGTGTATGTGTGTGTGTGTGACGCCTGCTTGTAAACACGATATCTCAAGAAGGGTAACCCCCAGGGATCTCAAACTTGGCAGGTAGAATGTCCACATTTAGTAGATGGTCTCTATTTTTTGGTAGAGATCAAAGGTCATTTGGGGTCACCAGAGGTCAAAATGTAAATACCTTGGAAATTGCTTGTAAACACGATATCTCCAGAAGGAAAAATGTGAGCAATCTCATACTTACCATGCTGATTGTCCATATTGAGTAGATGGTCCCTATTGTTTTTGATGGAGGTCAAAGGTCATTTGGGGTCACCAGAGGAAAAAAGGTCAAAACCTTGTAAACACTGTATCTCAAGAAGGGAATACGTGAGGGATCTCATACATAGCAGGTGGATTGCCCATATTAAGTAGATGATCACTATTATTTTTGGTGGAGGTCAAAGGTCATTTGGGGTCATTAGAGATGAAAAGCTCAAAAACTTGTAAACACCATATGTCAAGAAAGGTAACTGCCAGGAATCTCATATTTACCAAGTGGATTGTCCATATTGAGTAGATGACCCCTATTGTTTTTATTGGATGTCAAAGGTCATTTGGTGTCATCAGAGTTCAAAACATCTAAACCTTGCAGACACTACATCTCAAAAGAGTATAACTGTTGAAGTTAATATCCATGAGCGGTTAGGGTGAAAGGGTACGAATAATTTGGCATGGGTAATGTAAAAGGCATAGGTATATAATTTTTTTTGGAACAGTTCATTAACTTCACTATGTAAATTCTTTAGTGAGGTAATTTTGAAAATGTATTTGTAAAGTACTGAATCAGACTCATAGGAAGAAGGTCTTAGGTGCACAAAAAGGCACATCACACGGTAGAACACTGTGCAGTATGTTGATTCTGGCATGAAATTGTACCCTGTTATTACATTAAGTTCCAAGTATTAATACATGAAAAGTGGGCAGAGCAAAATATAAAATTTTAAAAGGCAAAATGTGTTCATCAGGCTAGCATACATGCTTCACTGCTCATGGGTATGCTGATTTTGCAGCCACAAGTAAATAGATTTTCATGAAACTGATGTGGAACATGTGAGTTTAAAAAGTCTGTATAAGGGTCATTTAGGGACATAGTCTGAAAATATTAGAAGATGCTTCTATGCACACTAAGTAGATGACTGATGTGGCACTTCATAAGTGTAAACTTTGAACAGAGAGTATTCTGTGTGATGCACAAGAATCTCTTTTATAACATACTTACATTGCTACTGTGCCTACTGTCCTCATGAGGACATGTGCATGCAAGCATGCATGAATTGGAAATGGGAATTGATTAATTAGATATACCACAGTTAATTAGCTTTACAAAAAAGAACCTAATTTATACTGATCATTGGTATCAAATACCCTTCAGCGCACATGAACTGTCATTGCTTAATAGAGTGAATCAAATTGTGACTGACCCATTCTTTGCCATTTGGTCACAGTTATCTAGCCTTATTTTTCACAGTTGACTGCCAGTTATCCCCACAACAGTGTCCTGAAGGATTACCTCATACAAACATACGACTCAATTGACTTAAACTTTTACTGTATAAGTGGTGTTAATTGACTCTTATAAACCCTCTGAAGAAAGATTATTTTTATCTCATTACATAAACACCATGACAGCCCATTGTTTGTATATACTCCTACAGTATTTCTTGCCATTCCCTGCATGCATTTAGTACTCTATTTGTGGTCAAAATGTCAGACCTCCATGAAAGTCACACCTCTGCAAAATCAAGCATAAAATAACTGTCCACATTATCTTGTCTCATCTGACCACAAATAAAAGTTGTTTGCCTAGCCATTGTCTGGAGATGGAGAAGTTCATGTACACTTGATCAAGTTTCTAAACTGAAAGTCATCTTAGAAATACTGTAGCTTGACACCCTTCAGAAATAGTGTCCTTTACATAAAAGCTGGTGGAATTGAACAAATAGTGTGTTTGTATTAGGATTTTTGTTGAACACAGATTTAAACATTGGTATCTATCTAGATTGGTGCTTCTCCTTTACATTTTCAACATGCTCTAGAGTGATTATTTATCACTTAAGTTTCATTCTAAAATTTGTTTTAAATTTTTGATAGCATAAATGTATCAGCATACTACTTGCCTCATCTCTGCATGTATCTGGATAACCGCACCAAAAAAGTAACCCCTGTGTGAAGGATTATAGTTATGTCAAATATCATCATGGAGTGGGTATTCTTGTCTCACATTTCATTTTTATCCATGTCACTATCCCCCCCCCCCCAAAAAAAAGTGTATCATTAAGCTTAATGCATAGAACCATTGCTTCAAGATTACCGTTAATGACACTTTTCAAAAGTATTAAGATTTTATTTTGCATTGCTGCTGTCGTTTAAAATTAGTTCAGGTAATAAGAGCAAGCATAATGTTGTATACTGTGTTATGCTGTACCTACAGTATAAGTAGACAAAAGGCAAATTAAAAGTCTTGTTAAATTATGGATTAATAGAGATATCAGCTTTTGTTAATTTGCAAAGGATACCCTAAACAATGAGTGGGGCATTTCCCCCATAAAGCAAAAATTGCCGTCACTAATAGCCAAGGTTACACATCTCTGTTCGGATGTCTCTTTAGGCTTGGTCTCACATACCCCGTAACACCCAGTGTAAACTCGTGTTTACAATCAGACAAAACCGCAGGCTAACCCTGTGTTTTCTAGTCTGTGTTCTCACATACCCAGTGTTTCGTTGATTGGATAGCGTTACCATAGTAACTAGGTCAAATATTTCACACACCGATTACAGTAAAATGTAGGAAAATACCTGTCATCAGTGCCATAAATACCTGCGACCTTGCTTGATTAAAACAAACACGATGTTTAAAACTCACTGCTTAACCCTGCGATTTGAGGTGGATCGAAATTTAAGCACCGACCCTGCATTAACCCGCAGTCCCACGTTACTCGAGCGTGAGGTAACACAGTGTTACCTCGAGCGTGGGGTATGTGAGAACACAGTTTTTGATCCAATGCATGTAGGAGAGTGTTTGGATGAGGTCTTGTTTAAACACTAACCTCAATGCAGACTTTTGGAAACATAGAGGCATCGGAACACAGAGACTTCAGAATGGAGAGCTGTCCCCATTGATCAAACTTTGGATAAAAATGGTTTCAAAATACTGCTTTATCAAGTAATGAGACAAAACAGTTTTCTGGCATGTTGAAGCTGTGTGAGAAATTCCTCTTGCTTGTGGAGATCAAAGGTTTGTGGTGACAAAGGATAAAACCCTTTAGACATAATATTTTTAGGGGAATAACTGTGAGGGATCTCATACCATTGAGGTAGTATTCCACACTCATACTGTACTAAGCTTAATTTTGAATTGCTCATGTTGATGGAGGTGTTGGTGAGGTGATCACTATTGTTTTTAAGGGGTCGAAAGGTCATTTTGGGTCACATGAGGTCAAAAAGTTTTGGTCTTACTAGTAAGTTCAGCAGGATAATTGTATGGGATCTCATGCATGTCATGTTTGTTTCCATGTTTGCTATTGATATATCATATGGCAAGGAATCACTAAGCCTGTTGGCTTTCTAGTTAAACTTGGTTTGTTGATGAATTATGATGGGGGGGGGGGTGAACCCTATTAATTTTGGTAGAGGTCAAACTTCACCTGGGGTTATCCCAGAACGTGCTGTATGTATCATCAAAACCTCAATGCATTTTTACATTCTGGTTGCTTTTTTAAAAGCCTGGGCCGAGATGCAAAATGGTGTCAATTTTGGAACCATTTCTGTCATTATTTGTACAATAACTCACAATATGGGGTGAGGGGTGAGCACCTGTTGCTTAGGCCAGACTATCTGATTTTACATGGATTACTTACATAGGCACGTGGGGTCTGTGGCCCCACCCATTATGCATTGCACGGTTTAGCAATTTAGTAATTTGAATATGTCTTAGGTGCTGTAGTGACAGCTCAGTCAGAAACAAGTAAAAATTCAAATGTTAAAGTTTGGATCCTTCAAACTTGGCAATGAGCACTGCCTAAATCTTTCAATAAAGAGCTAACCTCTGACAGCTTTTTGTAAAATAGAATGGATAACTTGAAAACAATAATAAATGTTTCAATGGTGTTAACTGATATTTTATTTTATTACATTTTAGCAATTCATTTTTGTCTGAACTATTCTTTAAATGAAGCAAATTTAAGCGCAGTAGTTATTTCACTGTCTGTACCAGTCCCTGGCCAGGACTAGGGGTGGGCGGTACTTTACAAATTTTGGTACCGGTATTGTAAAACCCACAGAACCAGTATTGAGGCAGTACCGCTCCTCAACTCTCTGGTAGGGAAGTGGTGGGAAGGAACCTAAGCCATGCATGGCCTGCATGTTATCCTACACATTAATGCATCTGGGTGTTTGATTGGGTTCATTACCGTACAAGAACCTCTGCGCTAAATGTTTGTTTAAATATTTTAATCACCCACACATACCAAGTTATTTTTGTCTGTGAGTATAATGAGTACTGGTAATTTGTTTTCAAGTACCGGCAGTTTTTCAAGAACCGGTATTAATAACACACCAAACATCTTTGGTATTTTCATTACCTGTACCTCTAGTACTGGTATTAACATTAGTACCGGTGTACCACCCAACCCTAGCAAGGACTGTATTCCATTCATGTCCATTCCCGAGCAATTAAAAAAGCTTCCACATATACTTCATATTTTGGAGGGAAAGGTCAACAAAGTTTAAACTTTGTTGTTTCATACATTTAGTGGGATCCAATCCAAATTATACAGTATCTTTCACATAGAATTTGCTTTATTTGCAAGCTCACTTCCCAAGGATTCCCAGTGCTGGAAAGAGTTTTTACATGATGTTCTGTACAGAACAAGCAGAATTTCTGTCCAAATAAAAGTTTTGCATTCCCTTGCAATGAACTGCCCAATATGCTGATTTTTCCAACCATGAGACCCACAGGCATGAGAATCACTGAGATTTTTGTATTTTTAGAGATTAACCAGAGTTGGTAGGTTTAAAATCCGCGGGAAAACCCTAAATGAAGAGATGGTCTCTGATAAGACCTAGAGATCTAGTCACAGTGAAAACAACTTTTTGTGAGAGGAATGCACCCCCTTCCCTTCATTATGGTGAGAAGATGGTCCCTATTTTTGTAAGTGGAGGTCAAAGTTAACCTGTGATAACAAAATCAGTTTTTGAACATATATACCATTATCACATTTGAGTGATACAATAATGGTAGCCTACATGATGAAATTATTTGAAATGGAACGTTTATGTATCATGGAAACTCCAATGCTCTTTTTTCATTTCCGGTTAAAAAGCCTGTCCAGAACTGGATAGTTTTTTTTACTATCGAGCCGGATGGTCCGGCTAGACTGGATATCTGGTACACCCCTAATATAATAGTAGAAGCATGGTTTAGTTCAATCATATCTGCTATACAATCAGGTGAAGGCTTGGTTAAATTACAAACCTCCTCTGTGTATTGTTACGAAAATTCTAAAAGGTCTTTGCTCTCTAAGTGAAATGGGAAGTTGACTGATTCACAGGATGGGTAAGTCAAAACAACTGTTAAATGTTGTGAGAATCTGGAAGTAGAGATAGTGTGTTTCCAAAAGTTTTATAACAAAAAGGGTGAATCACTTCCAAATTAATTCTGTTGTTGACTTATATCAAAGGGTAGGAAGTGGGGGGTATTTGTAAACCAAGGTGATGGGACAGGATGAGAAGCAAAACTTGCCTTAATTGGGGGAGAAGGAACTGTTTAATAACATTGTGCTGATGCAGATGGGGCTTGCTCTAATCGGGGAGAAATTCTAAGAAACTGTTTAATAATATTCTGCAGATGCAGTTGAAGTCGAGTTCAGTAACCTAGTTCACTAAATGAGTGCCGTCTGGGTATGTCCCAGCCAATCAAAAAAGTTTTATATCACTCTAACCAATGAATGAATAGTTTGTTTCTCTGTGTCTAAGAGTACGGTGGAGGAAAGAAGTTGTAGAGCTGAAAAGTTAGAAATTTAGGAGGGTTCATTCAAGATCTAAAACTCAGAGAGAGAAGAAGCAAATAGACTAAGTATGTAATTCCTGTAACTTCTGGCAATTTGGGCTATTTTCAGGAGGGAAAGACAGGTGAATTTTAGGGAGAATTCTTCGATGAGCATATTTTCATTTCAGTACTCCAAGAGAATATGAAACAGGGACTAACATGTCTCACTCTGGCCTGGTAAGATTGAATTTTATAGCTCTTTGTTAGGGACAAATTTGTGAGCTCAGCATAGCAAAGCAATGCTCAGTTTTGTTACTTTTAAAGGGGGACTTTCAGCTTTGGAACTTAGGCTAAATTGGAAACCAAACCAGTGACTTTAATACATCTGTGATGGGGAAGCTTTTAATGTGTGGCAGTCAAAATAATTATGAGTTTATCTGAAGCTCTAGGGATATAATTGGGGTCATAATTTCAGGCAAAAGAGTGAAGGGAACTAGATTCACTGGGTGTTCTGCAACCAAGAAGAGGTTCCGTGAGATTATTTGTACGTTGTTCATGTATCGAGAAGAAGAAGAAGCTGGTGAAGATTTTGATTCTTGAACGGCAGCTTGAATAAAAGAAGTGACTATGGTAACTTAAAATACTTGTTCTTGGTTTATTTGAGTCACAATGTGTCATGTTTAGTTTTAGTTTTGGCAGCTGCAAGGGGTTACCAGAATACCTCCACACCCCTACCATAACTCTACTACCCCTGTCCCAGGACTTAACCAGGAGCACCTGCAACCCCCCTACATTCGTCGACAATTGAAGGAAGACTTGGAGGCCGGTGACTCAACAGTATACTTCCTTACATAAACAGCATTCAGAGATACAGTATAGCTCTTGTCCATAAATGCCTCCTCTGCGATGAAATATGTGTGTATTTGAATGTCTAATTGGGCTTTCCTCCTATGATGCAGTGTGGGCTTTTTTATTTTTTGTTCCCTTTGTGAAAAAAGGATTAACAAGTAAATGAAAATGTACAGTCCACTTTTCGCAAGTCACAGGCATTGAGGAGTGGGCAGAGTGTAAAATCTACATTTCTAAATGGGGCGATTGCGGATGCGCCCCACCCCATTAAAAAATTTCTGCTTTTCAAAGATCGAGGGCTGAGATGTAAAATGGTGCCTTCCAATGCCCAATTTGAAGGAAGCTATGTTTGAAATAGAAATATTGCAGGGTGTGATTGTGTTGTGATCATGTGTAAGCTAGGGTATATGTTCTATTGGGTTTAGAAAATTATTGCTTTTTGGATCAATGATAAGAGAAACCAAGGCATTTATGACAGTATGTATATGTCGATTTTGGTATGTTTGTGATGCTTTCCCCCTTTTAAAAACAATAGTCAAGAACCAAATTTATTTTGTGAAAGAGGAACATATTCTATGCATGCATTCTGGTGACACTTATATTAATGATATTACTTTAGAAACTGAAGTTGACACCCTTGCCACAAAGAGTGATCTAAAAGCAAGCAACTGTGATGTCATGGATTCGCATTGTTGGCCAATGTTTTGTTTTTCTTTACTTTTTCATCCTATTACAGTAGTTTGACCTTGGATTGATTAGAAATGCTATCTTGCCTCTTTGACATGTGAACATTTTTGGAATATATTCCTTTGCTCATGATGGATCTATGCCATTTCCAGTTGTCTGAGGGTATTTGTGAAAATTTTCTGTACGCTCTGCTCCAACTGAAGATCTTCTTTCGAGCAAAACTTCAAATTCCTACGTATAGGAGACGGGCGATTGCCTTCCTGGCTCAAAAAGTGAAAAAATCGGAAATTTGCAATTTGAGACACCATGAGTCAAGTACATGCAGTTTTCCAAAATTTTCATCATAAAGTCTGGAATTCTTCCTAATATAAGCTCCATACTTGCAATTGTAAAAGACAAATTTTCTGGGTGCTTCGTGCACCCTAAATGATTGCAACCATTTATGCAGTATTTGGTTGCTCAAAAACAGTCAGTGGTAAACTTTTTTGAGCTGCTACAGTGCCGTTCCCCAAAAACTTTCTTCAATATGGGCTTTTAATTTTTAAATGTTTTGTCTTAAAATGGCAACAAAGTTTTGGGAGCTTTTTGAATGTCACTAAGAATTAGCCTCAATCCTAGATAACATTATCATGTAACAACAATGATCTTCAGTCAACATGCTATCTCAGATATATGCTAAAAGGAAACACAGATTCTTCGACATCCCCCACCCCCCAAATATTCAAATTCCCTTACAGGAAACCCTGAATCTACACTATGTTGTGCAATACAAGCTCTATATTTACAAACATATGGAAGGACCCAAATTTTTGGTGCACCCCACAAATTACATTCCTAACACAGTACTGTAAGTAGTGTTCCTCCTTAAAAAATGAACCAGATTTCTTTTTTTTTGTTTAAAAAAAATTGTTTTTGCTCGTAAATTTATAGCAGAAAAATTAGCATTTTAAATGTGGTCAATATGGGGTTGGGTTAGGTACATGGTCTAAAATTTTTCTGCCCTACCCCCCCCCCCCCCCCACTTTAATATATTCTATATCTTCCTACGCCACTGATCAAAGGAATGCGGATTGAGGCTTCCTGGCTACATTCTTAAAGCTTTTGAATTTGGTCACTTTTTTTAGAAAACGAGCAGCGATGCTGCAGAATCTCAATGCTGTTTCCATATTGTTGCTGATGATATTTGATGTACTGTAAATGCAGTCCTCATATCCTTTTGACACTTTGCATTTTAAAAGATTATCTATCTATTGCTAATATCCTGATGCCTTTCATTCTCAAAAATGATAAAATTAATAGAGAACAATTTTTACAATAAAACTGTAACACTACGTGAGGTACACAATATTGTGCTTCATATTGAAACTTAGTAAAGCAGAAATAATTAACCAGATATGCAGATCAGTGACATCTTCTAATAAATCCAATAGTCCAATGAAAGGTGTTTTCCTCCTGCCTTCTGCACTATTTTCTCTCAATTCACTCTCCCTAATGCTATTTTCACAGTCTCATTCAAATATTTTGGTATTTCACAACTTCTGAAGGAGTGAGAGCTATTTCTCTGCTGATAGCTTGAGTGTTTGCATTGTTACACTGTATGACAAGTGTGTAGAAAAACACCCATTCAGTACAGTATATGTTACAGATCATCAACCTCAAATACACTTCAATCAACTCTTGAGGGGTTATTTTTTCATCACAACTTACAGACACTTTGATCATGCCTCCTAGACACATTTTTTGCACTACAATGTAACTCCATAAATTGTAAAGAAAGCGTGTAGAACCAATTCAACTTAGACACAAAACAAAGACTACCAACCTTTACTGTTGGTTGTATCCAGCTCTAGAAGCTTATTCCTCGCAAAATAACTTCTTGGGAAATATCTGCTTACAGAGCCTTTGTTTATGGTCAGACTAAGCAAGATTATCTTATAGTTACTTCATGCTTGATTTAGCAGAGGTGTGACACCAAACCTCTGACATCTGAAAGTTTAACTACAAAATGTAAACATTCTCAGTCAGTAGGTATCTTTGCCTAGCAACCAAAGTGCTGTGTGCATGGAAAATTGATGTTTCCATGACAACTGAAGAGTTAAACCATAAAATTTGCAAAAATTACTTAGCAACCATCACTTTTTTATGTGAAAAATGCCATGTCTTCTGCCTCCCGGCCAAAAACATGCTCTCAACGACATTGACCACTGATCAAGTCACATTACCTTGCCCTAAAGTACCTTTATCCACTGGCTAGTGTGACAATACTGTATCTCAATACATAACATGTATTGAGATAAAAATATGAATCATACAAGATCCTATACTGAAGAAAAATGTAAGGAAATAGAGGCCACCTGGGCTGATTTATGAGCAACCACTTTCTGCAGTAGAGAACATTGCAATATGGTGGGTGCGCAGAAAATTTTGCCTTTTTAAAACAAACAATCACAAATATGAAGCTTTTACTAGAAAGAATTCGAAATACTATAAAGAAGAGTTGGGGTAAGCCCCACTGTACCGTAGTTGACTGTCATCTTAAATGGTAAATTTCAAAATTATCACTTTTCGAGCTGGGTAATTGCCCCTTAACCCCTCCCTCCCCCTGCCCATGTAGCTAACACCACTGCCCCATGGCAACAGCTATTTGGGATAAACAAGCACATGATTCATACACCATCACATTGGATTCTCATAATATAGCACTGATTTTACAACAGTTAAAGCTGACCACTACTGAAGAGAAGGTTATTAGGCCGACGGAAATGTTTTGATTTGGGTTCCGAGGACTCACGATGGTCTGCTTTAAAGGCTTTTGTGGTCTGTGTAGTGCAGGCTCAGTTTACCAAGTAGGTTTCCTCAATCAAAATGGGGAGGAGCTTCAAAACATTTTCAGTGGTGGCAGCATATTCTTTGGGGGACTACTTCTGTCCTTGTTTACTATACTGGGGTTCATAACAGCTCTTTCTAACCAGGCCCACTGCCCCGTTCAAATTTGATTTTGCTTTCTATCACCCGGGCCAGTTTGAAAGTTGTAACTGTCGTAAAAATGATAAAGAATAAATAATTCCCAACCTGTGCATCTAAAACATGCTGGCTTTTTTAAGGTCAATGCAACACATGTAATGCATGCCTGTCACTTTCCTTTCTATACTCTCAGTTGCAACCTACACAAACTGAATCTGTTTCTAACACCAAAAAAAAAAGAAAAACCGGTGGGAACCCCGTAGCCTATAAATAGATGGAAATACAACAAAGTATACAAGTAGGATGGATGGTTGTACAAGTTTATTGGTGAAAATACAGTACAAAAATTCCATAATGACAAGCTGATGTAGTGCTGTTAGTGTGAAAGCACTAAAGAGATAAGATTGACACATTAAATAAGATGCAATAGATTGATAGGGGCTATGTCAATATTCCCATGGTTCGCTTTTCCCGAGGTTCAATGTTCCCCAATCTTGGGAACATCATCACTTCTGGGAACATCAAACCCCAGGAGTAACAAACCTTGAAATCATCGCCAATTCATTGAGATATACGAAAACGGGGAACATTGAACCTTAGGAACATTGAACCCTAGGAACATCGGGTAGACCCGATTGATAGTAACAACTCATATTATAATCTCTCATAAGTTCTTATGAAACAATACAAGGAAATATGTGTACTAATTGCAGTTACAATGCAACCTAAACACTTTGTTCAACATGTTAATATAATTGAAATTGAGATGGATGTAATAAACTTTTCATGCAGAGATAAAATATGTGTCATATACTTTATTTGTGTATGCAAATCTGTACCAATGCCACAAAGGCAATATGCAATCATCATGGCACATCTTTGTAAAAGCAAATATCCCATGCAGCTATTTTGTTATTATTATTATTTCTTATCTGCATTACTTTTAAAACAACAAATTACTGTAAGTGAATTCAACGGCTCCATAACAATCATTGCACACGAGGACAGCAAACACAGGCCGTCAGATTTCACGGGAACAATTATTCACCATCGCGTGGTGGTCCCCTGATGGTTAAATCACAGAACCCCAAAATGGTTACCACCCATGCATTTTGTAACAGAACTCAAAAGTGGTTTACCTTGGTGAAAAATGACAGAACCCACAAATGGGTTCCTCTGATTTTTGAAATTCAACGGCTTGCAAACACTGTGTGCCTGTGATTAAGTGGTACAACCAATCTTGTATTGAGTGGGCTACTGTTTTCCCCTTTAAAACGAATATGATATTGCAGCAAAAGTATTTCCACATATTCAAAGATGGTGCAACAGTAGAAATAGAAAAAAGTGCATGCTGACTGTATACTTCACGAGAAAATTAGTCCTAGAGTCAAATGAATACTGTACAATTCACTATGCAATTCTGGCAGTGTCATGGGAGAAGATATCAATGAAATGATATTTTCAAGTCAGCAAATGTTGACTTATAAGTATACTGTAAGGAAGAGCTACAGTAACAGCTACATAAAACTATAGTACAATGCTCATGTGATGTCTATATTGGTATAGACATGCATGTTTCAGATGAAGAGATGATATTACAATTTAATCTTAAGAACCTGCATATAAATGGATGATCAATGTTGTGAGGAAAAAGTAATTAGCAAGTTGGGATTCTTGCCAGTTGTGCTATTTGCTTTATTGAAACTTTGAGCAATTTTAGAGCCTGGTCCTGACATTGATGGTCAGGTACCTTGGTACCAGGGTGCAAACATGACAAGGAATACATGACTTTCAACAAAAGGTGTTAATGACGATGCTAATCACACCACCAACTCAGATTTGGTATGGAGAAAACCCTCCTGGGTTATTATTATGATTGTTGGTTTTCCCCCTTCACAGTTCACTTTGAGAGAGGGTGGGAGAAAACAAGTCTCTGTATTTTTCCTATGTTTTTCCAACGATGGTTAGAAGAAAGCCATCTGGAATTATGATTATTAATTTTACTATCATTTTTCTCCCATCACACTTATCTTTGAGAGTGCTTTGGAAAAAACAGTCTTCATTTACACCAACCCACCTTTTTTCAAAAAATGGTAAGGAGAAAACCATCAAGGTTTACTATTATTACTATTACTGTTGGTTTTCTCCCTTCACACTTTTATTTGAGAGTGCAGGGTGAAAACATTTATTGTTTTCCCCAACACAAATTTTTCTAGCAAAAGGTAAGGAGAAAACCACCACCTATTATTATTATTATTGGTTTTCTCCCTTCACACTTCTCTTCAAGAGTGGGTGGGAGGAAGCTGTCTTTGTATTTTTCCTGCAATTTTCCAAATGATGGTTGGGAGAACGCCATCTGGAATTAGTATTACTATAATAATAATATAATCATCATTTTTCTACCTTCACACTTTTCTTTGAGAGTGTGTGGGAGAAAACAGTCTTTGTTTTCACCAGCCGTCTTTTTTCGCAAAATGGTAAGGAGAAAACCATCAAGGATTATTACCATTATTATCATTGATGGTTTTCTCCCTTCACACTTTTATTTAAGATTGCGGGGTGAAAAAAGTCACTGTTTTGCCCAACACGAGTTTTTCCAGCAAAAGGTAAGAGAAACCCATACCAGATTATTATTATGATTATTGGTTTTCTCCCTTCATAGTCCACTTTGAGAGTGGGTGGGAGAAAACAAGTCTCTGTATTTTTCCTACGTTTTTCCAACGGTGGTTAGAATAAAGCCATCTGGAATTATGACTATTAATTTTACTATCATTTTTCTCCCATCACACTTATCTTTGAGAGTGCTTTGGAGAAAACAGTCTTCATTTACACCAACCCACCTTTTTTCAAAAAATGGTAAGGAGAAAACCATCAAGGTTTATTATTATTTATTCCTATTTTAGTTGATTTTCTCCCCTCACATTTTTATTTGAGAGTGCAGGGTGAAAAGTTGAAAACAGTTATTGTTTTCCCCAACACCCATTTTTCCAGCAAATGGTAAGGAGAAAACCATCAAAGATTGTTATTATTATTACTACTATCATTATTGGTTTTCTCCCTGCACACTTTTCTTTGATAGTGGGTGGGAGAAAACAGTCTCCATTTATGGTTTTCACTTTTCTTTTAAATTGGGTGAGAGAAGGTGGTCTTCATTTGATTCCTGCATTTTTCCAAGTAATGGTATGGAGAAAACCCTCCTGAATTATTATGATTATTTTTATCATTACTGTTTATCTCCCTTCACATTTCTCTTCGAGAGTGTGTGGGAGGAAAGGGTCTTTGTTTTACTTTACGTAAGGAGAAAGTCATCTAAGAATATTATTAAAATGGTTACTATTACCTTTCTTGCTTTTTGCTCCCTTCACACAGATCGTGTGTGACAAAACAGTTTTTAGTAAGGAGAAAACCATCCCAAATTTTTATTATAATTTTTCTTGCTTTTCTCATTCAAACTTTTATGCCAGAGTGGGTGGGAAAACGGGTCTCCTTTTTGTCTTCAAAAAACCTTCCGGGAGGAACCCATGTGGGATTATGACAGACCATTGTCACTGAACAAGAAAATCTGATCATGCTTAAAGCCTTCAAATCACTAACCAATCTTCATTTTGACAGGCCGTCATATCTTTAACATCAACTGTACACCCTATAACACTAACACTAAATATTATAATCACTATGCATGAGCTGCTGTAACAGTATACGTGTTTACATTTGCCGTATACACACTGCATATACAGTATGTTGTACAATGAATTTTGCCTCAGGTTTACTTGTGTTTACAAAAAGACAAAACAAAGTTATAAACAAAATTAAAGTATGTGATTTTGGTTCTGACCAAACTCTACAGTGTATGCTCTAATTAATCTGCAACGCCGATAGAAAGCATCACTGACACCCGCTAATTGAGTCAGGTATTTGCTATATTTGACACCCATTTTTTTAGACTGCATGATTGACTGTATTTTTTGGTGGAGTCATATGTTTCCAAAACCGAAAAAAAAATATAAGATTCCTAATAAGAGAAAAGACCAAAATTTGCCTTTACTGTAACCTACCATTGAAGGAATGTATGTAATGTAATGTACCCCTACTCTTACATTATTCTTATCCAACACACTGTAAGGGTGGACAACCCTTGTCAGTCACAATTCCCTGAAATCTCATTTGCGCAGACCTATCAGTAAACAGGAATGCTACACAAGTGGTCACATAACTTCATTTACTCTACAGCTGGGTGTAAACTGGTATGAACTAACCAGAAAGCCAAAAGGCTTAGTGATTCCTTGCCATCAAATACCTTACCTGCTTCCAAATTGACAGTGTTTGATAGGTTTTTCTTTACATTTTAGGCACAGAATTTTCACAATTTTACCAAAAGCAATAGGCTTCTTTCTCTCAACATGACAAATCTATATACCAAATATAAAGAGTATCGGTCACTCCTATCTGAAGATATTATGTTTACAAGCCATTTTCAGTGTTTTTGCATTTTTACTGCTAGTGACCTCAAATGACCTTTGATCTCAACCAAAAACAATAGGCTTTTTCCTCTCAACATGACAAACCTATATACCAAGCATGAGAATTGTTGGTCACTCCTATCTCAAGAAATCATGTTTGAAAGCCGTTTTCGGTGTTTTCGCAATTTTACCGCTGGTGACCTCAAATGACCTTTGACTTCTACCTAAAGCAATAGGCTTCTTTCTCTCAACAGGACAAATCTATACACCAATTATGAAGATTATCAGTCACTCCTTTCTGAAGATACCGTGTTTACAAGCCATTTTCGAGGTTTTCGCAATTTTACCGCTGGTGACCTCAAATGACCTTTAACATCTACCAAAAAACAATAGGCTTCTTTCTCTCAACATGAAATATCTATATACCAAATATGAAGAGTGTTGGTCATTCCTATCAGAAGATATCATGTTTACAAGCCATTTTCGGCGTTTTCGCAATTTTACCGCTGGTGACCTCTAATGACCTTTGACATCTACCAAAAACAATAGGGTTCTTTCTCTCAAAATGACAAATCAATATTCCAAGTATGAAAATTGTAAGGCAATCCTATCTGAAGATATCGTGTTTACAAGCCATTTTCGGCGTTTTCGCAATTTTACCGCTGGTGACCTCTAATGACCTTTGACATCTACCAAAAACAATAGGGTTCTTTCTCTCAAAATGACAAATCAATATTCCAAGTATGAAAATTGTAAGGCAATCCTATCTGAAGATATCGTGTTTACAAGCCATTTTCGGCGTTTTCGCAATTTTACCGCTGGTGACCTCTAATGACCTTTGACATCTACCAAAAACAATAGGCTTCTTCCTCTCAACATGATAAATCTATATACCAAATATGAAAAGTGTCGGACATTCCTAACTTAAGATATCGTGTTTACAAGCAAGTGTCACAAACACACACACACACGTACACACACGCACACACATACACACACACACACGACATCACCATCGCATAGATTCCTTGCCTGCCTACGGCAAGGAATCAAAAATGAAATAAATAGTGACTTTACAGAATTCTGAAAGCTATTCTCTAGCTGAGCTCTCATACTGGTTTTAAAAGGGGTATGAATTCAAGTCGACATCGTTGTATCTGTCTTAAAAGCCCCTTAAAGGTGCCATTGAATCCCATCTACTGTACAGTCTTTAGACTTCAATTTCTTGCTGTCCATGGTCATAATATATCAGGACTACAGCAGCTATGCTGCGGAATCTCAATACTTTATATGCATGATCAATAGCAATCATGAAGCAGTGAAATGATGTGTTTAACTTTTTCATGATACAATAGAAAATAGCAAACATCCTTTTGGTGATCAGGTACAGTATCATGCATACAAAATGAGATATGAAACAAACTTCACATATCACATAATCTGCAGTACAGGTTGGCTATTAAAAATGTAGTGGTGCACTGCTGTGATTTATAATATTCTGATACTGTACATTTTTATGCTAAAATATTCAAATGGTTATCAAATCTTTAAATAAAAAATCAATGACTGAAAAATAATCTTTTCAAAGCACACTGAAACTACAAACACAAGCAATTATTCAGCTAGATAGAGATCATTCTAATAAGAAAAAAAAAACTTTCTAACCAGTTCCAACAAAACTAGTTTTCCTCTACTACTTCTTTCCTATCGTTTTCCTTACATCAACCTCATATCTCTTATTATCTCATTAAAACCTCTTGGTGAAGAGCACAACTTTTGAAGGTTGAGAGCATCCTGTTTAGAAAATCAACCAACTGTAAATTGACCTTCTCCATCACAAGACAATGGCTGGGCAAACTAGACAAGATCACCTTGACAGTTAGCTTATGCTTGATTTAGCACAGGATTGAAGCCAAAGACAAAATATCAGACTAAATACACACAATTGCACTATGGGAAAAAATAAGTATTAGCAATGGGTTGAAAAGACTCCTTTCTTTTGCCCTAATTTTTAATCCCTTTTCTGAGAAAAAATGATTAAGTTATCAACCTATAAGAAAGTAAAAATTCTGACTGCATCAACAACTAAACAATGGTACGGTCCATAATATATTATGATAAAAATGTATTACAAAACATACGAAACATGGCCAAGCTGAAAAGAATTTTAGCTACAGCTAGCAACAGGCTAGTGTGACTGTGACAACATCTCAATACATGTTATGTTATGTATTGAGATGAAAATTGGGATTGGTGACACAAGAATGTTGCAGCGAAAACTGCCCCCTCCCCCCGTTAAACCTCAGATGAAGAACTCTTTCTTTTTCCTTAATAGTCTATCGTAAACAACTGAAATGGGTGAAAATTGTAGACCTGTAGTTCTGTACCACAAGAGATAACTTTTACAATGTATCCGGCAACTAATACTACCATAAGAGATAACTTCAACAATGTTGCATGCAATTGAAGCACAATGTTCAAATGTCTTCCATAATGTGATTCTTTCATTTTCTACTTTTTGTGCACAGATTTCAGTTTTCAAGTAAGCAAATTATTTTGGTCTGTACTGTAAGACAGCTTGAGTGACAAAAGTCTTCTAACCCTCTGTGCATCCCATAGCATACCTTTTCTTCCCACCCACATGAAAGGCTCACTGCAGCATCAAATGAAACTTTTTGTTTTTTACTACTAAAAGACAAAAGTGGTCATATGGGATTTTTGTACTATCTTTATTGCATGTTTCAGTCCGTTATGTAATAAGAAGATGCTAATCAAAATTTCATTGACAGTGTCTCATTCTCGTGTCAGTAATATCAAATATACACATACCCTTGGGTCCACAAGACCACTTTCGGACGTTACCCTTGGGCCAATTGAAGACTTTTTTGGGTACATGGTTGTCATCATGCTAGTTGGAGCCAATGTTTCCGGCAGAAGGGGGAAGGGGTGGGTGTTTCTCCTTCCCATAAGCTTAAAAAAAAAACGTGGGTAAAATCTTTCCTTTTCATTTCAATAAAAAAATTTTAAAAAACGCAATATATTGGTTCCTTTTTTTAAAAAAGGGACACTTTTTCAGCAATGTTTGAACTTGAACAAATAAAGTGCCTCTAAACCCTTCAAACTGCACCTTATAGGGGCCTTTAAGCAAGCTTTGTACTCCTGAGCCCACTCGTAACTTTAACCCAGGATCAATTTGAACATGAGTTTGCAGTAATTAATACCTCATTTTGTGTTTCTGGAAGAATCCCTAGGAGCCATTTGGGCCTAACGAACACTGGCCATTACATAAGTCCAGCGCTGCTGCTTTTGCCACTGGCCAAGCCTGAGGCAAAAGCGGCAGAGCTAGACTTTTTTTTTTAAATTGATCCTTGCTGTTTGGCTGTCTATATCCAACTCTTTTCAGGAAGGGAGATATCTTAAACTTCAAAAGTGCTACTGTACGGTGGTTTCTAAACAGTGTTGTATACGAATTATGGGATGGGGAATCATGATTAAAAAATTCATGCACATGTCTACCAAATGACCAATGAGAAAAGTTTGCAAGAAGTAGGATGCTGACTAGTGACCTCTATTTCTGTTTTGGGGCAAGACGCTGAGTAGACCACTGAATGGTATTCATCAAAACCATAAGTGTCATGAATCTGACAGGACCAGGGCTGGAAAAAAAAATGAAAATTTCCCTGCAAGCAAATCAAAGTTTCCAGAGAATTTGCATGTTTACATGCACAAAGGTAGTCAAATTTCCCTCCAAATACCAAAATTTCCCTGCAATGAGCTTCCCAAATTGTTGGTTTTTTAAACCCATGGACAGGACATTGAATTTATTGATTGATTGATATATTTCATCTACTGAATGCTTTCTAGACAAATTCTTACAAATTTTCATCACATGCGTTTACCTTTCAAATGGGAAGTTAGATATTAAAAATGATGTATATTTACAAAATTTTAGAAATTAATCAATTAAGGCTTTAATTAAGGCCTGCGAGGAAGTTTGTTAACCCTTTTTGTATGTTACATCACATAACTACATGTTCATATACATGTAACTGTGGTTAAATTGTGAACAGTAGTCAACTTCACATCATGCTCAAAGAGGCTATGACGAATTAAGATGGTAAATTAAAGTGTGCCTCAAGAAAAAAAAAAACCCAAAAAATTAATGACCATGAAAAATGGAAAATTTCAAACAGTCTAACTCCCATCTTCAGAGGACATCCTTGAGCCAAGATATAAAATGAACTTTATCCACTTAAAAAAATTGGTCCATTGCACAATAATTTGTGACTTTTTTGTTGTACACCTCACAATAACCAGCTTTGTTTCCCTTTAAAATTGGAAATGTTTTTAATGATAAAATGACCTTAAACACCTTTTGTTTGCTTGCATAGCATGTTGCAAAAAGAGGGCTTAATGAATTATAATCACCCTATATTAGTAAGAGTGCTAGCACACTTGAGTACAAAGTGCAGTAACATTAAGGGAAAAACAAAGAAATACAAAGACTGTAATTTGGGTAGTACAACAATGACATCAAAAAATATTTTGCAATGTGCCATTTTCATTTTAGTGAATAATCTTCGACATTTTACTGTATATCTTAGCTCAGGAATGTCCTACAAAGATATGAATTAGACTGAAAGAATTCATTTTGCATGATCTTTAAAACGGCTCATTGAGTTGGTTCATGAATTTCAAAAAATTTTTCCAAACCCGTTAAGTTTTCTTCACATACCAATGACAAATGGTCTATGTTAGACAACCCCCAAATCCTACAAACAAATAACTGTTTTAAGTGTGAGTACTGAACGGTTCAATTCGGTTTCCAAAAATTTGTGACCAGACACTTTTTCAAATTGTGCACAAAACCGTTACAAGTCAGGACATTACAAAATTTAACGTTCTAGCTTTTCCCGTAACTATCGGTTATGAAACCTGACTTTTTTATGCTCTCTAGAAGTATTGTCATGTTGAAGTGACACTTAATCACTCTCATTTAGTTATCAATATCAACTAAATGAGCCCATTTAATATATATTTTGGAACTGTTTGACTTGAGGAACACTTTAATACTGGACTGTATATTCTGCAATACATAAATGGTAAATATGTGCTGAACATGAGTTTGGAGAAAGATTGTCTCCTTATCCAGTCTCACCACGAGGAGGTTGCTCAGCATGAGACCATCTTAGTAGACTTTAGACTTTAGACTTAGACTGCAGAGGATCCTATGCACCAACTCTCACGCATGCACTTGTACCTTTCTACAGCCACATTATTAGCCCTTCAGAGGCAATGTTGTGACACTTTGCTTTTCTTGCACCAGCTGATCCAACATACCAAAATCTTGTTCATCTCCTGCATTTCTTATATGCACACTCTCCATATTCTTCAACTCATGCTCCCTCAATCCTATGAACTTGCCCCACCCCCCTAAATGATTTCTTAACATCCTCTCACTAAGCAAGGAAAAGGATACCCAGATACCCACAGCATTCGTGAAATATACTTACTGTACAAACAGTTTCAGCTTCATCCTTGGCCAACAGACTCTTGTATACTTCATCCACAAATTCCTGCCTTGCATCATTATACAAAGTCTCTCCAACCATAAGAGGGGAAGAATTCACTAGAATATTCTTTCATTCTGTTAATAAGTCATACTTCTCATTCATATCAATAATACTGTATGCACTTTTTCTCAATACTCGCCATTCAATGTTCTCCACAATGTTCATGTGAATTAGGGCTGCACCGGAACTAGGATCCGGCCGGAACTATCCGGCCGGAACCCAGATTTTGCTTAGTTCCGGTTCCGGCCGGATCCATTTAAAAGTACCTGGCCGGAACTTTATACTTGCTCCAAGTCACATACTTTAAGACGCTGATTTAAATAATTAAAATACAAGTTACAAAAGATCTGAGAGTTTTCTTTTCGGTTCCTTTTATTGTTTAACTAACAGTTAAAACTATTAAATATGTAGTTCTACATATGAAAGCAGTAAAGAAATCAAATTCAGGTTGCACTCCATACAGTTTTTGGCTTGTTTACTGAGAGACGTCTCCACCAACTAAGCCCCAGAGTGAGATATTATTGCCTTATCTTTATAGTTGAGTGATGAGATGCAACTGCTCATGTATGAAGTTTTTTAACTGTAAATCAGTCTTGCTATAAAGTTTCATCCACAGTAATCCATAGTATCCACAGTAATGCATAGTTTGCAGTAATGCATAGTTTGCAGAAAGAGTGGTGGTGAATGCTGTTTCAGAGTCCAGGGTAGTTTTAACAGATATATGCAATAGTCATACTTCTTTGTGTGAACCGAGGTCTTTAACTTAAATAAGCATCCAGAGCAACACAGCTTTATTCTACTATGTCAAAAGTGTCCATGTGATATTTATATGATGTCAAATATGTGAAGAGTAATATGGCAATACAGTACTTCCTTATTTTCAATTTAAAGGAAAAAGTTTAGGCTTGAAGGTAGCTTGACATGTCAACAAAAACCCCTGACTTTACTTGGTAGGTAGTGAATTAGCTTTCCTTAGAAAGAATCAGTTGGCATCATGTATGTTTCTTTGATGGTTCTCTTCAAAGTTTGAATGTTTTTGAAGGTACTTGTACATGTATCCTAAAATAATGATGTGGAGTGTTGCACAATGTTGACATTTATTTTATTAACCTCATACTAACTAACTCTTCATTACTCAGTTTACTATTTGTTAATGAATACACTAAAGATTTTAAAGGAACCAATTTAAACTTTCAAAATAAAACCTGCAGGACAAACTGATGTTACAATTGTCCTAGAAAAAAGGTTGCAAAAACAAACGATAACATTAGCCATGTGGCATGACCTTCCCTAGACATGACAATATATTGACCTCATGTGTATGCATGATTATGTGCAAATCAAAAATTACAATGGTCAATTTTTGATTGATTTTGATATGAATTCAAACAATTATGTTAGTTTCTTATTCTTTTCACATCAAATACTCAACTTTGTCATTTTTATTCACTAACAAGTTGACACAAAACTGCAATCCAAAACTACCTTGTAATCCTTAATTTGTTCAGTACTGTAAGTGACCTTCAATTTCAACACCATAGGCGTAAATGCTAAGTTCATACATGTCCTTTAACTTTTTTAATCATGGACATAGTATAACATTCTTACTCCTTTGCTTCAAACTGACTTCACCCATCGCAGGTAATGGCAGAGCCATAGCAGGATGTTGTATCCTGACATTGATTTGGATTGCGATGAATGGTACAATTAATTATTCAATTTATTTCTAGCAAGTAAAAATGCAAAAAAAAAAATCACACTGTCAACTTGTCAAGACCCCCACATAAATAGCATATGTTCTTGGGTCCTCTTCCTCTTTCTTAGCATTAAAGTATTAAAACCAGAAACAAGTAACAAAATGTCAAATTTTAGCAATTCATCAAAGAGTAAGAATGACATCCATGCTTGATTAGAAAAGTAGTACTCTAAATTCTATTATTGCACTCATGACTGCATGGGAACCTTTCTCTCAGAGGGGCAGTGACTTTGCCCCGACTCCAGATATCCAACCAGGATATAGCTTCTGCCTGACTGAGGCACTGAAGTCTTCCTGACTCTGCAAGGTTTTGGTAGATGGGGGGGGGGGGGCTGCAGCGCCCCGTCTCGTACAATCATGATTGCACTCACCTTCCTTCATTATATTTCAGATACATACATGTACATTTTTATTAACTTATAGGGTCCTCATACTTGACATGCAGATGGCTTATATCGGGTAGATGATTCTTTTTGTTTGTGGTGGAGGTCATAGGTAATACAGGGTCACCATCTCAGTGCCATGTTTACACAATTGATATATTTCAAGTTGGAAATCTTGAATAGGGCTCATTTCACTCATAGTGTGTGGATGTGATAAAGAAAACAGGATCCTAGATTTTTGTGGTCAAATGTCATCTGAGGTGTCAGAGGGTCTACATCTGATTTACATGATATTTCAATCTAAGAAGGTTGGATACACTTGATGCAAACTGTACTATGTGGATGTTTTATGAAATAATGTCTATTTGAAGAAAAAAAACAAACAATTTCTGTGGCAAGGAATCACTAAGCCTCTGGTTTTCTGGTTTTAAATGCTTCAACCTGCTACAAGTCATTACAAGTAGTAATGAAGGTTATCTTTTCCTAGTTAATAACATAACTTTATTACAGGCATTAATACAATGCATCCAAAATACTGGATCCGGCCGGAACTCAAAAAAAGTTCTGGCTGGTTCCGGTTCCGGCCGGATCCAAAATTTCGGTTCCGGTGCAGCCCTAATGTTATTGATTGCTTTGTTCACACTTGTGACCAAGGGTTTGCACTCCAGCTTTGTAAATCAACACATTCCAATCAGCATGCACAACTCTCATCAACCTATTCTCATCCAGCACATTCTCAATAAAACCTTTTAACTGAGGAAATGAGTAGTTATGCTGTACTTCTTCGGCATTTACAAAAGGTACATTAACCCTTCCTTTGAAAGTCATTAGACCAACCTTTTTCTCACACCCACTCTCACAAATAAAACTTGACAAAAATTCGAAAGGCTTACCTGAATTTTCACATGCTCTTTGCTGCACACACTAACATGCAAATCTCACAACTTTTGTAACATTTTCCTCACCACCTTGCACCAACACACCTGTCAAAGCAGGACAACGCATTCTCTAACCACTAACTGACCCTTCTAAAACATCTTCACCACCTCAGTTGCTTGATCAGCCAGCACAACCATGAAATGTTAGAAGGGATAAATTTTTCCACAAACACTTCCCCTTTCTCTGTTACTCAAACCCTCCCAATTCTTAACAACCTCTAGAAGTGCAAACTTCTCTGAATTCCTTCAACAGTAAACCTTCCTTTTTTCAGTCGAGTGTCTACAATATCTGATATTTTGCTTTTGATTCTGCTGATAAAACAGTTAAACCCTCTAACATCCACCCCAGCAACATCTTACTGTAAGAACTCCATCTTCAATAATTGTCTTCAGTGCCTCTATCATTAGCCCTCCCCCTTTCCCACACCAACCATGTCTCTCAAACATACAGAACAGTCAAACTATTGCCATCCCCTAAAACTGCAACAACAGTCCCATATTTGTATCCCCACTTGGTGGTTCCATCTGGTACAAAGAGTGATGGACTCACCAACTGGGGACAAAACCTGCTTAATTATTTGCTGTTGAGCAAGGGCCTTGCCTTCAACAACAATGTACAGTACTTGGCAAAAGTCTGCTTTTGCCAAGCTTAATTTCCTAACTTAATTTCCCCTTCAGAGAATGTAGCAACCACTTCCCTTACTGGTGCTTCAACATTCCTACTTCCCCAGTTCTCCCCTTGAAATATGGTTATTTTCTATCTTTTTCAGTAAGTTACTTCCCTCTTCTTGGTGTTTTCCTTCCAATTCAGACTTCCCATTTTTACATTTTTTGTCGTACTCTTCTGCAATTCCCCCCCCCCCCCACACACACACCACTTGAAGCTTTCATCTCTGCTGAGAATACACATAGGAGAGGAGTTTTGCACTGTACTGTACCTCAGCTTTCTGGCAGGGAGTGAGGAACTTGTCTTTTTATGTTTGATTTTTTACTTTAGTTTGAATAATCAGTGCACTGAAGACCTTGTCTCTGCATGTTTTTTTTCAGTGTTCAATTATTGTTGGGAGGCATCCAGAAGTTGTTGCTGCAATTTCATGTTGCCTTGTGTAAGTGGAGTAATGTGTTGGTTCTGTGAATCTATGTGTAATGCAGCCTCTTCAATTTTATACTCGCATGATTTAGTGCGTTCTTACTTTATTTGTTCCCTTTTCTGACTGTGAACTGTTTCATGTTCTTGTTGTTTTAACTGGGTTAATTGAAGTTGTTGCTTTTGTTTTGTCTATTTTTCCTATAGAGAGCTACTTGAAGATTTCTAAGGGACTTATAAATAGTGTGTCATTTTGCCTCACTCTCTGCCAGCTGCTACTTTTTAAGGGCAAACCTCCCTCACCCCAAACGGTACCAATTCTCCTAACTTTCTTACCTTTGCCTCTCCCAAAATTGTCTGAAATTCACCCTCATCCAGACACAATCTCATTTTACATTACTTCAGGGTGAGTATGTTTATAATCCAAACACTCTCAGTCATGCTGTGTAAGGTAAGTTTTCATAGTGTACTCTGCATTGTTTGAATTAGTGCTCAATGAAAAAGCTGAGCTAATTGTAATTGAGAGTTTCTGTGGAAACCTCCTACAAGACGTATCTAGTTTGGGGTGAGAGGATTGGCCCTTAGATGCTTTCCTTTCTAACTTTTTTCCCAAACTTTGCCCAACACCACTGCTTGAATCTCTCCCTGCAACTCTCCTCTTGAACCACCCTCATATCCTCTCGCACATCCCCTGAGACCACATCAAACTTTACAAACTAGCCAAGGCTAGAATGAAAGTGCCCAGACAGGAGAAAATCACCAAAAATCTAACAATAGGCCTTACATGATGATCAAGTGAAAACTTACAACATCAATCAGTACTAAGGCCTAGACTAACTTCGATTCTTTGAACTTGAGGGACGCCATTGTAAACTTTTCTCAGGTAATTAGTAATTGTGATGAACCACATCTAGCTCAAGCAGCAAGCGCCAAAACTTGGTGTTACCTTTTTTGTGTTTCATATTAGTGGACAAGAACAGCGAGTTGTCTCCCATTTCCGTAAGCTGTTAAGAATAAGACCTCGGATATGTCAGGGAGTAATTTGTTTTTGAAATTTTGATTAGCAGTTTTGCTACTGATTATTCAAAATTGATTAGCAATCCCCCAAAAATGACTAGCAACTTTTTATATTGACATTTCCTAGCTGTATATTTTTACAGCAGCTTGTAAAAAACTACACAATCCATGACTGAAGGGTAGGTATGATATTACAGGTAATGAAACATCATGCTTTATGCGTCCATATGACCTATATCACGTATGCAATGTAACTACACTCAGGCCCCAAAAATTCTATTAGATGTCTCCAAGGCAATTTCTGTACAGCAGCTCTCGACGACATTTTATGGGATCTCCTTAAAATTTTTCTAACCTTCTTGCTTTGCTTCCTTTCATTTGAAAATGTTTGTTTGTCAATTCAAAGACCAAAATAAAGCCATGAAAATAAATTGTCTATGACACTTCATTAATAGCAATGTAGTTCCCTCATTGGATTGGTTTGTACCTAATCTTAGAAAGCCTGATTCTCTTTATCCCATTCATAGTCCTAGCTGCTAAGTGTCATTTTAGAACAGGAGCAGTGGTATGACATACAGACATATGAAAGCAACCAATCAGAGAACAGTGCCATCTTTTATTGACATTCATCAGATGCAACCATCCATAATCCTCTTCATCATCACTGTCCACATTGTCACTAGGGGGTTCTTCCTTTTTTGCTGATTTCCCTTACCTAAAATTGGGCCACCACTTGCTTGTAACCACATACTGCCTACCAATTAGTCTACCCATACCCATTATATTTTATGAATCAAAGCTCCATCTCCTACAATGTACAACCAAGCAGAGTAACTGCCGATGTGAAGAATCAAGTTAATCCTATAGGACAGAGATTCACCCCAAAATGTCCAAAACATTTCACCCAATTTAACCTAATACAGATGAAAAATAGAGGTCATCAGCTTAATTAATTTAGTAGGTTTTAAAACTTACAATAATCTGAGCAAGTTTTGAGGCTTCTTAAATCCTTTCATAAGTTGTCAAAAAGGTGAACCTACTATGATCTCCTCAGTTTTCCTTAAAATCTGACTTAAAGACAGTACACTAGTACATTCTACTGTACATGTATTCCCTTCTCAAGGTTAGCCAGCCCAAAACGTAAAAGCTGATAGGGATACAAAATTATCTAGATGACATTCACTTCATTAAATAGTTTCACGGCATGTGTAGAATACTCAAACTAAGCCCTGCCTAATATTTTTAAAAACTTTACTTCAGCAATTTCCTTGTACGATATGTTTTCCTTCAGAGTTGCTTGTTTTGGCTCCTGTGCTATCCTAACAAGGTTTTACATTAAGATTTCTGAGCCTAGCCTAGTCTCGAGGGCAAACTTGCATCAATCGGGAGTTGCCGATTTGGAATGCGGGTGTTGCTTGGCGCAAAGCTTCTTTGCATCCAGTAGAACCGTACAGAACGGAATCGTGAGTTATGCAACATGAACAAAAGGACGAAATATTAACGCAGTGATCTATAATTTCAAACCATGTTTACAGCCTTAAATATTCACCATTTTTAGGAGTTTAAACAGTGATTTGACAATGTAGAGCATGTTTGACTGAGAATAATGTAAAGATTGATCGACGGCAAAAGTCTCCTGTCATTACCAGAATAATCAAGGGCAAAACAAGTTGCTTTCCGCGGATTTTGCCTTCAATGCCGATGTACGTAGTAGTAAAGAATGCATCTCTCCTGCAGGGCGCGTTCATGGGTTTAAATTCTTGAAAGCGGAAAATTAAGGTGATTTTATTTGGAAACAACGTGGTTTGCGGAGCAAGTACGGGGCCAATTTTTTTTTGGTTTGCATGATCAGTTTTCATGACTTCCAATTTCTGGTTTTATTTTCTCCTAACATTATTTCGTTCTGTGAACATTCAAAGTCACAATACCTGCTGAAATTTTGCACCGCAAGTCTGCTATTCAAGATCGAAGGATGTATCGCAATTATCAATTTTTCCTCGTTTTTGCATCGCAAATTGCGATGCGAACCCGAACAAATTGCTCCCTGTATGTATAGGCCTATGTTGGCCAGGCAAACAGTGTCATTCGGCCATCGGTACATTCCGCCATAACATTCCACCACAGGCCTAGGTTTCGCACCTTTCCGCCATGGCGGAATGGTACGAAACCTATGGCGAAAGGCACTTTCTAATCTAAAAATCTATGAAATTAGAGCAACTGTTGTCATTGCAACTACCGAAACATTTTCAGAAATTCAGGTCAGACAACCAGCTGCTTCTATAAGTAACACCTTTCGAAAAAAATGTCACGCTACGATGGGTTTGAGTGAATTTTCAGGAAGATTTACGCTAAGGAATTCTTACATTGCATCATTATGTACATTGTGTAAATATGTACAGCGGCTTTTATTCATTTTTCATGAAAATTTCACTCAGTCATGACGTTCTTTCCCTTTTTCAGGTATATCTTTTTAGATTTTAGATTTTGGCGTTTTTTTTTTTCTTGGGGGAGGGGGAGGGGGAGCCTTTCCCTGCATCCCCGTCTTGTACGCTTACGCCTGAAATACTATCTGAGTGGAGCGCCACAATGGGCCAGCGCCGATCGTTCAGAAAATTTGAAAATCGTAACACCTCAGACAGTCAAAAACGACATTTCTCAGGACCTGTAAGCAGATTTTAAGCAGTCGTTCTTTTGAGCTTTGTTTTTGCAATGAAATCTTTAAATCAAGAAAAAGAATGAAAAACTACAAAATGATCGGACATTTGCATAACAAACTCAAGGGGTTATTTGATGTGAGGAAGGGAGAAAAGTCAATGGATGTAAGGAGAGGGGTGTTATTAGGCAAAAATGACACATCAAATAGACCGATTTTAGTTGGAATAGGGCCTTATTTTTGTTTAATGAAAAAAAATAAAGTTCAAATTTTTTGAAGGGAGGGATCCGATCCCCCTTAAATCCGCCCTGCTTCACACAAAAATTCACTGAGTTCTCACAAAATTCAAAGTTTCAGCCTGAGATCAAAGCATTTCCGTCCGTAACGAATTGGCGCCCAACGTTGCTTCTTCACGCAAAATCGCACATTTTTCAATGTAAGAAAGCAAATTTGAAACGTGTCGCAAAAATCTGAAATTTTTAGGGTTGTGGGTGTGGGAGCTGTGGTGATTTTAGAAACAACCTACGTACAGCATTATGTAGCTATGTCCACTGTATACTCAGTGTTGTAAAGAACTGTATGCATGCAGACAGTCTGTGTTAGCATCCCTAATAATGACATCATGTGCAGTTGAAAACCTCTCTCTTATAATCTGGATTTCATCAACCACTCACAATGAGCATCCCATGCACTACTCATGCTAGCCTGCGTAGCGCCTCTGTGGCTGCAGCCCTTGGTATTAGGTAGCGATGAGCTGAACGAAAAGACTTCGTCCGCTCCGCGGGCTATATTCATACTTCAACAGTTCATACTGTGTGCTGTATATGGGCAAGGCTACTGTTGGGCTAATGTGTGTGTGTATACTACTGGATTGCTGGTCTGTGGCAACTCTTTGTTGTGACATATAAGCTGGAATTCGGACCATGGAAGTACGTACCATGATGATACTAGGCCTACTTCTTTTTCAGTCCGACCATGGAAGTACTACGTACCTCCGAGGTACTTCCATGGTATCATTTAAAAGATGAAAGTATATTTATAAAAAAAGTAGGTCTTCACTATATTGGTCACACTGTCTATCAAAAACAATTCCAATTAGTTTATCCAGAGTACAAAATACTTTGGAGAGGCATTAGTAATATGAGTAATATATCCTAATATTGCAAATTATTACAGCAGTGTACTGTAGAGATGCTCGACAGTAATTTATAGTTTCGGCCCTTTGTCACTCAAGGCTGGGTTGGGAGGACTTTAAGAAAGAGATACTCGACATAACAAATAGGTGGTTATAGCTACTATATTCAGTGCAGTGGAGAATAGGCTTATGCTTGATGTACATGCTTACCTCTTAACCCTTTACCGTTGTTTGGGTCCTTTTGGACCCATGCGGAGAGCTCGGCTGTCACACATCTTTACTGTTTCACGCGAAGCTCGAAACTGCGAGTAGCTACCCGAAAATTCGGCCACATGAGCGAGAGAGACAATAGTTTAAGGTCACGGGGTCAATGGCCTACGGAAGCCGATGCGGGGCGGGCTACGTCCGCTTTTCCGCCCCAACCCGAGGCGCACAAATATGCCCCGATCGGACCGCAACGGTAAAGGGTTAATTTACGATGTATCGAATTAATAAATGACTTAACATGGTGGATCCAAGAAGAGGGAAGTAGAAGTAACTCTTTGCCAATACTGCCATACTAGTAACAATCGTACGACTTACGCCAGGACCGCCCAGGGTTCTTGCATGCCGAAACCTTTAGGCTCCGTCAAAGTATGCCACGCAGCATGTTTACACTGGAGGACCATGGATAGGTCTATGTTAATTTCTCCGTCCACTAGACTATCTGGCGAGTGATAAGTCGAAGGAGAGGGGGTCCAGTCGGAAAAAGAACACGAACCCCTGCAACATGATCAAACTCCTGATCTTCGTGTCTCTTTATCAAGCCAGTCCGGTCTGTTGTGTGTGATGTTATTCGACACTAATGCCACGCCCTTTCTTATCTCTTGAACAATGTATGTAACAAAGCCATGTTACAATGGCCCACTCTATGAACCGCACAATTTGAAAGTCGACCTGAATGCCCAGTTGCCCACCCCGTGGACGTAACCAAATAAAACTCTATAGTTTGACCATGGACCAACTACGAAGTTATTGATTTCCTTTGACCAAACAATACTGTTGTTATTTAATCTATGAATTGACACTTCTTTTTCATACGGAGCGCCACGAAGGATGATAAACACAGCCTGTGTACGAGTTGATTTACACTTCAGTGACACCTTGTTATTTATTCTGTAGCGATAAAGCATTAGAAACCTTTTAGTGCTGTATTGACACAAACGTTAATTGTTCTAACTGCTCTCCCATCTCTGTTACTTTAATTGATTCCTAAACAAGTCACCGGGATGGAATGAAGTTGGTTGAGCAAAAACTGAAAATTTATGAGCCTACAGCGTGTGAATAAGCATAAAATACGGAATAAAAAATCATGCCTTTGTACCCGACGTAGCAATAGATAAGAAAAGGGAACCTTCAGAAAATATACTGAGTAGACAGGAAGAAGACACGATTAGTAGGTAAGTATACACATTTACATACGTTACATACCATTGTACGTTATTGTTTTAAAATAAACTGAAAATTAACTAAATCATTCAAATGTGTCTGTTTAAGTAGCAAGCAGCCAGATTTTCCATCTTTCAATTCAGGTGTGAGAAGTTGCATGAAATGAAGAAGTTAAAAAGTATAAAGGTTTCGGAGCACGGGCAATATATTTTATTTATCTCGCTGTAAATTTTGCACTCCTTAACCGTTATTAAGATACTACAGTTTGAAAATGTTTCAAAAAATGGCACCATTTTGCAGCTAAGCCATCTTAAATGATTGGCAACAATTTTCAAAGGGGGTTCTTCTCTTTGAAATCATTGCTTATGGATCCGTTATTGTTGTAAAAGAGATGAATAGAAGCACTCAATTTACACACACTTGGTGATCTACACCCATGGTGACTCCAAGCAATAGAAAACTTTTATTAGGAAATGTTCTCAGTCAAACCATCGTGGTACAGTGGTTCACACTGGTTAACGGACCAATCCTCTCACCCCAAACAACAGTTCTTGTAAGGGTTAACAAAAATTCTCTTCGAGCGTAGGCTTACTGCCAACAAGTTACAGTGCCATGAGCGCAGGAAATGTAAGGTGGGCCAAACAAATAATTCTCACAACCAACTGACCGACATGGGTAACTAGGTCTATCGGGACAAAGAAAAGGTATTGGCCATCTTATCTGACTAAACGCGAAATTGACGTATAATGTCCAGTATGAAGGTAGATACTGTAGTATGACATTATGTCATACCATGTTAGTTAAGCCCTCACCCCGGTTGACGGAAGTCCACAATCTTAAAAGTGCTCGGCACAGCAAAAATCCTCCCCAAATCCCTATCATATTTTGCATGAGAGCAACAAAGGTTCAAAAATTAAATATTATCAAAAATTGAGTTCTGAAGGAATAACATTTTCCTCCATTCTTATTACAACATGGGCTGTATTAAATTAAAGTGGTCACCACCAACCAAATATAACTTAACGCTGTATCATAGCGGGGAAGAGCAACGGGGCGTGGATCAGAGTACTGTATAAAAGAAGAAAAGTATGACAGTGAAAATTGCTATGACAATCCTGAAAATTGCTACACAAAATGGAAAGTGTATCGCAAAAATGCTATGCAAAATTTCTGCACTTACAGTAATTATTCCCTGCCACTTACAACATTAAGTTAAGCCTGATCTTGAAGATATTAAACAATTAAAACATTTATAATTTTAATGCGTGTGTTGAACTAAGGATAAATTAGTCACACTGTCTCAAATCACTCGCCTACTGCAGATGTTTCAAATGTTGCGCTTTTTAGCGTACCTACTGCACTCCTCGACTTTTTGAGGAGTGCTATTTGTAGCTCGCCTGGAATTTTCAAAACTCAAGGCCTGGACATGACCTGCTGTTTTTGTTTGATGGTGATCAATTGGAAGGAAAAATATCTCATACGTTTCAGCAGAGGGTTAAAGGAATGTAAAGGGAGTGTCAAGTTCATCCCAAATTTGAAAAAATCAAAACATTATTTTAGAAAGACTGAGATGTAACATGGTGTTATTTTTGAAAGAGAGCATACTTTAAACACGCATGTCGGCCAATAGGGGAGCATTCTCGTTGCTCGGTCAGCCTGGACTCCTTCTGAGTCATTTCTTCCCATTAAAGGGTTTTTTCCCTTCCAGAGGTGGGGGCCGTGGACCCGGTTGTCCTCACCTATACTACGCACGCTATTGATAAGTTTTCACTTCTCATAGGTTCAAAAAGTTTATTCTTGCAATATAAGCAATACTAAGCAAATGAGTGAGAGGAAAGCTAAAAACGCTAATACTCTTAGTTTAGCGGATAATGGAGAAGAACACCTCAAAATTAGTCTTGGCGGATATGTCAGCGTAAAATAAGAATTATAAAAGAGCCCTGAAAAGACGTAACGTACTGGGTAGTTTTATGGTACAAATAACTGTTCAAGTGGAGTAGCAGGAAATGAGATGAGGATCGGTAAAGTATAAGGTTCAAGTAAAGATAAGCCATGATTAAATACATAAGTCCAACCGGAATCCTTGCGCATTCTCAATTTGTATCTTCCGGTGAGCAACCACGACCAAGATGTGCAATCCAAGAATTATCTCGGCATTTCGTTGAAAGTAAGATTCATACTCTGCATCCTTTAAATTTTCAAAAAGAACTAAAACAACTAAGAATTTTCATATACGGTACCGTCCCTCACGCCTCCCAAAATGAATTTTGGAGGTGATGATAAAAATGGCTTTAATCTACCTGCCGTGATATCGCCAAATAAATCTTAATCTAAATAAATTCGTCATTACATGACATTTTTGCGAGAAGATCAATGACGTAAATACACATATAAACATGGTCTTGTAAATGCCCCACTTTGGTGAAGATACATTGCATTTAATATCCTAGAATTCGAATTCCCCAAGAAAAAGATCATGATAGTGTGTATATAAGTAACACCAAACTGCACGGTCTAACCATGACCGTATACGGGGCGGGGGAGGGTGGGATGCTTCAGATGCCCCATTGTCCCAAACCATGCTCATTCGGGTAGTAATCGGTGCCTCAGTGTGACAGAGATAATGCCCTGCGTGGTTGGGGGCCAGTGGCGTAGCCACGGGAGGGGGGGCACGGAGCACGTGCCCCCCACAGCAAAGTTGTGCCCCCAGGTGCCCCATCCCATTCCAATCTGCCCCGCTCAACATGTTGTGAGCATGCGCACTTACATTTTATCTGCTGAAATGGTGAAAGGTGAGTGGCCAATTTCTTCGAACTACGGGCACCCTTTCACTTGCCCTCCCTGGTCTCGCTTCGTGGCACTGTATGCATACACCGGTAACTTCGAACGCGTTAATCAGCCACGTGCCATGTATCCTTTGTAGAAAACTATGCTGCGGTCTCACAAAATCACGGTGAGTCAGGTCAAAATGCTTATTGCAGCTTGGGTATACATGTGCACTCAATCGTGCGTGATCGGGGGCTCTTCGTGTGTTAAGCCTCATCTACAGTAGCTCCCAATACCCTCTCAATGTGAGACATGAATGCAACATGAATACTGTCAAAAGTTTAAAAACTTGTCCATTTTCAAAAAGGGGTCTTGAAGAAAAATTGGAAATCAAACGTAGGACCACATAGGCCGCAAATACTGTCTGTATCGTCTTCACGTAGGTTTCACCCAGCTGGTACACTAAGTACGAATGATGATAGGTTAAACGCTTTAGCTATGCTATCAATTGAAAAAAAGTTCAAAAGAAAATTCAAATTTTAATCAACGTGTAATTGAAATGTTTGCTCAACTCAAAGAAAGACGAATGCATTGTCATAGCCACGGGAACCTCGAGCCAGTTGTAAGACTAAATTTAATGAAATAATGGTGAAGTTTGCAGTCTGTTTAATGCTCATTAAATGTCATGTGAATGCAGAGAAAAGCTGCGTTCTATAACCCCAATTTTGTAAATATCGCGTTTCGCGCTCCCACGGTGCCTTGGGCGCCGTTGGTTTATTCCCACCAACACCAATTTGCCCCTCCACGTACTTAGACCACGAGCCGCCACTGGCTGTCATTCAGACTCAACAAAATGTAGTTTTAATAGTATCACCATAGTTATCCCTGAGTTATATGTTGTGTCCCCTATAAATAGTTTGTGCCCCCAGTGCCCCCCTGGTGAAAAAAATCCTGGTTCCGCCACTGTTTGGGACCTGGGGTCAGGCAAACGGGTCACCGCCCCCTTCGAGAGAAAGAGTCCCATGCGGCCATGGATACAACATTCGTATTTCTCAGAGGTAAGAAAGTACAAGCAGACGGCATTCCACTGGTAGACCACCGTGACGCTAAACGGACCACAAACTGCCGCCCTCTACATGTGAAAAGAGTTCCCTTCTATTTCCGTACCACCACTCCCTGGTACCACAAACCTGACTACAGCGGGTACTCCTTGTTTCTCGGAGTGACATATATAAACTTCCACTCCCTATGAATAAGTCAGTAGCATTTAAACTCATTTGAAGCTAATTGTCAATTTAAGCCTGCTGTAGTCAGTGTTTTAAATTAAAAGTTATATTCTCGTAAATATGAAACATATGTGGCCGGGTGTCTCAATCAGTCACACATTGATTGACGGCACATCCTAAGCCCTTTTTTCGCAGACTACGAACACTCTTTATACCGGTACACTACCTACTGATGGTCAGTTATGTGACCAATCATGACCAGTCAGTTTTTCCTGTGGAAGGAGAAATGCACCGCCGGACTTACTCTGGTTTCCTGTCATTTTGCTTTATTGAGGCAAACCATTAAGTAGCACTTTTTAATCCCCAAAACAAACGGGTCACGTAAGTGTTAATACGTAATCCGGTATTACATAATGTGTTTAAAATGAAGAACAATCTCAGCTGCCTCGACACTATGCTTGATTTTGCTCACAGGCGGAAGGGCAAGTTCTCCGATGAACAAAGAACTTTAAAGGGGCAAGGTAAAAAGATAAAAATTCCCCATTTTTTCAGATTTCCCCCCATAAAAATCAAATTTTACGAAGGATTTCTTGAATAAAACTCAATTTTCCACTTTTTTTTTTGTAAAACCAGGCAAAACTTGTTCTTTCTTAGTAAAAGTACCTTATTGGCATCTCATCGAACTGGTCGCTGCACGGGGCAACCCCCCACCCACCCACCGCAAGGAAACTAAGTTGACCTCCTGTCGGAAGAACCCTCCCTTCACCCTAACAATAGGCTTATTTGACTGTATAACCTGTTGCGATCTCGTGTTTTGTTTGCATTAATGTAACGTTATTTTGAATTGTGGTTGAGCGTTTTAGTCTAGGATGTACTGGCTTATTTAAACCTCACAACAGTGGCGTAGCCACGGGGGGCGGGGCCTGGGGGGCCTAGGCCCCCCCCCCAGATTTTCTTCAGCCCCCCCCCCCCAGATTTTTTGCGTCCTGATAAAGTAATTGAAAAAAATAAAAATCAAAAAATGTGTAAAAATTAAAAAAAAAATAATGGATGAATGTGTGTAAAACACATTTTGTCCACACGTATGAAAACAAGCAATAACTTCAAAATGCTTACTTTCACTAAATTAGATACCGTTTGTGATCTGCACTGTAGTTTATTGCATTTCACTTCGAAAATGAAACGAAAGTCTCGACGACAAACTTTAATGCGACTTTGTTAGGTTAAGACCCTTTCTCCCTTTCGGATGGCTGATTGATTTACTGAAAATAAGGCATTCGTACACTGGAGACTACTCTTACACGACCCTTCCTATGCAGATAAAGGTAAGGTACTGCCTTCGGATAATTCTTCCCTTCCATCCTTAACAAGTAGGCCTATGTCGTGCCTCACTCCTGCCCATGACAAGTGCCACTGTAAAACGATTTTTTTTCGACAAGTCCTCTTTTTAGTAGTAGGCACTGGCGTCCGGGGGATTTGTAAAATGTCCACAAGGTCCGGATTCCATGTGTTTCCCGCATGATCCATACTTCTGCTTTGGGGTTCAATTATTTTGAGGGATTTATTCGTAGTATTTTAATTTTGACCACGCAATGTACTGATGAACAAATACTGCACCATTTTGCACATTGTTTCTTTGGTAGTATGTATGTCTCTTGTAAAATCTCTACAAAAACTAAAAATATTTTTATATTTTTCATGCTCCCCAAAAAGGGAAAATCCGAAAACTCAGGCCTATAATCAGTTCAAAGTTTTGCCAAACATAGCACCATTTTGCATCTAGGAAATCTAACGCAAAGAAAGTTTCTCAGAGGGGGACACAACTACTTTTGGTTTTCCTGTTAAAGGGTGAAGTACTGCCTTAGGTAAGCTGAAATCCATTCAAATATTGCCGAATTTGCGGCTGGGTACATCCAGTTTAAAACACGTGGGAAGTGCCGTTTCCGGCCATCTGGAGGGGTTTTAAAGCCCAAATTTTTCTTGTACGCTCAGCGCCAACTGATGGTGGCGCTCCGCTTAGATTCAAATATTGCCGCAATTGCGATCTATGTGCTTCTGAAGTTTACAATTTTTCCCAAGGGAAAGGGAGATACCGGCTCCCTTTAGTCTCATCCCCCAGGCCACAGATCAGAAGTGCCCAGTTTTGAGGTCCCTAAAAAGTGTATGTATTACCATTTTTCATAGATTGATTTTTTATTCTCATTATTTGAGACATCGCAGACATGAGATTCGTATTTCAAGGCTGGGTACATCCAGCTTAAAACACATGGGAAGTGCCGTTTCCGGGCATCTGGAGGGGTTTTAAAGCCCCAAATTTTCTTTTACGCTCCGCGCCAACCGATGGTGGCGCTCCACTTAGATAGTCTTGCCGTGCCTGACCCTCGGAGGTACCAGCCCCCCCCCACTTGTTACCTAGGCCCCCCAAAAAATCCCATCCTGGCTACGCCACTGCCTCACAACCCGGACGTAGCTTTGAAACTGACAAAACAGGACAGTATTATTTTTCGGCTGGTCACGTACGGTAGAGTGTTAAAGGTCCAGTTTCCTCACCCCAAACAGTGCCAATTCTCCTAACCTTCTTACTTAAGCCCCTCCTACAATTGTCTGAACTTCGTCCTTATCAAGTCAAATCTCAGTTTATTGCTTCAGGGTGAGTATAGAAAAGCCCTACGTGTATAATCAAAACACGCTCAGTACAGTTCATGCTGTGTAATATAAGCTTTGGTAATCTGCATTGTTTGAACTTAACTAACAGTCACTCAAAAAGCTGGGCCAATGGAGAGTTTCTGTACCCCCACAAGAAGTGCAGTTTGGGGTGAGAGGATTGGCCCTTAAATGAAACGGCACGCGATAGAAATCACAGCCTAGCCATAACAGAAGAATAAGTCCCTAATTTAAGTATGATTCTTGCTATGTTCATTTCAATATAATTGTCCCTCAGGCTGTCCAGCTGTCTAGAATCTTTAACTCCTCTAGCTAGCTTAAATGGATTTGAATTATGCGTGTTTTTAAAGAAAATAAATTGGCCAAAAAGTTTAGGGCCGGGCTCACAATGCTATATACTGGATAGAACCGTGGGAACGGAGTGACATTTCACTCGACTTCCACTTGGTGAAAAATTGGTCACTGTTAGCAATAAGAGGAATTTCGGTCCGTGAAGGGAAAGTTTTTAAATACACTGTAAAATGTCTGTAATACACCGTATTAAGATATAATGACACAGAGCAAAAAATACGCCCTCCTTTAGGGCAATACATACTAAAACTGACAAATGATAAGAACGAATAGCGCATAGTCTGCTACAGGGTGAATTTTTATGCGTGCGACCAAGTGTTCCATTGTTTTGTCCCCAAGAATGACGTCAGTGGGTCGTCAATGCATAAGGTTTATATTGTCGCATATTGTTGTAGAATTACAGAAGAAAAATTAAAGAAACACAAAAAAGAATATATAAAAAGATCAGTTTATGAGCTAACACCACTTTTATGTATTCTGTTTTTTATTTGATTTATGTAAATGTACAACCACTTTAAACAGAGATGTTGTGACGTACATACAACGTATTACTTTTTGTTTTGAATTATTTTTATATCGAAGTTGCATTTTACAGTTTACTCGTTTAATAGTTATGTGTCATTCTTGCAAGATCATTGCAATGATGAAAGAGGTATGTAAACTTGTACTTTCAAACCCTCTCTCTCAGGTTTGTGGAATCGATACGAATTGCAGATAGCTGGACAGGACGAATTAATTGTGACCTCACTTCCGCGCTCAAGGAGCACAAACTCATCGTTAAAAAGAATGAATGCTAAGCTTATCGGAAGTACGTAACTATACACAAGGCCGATTCTGCTATTTGCGGTTCACGTCACGTACAGGACTTCATTTCATTGTAAACCCCGTTGCGTTATAGTCACAGGAAATGCACCTGTCCACAAGGGTAATTCTGTCGTGGTGTTTCAAGTCAAATTCTCAACTACACAAGTTACAGACTTTAGTTGAAAGTAATTCATCCAGCTTCCTTGAAATGTCTAGCAAGCAAGCTTCATTTACAAGTGTCGGAGGACTTATCACGCTCAACCGTCAATAAATTCAGATCAAAAGTGTCTGTTTACCGTTCTGTTGATGCACTGTAAATCTCTGTAGATCCGAACCGCACAATTACGAGATGACAATCGTGACAGTTTTTACCCCACAGGAAGATGACGAGCTTAGCACATAGTCAAGAACTTGATATTTTAAGTCAGGGGATGTGTTGCACAAGATTAAAATCCTTGATGAGATAGTTACAGCAGTTTGGACATTTATATCTGTGTTAGAGATGAGATGACTATCTAAAGTGAGCCCTGACGCTGGCCTTTAAAATTTTAATTTAGCTGTTAGTGAAAATGAACTCATAATTTTTATTTTGATTTCTGGTCTCGCTGGAATTTTCAATCGACGAGGGAACAATATACCAGCCTTAGATATGTTCAATGTAATAAGATTTAAGGAGAGAAAGAAGTATACTTAGGAATTTAAGAGAGAGTTTTTCCTTCACATTAACCGCTGAATAATTTATTTGACTTATTTATGAAACTTTCCGGATACATCGAAAGTCGGTCATTCAACTTCAGTGAAGTTCAGTCGATATATGGGGACAAAGTTTTGCTTAACCTATGAGGTCGCTTTGGTTGTTTTCCGCAGTGCCAATTAAAGACTACGATCTAACAATGACCAAGCTAGAGGCTTATTCGGGCTCAACAAGTGAACCCGCCCTGGATTCAAACATGTCTTTCAATTCCACTGCCGAAGAACCTCTGTGGGGTCAAGGAATTACCATATTCTTGTGTATTCTCCTATCTTTCGTTATATTAATCAGTGCTGTTGGAAATTCCTTGGTGATATTCGTCATCATAGCATCCCGCAAAATGAGGACTAAAACGAACACATTTATTGCCAATTTAGCAATTGCAGATCTGGGCGTTACCATTTTATGCATGCCGTTCTCATTGGTAACGATTTACACTGGAGATTATAAATTTGGAATGGTCATCTGCAATATCAACGCCTTCTGCGACGCATTCTTCCTCATCGCCTCAATCCATGGTCTTATGGGTATCAGTATTCAAAAGTATTTTGCTTTAGTTAGACCATTGAGTAGGAAAATAACACGGAAGCGGATAAAATACATTATTGCTGGAGCATGGCTGACGGCCTTCTCTGTAGCCATAGGGCCCATAGTTGGCTGGTCCGAGAATACTTACAAACCTGGTTCTTCGCAGTGTGGGCCCAAATACCCAGAAACAGTCAGTGAATACCTTCATGGATATTACAATCTCACCGTGGCACTCTTAATACCCCTGACTGTGTGTATATTTGTATATATTTCAATATTTAATGCATCAAGGCAGTACAGCAAACGTCTTCAACAGAATACAACATATGATGTCGAGCGAATTTTCAAACAGCAATTTCAAATTGTGAAAACAATATTCGTGATCGTCATAGCTTTCTTTGTGTTATGGACGCCATATTTCATTTACGCCGCATGGGCACTTTTCTTTGATCAAACTACGATTCCTTTTTGGTTTAACACGTTTGCGTATATGTGTGGTTTCACAAACTCAGCTTTAAATCCGATGATATATGCCCTCAGAACAGCTTCGTTTAGACGAGAGTTGAGAAAACTGATTGGCTTTCCTAAATCCAGCTCTCTGGACACTAGTGGTAAGTACAGTTTAAAAGTTAAGGGACCAGATGCGACTAACCAATTAAAATTGAATTAAAGGGCAAGAACAATCATTCGAAACTTGCTTCGATGCAACAACCAAATCTCACAAATTTCTTCTTATTTCTCTTCAAAGTATGTTTTAAAATATTTTAGGACTTCAATATTACATATTCAAGGTAAACCGAGCAGTAACTCCTTGTAAACGTCAATTTAAAGGACAAGTCCTTTCTCCCCAAACTACAATTTTGGTAGGGGTGTACCGGAATTCTCATTTGGCTCAGCTCTTTGATTGATAGCTAATTCAAACACTAGAAAGTTCCAAAGCTTGTATTACACAGCATGAACTGTAGTGAAAGTGTTTTGATTTTACACATTGAGATTTTTTGTACTCATCCTGAAGCAATAAACTGAGATTGTGTCTGAATGAGGGTGATTTTTTGATAATTGTGGGAGGGGCTTAAGTAAGAGGATTAGGAGAAGAGGCGTCCCACAATAGTGAGCTTTAGACTGCACGACGCGGACGTCAACCACAACGCAATGACGTCACCTTCTGCGTTGCCTTAGCCGTTTCACAACTTGGTGTAGCGTCATTATGTGTTGAGTTCGGAGACGGCATTTACGCAAATGACGTCCAAGCTGACAAGGGTCACGTGCCGCGGGAATGTAATTGTGTGATTGCAGTTTTAGTCTTTTGCACCTTTCTTGCTGCGTACGTAACGCAATCGTATGGAACACTGTTTTGTTGGTGAAATGATGCTGCAAATCGGAAGGCGGGTCAAGCAGAATATTGCGAAGCTTCGAATGTGCAATATAGGCCTACTACACACTCTGGTGGCACACAGGTTACACACTACGACGGTGTCGCGGAATTAGGCAGCTACACGAAACTAATGTGAGTCAGTGTCTGGGTTTCGTTTATGGATTAGAGTTCGGGTTAGGGTTAGATCAGGGTTAAAGATTAAATTTAGGGATAGGGGTTAAGTTAAGTTAGTGTTCCTACCATTCTGCGGTACCTTTACCCCCTTCAAGCCCAGTGGGGCTTTTGAAATGTAGATAATGGTAAGCCGCGGTCAGTGGCCGGTTATCAACCCATATTTCTACAAACAAAAATAAAGATTTGGTCGAAAGGTTATTATAATTTACTAAGGCCTACAACAGACAACTATAATTTTCAATGAATTTAGGTATGCAGTTGTCACAAACTGTTACTACGTTGAGCTAAAGTAAAGTCCAAACTTGCCCGGCGGCTCTTTGTAGTAATCTGATTGACCCGCGCTTATTGACGACATCGCACCCAGAGTCACCATAATGTAAAAACACAGCGCTTAGTACGGTTGCGCTCGATTCGGGTGCATTATTATTATGGCCACACGCATAAGAACTTTGCGCGCATTCGACTGGTTGACAAATCAACTGTCTGCATTTGTCGGTGTTGGTTTGTTTTGCCCAAAGATATTAAAGATACCAAACTCCTATCCCTACACTGTTACAACAGAAAATTCCGTTATGACAAAATGGCAGCGGTGCGTGCATTCTTAAAGCAAGTTCTGTACGCGCACAATGCATTTCTCCGTGTGCAGTCCGGTGTAACTGACGCGTACTTTCGCGTGCTTGGAAAAAGAACGCAGTAGTTGATTTTGTGTTATAAGCGCGTAGGAATGTAAACGCGTGCATAGATGTGCGCTTGTAAAGATACCATAGAAACTGACCAATCTGTAAGTCAATGAACTTCAGACCAGGCGTTGTGCGTTAATGTTCAAATGTTCTTATGAAGAAAGCCTCGAAGAAGCGTAAAACTGTTTCATGTTAGTGAATTTATAGAAGAACGGTGTTTGCAAGAATTGCAATGTTTTAAAATCACACATATTTATACTACCGGAAGATAACCCCTTTGCCTGTTGATCCTCAAAACGACTTGATCAGTGATCAGCCCCTCCGATTCGGCCTTCATAAGGAGTCACCGCGCCATTTTAAGTTTGGTATGTTTATAATATTTTTGGTTTTTCTCACACAACAGAAAATGGTCTGAATGGGGCTATCAACCCCCCCCCCCCCCCCCCCCTCAGGGTTCACTTGAAGTATTAGAACATGCAGGGCTTTAGGCTGCCCATTTCCAGCATGATTCACTGTTTGGGATGTTTACGTAAGCTATTTGACGTATATCTTTTCAACCCTCCTGTTACTAGTTTGTCGGGTAAAGTGCGGATTTGTTACTAGTACAAAGACTATACTACCATAAGTGCAGTAGGACTTGTTCATTGCTTGCCATTAGATGTTTATCTATTAATTTACTTTCGTTTTCATTCCTAAGGCAGTCCTGTATTCCCAGCATTACTCAGAACAAACCATTTCCATTTCTTTCGTATTGCAGTGGTAAATAATTAACATTCATAGCTGATGGTAATGCATTTTACTGACTTAAAGCCATAAATTACATTCTCTATAGCACTATCTCATTTAACAGCTTTATAGCAGCCAACACACGGAAGGCTCGTAGGTAATTTAAGTGGAACTAGGCCTATAAATGGTAACGAGAACGATAGCGACTCTTTATTACTTCCTCTCAAAGCCCTTTAACATTTACCTCATTCCTCATCAGAACATTCCCTATTGAAATATGTGTCTTAACAAAATGCAGTGGGCTTAATATGGGTTCACAGCCCAACCCCCCCCCCCTTTCTAGAGAAAAACCAGCAACACGATAATAACATAACATGAAAAAAGAATATACTAATATATACTGTTCTAAATTTTTTAGTTCTGCAAGGTTCAACTGCAACAAATTGTTTTGATGGGAACATAAAAGCCTGTTGTTAAACTGTGACACATCACAGGGCTATGGCGTGCCGGCTGCGTAGCAATAGGTGTTGTGAGAAAGTCAACATAACCTAGCAGTGCAAACTTACTAATGGGGCGACTGAACTCGTTGTAAATAGATTCTGTACTTGAGGCATTGATTAATGTGACTTTTAAGTAACATTTTTGTAACAAATGACATCGAGTTTGTGAAAAAGAAAACAAGTGTGTCTGTCATTAAACGTTAATTATTGCTTCGAAAGTGCTGCTTCCACAAAGACAAAACAGAATTATCATTAGCTTACATTTTCTAGGTTTTGCCCAATGAAATGGTGTCCACACATGTGTCTTTTGTCTTGCTTAACCTGATTTTGTGTCAGCCTAGAGAATTGGGCCGGCGTATAGTTTCATTCTGTTTCATCCATGGGTTTAATTTGTAAGTCGCATGTAAGTCCTCAGTTTCCAGCCCATTGTAACCATGCAGATGATGAGTCGACAAATTGGCGACTGATCGCCAGAAGAATCGGGAGCGAACAATTTTGGGAACACTAAGCGCGCCGAAAATTCACGGTCTGTAGTGCAGTAATTTAAAAAGCGAGGGAATTCTACAGTTTTCATTTGTCAAAAATATGGGAATAAGTGTTTATTTAACTTTAAATGTTTTTATAGTAAAATGATTTCAATGAATTATCTGCCTTAGGCAACAAAATCATGCTAAATATCGCGGTTGAATTTTTTTCGCAATTAGAGATTACGCCTTCACGCTTTATTCCCCCTCAAAGGCCCCCTCAAAAAAGAAAATAAATCCCCCAGGGTAAAAACTCAATAATCCCATTTGGCGTTAAACCCTCCTGTTGGAAGGGAGATTTCTCATTATCACTTTGCAAAGACTAGCAATTAGCCATAGTGTACTGTGTAATATATCTTACGTATATGTTTGCAACTTTGACACTGGACGGTGATAGAAACACTGTCATCATAAAACTACGACGAATGTCTCGGGGGTGGTTTAGGTACAAAAGGCGACGGTCTTCCGTCGGGAATGTCATTGCCATGTACACATAGAGTCAAGGCTGTTGGTTGAGGCTTAAAATCACCCACTATTCCATTGATTGATGGGCGATCTTATAGTTTGAAATTATTTAAAGGTCGTCACTTCTGCACCTCGAGTGTTATTGGCAAGAACAGGCTCTTCTGTTGCATCTCAAAATCATAAGGGACAAAGCAAGAACCTCTGCAGGTATTTTCAATCCGGCTCCACGGGGTGTGTCAGCTATCATTAAATCTCCCATTCTGCTCGTCACAATTTAAGGGCAAATTTCCTAGTAATATGATGGAGTGTACGTGTCACGTATGCTGGCCTCTTCTATGTGTAATGACTATACTACGGTTCTATGTGTAATAGTCTATGATTACAACAGCTTCCTGAGACCATGGAAGTACTACCTCGGAGGTAGTACTTCCATGCTAAGACTGCAAACCGTCTACATGAAGATGCGATATGCAGATAGGTACTGACCGTGCCATGCCGAAGACTTAATTTGTGAAAAAATGTCATCTGCTGCCTCTGTGCTTGGTACGTGTTCAACATAAGCAATTTAGTAAAACAAGGCAGGGTGCCGCCACTGGGCCCGGCTGGGCCCCTTGATTTCTCATTCGGCCTGTAGATTTCATGAGCTAGGGAGATGGATGGCGCCAAAGTTTGACTCACTGACTGACTGTCTGACTGATAGTCTCATTCACTTACTCATTTACTCGTACATTCACTTTCTCAGTGACTGACTCACTGACTGAATGACTAACAAACCGTATTGAAGTAAACATGTATAATCCAAATGAACTTCGAGGTATCAACCTACACACAAAATGAAGGCCTATACGTACTAAATAAATGTGAAGCTCATTTACAGCTGATATTTTTGGCAGGCATAGTTAACTAAGCATGAGTAACCTTATCTTGGGCTGTTTCATCTTCACACTGGGTTGTACCTCCTGCATGAGGAAATTTACAAACAAAATTTTACCCATTTTTGTTTTGTAAAATCAATATGTTGATGTGTATGTATGAACAAAGGTTAAACAATTCTGGCTGGACCTGTGTATTGAACAGGCTCCTGAACTCTCAGAGTTAATGCTATATCACTTGATGCACTAAGTAAGACTGGGCTCAGTGCATTACCTCCAACAGCCCTTCTATCAGTCTATCGTGCATTATCATACACTAATGCAGTGTTAGTACATCGTTGTCCAATCTCAGTGCGAAAGTTTAAGCAAAGAGAAAAATCAATTTTCATATGTGTGAGAGAGAAACCAATTTTACACAACCTGGTGTAGTTCAACTCCCATTAATATCGGACATGTATTTCTTAACATATAGCAATAAATGAAATTACAGTACTAGATTAGTGTTTCAAGGTGAGTTTGAGGACAGTAGAGGTTATAAGACTTCTCCCCATTGACAAAGAATGCTTTGTTTCCCTTTGTTTTTTTTTCCAGACTGTTTTGTTGACCGTGAAGTTGATATGGAAAATTTAGACCCACCAGTGGGGAATGCAAAATTGTTCTAATACCACTTATGCAATAACTTTCTGGTAATATGGGATTGTTAACTCGTGAGAAAATTGCTCAAAAAGTTTTTTAAAAAAAGACTGCTCACTTATGTGAGGATATGATATCATCCGTGTTTGCTTCAAGTTCACTTTTTATTGAAAATGTGACAACTTTATCTGCTCACATCTTGTGAACCACGCATTAGATTTCAATGCAAATTTCACCAAAATGCTAAAGAAAAAGTACCATTCTAACATATCAAAACTTGATTTGACCTTAAACCATTCTTTCAGTCATTTTGCCTTTTTAAAAAGGATAATTTTTCAACCCAGCTTTTTTTCTTCACGACTTGATTGGTAAATTAACTCAGACTCTTACCTTATACTTTTTCTTCTTTCTTCTCAAACGAAAAGTTTTTCCCGTTTTAATGAAGCTTGAGTAGGACTTGCAATACTTTTCAAGTAGTTGGCTGGTTTCGATAGTTCTACTTCATTTTCCTTTTTAGAAGCTTCCGTAGTACGGTACTTACATGAAATGATGACGTTTGCTTTTTAACAAAAGTAAAGTACTTACAAATTTAATTATGGCTTGCGTGAAGAGAGGTTTAACTGTTTAATGTAAGACCTTAGTGCACAGCTTCTTTGAAAATTTGTTTACACCTCAGTTTTTTGTCCCCTGTCTAAATATCATTGCACTTGTATATGTGGAAAACGTGTCACAAATTTTCGTTTATTACAGTCATTACTTTCCCAGATAAAGAAAATGTGAGCATTTTCATGCCGATTCTATCACCCAAAACTGTTCAAATTCTCCTAACCTACTCACCTAAGCCCCTCCCAGAACTGTCTGAAATTTATCCTCACCCAGACACAATCTTAGTTTATTGCTTCAGTTAAGTATGCAAGACCTCAACGCTTTCAGTGTAGTACATGCTGTGTAATTTCATCTTCGGTACGCTGCATGTTTCGAACAAGCTGTCAATCAAAGAGCTGCACCAATGGATAATTTTTGTGGACTTACTCAAGAAAATGCTGTTTAATCAGATAATTCTTGAAGAGAAAACATTCTCACAACACGTGCTTAAAGAATGAAGTATTCCACATATCTGCTTTGCATAACGACACTTATTGACTGTTTCAGAAACATTCAAAGAACATGCTGGGCATGATTGGATACTTTTTTTCTCTCCAAGAAAAATGACACAACTCATCCTCCTCTGCACAATGAGCAACCTTTTCAAGAGATATATTGTCCATTTTGGTGTGATATTATTATGCTGATAGTTTGAACAGCGTCAATATGCAAATCAGATCAATGCCCTGCAAATAATCGACACAACATGGTAGGCTAAACACAGTTTGCTGTACCTTTCAGTGTTGTAATGCCCCCTAAATATGCACGTCACGTTGTGAAGAACATTACTTTTTCAAGGGCAAACATTGTCTGTAGAAACTCCACCATGCAACACCCACGGGCTGCTTCTCAAAGGGATTATGCCCATAAAAGGGGCACTATGGGCCTAACTAGCGAACATCTTGACCTTCACACTTTTGCAACATGAATCCGTAATAGATGTCTCTATGATAGACCGACTGAAAACAATATGTAAATCTATTGTAACGAATATGGGGGGTTGCTTCAAGGATGGGTAGCGTGAGGCCAGCAGGGTGGGGATCTTGGCCTGAGTTGTTGTATTTTGATCGGCCAGAAACAGGAACGCCGGAAAAATGACTCCAGAGAGTGATAAACGGTTGGTCCGTATATTCTTAAAAGCTTAATTACACAAAAATAATGAAGGCTATTCCTTAGAAAACACGGTGAAAACTCCTCGGAAACTTTAAACCTGCCGGATGGAGATAAAAGTTGGCGGCTTCAGTGCGTGAAGCCTGCCGTCCAACTCAGAATTGTCCTCCTTATCCCTACTTAAACGCGTCTTTACTAGACACCGGCTAACTGGCTTTTTTTCCCCGAGTTGTTTATGACTCCCCCTTAAAAACCAAACCTTAACAATACAGCTTAACGTCTGGGCCAGAGACACCCAGACGAGTACACAATACATCCAATTAGTGCGCCCGTTCAAGTCTTGTGATGCACGGAGCACTAATCTGGGGCTTTGCTAACACATGGCCAGTACACGTGAGTTGAATAAAGGGTGACCATGACTGACAGGGATAGAATAATCGCCCAAGTACAAAAATAACTTAATCCCCCCGACAAACAACTTTAAGTAAGAAAACAACCCACTCCCAGGGTAAAACTGGCCTGCACAGACTGACAAACGAAATCTTACATACAGGCAGGCTGTGACAACTTGCAGGTAGTATGTAAAACGCATAGATTAAATAACAAGGGCTTTTAGCCCGCCGTTACACCCTCCTCTACTTAAAATTCCAAATATGTCCTCATATCAAACTTTTCAAAATCTTTAAACTTAAATGAGATATACCGGTCTTTTACAAGCCGTACTGTTGCAATTATGTTCATTTTCACCTACTTGGCCGACGTCCGTTGGGTGCCGACCAAGGCTGCCGACTGCGTCCGCTGGGTGCTGGGTGCAGCCGGCTAGTAAGTGGTTCCGAATGGTGCCACTTACTACAACCTCTCCTTAAGAACATTTTAAATTCAACAAACTACAGGATGACTGTAAACAGCTCGCTAAAATAACAACAAAATTACAAAAGTGAGTTAGTATAGGTCTTAGTATAGCTTAAAACAGACCAAAATCATAAATGTTAATAAAAAGTTACTTTTCGACAGATTATACATACCCACACGATACACCCATACGATCACACATTTTAAAAATAAAATCACTATATGGCACATAACGTCAACATGTGGTATTGCACATACTTAACATGTTAAACATTTCGCATCACATGTAAAAAAATTGCGGTGACTGAACTTGAGACTACGTGGTAACTATAGGTACCTGCCTAACAAGTGTTCAACCGACAACTTCATAAGAATACGAAACATTTCCATGTATAACAACCCCTTCCCTTTACATGAACCAGTCTTCTACCAACCAAGGATGACCATGCTCTTTACTGGCGTGCAAGGAATTTTGCACCTTTAGTCCGAGGGACATATCCAGCCCTTCTAAAGGAATTTCACCTTGAGCGCCACTCAAGGAATTTTCACCCCACGACCAGGGAAGATACAAGCGGCCAACCATGCTCTTTCCTGACGTGCAAGGAATTTTGCACCTTTAGTCCAAGGGTCATTTAGCCCTACTAAAGGAATTTCACCTTGAGCGCAACCCAAGGAATTTCACCCCACGACCAGCCAAAATACACAACCAACCCATTCCATCACAAAAACCCCAAACTAACATGACGTTCCCATGCATATGGAATAGTTACCACTTTACTTGTGCAAGGAATTCTCACCTTAAGACCAGGAATTTCACCCCACACTACAAGACACATCAGTAATAACTCTACCCAAGGGAACAAACCATCCATAGCATTAAGGATAGGGGGTATTGCAACGAGCCCATACTAAAAGATGTAAATTAATGAAACGTTATCTTATAAACACATGCCAGATTACTATAGGTTTTACATTAAAACATTTGACATTGCACAATCCCATGTCACACTACAAACATTAAAACTTAAGGGGGTGACAACTAAAGGAACCATAAAATGACGACATACTAGTTTGAAAAATAATGCACATCCCATGTTTTGTTACTGGCAAGAATCTTACAAGACATACTACACGAGTTCATAAAAGGAAAATTAGAATAAGTTAAAGAAACTATTCTTCGTAAAATGTAACTCACTTTTCGTTTGTCCGAATGTCCTCACAAATAACTGTTTTTACAAATAACCAATTTGTTACACAAAAATGATGACAGAAAGCATACCCATCTATGTGACATCTTACGGCTTATTAACATTTCCCGGGTTAAAGAGAAACATAACTGGGTGCATCATTTCCTGGTCACCAACTCGAGTGTTACGATACTCATTTCCCACTTCAAGAGCTTCCCTTTCACGAAATACTGATACTTCCCCATTTCTCTTCAGATAATACGCATAGAACTATCACCATCCACATAAATCACACAAAAGCTGGAAACAGTGTTCTTCGAGATCCAGTTTCGACAGCTCTCCAAACGGCACAGAACAACACTCTTCTAAAACTTTTATAACAAGTCGCCAGTTGCATACTTCTTGACGCTCCTCGTCTTAGGCTTCAGCTTATTTTCTTCTATCCTCCTTTCCTATCCTCAGTGTCCTATTGCTCTTGGGCTTTCCAGACCGAATCTTCTCCTACCGTTCACGTCTATCCCCCTTCGATTCCGAACGGTACCGTCTGGGCAGGAAGGAACAGATTCCGTTTGGTTTTTTCCAAAGTATGAGAGATGGATTCCGCTGGGGATCCTAATCTCTTGATAGACGGACATTCCTCTAGGCTCTCACACTTTCCAAGGATAGGCCTAACCTTTTCCCAGCGTCTTCCAAGCCTGTTGCATATAAAGCTACTACTGAGAGACGGTGTCTTCTGCTGCAAAAACGAGTAGCATCAAATCCTGAGGAGTAGAAACACGATTACTTGCCATTTTTCCGATTCTTGTCCTTCTTTTTAACGTCTATCCCACCGCTGCCACCAAATTGTAACGAATATGGGGGGTTGCTTCTAGGATGGGTAGCGTGAGGCCAGCAGGGTGGGGATCTTGGCCTGAGTTGTTGTATTTTGATCGGCCAGAAACAGGAACGCCGGAAAAATGACTCCAGAGAGTGATAAACGGTTGGTCCGTATATTCTTAAAAGCTTAATTACACAAAAATAATGAAGGCTATTCCTTAGAAAACACGGTGAAAACTCCTCGGAAACTTTAAACCTGCCGGATGGAGATAAAAGTTGGCGGCTTCAGTGCGTGAAGCCTGCCGTCCAACTCAGAATTGTCCTCCTTATCCCTACTTAAACGCGTCTTTACTAGACACCGGCTAACTGGCTTTTTTCCCCGAGTTGTTTATGACTCCCCCTTAAAAACCAAACCTTAACAATACAGCTTAACGTCTGGGCCAGAGACACCCAGACGAGTACACAATACATCCAATTAGTGCGCCCATTCAAGTCTTGTGATGCACGGAGCACTAATCTGGGGCTTTGCTAACACATGGCCAGTACACGTGAGTTGAATAAAGGGTGACCATGACTGACAGGGATAGAATAATCGCCCAAGTACAAAAATAACTTAATCCCCCCGACAAACAACTTTAAGTAAGAAAACAACCCACTCCCAGGGTAAAACTGGCCTGCACAGACTGACAAACGAAATCTTACATACAGACTGTGACAACTTGCAGGTAGTATGTAAAACGCATAGATTAAATAACAAGGGCTTTTAGCCCGCCGTTACACTATTCTTGGCTCTGAAAAAGGAAAAATTCGGAAATTTGCCATGTGAAACCAGTCAACTAGAGTGCGGATTCATTAACTCTTCTCCCATGAAACTCCGAATTCTCTCCGGGCCAATACAAGCTTTATATTTGTAATTATTTGTTTCAAAAGAGCAAAATTTTCGGCGCACGAAGTGATTCTTATAATGCTAATGCAGTTTTCGCTCATAGGTCTGTACAGTAGGTAGGTTTGGCATTTTTTTCCCAGCTCTGGAATGTCAAAATCGGAAGTTTTTTTTTATGTATGTGACACCAGATAATCACGTGACACCGGCAACCACAGTGCTATTTTCATGAACGTTCTTTCACAAAATTCCAAATTTTCTCCAATATATGCTCTTCATTTTGAAATACTTGTCTTGAAGAGACAACAAAGGTTTCGTAAACTTTTAAAATGTGGTCGAGCAGCCTCATTTCGTAGGCCTTGGGTAACAATTTGTATCAACAACTGCTTTCAGTCCCGTGCAATCTCAGTTTTGCGAATAGGGAGTGCAGATTCTTCAAAAAATCCCCAACTCTTCAAACTTCCTAACAAGAAACCCAGAATCCAAACTTTTTAGCACTACAAGCTCCATATTTTCATATACTTGTTCAAAAGAGGCAAAATTTTTGGCGCATTTCTCTCGCCGCAAACAACGTCCGTAGGTTACGTTCGTACTTAAAAAAATCGGCGGCAGGGAAAGTTTAGCTACGCCACGGAAAGAAAACTTAAGATCTCGTTGTGCTCTTAATTTGAAATTTATCTACTTTATGTTGCACTGAAAATTGAAGTAATACCAATGTGATGATTTAATCAGAATTTATATATTATAATTACATTTTTATTCGTTTTTTCACAGAAAACAGAAGTCATATTAATTCAACGGCCTATCTGACGAACCATGCATTTAAGGCATTCACACAGAGGTCTGGATCTGGAAATATGAAGCCTGCTTATAGTAATGAAAGTTTCCAATTTATTAATATCTTAGTTCAGAATAACGCAATTACCGTAAAAGAAGACCGTTTCTTGGAAGTTTATAGATACTCACCAAAAATGAGGAGTAAAGCAGTAACAATAAACCAAGAAATATGGGAAGATCTTACGTGGGAGAGGGCACGTGATCCACTTGACAATACTGATCAAGCAAATGACCACCGGGAACGTGTACAAAGCGAAGGACAAAAAGAAGCGTTAGCAAAACGTTATTTCGAATCCGAAAACCGCCTTCCGCCATTGAAATCTCACAAATCTTGTCCTGGTGGTGCTACCGACGAAATAATGGTCTAATTATTTTTGTCCCAAATATATAGACAGGGCCGTCAAAACACAAACTATGTCTGGAAGGATATCTAAACTGGACAGAACCGTACCGTCCACAGGTTTTCCCTCAACGGGGTTATGCAATGTGTTGAGCGATCGTCAACCTGAGGTGAAATCTAAGGGAAGGGTGCTTCCTCCCCATTGAAAATGTTTAGCCTTTTCAAGGAGCCTAGAGGCAAAATGGTGCATGGTTTTCGATTTTGAAAGAAAGTGTCTTAGAAGTTTTGTGTCTAAACTTTCAATCTGATGCCAGGAATAGGTTACCTTTTGAAGAAATTTTTTTTTTAAAGTTGTGTATTTTTAGGAATCCTGATAAAAGAGAAGCAGTGGCCGGTCAAAGGGAGGAGTCTAAGGGGAGATGTAAATCCCCTTAAAAAATTTTCAGAAATTCAGTGTCCTTACCTAAAAATGTGACGGGCCATGCTTAACTCCTCTTTACGTAGGCCACTGAAACCGTAGCACAAGGGGCAAGAAGGCATTAGATGCCCACCATCTTGATACCTTCACCTTGTTAAAAAACTGAAAATGATGAAAACGTCAAAGTTCTGATTTTGTTTTCGAAGTCTTTCCACATTGAAAAATCGTGTATAGGAGTATTTGTGTCTCGTATTTTCCCTCGGGAATAGGGTCTCCAGACCATCGACTCAGACGGGCCTATTATGGGTGTATACAACACCGACGGGAGGAACCCCTGCAGTACATATCTTAAAACTTCTGCCAGAATTAAGAATTTTGGATCAAATTGCCCTGCAAAAGGGATACACTTCATCCTGTTGGTTGCCTCATTTTTGCTTGATCTACTTCTTTTGCCCGAACTGAGAGGGCGTATTTCCTCCTTAACCCCGCTTCGCAAGCTAGTGTATTTAATGTGTGCAAGACACAGCTGACGCTTACACATTAGGGTCACGTTATCTTTTTCAGCTTAAAGTGCAACAGTCTAAGGTGACCTTAACTACGTGCTACACTTCCGACAAATATAAATGAAACAAGTCTCCTATCCCCCCCCCCCTTTGAAGTTGGCTACAATGTTGTAACGATCAGTTAGGGCGAGACGTTGAAAGGAGCGAGGTGGTTCCAGGTAAGGGATAATGAGTGCTTTTTGTTACGGCTGCAACGATTTTGTTTTATTTTTTGTCGGGTAGGTTTTAAGGAGTTTTATTGGTACCGTTACTTGTCTTTTTTCTCTATAACGAGGAGATGGTATCACCTCCCAGCTCCCACAAAGTGATTTGGAGTAAGCATATTTTTTTTTCAAATTTAACTCGTATTCGGAAGCCTTATAGTTTCTACACTACTTCACCATGCAGGATGAAGTTTCAACGTGTTTATTAAAATGCAACCAGTTCGCAATTCTATAAAACAGCATTTCCCCAATCTATACATTTTTTGGCTAATATAGAACCATACCGTATGTACCAACGGTTTACCCTCAAACAGACGTCAAATATGCAACCCTCATTTGTGCGCATGCTCTAACCGCATTAAAGGGCAAAAGCAGTGACCCGAAACTTACATTGAAGAAACAGTTAAAATCTGATAATTTCTTCTCCTTTCCTTTGAAAGTTTCTTTCATAATACTTAAGAATTTTTTATATCATTAACAAACAGTTAACCTTGTAAATTTAACATTCGAGAAGAATTTTGTCACATGTCTGTCTCGAGCATCAATCATGAAACTGGGTAGTCTGGTGAGTCCACCATGTTAATTCAAGTTGGGGTGACTGACTACATTTCCCCTTTAAGGATTCAACCAGTTAAACTTGTATTAGTACTTTGTTGAAAACACACACTGCATCCGCATTTCCGACCCACAGATCTTACTGTATACTACGTCTGTCTGTTAGTGTTAAATACGAGTGTCATTACACAGTTACATCTCACCACCTACCTTGATTTTGTATTTTTTTATCGTATTATTCTGATTGAGTTTAAAATCTGTCAATTATTTTGTAGATATATTGCTCCAAGTCTTGAGCTTTGTTTGTGTTTAATTTCTCATAATTGTGATATATTACCAATACCAAAAAGTCCCGTTTTTAATAATATATAAAACTGATGCTTTCTATTTATTTATAATTTTATTGTGAAAAAATAGTATTGGATTGTAAATAAAGTTTAGAAAAATGAAACACATTTGTTTATTACATTCATGCTTACTCTTTCCAAGGAGGTTGTAGAATCTCCTTGTAGAACCTCCTGGCTCTTACTAGCCTATAAATAGTTCTCACTAGCGTCACAGATAGTAACCATCATGTACGAGGGCAAGCCTGTGCGTACATACCGGGATTGCCGTCATGTGACTGGATGACTGAAATATTTCACGAGAAAAGCTTCTCTGACGTTACGTAAGAACCATCCAGAGAAACCCTAAGCTAATATTAGTTAGTTAGTAAGTCAGTTGGAGTTTTACGGCCAGTTTCCAACCAACTGGTTCAAGCGGAGCCGGCCACCGTTTTTTCCATTTGTGGCTGTTTCTCCTCCTTTTGCTGAGCATCAAGCACAACGGCAGAAAGTTCCGCTTTTAAAGTTCTCAGTGTGATCCAACCCTGACTGGAACTCCCAAGCTCCCTAATGCAAGCTTGGGATTTCTATGGAACCATTTTATACTAACCCGCGGAGCGGACTCGGTTTGTTCACTCCCCCTTTAAGGCTTCACAAACCAACATATGACCGAACAAGGAATATGCCCCACAGTCTGCTACGCAGGCAAATTTTAAACCTCGCTCGCTCCCCATTGCGCACTGATCGTCTGAATTTCCGATTCTCCCATGCACAGGGCCTGATTAAAGTGGATGTAAGTGGCTGCAACATATAGAATCATTTGAAGTCCTTTTTTAGTTGTGTTTTAAATATTTTTCAGACTTGGATAGTCCCCTCCCCTCTCTGGTTACGTCAGTGTACAATCATCACCTCTAACTTGGGCATCACTGATCTTGGGATGGTCTACTCAGTAGCCTGCGGTACTTTGGTCTGCTTTTAGAGCAGCAACCAGAGATGGTTTGACCTTTTTTTCTCAAAACTCTGAACCACATTTATACATTGGTTTAAAAATAACAAAATATGATCCGTGATCACGGCCTTATATTGTGATTAGTTACAATGTAGTGGAGCTTGTCTGCCCTTCCGTGGATTTTTTACAAGACAAATATGCCTGTTCAAAAATTTTCATCCAGAAGTAGACCTAATTGCCACAAAATCAATTTTTCTTCTATATTGTGATAAACAATCAGTCCAGAAGGAAAAACTAGTTGCTGGAACAAAAGTAATATAATGTTCTCTTTCAAACTCTGGTTGTGCCTTTAAATAAAAGCAAAATGCTACACTCAAATAGGTTCATTGCACTGAGTTACGTAGAAACTGAAGTGCTTCGTATACGTCACGGACGGCTTTCTTCGATTCAGACAGGAAGCTTGCAGTGTATTTGTACAAGTAATCTACATCAGGTGGGCACACAATATATTATTTCCTGTAGTCAAAATATCACCAACTAAATACAGGCTAAGTGGGTCAATAGACTGCAATGTTTAAAGGGATTGTCAAGGTCATCGTACTTCTAACATAAAGAACTGAACAAATACCTTAAAAATAATTCAAGCATATGGTAATGGGCATCATGTGGGGTATCTGGGGATAGGTGAGACATGATCTCCCAATATCTGAGCAATCACCCATTGGCTCCGTTTTTTACACAGTTATTTGTTGGAAAAAGAGGTAATTTGTCCCGCCCTCTATAATGAGAAAAATCAACCATCTTTTAATCGACGGATCGACAGCCAGCTTAAGCTATTCATAAGTGTGGTTTTCGGTAAATTGTAAAACTGAGTAAAAATAGTAATTTTGTGATCTCAGTATTGTTAGCATCAATTTTCACTGTCCAAACCTGACATTCCGGTGGGCTTACTGAAGCCAACTTCAACCATGGATTTTTTTCTATCTTTTTGCCAAGGGTAATAAAAAGAGCACTGGGATTCCCGCCAGGATATGTTTGACATATTCAGTCCTTTATGTCAATATTTCCCGAACGGCAAGCTGTTATGCGGACATTGCCGTGAAAAAGATAGTGCCATTGCCCATAATTCTGGCCTTCAGTTTCCGGAGCCCCTCCCCCATGGTCTCCCGTTGTTCTTGCAGTGTACAAACAAAAGGCGAAAATGTTGAAAACAGGATATTATAACGCCTTAAATCGGCGCTAGGTGTTACGGAATTCAGATAATATAAAACTGTTTGAAACCCCTGTAGCATCCAAGCCAAGAATCAGAAAGGAAAAATGCACCTCACCTGGGGGTTGTGCCAGTTTGTGTCAGAAGTGCCAACAATTAAAAAACGCGCACGGCACAGGAGTTAAGCAAGGATATGTTTTGTCCCGGCTTGTACCCATGTTTATATTCTAAAAATGTTAGACATTAGAACCTGTTTTGCACTTCATGGTGTTTTAAAACGACATGTTTATTAATTTAACGGGCCAAACCTCTCACCCCAAATTACAATTTTGGTACGGGGGTACCGAAACTCTCAATTGGCTCAGCTCCTTGATTGACAGCTAATTCAAACGATGCATAATGCCAAAGCTTATACTACATAGCATGAACGGTACTGAGAGTGTTTTGATTATATAAACTGAGTCCTTCTATACTCACCTTGAAGCGATAAACTGAGATTGTATCTGGATGAGGATGAATTTCAGACAATTTTGGGAGGAGCTTAAGTAAGAAGGTTAGGAGAATTGGTACTGTTTGGGGTGAGAGAACTGAGCCTTTAACACGTTTGTTAGCATCTAAACATGTTTTCAAAAAGTAGGAGCTGAAATTCAGTTTCCTAAACACCGTTTACGTGTGAAGATTCAAAACCAGTTAATCTCAGGAATTATGACACGCACAAACCTACATCTTGAGGAATAACGACTTCGGGTTCAAGGGCGGCGATCTGTATCAGAAATGGGGGCCACATTTCGCGAACGACAGGCGGGCAACCAGAAACTCTGATGTGGAAGGGGGGGGGGTGGGCGCAAATGGTTGGTTGTATTCAGTAGTGACACCATATGATAATCACTGTTTGCGAAAATCCTACACTATCTCAAGCATGGCATGGATAACTTGGCGGTATTGATGCGACTCATGGTGTGCTCATGTGCGCGAAGCGCGCGAAAATTTTGTCTCGTGTGACGATTTCCTCCTCTTTTGCATGTGCAACATGGAGCTTGAGCAGGACATTTAATGGCAGGGTCAGTCTTCAGTATAGATGGGTATTAGTGTCTACATAGTAGTTAATCTTAACAAGTTAATGCTACTAAAGCGTATATATTGGTTCAGCGTCCACTGTGAGTCCTACACGCAATGAATGCCGACATTTTGCAAGAAATTTATTTGCCATTACAGTAAAAGCATGGAGTTGCTCTAGCAACTCCCTGGTAAAAGATATAGTGAAAGGATATAATCGAAAGTATAACGGGCAGCGCTATCCCAGTAAGGATCCAGCGACCCGAAGCTGCTCCAGAAGGGATGTTTTTTCCAAAACGAAAAATGTTCGGAAAGAAATAGTTTGAACGCAAGAAGCGCGTGAAAAATTTGGGGGTTTTACTCGAGAAATGCCGAAAATATTTTGCTCATCTTGTAAGAACGTTCCCAGTTCAAACACCAAACAATTCCAATTTTCTTGACTAACGTATTCCTCGTCCTAAAACTGCATTAACATCTTCGTTGTGCAGATTCAAACCATACTTACATTGTTCCCAAAATTAATCTGAAGGGAATTCAAGTCCATTATATGTAACCAGCGAATTCTCAGTGCAAATTAAAAGTTCAGCTAAAAATATACTTGGGGTGAAAACCAAAACATCATATTTCGAGGGATATTCCCCACCCCCACCCCACCCTCCCCACTACCGTGAACTTATCATTGTAACACTTAATATGTCCTACACATTATGATGTTTTTTTCTAAATAAATTAATTTCAAACAGCAGAAAAAAGATAACTGTAATCGATTTAATATGGTGTTTTGTTAGAATATTGCCTCCACGGACTTCTGAACAGGCTATTTTCGAACTCATTTGGAAACAAAATGCTCCACAAATTAAGCTTACATGCTAAATCAGTCGAAAAATACTTACTGGTGATAACGAAAAAAGTAATTTTGCTACACATATTAGTTTCCTTATGCCTCAAATATTAAGGACATTTGATATGATGCCCCCCCCCCAAAAAAAAACATATTGCGGACATGTTCCCCATCCTCCCCCGTGGTCGTCATCTATGGTCGGATTAATTACAAAAAACCTCAATTCAGTTTATAATTGCGGGTAATCATAGAGTTCCGATAATTCGTCGCCCACATGCGAACATCCAAACAGTTGGGATAAACAAAACACATAGTATGGACAAAAGCTTTCGAAAATTTGAGTTTTCGTAAAAGACATTCTGTCTATTTTTTCTAAATATCCTATTCTTAAAGCTTTACTTAGTTCGGGGGGTGGGGGGATTCGCTTAGCCGAATCACTAGCCTTCACGCAGGATCCAACTTAACATAAAAATAAACAGAGAAATAACCTAAAGGGAGACAGAACATTATTATCTACATAAAAACGGGAAGGTTTTGTTTGACAGGAGACTATCATACACCATTATTTCGTTTATGTAATAATTGAAACCTTTAGTAAATTTAAGTGGTTTCGAGCCATAGACTGATGTGGAGAGGATGGACATGACAGATGACTAACAAAGGTTTCTACTGCATGCCACTCCCTACTAACCCATTCATCATCGTTACCACTGACGGGTTTAACGATAGTCGGTTATTTCGTTATTTGACAATTCTACTCACCACATAAAAGGTCTGGTGAAAAAAAAAAAAAAGAATAAAATGGGTATTTGATATAAAAAACATTACGAACATTTGCCGCAATCGCTATTCCCATAAAAATCCATCAAAAAATTGACCCTTTTTATATGCAAATCTTGTGATGTCTAGAGAGGGACAGGCCATATAAGGCTAATGTTTTCCTTTGTTTTTACAAGATTTATGTCAAGGATAGTTGTAACATTTAAAATCCTCTGAGGATTTTACTTTGGAAGTTTAAATTTTGTCCTTGAAAATCATCAGTAACCATCAGCTACGAAATCTGATGAGTAATCAAGAGATAATTAACGTAGGGTTAACAAAAGAAATGTCAACACTGTGTAACATTCCTCATCATAGTTTTGCATAAGCAACACGTTGCCTCAGAAACATTCAAACTTTGAAGAGGTATAACTTGAAAAGGATTAAAGACTTTAACTAATTCCAACAGATCCTGTTCCTTTAAGTTTACTCCCTAACTGCCATGTAGAGTCATGGCTTTTTACTCACATGTCACACTACCTTTAAGTCCTCAATTAAACTTTTACAAAGTTGTTCTCTCGAATGAACACAACAGCAGGCAGTGGTTAAGTTTAGTCAACTTATGTCTTATATCACGGACTTTTGTAAACTTAACAAATTAAGGATGTTTACCTTATCTCACTTAACCAGAGAATATGATTCATTTCATTGACTTTGTAACCCGGTATGTCCATTTTCACAAAAATGGCATGCAATGAATCAAAAAATAATAATAGAGATGCAAATAGGCTATTAATCCTTCCAATGTTTAAAACAGATTGTTGTTTTAAGTTGGAGAGAGTGTGGTCTCCATGGCAACTGCAATAAAACCCGTCTTAAACACTATCCAATAAGGAACGAAAGAGTGGCAAAGTAGAACACTGGCAGTCTTTGAAAAGGTTTTCAAATGATGATGAAAGTTTTCAAAATCTGTCACTATAATCTCACATCTCCCTGTAAATCATTGATTATACGATAGGGTTATCACTCTCGGTAGCCATGTTTAGTCTTCTGCCTATTTTCGTCGTTTTGAGACAAAGAGTTGCGATTTACACCAACCCAATTACAAGAAACTGCGTTGTTTAGAATCCGTTAGCTTTATGGATGTTTGATTCAATGCTTTATTTAATTGATTATTCTTTTATCCTTATTCTTTGTTGTTTACAGGCAGTCATTCGTCACCGTAAATGGCAATACTACCAGGAGTCTTCCCAAAATTATCGATTTGAAAAGCTTTTTGATTGACCTAAGATTAAAAAAAATCAGATTACCTGATATTACATAGCATGTTCTGAGAGTGGTCTGATTACATTAGCTATATGTACACATTGAAAGATTTGAATGCTCAACCAACAGCCCAGTGTAAATCCTGAGACAATAAACTATTTTGTCTGGATAAGTTAGTATGAGTTTCAGAGAGCTGTGGGAAGAGCGGCTAGACGTAGTTAGGTTAAGAGAATTGGAAATGTCTGGGGTGACGAAAGTTTGTCTTTAAATTTGACATTGGTCCTCTAATATTTAATTGAAGCTCAGTGGTTTGACCGCATGATTTCCAATGAATGATCATTGCTTATAAAATATATAAAAAGTACCAACCATGCCAGACTGAATTCGGTTTTGAAGCTGTACTGCCCCTTACTGTGAAAATTTCCTTGTACCTACAATAAATACAGGCGATATATTTCAAACATGGGGATCATACGCTTTGCGCAATCGATCAGGGTATGGGGTCCAGGAAAGCCACGTGACTTGGTGCACTCTGTAAAACATATACTGTGCAGTGTATTTTTTGCCTTTTTTCTTTCAATTTTTTGGGTGGGGGGAAGCAAAACATTGGCAAGATGTACTCAGCTACTACATTTTTTCACGTCTGAAAATATTGGGGGTCGAGAACATTTCACGATGTCGAATCGCTAAATTGGTAAAAATTGGTATAGCAATTTGGACACCGAGGAATGCCGCTTCAGTTCAAGTTGATGTACCGAAAACACGGCAAAATTTTGCGAAAATAAATGTCCCTTAGACGCTTGGAAATCATTGTTCTCAGCCCCTCTGGCCCTGTTAGTTTCGGCAAATCATTATTTGTTTAGAGCACAATTTTTTTGCCAAGCGAGTTGTACTGAAACTTGAATCGATACTGCAAAAATATATCCAACTGGTCATCTAGCTACAGCTGACAACACTTCATGATCAATCAGCAATTGCTACAGACTACTTTTGTAGAACATGAGTCACTGACCGCTAGCGATTGTACTCTGTTCAACACACGGAAATATACATCGGAGGTAAAACCTACAAGTTGGTAAGTGCCCCAGACTTTCGAGTAAAGGCTAGTCCTATATTGGCAAACTTAGTCTCTTTTGGTTTATAAGAAATCATACTTCCTTATTGTCAGACACTATTTCCGTGCAAATGTTTAAATGTGTACTTCGGGTAGTGCGGTTTTTCGCTCTCTGTCAATGATTTGTTTCTTCGAATTTAATTTCAGGGAGAGCAGGACATGACATTTGAATGGGGACTCCGCTCATATCCCCGCACTGGTTAAGCCACTGATGGTATAATCGAATTTTACAAAATATGAAAAAAATATAAACATGATTGATATAGTCACTGGAACTGGTTTCTTTTTGTTTAATACTGCCAACGTTTCCCAGGCTTTCTTCTCTGCATGGTCTATCGACTCGTCCCTAAACCAGTTTTCTCCCTGTAGGCCTACGTGCCAATTCATGGCAATACACAAATTATATGAATTATGAACACACATTTGACTCGGCATCCGCCTCTCACGCGGGTTCTATTCCCAGGTCGAGTCATACCAAAGACTCAAAAAATGGAACCTACTGCCGTTTTGCGTGATGCTTGACATAAGCTATGGAGTAGATAAAAAAAGGCTATAGTGAGCCACAACTGGCAAAGGGCCGTGGCTGGGTCGTAAAACTTCATCTACCTAACTACTCGGCATCTGATCATAAAAAGGATATTCACAGCAAAGGAACTTTCCAAATCAAAAAGCCTAAACCAGGAAGACCAATAGTTTTACCCAAACATCATAACCCCGATTTTGAATAAGATGTTCTCTCACAACCTAAATGCCTGCTTAATTCCTTCTGGCACCCTTTATCCTTTCTTGTTCAATTTACGTAAGTGGTCAATAATTTTATAAGTTAGATTCCCCTTCTCGCAGCTCAGTAACTTTTGTCAACCCCCTCTTTCACTTACAGTTAACTAGCCCTTTTCATCATCACCGTCATCGTCATTTCACCAATGAGTGTTACCTTGGTGTGATCATTACATCAAGCAGGCGCGGATCGAAGGAGGGGGGGGGGGGTTACGGCCTCAGCCTCCCCCTTTTCGTCAAATTAACAATAACAAATACACTAAATGTGTATCTACGAGAATATTTAAGGGGCTATATCTTGATGATTTCCCTCACAACAAAAATCCAGATCCACGAACCTCGTATGATATTACACCCGGGTGAATAGGTTATTTAAAGGCAGTCATTCGTCACCCCAAACTACAGTTTCAGTATACATATATCAAAACTCTCAATTGGTACAGCTCTTTGATTGGCATCACATTCAACAATGCATCATAGCTAAATTACACAGCATGGGCATTGGGAGTGTCTTTTTTACACATTATGGACTTGTATGCCCACTGGGACAAGCCATGAAGCAATAAACTAGGATTGTGTCTGGATAAAGATGAGTTTTAGATAAATGTGTGAAGGGCTAGAATTAAGTAGGTTGGGAGAACTGAAAATGTTTGGGATGATGAAAATATGCCTTTAATAATATTTTGTGCCGCCTTGCCTTCGCCATAACAGGGAGCTGCAACTCCCAAGTCACAACGAGATTTGAATAATGTGAATAGCAGTACGCCAATTGGCCTATGTCATGACGCTGTGAGCGTTACCGACTGAACTATGTTCACACAGTCGCACGTCAGCCTATGCGTACAATGTACCGTGGTGTCTGTGAACTGTCGTTACGTTAGTCTTATCTCAGTTTCCAAAGTTGGTTCATTATTCTATATAGCAGGGGTGTGCAAACTTTTGGACCAATTCATGTTGCTGTGGCCACCTGGGACCCCAATGGAGCAGGTATAAGTTATACTCAGAATCCAAAGCTTTCTGCATTACAAGCTTCATATCTACATGTATTTGTTTAAAAGGGGCACAAGAAAATTCGGAAAACTTAGCTACTACTTACAAGCTCGAGGGGTCGCCGATTTATGCTCTCAAACACACCTATCATCAGATACCTTTCCACCCTGTCAGTTGGGTAGTCTGTGTAGACGGATTCTGTAGTTACTGAAATGTCAAAATGTTATCAATGATCAATGTTGCAGAGCAGTGACGTAGCTACAGGAAGGAGGGGCAATAGCCCCTTGCTCGAAAAAGTGAAACATTCGGGAATTTGCCATTTGAGACACTAGTCAAATACAAAACGGTTTTAACAACTTTTCTTTCATAAAATTCCGGATTCTTCTTAATTAAAGCTTCATATATGTAATTATTAGTGTTAAAAAGTCATTTTTTCCGCGCGCTCCTCGCGTCTTAGCTTGCTACCCTTTATGCAGTATAAGTGGAGCCATTACAGTGCCGTTTCCCTAAAATTTTCTTCCATAAAGGCTTTCAATTTTTAAACATTTTGTCTAAAAAAAGATAAAAGTTTCGGGAGATTTTTGAATGTTGTCGAGAATCCTCATTCCCCACTCCTTAGATAACATTATGTAACAACAATGATTTTCAGTCGACATGCTATCTCAGATATATGCTAAAAGGAAACGCAGATTCTTCGAATGTCCCCCAGATATTCAAATATCCTTACAGGAAACCATAAATCTAAACTATTTCTTACAATACAAGCTCCATATTTACAAATGTGTAAAGGACCCAAATTTTCGACGTTCGCAGTACAGTATAGTGTTCAAACTTAACAAAAAAATCATTTTTTTTATTTGTAAAATGTTCTTGCTCTGTGCTAGAAGTACTAGAAGCACAGAAACTTACCTCTCGATAGCATAACAAGTCTGCAAAATAGAATGGTCCGTCCTTAACTATAAGTGATCAAACTATTAGATACAAATTTAGTAGGTCCTTAAGGAAAACCAAAAGAAAACTAAATTATTTTAATAAAAAGGTTGGGTTATTTACGGAAGTACTTCAGGTAAATTGTCATATCCAGGGCAGTCTCTTTGATTTTTGTATGCAAATAAATTCTTTTTAGAACACAATCAAGAATTAAGTTCCATTTACCTGCAATTGCGCAATAAGATGTAGTAAAGTCCTCAATAATTCCTCGAATATAGTGAATGACTGAATCAGGTATTTAGACGAAAAATTAATTACAACAACGGATAGAGGATTGACCAGTATCAAATTATCAATAACAGCCAGTTCGGTAATTCGTTTTGGTGGCTTTGCACAAGCGCATACACTTCCTTCAAATAATCGGGATAAACGACCAATCCCGCACCTACAACAGGTATTTCAAAATTTGAGTTTACACGAAAATTTTGTGGGATCATTCTTTCTCAATCCATGCATAACGTAAGGAGAGACCTCAAGTGTAGTTTTGTGAAGTGGATTGTGTCTAAATTGTCGATTTGGTGCAAAAATTTGTATTTTATGCTGCCGTAGAGTAGAACTGAACCCCCTTTTTCGTTCGAGTTGTCTAAACAATTAGATTGTGTTGTATGCACGTAATGACAAAAAAGGCCCGGGGAACGCAGTACGTTTTGAGCTGATCTTGGTTTGTATATCCCACGCTGTACCCCCAGTGACGTAGCTAGGATTTTTTTCGAGGGGGGGGTGGGGGGCTGGACACTTTTGTAGGGGGGCTTGAGTTTACTATATAAGCGTAGCGCCACCATCAGTTGGCGCGAAGCGTACGAAGAAAATTTTGGATTTTAACAACTCCCAGATGGCTGGAAATGGCATTTGCCAGGTTTAATTGTCTTCAATTCTGGTGAGAAATATTTGAGATTTTTCTAAGATTCAAACACACTTATGAGAAACTGATTAGCTGAGTTCATTGCTCCACTGGACTTTGTATTGCAAATTCGGAATCCTGCTGTATCCTGCTGTATGTTGCAAGCAGCTGCTCCAGTGCACGCCTGAGTAAGGTATTTCCAGAGACGGAGGGGAGCATTTCAGTTTGGAGGCAGAAGAATTTTGCACGAAAAATGTAAGTCTTCCGTAAGACAGTCAAAGCGGAGAGCCACCACTGGTTGGCGCGGAGCGTCTAGAAAATTTGAAAATTCGTACCTCTCAGACAGTCGAAAATGACATTTCCCAGGCTTATAAAAGGGATCCAAGCAGTCGCTATTTTAAGTTTCAAGTTGCAGATAAACGTTCACTCCAAACTAAAATTCAGCCAGAAAGACTAAGCGGAGCGCCACCACTGGTTGGTGCGATGCATAGAGAACATTTTTGAAATATCTGACCCCTCAGACAGTTGAAAATGGCATTTCCCGGGATTATACCCAGCCAACATGCCCAGCTGGGCCCCAACTGGGTTTCAGCTGGGCCACTTTCTGTGCCCCAGCTGGGGCCCATTCGTGTTTGTCGGATGTTCCCACGTGGGGCCAACCTGGGCTAGCCTTTCCCAGCTGAAGCCCAGCTAGGCTTCAGTTATTGAAGCGGCATCCAGCTGGGCTTCATCTGGGCATCAACTGGGAAAGGCTAGCCCAGTTGGGCCCCACGTGGGAACACCTGACAAACACGAATGGGTCCCAGCTGGGGCCCAGCAAGTAGCCCAGCTGAAACCCCATTGGGGCCTCGCTGGGGATGTTGGCTGGATAGGGGGGGATCTAAGCAGTCGCTATTTTGAGTTCCCCTTTTCAAAAAATGTTCACTTACACTTAAATTCTGCTATGAAGCGGTCGAACTGGTGCACCACCATAAGTTGGGGCAAAACATACAGGAAATTTTGAAAAATCTGACCCTTCAGAGAGTCAAAAATGTCATTATCTATGCTTCTGGGGGTCCAAGCAGTCGTTATTTCAAGGTTCCGTTTTCAAAAACTGTTCACTTGAAACAAAAATTCTGCTAGAAGACTCTCTACGCGGAGCGCCACCACCAGTTGGCGCAGAGCGAACAGAAAATTTTGAAATATCGGACCCCTGAGGCAGTAGAAAATGACATTTTCCAGGCTTATAGGGGGATCTAAGCAGTCGCTATTTGATCAGAAAATTACGAAATGAAATGTTTTACAACCAACCGATGAAATGGTCCCGCATATTTTCGGGGGAAAACTATAAAACGGAATTGAAAACATACTAATGAATTTTACTCTATTGTGAATCTTGGCTAAATTCAATATATATTGATTAAATTGTGTGACTGTCCGACCGTATATGATTTTACTTTTGAAAAATGTAACATTTCAAGGTGTGTTTAAATTAATTTTCAGGCAGGCGTATGAGAAGACATTCTCACACTGAATCATTGAAGTATCGAAAAACAAATTACCCGATTTTCATAACTATTGCCCGTATTTGGCTCTAGAGGAGGATGGATGGCAAACTTTTGGGCACCTGAACATCATCCCCCTCTCTGTCCGATGAATTAATTTGGCAATTGAAAACGTCACAACATTTTTTTTTAACCTTTGCCGGAATATTTGACCATTTCGAACAATTTTTGCAAGACTACAGGAAGAAGTGGGGGTGACGAAAACTTTTTTCACATTATACCCAAATGGGTGGCAGATCTTGGTTATTTTCCATGAAAATTTTACTTTAAATATAGCGTATTCTGTTTTTCGGCAACGATTTGAAGCTATTATAATAGTCGGCAATTTTGGGTTTTGTGTAACACAAGATTTTAAGACAGGCTCAATAACGTTTGTTTCCACGTTTGCACGTTTCCACGTTTGTTTCCACAGGTTTCCCAAATGTGTCGCGATGTTTTATGTTTGATTTTTCGTAACTGTGTTACCCTTACTATGATCAGACGCCGATCCAGACATTTCCAAAGGGGGAGAGGGCTGAACTTTTGGGAAAGCGGCTAATAGGGACGTGCCAGTGGCATTCGCAGGATTTCTCTGAAGGGGGTGCATGCAGTGTGTTCAGTGATCGCCGGCCTGGGGGAGGGTCTAATGGGAAGGAATGTCCCCCCCCTTTAAATTTTTGGCGTTTTCAAGAAGCCTAGATGCAAAATGGTGCACTATTTTCGACTTTGACGGGAATAGTGTTAAAAGTTGCATTGTGGTGGTTCATGTGGATAAAACTGAAACTTCTGTGTCTTTACATGCAGTCTGATTCCATTTATGAGTACCTTTTCGAAGTAAAACTTTTCATTTAATTTTCATACTTTTAGGAGTCTAAATAAAAGAACATCGAACGGTATAGGCGAACGAGAGCATTTTAGTTTGAGACTTTTTTAGGCCATAATACGTTTTTCTGCCATGAAAATTATCTAAGTGGAGCGCCATAATTGGTTGGCGCGGAGCGCAGAGAAAATTTTGAAAAATCAGACCCTAAGATGGCAGGAAATAGCATTTTCCAGACTCATACGAAGAATCTAAGCAGTCGCTATCTTCGGTTCATTAAATGCTCACTTCAAAATAAGTTCGCGAACTTCAAAGTGATTAGAAAGTTATTAAAAAAATACTTCGACTCGAAAAATGTAATTTTGCCCGAAAGACATCTAAGCCGAGCGCCACCATTAGTTGGTGCGGAACGTAGACAAAATTTTGAAAATGATCGCGACCCCTCAGATGACCGAAAGTTGCGTTTTCATGCTTGTAAAGGGAATCTAAACATGCAGTCTATAAGTTTAGCTTTTGTTTGCAATAAGAAAAAAATCAGGAACATGCTAAGTGATCAGAAAATTACTACCACTTTTAAATGGTCTTGATTCTTTTCGAGGAAACTAAACGACGGAATTGAAAATATGCTAATTCTTCTCTATTGTGACTCTTGGCTAAAATAAAGATACGCAGGATTGATGAAATTGTCCGTGACTGCTCCGTCGAACTCATGTCTGTTAGTTATTTTCCACCTAAAATCTCTGGCGTGATAAATGACAAATTATTTCTCACCGCAACTGAACACCCGTCGCTCCCTTTACCTGTCTCGTAGTACGCCTAGGCCGGCCGGGGAAGGAGCCTAAGGGATGAGCCCCTCCCTTTTGATTTTGCATGCAGACTTAATATCATACGAGGTTCGAGTATTTGGATTTGTGTTGTGAGGGAAAGAACGAGCCTGAAATAGCCCCCTGGATATTCTCGTGGATAAGATTATGCTTATTTTAGTGTATTTTTGTTATTGTTGATGCGACGAAAAAGGGGGGGGGGGGCTGAGGCGGTAAACCCTCGCCGTCCTCCCCTTGGATACGCGCCTGAATGATACTTTTCCATTTTGGGGAAAATGCTTGAAAGGATTTGTATATTCCACAATTTCGGGCATTGTGTTGTGATTATCTGTGAAGCAAAAGTCACAAATATTAGCCTTTTGCCCTGTCCGAAGGTGTAGCAAATTTTTGGAACCTAAACTTGGTTTTTCATGAAAATTTTATTGCGAATATATGAGATTTCTTTCCTTTATTTCGGGCATATCTTTTTAAGATTTCGGCCACATATAAGAATTTTTCGAAATAAGCACCCCATTTTTCAAAATTTAAGGGCTTTCCCAATTTTTTTCCAAACCCTGCCCGAATTTTCCCCAAATTCCTGCCCGAATCTAGATTTTGCGAAAATTTGGGGCAGCCTTCCCATCGTACAGTCTCGTACGCCACTGAGAACGTCCACTCAACCCATGAGCTAATTGAGGTCCTGCGAGGTAATTGTGGTAACGTTGCGACCCTTGAGACTGCATTGACCTAACACGGGTTTGGTTGTTGCACTGGCCAATGACTGGCAGCAATGGCCGTGCAAAGTGCAAATTCCTCCCAACCATATTTGACTCAAATAGTCTATCCACCACACCAATTATGATTTTGGAACAAATTTGTGCATCCCCAGGAATTGACAAAAAATCCCTATGGGAGATTGAAACAGGCCAGATGCTAGGAGCGGATTTTAAACCACACCAAGGTAGGCAATTTCAGCCACTCTTAATCTTCTAGAAAATTATCCATCCAGAAACCCAACGAGTAAAAATTTAAGAGATTCCGAAGATATGAAGCTTGTCACAGTTCACCTGAATTTATTCTGAAATTTCTAGTGCGGCACAATTGCAGAATACCCTGCAACTACGTGGATCTATCACAAGTGTATCTATGTCATAGTAGCCGGGAAGCCCGGATTGAATATTATCATCGGCCAGCATGAGTATATTTTTTGGCCCAGGTCGCCAGTGGGGGACTGCTGGGGGGAGGCTGGGCGAAACAGTGGGAGTCTCCAGCCCCCAAGCCCCCCGCCCCGTAACTACGCCACTGTGAACTCCACAATTCCATGAGGCAACGAATTACCGAACTAATTTATTACTGCGACTAAGTTACCATCGGTCCCCATGGGTCATCTTGAGAACGTATTTTAACAAAGAAGTTGTACTGTTCTACATAATATTAATAATAAGTCTTATATAGCGCAGAATCCAGAGAAAAACAATGCTCAATGCGCTTTACAGATGCCGAAAAAGTAGAGAAGTTAGAAACATTGAGAGAAAAGGAAGGTTTCGTGGGACCGTTTAAACTGGTCAAGAGAATCTAAAGACCTAAGCTTCAGCGGAAGTGAATTCCAAAGGCAGGGCCACGGCGTGGTGGAAAGTACGATCCCCAAAGGTCTTTGTACGAGAAGCCGGGACGTTTAACTGGAAGAGATAGCGCGATCGGGAGGATCTAATCCTAGTTGTTGAATGTAAGTCATCAGATATATAGAGGCTTTTCACATGACGTCATAATGCTCTCCGGCGGCCATGTTGGAGTACATGTAACTACGTAGTAAACCATACGGGACGCGCTTCCTCGTTGAATTTGTATACACCGTGCATATCACAGTGCACACTGTGCAGTGCGTTCGACACAAAGCCACGTGTATTTGGCATGAATGTCCTCCAGCATGGCGGTTCCGTGACGTAATTGCAAAGCCTCTATAGGCTGGGGTACCAAGTTTAAGACCTCCGAAGGCTAGGAGGAATAATTTGTAGTTCACGCGCTGTTTAACAGGCAACCTGTGTAACTCATTCAAAAGCGGAGTAATGTGAGAGTGACGGTTTGCCCTGAGGACAATATATAAGATTCACAATAATTGCAACTCTCTCGTAGAGCCGAGTAAGTGGTATACCGAGTGCAATGAAAACAATTAAAGCTCCTCTCAGAATGGTTTCTTCAAGGCGGACATTCCAATGTATATCTTTGAATGCAGACTTATGAAGCTTTTATTTCTTTAGTAACAGAAGTTACTGCTTTGAAAATTCAGGTAAACAATAACGTTAGAAGTATTAATATTGATAACAACGAAAAAATAAAGTATTGTACAGATACAGCTAGTTATTTTGCATGATGGAATTAAAAATATAAATCACTGCAGACTGTTTTGTTTGTTCAGTCATCTAAACGAATCATCATGATTATAAATAAATCTATCTCAACATGTAACCTTATCCCTTGGGGTCCTTTCAACAGAAAAAAAATCCCTTCGACAATCATGATTTACAACTTATTACGTCAATGGTGCCAGTTCAAACCCTGGATATTATTCAGAAGACAGAGTAAAGATTTATTCTCTCTTTATTATATGCCTTAACAAGTCTTCCCAGACTGAAAAGTTTGATATTGAGATTGAAATTGAGAGAACGCTTGAAATTGTGATCTTCCGAGAACATATCCCCGTCGGCATGATTGTTAAGGTCAAAACGTTTTCTTTATCGCAACTTGAATTACTTTTCAAGGTACAACCAAAAACGTCTTGCATTGGTGATCACTTGGTCTGTTTCTTCTTTGTCCAAAGACAGGACATAAAACGTTTGAAGAACGACAGAGGTATCTTATTTTTCAGTATAAAAGAGTAACATGACGCTGTAAGGGATGAAACACTTTAAGATGTAACCACCAAATAAACCTTTTCCGGAAACTTCTTCCTAAGATATGTGACCTTCTGAAATAGCTTTGGTTTGATTATTTAAGTTGTTCATTCGTATCCTCTTGGTTTGGAAAATACCTTTTACAAAAGTAGCCAAATTCCAGAAAACAGCGTTCTTAAAATGTCTTCCAAGGAAGTTTTTAAGGAGCCACTTATGTTTTATAAATTTTTAGAAACGTTCTAGTGTTTACTGGAGCATTACGCCTCATGTAGCCAGCCTTGTACTGAGGTATCATGACCCATGCCAGGTACCAATCTCCACGTTTTTTTCAAGAAAATCACATAATTTGCTTTTCGGAGGTTAGCAGGTCTGCCCTGAGAAAATCGAGGGCGGCGATCTGTATAATAAGACATTTGAGGAGGGGGATTTTACGAACGACATTGAACCAGGAACTCGGGCGAATGGTAATATATATGTGGTAACCGTGACCACTGTTTGCGAGATGATCACATGATATCTCAAGCCTGTCGACGTCGTGGACAGCCTAGCGGTTCAGCCTGTAGCGGTGTCGATGCGTCTCGGGGAGTGCCGATGCGAGCAAAACGTGCGAAACTCCCCCCGGCCCTTGTGAGAATTTCCGCTCCTTTTGTAATATAGCATATGCATGAAGCTTTGAACAGGACATTGAATGGCAGATTCGATCTAAAATACAGATGATCATTAGTTATTGTGTTTTTGCTTCGAACGTATTTTCATGTAAATAAAAGGTAAATTTTGAAATAAATTTATGGTATCGTGAGTACGAGTTCAAGCAAAATCAAGTATCCCAGTCACTTGATAAGCATGCCGTTAATCTAGTATGCTTACTTCCTACTCAACGAAGCTGCTACACGAAACCTCCGTCAAGGGGTGAAGGTCGTTAATTAATTTTGAGCGGATCTCTAGTTTTGAATGGAAAGGTTGAGTCGCTATTAAGGTTATATAGTTGGTCCAACTTCGTTTGTGAGTTCTACGCACAGAACAAAACAACCGCTATTCTGAAAAAATACTGCCGTTTGGTAAAAGGCGTCACTGGAGAGTATACATGAGACAGCTCTAAGGATCTATCAACCGAAACTGCATCAGAAGTGACGGTTTCCGAAACCGTCCAATTTGGATACGCGACTGAAGCGCGTTAAAAAATTTAGAGACTTGCTCGGTACATACTGGAAATGTTTGTATTAATGTATAAACGAAAGAATGTCCCAGTCCTCATACCAGATAATTCCAAATTTTCCAATTAAATAAAATTCCTTTGACTTTTTCTGTCCAGATTAAAACTCTGTTACATTATTTCACGATCCTGAGGGACATACGTACATGTAGGCATAGTATGGCATCAACAAACAGCCTGTCTCAACCTGAGCATTTTAAAAATTGTTAGGTAACCAGTGGCGAAGCTAGGGATTTCGGTCGGAGGGGACAAAAATGGTCTGCAGAGGCGCTTCGAAGGAGTAAATACCCTGAGCCTCAGCAAGATCGAAACCAAGGCTTTTTAGACTCATGCACTCCAAAATTTCTGCACACTACTACAAAAGTTGTGGTTTCAATAAAGAGGATATGCCTTCTCAGGCGCATAGCCAGGATTGTGTCACAAAGGGGAGGGGGTTGCTGCCAACACCCCCCCCCCCTCCTTGTCGGGCATTGTAGCTTAGGTCTACTCCTACTACTAGGGCCACCCTCGGAACTTGTCCGAATGACACCGGATTATGAAAGAGAAGATTAAATGCCTAACACCCCAAACCAAAATTTGTTGCCTTCACCATCAATATCAGAAGTGTTTTTATATTACATTTTACCTCATTCGCCCTGGGAAAAAAATTACGCAAATAAGGACGGGCGTTTTTGTTTTGCAGGTGGCACATAACAGAAGGAAGATTAGCGGGATTTTGCTTTGCTTAGGAAGGATTTCCCACCAGATGTCAGGAAAGTTGTTGACCAGGAAATAATATTTGGATCATGTCCCGTTCACGCCATGACGATAACCGCGTTGACTGTACCACTCTAAAATAGGTGCGTGGAATGAACGCTGTGTGAACGCAATGGAAGAGGGTGTACAGATATAACATTAGCTTCCACAGGAGTAAAAAATCAGCGTACTCGATGTCTACGGAAGCCTCGAATGTTCTGATTTGAAGGAAAAGTTAAATCGTAATGAATTGCGAGCAAGTGACTGGCGCAAATCTCACAGCGTAGTATAAATCATAGTCAAAGTTGTGTGTGGATCTTTTCATGTAGCGAACATGATGTTCAATGTTTGGTGATACATCATAAAGTTATTGAATTCTAGTTTGTATGTAAAACCGACGTTACTGTAAATAACTGTTTATTTTTTTTACTCGTTAATTCATCATATAATTATGTCATGCGAGGGAAACAAAAAGGTGCAGTTCAATGAGCTTATATATTTCGTACGAGTTCTAACATATTTCCCGAAAGTTTTAGAAACACTCAATTTATTACCGGACATTTAAACAGCTTCGTACGAAAATGTACTTATACATTGCATGTGATGTCTAGGTCCAAAAATAAGCGATAACTTGCGGTCATGATTGAGATATCATACGAAAAAAAAACTCAAATTAAAGGCCGACTACAACGTTGAGTTTCATTTCGTACGAAGTCGTCACTAGAATAAGTTACAAACAGCTGAAATAATTAGCGTGCAACTTCGTACGAAACCGCACAAAGTATTGATTGTGATATATTGATCTAAAATTGAACAAGTTGTTTTATTTTTATGTGAGATAACACATAAAAACAACAAGCTTTTAAAAGGCTATTGGACACTTAAGGTTGCTAGCGGGGTCACGCTCTACTGGAAAATGTTGGTTACCAAATATTTACATATATCAAAGACCAATGCATATCGTCCAGCCAGGGAGTTGCAACTCCCTGGTCCAGCAAAGATTTTAATTCTTTTCGTTAAAAGTATAACAATTATGATCTATATCTTGCTAAAGTTAGCGAAACTTTGCCTTTTCTCCTTCCAATGGGCCATGGTAGCCTTCATAGGGAGGCGGTCGAAAATGGACCTCAAAATTGGTGTTACGGTAAAAGAAATTACTGTTACGGCATTACTGCGGTGGGTTAAAAACCGCTTTTAGACTCTTGGGCTCTTATGCAACTTGTGGGAAGGGGAGGGGGGTAATATCACAACATCCATTTGGGAGTATTCCCGCTAGTGTTCTCGATAAAGAAAATGGCGACTCTTTTCCAAGGTCCCTTCTCTTTGGCCTCCGTGGGCCCTTAATTAGAGGAGCCTTAGGATGAGACCATGGCTCTTTAGCAAACAAATACCCATTCAGACCTAAAGCTGAGTGACAACTTATTTATTGGTTTGTTTAACAAATAGATCAAGTAAGACCGACTCACTATATCGTTTCCGGCTAAAGGCGGAAGAATTAAAGTTTATGTTTCGTACGAAGAAGTACTAATATTTTCTACAAAGAACTAAGATGATAATTACGAATTCACCTAATACAGTTTCGTGCGAAAATATACGGAGTATGTTGCTTGCGATATGTTTATATCTAAAAATAGAGTGCAGTTACTTCATTTTTAAGTTAAATTGCTTACGAAAGAAAGTTCAAAGAAATCCATGCGCGGGGTATAGCTTTTCACTCGATTGTTTTGGCCATAGCAAATAGATCCATAGTGAGGTTAAAGCACCTTTTCTGTTCCGGCTCTAAGTCAAGAACAATTTAATATTATTTCGCACGAAGTAGAACTTGAACGTGTGTAAGAGCTACTCATATCGCTATTGCGCATGAATACATCTTTTTACAAAATGTACGAAGTATTGTTTGGTGATATAAACCTAGCGATTAAAGTTCCCTTTAATTTGTGAAATGATGCACCCGAGGAAAAGTCAAAAGAATAGAAGACATTTCAATGTAGTAGCTTTTCACTCGAGTCTCGATTGTTTTGTTTAAGAAATAGATCGAGTACTATCTATGCACTTTGTCGATCACGGCTACAATCTTGGACAAAACTGTTGGGACACTTTGCCATAATATTCTTGAATTTCAGCTCAAAGGCTTGCATGAATGCCCCTCCCCGCTCTCCCTTTCAATGTTGCGCTGAAAGAGTGACTTTATGCCGTGAATAGGCTAACTGTGGTCAACATTGCGAAGGGGAGCGGGGGTGTCCCAAGGAGTTTTGTCCAAGATTGTAGAGGCGAGAAACTTAAAGATTATTATGTTTTGTACGAAGTTGTAGTAATGTATGTTTACAAAGCGCTCAAATCATTAGTACGCATATATACAGCTTTGTACGGAAACGTACGAAGTAAATTGTTTATTACATATATTGAAAAACTGAGTGATAAATTTCTTAATTTTAAGTAAAGTTGCTTACAATAGAAAGTCAAAACAAATGAGATTTCAGCTTGAGGGGAAGTTTTTCACTCGACTAGTTTCGTCAGCAAATGGATCCAGTATAAGATACATTTTGTGTGCCCATGCAAGCTTAAAGGCGACAACAGTTTAATACTACTTCGTGCGAAGTAAAACAAAGATATGTTTACCGACTACTCAGTTGTCCTGATTTACGGTGAGGTAACGCAATAAACAAATTTATAATAAGCTATTGGACACTTCAGTTTGAGGGGTAGTGCTTTATTGAAAAATAATGGTTACCAAATCAAGAAAGATCACCTAAGACCAATGCATATCGCGACCGACAACGATTTAAATTATCTTCGTAAAAATTATATTACAAATATGGACCTATATCTTGCTAAAAGTAAACTGTTGAATTCATTCAGTCCAAAAATATTTCACAAATACTCGCGGGTATCCGCGTATGTGACCAAAAAATAAGGTTTGTTTTAAAAAACAATTGTGCTACGTATTATGAAGAAAACGCGCATATTAACTTTTGGGTACTTTCTGTAAGGAGTGGGCAGGTTCATACCGCAACACCCACTTTGGGGTATCCGCGCATGTGTGCTCTATAAAAAGCAGAGGAATCTTTTCCAAGGTCCTTTCCATTTGGCCTCGATGGGCCTTTAAAAGAGGATTAGGGTCAGTCCAAGATTGTTTTCACTAAAACCGTCGGTTAAGACCTAAAACTTAGCGCCAAGTTGTCTTCATTTTTTTTTTTTTTTTGAGATTGTTGACGGGAAAAAGTAAAAAGAAAAAATGACATTTCAACGTGAGGAGAACTTTAGGTCTCCAATCGATTGTTTTCATCAAGAAAAAGATTCAGTAAAGTTAAACGTTTTCGTCTGTCCCGGCTTGAAGACGACTGGATTTTTAGTTTGGTTTGCACAAAAGAAAACTATAAATGTTTACGAGCTACCCAAATTATTATTACGCATGGACACAGCTTCTTCGTACGAAAGTGTATGAAGTATTTTATTGATATAGTCCTAAAGTCGGGGATAATTTCTCTTCAGTTTGTGTGATGTTGCACCCGGGAGAAAGTTAAATAAAAATATTCTATTGTATTAGCTTTTCACTCGAATGGTTTGTTTAGCAAATAGATCCAGTAAGATAAGGCATTTTGTCTGTCCATTCTAAAATGCGACAACACTTCAATTCTGTTTCGTATGAAGTTCATTAATCTATGATTACGAGCGCCTAAAATTTTATTACGCAGGAATGCGGCTCGGTACAAAACTGTACGAAATGATGTTTGGGGATATTACCTCAAGTTGAGCAACAATTAAAGTTGTCCTAATTTTTTATGAGACTGAACTGATAACGCGAGAAAGTTCAAAGAAACGACATTATAATTTTAGGGGTAGCTTTTCCCTCGATTGGTTTCGTCGATAAATGGATCTCTTTGGAAGAAGGCATTTTGTCTGTCCAGGTTTAGGGAGACAGCAATTTAAGTGTGTTTCGTACGAAGTAGAACTAATATATGTATGTTTACGAGCTACCAGTAACTAGTAACCATGAATGCAGCTTCGCACGAAAAGGTACTAAATATTGCTCAGTGATACAGACCTTAAATTTAGCAATAAGACTCCTTCATTTTTTTGTGATGGTGCAACCGATTGAGTAAAACAAGAAGGACGTTTAAATATCAAAGCTTTACACTCGATACGCTTGTTAGATAAATAAATATTGTAAAAGCCAACGCATTATGTCAGATCTGGCTAAAGGCGAATTATTAAAGTTTATGTTTCGTACGGAGTAGTAGTAATACGCTTACAACGTGCTCTCATTATTTTAACACATTCATACAGTTTCGTACGGAAATGTACTAAGTATACTCTTTTTAAAGGCATCTATTGAAAAAATTAATGAAAAGTTCCTTGATTTTGAATTAATGTTGCTCATTAGAGAAAGTCAAATAGAATGATATTTTAACTTGACAGGTAGCTTTTCACTCGATTGATTTTCATTTTTTGTGATGGTGCAACCGATTGGGTAAAAAAAGAAGGACGTTTTAATATCAAAGCTTTACACTCGACAGGCTTGTTAGATAAATAAATATTGTAAAAGCCAACGCATTATGTCAGGTGGTCTGGCTAAAGGCGAATTATCTAAGTTTATATTTCGTAAGAAGTAGCAGTAATACGTTTACAATGTTCTCTCATTATTATAACGCATTTATACAGTTTCGTACGGAAATGTACAAAATTTATTCTTTTCAGACATATAAATATATATTAAAAAACTGAGTAATAAGTTTCTTGATTTTTAAGTAAAGTTGCTAACGAGAGAAAGTCCAAAGAAATGAGATTTCAACTTTACTGGTACCTTTTCACTTAATTGGTTTCGTGAGCAAATGGATCCAGTATAAGATACGACATTTTGTTTACCCAGGCTTAAAGGCGGCATCACTTTAATACTACTTCTTGCAAAGTTAAAAAAAGATATGTTTACCAGCGACTCAGAACATTATCCATGCATGCAGCTTAGTAGGAAAATGTACTAAATATTGCTTAGTGATACAGATATTAAATATTGCAAAAAGACTACTTCACTTTTAATGATGGTGCAACCGAGAGAGAGTAAAAAAGAGGACATTTTAATGTCGAATCTTTACACTCGATGGGCTTTTTAAATAAATAAATATTCTAAAAGCCAACGCATTACATCGGATCTGGCTAAAGGCGAATTATTGAATTTTTTATTTCGTAGTACGCATGGAGTATTAATAATACGTTAACAAAGTACTTTCATTTTTATTACGCATTTATACAGTTTCGTACGGAAATGTACAAAGTATATTCTTTTAAGACATATATTGAAAAAATGAGTGACAAGTTCATTGATTTTGAAATAAAGTTGCTCACAAGAGAAAGTCAAAAGAAATGATATTTCAACTTGACAGGTAGCTTTACACTCGAATGATTTCGTCAATAAATAGATCTCTTTGGAAGAAGGCATTTTTTTCTGTCAAGGTTTAGGGCGACAGCAAGTAAAGTGTGTTACGTACGAAGTAGAACTAATATATGTATGTTCACGAGCTACCAGTAACTAGAATCCATGCATGCAGAAATGCGCGGAAATGTACTTAATATTGCTAAATGATACAGACCCTAAATTTTGCAATAAGACTCCTTCACTTTTTTGTGACGGTGTAACCGAGGGAAAGTAAAAGAGAAGGACATTTTAATGTCGAAGCTTTACACTCGATAGGTTTGTTAAATAAATAAATATTGCTAAAGCCAACTCATTATGTCAGGTCTGGCTAAAGGCGAATTATTAAAGTTTATATTTCGTACGGAGTAGTAGTTATACGTTAACAAAGGACTTTCATTATTATTACGCATTTATACAGTTTCGTACGGAAATGTACGGAGTATATTCTTTTAAGACATATATTTAAAAACTGAGTGATAATTTTCTTGATTTTTAAGTAAAGTTGCTTACAAGAGAAAGTCGAAAGAAATGATATTTCAACTTGACAGGTAGCCTTTCACTCGATTGGTTTAGTCAATAAATAGATCTCTTTGAAAGAAGGCATTTTCTATGTCCAGATTTAGGGCGACAGCAAATTGAGTGTGTTTCGTACGAAGTAGAACTAATATATAAATGTTCACGAGCTACCAGTAAGTAGTATGCATGCATGCAGCTTCGCACGAAAGTGAACTTAATATTGTCAAATGATACAGACCTTAAATGTTGCAATAAGACTTCTGCACTTTTTGTGATGGTGCAACCGAGGGAAAGTTAAAAAGGAGGACATTTTAATGCCGAAGCTTTACACTCGATAGGCTTGTTAAATAAATAAATATTGTGAAAGCCAACGCATTATATCGGGTCTGGCTAAAGGCGAATTATTAAAGTTTATATTTCGTACGGAGAAGTAGTAATACGTTAACAAAGTACTTTCATTTTTATTACGCATTTATACAGTTTCGTACGGAAATGTACAAAGTGTATTCTTTTGAGAGATATATTGAAAAAATGAGTGATAAGTTCCTTGAGTTTTAATTAAAGTTGCTCACAAGAGAAAGTCAAAAGAAATGATATTTTAACTCGACAGGTAGCTTTTCACTCGATTGATTTCGTCAATAAACAGATCTCTTATGAAGAAGGCATTTTGTCTGTGCAGGTTTAGGGCGACAGAATTTAAGTGTGTTTCGTTGGAAATAGAAGTAATATATGTATGTTTACGAGCTATCAGTAACTAGTAGCCATGAATGCAGCTTCGCACGAAAAGGTGCTAAATAGTGCTTAGTAATATAGACCTTAAATTTAGCAATAAGACTCCTTCATTTTTTTGTGATGGTGCAACCGATTGAGTAAAAAAAAACAGGACATTTAAATGTCGAAGCTTTACACTCGATAGGCTTGTTTAATAAATAAATATTGTAAAAGCCAACGCATTATATCGGGTCTGGCTAACGGTGAATTATGAAAGTTTATATTTCGTACGGAGTAGTAGTTATCCATCAACAAAGGACTTCCATTATTATTACTCATTTATACAGTTTCGTACGGAAATGTACAGAGTATATTCTTTTAAGATATATATTGAAAAACTGAGTGATAATTTTCTTGATTCTTAAGTGAAGTTGCTTACAAGAGAAAGTCAAAAGAAATGATATTTTAACTTGAGAGGTAGCCTTTCACTCGATTGGTATCGTCAATAAATAGATCTCTTTGGAAGAAGGCATTTTCTATGTCCAGGTTTAGGGCGAAAGCAAATTGAGTGTGTTTCGAACGAAGTAGAACTAATATATGAATGTTCACGAGCTACCAGTAACTAGTATGCATGCATGCAGCTTCGCACGAAAGTGTACTTAATATTTCTTAATGATACAGACCTTAAATGTTGCAAGAAGACTCCTGCACTTTTTGTGATGGTGCAACCGAGGGAAAGTAAAAAAGGAGGACATTTTAATGTCGAAGCTTTGAACTCGACATGCTTGTTAAATAAATAAATATTGTATAAGCCAACGCATTATATCGGGTCTGGCTAAAGGCGAATTATTAAAGTTTATATTTCGTACGGAGAAGTAGTAATACGTTTACAACGTACTCTCATTATTATAACGCATTTATACAGTTTCGTACGGAAATGTACAAAATTTATTCTTTTAAGACATATTAATATAAATTGAAAAACTGAGTTATAAGTTTCTTGATTTTTTAGGAAAGTTGCTTACAAGAGAAAGTCCAAAGAAATGAGATTTCAACTTAACTGGTACCTTTTTATTTAATTGGTTTCGTGAGCAAATGGATCCAGTATAAGTTACGACATTTTGTTTGCCCAGGCTTGAAAACGGCATTACTTTAATACTACTTCTTACAAAGTTAAACAAAGATATGTTTGCCAGCTACTCAAAACATTATCCATGCATGCAGCTTCGTAGGAAAATGTACTTAATATTGCTTAGTAATACAGATCTTAAATATTGCAATAAGACTCCTGCACTTTTTATGATGGTGCAACCGAGGGAGAGTAAAAAAAGAGGACATTTTAATGTCGAAGCTTTACACTCGACGTGCTTGTTAAATAAATAAATATTGTAAAAGCCAACGCATAATATCGGGTCTGGCTAAAGGCGAATTATTAAACTTTATATTTCGTACGGAGTAGTAATAATACGTTAACAAAGCACTTTCATTTTTATTACGCATGCATACAGTTTCGTACGGAAATGTACAAAGTATATTCTTTTCAGACATAATGAGTGATAAGTTCCTTTATTTTGAATTAAAGTTGCTCACAAGAGAGAGTCAAAAGAAATGATATTTTAATTTGACAGGTAGCTTTTCACTCGATTGATTTCGTCAATAAATAGATCTCTTTGGAAGAAGGCCTTTCGTCTGTCCAGGTTTAGGGCAACAGCAGTTTAAGTGTGTTTCGTACGAAGTAGACTTAATATATGTATGTTTACGATCTACCAGTAACTAGTAACCATGAATGCAGCTTCGCACAAAAAGGTACTTAATATTGCTTAGTGATACAGACCTTAAATTTAGCAATAAGACTCCTTCATTTTTTGTGATGGTGCAACCGATTGAGTGAAAAAAGAAGGACGTTTTAATATCAAAGCCTTACATTCGACAGGCTTGTTAGATAAATAAATATTGTAAAAGCCAACGCATTATGTCAGGTCTGGCTAATTGTGAACTATTAAAGTTTATTTTTCGTACGGAGTATAGTAGTAATACGCTTACAAAGTACTCTTCTTATTATAACGCATTCATATAGTTTCGTACGGAAATGTACAAGTTATATTCTTTTAAAACAAATATTGAAAAAATGAGTCATAAGGTACTTGATTTTGAATTAAAGTTGCTTACAAGTGAAAGTCAAAAGAAATGATATTTTAACTTGACAGGTAGCTTTTCACTCGATTGCTTTCGTCAATAAAAAGATCTCTTTGGAAGAAGGCATTTTGTCTGTCCAGGTTTAGGGCAACAGCAGTTTAAGTGTGTTTCGTACGAAGTAGAACTAATATGTTCACGAGCTACCAGTAACTAGTATGCATTCATGCAGCTTCTCACGAAAGTGTATTTAATATTGCTAAATGATACAGACCTTAAATGTTGCAATAAGACTCCTTCACTTTTTGTGATGGTGCAACCGAGGGAAAGCAAAAAGGAGGACATTTAACTGTCGAAGCTTTACACTCGATAGGTTTGTTAAATAAATAAATATTGTTAGAGCCAACGCATTATATCAGGTCTGGCTAAAGGCGAATTATTAAAGTTTATATTTCGTACGGAGTAGTAGTTATACGTTCACAACGTACTGTCATTATTATAACGCATTTACACAGTTTCGTACGGAAATGTACAAAATTTATTCTTTTCAGACATATAAATATATATTGAAAAACTGAGTAATAAGTTTCTTAAATTTTAAGTAAAGTTGCTTACAAAAGAAATTCCAAAGTAATGAAGTTTCAACTTAGGGGTAGCTTTTCACTCCATTGGTTTCGTCAGCAACTGGATCCAGTATAAGATATGACATTTTGTTTGCATAGGCTTAAAGGCGGTTTCACTTTATTACTGCTTCGTGCAAAGTTAAACAAAGATATGTTTACCAGCTACTCAGAACATTATCCATGCATGCAGCTTCGTAGGAAAATGTACTAAATATTGCTCAGTGATACAGATATTAAACATTGCAATAAGACTCCTTTTTGTGATGGTGCAACCGAGGGAAAGTAGAGGAGGAGGACATTTTAATGTCGAAGCTTTACACTCGATAGGCTTGTTAAATAAATAAATATTGTAAAAGCCAACACATTATGTCAGGTCTGGCTAAAGGCGAACTATTAATGTTTATATTTCGTACGGAGTATTAATACGTTAATAACGTACTCTCATTATTATAACGCATTTACCCAGTTTCGTACGGTAATGTAGAAAGTTTTTTCGTTTTAAGACATATAAATATATTTTGAAAATCGTAGTAATAAGTTTCTTAATTTTTAAGTAACGTTGCTTACAAAAGAAACTCCAAAGTAATGAGATTTCAACTTAAGGGGTAGCTTTTCACTCCATTGGTTTCGTCAGCAACTGGATCCAGTATAAGATATGACATTTTGTTTGCATAGGCTTAAAGGCGGTTTCACTTTATTACTGCTTCGTGCAAAGTTAAACGAAGATATGTTTACCAGCTACTCAGAACATTATCCATGCATGCAGCTTCGTAGGAAAATGTACTAAATATTGCTTAGTGATACAGATATTAAATATTGCAAAAAGACTACTTCACTTTTAATGATGGTGCAACCGAGGGAGAGTAAAAAAGAGGACATTTTAATGTCGAAGCTTTACATCGATAGGCTTGTTGAATAAATAAATATAGTAAAAGCCAACGCTTTACATCGGATCTGGCTAAAGGCGAATTATTGAATTTTATATTTCGTACGGAGTAGTAATAATACGTTAACAATGTACTTTCATTTTTATTACGCATTTATACAGTTTCGTAAGGAAATGTACAAAGTGTATTCTTTTAAGACATATATTGAAAAAATGAATGATAAGTTCCTTGATTTTGAAATAAAGTTGCTCACAAAAGAAAGTCAAAAGATGATATTTTAACTTGACACGTAGCTTTTCACTCGATTGATTTCGTCAATAAACAGATCTCTTTGGAAGAAGGCATTTTTTCTGTCCAGGTTTAGGGCGACAGCAATTTAAGTGTGTTTCGTAGGAAATAGAACTAATATATGTATGTTTACGAGCTACCAGTCACTAATAACCATGAAGGCAGCTTCGCACGAAAAGGTACTAAATATTGCTTAGTGATACAGACCTTAAATTTAGCAATAAGACTCCTTCTTTTTTTTGTGACGGTGCAACCATTGAGTTAAAAAAGAGGACATTTTAATGTCGAAGCTTTACACTCGATAGGCTTGTTAAATAAATAAACATTGTAAAAGCCAACGCATTATATCGGGTCTGGCTAACGGCGAATTATGAAAGTTTATATTTCGTACGGAGTAGTAGTTATACCTTAACAAAGGACTTTCATTATTATTACTCATTTATACAGTTTCGTTCGGAAATGTAAAAAGTATATTCTTTTAAGACATATATTGAAAAAATGAGTGATAAGTTCCTTGATTTTGAAATAAAGTTGCTCACAAAAGAAAGTCAAAAGATGATATTTTAACTTGACACGTAGCTTTTCACTCGACTGATTTCGTTAATAAATAGATCTCTTTGGAAGAAGGCATTTTTTCTGTCCAGGTTTAGGGCGACAGCAATTTAAGTGTGTTTCGTATAAAAAAGAACTAATATATGTATGTTTACGAGCTACCAGTCACTAGTAACCATGAATGCAGCTTCGCACGAAAAGGTACTAAATATTGCTTAGTGATACAGACCTTAAATTTAGCAATAAGACTCCTTCTTTTTTTTGTGATGGTGCAACCGATTGAGTAAAAAAGAGGACATTTTAATGTCGAAGCTTTACACTCGATAGGCTTGTTAAATAAATAAATATTGTAAAAGCCAACGCATTATATCGGGTCTGGCTAACGGCGAATTATGAAAGTTTATATTTCGTACGGAGTATAGTAGTAATACGCTTACAAAGTACTCTCCTTATTATAACGCATTCATACAGTTTCGTACGGAAATGTACAAAGTATATTCTTTTAGGACATATATTGAAAAAATGAGTGATAAGTACTACGGAGTAGTAGTTTTACGTTAACAAAGGACTTTCATTATTATAACTCATTTATACAGTTTCGTACGGAAATGTACAGAGTATATTCTTTTAAGATATATATTGAAAAACTGAGTGATAATTTTCTTGATTTTTAAGTAAAATTGCTCACAAGAGAAAGTCAAAAGAAATGATATTTTAACTTGGGAGGTAGCCTTTCACTCGATTGGTATCGTCAATAAATAGATCTCTTTGGAAGAAGGCATTTTGTCTGTCCAGGTTTAGGGAACAGCAGTTTAAGTGTGTTTCGTACGAAGTAGAACTAATATGTTCACGAGCTACCAGTAACTAGTATGTATGCATGCAGCTTCGCACGAAAGTGTACTTAATATTGTTAAATGATACAGACCTTAAATATTGCAATAAGACTTCTGCACTTTTTGTGATGGTGCAACCGAGGGAAAGTTAGAAAGGAGGACATTTTAATGTCGAAGCTTTACACTCGACATGCTTGTTAAACAAATAAATATTGTAAAAGCCAACGCATTATATCGGGTCTGGCTAAAGGCGAATTATTAAAGTTTATATTTCGTACGGAGTAGTAATACGTTAACAAAGCACTTTCATTTTTATTACGCATTTATACAGTTTCGTACGGAAATGTACAAAGTATATTCTTTTAAGACATAATGAGTGATAAGTTCCCTGATTTTGAATTAAAGTTGCTCACAAGGGAAAGTCAAAAGAAATGATATTTTAATTTGACAGGTAGCTTTTCACTCGGTTGATTTCGTCAATAAATAGATCTCTTTGGAAGAAGGCATTTCGTCTGTCCAGGTTTAAGGCGACAGCAATTTAAGTGTGTTCCGTACGAAGTAGACTTAATATATGTATGTTTACGATCTACCAGTAACTAGTAACCATGAATGCAGCTTCGCACAAACAGGTACTAAATATTGCTTAGTGATACAGACCTTAAATTTAGCAATAAGATTCCTTCATTTTTTGTGATGGTGCAACCTGATTGAGTAAAAAAAGGAGAACGTTTTAATATCAAAGCTTTACATTCGACAGGCTTGTTAGGTAAATAAATATTGTAAAAGCCAACGCATTATGTCAGGTCTGGCTAATTGTGAACTATTAAAGTTTATTTTTCGTACGGAGTATAGTAGTAATACGCTTACAAAGTACTCTTCTTATTATAACGCATTCATATAGTTTCGTACGGAAATGTACAAGTTATATTCTTTTAAAACAAATATTGAAAAAATGAGTCATAAGGTACTTGATTTTGAATTAAAGTTGCTTACAAGTGAAAGTCAAAAGAAATGATATTTTAACTTGACAGGTAGCTTTTCACTCGATTGCTTTCGTCAATAAAAAGATCTCTTTGGAAGAAGGCATTTTGTCTGTCCAGGTTTAGGGCAACAGCAGTTTAAGTGTGTTTCGTACGAAGTAGAACTAATATGTTCACGAGCTACCAGTAACTAGTATGCATTCATGCAGCTTCTCACGAAAGTGTATTTAATATTGCTAAATGATACAGACCTTAAATGTTGCAATAAGACTCCTTCACTTTTTTGTGATGGTGCAACCGAGGGAAAGCAAAAAAGGAGGACATTTAACTGTCGAAGCTTTACACTCGATAGGTTTGTTAAATAAATAAATATTGTTAGAGCCAACGCATTATATCAGGTCTGGCTAAAGGCGAATTATTAAAGTTTATATTTCGTACGGAGTAGTAGTTATACGTTCACAACGTACTGTCATTATTATAACGCATTTACACAGTTTCGTACGGAAATGTACAAAATTTATTCTTTTCAGACATATAAATATATATTGAAAAACTGAGTAATAAGTTTCTTAAATTTTAAGTAAAGTTGCTTACAAAAGAAAGTCCAAAGTAATGAGATTTCAACTTAGGGGGTAGCTTTTCACTCCATTGGTTTCGTCAGCAACTGGATCCAGTATAAGATATGACATTTTGTTTGCATAGACTTAAAGGCGGTTTCACTTTATTACTGCTTCGTGCAAAGTTAAACAAAGATATGTTTACCAGCTACTCAGAACATTATCCATGCATGCAGCTTCGTAGGAAAATGTACTAAATATTGCTCAGTGATACAGATATTAAACATTGCAATAAGACTCCTTTTTGTGATGGTGCAACCGAGGAAAGTAGAGGAGGAGGACATTTTAATGTCGAAGCTTTACACTCGATAGGCTTGTTAAATAAATAAATATTGTAAAAGCCAACACATTATGTCAGGTCTGGCTAAAGGCGAACTATTAATGTTTATATTTCGTACGGAGTATTAATACGTTAATAACGTACTCTCATTATTATAACGCATTTACCCAGTTTCGTACGGTAATGTACAAAGTTTTTTTCTTTTAAGACATATAAATATATTTTGAAAATCGTAGTAATAAGTTTCTTAATTTTTAAGTAACGTTGCTTACAAAAGAAACTCCAAAGTAATGAGATTTCAACTTAAGGGGTAGCTTTTCACTCCATTGGTTTCGTCAGCAACTGGATCCAGTATAAGATATGACATTTTGTTTGCATAGGCTTAAAGGCGGTTTCACTTTATTACTGCTTCGTGCAAAGTTAAACGAAGATATGTTTACCAGCTACTCAGAACATTATCCATGCATGCAGCTTCGTAGGAAAATGTACTAAATATTGCTTAGTGATACAGATATTAAATATTGCAAAAAGACTACTTCACTTTTAATGATGGTGCAACCGAGGGAGAGTAAAAAAGAGGACATTTTAATGTCGAAGCTTTACATCGATAGGCTTGTTGAATAAATAAATATAGTAAAAGCCAACGCTTTACATCGGATCTGGCTAAAGGCGAATTATTGAATTTTATATTTCGTACGGAGTAGTAATAATACGTTAACAATGTACTTTCATTTTTATTACGCATTTATACAGTTTCGTAAGGAAATGTACAAAGTGTATTCTTTTAAGACATATATTGAAAAAATGAATGATAAGTTCCTTGATTTTGAAATAAAGTTGCTCACAAAAGAAAGTCAAAAGATGATATTTTAACTTGACACGTAGCTTTTCACTCGATTGATTTCGTCAATAAACAGATCTCTTTGGAAGAAGGCATTTTTTCTGTCCAGGTTTAGGGCGACAGCAATTTAAGTGTGTTTCGTAGGAAATAGAACTAATATATGTATGTTTACGAGCTACCAGTCACTAATAACCATGAAGGCAGCTTCGCACGAAAAGGTACTAAATATTGCTTAGTGATACAGACCTTAAATTTAGCAATAAGACTCCTTCTTTTTTTTGTGACGGTGCAACCATTGAGTTAAAAAAGAGGACATTTTAATGTCGAAGCTTTACACTCGATAGGCTTGTTAAATAAATAAACATTGTAAAAGCCAACGCATTATATCGGGTCTGGCTAACGGCGAATTATGAAAGTTTATATTTCGTACGGAGTAGTAGTTATACCTTAACAAAGGACTTTCATTATTATTACTCATTTATACAGTTTCGTAAGGAAATGTAAAAAGTATATTCTTTTAAGACATATATTGAAAAAATGAGTGATAAGTTCCTTGATTTTGAAATAAAGTTGCTCACAAAAGAAAGTCAAAAGATGATATTTTAACTTGACACGTAGCTTTTCACTCGACTGATTTCGTTAATAAATAGATCTCTTTGGAAGAAGGCATTTTTTCTGTCCAGGTTTAGGGCGACAGCAATTTAAGTGTGTTTCGTATAAAAAGAACTAATATATGTATGTTTACGAGCTACCAGTCACTAGTAACCATGAATGCAGCTTCGCACGAAAAGGTACTAAATATTGCTTAGTGATACAGACCTTAAATTTAGCAATAAGACTCCTTCTTTTTTTTGTGATGGTGCAACCGATTGAGTAAAAAAGAGGACATTTTAATGTCGAAGCTTTACACTCGATAGGCTTGTTAAATAAATAAATATTGTAAAAGCCAACGCATTATATCGGGTCTGGCTAACGGCGAATTATGAAAGTTTATATTTCGTACGGAGTATAGTAGTAATACGCTTACAAAGTACTCTCCTTATTATAACGCATTCATACAGTTTCGTACGGAAATGTACAAAGTATATTCTTTTAGGACATATATTGAAAAAATGAGTGATAAGTACTACGGAGTAGTAGTTTTACGTTAACAAAGGACTTTCATTATTATAACTCATTTATACAGTTTCGTACGGAAATGTACAGAGTATATTCTTTTAAGATATATATTGAAAAACTGAGTGATAATTTTCTTGATTTTTAAGTAAAATTGCTCACAAGAGAAAGTCAAAAGAAATGATATTTTAACTTGGGAGGTAGCCTTTCACTCGATTGGTATCGTCAATAAATAGATCTCTTTGGAAGAAGGCATTTTGTCTGTCCAGGTTTAGGGGAACAGCAGTTTAAGTGTGTTTCGTACGAAGTAGAACTAATATGTTCACGAGCTACCAGTAACTAGTATGTATGCATGCAGCTTCGCACGAAAGTGTACTTAATATTGTTAAATGATACAGACCTTAAATATTGCAATAAGACTTCTGCACTTTTTGTGATGGTGCAACCGAGGGAAAGTTAGAAAGGAGGACATTTTAATGTCGAAGCTTTACACTCGACATGCTTGTTAAACAAATAAATATTGTAAAAGCCAACGCATTATATCGGGTCTGGCTAAAGGCGAATTATTAAAGTTTATATTTCGTACGGAGTAGTAATACGTTAACAAAGCACTTTCATTTTTATTACGCATTTATACAGTTTCGTACGGAAATGTACAAAGTATATTCTTTTAAGACATAATGAGTGATAAGTTCCCTGATTTTGAATTAAAGTTGCTCACAAGGGAAAGTCAAAAGAAATGATATTTTAATTTGACAGGTAGCTTTTCACTCGGTTGATTTCGTCAATAAATAGATCTCTTTGGAAGAAGGCATTTCGTCTGTCCAGGTTTAAGGCGACAGCAATTTAAGTGTGTTCCGTACGAAGTAGACTTAATATATGTATGTTTACGATCTACCAGTAACTAGTAACCATGAATGCAGCTTCGCACAAACAGGTACTAAATATTGCTTAGTGATACAGACCTTAAATTTAGCAATAAGATTCCTTCATTTTTTGTGATGGTGCAACCGATTGAGTAAAAAAAGGAGAACGTTTTAATATCAAAGCTTTACATTCGACAGGCTTGTTAGGTAAATAAATATTGTAAAAGCCAACGCATTATGTCAGGTCTGGCTAATTGTGAACTATTAAAGTTTATTTTTCGTACGGAGTATAGTAGTAATACGCTTACAAAGTACTCTTCTTATTATAACGCATTCATATAGTTTCGTACGGAAATGTACAAGTTATATTCTTTTAAAACAAATATTGAAAAAATGAGTCATAAGGTACTTGATTTTGAATTAAAGTTGCTTACAAGTGAAAGTCAAAAGAAATGATATTTTAACTTGACAGGTAGCTTTTCACTCGATTGCTTTCGTCAATAAAAAGATCTCTTTGGAAGAAGGCATTTTGTCTGTCCAGGTTTAGGGCAACAGCAGTTTAAGTGTGTTTCGTACGAAGTAGAACTAATATGTTCACGAGCTACCAGTAACTAGTATGCATTCATGCAGCTTCTCACGAAAGTGTATTTAATATTGCTAAATGATACAGACCTTAAATGTTGCAATAAGACTCCTTCACTTTTTTGTGATGGTGCAACCGAGGGAAAGCAAAAAAGGAGGACATTTAACTGTCGAAGCTTTACACTCGATAGGTTTGTTAAATAAATAAATATTGTTAGAGCCAACGCATTATATCAGGTCTGGCTAAAGGCGAATTATTAAAGTTTATATTTCGTACGGAGTAGTAGTTATACGTTCACAACGTACTGTCATTATTATAACGCATTTACACAGTTTCGTACGGAAATGTACAAAATTTATTCTTTTCAGACATATAAATATATATTGAAAAACTGAGTAATAAGTTTCTTAAATTTTAAGTAAAGTTGCTTACAAAAGAAAGTCCAAAGTAATGAGATTTCAACTTAGGGGTAGCTTTTCACTCCATTGGTTTCGTCAGCAACTGGATCCAGTATAAGATATGACATTTTGTTTGCATAGGCTTAAAGGCGGTTTCACTTTATTACTGCTTCGTGCAAAGTTAAACAAAGATATGTTTACCAGCTACTCAGAACATTATCCATGCATGCAGCTTCGTAGGAAAATGTACTAAATATTGCTCAGTGATACAGATATTAAACATTGCAATAAGACTCCTTTTTTGTGATGGTGCAACCGAGGGAAAGTAGAGGAGGAGGACATTTTAATGTCGAAGCTTTACACTCGATAGGCTTGTTAAATAAATAAATATTGTAAAAGCCAACACATTATGTCAGGTCTGGCTAAAGGCGAACTATTAATGTTTATATTTCGTACGGAGTATTAATACGTTAATAACGTACTCTCATTATTATAACGCATTTACCCAGTTTCGTACGGTAATGTACAAAGTTTTTTTCTTTTAAGACATATAAATATATTTTGAAAATCGTAGTAATAAGTTTCTTAATTTTTAAGTAACGTTGCTTACAAAAGAAACTCCAAAGTAATGAGATTTCAACTTAAGGGGTAGCTTTTCACTCCATTGGTTTCGTCAGCAACTGGATCCAGTATAAGATATGACATTTTGTTTGCATAGGCTTAAAGGCGGTTTCACTTTATTACTGCTTCGTGCAAAGTTAAACGAAGATATGTTTACCAGCTACTCAGAACATTATCCATGCATGCAGCTTCGTAGGAAAATGTACTAAATATTGCTTAGTGATACAGATATTAAATATTGCAAAAGACTACTTCACTTTTAATGATGGTGCAACCGAGGGAGAGTAAAAAAAGAGGACATTTTAATGTCGAAGCTTTACATCGATAGGCTTGTTGAATAAATAAATATAGTAAAAGCCAACGCTTTACATCGGATCTGGCTAAAGGCGAATTATTGAATTTTATATTTCGTACGGAGTAGTAATAATACGTTAACAATGTACTTTCATTTTTATTACGCATTTATACAGTTTCGTAAGGAAATGTACAAAGTGTATTCTTTTAAGACATATATTGAAAAAATGAATGATAAGTTCCTTGATTTTGAAATAAAGTTGCTCACAAAAGAAAGTCAAAAGATGATATTTTAACTTGACACGTAGCTTTTCACTCGATTGATTTCGTCAATAAACAGATCTCTTTGGAAGAAGGCATTTTTTCTGTCCAGGTTTAGGGCGACAGCAATTTAAGTGTGTTTCGTAGGAAATAGAACTAATATATGTATGTTTACGAGCTACCAGTCACTAATAACCATGAAGGCAGCTTCGCACGAAAAGGTACTAAATATTGCTTAGTGATACAGACCTTAAATTTAGCAATAAGACTCCTTCATTTTTTTGTGACGGTGCAACCATTGAGTTAAAAAAGAGGACATTTTAATGTCGAAGCTTTACACTCGATAGGCTTGTTAAATAAATAAATATTGTAAAAGCCAACGCATTATATCGGGTCTGGCTAACGGCGAATTATGAAAGTTTATATTTCGTACGGAGTAGTAGTTATACCTTAACAAAGGACTTTCATTATTATTACTCATTTATACAGTTTCGTTCGGAAATGTAAAAGTATATTCTTTTAAGACATATATTGAAAAATGAGTGATAAGTTCCTTGATTTTGAAATAAAGTTGCTCACAAAAGAAAGTCAAAAGATGATATTTTAACTTGACACGTAGCTTTTCACTCGACTGATTTCGTTAATAAATAGATCTCTTTGGAAGAAGGCATTTTTTCTGTCCAGGTTTAGGGCGACAGCAATTTAAGTGTGTTTCGTAGGAAATAGAACTAATATATGTATGTTTACGAGCTACCAGTCACTAGTAACCATGAATGCAGCTTCGCACGAAAAGGTACTAAATATTGCTTAGTGATACAGACCTTAAATTTAGCAATAAGACTCCTTCTTTTTTTTGTGATGGTGCAACCGATTGAGTAAAAAAAGAGGACATTTTAATGTCGAAGCTTTACACTCGATAGGCTTGTTAAATAAATAAATATTGTAAAAGCCAACGCATTATATCGGGTCTGGCTAACGGCGAATTATGAAAGTTTATATTTCGTACGGAGTATAGTAGTAATACGCTTACAAAGTACTCTCCTTATTATAACGCATTCATACAGTTTCGTACGGAAATGTACAAAGTATATTCTTTTAGGACATATATTGAAAAAATGAGTGATAAGTACTACGGAGTAGTAGTTTTACGTTAACAAAGGACTTTCATTATTATAACTCATTTATACAGTTTCGTACGGAAATGTACAGAGTATATTCTTTTAAGATATATATTGAAAAACTGAGTGATAATTTTCTTGATTTTTAAGTAAAATTGCTCACAAGAGAAAGTCAAAAGAAATGATATTTTAACTTGGGAGGTAGCCTTTCACTCGATTGGTATCGTCAATAAATAGATCTCTTTGGAAGAAGGCATTTTGTCTGTCCAGGTTTAGGGAACAGCAGTTTAAGTGTGTTTCGTACGAAGTAGAACTAATATGTTCACGAGCTACCAGTAACTAGTATGTATGCATGCAGCTTCGCACGAAAGTGTACTTAATATTGTTAAATGATACAGACCTTAAATATTGCAATAAGACTTCTGCACTTTTTGTGATGGTGCAACCAAGGGAAAGTTAGAAAGGAGGACATTTTAATGTCGAAGCTTTACACTCGACATGCTTGTTAAACAAATAAATATTGTAAAAGCCAACGCATTATATCGGGTCTGGCTAAAGGCGAATTATTAAAGTTTATATTTCGTACGGAGTAGTAATACGTTAACAAAGCACTTTCATTTTTATTACGCATTTATACAGTTTCGTACGGAAATGTACAAAGTATATTCTTTTAAGACATAATGAGTGATAAGTTCCCTGATTTTGAATTAAAGTTGCTCACAAGGGAAAGTCAAAAGAAATGATATTTTAATTTGACAGGTAGCTTTTCACTCGGTTGATTTCGTCAATAAATAGATCTCTTTGGAAGAAGGCATTTCGTCTGTCCAGGTTTAAGGCGACAGCAATTTAAGTGTGTTCCGTACGAAGTAGACTTAATATATGTATGTTTACGATCTACCAGTAACTAGTAACCATGAATGCAGCTTCGCACAAACAGGTACTAAATATTGCTTAGTGATACAGACCTTAAATTTAGCAATAAGATTCCTTCATTTTTTGTGATGGTGCAACCGATTGAGTAAAAAAGGAGAACGTTTTAATATCAAAGCTTTACATTCGACAGGCTTGTTAGGTAAATAAATATTGTAAAAGCCAACGCATTATGTCAGGTCTGGCTAAATGTGAACTATTAAAGTTTATTTTTCGTACGGAGTATAGTAGTAATACGCTTACAAAGTACTCTTCTTATTATAACGCATTCATATAGTTTCGTACGGAAATGTACAAGTTATATTCTTTTAAAACAAATATTGAAAAAATGAGTCATAAGGTACTTGATTTTGAATTAAAGTTGCTTACAAGTGAAAGTCAAAAGAAATGATATTTTAACTTGACAGGTAGCTTTTCACTCGATTGCTTTCGTCAATAAAAGATCTCTTTGGAAGAAGGCATTTTGTCTGTCCAGGTTTAGGGCAACAGCAGTTTAAGTGTGTTTCGTACGAAGTAGAACTAATATGTTCACGAGCTACCAGTAACTAGTATGCATTCATGCAGCTTCTCACGAAAGTGTATTTAATATTGCTAAATGATACAGACCTTAAATGTTGCAATAAGACTCCTTCACTTTTTTGTGATGGTGCAACCGAGGGAAAGCAAAAAAGGAGGACATTTAACTGTCGAAGCTTTACACTCGATAGGTTTGTTAAATAAATAAATATTGTTAGAGCCAACGCATTATATCAGGTCTGGCTAAAGGCGAATTATTAAAGTTTATATTTCGTACGGAGTAGTAGTTATACGTTCACAACGTACTGTCATTATTATAACGCATTTACACAGTTTCGTACGGAAATGTACAAAATTTATTCTTTTCAGACATATAAATATATATTGAAAAACTGAGTAATAAGTTTCTTAAATTTTAAGTAAAGTTGCTTACAAAAGAAAGTCCAAAGTAATGAGATTTCAACTTAGGGGGTAGCTTTTCACTCCATTGGTTTCGTCAGCAACTGGATCCAGTATAAGATATGACATTTTGTTTGCATAGGCTTAAAGGCGGTTTCACTTTATTACTGCTTCGTGCAAAGTTAAACAAAGATATGTTTACCAGCTACTCAGAACATTATCCATGCATGCAGCTTCGTAGGAAAATGTACTAAATATTGCTCAGTGATACAGATATTAAACATTGCAATAAGACTCCTTTTTTGTGATGGTGCAACCGAGGGAAAGTAGAGGAGGAGGACATTTTAATGTCGAAGCTTTACACTCGATAGGCTTGTTAAATAAATAAATATTGTAAAAGCCAACACATTGTGTCAGGTCTGGCTAAAGGCGAACTATTAATGTTTATATTTCGTACGGAGTATTAATACGTTAATAACGTACTCTCATTATTATAACGCATTTACCCAGTTTCGTACGGTAATGTACAAAGTTTTTTTCTTTTAAGACATATAAATATATTTTGAAAATCGTAGTAATAAGTTTCTTAATTTTTAAGTAACGTTGCTTACAAAAGAAACTCCAAAGTAATGAGATTTCAACTTAAGGGGTAGCTTTTCACTCCATTGGTTTCGTCAGCAACTGGATCCAGTATAAGATATGACATTTTGTTTGCATAGGCTTAAAGGCGGTTTCACTTTATTACTGCTTCGTGCAAAGTTAAACGAAGATATGTTTACCAGCTACTCAGAACATTATCCATGCATGCAGCTTCGTAGGAAAATGTACTAAATATTGCTTAGTGATACAGATATTAAATATTGCAAAAAGACTACTTCACTTTTAATGATGGTGCAACCGAGGGAGAGTAAAAAAAGAGGACATTTTAATGTCGAAGCTTTACATCGATAGGCTTGTTGAATAAATAAATATAGTAAAAGCCAACGCTTTACATCGGATCTGGCTAAAGGCGAATTATTGAATTTTATATTTCGTACGGAGTAGTAATAATACGTTAACAATGTACTTTCATTTTTATTACGCATTTATACAGTTTCGTAAGGAAATGTACAAAGTGTATTCTTTTAAGACATATATTGAAAAAATGAATGATAAGTTCCTTGATTTTGAAATAAAGTTGCTCACAAAAGAAAGTCAAAAGATGATATTTTAACTTGACACGTAGCTTTTCACTCGATTGATTTCGTCAATAAACAGATCTCTTTGGAAGAAGGCATTTTTTCTGTCCAGGTTTAGGGCGACAGCAATTTAAGTGTGTTTCGTAGGAAATAGAACTAATATATGTATGTTTACGAGCTACCAGTCACTAATAACCATGAAGGCAGCTTCGCACGAAAAGGTACTAAATATTGCTTAGTGATACAGACCTTAAATTTAGCAATAAGACTCCTTCTTTTTTTGTGACGGTGCAACCATTGAGTTAAAAAAGAGGACATTTTAATGTCGAAGCTTTACACTCGATAGGCTTGTTAAATAAATAAACATTGTAAAAGCCAACGCATTATATCGGGTCTGGCTAACGGCGAATTATGAAAGTTTATATTTCGTACGGAGTAGTAGTTATACCTTAACAAAGGACTTTCATTATTATTACTCATTTATACAGTTTCGTTCGGAAATGTAAAAAGTATATTCTTTTAAGACATATATTGAAAAAATGAGTGATAAGTTCCTTGATTTTGAAATAAAGTTGCTCACAAAAGAAAGTCAAAAGATGATATTTTAACTTGACACGTAGCTTTTCACTCGACTGATTTCGTTAATAAATAGATCTCTTTGGAAGAAGGCATTTTTTCTGTCCAGGTTTAGGGCGACAGCAATTTAAGTGTGTTTCGTATAAAAAAGAACTAATATATGTATGTTTACGAGCTACCAGTCACTAGTAACCATGAATGCAGCTTCGCACGAAAAGGTACTAAATATTGCTTAGTGATACAGACCTTAAATTTAGCAATAAGACTCCTTCTTTTTTTTGTGATGGTGCAACCGATTGAGTAAAAAAAGAGGACATTTTAATGTCGAAGCTTTACACTCGATAGGCTTGTTAAATAAATAAATATTGTAAAAGCCAACGCATTATATCGGGTCTGGCTAACGGCGAATTATGAAAGTTTATATTTCGTACGGAGTATAGTAGTAATACGCTTACAAAGTACTCTCCTTATTATAACGCATTCATACAGTTTCGTACGGAAATGTACAAAGTATATTCTTTTAGGACATATATTGAAAAAATGAGTGATAAGTACTACGGAGTAGTAGTTTTACGTTAACAAAGGACTTTCATTATTATAACTCATTTATACAGTTTCGTACGGAAATGTACAGAGTATATTCTTTTAAGATATATATTGAAAAACTGAGTGATAATTTTCTTGATTTTTAAGTAAAATTGCTCACAAGAGAAAGTCAAAAGAAATGATATTTTAACTTGGGAGGTAGCCTTTCACTCGATTGGTATCGTCAATAAATAGATCTCTTTGGAAGAAGGCATTTTGTCTGTCCAGGTTTAGGGAACAGCAGTTTAAGTGTGTTTCGTACGAAGTAGAACTAATATGTTCACGAGCTACCAGTAACTAGTATGTATGCATGCAGCTTCGCACGAAAGTGTACTTAATATTGTTAAATGATACAGACCTTAAATATTGCAATAAGACTTCTGCACTTTTGTGATGGTGCAACCGAGGGAAAGTTAGAAAGGAGGACATTTTAATGTCGAAGCTTTACACTCGACATGCTTGTTAAACAAATAAATATTGTAAAAGCCAACGCATTATATCGGGTCTGGCTAAAGGCGAATTATTAAAGTTTATATTTCGTACGGAGTAGTAATACGTTAACAAAGCACTTTCATTTTTATTACGCATTTATACAGTTTCGTACGGAAATGTACAAAGTATATTCTTTTAAGACATAATGAGTGATAAGTTCCCTGATTTTGAATTAAAGTTGCTCACAAGGGAAAGTCAAAAGAAATGATATTTTAATTTGACAGGTAGCTTTTCACTCGGTTGATTTCGTCAATAAATAGATCTCTTTGGAAGAAGGCATTTCGTCTGTCCAGGTTTAAGGCGACAGCAATTTAAGTGTGTTCCGTACGAAGTAGACTTAATATATGTATGTTTACGATCTACCAGTAACTAGTAACCATGAATGCAGCTTCGCACAAACAGGTACTAAATATTGCTTAGTGATACAGACCTTAAATTTAGCAATAAGATTCCTTCATTTTTGTGATGGTGCAACCGATTGAGTAAAAAAAGGAGAACGTTTTAATATCAAAGCTTTACATTCGACAGGCTTGTTAGGTAAATAAATATTGTAAAAGCCAACGCATTATGTCAGGTCTGGCTAATTGTGAACTATTAAAGTTTATTTTTCGTACGGAGTATAGTAGTAATACGCTTACAAAGTACTCTTCTTATTATAACGCATTCATATAGTTTCGTACGGAAATGTACAAGTTATATTCTTTTAAAACAAATATTGAAAAAATGAGTCATAAGGTACTTGATTTTGAATTAAAGTTGCTTACAAGTGAAAGTCAAAAGAAATGATATTTTAACTTGACAGGTAGCTTTTCACTCGATTGCTTTCGTCAATAAAAAGATCTCTTTGGAAGAAGGCATTTTGTCTGTCCAGGTTTAGGGCAACAGCAGTTTAAGTGTGTTTCGTACGAAGTAGAACTAATATGTTCACGAGCTACCAGTAACTAGTATGCATTCATGCAGCTTCTCACGAAAGTGTATTTAATATTGCTAAATGATACAGACCTTAAATGTTGCAATAAGACTCCTTCACTTTTTGTGATGGTGCAACCGAGGAAAGCAAAAAAGGAGGACATTTAACTGTCGAAGCTTTACACTCGATAGGTTTGTTAAATAAATAAATATTGTTAGAGCCAACGCATTATATCAGGTCTGGCTAAAGGCGAATTATTAAAGTTTATATTTCGTACGGAGTAGTAGTTATACGTTCACAACGTACTGTCATTATTATAACGCATTTACACAGTTTCGTACGGAAATGTACAAAATTTATTCTTTTCAGACATATAAATATATATTGAAAAACTGAGTAATAAGTTTCTTAAATTTTAAGTAAAGTTGCTTACAAAAGAAAGTCCAAAGTAATGAGATTTCAACTTAGGGGGTAGCTTTTCACTCCATTGGTTTCGTCAGCAACTGGATCCAGTATAAGATATGACATTTTGTTTGCATAGACTTAAAGGCGGTTTCACTTTATTACTGCTTCGTGCAAAGTTAAACAAAGATATGTTTACCAGCTACTCAGAACATTATCCATGCATGCAGCTTCGTAGGAAAATGTACTAAATATTGCTCAGTGATACAGATATTAAACATTGCAATAAGACTCCTTTTTTGTGATGGTGCAACCGAGGGAAAGTAGAGGAGGAGGACATTTTAATGTCGAAGCTTTACACTCGATAGGCTTGTTAAATAAATAAATATTGTAAAAGCCAACACATTATGTCAGGTCTGGCTAAAGGCGAACTATTAATGTTTATATTTCGTACGGAGTATTAATACGTTAATAACGTACTCTCATTATTATAACGCATTTACCCAGTTTCGTACGGTAATGTACAAAGTTTTTTTCTTTTAAGACATATAAATATATTTTGAAAATCGTAGTAATAAGTTTCTTAATTTTTAAGTAACGTTGCTTACAAAAGAAACTCCAAAGTAATGAGATTTCAACTTAAGGGGTAGCTTTTCACTCCATTGGTTTCGTCAGCAACTGGATCCAGTATAAGATATGACATTTTGTTTGCATAGGCTTAAAGGCGGTTTCACTTTATTACTGCTTCGTGCAAAGTTAAACGAAGATATGTTTACCAGCTACTCAGAACATTATCCATGCATGCAGCTTCGTAGGAAAATGTACTAAATATTGCTTAGTGATACAGATATTAAATATTGCAAAAAGACTACTTCACTTTTAATGATGGTGCAACCGAGGAGAGTAAAAAAAGAGGACATTTTAATGTCGAAGCTTTACATCGATAGGCTTGTTGAATAAATAAATATAGTAAAAGCCAACGCTTTACATCGGATCTGGCTAAAGGCGAATTATTGAATTTTATATTTCGTACGGAGTAGTAATAATACGTTAACAATGTACTTTCATTTTTATTACGCATTTATACAGTTTCGTAAGGAAATGTACAAAGTGTATTCTTTTAAGACATATATTGAAAAAAATGAATGATAAGTTCCTTGATTTTGAAATAAAGTTGGTCACAAAAGAAAGTCAAAAGATGATATTTTAACTTGACACGAAGCTTTTCACTCGATTGATTTCGTCAATAAACAGATCTCTTTGGAAGAAGGCATTTTTTCTGTCAGGTTTAGGGCGACAGCAATTTAAGTGTGTTTCGTAGGAAATAGAACTAATATATGTATGTTTACGAGCTACCAGTCACTAATAACCATGAAGGCAGCTTCGCACGAAAAGGTACTAAATATTGCTTAGTGATACAGACCTTAAATTTAGCAATAAGACTCCTTCTTTTTTTGTGACGGTGCAACCATTGAGTTAAAAAAGAGGACATTTTAATGTCGAAGCTTTACACTCGATAGGCTTGTTAAATAAATAAACATTGTAAAAGCCAACGCATTATATCGGGTCTGGCTAACGGCGAATTATGAAAGTTTATATTTCGTACGGAGTAGTAGTTATACCTTAACAAAGGACTTTCATTATTATTACTCATTTATACAGTTTCGTAAGGAAATGTAAAAAGTATATTCTTTTAAGACATATATTGAAAAAATGAGTGATAAGTTCCTTGATTTTGAAATAAAGTTGCTCACAAAAGAAAGTCAAAAGATGATATTTTAACTTGACACGTAGCTTTTCACTCGACTGATTTCGTTAATAAATAGATCTCTTTGGAAGAAGGCATTTTTTCTGTCCAGGTTTAGGGCGACAGCAATTTAAGTGTGTTTCGTATAAAAAAGAACTAATATATGTATGTTTACGAGCTACCAGTCACTAGTAACCATGAATGCAGCTTCGCACGAAAAGGTACTAAATATTGCTTAGTGATACAGACCTTAAATTTAGCAATAAGACTCCTTCTTTTTTTTGTGATGGTGCAACCGATTGAGTAAAAAAAGAGGACATTTTAATGTCGAAGCTTTACACTCGATAGGCTTGTTAAATAAATAAATATTGTAAAAGCCAACGCATTATATCGGGTCTGGCTAACGGCGAATTATGAAAGTTTATATTTCGTACGGAGTATAGTAGTAATACGCTTACAAAGTACTCTCCTTATTATAACGCATTCATACAGTTTCGTACGGAAATGTACAAAGTATATTCTTTTAGGACATATATTGAAAAAATGAGTGATAAGTACTACGGAGTAGTAGTTTTACGTTAACAAAGGACTTTCATTATTATAACTCATTTATACAGTTTCGTACGGAAATGTACAGAGTATATTCTTTTAAGATATATATTGAAAAACTGAGTGATAATTTTCTTGATTTTTAAGTAAAATTGCTCACAAGAGAAAGTCAAAAGAAATGATATTTTAACTTGGGAGGTAGCCTTTCACTCGATTGGTATCGTCAATAAATAGATCTCTTTGGAAGAAGGCATTTTGTCTGTCCAGGTTTAGGGGAACAGCAGTTTAAGTGTGTTTCGTACGAAGTAGAACTAATATGTTCACGAGCTACCAGTAACTAGTATGTATGCATGCAGCTTCGCACGAAAGTGTACTTAATATTGTTAAATGATACAGACCTTAAATATTGCAATAAGACTTCTGCACTTTTTGTGATGGTGCAACCGAGGGAAAGTTAGAAAGGAGGACATTTTAATGTCGAAGCTTTACACTCGACATGCTTGTTAAACAAATAAATATTGTAAAAGCCAACGCATTATATCGGGTCTGGCTAAAGGCGAATTATTAAAGTTTATATTTCGTACGGAGTAGTAATACGTTAACAAAGCACTTTCATTTTTATTACGCATTTATACAGTTTCGTACGGAAATGTACAAAGTATATTCTTTTAAGACATAATGAGTGATAAGTTCCCTGATTTTGAATTAAAGTTGCTCACAAGGGAAAGTCAAAAGAAATGATATTTTAATTTGACAGGTAGCTTTTCACTCGGTTGATTTCGTCAATAAATAGATCTCTTTGGAAGAAGGCATTTCGTCTGTCCAGGTTTAAGGCGACAGCAATTTAAGTGTGTTCCGTACGAAGTAGACTTAATATATGTATGTTTACGATCTACCAGTAACTAGTAACCATGAATGCAGCTTCGCACAAACAGGTACTAAATATTGCTTAGTGATACAGACCTTAAATTTAGCAATAAGATTCCTTCATTTTTTGTGATGGTGCAACCGATTGAGTAAAAAAGGAGAACGTTTTAATATCAAAGCTTTACATTCGACAGGCTTGTTAGGTAAATAAATATTGTAAAAGCCAACGCATTATGTCAGGTCTGGCTAATTGTGAACTATTAAAGTTTATTTTTCGTACGGAGTATAGTAGTAATACGCTTACAAAGTACTCTTCTTATTATAACGCATTCATATAGTTTCGTACGGAAATGTACAAGTTATATTCTTTTAAAACAAATATTGAAAAAATGAGTCATAAGGTACTTGATTTTGAATTAAAGTTGCTTACAAGTGAAAGTCAAAAGAAATGATATTTTAACTTGACAGGTAGCTTTTCACTCGATTGCTTTCGTCAATAAAAGATCTCTTTGGAAGAAGGCATTTTGTCTGTCCAGGTTTAGGGCAACAGCAGTTTAAGTGTGTTTCGTACGAAGTAGAACTAATATGTTCACGAGCTACCAGTAACTAGTATGCATTCATGCAGCTTCTCACGAAAGTGTATTTAATATTGCTAAATGATACAGACCTTAAATGTTGCAATAAGACTCCTTCACTTTTTGTGATGGTGCAACCGAGGAAAGCAAAAAAGGAGGACATTTAACTGTCGAAGCTTTACACTCGATAGGTTTGTTAAATAAATAAATATTGTTAGAGCCAACGCATTATATCAGGTCTGGCTAAAGGCGAATTATTAAAGTTTATATTTCGTACGGAGTAGTAGTTATACGTTCACAACGTACTGTCATTATTATAACGCATTTACACAGTTTCGTACGGAAATGTACAAAATTTATTCTTTTCAGACATATAAATATATATTGAAAAACTGAGTAATAAGTTTCTTAAATTTTAAGTAAAGTTGCTTACAAAAGAAAGTCCAAAGTAATGAGATTTCAACTTAGGGGGTAGCTTTTCACTCCATTGGTTTCGTCAGCAACTGGATCCAGTATAAGATATGACATTTTGTTTGCATAGGCTTAAAGGCGGTTTCACTTTATTACTGCTTCGTGCAAAGTTAAACAAAGATATGTTTACCAGCTACTCAGAACATTATCCATGCATGCAGCTTCGTAGGAAAATGTACTAAATATTGCTCAGTGATACAGATATTAAACATTGCAATAAGACTCCTTTTTGTGATGGTGCAACCGAGGAAAGTAGAGGAGGAGGACATTTTAATGTCGAAGCTTTACACTCGATAGGCTTGTTAAATAAATAAATATTGTAAAAGCCAACACATTATGTCAGGTCTGGCTAAAGGCGAACTATTAATGTTTATATTTCGTACGGAGTATTAATACGTTAATAACGTACTCTCATTATTATAACGCATTTACCCAGATTCGTACGGTAATGTACAAGGTTTTTTTCTTTTTAGACAAATAAATATATTTTGAAAATCGTAGTAATAAGTTTCTTAATTTTTAAGTAACGTTGCTTACAAAAGAAACTCCAAAGTAATGAGATTTCAACTTAAGGGGTAGCTTTTCACTCCATTGGTTTCGTCAGCAACTGGATCCAGTATAAGATATGACATTTTGTTTGCATAGGCTTAAAGGCGGTTTCACTTTATTACTGCTTCGTGCAAAGTTAAACGAAGATATGTTTACCAGCTACTCAGAACATTATCCATGCATGCAGCTTCGTAGGAAAATGTACTAAATATTGCTTAGTGATACAGATATTAAATATTGCAAAAAGACTACTTCACTTTTAATGATGGTGCAACCGAGGGAGAGTAAAAAAAGAGGACATTTTAATGTCGAAGCTTTACATCGATAGGCTTGTTGAATAAATAAATATAGTAAAAGCCAACGCTTTACATCGGATCTGGCTAAAGGCGAATTATTGAATTTTATATTTCGTACGGAGTAGTAATAATACGTTAACAATGTACTTTCATTTTTATTACGCATTTATACAGTTTCGTAAGGAAATGTACAAAGTGTATTCTTTTAAGACATATATTGAAAAAATGAATGATAAGTTCCTTGATTTTGAAATAAAGTTGCTCACAAAAGAAAGTCAAAAGATGATATTTTAACTTGACACGTAGCTTTTCACTCGATTGATTTCGTCAATAAACAGATCTCTTTGGAAGAAGGCATTTTTTCTGTCCAGGTTTAGGGCGACAGCAATTTAAGTGTGTTTCGTAGGAAATAGAACTAATATATGTATGTTTACGAGCTACCAGTCACTAATAACCATGAAGGCAGCTTCGCACGAAAAGGTACTAAATATTGCTTAGTGATACAGACCTTAAATTTAGCAATAAGACTCCTTCATTTTTTTGTGACGGTGCAACCATTGAGTTAAAAAAGAGGACATTTTAATGTCGAAGCTTTACACTCGATAGGCTTGTTAAATAAATAAACATTGTAAAAGCCAACGCATTATATCGGGTCTGGCTAACGGCGAATTATGAAAGTTTATATTTCGTACGGAGTAGTAGTTATACCTTAACAAAGGACTTTCATTATTATTACTCATTTATACAGTTTCGTTCGGAAATGTAAAAAGTATATTCTTTTAAGACATATATTGAAAAAATGAGTGATAAGTTCCTTGATTTTGAAATAAAGTTGCTCACAAAAGAAAGTCAAAAGATGATATTTTAACTTGACACGTAGCTTTTCACTCGACTGATTTCGTTAATAAATAGATCTCTTTGGAAGAAGGCATTTTTTCTGTCCAGGTTTAGGGCGACAGCAATTTAAGTGTGTTTCGTATAAAAAGAACTAATATATGTATGTTTACGAGCTACCAGTCACTAGTAACCATGAATGCAGCATCGCACGAAAAGGAATTAAATATAGCTTAGTGATACAGACCTAAAAATTAGCAATAAGACTCCATCTAATTATAGTGATGGTGCAACCGATTGAGTAAAAAAAGAGGACATTTTAATGTCGAAGCTTTACACTCGATAGGCTTGTTAAATAAATAAATATTGTAAAAGCCAACGCATTATATCGGGTCTGGCTAACGGCGAATTATGAAAGTTTATATTTCGTACGGAGTATAGTAGTAATACGCTTACAAAGTACTCTCCTTATTATAACGCATTCATACAGTTTCGTACGGAAATGTACAAAGTATATTCTTTTAGGACATATATTGAAAAAATGAGTGATAAGTACTACGGAGTAGTAGTTTTACGTTAACAAAGGACTTTCATTATTATAACTCATTTATACAGTTTCGTACGGAAATGTACAGAGTATATTCTTTTAAGATATATATTGAAAAACTGAGTGATAATTTTCTTGATTTTTAAGTAAAATTGCTCACAAGAGAAAGTCAAAAGAAATGATATTTTAACTTGGGAGGTAGCCTTTCACTCGATTGGTATCGTCAATAAATAGATCTCTTTGGAAGAAGGCATTTTGTCTGTCCAGGTTTAGGGGAACAGCAGTTTAAGTGTGTTTCGTACGAAGTAGAACTAATATGTTCACGAGCTACCAGTAACTAGTATGTATGCATGCAGCTTCGCACGAAAGTGTACTTAATATTGTTAAATGATACAGACCTTAAATATTGCAATAAGACTTCTGCACTTTTTGTGATGGTGCAACCAAGGGAAAGTTAGAAAGGAGGACATTTTAATGTCGAAGCTTTACACTCGACATGCTTGTTAAACAAATAAATATTGTAAAAGCCAACGCATTATATCGGGTCTGGCTAAAGGCGAATTATTAAAGTTTATATTTCGTACGGAGTAGTAATACGTTAACAAAGCACTTTCATTTTTATTACGCATTTATACAGTTTCGTACGGAAATGTACAAAGTATATTCTTTTAAGACATAATGAGTGATAAGTTCCCTGATTTTGAATTAAAGTTGCTCACAAGGGAAAGTCAAAAGAAATGATATTTTAATTTGACAGGTAGCTTTTCACTCGGTTGATTTCGTCAATAAATAGATCTCTTTGGAAGAAGGCATTTCGTCTGTCCAGGTTTAAGGCGACAGCAATTTAAGTGTGTTCCGTACGAAGTAGACTTAATATATGTATGTTTACGATCTACCAGTAACTAGTAACCATGAATGCAGCTTCGCACAAACAGGTACTAAATATTGCTTAGTGATACAGACCTTAAATTTAGCAATAAGATTCCTTCATTTTTTGTGATGGTGCAACCGATTGAGTAAAAAAAGGAGAACGTTTTAATATCAAAGCTTTACATTCGACAGGCTTGTTAGGTAAATAAATATTGTAAAAGCCAACGCATTATGTCAGGTCTGGCTAAATGTGAACTATTAAAGTTTATTTTTCGTACGGAGTATAGTAGTAATACGCTTATAAAGTACTCTTCTTATTATAACGCATTCATATAGTTTCGTACGGAAATGTACAAGTTATATTCTTTTAAAACAAATATTGAAAAAATGAGTCATAAGGTACTTGATTTTGAATTAAAGTTGCTTACAAGTGAAAGTCAAAAGAAATGATATTTTAACTTGACAGGTAGCTTTTCACTCGATTGCTTTCGTCAATAAAAAGATCTCTTTGGAAGAAGGCATTTTGTCTGTCCAGGTTTAGGGCAACAGCAGTTTAAGTGTGTTTCGTACGAAGTAGAACTAATATGTTCACGAGCTACCAGTAACTAGTATGCATTCATGCAGCTTCTCACGAAAGTGTATTTAATATTGCTAAATGATACAGACCTTAAATGTTGCAATAAGACTCCTTCACTTTTTTGTGATGGTGCAACCGAGGGAAAGCAAAAAAGGAGGACATTTAACTGTCGAAGCTTTACACTCGATAGGTTTGTTAAATAAATAAATATTGTTAGAGCCAACGCATTATATCAGGTCTGGCTAAAGGCGAATTATTAAAGTTTATATTTCGTACGGAGTAGTAGTTATACGTTCACAACGTACTGTCATTATTATAACGCATTTACACAGTTTCGTACGGAAATGTACAAAATTTATTCTTTTCAGACATATAAATATATATTGAAAAACTGAGTAATAAGTTTCTTAAATTTTAAGTAAAGTTGCTTACAAAAGAAAGTCCAAAGTAATGAGATTTCAACTTAGGGGTAGCTTTTCACTCCATTGGTTTCGTCAGCAACTGGATCCAGTATAAGATATGACATTTTGTTTGCATAGGCTTAAAGGCGGTTTCACTTTATTACTGCTTCGTGCAAAGTTAAACAAAGATATGTTTACCAGCTACTCAGAACATTATCCATGCATGCAGCTTCGTAGGAAAATGTACTAAATATTGCTCAGTGATACAGATATTAAACATTGCAATAAGACTCCTTTTTTGTGATGGTGCAACCGAGGGAAAGTAGAGGAGGAGGACATTTTAATGTCGAAGCTTTACACTCGATAGGCTTGTTAAATAAATAAATATTGTAAAAGCCAACACATTGTGTCAGGTCTGGCTAAAGGCGAACTATTAATGTTTATATTTCGTACGGAGTATTAATACGTTAATAACGTACTCTCATTATTATAACGCATTTACCCAGTTTCGTACGGTAATGTACAAAGTTTTTTCTTTTAAGACATATAAATATATTTTGAAAATCGTAGTAATAAGTTTCTTAATTTTTAAGTAACGTTGCTTACAAAAGAAACTCCAAAGTAATGAGATTTCAACTTAAGGGGTAGCTTTTCACTCCATTGGTTTCGTCAGCAACTGGATCCAGTATAAGATATGACATTTTGTTTGCATAGGCTTAAAGGCGGTTTCACTTTATTACTGCTTCGTGCAAAGTTAAACGAAGATATGTTTACCAGCTACTCAGAACATTATCCATGCATGCAGCTTCGTAGGAAAATGTACTAAATATTGCTTAGTGATACAGATATTAAATATTGCAAAAAGACTACTTCACTTTTAATGATGGTGCAACCGAGGGAGAGTAAAAAAAGAGGACATTTTAATGTCGAAGCTTTACATCGATAGGCTTGTTGAATAAATAAATATAGTAAAAGCCAACGCTTTACATCGGATCTGGCTAAAGGCGAATTATTGAATTTTATATTTCGTACGGAGTAGTAATAATACGTTAACAATGTACTTTCATTTTTATTACGCATTTATACAGTTTCGTAAGGAAATGTACAAAGTGTATTCTTTTAAGACATATATTGAAAAAATGAATGATAAGTTCCTTGATTTTGAAATAAAGTTGCTCACAAAAGAAAGTCAAAAGATGATATTTTAACTTGACACGTAGCTTTTCACTCGATTGATTTCGTCAATAAACAGATCTCTTTGGAAGAAGGCATTTTTTCTGTCCAGGTTTAGGGCGACAGCAATTTAAGTGTGTTTCGTAGGAAATAGAACTAATATATGTATGTTTACGAGCTACCAGTCACTAATAACCATGAAGGCAGCTTCGCACGAAAAGGTACTAAATATTGCTTAGTGATACAGACCTTAAATTTAGCAATAAGACTCCTTCTTTTTTTGTGACGGTGCAACCATTGAGTTAAAAAAGAGGACATTTTAATGTCGAAGCTTTACACTCGATAGGCTTGTTAAATAAATAAATATTGTAAAAGCCAACGCATTATATCGGGTCTGGCTAACGGCGAATTATGAAAGTTTATATTTCGTACGGAGTAGTAGTTATACCTTAACAAAGGACTTTCATTATTATTACTCATTTATACAGTTTCGTTCGGAAATGTAAAAAGTATATTCTTTTAAGACATATATTGAAAAAATGAGTGATAAGTTCCTTGATTTTGAAATAAAGTTGCTCACAAAAGAAAGTCAAAAGATGATATTTTAACTTGACACGTAGCTTTTCACTCGATTGATTTCGTTAATAAATAGATCTCTTTGGAAGAAGGCATTTTTTCTGTCCAGGTTTAGGGCGACAGCAATTTAAGTGTGTTTCGTAGGAAATAGAACTAATATATGTATGTTTACGAGCTACCAGTCACTAGTAACCATGAATGCAGCTTCGCACGAAAAGGTACTAAATATTGCTTAGTGATACAGACCTTAAATATAGCAATAAGACTCCTTCTTTTTTTTGTGATGGTGCAACCGATTGAGTAAAAAAAGAGGACATTTTAATGTCGAAGCTTTACACTCGATAGGCTTGTTAAATAAATAAATATTGTAAAAGCCAACGCATTATATCGGGTCTGGCTAACGGCGAATTATGAAAGTTTATATTTCGTACGGAGTATAGTAGTAATACGCTTACAAAGTACTCTCCTTATTATAACGCATTCATACAGTTTCGTACGGAAATGTACAAAGTATATTCTTTTAGGACATATATTGAAAAAATGAGTGATAAGTACTACGGAGTAGTAGTTTTACGTTAACAAAGGACTTTCATTATTATAACTCATTTATACAGTTTCGTACGGAAATGTACAGAGTATATTCTTTTAAGATATATATTGAAAAACTGAGTGATAATTTTCTTGATTTTTAAGTAAAATTGCTCACAAGAGAAAGTCAAAAGAAATGATATTTTAACTTGGGAGGTAGCCTTTCACTCGATTGGTATCGTCAATAAATAGATCTCTTTGGAAGAAGGCATTTTGTCTGTCCAGGTTTAGGGGAACAGCAGTTTAAGTGTGTTTCGTACGAAGTAGAACTAATATGTTCACGAGCTACCAGTAACTAGTATGTATGCATGCAGCTTCGCACGAAAGTGTACTTAATATTGTTAAATGATACAGACCTTAAATATTGCAATAAGACTTCTGCACTTTTTGTGATGGTGCAACCAAGGGAAAGTTAGAAAGGAGGACATTTTAATGTCGAAGCTTTACACTCGACATGCTTGTTAAACAAATAAATATTGTAAAAGCCAACGCATTATATCGGGTCTGGCTAAAGGCGAATTATTAAAGTTTATATTTCGTACGGAGTAGTAATACGTTAACAAAGCACTTTCATTTTTATTACGCATTTATACAGTTTCGTCTGGAAATGTACAAAGTATATTCTTTTAAGACATAATGAGTGATAAGTTCCCTGATTTTGAATTAAAGTTGCTCACAAGGGAAAGTCAAAAGAAATGATATTTTAATTTGACAGGTAGCTTTTCACTCGGTTGATTTCGTCAATAAATAGATCTCTTTGGAAGAAGGCATTTCGTCTGTCCAGGTTTAAGGCGACAGCAATTTAAGTGTGTTCCGTACGAAGTAGACTTAATATATGTATGTTTACGATCTACCAGTAACTAGTAACCATGAATGCAGCTTCGCACAAACAGGTACTAAATATTGCTTAGTGATACAGACCTTAAATTTAGCAATAAGATTCCTTCATTTTTTGTGATGGTGCAACCGATTGAGTAAAAAAAGGAGAACGTTTTAATATCAAAGCTTTACATTCGACAGGCTTGTTAGGTAAATAAATATTGTAAAAGCCAACGCATTATGTCAGGTCTGGCTAAATGTGAACTATTAAAGTTTATTTTTCGTACGGAGTATAGTAGTAATACGCTTACAAAGTACTCTTCTTATTATAACGCATTCATATAGTTTCGTACGGAAATGTACAAGTTATATTCTTTTAAAACAAATATTGAAAAAATGAGTCATAAGGTACTTGATTTTGAATTAAAGTTGCTTACAAGTGAAAGTCAAAAGAAATGATATTTTAACTTGACAGGTAGCTTTTCACTCGATTGCTTTCGTCAATAAAAAGATCTCTTTGGAAGAAGGCATTTTGTCTGTCCAGGTTTAGGGCAACAGCAGTTTAAGTGTGTTTCGTACGAAGTAGAACTAATATGTTCACGAGCTACCAGTAACTAGTATGCATTCATGCAGCTTCTCACGAAAGTGTATTTAATATTGCTAAATGATACAGACCTTAAATGTTGCAATAAGACTCCTTCACTTTTTTGTGATGGTGCAACCGAGGAAAGCAAAAAGGAGGACATTTAACTGTCGAAGCTTTACACTCGATAGGTTTGTTAAATAAATAAATATTGTTAGAGCCAACGCATTATATCAGGTCTGGCTAAAGGCGAATTATTAAAGTTTATATTTCGTACGGAGTAGTAGTTATACGTTCACAACGTACTGTCATTATTATAACGCATTTACACAGTTTCGTACGGAAATGTACAAAATTTATTCTTTTCAGACATATAAATATATATTGAAAAACTGAGTAATAAGTTTCTTAAATTTTAAGTAAAGTTGCTTACAAAAGAAAGTCCAAAGTAATGAGATTTCAACTTAGGGGGTAGCTTTTCACTCCATTGGTTTCGTCAGCAACTGGATCCAGTATAAGATATGACATTTTGTTTGCATAGGCTTAAAGGCGGTTTCACTTTATTACTGCTTCGTGCAAAGTTAAACAAAGATATGTTTACCAGCTACTCAGAACATTATCCATGCATGCAGCTTCGTAGGAAAATGTACTAAATATTGCTCAGTGATACAGATATTAAACATTGCAATAAGACTCCTTTTTTGTGATGGTGCAACCGAGGGAAAGTAGAGGAGGAGGACATTTTAATGTCGAAGCTTTACACTCGATAGGCTTGTTAAATAAATAAATATTGTAAAAGCCAACACATTGTGTCAGGTCTGGCTAAAGGCGAACTATTAATGTTTATATTTCGTACGGAGTATTAATACGTTAATAACGTACTCTCATTATTATAACGCATTTACCCAGTTTCGTACGGTAATGTACAAAGTTTTTTCTTTTAAGACATATAAATATATTTTGAAAATCGTAGTAATAAGTTTCTTAATTTTTAAGTAACGTTGCTTACAAAAGAAACTCCAAAGTAATGAGATTTCAACTTAAGGGGTAGCTTTTCACTCCATTGGTTTCGTCAGCAACTGGATCCAGTATAAGATATGACATTTTGTTTGCATAGGCTTAAAGGCGGTTTCACTTTATTACTGCTTCGTGCAAAGTTAAACGAAGATATGTTTACCAGCTACTCAGAACATTATCCATGCATGCAGCTTCGTAGGAAAATGTACTAAATATTGCTTAGTGATACAGATATTAAATATTGCAAAAAGACTACTTCACTTTTAATGATGGTGCAACCGAGGGAGAGTAAAAAAGAGGACATTTTAATGTCGAAGCTTTACATCGATAGGCTTGTTGAATAAATAAATATAGTAAAAGCCAACGCTTTACATCGGATCTGGCTAAAGGCGAATTATTGAATTTTATATTTCGTACGGAGTAGTAATAATACGTTAACAATGTACTTTCATTTTTATTACGCATTTATACAGTTTCGTAAGGAAATGTACAAAGTGTATTCTTTTAAGACATATATTGAAAAAATGAATGATAAGTTCCTTGATTTTGAAATAAAGTTGCTCACAAAAGAAAGTCAAAAGATGATATTTTAACTTGACACGTAGCTTTTCACTCGATTGATTTCGTCAATAAACAGATCTCTTTGGAAGAAGGCATTTTTCTGTCCAGGTTTAGGGCGACAGCAATTTAAGTGTGTTTCGTAGGAAATAGAACTAATATATGTATGTTTACGAGCTACCAGTCACTAATAACCATGAAGGCAGCTTCGCACGAAAAGGTACTAAATATTGCTTAGTGATACAGACCTTAAATTTAGCAATAAGACTCCTTCATTTTTTTGTGACGGTGCAACCATTGAGTTAAAAAAGAGGACATTTTAATGTCGAAGCTTTACACTCGATAGGCTTGTTAAATAAATAAATATTGTAAAAGCCAACGCATTATATCGGGTCTGGCTAACGGCGAATTATGAAAGTTTATATTTCGTACGGAGTAGTAGTTATACCTTAACAAAGGACTTTCATTATTATTACTCATTTATACAGTTTCGTTCGGAAATGTAAAAAGTATATTCTTTTAAGACATATATTGAAAAAATGAGTGATAAGTTCCTTGATTTTGAAATAAAGTTGCTCACAAAAGAAAGTCAAAAGATGATATTTTAACTTGACACGTAGCTTTTCACTCGATTGATTTCGTTAATAAATAGATCTCTTTGGAAGAAGGCATTTTTTCTGTCCAGGTTTAGGGCGACAGCAATTTAAGTGTGTTTCGTATAAAAAAGAACTAATATATGTATGTTTACGAGCTACCAGTCACTAGTAACCATGAATGCAGCTTCGCACGAAAAGGTACTAAATATTGCTTAGTGATTCAGACCTTAAATTTAGCAATAAGACTCCTTCTTTTTTTTGTGATGGTGCAACCGATTGAGTAAAAAAAGGGGACATTTTAATGTCGAAGCTTTACACTCGATAGGCTTGTTAAATAAATAAATATTGTAAAAGCCAACGCATTATATCGGGTCTGGCTAACGGCGAATTATGAAAGTTTATATTTCGTACGGAGTATAGTAGTAATACGCTTACAAAGTACTCTCCTTATTATAACGCATTCATACAGTTTCGTACGGAAATGTACAAAGTATATTCTTTTAGGACATATATTGAAAAAATGAGTGATAAGTACTACGGAGTAGTAGTTTTACGTTAACAAAGGACTTTCATTATTATAACTCATTTATACATTTTCGTACGGAAATGTACAGAGTATATTCTTTTAAGATATATATTGAAAAACTGAGTGATAATTTTCTTGATTTTTAAGTAAAATTGCTCACAAGAGAAAGTCAAAAGAAATGATATTTTAACTTGGGAGGTAGCCTTTCACTCGATTGGTATCGTCAATAAATAGATCTCTTTGGAAGAAGGCATTTTGTCTGTCCAGGTTTAGGGGAACAGCAGTTTAAGTGTGTTTCGTACGAAGTAGAACTAATATGTTCACGAGCTACCAGTAACTAGTATGTATGCATGCAGCTTCGCACGAAAGTGTACTTAATATTGTTAAATGATACAGACCTTAAATATTGCAATAAGACTTCTGCACTTTTTGTGATGGTGCAACCGAGGGAAAGTTAGAAAGGAGGACATTTTAATGTCGAAGCTTTACACTCGACATGCTTGTTAAACAAATAAATATTGTAAAAGCCAACGCATTATATCGGGTCTGGCTAAAGGCGAATTATTAAAGTTTATATTTCGTACGGAGTAGTAATACGTTAACAAAGCACTTTCATTTTTATTACACATTTATACAGTTTCGTACGGAAATGTACAAAGTATATTCTTTTAAGACATAATGAGTGATAAGTTCCCTGATTTTGAATTAAAGTTGCTCACAAGGGAAAGTCAAAAGAAATGATATTTTAATTTGACAGGTAGCTTTTCACTCGGTTGATTTCGTCAATAAATAGATCTCTTTGGAAGAAGGCATTTCGTCTGTCCAGGTTTAAGGCGACAGCAATTTAAGTGTGTTCCGTACGAAGTAGACTTAATATATGTATGTTTACGATCTACCAGTAACTAGTAACCATGAATGCAGCTTCGCACAAACAGGTACTAAATATTGCTTAGTGATACAGACCTTAAATTTAGCAATAAGATTCCTTCATTTTTTGTGATGGTGCAACCGATTGAGTAAAAAAAGGAGAACGTTTTAATATCAAAGCTTTACATTCGACAGGCTTGTTAGGTAAATAAATATTGTAAAAGCCAACGCATTATGTCAGGTCTGGCTAAATGTGAACTATTAAAGTTTATTTTTCGTACGGAGTATAGTAGTAATACGCTTACAAAGTACTCTCCTTATTATAACGCATTCATACAGTTTCGTACGGAAATGTACAAAGTATATTCTTTTAAGACATATATTGAAAAAATGAGTGATAAGTTCTTTGATTTTGAATTAAAGTTGCTCACAAGAGGAAGTCAAAAGAAATGATATTTTAACTTGACAGGTAGCTTTTCACTCGATTGCTTTCGTCAATAAATAGATCTCTTTGGAAGAAGGCATTTTGTCTGTCCAGGTTTAGGGCAACAGCAGTTTAAGTGTGTTTCGTACGAAGTAGAACTAACATGTTCACGAGCTACCAGTAACTAGTATGCATGCATGCAGCTTCACACGAAAGTGTACTTAATATTTCTTAATGATACAGACCTTAACTGTTGCAAGAAGACTCCTGCACCTTTTGTGATGGTGCAACCGAGGGAATTTAAAAGAGGAGGACATTTTAATGTCGAAGCTTTACACTCGATAGGCTTGTTAAATAAATAAATATTGTTAGAGCCAACGCATTATGTCAGGTCTGGCTAAAGGCGAATTATTAAAGTTTTTTTTTTTTTTTGTACGGAGTAGTAGTAATACGATTACAACGTACTCTCATTATTATAACGCATTTATACAGTTTCGTACGGAAATGTACAAAATTTATTCTTTTGAGACATATAAATATATATATTGAAACACTGAGTAATAAGTTTCTTGATTTTTAAGTAAATTTGCCTACAATAGAAAGTCCAAAGAAATGAGATTTCAACTTAACTGGTACCTTTTCACTTAATTGGTTTCGTGAGCAAATCGATCCAGTATAAGATACGACATTTTGTTTGCACAGGCTTAAAGGCGGCATCCCTTTAATACTACTTCTTGCAAAGTTAAAAAAAAGATATGTTCACCAGCCACTCAAAACATTATCCATGCATGCAGCTTCGTAGGAAAATGTACTAAATATTGCTTAGTGATACAGATCTTAAATATTGCAATGAGACTCCTTCACTTTTTGTGATGGTGCAACCGAGGGAAGGTAACAAAGGAGGACACATTAATGTTGAGGCTTTACACTCGATAGGCTTGTTAAATAAATAAATATTGTAAAAGCCAACGCATTATGTCAGGTATGGCTAAAGGCGAACTATTAAAGTTTATATTTAGTACGGTGAAGTAGTAATACGTTTACAAAGTACTTTCATTATTACTATGCATTTATACATTTTCGTACGGAAATGTACAGAGTTTATTCTTTTTAGACATAAATTGAATAAATGAGTGAAAAGTTCCTTGATTTTTAAGTAAAGTTGCTTACAAGAGAAAGTCAAAACAAATGATATTTTAACTTGACAGGTAGCTTTTCCCTCGATTGGTTTCGTCAATAAATAGATCTCTTAGGAAGAAGGCATTTTGTCTGTCCAGGTCTTGGTCGACAGCAATTTAAGTGTGTTTCGTATGAAGTAGAACTAATAAACGTATGTTTACGAGCTACCAGTAACTAGTATCCATGCATGCAGCTTTGCACGAAAATGTACTTAATATTGCTGAATCATCCAGACCTTCTGGGGGGGGGGGGGGCTCTCCTCCTCTCTCGTGTATAACATCACAAGAACTATTCGCACTTAATCGCACAATTTGAAGCAATATTTCTTACGAAGCTGTATGACTGTGTAGTACTTTGTTACCAAAATTAGTACAACTTCGTAAGAAACATAAACTTTAGTTTTTTACGCCTTTAATCCGGGACCTGTACAACCAGAAAAGGGGAAAGGGAAAATTAATGTAATTCCATTCCACCTGACTTTCTCCGGGTACAACTTAAAAAAAAACAAACCAACTCGCCTCTTCTCTTCTCTCGTGTGTAACAATACGGAACTTATACGCACTCTATCGCTCCATTTGAAGCAATACTCGGTACGAAGCTGTATGATTGCGTGTAAACAGTTTTGAGTGGCCCATAAACTTATATAAGATCTACTTTGAAAGAAATCAACATAAATTGTTTTCGGCCTATAAGCTGGGACAGACAGAATGCCTTAATCTATACTCCAACTATTTGTTGACCAACATAATCGAGTGAAATGCAACATCGCATATTGAGATATTACTTATCTTCATTTTCTCTCGTTAATGAATTCATTTCAATTTTCAATTTCAATCAGTAGTTTTATTTTAGATTTTTATCCCCACGAAATATTTCATACTCTTGCGTACGAAGAGTATGCATAAAAAATGAGTTTCAATTGCTCTTAAATATAAATTACTACTATTTTGTACGGCACAAACTTCATTGTTGTCACATACATTGCAACCGGAACATACTTTATCTACACTGGAATTATTTGTTGACTGAACCATTCCAGTGGTTAGCTAGATAGCATACTGAAATGTTATTTCTGTGGACTTGTGATTGTGTACAATTAACTTTAAAAAAAAAAGAACGATGAATACAATTTATCGCTCCATTTTTGGCTTTGTATCAATGTGAAATATTTCGCACGGTTTGGTACGAAGTTGTGGGCATGTGTAAAAATATTTCGAGTAGCACATAATTTCGTACGAAACATAACGAACGCAATCAACTTCAAAAAGAAGGAAGAAGCAAACCACTCGGCTCTTTACGTGCATATATACATAATAAGCAATTCGTGATTTTTTAATGAATCTGTCTAAATGCTGTACAATTTTTGAGTACTTTGTAAACACATGTTAGTAAAACCTCTGAAAGAAGTCAAAAGAAGTGAAATTTCAACTTGCGAGATAGCTTCTCATTCGATTGCTTTCGTCAGCAGATGGATCCAGTAAGATGAGACACCTTGTTTGTCCAGGCTTACAGGCGACAAAAAATCATTGTAATTTTGCACGAAATAGAACTAATATATGTTAACGAGCGACTCAAACTATGATTACGTATAATTAAGGCTTCCCATGAAACTGTACGACATGATGTTTACTGATATAGACCTAGAGTTGAGCGACAAGTTGTCTTCGATTTTTATTCGATTGTCCGCGCGAGAAAGTCCAGAGAAACGACATTTCGACATGCGATATAGCTTTTCAATCAATTGGCTTCCTCAACAAATACATCTCGTAAAATTAAGGCATATTGGGTGCCCATGTTTGCAGGCGACAAAATATTGCGTAGTGACAAAGACCTTAAATTGAGCGATAAGTTTCACTCATTTTTGTGATGTTGTACCCAAGGGAAAGTCAAAAAGGACATTTTAATGTAGTAGCTTTTCAAAGGATTGGTTTGTTTAACAAATAGATCCAGTAAGACCAACGCAATATGTCAGTTCCTGCTCCGGCTATTTGCCAAAAAAAGTAAAGTTAATGTTTCCATCGAAAAGGTATTAATATACTTTACAAACTAGAGAGCATAAACATAAATGGCAAATTTCCGATTTTTCCAATTTTGAAGCAAGTGGGCAATCGCTTCCTGTAGCTACGCGACTGCTTCTATCAGTGACACCTTCTGAAAAGATGTCACTTTACGAGATGGGTTTAAGTGCATTGGCAGGTCGACTTATGCTGGGACATTCTTGCACTTTATCATTATGTAATTGAAAACAACCCGTCTACCTGATTTTCATTACCGTTGCCCGAGTCTCGTCTTTATGGTTAGGATAGATCTATGTCAAACTAGTCAGCTAGTGGACACTGCAACTGGACGCCCTTCCGTCAGTAAAATTAATTTTGGCAATGGAAAACGTCGTGCAATTTTTCACCCTTCTTCTGGGTATTGTACAGTTTTACGACGTAAAAATTTGAGGCGATGCGCACTATTTTACAAGAATTTCCTAACTGGCTGGCGATAACCCTATAACCCTAACCTAATCCCTAACTAGAACAAAGAATACAATCGATACAATACAATGGCAACAGCCAATCAAGAAACACCTGGTTAAACAGTGCGCATCTATCCGAGGGGGCAAAAATTTTGCCAAGCTACAGTATGAAGTGAAGAGGAGGAAAAATTTTTCGCATGCAACCCGAATGTGTAGCAAATCTTAATTATTATTTTTATGTTCAAGAAAATTTTCCTTTTTTCCAAGCAATCTATTAAAATAATCTGGAACTATGTAGCACAAGATTTAAAAACAAAAACATGCTGAACAAATAATTGGTTTTTTTAGCGGCTGTCTTCCCCAACTGTCGCGAATTTATTATCTCTTTAATTTTTAGTAAATATGTTACCATGGAAATAATACTTTTCTATTTTTCGGCCAAATGCTTAAAAAAATTGGATATCTGACCATTTCGGTCAGTGTGTTGTAAAATACTTTGAAGTAAAACTCACGAATAGTACTCATTAATAGTAGCTCTTTGCACTGCACGAATGTGCTGGTATGCTGGTATGTCTGTGTAGTTTGATGCAAAGTCTAAAGCCTGGTTGAGGAGGTCGGCAGTAATTTAGGGGTAAAACTCACAAATGTCAAAAGCACGACAACGGCAACGAAGAAACATACATTGGTCTAACAGAAAACACATTCAAAACAAGATACACCGCCCAAGAGCTTCAAACACAAACAAAAGAAACGCAACCGCACTCAATGAATACATCTGGAAACTAAAGGGTTCAAATGTAGAACACTCCGTAAAATGGAAACTCATGAAAAAAACTCGAGCATACTCCACATCATCTAAGACTTGTTATCTCTGGCTAGAAGAAAAGTTCTTCATTATACTCAAACCTTCCTTAGCAACTCTAAATAAAAGAAACGAACTGATAAGCTCTTGTAGACACAGGAACAAACATCTGCTGTGTAATTATTCTAATAGGTAATGTATCTTGGCTCGCTGTACACCGTTCTTGCCTGTTCACAACGAACACGGAACGAACACGTGCTTTAAAACAGACACGTTCAAAAAGCAGCGAACACATACGTATTCAACGTCATTGACATCACTCTACTTCAGGCTTCTGAGGAGTTAGGACATACATTATTGGCCCTTACGAAACAGTTCTGTAAAGCTATGTTGTTAAAACCTATTGTAACCTTTTCAATATTACAGCTCCCTTCACAGGGCTGAGCACTTTACCATATATATATATATATATATATATATATATATATATATATATATATATATATATATATATATTTCACTAATTCGGCACTTAGGGGGAAAGTTGTTGTTGAAAAGTCGACCTTAAGGGGAAAAAAATTTTGGGGCGAAATATAAGTTTCGCCGTAATGTTTCTACACACTTTTTCTATAGGAATACGTAAACGGACAAGGGCGCCCTCCTAGATTTACAAACTAGATGCAATTACTTCAAAGTTGTCAAATTTACGGACACCTAGCTGTTAACACGAACGAATGGCTGGCCATTGAAATAACGTTGTTTATATTTTTAGACGTTAAGGCGAACACTTTTTCTTATGTATTTCATTGTAATTTTTTCGCCCTTTGTACGCGCAGATATAACAATTTCCCCCTAAGGTGGGAATTAGCGTTATATATATATATATATATATATATATATATATATATAAATATGTAAATAATTAGAAATAAATAGGAAACGATTGCTTTTCCCTGAGCATCGTATAAAGTGAAAAGAATAAATGAAATCAACCTCAGCGAAAAATTGACCACCTTCACCGGGACTCGAACCCAGACCTCCTGCTTTACGTGCAGGTGCCTTAACCAATTAGGCTATGAAGCCGGTCTTGGCTGCTCTCGTCACAGAAAGATGACAATCTCTCACTGAGGGGGCGCTATACAGAGCAGTGGACGCCTCGTCCTTTTTCGACTCTGTTTGCACCGATAAGCCCGGAGACCGGGTGATTGAAAGTGTACTGTAAAGTAAATATGTAAATAATTAGAAATAAATAGGAAACGATTGCTTTTCCCTGAGCATCGTATAAACGATGCTCAGGGAAAAGCAATCGTTTCCTATTTATTTCTAATTATTTACATATTTACTTTACAGTACACTTTCAATCACCCGGTCTCCGGGCTTATCGGTGCAAACAGAGTCGAAAAAGGACGAGGCGTCCACTGCTCTGTATAGCGCCCCCTCAGTGAGAGATTGTCATCTTTCTGTGACGAGAGCAGCCAAGACCGGCTTCATAGCCTAATTGGTTAAGGCACCTGCACGTAAAGCAGGAGGTCTGGGTTCGAGTCCCGGTGAAGGTGGTCAATTTTTCGCTGAGGTTGATTTCATTTATTCTTTTCACTTTATACGATGCTCAGGGAAAAGCAATCGTTTCCTATTTATTTCTAATTATTTACATATTTACTTTACAGTACACTTTCAATCACCCGGTCTCCGGGCTTATCGGTGCAAACAGAGTCAAAACAGGACGAGGCGTCCACTGCTCTGTATAGCGCCCCTCAGTGAGAGATTGTCATCTTTCTGTGACGAGAGCAGCCAAGACCGGCTTCATAGCCTAATTGGTTAAGGCACCTGCACGTAAAGCAGGAGGTCTGGGTTCGAGTCCCGGTGAAGGTGGTCAATTTTTCGCTGAGGTTGATTTCATTTATTCTTTTCACTATATATATATATATATATATATATATATATATATATATATATATATATATATATATATATATATATATATATATATATATATATATATATATATGTGTGTATATATATATGTGTGTGTGTGTGTGTGTGTTTGTGTGTGCGTGGGTGTGTATGTGTGATCATACTCTTGCGTACGAAGATGTATGCATATATCTTCAACTAAGCTACAGATCGAAATTGAACGCATTAACGAGAGAAAATGAAGATAAGTAATATCTCAATGTGCGAGGTTGCATTTCACTCGATTATGTTAGTCAACAGATAGTTGCAGTATAGATTAAGGCATTCTGTCTGTCCCAGCTTAAAGGCGAAAACAATTCAAGTTTGTTTCTTACAAAGTAGATTTAATATATATTGAGTGATAGAGAGAAAAGAAAAGAGACAAGTTTCCAATTTCTTTTCTTAAGTTGTACACGGGATAAAGTCAGCAGAAATGAAATCTTAACGTGCAAGTTAGCTTTACACTGGATTGGTTCAGTCAGCAAGTAGTTCCAGTTTAGATTAAGGCATTCTGTCTGTTCCGGCAGAAGGGCGACAATAATTTAAGTTTGTGTCGTACGAAATACACCTAATATATGTTTATGTGAAAGGGAAACTCATTTTACATTCAAACAGTTCCGTATGCAAGTGTACGAAATATTGCTTTGTGGTGTAAATCTAAAGTTAAGCGACAAATTACATAAATATTCCTTTTTCCCTTTTTTGGGTTGCACTCGGAAAAAAAGTCAAAAGAAATGACATTTGAAAGTGGGAGACAGCTTTCACTTGATTGGGTTGTTCAATACATATATCCCGCTAAATTTAGTTATTTTGTCTTTCCCGTTCTGAAGGCGACGAGAATTTAGGTATGTTTCCTTCCAAGTATTTTTGATATATGTTTTTGAGCTACGAAAACTATTACCACGAATGCATTAACTTTCGTACGAAACTGTACGGAATATTGCTTGGTGTATTAGGCCTAAAATTGAGCAACACGTTGCCTGTACCTTTTTTGATGATGCACTCGGGAGAAAGTCACAGTAGCAGACATTCTGCGTGATATCTTTTCATTCCATTGTCCCCTGTGGACTGGGGTTGTAGAATATGCCCCCTGTATTCCCCGCCTGTCTTAACAGGCGACTAAAGAAGAGGAATTGAACAGTTCTTGAACAGTATGACACTTTGTAACACATTCGTGTTTATATAACACATTCGTGTTGAAGTGTCGTTAAACCATATCTAACTAACTACCTACCTAACAATTTTCATTCTATTGGCTTAGTTAAAAAGAAAAAAAGGAATGTAGGAAGAGCAACGCATTGTGTCGGTCTCGGCTGAAAGGCAACAAAATTTTAAGTTTACGTTTTGTACGAAGTTGTACTAATTTTTGTAACAAAGTACTCAAACTATTATCACGCATACAAAAGGCTTCGTACGAAAACTCGCGAATCAATACTTTGTACCGTTCCTTCGTAAGAATCAGTATTAATGACTGTTGCACTTTGAAATAAAACGCGTACCGTGATAGCTAATTTTTGTATGCCTAAAGTGGAGGTATAGAACTTGTTAGTTTATTTATATATTTACGCGTTATCGGCGAGGCAATTAAAACGTTGAAGTGCAAATGTTCGTAACGTCAGGTGATGTTAAAGCATGGGGCACACCCATGAATGTATTCACATCAATAATACCTCAACAGTTATGTTAATTGTATCACTGATAACTCGTTCATGTGTTAATAAAGCAATAAGTCCCATACCATAAGTGTAAAAAATCAGCCATTTCAAGTGCTAAGTACGTGTTATGCGTTATTTTTGAGTGTTGTAATTTGAGTGGTTTGCTTCATATTCTTGTACTTCCTCGTACGGAATGAAACGGAAATGAATTTTGTGATCCCCATTATGCTCTGCTAGACTCTTCTGTGATCTTTTTGTGGACCTATTTGTAGTGGTAAACACCTTTCTAGTGAAAAAGCTAACGCCAAGTTGTAGACAGACTTTATAATGAGTCTGTCTCGTTTCATATGAGGTATCCAATATGAAATTCAGTGTTTCGTCAACTTTCTGACATTATGTTAAAACAACCTCGACCGAAATCAGAGGCGTAGCCAGCAATGGCGGAGCTAGGGATTTCAGTCAGAGGGGGCGAAAATGGTCAACAGGGCGCTTCGAAGAAGTAAATACCCTGAGTCTCAGCCCAATCGGAGCCACAGCTTTTCAGACTTTCCATTTGATTCCCCGCACCTGGTAGAAGACTATACTTTGCCATTTCTCCTCACCTGCCTCAGCAAGTTTTTCCATTAAAACATGTTTCAATTTTCTATCCATAGGACTCTGCAGGAGAAAATGGGGGGGGGGGGCAATTTCTCTTAGGGGGAAAGCTTCGGGCCACCATGAATTGGCACGCAGCACAAGAAAATTTTGGCCCAAAATGCCTCTCTCAGATTGCTGGAAATGGCATTTTTAAAGTGTATGTACTGCATATAAATAGGGAAAACACTGAGTGAACTGTTAAGAAATATTGATGTTAATTTTTCTTCGTCTTTTTCTTTATGTTTTCTTCGTTTTTTCTGGTTTTTTATTTTCATTTGGAGGGCAAGTTCCCCTTGCCCGTACCTGCGGACGCCCATGTTTTTATCCGTCTCTTTCACATTCTTGCGTGAAGCTTGTCATTATATTTTGTGTTATTGTCATGTCTCTAATTAAGATTTTAATGTACTAATGAGCTACTTTGTGAAGATAAAGATTAAACATGCTAGAGCCAAATAACGTAATCTTACAGAGGGAAAAAGTTATGGAATTTAATCATCGTTAGGTGTAAATTTTTGGTATCTGATCTATATTAATTGACGTAATTTATATCATGTGACAACTCTAAAAGAGCCATTAATTAAGTACATTAAGTACATTGCAAGAAATAGCCAAGAAATAGGTCTGCTTGGCTCTCTACCGAATTCATAATAAATAGAAGGGGCCTAAACCTAGGCTTATTAGTTGCAATTTTCTGGCTTTTGCGGCCATGAAAGTATAGAAATAAGCATTCTCATTGGATTATCGTGCAGTGTCAGAAATAGCCATTTATCATGAGAATGGTCAATTGACGAAAGCGAAATGGAAACTGCTCATTAAAACTCTTAAACCACTACCACTGTAACAGTTTTATTTTATTTTAACATGAATGTTCTCTTCAAATGAGTTTGAAAAATGTTGTGGAAACTAATTTGGTATCTTTATAAACTCTTTCATTGTCAATGTTGACAATCATCCCCGACAACAAGAGTGCTATTTGCGCTACAATTATTGTTACACCCTTTGCAATATCTTTTAGTGGACGGGAGGGTAAATCAAATGTCAGTCTGTAAATTTTGTAAGCTTATAATCACGCTGGTTGTTGAAGCAATTAACTTAGCACAGCAACGACATTCATTAGTTCGCATAAAGCATGAAGATACGCTTCGGCAAAACCTATCCCTATATCACAGAAGATGGCCCTTTTCATCAGAATAAAGTGCAGATAGTACAGTTACTAGTGGCTCTTTGATCATTTTGTTATGTGTGCCTTAAAACAACGCTATTAAATTATTTCTTTTGCCAATAATGATGCAGGTGTAAAGTATGTTAAAAACCTAAAAAGGGCGCCGAAAGACGATTTTGGTCCGCCGGGTGGGACGAAAGCCTGGAAAAACAAAAAGTCGTATCTTACTGGATCCATGTGCTGACGGATCAAGTGAGAAGCTATCAAATAAGTTGAAATCTCATTTTTTTGACTTCCCCTTGTAAACAACTAAACTAATAAGGAAATAACTTATCACTCAGTTTTCAATATATATAATAATATACTTGGTACGTTTCCGAACAAAACTGTATAACTGCGTAATAATGATTGGAGCACTTTGTAAACATACACTTCTACTTCGTACGAAACATAAACTTCAAGTATTTCGCCTTTACTGGAATCGACATACTTACTCGATCTATTTATAAAACAAACCAATCTAGTGAAAAGCTGCTACATTAATATGTCTTTTATTACCTTGACTTTCTCCCGAGTTCGTCATTACACCAATTATAGCGAACTTAATCGCTCAAATTTAGGTCTGTATTACAAAAGCAATATTTCGCACAATAACGTACAAAACTGCATTCATGGATAATAATAAGAATGATTTAAGTAGCTGATAAATCTAGTGAAAAGCTGCTTCATTAATATGTCTTTTATTATTTTGACTTTCTCCTAGGTGTGTCATTGCACAAATTAAAGGGAACTTCAATCGCTCAACTTATAAGGTCAATATCAACAAACAATAGTTCGTATATTTTGTAGTAAGATGTATTAAAGCTTGTACTTCGTAAGAAATAATATTAAACTGCTGTCGCCTTTAAGCCGGAGCAGGCAGTGTGCTTTCATCTCACTTGATCCATTTGCTGATCCTACAAATCGAGTGAAAAGCTACCCCGCACGTTGAAGTGTCATTTGTTTGGACTTTCTCTCGTAAGCAACTAAACTTAAGAAAGGAGGAGCTTCTCACTCACTTTTTAAAAGTATATAACGCGAGCACTATACTCACTCTCACTCACTTTTTAAAAGTATATAACGTGAGCACTATACTCCGCACGTTTTCGTACGAAACTGTATGAATTCGTCATAATTGTTTAGGTACTCTGTAAAAGCTGTTTTTAGTAGCCTACAACTTCGTACAAAACATAAACTGTAATTCTTCCGCTTTATCATGGAATCGACATAGTGCATTGATCTTACTCGATCTATTTATAAAACAAACCAATCTAGTGAAAAGCTGCTACATTAATATGTCTTTTATTACTTTGACTCTCTCCCGAGTTCGTCATTACACCAATTAAAGGGAACTTCAATCGCTCAAATTGTAAGGTCAATAACAACAAACAATAGTTCGTATATTTTGTAGTAAGATGTTTTCGTACTTGCACCTCGTAAGAAATAATAACAAATTGTTGTCGCCGGTCTTTAAGCCGGTGCAGACAAGTTGCTTTAATCTCACTGGATCCATTTGCTGACCAAATAAATCGAGTGAAAAGCTACCCCGCACGTTGAAATGTCATTTGTTTGGACTTTCTCTCGTAAGCAACCAAACTTAAGAATGGAGGAGCTTCTAATTCGCTTTTTAAAAGTATGTAACGTAAGCACCATACTCCGCACGTTTTCGTACGAAACTGTATGAATTCGTCATAATTATTTGGGTACCCTGTTAAAGCTGTTTTTAGTAGCCTACAACTTCGTACAAAACATAAACTGTAATTCTTCCGCTTTATGACGGAATCGACACAGTACATTGTTCTTACCCGATCTATTTGTACAACAAACAAATCAAGTGAAAAACCGCTACGTGAAAATTTCCCTTTTCCCTTTTTCCTTTTGCAACATCGCGAAAATTGAAGGCAACTATCGCTAAATTGAAGGCATTTATCACTTAGCAATATTTCGCACAGTTTCGTAAGAAGCCCAAACAGGGAGAACTATTAAGTTGAGGAGCTGGCAAACAAATGTTAGTTTAACTTCGTACGAAACGAAGGCTTTAATTCTTCGCATTCAGCCGGAACAGACAGCGTGCGTTGGTCTTACTGGATCTACTTGTTTAACAAACCAATTAAGTGAAAAGCTACTACATAAATATATTTTTTTCTTTTACTTTCTCTCACCGGGTGCAAGATCACAATAAGTAAAGGAAACGTTTCGATCAATTTAAGGTCTTTATGACTAAGAAATATATCGGACAGTTTCATACCAAGCTGCATTCATATATGATAATAATAGGTTGAGTATCTTGTAGACAAAAATAAGTTCAACTTCGTACGAACACGAATTAAGTTGTTGCCCCTTTTAAACATGGGCAGAATAAACACCTTATCTTACGAAATCTACTTGTTGACGAAACCAATCGATTGAAAAGCTACTTTTCACGTTGAAATGTCATTTCTTTTGCCAAATTTCTTCTGTGAATAACCCCATAAGTGGATAATTGAGGACAACCTGTCGCTCAAATTTAGATCTGTATCACCAAATCAACATTTCGCACATGTTCGTACGAAACTGCATGCATTAAAAATAATGATTCAATGATTGAGTAGCTGGTAAACATATCTTTGTTACGCTTAATGAGAAATAATATTAAACTGTTGTCGCGTTTAAGCCTGGAAAAACAAAATGTCGTATCTTACTGGATCCATCTGCTGACGGATGAACAATCGAGTGAGAAGATATCCCGCAAATTGAAATATCATTTCTTTAAACTTTCTCTTGTAAGCAACTTCTCTTAAAATGAAGAAACATATCACTCAGTTTTTCAATGTATATCATAAACAATAAACTTCGTACGTTTCCGTACAAAACTGTGTAGATGCGTAATAATGATTGGAGCACTTTGTAAACATACACTTCTACTTCGTACGAAACATAAACTTCAAGTATTTCGCCTTTAGCTGGAATCGAAATAGTGCATTGATCTTACTCGATCTATTTATAAAACAAACCAATCTAGTGAAAAGCTGCTACATTGATATGTCTTGCTGGACGCGTTATGCATTGGGTTTTTAATACATTTGGTAACCAACACTTTCCAGTAGGGCGCGACCCCGCAACCAGACTGAAGTGTCCAATAGCCTATTACAAGTTTGTTTTTTATGTTTTATGTTGTTTTTGTGTTATCTCACATAAAGATACAGCAACTGACTGTTCAATTTTAGATCAATATATCAAAATGAATACTTTGTGCGTTTTCGTACGAAGTTGCATGCATGTCTAATATTAATTTTAGAGGTTCAAGTTTGTAACATATTGCAGTTTGGCATACTGCTTCGTACGAAATAAAACTCAACTGAAATGTTGGAATGTTTGTTCCCCAAAATGCTCCGCTTCTTGTATATTTTTTTGTTTGTTGAGTGCCAAGCAAACTCCACGTTAAAGTCAGCCCTTAATTTGAGCTTGTTTCGTAGGATATCTCAATCATGAACGCAATTTATCGCTTATGTTTTGGCTCTAGACATCACATGCAATTTGTAAGTGCGCCTACATTTTCGTACGAAGCTGTTTGAACGTTGAATGTCCGGCAATAAATTGAGTGTTTCCTTACTTCTTACTTAATATAATGTTAGAACTCGTACGAAATATATAAGCTCATTGGACTGAAACTTTTTGTTTCCTTTGCATGACATAATTATGATGAATTAACGAGTAAATTGAACTTTCTCTTCAAACCAATTTTACTTAAATATAAAGGAGTTGCACTCACTTTTTCAATATATACTGTAAGCAACATATACTCCGTGTATACGAAAATGTATGAATTCGTCATTATTATCTTAGCACTTTGTAAAATATATTAGTACTTGTTCGTACGAAACACAAACTTTATTTTTTCCTCTTGTAGCCGGAACCGATATAGTGCGTTGTTCTTACTGGATCTATTTGTTAAAAAAAAACAATGAATAACCTGTTCCCCAGCTTTAGGTCTTAATGAATGTTAGTTTGCCTAAAATCATGGACTAACCCTAAGTCTCGTCTAAAGGCCCACCGAGGCCAAATGGAAGGGACCTTGGAAAAGTGTCGTCATTTTCTTGATATGCCGTTACAGTAATTCTTTACGGTAACACTAACGACTAATCTTGAGGTCTATTTTCGACTTACCTTCGCATGAAAGCAAAAGTTGGTCAAGTTTCCGGGAGGGGATACTCTACGTACGCTACCCCCACCCCCAAGTGTTTGTGTAACTATTTTCAGTAAATGATTTCAGCAGTTCTTTCTTAGCAAGATATAGATTCGTAATTGTTATGTACTTTTTAAGAAAATATTTTAAATCGTTGCTGGACCCGATATGCATTGAATTTTAATACATTCGGTAACCAACACTTTCCAGTAGGGCGCGACCCCGCAATCAGACGGAAGTGTCCAATAGCCTATTACAAGTTTGTTTTTTATGTTTTATGTTGTTTTTGTTTTATTTCACATAAAAATACAGCAACTTACTGTTCAATTTTAGATTAATATATCAAAATGAATACTTTGTGCGTTTTCGTACGAAGTTGAATGCATGTCAAATATTAATTTTAGAGGTTCAAGTTTGTAACATATTGCAGTTTGGCATACTGCTTCGTACGAAATAAAACTCAACTGAAATGTTGGAATGTTTGTTCCCCAAAATGCTCCGCTTTAATTTTGTATATTTATTTGTTTGTTGAGTGCAAAGCAAAACCCACGTTAAAGTCAGCCTTTAATTTGAGCTTGTTTCGTAGGATATCTCAATCATGAACGCAATTTATCGCTTATGTTTTGGCTCTAGACATCACATTCAATTTGTAAGTGCGCCTACATTTTCGTACGAAGCTGTTTGAACGTTGAATGTCCGGCAATAAATTGAGTGTTTCCTAACATCTTACTTAACATATGTTAGAAATCGTACGAAATATATAAGCTCATTGGACTGCAACTTTTTGTTTCCTTTGCATGACATAATTATAATGAATTAACGAGTAAATTGAACTTTCTCTCCTTAGCAACTTTACTTAAATATAAAGGAGTTGCACTCACTTTTTCAATATATACTGTAAGCAACAGCTCCGTATATTTTCGTACGAAACTGTATGGATTCGTCATTATTTTCTTAGCACTTTGCAAAATATATTAGTACTTGTTCGTACGAAACACAAACTTTAATTTTTCCTCTTGTAGCCGGAACCGATATAGTGCGTTGTTCTTACTGGATCTATTTGTTAAAAAAACCAATAAATAACCTGTTCCCCGGCTTTAGGTCTTAATGAATGTTAGTTTGCCTAAAACCATGGACTAACCCTAAGTCTCGTCTAAGGGCCCACCGAGGCCAAATGGAAGGGACCTTGGAAAAGTGTCGTCATTTTCTTGATATGCCGTTACAGTAATTTTTTACGGTAACACTAATCTTGAGGTCTTTTTTCGACTTGCCTCCGTATGAAGGCAAAAGTTGGTCAAGTATACGGTAGGGGATACTCTACGTACGCTACCCCTACCCCCAAGTGTTTGTGTAACTATTTTGAGTAAATGATTTCAGCAGTTCTTTCTTAGCAAGATATAGATTCGTAATTGTTATGTACTTTTTACGAAAATATTTTAAATCGTTGCTGGACGCGATATGCATTGGGTTTTAATACATTCGGTAACCAACACTTTCCAGTAGGGCTCCGACCCGCAACCAGGCTGAAGTGTCCAATAGCCTATTACAAGTTTGTTTTATATGTTTTATGTTCTTTTTGTTTTATTTCACATAAAAATACAGCAACTTACTGTTCAATTTTAGATCAATATATCAAAATGAATACTTTGTGAGTTTTCGTACGAAGTTGCATGCATGTCTAATATTAATTTTAGAGGTTCAAGTTTGTAACATATTGCAGTTTGGCATACTGCTTCGTACGAAATAAAACTCAACTGAAATGTTGGAATGTTTGTTCCCCAAAATGCTCCGCTTCTTGTATATTTTTTTGTTTGTTGAGTGCCAAGCAAACTCCACGTTAAAGTCAGCCCTTAATTTGAGCTTGTTTCGTAGGATATCTCAATCATGAACGCAATTTATCGCATATGTTTTGGCTCTAGACATCACATGCAGTTTGAAAGTGCACCTATATTTTCATACGAAGCTGTTTGAACGTTGAATGTCCGGCAATAAATTGAGTGTTTCCTTACTTCTTACTTAATATAATGTTAGAACTCGTACGAAATATATAAGCTCATTGGACTGCAACTTTTTGTTTCCTTTGCATGACATAATTATGATGAATTAACGAGTAAATTGAACTTTCTCTCCAAAGCAACTTTACTTAAATATAAAGGAGTTGCACTCACTTTTTCAATATATAGTGTAAGCAACATATACTCCGTATATACGAAAATATATGAATTTGTTATTATTATCTTAGCACTTTGTAAAATATATTAGTAGTTGTTCGTACGAAACACAAACTTTAATTTTTCCTCTTGTAGCCGGAACCGATATAGTGCGTTGTTCTTACTGGATCTATTTGTTAAAAACAATAAATAACCTGTTCCCCAGCTTTAGGTCTTAATGAATGTTAGTTTGCCTAAAATCATGGACTAACCCTAAGTCTCGTCTAAAGGCCCACCGAGGCCAAATGGAAGGGACCTTGGAAAAGTGTCGTCATTTTCTTGATATGCCTTTACAGTAATTCTTTGCGGTAACACTAATCTTGGGGTCTATTTTCGACTTGCCTCCGTATGAAGGCAAAAGTTGGTCGAGTTTCCGGTAGGGGATACTCTACGTACGCTACCCCCCCCCCCCCCAAGTGTTTGTGTAACTATTTTGAGTAAATGATTTCAGCAGTTCTTTCTCAGCAAGATATAGATTCGTAATTGTTATGTACTTTTTACGAAAATATTTTAAATCGTTGCTGGACGCGTTATGCATTGGGTTTTAATACATTCGGTAACCAACACTTTCCAGTAGGGCTCCGACCCGCAACCAGGCTGAAGTGTCCAATAGCCTATTACAAGTTTGTTTTTTTTTATGTTTAATGTTATTTTTGTGTTATCTCACATATAAATACAGCAACTTACTGTTCAATTTTAGATCAATATATCAAAATGAATACTTTGTGCGTTTTCGTACGAAGTTGCATGCATGTCAAATACTAATTTTAGAGGTTAAAGTTTGTAACATATTGCAGTTTGGCATACTGCTTCGTACGAAATAAAACTCAACTGAAATGTTGGAATGTTTGTTCCCCAAAATGCTCCGCTTTTTGTATATTTTTTTGTTTGTTGAGTGCCAAGCAAACTCCACGTTAAAGTCAGCCCTTAATTTGAGCTTGTTTCGTAGGATATCTCAATCATGAACGCAATTTATCGCTTATGTTTTGGCTCTAGACATCACATTCAATTTGTAAGTGCGCCTACATTTTCGTACGAAGCTGTTTGAACGTTGAATGTCCGGCAATAAATTGAGTGTTTCCTTACTTCTTACTTAATATAATGTTAGAACTCGTACGAAATATATAAGCTCATTGGACTGCAACTTTTTGTTTCCTTTGCATGACATAATTATGATGAATTAACGAGTAAATTGAACTTTCTCTCCAAAGCAACTTTACTTAAATATAAAGGAGTTGCACTCACTTTTTCAATATATAGTGTAAGCAACATATACTCCGTATATACGAAAATGTATGAATTCGTCATTATTATCTTAGCACTTTGTAAAATATATTAGTACTTGTTCGTACGAAACACAAACTTTATTTTTTCCTCTTGTAGCCGGAACCGATATAGTGCGTTGTTCTTACTGGATCTATTTGTTAAAAAAAAAACAATGAATAACCTGTTCCCCAGCTTTAGGTCTTAATGAATGTTAGTTTGCCTAAAATCATGGACTAACCCTAAGTCTCGTCTAAAGGCCCACCGAGGCCAAATGGAAGGGACCTTGGAAAAGTGTCGTCATTTTCTTGATATGCCGTTACAGTAATTCTTTACGGTAACACTAACGACTAATCTTGAGGTCTATTTTCGACTTACCTTCGCATGAAAGCAAAAGTTGGTCAAGTTTCCGGGAGGGGATACTCTACGTACGCTACCCCCACCCCCAAGTGTTTGTGTAACTATTTTCAGTAAATGATTTCAGCAGTTCTTTCTTAGCAAGATATAGATTCGTAATTGTTATGTACTTTTTAAGAAAATATTTTAAATCGTTGCTGGACCCGATATGCATTGAATTTTAATACATTCGGTAACCAACACTTTCCAGTAGGGCGCGACCCCGCAATCAGACGGAAGTGTCCAATAGCCTATTACAAGTTTGTTTTATATGTTTTATGTTCTTTTTGTTTTATTTCACATAAAAATACAGCAACTTACTGTTCAATTTTAGATTAATATATCAAAATGAATACTTTGTGCGTTTTCGTACGAAGTTGAATGCATGTCAAATATTAATTTTAGAGGTTCAAGTTTGTAACATATTGCAGTTTGGCATACTGCTTCGTACGAAATAAAACTCAACTGAAATGTTGGAATGTTTGTTCCCCAAAATGCTCCGCTTTAATTTTGTATATTTATTTGTTTGTTGAGTGCAAAGCAAAACCCACGTTAAAGTCAGCCCTTAATTTGAGCTTGTTTCGTAGGATATCTCAATCATGAACGCAATTTATCGCTTATGTTTTGGCTCTAGACATCACATTCAATTTGTAAGTGCGCCTACATTTTCGTACGAAGCTGTTTGAACGTTGAATGTCCGGCAATAAATTGAGTGTTTCCTAACATCTTACTTAACATATGTTAGAAATCGTACGAAATATATAAGCTCATTGGACTGCAACTTTTTGTTTCCTTTGCATGACATAATTATAATGAATTAACGAGTAAATTGAACTTTCTCTCCTTAGCAACTTTACTTAAATATAAAGGAGTTGCACTCACTTTTTCAATATATACTGTAAGCAACAGCTCCGTATATTTTCGTACGAAACTGTATGGATTCGTCATTATTTTCTTAGCACTTTGCAAAATATATTAGTACTTGTTCGTACGAAACACAAACTTTAATTTTTCCTCTTGTAGCCGGAACCGATATAGTGCGTTGTTCTTACTGGATCTATTTGTTAAAAAAAACCAATAAATAACCTGTTCCCCGGCTTTAGGTCTTAATGAATGTTAGTTTGCCTAAAACCATGGACTAACCCTAAGTCTCGTCTAAGGGCCCACCGAGGCCAAATGGAAGGGACCTTGGAAAAGTGTCGTCATTTTCTCGATATGCCGTTACAGTAATTTTTTACGGTAACACTAATCTTGAGGTCTTTTTTCGACTTGCCTCCGTATGAAGGCAAAAGTTGGTCAAGTATACGGTAGGGGATACTCTACGTACGCTACCCCTACCCCCCAAGTGTTTGTGTAACTATTTTGAGTAAATGATTTCAGCAGTTCTTTCTTAGCAAGATATAGATTCGTAATTGTTATGTACTTTTTACGAAAATATTTTAAATCGTTGCTGGACGCGATATGCATTGGGTTTTAATACATTCGGTAACCAACACTTTCCAGTAGGGCTCCGACCCGCAACCAGGCTGAAGTGTCCAATAGCCTCTTACAAGTTTGTTTTTTATGTTTTATGTTGTTTTTGTTTTATTTCACATAAAAATACAGCAACTTAATGTTCAATTTTAGATTAATATATCAAAATGAATACTTTGTGCGTTTTCGTACGAAGTTGAATGCATGTCAAATATTAATTTTAGAGGTTAAAGTTTGTAACATATTGCAGTTTGGCATACTGCTTCGTACGAAATAAAACTCAACTGAAATGTTGGAATGTTTGTTCCCCAAAATGCTCCGCTTTAATTTTGTATATTTATTTGTTTGTTGAGTGCAAAGCAAAACCCACGTTAAAGTCAGCCCTTAATTTGAGCTTGTTTCGTAGGATATCTCAATCATGAACGCAATTTATCGCTTACGTTTTGGCTCTAGACATCACATTCAATTTGTAAGTGCGCCTACATTTTCGTACGAAGCTGTTTGAACGTTGAATGTCCGGCAATAAATTGTTTCCTAACATCTTACTTAACATATGTTAGAAATCGTACGAAATATATAAGCTCATTGGACTGCAACTTTTTGTTTCCTTTGCATGACATAATTATGATGAATTAACGAGTAAATTGAACTTTCTCTCCTTAGCAACTTTACTTAAATATAAAGGAGTTGCACTCACTTTTTCAATATATACTGTAAGCAACAGCTCCGTATATTTTCGTACGAAACTGTATGGATTCGTCATTATTTTCTTAGCACTTTGCAAAATATATTAGTACTTGTTCGTACGAAACACAAACTTTAATTTTTCCTCTTGTAGCCGGAACCGATATAGTGCGTTGTTCTTACTGGATCTATTTGTTAAAAAAAACCAATAAATAACCTGTTACCCGGCTTTAGGTCTTAATGAATGTTAGTTTGCCTAAAACCATGGACTAACCCTAAGTCTCGTCTAAGGGCCCACCGAGGCCAAATGGAAGGGACCTTGGAAAAGTGTCGTCATTTTCTTGATATGCCGTTACAGTAATTTTTTACGGTAACACTAATCTTGAGGTCTTTTTTCGACTTGCCTCCGTATGAAGGCAAAAGTTGGTCAAGTATGCGGTAGGGGATACTCTACGTACGCTACCCCCACCCCCCCCCCCCAAGTGTTTGTGTAACTATTTTAAGTAAATGATTTCAGCAGTTCTTTCTTAGCAAGATATAGATTCGTAATTGTTATGTACTTTTTAAGAAAATATTTTAAATCGTTGCTGGACGCGTTATGCATTGGGTTTTAATACATTCGGTAACCAACACTTTCCAGTAGGGCTCCGACCCGCAACCAGGCTGAAGTGTCCAATAGCCTATTACAAGTTTGTTTTTTTTATGTTTAATGTTATTTTTGTGTTATCTCACATATAAATACAGCAACTTACTGTTCAATTTTAGATCAATATATCAAACTGAATACTTTGTGCGTTTTCGTACGAAGTTGCATGCATGTCAAATATTAATTTTAGAGGTTCAAGTTTGTAACATATTGCAGTTTGGCATACTGCTTCGTACGAAATAAAACTCAACTGAAATGTTGGAATGTTTGTTCCCCAAAATGCTCCGCTTTTTGTATATTTTTTTTGTTTGTTGAGTGCCAAGCAAACTCCACGTTAAAGTCAGCCCTTAATTTGAGCTTGTTTCGTAGGATATCTCAATCATGAACGCAATTTATCGCATATGTTTTGGCTCTAGACATCACATGCAATTTGTAAGTGCGCCTACATTTTCGTACGAAGCTGTTTGAACGTTGAATGTCCGGCAATAAATTGAGTGTTTCCTAACATCTTACGTAACAATATGTTAGAAATCGTACGAAATATATAAGCTCATTGGACTGCAACTTTTTGTTTCCTTTGCATGACATAATTATGATGAATTAACGAGTAAATTGAACTTTCTCTCCAAAGCAACTTTACTTAAATGTAAAGGAGTTGCACTCACTTTTTCAATATATACTGTAAGCAACAGCTCCGTATATTTTCGTACGAAACTGTATGGATTCGTCATTATTTTCTTAGCACTTTGCAAAATATATTAGTACTTGTTCGTACGAAACACAAACTTTAATTTTTCCTCTTGTAGCCGGAACCGATATAGTGCGTTGTTCTTACTGGATCTATTTGTTAAAAAAACCAATAAATAACCTGTTCCCCGGCTTTAGGTCTTAATGAATGTTAGTTTGCCTAAAACCATGGACTAACCCTAAGTCTCGTCTAAGGGCCCACCGAGGCCAAATGGAAGGGACCTTGGAAAAGTGTCGTCATTTTCTCGATATGCCGTTACAGTAATTTTTCACGGTAGCACTAATCTTGAGGTCTTTTTTCGACTTGCCTCCGTATGAAGGCAAAAGTTGGTCAAGTATGCGGTAGGGGATACTCTACGTACGCTACCCCCCCCCCCCCCAAGTGTTTGTGTAACTATTTTGAGTAAATGATTTCAGCAGTTCTTTCTTAGCAAGATATAGATTCGTAATTGTTATGTACTTTTTACGATTATAATTTAAATCGTTGCTGGACGCGATATGCATTGGGTTTTAATACATTCGGTAACCAACACTTTCCAGTAGGGCTCCGACCCGCAACCAGGCTGAAGTGTCCAATAGCCTATTACAAGTTTGTTTTATATATTTTATGTTCTTTTTGTGTTATCTCACATAAAAATACAGCAACTTACTGTTCAATTTTAGAACAATATATCAAAATGAATACTTTGTGGGTTTTCGTACGAAGTTGCATGCATGTCTAATATTAATTTTAGAGGTTCAAGTTTGTAACATATTGCAGTTTGGCCTACTGCTTCGTACGAAATAAAACTCAACTGAAATGTTGGAATGTTTGTTCCCCAAAATGCTCCGCTTTTTGTATATTTGTTTGTTTGTTGAGTGCCAAGCAAACTCCACTGTAAAGTCAGCCCTTAATTTGAGCTTGTTTCGTAGGATATCTCAATCATGAACGCAATTTATCGCTTATGTTTTGGCTCTAGACATCACATGCAATTTGTAAGTGCGCCTATATTTTCATACGAAGCTGTTTGAACGTTGAATGTCCGGCAATAAATTGAGTGTTTCCTTAATTCTTACTTAATATAATGTTAGAACTCGTACGATATATATAAGCTCATTGGACTGCAACTTTTTGTTTCCTTTGCATGACATAATTATGATGAATTAACGAGTAAATTGAACTTTCTCTCCAAAGCAACTTTACTTAAATATAAAGGAGTTGCACTCACTTTTTCAATATATAGTGTAAGCAACATATACTCCGTATATACGAAAATGTATGAATTTGTTATTATTATCTTAGCACTTTGTAAAATATATTAGTACTTGTTCGTACGAAACACAAACTTTAATTTTTCCTCTTGTAGCCGGAACCGATATAGTGCGTTGTTCTTACTGGATCTATTTGTTAAAAAACAATAAATAACCTGTTCCCCAGCTTTAGGTCTTAATGAATGTTAGTTTGCCTAAAACCATGGACTAACCCTAAGTCTCGTCTAAAGGCCCACCGAGGCCAAATGGAAGGGACCTTGGAAAAGTGTCGTCATTTTCTTGATATGCCGTTACAGTAATTCTTTGCGGTAACACTAATCTTGAGGTCTATTTTCGACTTGCCTCCGTATGAAGGCAAAAGTTGGTCGAATTTCCGGTAGGGGATACTCTACGTACGCTACCCCACCCCCCCCCCCCAAGTGTTTGTGTAACTATTTTGAGTAAATGATTTCAGCAGTTCTTTCTTAGCAAGATATAGATCCGTAATTGTTATGTACTTTTTACGAAAATATTTTAAATCGTTGCTGGACGCGTTATGCATTGGGTTTTAATGCATTCGGTAACCAACACTTTCCAGTAGGGCTCCGACCCGCAACCAGGCTGAAGTGTCCAATAGCCTATTACAAGTTTTTTTTTTTTTTTTATGTTTAATGTTATTTTTGTGTTATCTCACATATAAATACAGCAACTTACTGTTCAATTTTAGATCAATATATCAAAATGAATACTTTGTGCGTTTTCGTACGAAGTTGCATGCGTGTCAAATATTAATTTTAGAGGTTCAAGTTTGTAACATATTGCAGTTTGGCCTACTGCTTCGTACGAAATAAAACTCAACTGAAATGTTGGAATGTTTGTTCCCCAAAATGCTCCGCTTTAATTTTGTATATTTATTTGTTTGTTGAGTGCCAAGCAAAACCCACGTTAAAGTCAGCCTTTAATTTGAGCTTGTTTCGTAGGATATCTCAATCATGAACGCAATTTATCGCTTATGTTTTGGCTCTATCGGACATCACATTCAATTTGTAAGTAGGCCTACATTTTCGTACGAAGCTGTTTGAACGTTGAATGTCCGGCAATAAATTGAGTGTTTCCTAACTTCTTACTTAATATATGTTAGAACTCGTACGAAATATATAAGCTCATTGGACTGCAACTATTTGTTTCCTTTGCATGACATAATTATGATGAATTAACGAGTAAATAAAATAAACACTTATTTACAATATCGTCAGTATAACATACAAACTAAAATTCGATCACTAGGATGGGTTACCCAACACTGAACATAGTTCGTTACATGAAAAGAGAGAAAACTGCATGCCATAGACATACATTACTATTTCGTTGGTTCGGGACGCGATACTCACATTTAAAAAACACATGATATAATCTTTCTTTCCCACACAATCCCCACAAATCTTTGACTTCATATATATATTCATACCTCGCTGTGATTCGCGCCATTAACTTGCTCGCAATTACGATTGAACTTTTCCTTCAATTCGGAACATTAAAGGCTTCCGTAGTCATCGATCAGCCTGAAATTTTCATTCCTGTGGAAGCTAATGTTATGCCTATACACCCTCTTCCCTTTCGTTCTCACAGCGTTCATTGCACTCACCTATTTTAGAGTGGAACAGTCAACGCGGTTATCGTCATGGCGTGAACGGGACATGATCCTAATATTTTTCTTCGCTTTTATGTGGTCGTCCTTTGGTCCCTTCTTTATCTGTCATGTGCAGATGTTTTTATCCTGTGAGAAGAGATTACGGCTTTGGTATGTATACTAGTTCCACGAAATAATAAAGCAGACATTTCAATTGACGAGTTTGTTCCTAAATTTTGTGAAATGAGTGTTTTAAGATAAAGCCTGATAATCTTTGGTATGAATTTGAGGTAAGATTTAAACATTCTCGCCAAAATCTGAGATCAGAGTAATGTTAATTTCCCGTGATAGACTATAGCCTAATGTAAGTCAGGGCCTAACGTTAGACCTAGCCTAACCTTATTAAGAGTAAGACTAGCCTTGGCCCAGGCTAGGCCTGCACTGGACATTATGGGCTAGGCTATGCCCTAGTAGTAGGAGTAGACCTAAGCTACAATGCCCGACAAGGAGGGGAGGGGGTGTTTACAGCAACCTCCTCCCCTTTGTGACACAATCCTGGCTATGCGCCTGAGAAGGCATATCCTCTTTATTGAAACCACAACTTTTGTAGTAGTGTACAGAAATTTTGGAGTGCATGAGTCAACTCTTTGATTGACAGGAATTCAAGAATGGAAACTTACCAAACTCACATTGTACAGTACTGAGAGTGTTTTGATTACACAGTGGGTTCTTGTATACTCACCCTGGAGCAGTTCTGAGATTGTGTCTGGATGGGGCTGAATTTTAGGCAGTTGGGAAGGGGTGAGAATTGCCACTCTTTGGGGTGAGATATAGGCCTACACAGTTTGGCATTTCACCTTTTGGTTCCTATGCTTTTCCTGTTACAGATAGGTCTATCAGATTACCAGACCATGGCATTAAATTGAGTCATATACTGTATGTAGTGCATTTTGTAGAAATTCTGAAGGACATCCTTAGTAAATCAATCATTGTTCTGTAAAGTCTGTGATTGAGCAGCTGTTTTTTTGGGGGATTCTAAAATTCGTTACAACGTCACGACCATGATGCATGGAATTTACCATCAGGGCACACCATCACTTCACGTCATTAGCCTTTAGGTCCTGCTGTAGTTTTTCAATGTTGTTTATACTTCTAGGCCTCACAGGCTGTTTAAGTTACTCCATGGAAGTTCTACAGTACCTATGGTTACTCGACATAGTCATTGGCACATGCAAATAAAGAAATACTGATCATAATGTTACATTATTTTTTGCTAGTCTGTGCCTCAAATTTTGACGTCATGGGCTCCACCACAACAATAACTTACTGTACCGTCACATCACAGAGGGTAAAACTTTGCCCTACATGTAACAATAAGTACTATAAAAGTAGCCTGGTTCTAAACTCCAACTCCCACACTTTTAGACTCACTGTACCATTTTGTGTTCACTTTTAAGATGTGTTCTATAGGCAAACAACACATTCTTCTGTCCAGGGTAAATGACGCGAACTCCGGCTTGTTTGAAAAACGAACGCACTAGTTGATTTTTTGTTGCAAACACATAAAAATTTAAATGCGTGCAAGTTCTGAAGTGGGTAAGGAGTTTAATATGGTACCGTCACGGATTTAGGTCCTCGACCCCTCGTCATGGAATTTAACCTTCATCACGCACACAAGTTCACTGAGTGGTCACAGATTTTAGACGATCCTGTTTTCATCTGTTTTGATGGTCTAGTGTTATCTCTCATTTTTTCTTGCAGCAAGCTCAGTTAATATTTTCATCTGATTTTACCTGAATGGAAATGAATTAACCCATCGCTAGTCAGTAAGGTCATTGAGAAGAATTGACAGAAACCGACAGCATGGCTTCAAGCCTCTTTGAACAATACAATGAGGCAACTGCTAGAAGTGGCAATCCATTTACCTCAAATACACAGGGTACAACAACAAGACCTGCTCCAGTAAGTTTTACACTTTACAGTACTGTATGTTCAGGTATTTCATGTCTGCTTTAACAGGCACAGCAGAGTAGTTTGCCTTGTTAATGTTGAAGAACCCGCATAATACCCAAGATACCTTACTTCTTTCCTAGCCTAATCTACCACATACTAACTTTCATAATGACTTTTGAAAATTGATTTGCGGAGATTGTGGTACTAGAGATTGGAGCAGAGAACAGCCGAGTTATTTATGTACAGTAATTCAATAAGTGTACATACAATATTCTGCAATGAAATCAGGGGACTGTATCCTATTAACTGCATTGCATGGTCTATGAAGTCCTGCAATGTTGTGTACCTTGCATCACTCACTGCAAACAAATGCCATGACACTAACATTGTTTCATATTTAAAGAAAATACACTCATGGTATGATCATACTGCAGAAAAAGGCATTGCCCCAAGAGTTTGGGAGTCCCTGTTTTTATGGATAACAATTTTAAGATCTACAACACTACATCAAAGCACAAACATTAAAGGTGTGTTGTATAGGTCACCTCATACTGTACAGTAGGTCTTACAGCTAGCAAATCAAATTTTGGTGTGCAGCTAGTTGTAGGACATTCTGTAGAAGGCGGGAACAAGGACTTCATGCCTTAAATGTTGTCATGTTGTGTAAATTTTTTTTTCTTTTGAAGATAACTTCTGGATATGTGACTGCCACTATTGAAGAAGACATCAAGATTTTTACCAGGCAGAAGATTAATTTTACGTAAGAATGTGTTACTCATTTAACTAAAGATTGATATTTCTTGAAAAAATATCAAACTTACAAAAAAGGAAAATAAAAACAATGTTCCTGAAACAAAAAGAAACAATTTTAATAAGTACAGGAATGTGCTTATTTGAATAGCAGTGTATAATTTTGGCACACAATTTCTATGTTAGGGTCCTTAAGTGATAAAATGGCTTACTCTCACTGCTGCGGACCAAGGAGTTTACAAGTGCATGCATTCATTCGCTCTACTGTACAACACACAGCTTTTATTGATTCCTTGCCGAAGGCAGGCAAGGAATCTATGCGATGGTGATGTCGTGTGTGTGTATGTGTGTGTGTGCGTGTGTGTGTGTGTGTGTATGTGTGTGTGTGACGCCTGCTTGTAAACACGATATCTCAAGAACGGTAACCCCCAGGGATCTCAAACTTGGCATGTAGATTGTCCACATTGAGTAGATGGTCCCTATTTTTTTTGGTAGAGGTCAAATGTCATTTGGGGTCACCAGAGGTCAAAATGTAAATACCTTGGAAATTGCTTGTAAACACGATATCTCCAGAAGGAAAAATGTGAGCAATCTCATACTTACCTTGCTGATTGTCCATATTGAGTAGATGGTCCCTATTGTTTTTGATGGAGGTCAAAGGTCATTTGGGGTCACCAGAGGGAAAAAGGTCAAAACCTTGTAAACACTGTATCTCAAGAAGGGTAAGTGTGAGGGATCTCATACATAGCAGGTGGATTGCCCATATTAAGTAGATGATCACAATTATTTTTGGTGGAGGTCAAAGGTCATTTGGGGTCATCAGAGATGAAAAGCTCAAAACTTGTAAACACCATATGTCAAGAAAGGTAACTGCCAGGAATCTCATATTTACTAAGTGGATTGTCCATACTGAGTAGATGACCCCTATTGTTTTTATTGGATGTCAAAGGTCATTTGGGGTCATCAGAGTTCAAAACATCTAAACCTTGCAAACACTATATCTCAAAAGAGTATATAACTGTTGAAGTTAATATCCATGAGCGGTTAGGGTGAAAGGGTAAGAATAATTTGGCATGTGTAATGTAATAGGCATAGGGTATATAATTTTTTTGGAACAGATCATTAACTTCACTATGTAAATTCTTTAGTGAGGTAATTTTGAAAATGCATTTGTAAAGTACTGAAGCAAACTCATAGGAAGAAGGTCTAAGGTGCACAAAAAGGCACATCACATGGTAGTTACTGTACAGTATGTTGATTCTGGCATGAAATTGTGCCCTGTTATTACATTAAGTTCCAAGTATTAATACATGAAAAAGTGGGCAGAGCAAAATATAAAATCTGTTCATCAGGCTGGCATACATGCTTCAATGCTCATGGGTATGCTGATTTTGCAGCCACAAGTAAATAGATTTTCATGAAACTGATGTGGAACATGTGAGTTTAAACAGTCTGTATATAAGGGTCATTTAGGGACATAGTCTGAAAATATTAGAAGATGCTTCTGTGCACACTAAGTAGATGACTGATATGGAACTTCAAAAGTCTAAACTTTGAACAGAGAGTACTCTGTGTGATGCACAAGAATCTCTTTTATAACATACCTACATTGCTTTTTAAATAACCTTAAAGAAAACCTGAAAAAAACACTAAATTTAGTGGCAAAAAGTGCTAATATTTGACAAACCTTGTGCCTACTGTCCTCATGAGGACATGTGCATGCAAGCATGCATTAATTGGAAGTGGGAATTGATTAATTAGATATACCGCAGTTAGTTAGTTTTACAAAAAAGAACCTAATTTACACTGATCATTTGGTATCAAATACCCTTCAGCGCACATGAACTGTCATTGCCTAATAGAGTGAATCAAATTGTGACTGACCCATTCTTTGCCATTTGGTCACAGTTATCTTGCCCAATTTTTCACAGGTGACTGCCAGTTATCCCCACAGTGTCCTGAAGGATTACCTCATACAAACATACAGCTCAATTGACTTAAGCTTTTTACTGTATAAGTGGTGTTAATTGACTCTTATAAACCCTCTGAAGAAAGCTTATTTTTATCTCAGTACATAACCATGACAGCCCATTGTTTGTATATACTCCTATTTCCTGCCATATCCTGCAGGCATTCAGTACTCTTTTTGTGGTCAAAATGTCAGACTTCCATGAAAGTCACACCTCTGCTAAATCCAGCATAAAATAACTGTCCACATTATCTTGTCTCATCTGACCACAAATAAAAGTTGTTTGCCTAGCCATTGTCTGGAGATGGAGAAGTTCATGTACACTGACCAAGTTTCTAAACTGAAAGTCATCTTAGAAATACTGTAGATAAACACCCTTCAGAAATTAGTGTCCTTTACATAGAAGCTGGTGGAATTGAACAAATAGTGTGTTTGTATAAGGAATTTTGTTGAACAAACTTTAAACATTGGTGTCTGTCTAGATTGGTGTTTCTGCTTTACAGTTTCAATATGCTCTACAGTGATTATTCGTCACTTAGTTTCATTCTAGAATTTGTTTTAAATTTTTGATAGCATAAAATGTATCAGCATACTACTTGCCTCATCTCTGCTTATATCTGGATACCTGCACCAAAAAAGTAACCCCTGTGCGAAGGATTATGTAGCTATGTAAATATCATCATTGATTGGGAATTCTTGTCTCACATTTAATTTTTATCCATGTCACTATCCCCCACCCCCACCCCAAAAAAAAAGTGTACCATAAAGCTTAATGCATAGAACCATTGCTTCAAGATTACCCTTTATGACACTTTTCAAAAGTATTAAGATTTTATTTTGCATTGCTGCTGTCATTTAAAAGTAGTTGAGGTAATAAGAGCAAGCATAATGTTGTATACTGTGTATCAAACAAGGAAAACTTGTACTGTATGTTATGCTGTACCTACGGTATAAGTAGACAAAAGGCAAATTAAAAGTCTTGTTAAATTATGGATTAATAGGGATATCTGCTTTTGTTAATTTGCAAAGGATACCATAGACAATGGGTGGGGCATTTCCCCCATAAAGCAAAAATTGCTGTCAGTAATAGCCAAGGTTACACATCTCTGTTCAGATGTCTCTTTAGGCTTGGTCTCACATACCCCCCAACACCCAGTGTTAACTCGTGTTTACAATCAGACAAAACCACAGGCTAACCCCGTGTTTTCCAGTCTGTGTTCTCACATACCCAGTGTTTCGTTGATTGGATAGTGTTACCATAGTAACGAGACCAAATATTTCACACACAGATTACAGCAAAATGTAAGAAAATACCTGTCATCAGTGCTATAAATACCTGTGACCTTGCTTGATTAAAACAAACACGATGTTTAAAACTGCTTAACCCTGCGATTTGAGGTGGATTGAAATTTAAACACTGACCCCGCGTTAACCCGCGTTCCCACGTTACTCAGGCATGAGGTAATACATTGTTACCTCGAGCGCGGGGTATGTGAGAACACAGTATTTGATCCAATGCTTGTAGGAGAGTGTGTCGATGAGGGCTTGTTTAAACACTAACCTCAATGCAGACTTTTCGAAACATAGAGGCATCGGAACATAGAGACTTCAGAATGGAGAGCTGTCCCCATTGACCAAACTTTTGATAAAAATGGTTTCAAAATACCGCTTTATCAAGTAATGAGACAGTTTTCTGGAATATTAAAGCTGTGTGAGAAATTCCTCTTGTGTGTGGAGATCAAAGGTTTGAGGTGACAGTCAGATCAAACTTTGTAGACATAATATTTTTACGGGGATGACTGTGAGGGATCTCATACCATGGTGGTAGTACTTCCATACTCATTCTGTACTAAGCTTAATTTTGAATTACTCATGTTGATGGACGTGTTGGTAAGGTGATCACTATTGTTTTTAAGGGGTCAAAAGGTCATTTTGGGTCACATGAGGTCAAAAAGTTTTGACCCTACTAGTATTATATCTCAATTAAGTAGGATAATTGTATGGGATCTCATGCATGTCATGTTTGTTTCCATGTTTTCTATGATATATCATACGGCAAGGAATCACTAAGCCTGTTGGCTTTCTAGTTTAGATACATACTGGGCAGTATGTACTGTACACAGCCTTTATTTAGATTATCAGGCTTTTCACCTACTTTGAAAGGCATGTCATCAAAATGTGGTGATCATTGTATGAATAATTGTTAAATACACTGGATGCATGAGCTACCTTGGGCAGAAATTGGTCGATTTTGTTTTCTATTGAATAAGTGTGATGCATTTTGTGTAAAATTCTTCTGTGACTGTAATAGCAGTCTGCAGCAGGTTGCTTGTCACTTTTCTGTGATACGTAGTTGTCTACAGTACAGGTTAAACTGACATAAAGATTTGCTATAAACTAATGGTTTGGGATTGCAACCCTTACATACAGTCATCTCGCATTGAACTAAGTGCAATTTAAAACAATATTCAGCTATTAATTATCAAATTGACATTTGTTTTTAGCCCACCAAGGGCCATCACACACATGGTTGCTAGTAACAACATGTTGATGATAGCTATGGCAGATAAAACCCTCCTGAGAATCAACAGGGACCAGCCAGACCAGAGGAATGGTAAGCCGGTCTATCTTTCAATTTTTGGTTCCTTGTGTTAACAAAGGAACCTATGTAGTCAAGTTGGCGTATGTATGTGTGTGTGTATGTGTGTGTGTGTGTGGGTGTGTGTGTATGTGACACATTGGAATGCAAGGTATGTGACACGATAACTCAGTAACCAAGTACACAATTTTTCTCAAACTTGGTGTGTATGTGTATCATATTCAGGAGATGTGCCCTATTGTTTTTGGTGCCCATACCTTGCATATTAATGGTGGGCGGGGCTTAATGTAAAAATTCTTAAAGTGACATTATCTTGCCACTGAAACATTTTAGAGGGGCGGTGTAATGGAGATTTGTGTTCGTCTAAGTGAAGTAAATGTGATGACCCAGATTGACCTCACTTGACCTCATTTGACCTTGTGACCTTTGTAAATTTTTGGGGGGATGCCTGGATTTGTCTTGATCAGACAAACCAAAAAAGCAATTACATTACCCTCCTAGGATGTTCCTAACTTGAGGTATTGACAATTAAGTGACAAGAAAGTTAGTGTGTAGGGCATGCAAGATATGGAGTGCAATAACTCAATAACCAAGTAACATAGGGGGATGGCTTAATGGAAAGTTGTGTTCATCTGAGGAAAGTGCATGTGTTGACCTACTTTGTGACCTCATTTGACCTTTTGACCTTTGTGACTTTTTGTGATGCCTGGATTTGTCTTGTTGAGACAAACAACAAAGGCACTTATACTATCCTTCTATGGTGATGCCAGCTTGAGTTATTGTCATTTCAGTGAAAAGTTAGAGGTGTGTGTATGTTTGTGCATTATATGCTTTGGAATGCAAGGCATAAAGTGTGATAATTCAATGATAATTCAATGATAACCAAATGATAAAGAGAGTTCACACAAGCAGGGATGATCCTTTAGCAAATATATCTGGTTGTCCAGAGGACAGACAACCTGCATTGGAAATTGGTTGTCCTTCCCAAAACTTGGTTATGTCCCCCACTACAAATGCAAAATACTTTTGCAAGCTATAACAGTATTTTTTAGTAATATGAAAGAAAAATAAAAAGCTCTGCTGTAAGCTATGGTACCATAGCAACTTAAAATTCAAGAGAAAAGGTGGAAGAGGCTCATCTGGATGCTTTCATACCTTATGGCACACATGTCCCTTAGACTTTTTGGGTGATATGTCTTTGTTTAATTGGTATAAAATCCAACTGAAGCTTAAATGCGTTTTGACAAATGCAATGTATAAGAGGAAAGAAGAATTACAACCCCCTCTCAGTCTAAAAGCAGTTTAGTTAGCAGTCATGCCAGTATTAAATGCAATTTTTATTTTAAAAAAATCCTTTTCCTCATATACAGTATTAAAGTTATTAACAATGCAAGTTTTGACTCCAATTTTTATAATATTGTGTATATATCACAATACTAAAATATATAAGCAGTTTCTCTTCTTTACCTCTGCTTTCACACTACTGGGACTTCTATGCCTTTTTGAACACCCTCTTCAGGTTGACAGGTCAAGTTGAAAGTCGTTTATTAGATAAAATTACAAATTTATGTTTGTTTCTTGTTCTCTGGCGAAATTGTGAAGTAGAAATTGTAGCAGACTTTTGGGCCTTTGCTTGTTTTTCCTTTTGAGGCAAACACATAGGTACTGTAGTCCAAATGACAACCATGGCATAATTTCGAGTTCTCCATCATAAGTTTTGGTTGTCAGGGATGACCAGATGACTGTTACATTTCTTCCTTGCACAAGGGACAGTTGTGTTTGTAAAATGCAGTGTTGACCTACTTTGACTATATTTGACCTTTGTGACTTCTTTGTAAGGTCTGGATTTGAATTATTGAGATGGACCAAAAGGGCAATGCCAATTAACTACCCTCATATACTGCCCCAAACTCAAGTAAATGACAATTTAGTGAAGGTGATGTGTGTATGTATTTGTCACATGGAAAAGGGATGTATGCAGAGTGATAACTTGAAAAATCCAAGTGTTTAATTCCTCTCAAACTGCAAGTGTGTGATTTGAAATCTAATGTGCCCGTATATTTTTGGGTGAAGGCCAAAAGTCATTGGGGCTAAAGGTGCCAATTATGCCTTACCTTGCAACTTCCTAAATAAAAAAAATCATCTTAAATGCAAGGAACCATGGTGCCCTTGGGCTCTTGTTTGGCATAAAAATTTTATAACACAGACCATACACTATATTACATGTGATAGACATTTGAAAAGCATTACAGACTAAATTTTAAGCTAGTGACCATGAAGAAAACAAAGTAAATAAATAAAAGCAAAAGGAAGAAACAGACCATTGAAACTAAGAGATAGAGAGGGTGGTGTTGATTAAAGAGAAAGAAAGGCAGTAGGAAAACTACTTTTCATCATAATTTCAGTATGGTTTATGCATGAACTTCCTATATACCTGGACAGAGCATGTAGCATGTACGTCCTATTCTTTGATTGTTGCCACCAACTGGAACACCAAACTCTAAACGTGAAAGTGAAGGAATATCATATTTCTGCAAAAGGCGCAGTAATTTTGACTGTGCCTTGCATTATTTCAAAAATGTTTCAAATTTCTCAGAGAATCTGTTGATTTGAACTACTTGAGTGAGTCCAAACTTTCACATGCAAAACCATGGTTACCAGCCATCTTGCTATGGCTATACTCACAGGTACGGCAGTGACAATCTACTGATAGTATGCTCTGTCCATGGATGGGAAGTCTGTGGGTTTATGAGGATTATATTTATCACTTAGTATAATAGTATTAATATTGAGTTTGTTTCTTGAATATTTGATAATCATATCAGTTTTTGAGCATACAATGTACAGTATCAGGATATTAGAAATCTCTGATACTGTATAAATATGTGAAGGACCACCCTACTTTAAATTGACCTACCTGTCCTGTGTGAAAGACCATGCAATGATTTGGTAATTTGTCACAGATTTTACTTTTATGCATGATGCTGTACCCGATAACCAAAGCAATGTTTTCTATTTTCTGTGGCATCATAAAAAACTTAAATGCATTGTTCCACTGCTTCAAGATTATCATTTATCATACATTTACTAAAGTATTGAGATTCTGTGACATAACTGCTCTAGTCTGCAAAAAGTGAACTTGAAGGAAGCAGATATGTATGAACAAACCCCTGCATTGACATTAAGCAGTGTTGGATGATATTAGTGATTCTTTTATCTAAATTCATTTTTTATGCAGAAATTCGCTTTAGTGATGAGAAGATCCATAAAATGTTTTTAGATCCATCAGGTCAGCATCTCATTGTCAGCACTGAAGGTCAAGATGTTCTCTATGTTGGCAAGAAAAGTAGGAAGGCTAGACATCTAGCCAAGATGAAGGTACAGTAAATCATGTTGTTGAACAGATAGATTCAATGTTTTTGTTGTAAACATTTTATTATTAATTATTACAAATGTACTGTAGTCCTTAGTATTTTACGGCAAACATTGGTTCTTTGAATTGACGGCATACATCAAAAGCTTGTCTGTCAGTTAGGTAGTCACAAATACTGGACTACTTTTTAAAACAACACTTTTCAAGCTTATAAAGCTGGTTGCAACACACCATACTGCTGTATTGTTATTTGTAAGTCAAAACCTCCAGGATATGGATTTAAAGTCACTGCACCTTATTCAGCCTTTCCTGAGCATCATAAAAAGTAGCAAACTATTATGGACCATTGTGTCCATAATATATTCAAAAAAGATGTTGTCAATATTTCTACAAAGTATATGTGAACCTTTTGAGAATGGTGGGCATATTTTATCACAACTGATGTATTGTAAATTTTTTAATAGATCAATGTTACACTTTGAGATTGAACAAAAAGATTAAGTTTCAGTAATTTGCTCAAACGTAGCTAACGACAAAGTGCATTACAGACAATTTTCTTGAAGTGGCCTGATGGTCATAAACTTGTCATCAATTGAGTATGAAAAGCTTTTATTGGCAGAATTGCATATTAACCTGTCATTATAATCTTTTCAATCAGTTTGACCCATGTGTCAAATTGCGAGAGTAGGATTTCAAAAATCATGTGGACCCGTCTTTGGGTTCGGTCACTTTTCCCTGTGGTAGCCTGCAGATTCTGGGTTCTATGAATGCAAAATCCATTGGTTGTTATGGATTGGTAGTAACCAGATTTGGGGCTTAGTGATTTTGATCACCATGGGACCACCATTTCATGGAGAAGAATAGTTCCTGTGGCATCCTACATCCCAAAAATTTTGCAACAACTGTGTAGCATTATTTCTCGTTGTTAGGGTCACTTGATAGAATCAGTTGGATGGAACAAAATGAACAGAAATGAAACCACTACAACAGAGATACTGCTTGGAACAAGTCGAGGTAAGATAACAGATTTTGTAATGTCACAATGAGTGAGTGGGGCTTCAAGATCCTTCTGTTTGCGGCATTCATTCTAGAATACCATACTGTATCTATTATTTAAATACCCAAAAGTGATTAAAGCTTTGTCCACAAGAAGAATGTATTGTATTCAAAAGAAACAAGTAAAGAAGTAGTTGTGATATTAAACATGGAGTTTTGATGATTTTACATATTTACTTTCTCATTATGTCGAAGGTTCAAATTTTGAATTTGTTTGTATCCTGGCTTGTAATGGTTTTGTCCATTATTTGAAAAAGTGTCTGGTCACAAATTTTTGAAAATGGAATTGAATTGTTGATATCTCACTCACAAAACAATTATCTGTATGTAGGATATGGGGATTGTCTTAGTTTGAGCATTTGTTATTCATATATGAAGGAAACTTTACAGGTTTGGGAAAATTTGGTGAATTTCATGAACCAATGCAATGTATCACTTTGAAAGTTTATTGGTAGGTGTTGTATGTTCATAGAAAATTCAATCTGGGTGTTAAGAAACATGTTGTTAGAAACATTTACTTGAGTATAAAAATACCTGTTTGACTTAAAAAATTAGATACTTTTTATTGACATTACAAATAGGGCATTAGCAACCATCATATCTGAGTTAGTTACTGTATAGTTAGATGGAGTTTTCAAACCCAGTTTACCAATTGATTTAAATTGAGGTGCCCACAGCGTTTTTTTACAGCCTTTCTTTCCAGTTGTGGTTCACTATTTTGTTTCCCTCCCTCATTGGTTACACTGAGCACCAAGCACAATGGTGCAGTGTCTGGTGGCAAACCTGTGTGTACATGTAAGGATTGCCTGCAAACATGCATGTCTAAAATATGCCATGTGAAAAGCTCCCATTATGGTAAGGCAAGTTAACACTGTCATCACAATGAAAAGTAGATACCAATGGGTCTACATTTTGCCTGCAGTCGTGCAAGCATTAACATGTGCAACCAGTGACATACATGCCTGTGCCATACATGCCTGTGTGTTTGCACATGCTCTATGCCAACCAATGCCAACCAGTGGCATAAGTGTGCACACCTTAATTAGACCAATGGGAAGAAATTTACCTTGTTTGGGAGGTAGTAAACCCATGTTTTGCAGTTTTAGGTTCTCTTATTTTTCTCTTCATCTTCAGGTTGCATTTTTGAGACATTAATCCAAGCAGGAGATGAGGGCAGATTCTTCCAACAAAATCCAGAGCAGTACTGGAAATTGGTAAAAAGACATTTACTTTATATGATGCCAAAATTATTTGACAACTTTTGAGCTGATTTGAGCTTAATTGTAATTAGAGAGCAGAGCAAACTTTACACAAACATGAACCGGATATCAATCTTGTCCAGACTTCAAATGTTGTGGAATTTTTGCTTTGATTTTGAATTGGGAGTCATAATTTCCACAACCAGACTGGTAACCCTTTTTTAAACATTATTACAAGAAAATTAAATGACTGGATAAAGTTAACTTTTTTTCCCATACTGTATTCATGCCCCTCTTTATTCACTGTTCCCACAACATCATTACAAAAGTACTACTAAATGAAAATGTTCCCAGACATTTCGGTCATATTGAAAGTTAAAACAATTAAAACATGTATAAATTACAAGTCCCTTCTTGCTTGTGTTCTTTTATCCCTTTGTTTTTGCAAACTGTATCAACCTTTCATCACAAGTTAGATCCTGTTTTATATTCCCATTATTTTATCAGATAAATATGTACTGCTTCTGACCAGCTCTTACAAACACTTCTTTTCTCTAACAGGTGTACAACCTTGGAAAAGAATCTACAGTCCCTGTGACTGGTCTCCACGTGGAACGTCTTTCAGGCTCATCTCAAACAGAGAGACGGACGTTCTTCATCATGGCAACAACTCCAGAGTGAGTTTCATAAATCAGCTTAGAGTTTTCGCACTAGGGCCTAACCTTTGTGGTTTTTCACTGCCTATCCGATGTCCGATGTTTTTTCCCCAACATTGGCTGATATCTGATCCGATCTGATATTTTCGCCACCCCGCCGTATCTATGTGTTCAGGCCCACAATTTTCCCCATTTACTAGTAGGTTTAGATTTCTTTGTTGTACCTCTCAGCAATGCCTCTTTATGTATAGTCATCTTAAAAATGTCTAATAGTTTGCCAGTTAGTACGAATTTAATCAAGACTGCAAATGAACTGATCACCTTAAATTATAGTTGAGTTTGAATGTTGGTTGTACTCTGCTTAATTAAGTTGAATTTTTATCTGGCACAAGGACCAATCTTACTGATGTAGTGTTGCTCCTCAGATCACTGTATGCTACAGCGTACACTACCTTTATAATCTGCATGCAAGCTACAGTGATTCATACCGTAGCAACAGGCCTGTCAACACTACAAGTCAGTTTTTTATGCAGAAGCTTGCAGACAAGATGTATTGGTGCGGTATATTCTTCAAGAATCTGTGATAACTTTGTCTAAAACGAGCTGACCCTGCGTAATACTAACCATTTCCTAAAATACAAAGTTGCATCTTCTACTCAATACAGGATATTACCTGGAGTATACCAAAATGAGAACCAAACCTTGAAATTAATTGGAGCCTTCAATTGGCTGATATAATGGTTTATTGTGTCAATATTATGCAAACAAATACTTTTCCACTATATGTTTAGTGCTAAGATATGACTGCAGTGATTTCGTAAACATTGACGAATAATTTAATACACTAGGATTGTTGCTCTGATTCTTCACCTCAAAGCAAAATAACCTCGTGTTATGTATGAAATAGTAGGATGCAACTACTAACACAAAAATTGTTTGGGAAAAATAACGATCTAAGCAAAATTTCTTTATCTTGTGAGCACCAAAATAGCACCGTCTAGTTTCTTTCTGACAGGAATTTGAAGGGTGTCCCAACCTCTACGGCAGGGCGGTAATGAATGAGCCTACGTATTATTCCTAGGTACGCGACTTCCTCATAAGGCCACGATAGGGTGGTTGTTGGCACACGTGTACACTAGATGCAAATTTCACAAGAGTGATGTCAATTTTTGGACATGCAAAAGAATACAAAAGCTGTGATTGGTTGATATTTTTAACTTTTGTTTTGAAAGAAGTTACACAAACAGCTTCAAGGTGGAGTTAGCAGGATTGCTTTTTGAGTCAGAAAACATTCAAAAATTGAAATATGAAAAAGACAAAGGTGTAAAGAAGTGTTTAATATTTCTTAGTTTTTTCTGTCATATTTCTTATATTTGTCTTTGAGTTGAACTTGTGAACGTGATCGCTACCTCTCCGATACCTTTGTAAATTTCTCATGCAGTACCCAATGGAGCATGAACAAATCATTGCTATATGTCTATTTTATTCATTTTTGGGAGTATTGCTTGTCTTCCCCAAATGGCTCTTTACCAGAGAGTCGGTAGGACTTAAGAAAAAATGTCTAATCACGGAACCCGAGGCGTCTTGGGATTGGGACCCTTTTTTGAAATCTTTCTTACATACCACATGTAAACACTAGGTCCAACCCATGCCAATATTGGATCATTCCATCATGAAAAAGGTAGAGCAAATTTCGTAACAACAACAGAGTTTTTCTTGAAAGAAAGTTAATCATACAGTTTATGTATTGAAGATTTATGCTTTATTTGAGCAAAGGGAATGTATGAAACTGTCATCAAACAACTATGGGACAAAAGTGAAGGGAAAATGCAACTGAAAAAGGTAAAATATTACATAGGGAATATCAACTTTGCTGGTTTGTTATTCACAGGGAGTCATTTCTACAGTAAATCTTAAACTTGTTTCAGCTGAGGTTTAGGGAATGGCTTGCATATAGAAGCTGCAAGACCACCTCGTAAAGAGTTTCCGTTGTAGTTTTAACAAAGTTATCAGGATACGGGATATCAGTAAACATTGGCAAGTGGCCTAGGCTAAATCATGCCGATCCGATATTTTACCAATGTTGGTGAATATCGGCCCTGACCAGATGTCCGATCTGATTATCGGTTGAGCCCTATTTCCCACAAAAAGGTTTGATCTATTTTCAAAGTAAAAGTTGTTGCTTTTGCAGTTTGCCTACCCTAGTGGATGAAGATTTTTCAATTTTTTGGTAAAAAATACGAAATAAGTTTGGACACTGATATCAGGCCTGCAGCAGGAAATGTAGGATAGTATAAGTACTCCCTCCATGTTGCAAGAAAGTTCCCTTAGTATTTACATAATCTTAAACTAAATGTACCTTAATACTTCATTATTGAGATATGGGCACTTACTATTTCTTCCAGACGAATGTATCAGTTTATTGGCAAAGCTTCATCAACAGAGCCTCCAGTCTTTTTACAAGTTTTTCAGAAGTATGAAAATACAATTCCAAGTGAGTATCCTTTATAAATGTACCTTCTTTTCTGTTATCATCATGAAGTTACTGTAAATTGATTAATTCTTAAAGTTTAGTTTGACTCAAAATGCCTTACACATTCCCATTGGAAGCTCATTGTTTAAAAAAAGCTTTCTATCGTATACTTGCTCTTCAAATTGTTTTAGATAAAGTGTTGTCAGACCACCAATTTAGTTCATTAATATCATACTTTTCCGGGCCACTTGGGTTGTTGACAGAGTTGAACTTAAATTACATATCACACCCTATTTACCATGATACATAAGATATAAAATGTAGCTTTAATTAGTCATTTTTGCATAAACAATTCAAAGCAGTCCCATTGGTGGTCAGATGTATCTTGTCATAAAATGTGGAGGGGAGAAGGGGAGGGGAGGGGGGAGGTCGCATCACCCTTGACCCATCCAATTGTTTTGTTTACATGTGTCTTGGAGGGTTGTAGGGTAACAGCACACCCTCTTTATCAAATGAATATGATGGTTTTGAATTGCATGTAGGCAATAAAATTAAAAAGAGTAAGGCTAATAGGCCACCATAAATGGCCAATATCACCAAACAGTATGATTATCTTATTTATGGAAGTGGTGGTTTCACAAAACCAAGAGTTCCTCATTATGTCTAGCAATATTTATGCCCATCTCTCTTTGTAACCTCCAGCTGGTTTTCTCGAGTTGCCTGGCAACATGGGGTATAGCAAACTTCAGGTTTATACCCCCAAACAGAAAGCAACACCTCAGAGCTTTGCATGGATGTCTGGTAAGTACACATGAGCTTTTTCCTATCTTGTATAAAGAGACTTTACAAATGGAACCCACTTCCATTATGCTTGGTGCTTAGAATCTAGGGAAAACAAACCAGTCAGCCACGACTGGAAAATGTCAGTGGCCAGCCCGACTTAAACCACCAAGCTGTGAAACCTTGTCTAAGTAACGAAATAGAGATGGAAGTTTATGCTCACTTTTTAGGCTTGGGCCTAGTGGTTATATTTATAGTATGAATACTAGCAACCTTGCCAATACAGGCTAAGTGTGGATATCAAAGGCCTAATCTGTATTAGCATTTATTTTTTAGTCATCAGAATCCTTCATTTGGATAATATTTGTAAAATTGAATCCAGTATTTATCAAATTTTATTATCCATCACTTTATCAAAGCTTTTGATGAATAAGCAAGGGTTGCTCTCCTAGTGGTTATGAGAATAAAAAGAAAAATGTGAATAAAAGACAGACTTGAATAAATACTCATGAGAAAACTTTCAGGATAAAGTCCACCTTTGTAAAAAAAAAATTGCATAAATGTGCACTTGCATGCATACAAGAAATTTTGTAAAATAACGTCTTCCAACTCTGTACAAGTGAATGGCTTTATGAACAACCAATTGATTTACTTTTGGTGGTGTCAAGAAAAGGCAAATTTTTTTTAATTTTGCTGAATATTCATCTTCATTTCATTTCATTTATTTTTAGTTGTTTTTGGTTCCTTGCGTTAGCAAAAGGAACCTATGTAGTCAGGTTGGTGTGTGTGTGTGTATGTGTGTGTGTGTGTCTGTGACGCTAGCTTGGGTACGCTGTAACTCAACAAGGGAAAGTTGGATTAAATTGAAACTTGGTATATAGAAGTGCCATAGTTTGAAGGTGTGCCCTATTGTTTTTGGTGGAGGTCAAAGATCATTTGGGGTCACCAGAGGTCAAAAACTAAAAACCTTCTCAACATGATATTTCAAGGTAGGAAACTTGGATAGATGTCATACTTGGTGTGTGGGTGTGTTATTGTATAAGGATGAAATCTGATATGTTTGGTGAAGGTCAAGGGTCATCTGGGGTCACCAGGGATCAAACACTGAAAAATGTTTTAACACAGTATTTTAAGGTAAAAAGGACAGATTTCAAATCAATCTGTGTTTGGTTAAGGTCAAAGGTCATCAAGGTCATTGAAGGTCATCCACTGGTAATGTTATTTAGAAAATGTTGTAAGCTAGATAAAGATAGGTTCAATAGATTTTTTATCTCACCTGGTTTTGCATGCTTACACACCCAAACACCTTAGAAATTTGGCCTTTATATCCGTTCAGTAATGATTACTTCGGGTTGTACACAGATTTTGGATCATTCAAAGTTGTAAGAGGGCAATAAATGAAATCTGTAGATTTCAATGAGCACAGGTCACACTGCATTAAACTGGTCTCTCTGCCAGTGGAAGCAATGCATGGATTATACAGTATGTCCCTTTAGTACTGCTGTGCTCTGTGGGGTAACCTAATCCTCATTCTATTATCACACCCCATTAATCACTACTTGCTTTCTGCTTAACTGCTGAATAAACCCTGTTTTCTGTGTAGAGATAGCAAACAGGACAAATGGTAGATTGTTTTAAAGTAATAGCAAGTTAGTTTTATTAAGAGCAGGTAAAAATAACTTATGAGAGAAGTACAAGGGGTGTTTTTCTCTCTTTAACCATATTGTGTATTGTTTATTGGTGATAATATCAAGTTTGATTATAAGCATAAATACATATGGAAATGAGGAAATGTTTTTGAAGGACCACCAAGCATTATACAAGTTGAATGTAAGTAAGGCCACAAAAATTTAAGAATTGATATCATGTAATATAAGTACTAAAATACCCCTTGTGAAGATGTTACAAAATTGGAGTATGAGCTTTCGCTTTGCTCTACTTTGAAAACTGGCTTTACACTACAGTAGTTCTTATAATATCCAGCAAGGAACCACAGTGCCCATTGGGCTCTTTTTTTTTTTTGAACAATAATCATTTAAAAATTATTACCAGTATACGATTGAAGTGTATGAATAAAGAATTAAAAGTTTGCTGATGAAAGTTGAGTAAACATCTTTCTGTTTTTTTTCCCTTTTTTTTTCTTTGTTAATGAATTCAGCAACAGTATATTGACGTTACCTCAAATGGCATGTTGAAATGGTTATTGTCATTCTGTTTATGCTTAAGTGTATGTTATTTCAACTCTTTTTTATGTTTACTTTTCTACTTCTAAATATCTTTCCTTTATTTTGCCTTACCAATAAAATTTCATGTGTCTTTACTTTCTCTTTCAACAGGTCCTGGGGTTTACATTGGTAACTTTGACTTTCAAGAGCTTAGCCGGGATAACCTGACAAAGGACAGTCATCTGTTGATTTATCCAATGGATAAAGAAGGTGGAGGGCAAAAGAAACCAATCTCAATGATTCTTACAGAGTTTCATGTCTTACTGCTTTATTCTGATAGGTAGGTTTTATGAAGACCAGAATTAGCATTTTGCTGTAATAGGTATGTTTATCAGTCTCAGACTCAATATCTCTCCTCGAGATTTCGCTGTGCCATCCTGAAAGTAATGATGTATGGCTTGCAATAATTTTTTTTTTATTTTGGTTTAATAATTAATTTTTATTTTGGTTTAATCAAAGTTCTGGCAGTGTGTTACTGCATAGCTAGTAGCACTTTCTCTACCCTCATAGGCAGTTCATTGATGTAGATAATGTAATGTAATGTAAATAATACTTAATATAGCACACTCCAGAACCAAAGGTTTTCTGAGGCGCTTTACAATAAAAAGAGAATTTACTAAGTACCAAATGCTTCCTTAAACAGGTGCGTTTTCAACCTAGCTTTAAATATTGAAATACTGATGCATATTTTTAAGAATACAACCAAAACAAATTGGACAATTGTTCAAGTACAAACATCTCACTGAACACATGAATGTGAATTTGCACATGAATGTGTTCATGTGTGAACTTAACTCATTTTTGGTTTCGATGAAAAGAGAAACCTATGCATTCATGATGGCGTGCGTGTGTATGTATGTGTGTATGTGCGTGTGTATGTATGTGTGTGTGTGTGTATGTGTGTGTGTTTGTGACACTTTGCTTGTTTACACGATATCTTGAGAAGGGAAGATCTGACAGTTTTCAAACTTGGTACACAGATACCCCTTACTGAGAGGAAGAACCCTAATTATTTTGGTTGAGGTCAAAGGTCATCTGGGGTCACAGGGGGTCAAAAACCGAAATCTTTGTTTACACAATATCTCAAGATAGAAAACTTGGATTAATTTCAAACTTGATATGTAGATGTGTTATGATGTAAGGAAGAACCCCATTGATTTTGGTGGAGGTCAAAGGTCATCTGGGGTCACATGGGGTCAAACCCCGAAATCCTTGTTTTCACGATATCTCATGGTCGGAAACTTTGATTCATTTCAAACTTGATATGTTGATGTGTTAAGATGTAAGAAAGAATCGGATATATTTTGGTGGAGGTCAAAGGTCATTTGGGGTCACATGGGGTCAAACCCTGAAATCCTTGTTTACACTATATCTCAAGGTAGGAAACTTTGATTCATTTCAAACTTCATCTGTTGATGCATTATGATGTGAGGAAGAACCCAATTTATTTTGGTGGAGGTCAAAGGTCGTTTGGGGTCACGTGGGGTCAAACCCAGAAATACTTGTATACATGATGCATCATGGTAGGAAAGTTGGATTCATTTCAATCTTGATAGGTTGATGCGTTATGATGTAAGAAAGAACCCGACCAATTTTGGTGGAGGTCAAAGGTCATTTGGGGTCACATGGGGTCAAACCCCGGAAATCATGGTTTACACTATATCTGAAGGTAGGAAACTGATCCATTTCAAACTTGATATGTTGATGCGTTATGATGTAAGGGAAAACCCAAGAAATTTTGGTGGAGGTCAAAGGTCATTTGGGGTCACATGGGGTCCAAACCCTGAAATCCTTGTTTACATGATATACCATTGTAGGAAAGTTGGATTCGTTTCAGACTTGATATGTTGATTTATTATGATGTAAAGAAGAATGCTATTTATTTTGGTGGAGGTCAAAGGTCATTTGGGGTCAGAAGGGGACAAATCTTGAAAAACTTTTTAACACAATATCTCAAGGTAGGAAGCTTGGATTGATTTCAAACTTGATATGTTGATGCGTTATGATGTAAGGAAAAACCCTTTTGATTTTGGTAGAGGTCAAAGTTCATTTGGGGTCATAGGGGGTCAAACTCAGAAAACTTGTTTACACTATATCTCAAGGTAGGAAACTTGGATTCATTTCAAACTTGATATGTTGATGCGTTGTGATGTAAGCAGCTTGTTTGCAGAATATCTTAAGGCACAGTATGAAATTTGTAGAAATGGTTTGGTTAAAAGAAAAACCAGTTACTAACAGGTGGAGTCAAAGGTCACTTTGGGTCACCAGTTGTTACAAGAAATGTAGCATTTCATTGAAAAGAGCATGTATGTATCATTGAAACCTCAATGCATTTTTGCATTCTGGTTACTGTATTGTTGTTGCTTCTTTTGCCATCTGTAAGGGAAGAATCATTTCTCTAACTGGGCAGTATGGACAGTTAGGCACAGCAAATACATAACTGACTTGGCATTAACTGCTGGTTTAGAGAAATGACTTTGCCCTAAAGAGTCAATTCTTTTTATTATTATAAGCTGCTCTAGTTCCGTCTTTTTCAATGCACATCTCACCCCTTTCCTTGCAATTTTTGCTGGTCTTGTACTAGAATATAAGTTCATTTCTTCTTTATTTATTTATTTGTTTCAGAGTTCAGGTCATCTGTACTTTGAATGAGACACCCATTGATGAAGACCTCTACCAAGCTGTGAGTGATTTGTCCTAAAATAACTGTTAGTGCCTACCTGTGTCATGGTAGTAAACATGAAGATGGTTTTGCACAATGTAAAGCACATTGGCTACAATCCCCGAAAAAATACGAGAGTTGTGAAGACAGAACTGCCAGTCAATGCGTTGTAAACAAATTTTTCAGGTTCTTGGAGTAAAGTACAAAATGTTATGATGTTCATTTGCCGGGTGGAGTAGCAGGTGGGGTATTCTTTTTTGTCTCGACATTTTTGGCCGAATCATATGTATGACACATTTTAAGGGTGAAAGTAACTCGTTCGAGAAAGCCAGTTATTTCACCTTATTTACATTTTTTGAAACGGATTTAAGTTTGCTTAGATTGGCATCTCTATACACCACCTGCTGGTTACTGAACTTTTATGTTTACCATTTTCTCTCCTTTTTTTCTCATGAGTCTTACAAAATTAAGACTACTGAATTAACACAATGACTCCTCTTTACAAGAAGAACATGCTTGCGTTGTCATTTCATGAAATATGAAAGACATGTTTGAATCAGGGCAAGTGGTAAAGGTAAACTTAAATGATTGGAAAAGATCTGAAGTCATCTGAGCTATTTTCTGTACCGGACGGTAAAGTAAAACCCTCCATTGAAAGCAATGCTGTTTGTACGGTGAACAAAAAGGTAAAGGAAAAGCAATGTATGCATGGAATTCCGCAAGAACGAAGGCATCTCAAATGAAGAGCACGCAAAAAACAAAAGCAAAATAAAAACAAAAAACAAAAACCTACCGACTTATGAGGTGTCTCAAGTCATTTGATCAGGGCTAAAGACAATTCGAGATGGAAGCATTTGCCAAAACATTAATAATATCATTCACGTTACTAAATTTACCTCAATAACTTGCAAATATATTGTACCTATGTCATTATGCATCTTTAAGATAAAATTTTACGTGGTTTTTCTGTAAACGAAGGTGTCTCGAATACGGCCTATTAACGCAAAACATTATAGATTGGCCGACATAAACAAGAAAACCAGATACAGAATAACTGTATATTCAACTCCCTCTTAGGCCTGCGCTAGGATGAGGAAGTTAAATATGCATTTTAGCATTTATGATACTCAGTTGTACCTTTCCAGTAATTGTACATTTCCTTTGACACCTGTTGAAGATCAATTCTGTAACATTTTCCATCCCCCCCCCAACACACACACACACACATACACTCTTCAAACGAAGTTTCCATTTGCCCGCTTTTTGCTTTCACGCCGATATTCACGTTCACGCGTGTGTCTTTCCCGAAATTTGTACAGGCGTTCAGACAATCCCCGACAAAACAAATGAAACAAAATCGTTGGTACAGTAACGAAATGCACTCACACTCTCAAACTTTCCTTGAATTCACCCCCTTCCCCCTTTCAATGTTGTGTCCTAGCTGATAGTTGAAAGGTTGTAGCCAACATTGAAAGGGGGATTGGGGAAGGTGATTTGTTTCATTTACTTTTGTCGGGGATTGTAGCCAATCCGACACAGTGAGACGTGATAACCCATTTAGGGATTAGAGTTAGTGGTAGGGAATAGTGTTAGGTCACTTAGGTGTTAGTGATTACTGATGAGGGCTTAGCCTAACCCTAATCTTGAACCCCCAAAACCCTAATTCTGACCCCCATAACCCTTGAAGTTTAAGTTCCTGACATATTGTGGTAACAATGCTCTCTTAAAAATTAATCATTTTAATTGCCAATTCATTTAGGTTCTTCACATGTAAAGTTCACAGAAGAGGAGGGTGAAAATTAAGAAATTGTATTCTATTTGTTTAAAAAGTATCCCTAGAAAAATGTTCAGGATACAAATACTTAAAAACAAGGTCGTGGCTGCCACTAGATTAAGTCAGAAGGTTGTAAATTGAGGTGTAGAACACTTCATGTATGGTGTACTCTAGCAGCTTTGGGAGATTGTTTGTACTCAACACAGATTGTTAACCATGTTTACAGTCATATGTCAATTGATTTTTGAACTTGTTTGTACTCAACACAGATTGTTAACCATGTTTACAGTCATATGTCAATTGATTTTTGAACTTGTTTGTTGAACTTGTTTGTACTCAACACAGATTGTTAACCATGTTTACAGTCATATGTCAATTGATTTTTGAACTTGTTTGTACTCAACACAGATTGTTAACCATGTTTACAGTCATATGTCAATTGATTTTTGAACTTGTTTGTACTCAACACAGATTGTTAACCACGTTTACAGTCATATGTCAATTGATTTTTGAACTTGTTTGTACTCAACACAGATTGTTAACCATGTTTACAGTCATATGTCAATTGATTTTTGAACTTGTTTGTTGAACTTGTTTGTACTCAACACAGATTGTTAACCATGTTTACAGTCATATGTCAATTGATTTTTGAACTTGTTTGTACTCAACACAGATTGTTAACCATGTTTACAGTCATATGTCAATTGATTTTTGAACTTGTTTGTACTCAACACAGATTGTTAACCATGTTTACAGTCATATGTCAATTGATTTTTGAACTTGTTTGTTGAACTTGTTTGTACTCAACACAGATTGTTAACCATGTTTACAGTCATATGTCAATTGATTTTTGAACTTGTTTGTACTCAACACAGATTGTTAACCATGTTTACAGTCATATGTCAATTGATTTTTGAACTTTTTGTACAACAAACCAGTTGTATGTTTCACAACTGTCAACAATAGCCAGCTTTAACTGACATACACTCAACCTTATCTTGACCATGTTACTTTGAATAATGGTAACTTTAGGGCTGATCTTAACATCTAGTGTGCCAAAACTCATCTATGGTGTCATTTTGCATCTTTAAATGTTTTTCTTGGTGTTTCTTGGGAGTAAGGAGTCTTTCCCACTCCTGCGTTTATTACCTATTAGGGTGTTTACACTTGCATCATTAGTCAGCACTGGTTGTCAAAGAGAATGAGCAAGAACACATGAACATATCTTAGGTGTTGCATGTGTCAATCCTTGCACAATTGCATGCAGAAAATTATAGACAAATTGAAACATACCTTTCATTGTGACAACAGTGTAAGCACCTCTTACCAACTCTTTTGACACCCAGCTGTGATGATATACGTTTGTTAAAGCTGAATGAGTCTATAGTTTTCATTATGGGTCTCATAGTCATTTAAATCCTCCAGTCTGTTGAATATTCATATTGGAATTCAGTAGCCCTCCTTACAGAGTTTAAATTCAATGGAAACCCTATCTCCTGTATCTATGTTCAACTTCATGTTTTGATGCAAACTTGTCCTGTTTCCTTACAGAAATTTGGACGGTTGCTTGGAATGTGCCGAGATGACACCAAAGGGACAATCTGGACTTACTCAGACCAAGCAGTCTTTATGTATAAAGTTACCAGGGAGGCCAGGTAAATTTTTCAATCTTTTTATCCCTGATAACCTAGCTAAAATCTCCTTTTCACTGAAGAGATACAAAATCTTGGTAAACTGGACCAGTGATAATTGATAAAAGGATCCTCTGAGCGTTTCAGGAGAGAGCTTTGACTTTGAACAATGATAATTTAACTCCTGATTCCTTTAAATCCTAACAAACAGTGAGCTACTTTTTATCATACATTACATTGTTCACAAATTTTTCATCACATCCTTTTGGTTAAAATTTTTTTTTTAATATTTCCTAGATATTTTTCTTTTCTTTAAGTGCTTAATTTTTGTTTTGAAATATTTTCTGTCATATCTTTCTAGGTTGTTACAGACTTTATATCAAAGTTGGTCATTTTAGAAGGATCTAAATAGTCAAGTGATGGTCTGATTTAGTCAAGCATAACTGGGGCGATTGAGTTTTTTGTCTTTTACATTCTTTGCTTCACTGAATAATGGATGCACACTAAATTACTCCTTGATTTCCTCGATTTCATTGGATATGAGGGTTTAGAATTGTATATAGACAATATAAATAAGTCAATTTAAGGCTGACAGACCCCACTAATGACTGCTGTTACTTGTTACTCAGATTCTTCTATAAGAATCATTGTGGAATATTGTTGTGTTACAAGCCAAATGCTATATACCATTCTATGATAACAGTAAGCCAAAAAAAGATATTTCATTTGATCAAGATGTTGTGAAAGAAAATCTCTTTAAAAGCCAAGAGGGTTGATGGAGTAGAGTGCTCCCACATAAAAGTTGGAAAGTTTGTCAAGGAAACTGCTAACTCATACCAGTCAGTTGTTGTAATCTACTATAAACTTTAGTTGTTCCTGTATCCTTCTTTATTTTACTTATTTTTTTTTGGGGGGGGGGGGATGGGTTGGGTTGCAAGTTCCACCTCATATTCTTAAATCATGGCCTTTAACCATGCATCTATAGTAACTTATCTTAATATGAAAGTTTTCTAGGGAAACCTTGTAATTATAAAACTGAGAATGTTGTTATTTTTCATACAGAAGTTTTTAATGAACAATATAATTTCAACTGAAAAAATATGATCTGACTTTATAGGAATTAATAGTTTGTTCCATTTCATAATCATCAATATATCTTCAACTCAAAATATAGTTATGTTTTGTTTTCAGGGACGTGTGGAAGATTTACTTGGGTAAGGGTGAATTTAACCTTGCATTGACATTCTGTCAAGATAACCAAGCACAAAGGGATGAAGTTCTGAGAAAACAGGCTCAATTTTTCTTTGATCAAGGACAGTAAGTGATACCTTACTTTGTTTATTTTGTCTTTGTTAAGATAATTGATGGTTTCAGGAATTTTATTAATGACTACAATGGTCTGTGAATGTTATCTCTAAAGGTTATATCCTTTCTGACCCAAGCTACTGTAGGTTATTGATATGGATTTCATTTGATTTGTTTGATGGATCTTGACACCTCAATTCGTTACTGTCTGGTTTAATCTAGGGTTGCCCTTTTTTCTTTTTTCCAGCTGTGGGTTAGTTAGCTTAGTTAGATGGAGTTTTACGGCCCAGTTTAAACCCATTGGTTCCGGTCAAGTCGGCTATGGCTTTTTTTCTTGTTGTCACTCACTGGCTTGTTGTTCTACTACTACTCCATTGTTTATGAAGAGCATCACGCACAATGGCAGTAGGTTCCATTTTTAGAATCTTTGGTATGTCTAGACCTGGGAATCGAACACGGGCCCTTGGCGTGAGAGGCGGATGCTCCACTTTCCAGCAGTGGGGTATTAGATGTTTGATTATGTATGAAATGTTGCTTATAAGTCTCTAGAGTGTGTATTCACGGTCTTTTGTTCATACTTCATAATATTATCCTATCAGTATAATAATTATTTTATCGGTTCATTACACATTATGATCAGGTGACCATGCATTATGAAGGGATCACTTCAACATATATTACTCAGCTTAGCTACTCCATTTTACCTGAGGTTGTGCCACTTCATGTTGCTAACTTTATGGCTGAGACACTTGATGTTAAATAGAGCCCTTAATCAACAGTCATTATGAAAACCATAAACTGTACAAATGCCATTTGTGATTTGGGTTAATACAACAGAGTCTGAAACAACATTTGTGTGTCGTATGCATAATAAGTGTGCTGTTTTATTAAATGAAATTTTTTCTTCATTTTCAATGTAAAAATCAAAATTGTATTTTGTTAAGGATGAATAAGGTTGAACACTCTAGACCTATGCATTAAAACTTGTTAATGCACTGCAGGGGTGAATGTGTTGGTCTGATGCACTCTGGCTGCAGGCTCATGCATTGCTTCCATGAATCCTTAATTGTGTGTTATCCTGGGCCAATGCATGGTTCATCATGTTTTAACCTTTAAATGACTTGCAATGTTGAGAATTTATTTTGTCCCTTACCCCTTTGATGCTAACAGATTTGATAAAAGTGCTCTGTACTTTGCTTCAACTGAAATGTCCTTTGAAGAGGTCACACTTAAATTTATTGAAGCTGACCAGAAGGAAGCACTCAGGATTTTCCTTCAAAAGAAAATGGCGAACCTTCCCCAAGAGGTGAGATTTAATTTTCAGTATAAGACTGGTGACGTCTTCAGTCTGCCCTGTATTATTATTGGTTCACTTATGTAAGAGTGGAAAGATATGCGGAATAAAATTGAAACCTTAGCAAAGTGTAAAAGAAGATGTATTATTTCTGTGAATTTCTTGCTTTTTTCATCATAGTAATTATACATGTGGGCCAGAACATACACAACATCCAGCTATGGTTTTCAATTTTTATGACCTCCATGTGATTGCATGTAGATCTCAGGAACTGATGTTGTAGGGCTTTGTTTTGAAAAGTAAGAAATGAAGCACACTCTGCACACAATAATGTTATAAGGTGCCCTATACACCATCAATTTTCTCATCAATTAAATGATACCAAACAATTGGCGAAAAAAATGATCATGTAGGGGGGAACTGAAGGGGAATTAATTGAATCCATTTCAATGAAGCAACTATTGACCAATAAAAGTTCCTTTGATAGTTAATGATGACTCGTCAAACAAGCGTCTACACTAAACTGCTGTGACGTGATTTTTACAAAATGGCTTGTCAATTTAACACACTGATGTTTGTGGGAAAAAATGAAAAAAGAGGGTTTAATTTTTCTCACATTTGATGATTGTATAGTTTCACAAAACTGCAACTTCCAATGAGTCAAATTTTCTCATACTGAGTGTAGGGACCCAATTTAGAGGAAACAGTGTCCACCACCTCCTCTTTTTATAGTTTTGAGTATGGGCTAGGGCAAAAACTAAACTTCGATAGATCCCTGATTTCAAAGGTTTTGATCAGAATGAATATTGTCACTTCAGTTGAAAAACACTGATAGTATGTGAGGAACGTCAATTTACTCACATTAATCAGTTGACATCAATTAGTTGACAAAAAATTGATCATGCATGTGAGGGTCTGTACTATATGCACATAGCCCATTGGTACACAAATCAGTTGGTTCAGTTGGCATTGACATACCTCCAAAGGAGAGCTTACTTTCTGTTTTATAATGTTGTAAGCATAAGACATATAGCTCATTTACTTGTTGAAGATGTTCAGTAAGCACATACCAACAAGTTGAATTCTTTGTTTACATTTTATAATTTCTTACTTTGAATGACGGCATGTTAAATTTTAGATGATATCGGAAAAAATTAGGAAGTTAATGTGGAGGAGACCCAACAAAAGCAAAGTTTGTTGATGAATGGCCACCCCAAAAACAAAACTGAGCAAAGAACAAACCACTCTAAAACATGTAAATCAAGAAGTTTGCTTTGTTTAAATTTATGAAAATATACATTTTACAGAATACAGTAATTCAAGTAGAATCCAATTTCATACCAATAAGAGAACTTTGTCATGTTTTCTGGTTAATTTTTGCCATTTGCTGTCTTTTTACCTCAACAACCTCAGGATAAAACTCAAATGACCATGCTCGTAATATGGCTAATTGAGTTGTTTCTCAACCAGTTGGGTACCCTAAGGAACCAGCCATCTTCTCGGGAGAAGTATGAGAGTGTCCATGACGGGTTCCAGAAATTTATAGCACAGAAACGAGTCATGGTGAGTACAAGAGTGTATCTTGCAGTAAGTCATATTCAGTTTAATACAGGGTAATACTGTGAGGTGTCTTGGTTGGTAGCAGATTGCATCAATTTTTGAATAACGTGTTGTTAATCTTTCCTAGAGTGTACAATAAACAATTGTTTGATGATAATGTTATCATAATATTTTGGAAAGTCTCTCCCCCACCCATTCCCCTCTATCTTTCGTAATCATTGTATCAAGCAATAAAATTACCCCTACACATGCATTGTCCATTCTCTTTTAAATCACAAATGGATACTGTATTTTGAAGAAATGGAATGGGGCAATCATAACCAATAAATCTTAATGTCAGTTAGGCTTGCTTCAGTTTTTACATGTCTGCCAGAATGATTCATCCATAGTCTATTATAAATGCACATGTGTTGTAAATCTCTGCCAAGTTGTAGCATACCAACTTGAAGCAATGAAGCTTCAAACTCAGCAACCGGGTGATCTGGAGTTTGATTCCTGGCTGGGTCAAAGTAAGGTGTGTTTTTCATCCAAGAGCAATCTACAGTTTTCCCCATTTGAACTGGTCTTTCAAGAAAAGAAAATACCAAATTTGATAAAAAATGTTGAGTTGGTTGCCACCAGACATGAAGTTGTAATTCATAAGCCAATGGCTTCTCCCACGTTTGTGGTCTCTTAGCAGTGTAAAACAACGACCCATCAAGGCCTGATAAGTATTATTAGAATTATTTTTAATTTGAGATGTTGATATCAAATGCTATTTACATTTCAAACATTTCAAGTTTATGTGGTGGAGATGATTTGAGTGTCTTTTTTGGTTTTACATTCCATTAAGGAGTTGTTTTATAGAGTGGTTTGTTACAATAGACCCTTTTCTAAATAACCATTACAAAGGATTGTGGGACAGTATTTTAGTGCGCTTCACTTTTGGCCGTGGTAAAATTGGTGAAAACGTACCAAAAATCTGTCCCACAAGCCTTTGCTTTTGCTGTTTGGAAAATGGTCTATCATGTGTAATTTTGATTTTAAATATGACCAAATATTTTAAATCATAAATATTACGTGATGTAATCGGTAGATTTAATTTTGTTCTTTGTTGATAAATACATTTTCATATTTTACAGGACTGTTTGAAGAACAATGTTGACACAGTGTATGACCTGATAGCCAGCCATGGTGATGTCACAGATATGGTTTATTTTGCAATGTTAATGAAAGGTATGACCGGGTTGTCTATCAGATTGTAATGAATATTCATTATTGTTAAAGTGGGTGAATTGAAACCTTTGCTGTCAAGTATCATATATTTTTCATGGATGTATCTTTATATATTATGAATGCTGTCATAAAGGAATATTCCATCATGGCTTATTTTCTTTCTGTTCTAATTCTTTCTATTCTTTTCTATTCCAATTTCTATTGCTGTGCACTTGAGAATTGAGCACCTCACATTCTGTAAGACCTGAAGATTTCAGTCTGTGGACATTTCCCCCACTCACCCTCAGAGACATTGTATTTTTTTTGTATATATCAATAGTCTTTATGCACTGATGTCACCACTGACATCATCTTGGAGGAACACCAATGTGCATGTGGCTAAAGCACTGATCTTTTGTAGGATATATATAGGTTGGTGGGCAGCATTAAATAGAATCTGCCCCATGTGTGTACCAGCATTATGTGCACATCTGATAGGGTGGTCCATGAGCTGCTTGCATTTGTTGGTATTGGTTTGTTATTGCTCCAACAGAGGGCAAACTTTGTACATGATGACATCATATGCATAATGTCTATAGTGTGGTTGTGATGCCCCTCCTAAATGTTTGATGATGTATAAACTTAGATCTCCCGCCAAACTGTTCAATTTGATTGTGCTCTTTTTCAAGCTGAGATATAGATATGCAATCATGCTGTATAAATCTGTGCACCACATTTAGCAGTTCACCATCCAATTCCTGTGATAGAAGGTGCATGCTTTTTGACTCAATACCATGGACTACAATGTGTAGAAGTAAATAAGCTTGAATGGAACATACCTTGATTTTGACATACATGTTTTCAAGCTTTGTGACCTCTAACCTGACATTTGGACACATTTGCAAATTGAGTTCATAACTTTTTTCATGCAAATTATTCAAAACTCACATATTCGAGGAATAGAAATATGTAACGTAATGCATATTTCATTTCTTTTTTTCAGATTTTGAACGAGTCATCAGTCATCACATTCAAGGAGAAGATTATCAATCAGCTCTTGATGTTCTCAAACAGACTTCGAAGAAGGAACTTTTCTACAAATTTTCACCGGTTCTGATGCAGCACATTCCAAAAGAGCTAGTTTCAGCATGGATCATGCAAGACAGAGCTCTCGATCCAAAGAAACTTATTCCAGCCTTGGTCCAGTATAAACATGAGGATCATGGGGGCCAGGTGAGAATTTGTTGAAAATGTTGAATGTTTACCTAGTGTCACTGTGCATGCAAAAAAATGGCAAGATGCGGTATCATCAAAGTTCTCTCCCCTTTGTTTGTACTCATGCCACAAAACATGTTAAAACTGCTTGGCAAAAGATAAATAAAATAAAATCAGTAACAAGCAATACATGGAAAACAGTACAACATTGAGGCTTGCATGAGTTATCCCCATTGCACTGCGGTTCATGAACAGATTTCATTTTCCTAATTTGACTTGAGAATAATATACATGAAAAATACTTACAAAATAGACACAAAACAGCTTGCAGAGGGATGCGAGGCTATCTTAACGATGACAGGAACAGAAGTGACTAGTCTACACTAGCCTTGTGAGACCATGTTCAACTAGAAAATGTGCTTGCATTCTTTCCACACTAGAACAAAGGAAAAATGAAACTCAGCCAAGCAATTACATAATGGATCACACAAGAATGAAATAACTTGTCAGCGCAGATAACACCCAATGTGCTGAACAGTGAATTGTCTTGCTTAATTTCCTTGGTACAACCTTTGCTAAGTAACAAAATGGTTTGCCCTTACAATTAATTTCAAATGATACTCTATGTATCATTTTCAGAGCTTAGTAAAACCTACCTCATTTTGTGCCAATCACGATGGTAGCTGGTTCTTCTACTTATAACCTATTTTAACTCGGTAAAGGTGCTATTGAGTGATAAATAGTGTACTGTATAAATTTCATGACCTTGAACTTGAACAAAACCATGATGTAGTGTTGTTATGTCCGAACCAAATATTAATGTCTTGTATACTTCTATGTCCTTCATGAATTAAAATAAGAAAGAATAGTAATGAATAAACATAACTTATTGTGAATAAACATTAAACAGACAATACCAACAATGCAGCCCTCATATGACATCATGTGAGAATATAAGATAAAGATTCCTTGAGACTTCTAACCCTACCCTTATTCCATGATATGAATATCATGCAGGAAAATGGCTACTTGAGGAGGTACCATCACACAAAACAGGGAAATTTTGAGGATTTGGCTGTGCCAGCATATGATATTAAACCCAAAAAGGTAGTAGGTATGTAAGCTTTAATATTCATGAATGTATGTGTTACAGCCTTGTGGTGAAGTTGGAATATCTTTCTACGAGTTAGTTTGTTCTGACTTGGGTTTAATTCTTTTTCTTTGATTTTTGTCCTAGACCCATGAAGGCATCAGGTATTTAGAATTCTGTGTGACCAAGTTGAGAAAAGAAGAACAGGCCATTCATAATTATTTGGTGTCATTGTATGCTCAACATGCTAACGATCAATTGATGAAATACTTACTTCAAGAAGGAGAGGTGAGTTGCTGTCTATGGTCAACATGGTTTAAGTTGTTTTCACATTAGGGTGTACAAGTCAGGGATTGGTTTTAAGATTGTTGATTTCTCAAAAGAAATTTATTATACAAGCAATGCAGTACTGTTTATTTATCTTACCTATTTGTATCCTACCTGTATGGTTAGAAAAAACAGAAAGCAAATTGGAACATCCTTCTCATTTATTCCTCATTTCAGTTAAATGATGTTTGAAGTCTAAATTAGCAGGTATATGACTGCTTCAAAATATAAATAATGCTGCAAATGTAGTTGTGAATAATTTTAAGGAACAATTATTTTAGTAAAGAGGTGTTTTTTCTGCAAAAATTTACTGGTGCGAAAATTGCTTGAGGGTAAATAATTCATGTTATTCTTTTATTCCTCATTTCAGGATGCTTCAAGGGTGCATTATGATTTAAAATATGCCCTACGTCTTTGTTCGGAACATAAGTTAAAGCGAGCTTGTGTTCACATTTACACGACAATGGAACTGTATGAAGAAGCTGTAGACTTAGCCTTACAGGTTAGCTTTGCTTTTATTTATGGATCTTAATTTTTTGAATAAGTATTTACATCGTAAATTTTACCAAGATGAACTCTTCTGGTCTCTCTTTTTTGATTACCATATAAGCGACTGACCTGATCACTGAAAATAAGGCCTGTTGTGAACATGTGTGCTCAATGTTACCTTTTTGCTTTATGCAAGCTCCCAGGTTATTACTGGTTAGAAGGGATTTATTGTTGCACTCTCAGATCTTAAAATGAAACATTGATGATGATGCAATTACTTAGCTTTAAATATTAGACCGCTTACTTATATTCATAGCCACAGAAATTTCACTAATACTCCGAATGATCATTTAGCACTCATACTGGAAGTGTAAAAAACAAATTGACTTCGTTTTAATTTGCAATTTTAGGGAACATTACTGCAATTGCAATATTTCAGGCTGAATGAATCGTGCTGTAAGGTAAAGGAAAGAATTAAAACATTCCAAACTGAACTCTCAGTTTCAGTCACACTGCAATCTTTGTCTCTTTTTCATAGTTTTGGTATATGTTTCAAGATTTGCTACCTATTTTAACTGGAACCTTCAGTTTACTGGAAAAAAAAATCTTCAAGGCTACAAATTTTGCATGCAATATGCTGGAGAGGTTTAAGCTCCAAGGGGCCACATGTATGAATATACTCAGAAAAATAATAAAAAAAAAACAGTTGGTTAAAAGAGACCCTTTGTTAGGAAAATGGATGATGTTGTGAAATTATGGTAGCAAAGAGAGATACATGATTGCATAACCTGTTTATATAGATACTGGAGTATTAAACAAAATATATGTGTTTCAGAGGTTGGAGAGAGAAATAAAGTTTATTGGAAATTGTAGGTTGAACAATGATGCAATGCCATCTGGTGCACCAGGTCTCTTAACATTTGGATTTAGCTGAAATTGGATTTGAATTGATCTTATGTGAGCTGTGCCTGTATTTTTGATTCCTTGCCGAAGGCAGGCAAGGAATCTATGCGATGGTGATGTCGTGTGTATGTGTGTGTGTGTGTGTGTGTGCGTGTGTGTGTGTGTATGTATGTGTGTGTGTGTGTATGTGACGCTTTGGCTTGTAAACACGATATCTCAAGAAGGGTAAGTGTGACTAACCTCGTATTTGGTGTGTAGGTTGGTTATATTGAGTAGATGATCCCTATTGTTTTTGGTGGAGATCAAAGGTCATTTGGGGTCACGAGAGGTCAAAATGTCAAAACTTTGTAAACATGATATCTCGAGAACGGTACATGTGACTATGCTCATATTTGGTGTGTGGGTTGGTCATATTGAGTAGATGATCCCTATCGATTTTCGTGGAGGTCAAAGGTCATTTGGGGTCACCAGAGGTCAATAGGTAAATTCCTTAGAAATTGCTTGTAAACACGGTATCTGAAGAAGGGTAAGTGTGACTAATCTCATATTTGGTGTGTGCATTGGCCATATTGAGTAGATGATCCCTATTGTTTTTGGTGGAGATCAAAGGTCATTTGGGGTCACCAGAGGTCAAAAGGTGAAAACTTCGTAAACACGGTAACTCGAGAACGGTACATGTGACTATGCTCTTATTTGGTGTGTGCGTTGGTCATATTGAGTAGATGATCCCTATCGATTTTCGTGGAGGTCAAAGGTCATTTGGGGTCACCAGAGGTCAATAGGTAAATTCCTTAGAAATTGCTTGTAAACACGGTATCTGAAGAAGGGTAAGTGTGACTAATCCCATATTTGGTGTGTGCATTGGCCATATTGAGTAGATGATCCCTATTGTTTTTGGTGGAGATCAAAGGTCATTTGGGGTCACCAGAGGTCAAAAGGTGAAAACTTCGTAAACACGATAACTCGAGAATGGTAGATGTGACTATGCTCATATTTGGTGTGTAGGTTGGTCATATTGAGTAGATGATCCCTATCGATTTTCGTGGAGGTCAAAGGTCATTTGGGGTCTTGAGAGGTCAAAAGGTGAAAACTTCGTAAACATGATAACTCGAGAACGGTACATGTGACTATGCTCATATTCGGTTTGTGGGTTGGTCATATTGAGTAGATGACTCGTATCGATTTTCGTGGAGGTCAAAGGTCATTTGGGGTCACGAGAGGTCAAAAGGTAAATTCCTTAGAAATTGCTTGTAAACACAGTATCTCAAGAAGGGTAATTGTGACTAATCTCACATTTATTGTGTGGATTGGTCATATTTAGCAGATGATCCCTATTGATTTTCCCAAAGGTCAAAGTTCATTTGGAGTCAGCATGTTCAAAGCCTGACAAGCTTTCCTTCACAGTCTTTCAAGAAAGGTCACTTGTAGGGTCCTGTAACTTGTCATGTAGATCGCACATAGTGAATACATGGTCCCATAAGTTTTTGGTGGAGGTCAAATGTCATTTGGGTTCACGACGGGCAACGGGGATCTCAATGTAGGAAGATTCGATGCCTTGCATGTGTACTTTGTGGGCACATTATGGAGCCCTGTTAATTGAAAAACATTGCAAAGCAATGTCAATGTGAAAAAAGGCCTTACATTTCAGCAGCAAGGAATCACTAAGCCTTTTGGCTTTCTGGTTTTTTTTTTGGACTGGACTGGACTCTTTAAAGGCAAGAGCAGTCACCCCAACTCGAAGTAGTGTAGTAGACTGTCCTGTTTCATGATTGGCTGCTGAGAGTCATGTGACAACATTTTTTTCTCCTCAAAGGTGAAATTTGCTAGCAGTACCTGCTGGGTTTACCTTGGATATGCATTATTTAAGTCATATAATATGATAGAAGATACTTTGAAGAGAAAAAAGATGAAATTTTTGATAATTAGCTGTTGCTTCAAAATAAGTTTGGGGCGACTGCTCTTGACCTTTAAATGGCAAAGCAAATACATTGAGACAAATAAAATCAAGTCAATCTTGCACAAAGTTAATATCTTTTCTGATGCATTATTGAAGTGTGCATGAGTTGTGTCACAAATTGTGTTCCACACTGGTAAACATGCATCATAATACAGCACAGTGTACTTTCCTTTCTTTGAAAGTTGCAGCATACATGTGTATAACTGGCATACCTCATCTTACTCTAAACAACCAGAAAATTCTTACCACACACCGAAAGGGAGAAATAAAAGGGAAAAAATATATGATTCCAGTTCTGACCACATTTTACTTAAAGTCCAGCTGGAACTAGACATTTTTTTTTTATCCAGCCAGATAACCTTCCAGGACAGAGTACCTGGTGCATCTACTATTTTCCTTTCATTTGAACATTTTACATTTCATTTACATATATTTGTATACAAATGTTCTTTAAAGAAACTGTCAGTTAATTCAGTCACCTTTCTACTTTCCAAATATATTTGGTACTTTTACAGAGGTTCCCTTCAATTGGTATTGCCTTGAGTCTTTTTAGCAGCATTTTGTAGTTTCTTTATTGAAAACAAATAAAGATGTTGGACCACTTACTTCAGCAGACTTACTTCAGCAGACTTAATTAGTTCATAAAGGGGTGAGAAACTGGTAATGACTCAGCCTGACCTCATTTAAGTAGATTGTTAATCTAAAATTGGAAATACATTTAGTGTAATATCAAGTGCCTTAAATCTTTTGTGTCAGGTTGATGTCGATCTTGCCAAACGTTGTGCTGAAAAACCAGATGAAGATGATGAAGGTTTAAAGAAGAAGCTGTGGCTACAGATTGCAAAACATGTAGTGAAGGAACAGAGTGACATCCAAAAAGCAATGGAAATATTACAAGAGTGCACCCTTCTGAAAATAGAAGATGTCCTGCCATTTTTTCCAGACTTTGTCACTATTGATCATTTCAAGGTAATTAAATTTAGCAGTTTCAGAGTATGTCATGTAAATAAACTTGAAAGTCAAGTTTATTTCAGTTGATACCTTCAGTTGTTGTATTCCACAACTGGTTGAACTGTTAGTTGGATGGGAATTTTTGGTTCAATTTCTTACCAAATGATTTAAGTCAGACCAGCCTAGTTGTGACTTGCTGACTTGTTTTCCATACTCCCATTTCCTATGCTGAGTGCCAAGCACAATAGCAGTTAGGTTCCATTTGTAAAGTCTTTGGTATATAGCCCATGCATCAGTTGAACTCAAAACCTCCTTGCTGCAAGTAGGATGTGCCAACCACTTTACCAGGCAGTGGTTTTGAACTGATGTTCTTTGTCATTGGTATATGTCTGTTGGAAATGTGAATTTTGCTAGGCTGTTTAAATGGCTGGATTTAGAAGTTTGGAGGTCTCCTTATTTTAAAAAGTTGTGCAAATATTTCTTCAAAAATCTCAGTTGCTGAATTTTTGTAATTTTTTTTTTTAGTTCCTTGAGAATTCAAGACCCCTCACCATGTAGCTATATGTAGTTATACGTTAATTGGACATAGGTTGGAATTTAACTTGTTCAAGGAAGTTCTACATGAATTGGTGCGAATAGGTAGTACATTAATTTAATTAGCTGTGATGGACATGTATTGTCTCTTTTCGTGCTTTATGGATGCAGAAAGTTTATGTTGCTAGCATAGACTCCTTACACCAATTTTCCTCTGTATATCCCAGCACATTTGATGTTGTTGTAGGTGCCAGTCCTAGGGTTCCATTCTGTTTCCAGTACTAGTGGTAGGATTTTCTTCTATAACATGGTAATTAGTAAGCTTCCATTCTGTCACATGATGTAGGGCTGTATTGGTGCCACCGTACTGACGTTTCCCATAATCCCTTCTTATTCAGGATGCAATTTGCAGTTCTCTACAAAACTACAACCAGCACATCCAGAATCTGAAAAATGACATGGATGAAGCTTCGGAAAGTGCAGAAGCAATAAGGGGAGATATACACAACATGAGAAACAAGTAAGTCAGTCTCTAATGTTTATGTTTAGTGCTTAAACAAATCCATTTTGAAACATTGTGTGTCATGTGGTTCAGTCAATGCTGGAACGTTTAGACCCTCGAGGGTTTTTTCATTTTGCCAGCTAATACAAGAGTGAACAAAGAAATTTTGCATTATTGATGGTCACCATGTTTACCTTCTGCCCAAAGCACAGCAAAACATTGCACATGCTCCTGAAGCTTATTGCCCAGCATTTTGAGCAGATGAAATGGGTAAGAATTGTACCTCGTGAGATGTAAGCAAAATTCTTGAGATGCTTTCTTGTGTTCACTTGGCTTGTGAAATCTGCAACTAGTACTACAACTGTTTTCAATTACATATATAATTTGCTTTTCTTTGCTCAAGGTCTGACAGAACCTTACGAGCAATGGCATGGTTTACGAGTGATGTGAAAAGTAATAACACTTTGCCTTGTAATAATGGTATTGCTGGATTGATACCTTAAAAGAGATTTTTACGTTTCCTTGGGCATTTGTCCTCTCATGTATAATGTTTTAAACTTTACCTGTTATTTAATATAGTTTGTAGGATTCACAGCTTTCTAAGTTGGCTCTTGATTTGCTCATCCTGAAAGTTTGAAGAATTTTATATGAGGAAAAAAGTGTATTTTGTCAGAGCTTTTGTGGTACAAGAAATTAATGAGGTGTTGTGTATTGGTCTACAAGTATTTTGCTGAATTTATGCATTTATGTGGAAGCAGCTTCAAATAGTTTATTTTTGCTTTTCAAGAAGATGACAGTGTTTCTACATGAGTGGCAGTGTCATGTCCACCCGACTGACATTTTACTGTTACTATCACTATCTTCCATAAACAGTCCTTGTTTTTAATATCCTAGTGCATTTTTGTGGAAGCAGTGATCATTCTTTAAAAAAAGTAAAAATTATTGTATTTATTGATGTCATGGCCAAAGTAATCATTTTATGTGGTACATTTTGATTATTTTTGCCTAACTTTTGACAATTTTAATTCAAAATCTCAGCCATCGTTTATTATGCTTTGTGTAATGAGTACAATAGACATATGTTTGAGATTTATCAGTTAAGCAAAATTGAAGTGATTTATTTATCTTGACATCAAGGAAGAAGTGAGAGATAGTTGCTTGCAGTTTTGTAGCCATATCACTCTGTTATAATCATTTCAACGACTGAAATTAAGTGGTAACTCAAATCACTGTGCAATAAACTCAACTGGTGAAATAAGTCAGAATTTTTCAAGTCTAACTATTTTGCAAGTTGTAATTTAAGTCATGACTTGATTACAACTCAGGCTATTTGTGTTGCAAATCAATTTGTATGTGTTAATGTTGTAATCTCTTTATGTATGATTATGCATGTATTTGTTAAAAATGTATAACTGTGTTTTTTTTCTCTATTTATTTACACAGGTATGCTGTAGTTACAGGACAGCATAAATGTGCTAAATGTGACTCGTTGCTTCTCAGTCGAGCATTTTATTTGTATCCTTGTGGCCATAAATTTCACACAGACTGCTTGATCAATGAAGTAAGAATAATTCTTATTTTGATTTAATATTATTCTTGAGTTATAGGACTAATTACATTTCTTATTTAAAGGAGTGTCCTTATTTTAATGGAGGAGGGGAATTTCTAACAATTAATGATCTGTTTATAAGTCTCAACTCAAGAACATGTTAGACAGATAGCTTTAAACATTAATTGACAGTGTGATAACCAAAATTAAACATCTAAATAGGAGCATTCTAGCCATGTGTAAGGTCTTAAAAATATTTAGTCAGTTTATTAGTTAGATGGAGGTTTACAGCTCAGTTTCCGACCTATTGGTTCAGTTCGAGCCGACCACAGCCTTTTTTCAGTTGTGACTCACTGGCTTGTTTTCCCCACTCCATTGCTTATGTTGAGCATCACACACAACGGCAGTAGCTTCTATTTTAAAGTCTTTGGTATGACTTGACCTGGGAATCGAACCTGGGCCTTCTGTGTGAGAAGCTGATGCTGTACCGTTAGACCAAACCTAAAATAGATAGAATAATCTCATTTAGTTCTATCAATTAAATATCCATCATATTTGGGTACTATCTCAAGTGGCAAGTTATATCTGAGGTTCTTCTTTGTCCAAGTCATGGTCTCATAGAATCATAGAATGATGAGCTTGCTGAGAGGAGATTTTTGAGTTAGGTTAAGATAAGTCACAACTTGGCTGATAAAAATATTCATGTTGTTAATGTAATGTGGGGGTTTGTTAATTTGTATGCAGCATGGATTTGTGGGATACATGCACAATGAACAACTCAAGCTCAACATATAGTATACCACATTTCATGCATACCCAGTTAATGGCCAGTGCATATCTATATCATTCAAAATTCTGTAAGGCCATCCCAACAGCAAGGATATAGGGGACACTCCTCACCCCCCTTCCATTCATGCTTGAGGCAGTGAGTGTATGGTACAACTTTGTTTTCCAATTAACCATCGTATTTTCGTCCCAAGACAAAACTGTATGAATGAACCATCCCTTTTATTTGTACTGAATTTGAATAGAGGGTAACTTAAGAATTATCTAGAGTCAATTCACATTTTGATGAACACATTTTGACATAAAGAGTCTGTAATCCTTCTCCTGATGATTTTGAGGATACATCTTAAGTGCATGAGAAGTTCTCACCCATTAGATTTTGGTAAGTAAGTTTAGCTCTTTTAGTACCAATATGACTGTTACTTTATCCCACTTGCCTCCTTTGCAAACATCCTCAGCCTCAAACTTGATCTCTTCTTCAATTATGCCATGCTCATTGAACTGAAAGAGTGTTTACTACTGCAAAGGAGGTTCTACCTTTACTGGTACAACTCTGCTATTAGCTGCATAATAGACAAACAGAATGGCAGATGGAGTGACTGACTCAGAGGTGTGAAAGGATCAGAACTGTTTGTTGAACCAGTCAACTGGAAAACCCACCCTGACAGTCAAATGGCCGTTTTTCAGGTAGCTACCTATATCTTATGGTAAAATGCTCAGCATGAGCAGTTGATTTATTGAATATGCTTATGTTTCTGTTCTTTGTGTAGGTCACAATTCATCTGAGTGTGGCACAAAGAACTAGATTATCAGAATTAGAACACCAGATAAACAGTCTCCAAGCATCAAGTAAGAGTACACACACGGCAAGAAAGGGAGAGGACCTCACTGCAAACAGAGATGAACTCGAAAATCTACAAAATGAAATAGATGATATTGTAGCTGCTGAATGTGTTTACTGTGGTGATGTAATGATCAGGTATGTGTAACTTAGTTTTGGTAGGGTACAAAATATAGTCAGTATTTTAACTCTTCTGATTTATTTAACATTCTTTTCGGATAGTACTTTTGTCCTGGTAATCCAAAGAGTATTTTTCTTCCTCAAATTGTGTTTCAAATTTAGCATAAATAGCTTCCTTCCTGGAAACCTTGGTTTTACATTGTCACTTATTGTAATGAAGACAATTAAAAGTTAAACAATGATGGACCATGGATTAACAGAGGATAATGCGTGATTGGAGTGTCAATGCAAGTGATGCACAACAGTGCAACCCAAATGCATCAAGGGATAGTATTAACCTCCGAGAGTGCATTATTTTGTTCTTATGCACAGGTCTAGAGTTGCTAAACCTTGTTCATTCATACACTATAATTTTATGATTCAAAAGATAGAAACAGAAATAAAATTTCATTTGTAAATTACCACTTTAAAATTGCACAACCCTGAGAAAAATGGAGCAGCCCAAGATGACCTAGCTACCTTGTCATTATTCTGTACCTATAAGTTAAGATTAAGAGATCTTACCTTCATAATTTTGAATTTAAAATGTAATTTTCTTCTCCTTTTCAGATCTGTAGATAAACCATTCATTGATCCTGATCAATTGGATGTTAAGAACAAGAGTTGGGAATAAGACAACTTTTGGAGCTAATGGTTGGCACCTTATCAAGGCTGTATACATTATCATGTAAAACTTGATTATAAAATGACTCTTCAGATCGTAACCAATGGTTTTGAGAGAAAGATTAAGCAAAGACATGATTTCAATATTCTTTACAGACTCCTTGTAAATGTACATAAAAATTATAAGTTGAGTGTGTGTATGAATGCACACAATTGCTTTCCAGCATTTAACCAATTCGTTGGAAATTGGGTGGTAAAACTCCATCTACCTTGCTTTAATACCTAGGATGAGCATTATCAGCAAATTTTTTAAGAGGATTTTTAAAGTAATGGCTGCTGGAATGATGATGGAGGAATCAAGGTTGTTGCAAAGGAAAGAAGTCACCAAAAAGTTCAGGACTATGTGGTGGTGGAAACCACTATTCCTTTAAGAAAATATTATCTTGAGTACTCTTCCTTGGAAACAGTTTGACCAAAAAAATTGCATATTTATTTGTTTGCTCAATGTTGTGGTAAAACACAAAATAAAGGTCAATGATCTTTCATGAGTAGCAAACTTAAAGGGACTGTGTGACTTTATTAGTGTGGTCTGACAGACTACACTCTTGAATCCGTCTGGTTCGCGGAACAATGACGTCATTCAGCTATTGAAATATATTGCAGTACATGGATTCGTCTGATTTTGAAAGACTCCCTCTGTCCATTACGTACTGAAACTTTCCGTTGCGGTGAGCGCAGATTACCTCTGCAGTACACAAAGTAAACCGGTGTGTATTTTGCTCTCCTGGGTTCATTTTCCATTTTCAGTGAGAAATAACATCGGAAAACACTAAAGACTTCAATACAATGCTTTTCAGTGAAAATGCACTCGTTATATTTTTCTGTTATGTCATTTTCAAAAGTACGTTTGTTTATATTATTACGCCATGCACTATAAAAAGCTTACGTATGCCAGGGAGAGCTCTCTCCATAGACTGCATACATAAAAACGATTGACTTAGTCGTACGTAAGTTACGCCGATGCCAATGGCTGGTGTCATTCATATCACTGCATACATGTTTCGAGAAAGTGGGCGCTATCAGCTAGCTGTTACTATGGTCTGCTGACTAGCTCTGTTGGCACCAACGTAAAGCAAACGCTGGCTCGCAGAAAAGTTTTCGTAGTAATCTTAACTGTTTCGAAGTGAGATGTACCGATGTATGCTGTTTTAGGTTCAACTTGAACTTCATACGTGGTCTAATGAAGTCTTTGGGGTTTGCAGTAAGACTAAAAATGTCAAAGTAGTCCAGGTGTGCTCCCTTTGGTAGATTTCATGGGTTGAGTGAACGACCTTGTTAGTTTATATTTAGTGTACACTGTACAGTATATGCTTCAAACGCCTGTGGTTCTATATACGTACTGAACATACTAGCGTACTCAGGCCTATAGTATAGTAGCCACAGAGCAGGGTGATCCTGATTCCTGCTCTATTAGAATAACCAGCTCACATTCATATAGGCCCATTATAATTACAGGTAAGGCTTTGCAGTAGTCATTCTAACCAGACCACACTGTATTTGGAAGCAAATGCGTTGTTCTTGTTTTTACAAGGTTTCCATGACTTTAATGCAGCACCACAATTATACATTTACTTAAAGTGAAAAAAAATAATCTGTCATCATGGTCTGATGTTGTGATTGGTCACCCTATGGATGACGCTGTCTAGTCTTGCATCATTGTGAAACTTACCCTCAAAAATATTTCAAAATTCCTGTTCAACAGTAAAAAATGCTAAATTAATATTCCTTCTAACTTGTAGACCTTTTCAATATCGTTGATTCTGGTAAATAAATCAGAAAACGAAAAATAAAGTGCTGAAACTATGGTTAAGAAAGGAGGAGTGTTGTAGTCAAGAGTGGGCAATCTGAAGCAAACACAAGCTTCAAATAAAGGCCTGTTACACAATATGTTTAGCAGTCTCAAGACTGGGGAAAAGCTGAGAGGGTACCACACCCCACTGTCATCTGATTCCCTATCAAGGATTAAAATTTGGTAAAAATAGTAAACACATAATGTGAACCAAGTACATTTTTATGATGAAACGTTTTGTAAAGAATGCACAACTCTGTATGCTTGTTCTATACTTTATAGTCATTAAAGCTTGTAAAGAATTATCATAAATATTTGATGTTTGTCTTTCTTTTTAATACTTTATTCTGATAGAGATTTTGTTTTGAGAACTGTGTTGAATTTAAAGATATAATACTGACAGTTAGAAAGTACCATGGGGCACCATATTACAATTACATCACAGATTTGCCATGCTGGAGGGCACTCGTGCCAAATGTTTTTGGTTTTGTACAGACATATGATGAATGCATTGCACAGTGTTTGCTGTAGTATATGTGCTGTGTACACATAGAGTGAACAAAGAATGTCCAGTGTGGTCTACAACATAGTTACGTGTGCTCCAAAGTGGCTGCCGGGGAGCATTATAATGTCATATGAAAAGTCTCCATAGTGGTATTCTTTCTATGAGAGTTAGATCCTTATCAACCCATGACAAAGAGCATTTATAGACATGAAGACCCGGCATGTTTCATTACATAGATAACAACAAATGAAATCACTAAATGCATCTGGTAAATATTGCTCAGGAAATCCTTGATTTGGTTCCTGTTAACATAAGGATGAATTTGAAGTGAAACATGTACTGTAGTTCTCATTATAGATATGTTTACAATGAGTGCAATAGCTTATGCTTATTTTTTTTAAAAATGTGGGTTGATGTTAAAATCACAGCAGTATTTAAGAGTATGGACATTCATGAGAAAGTGAGGGTTCTACTTCATGCTTACTACACTGCATTACCCACTACTGCCAGTGCCAGAGTTGAGATAACAGGGACCTGTGGATCCAATGCTCTAGAAATTTGCCCAGCCCCATAGACTCAATTGCAGCCTAAGTAATTCAAGTGTAATTTTATAGCGTGAACAGAGCCTAGCACAGAGAGTTACAAGAACATTTTGATTAAAAACTTTGATATAGGTCTTCTGTCATGAAAGTATATAGTGTATACATGATGGCCAGTTTTTCACTTTTGAACCCCTCAATCTTTCATTTGGCCACTAGATTTCATGAGCAAGAGGTCCGTTTGGTCCCCAAAGTTTCATTTCTTCTTTTGACACTGACTTGGCCAAAAAGCCCGTAGGCTCTGCTAGATTAGACTAGAAGCTTAGCAGGTGTAGAACTCCAACAAACCAAACCAAATCAAAACTATACTGCATAATACTGCGGCCCTGTGCTGCACTACACTACCCCACCCCACACCAATTCTACTTTGCCATGTATTCTGTTGCTGAGATCTGTGAGAGAGTGAGCGATGTAGGTATCGTGAAGTAATTTTGCTGAGAAATGCTGGAGTTCATTAGCAGCATCTCATCAAAATATGTCCCACTCCTCTCATATCTCAATCCTCCATGTATCTAGCCAGAAGTTAGCAAATATGTCAGAATTAGGGTAATTTTATTTGAGTTGCGACTTGACAGTCATCGTTCAAGTCAGAATTGAAATGGTTTTATTTCTTATTTCAGCTTTTGACTCTGCAGATATTATTCCATTTACTATGTATTTTTATATTGCTGCCTGCAAACGGCCTGCAGGCTGCCACTCAAAAACATTAGTTAGTCCTGATGTACACTTTTGTACTGAGCATATATCGTTGGTGGTCGTAAGTGTTCCTCTTATAGGCCTTAAAAGAATTTTTTCAGACAGACGTGATTTGTGTAAAATTAGTGACAGGGGAAAGGGGTATGAACAAGAGGATGGTTTAGGGATATATATTCAAAAACTTTTAAGTAATCAAGTGTCAAGCTGAAACTCCAGTTTTACAGATGAACTGGTTCTTTAGAAGACCAGTCATATATAATATTACTATTATTATAATACAGAGATCAATTGAAAGCAATTCATTAAATGTTTATGAAAGATTACACACTTTTTTCTTGTATCTTCCGTTGTTTTTTCGTGTGTTAGTAATCAGTCGTGTAAAATTGTCATGCATTCATGCCATATTTACGCATTGTTTTTCGTGAGGAGACAGAATATTGTTATGGTTCCCAGGTTCTAGTTGCCCTTTTCAGTTTCAGTACTCTACGTACCGGAAAGTCGGTAGCAATCAGGAAGTGACTTCAGTCGAGAAACACCCAAATGAAGGACGAAGACAACGCGAAATAAAACAGAGCTGCCAAGTCTTCCTGATTCTGCAGAAGACTTCCTGAAAATTTCACCTCCAAACATGCAAAATATAAAATCTTCCTGATTGGGAACAGAATTGCCCCCATTGAAATACACACAAATCCCTGAAATCTTCCTGACTTACGAGGTAAATCTTCCTGATTTCAAGACCTCAATGTTGGGAGCTCTGAATAAAATTTGTCACATTGCTGCAAGTCCCCTTTTAGGCCCTCGCACACTCCATGACTATTGGTGACACAACGGTCTAGTCATGGTGTCTCGCGCCAAGTTGTGTTCATTTTTAAAGTGATGGGTGCGGAGTATCTGCACAAGCAATTCAATTACAAGAAATTTAGGTCAACCTATTTTCCTCGGATATTTCTCAAACACTTTGACTGATCTTTTCCTCTCGGTAAAGGACCAAAGGAAGAACACTCAAACTGATTTTTTTTTTTGTTAGAAATCGTTTTCACCTGTTTGTGTGTGTGTGTGACGTGATGTTTTTATACCCGATAAACTTTCCTTACCCCTTTATACTCCCATCCGTCTCTAAAAACAGAGGAACTAACTTTACAGCAAATATACCACAAAAATTGAAACTCATATTGATCTATTTCAAATTTATTTCCAAAACCACCATTTGTACAGAGTTCCGAGAGTTACACAAATCATATCATAATTTCTAGTAGTTTCAATTACACAAAATTATTACGTAAGTTATTAAAATGTATATTTGAAACAAAATCTTAAAAACCACAGTTGTAAAAATGCAGCATTTTGGTAAAATGACACGTTTTATATAAATTCAGTGAAACTTTCAGTTGAAGAAACTGTATATCCGTTATGAGCATGGCCACAAGGAAGACTTAGTGAAGTGACACACATGTTCCTGCGCATGCTCTGTGCCAATCAGTGACGTAACTATGACTAACTCTCTAAACCAGTTAAGATTAAGGCACTAAAAGCAACAAATGTCATCGTGACTTTTTTATACAAAGATGTCTCGCTGAAGCAATGTCCTGTTACTTTTAGTAGAACAAGGGTAAGTCTACGTACTGTACAGTATAATTGCCAAATACACTAATGATGAAGGTTCTGATGCAAAGAAACATGTGAACAACTTTGAAGGGTAAATTGATTCCTCATTTTCTTCGGTTCAGATGAATCTGCTTTTACATACAATAAAGCATGTTTGTCCCATTTCAAGTTTCATTTCAAGTATAACATTGCGGTACGATGTCTGTTATTTTAAATTAACTTATTTGAAGTTGTATTTGGTCACGGTTATTTCCCTGCACCACAGATAAAAGTCTGATTTCATTTTAACACAATAAGCGTAAGCGTCACTTGACTACATCCTTTCATTTAAAGTTCATGAAATTCAATTCAAAAGACTTTTCTTTCTTCATCTTAGAGCAATGTAAAGACGGAGAATTATTGTTGCATTTTCCACAGGTGGCACTGTTTTGTATACAGGTGGTTCGCCTCCCGTCCCAGCTTATACTGTAAAAATTGTACACATTGCATAACTGTACCGAACTGTTAGGCTACAGACGTTTTTATAATTCCCTCACAGAAATAGATAACATGTACGAAAATGTTTGTTCAATGTATGCATCACTTCCTTGCATAAATTTTCATGAGCTGAAAGCCAAGAGGTGACAAGTTTAGTTTGCAGGCATCAAATTATAACTATTCACATTTATTCAGCGTATTATAAAGTTAGTTATAGTAAGTTGAGCTTTTACGGCTCAGTTTCTAAACAATTGGTTTAAGTCGGTCCGGTCGTGGCCTTTTGTCAGCTGTGGCGCACTGGTTTGTGTTCCGGCGTACAACATTGGTTATGCTGAATACCAAACACAATGAGAGTACGTTTAATTTCAATTGCCCGACCCATCGTTGAAATCCAGACCGTGCGATTCTAAGTAGGATGCTCTAACCACAGGGAGCTGGGATGGATCTCTCTCAGCTCCCTGCTCTATCTACATGACCGTGCAGCCTCGCCCCGTTTAAAACGTTGTTTTGATAACTTTTCTTCAGTTTGTGCAACTATGCCTTCCAAGTTAGTTTAATTCCTTTTCCAATAAGACGAACTTTCTATCTTGAAAACAGTTTTTATATACAAACTGACGCAAACATCAAAACTGCCACTTTCCCATATTGAAAGTTGTGTCTCAGATATATCGGAATTTATATCGCACGTCACCGGAAGACTACCGAAGTGCTTAAAAGTCTTAAATACAAATAAAATTCGCAAGAGAAACGATCTTTATACAAAGGATAACACAAGCGTTTTCTTCCAATTCCTTAGATTTTTAAACTGCCTTGCAAGGTTGTCAATATTTACCCGAATGTGGGGGAACATGGCCAGTTTCTTCAAAAATTACTTTGTAAAAATAAAAGTCAATGTGTGTAAATTTCCAGAATGTGGAAGACATGACCCACTGCGGGCTCCCTCGAATTGACGCTCATGTTATCATATCACAACGATTCATCCCAAACTCCTGTTTCCTTGCCAAAATATATCGCCATAGAAACTTGCCTTTAGGAACATGCCATCGCCTGGCAAAATGCATATGATTTAATTCTCTTCCTTTCCATTTCATATTAAAACTCTTACCATTGCTTGCATTATTGACAAAACTTCCAATCGTTGTTTCTCCCTTCATTTGTACTTGCAACGAGTGAAATTTGATACAAAAAATATTTCTTGGTTTTTGAATAAGATACTTTTATTTGGATCAAAACGATATTTTATCGTATTTTATTATGTATTTATTAATTAATATGATTGTAAAGACGTAAATATTACATCTGATATATTTTACACGAATACACAAATAATAATACTACCTACACACTTTGTTGCTTTGTATCAAAAACTAATAATGAAACTAGACAAAAGTACTATTGTCTTGCATTTGATGATTGCGGAAGAAAACAAAGTGTCACCAAAAGCCTCTAAATTTATGCAAATGTGACAAAAATGTTGACCATTAGCTTAATTCTTGAGTGGGATAGCTAAGGGTAAAGATATAGCACACAAAGATTGATACGTCGTTCTTTAAATACAAATACTGGGGGCTAGGGTGACTAGGGAGAAACGTCGGTTAGGTAGCAAGGTCGGAAAGGGGCTCTAATTAGGGAATAAAATTATTGGTGAAAAAGTGTTTATGTATGGGCTGGGAGACCCAGTTCTCCACGAGTCTCTATGTGTATGTTCTGCAAATCTGATGGAGAGATACGGGTCATCATGATTTGATTTAAGTGAAGTTGTGGGAAGCGACGCTTAATTTTGTTTTGGGCGTACCGTCGCAGTGCTTCTTCCATCGGTCTAGTCCTTTCATATAAAATATATCCGTATTTTCCAGGCAAATAGTTCGTAAGTATTGCAAGACGTTGTTTCTGCGATTGCAATAAAAACTGTCCATCAAGCCTCCCCTTGGTATTCAGGTTTATCGGCATTACCTTCCATTTATTTTAGTTCGTATATGATGTCGCAATGTAATGTGTATAATTCAAACTGTAGGTCTGACCCTCCATTCTGCCGTAGGAAGATCGTACCGTGAGGGGAACCTTCATGCGTTGCCTTGGCACGTTGTGCGCACTCTTTCTCATTTTTGATAGTAGCTCCACGCAAGAAGGAAAAAACTCCCAAAGTTTGACTTACTAAATATTACGCAATTAAGGTATTATGTAATTGGTGCTGGAAAGAAAATATAAACATTCCCTGCTTACATGATTTTCTACAAGAATATGACACTTATCCAACGAAAAATGTAATTAACAATTTCTTGCAGGAGGACACCCATCATACTTCATTTACATCATGGTATAAAACTTGTACATCTTGCATAGGATATGTATGTACTTGCTGGGGATTAATAAAGAAGCGGTATTACACCAATCTGGAGAGTGGAAATCAATTCATTCTTTGTAATGTTTTTTTTTTTTCTTCATTTTTGCATAACTTGCACTTACTGCATCCCAGCAGTGAACTTCCGGCTGTAAAGGAACATTCAATATTACGCTCGTTTGGTTACAATGTTATTTTCCCTGGTGTCAGGCTTTGCGCTATTTTGCGTCTTCCGAAACGTCATTTCCTCTTCAACGTCCGAACCACCCAATCGTATTTGAGACCCTTTGACAGAAAGAGACTATTCTGACATAGCGCCCTCGTCTAATACTGGCAACCGTTCTGTAGATTCGATTCGTCCCACATGTTAATAATGAAATTTTTTACACAAACACAAAGCGGGTTTCCTCATCTTCGTCACAGGTACAGTCCTTTACAATATCAATTCTTTGCCATACACCCCTACACCCTTGTATGTCTACAGCAGCCCATCTTGTCTTCTTTTTGTTTATTCCCTCTCCATTACACACCCCCGACGTACCGTAAGCTGGTCGATTACACTCCACGCAAGCCTTCGAACCTGTCGGAAAAGTATATTAATTAAAAATGTAAACCATGTTTTATTGTCTTCATCACCTTTTAAATTCTTTCTATACAGTAGTATAATGTTGTGGTTCGTTAAATTTTTCTAGGCTCGGTGAAAAGGGCAAAATTTTTCTAAAGGGGAAGTTGAACATTTCCTCTTAGACCCCTTCCTCAAGCCGGTGAAACTCTTAGAGTGTTGTACCATGAGTTGCCATCAAATGCAGGGATTTCCGGTACCACCAGTTGCAGTGATTTACCATGGGTTACCATCAAATGCAGTGATGTACCATGGGTTGTCATGAAATGCAGTGATGCACCATGGTTTGCCATGTAATGCATTGATGTACCATGGGTTGCCAACAAATGTAGTGATATACCATCCGTTTGCCATCAAGTACAGTGGTGCACCATGAGTTGTCATCAAATGGTAACTCCAGCTAAGAGCCTGCAGCCAGGACACTACCCATGTGCATATGGGGAAGACTAGGACAATAACTTCCTTCAATAAAATGTTTTGACAACGAGATTCTTATCAAAACTCCAAACCTCTTATTCGTATCCTTGAGTTTGTGAGCTTAATCACGGATTTCATTCCAAAACCTAAAGTTTTCTATGCGTATTTCGATACGATGTAAATTTTTCAGCCTAGAATCGCATCTGAGGACTTTTAAATATTCAAATTTCAATTGGGTTAGAGGCACCATTTCCAAAAAACTGCGGTCTAAAATGTGATCATCTTTCACACGAGAGAGAATTTCTTTCTTTCCTCTCTTCAAAAAACCTTAAATTTGTTCCGTGTGTGAATTCCATGTCAAAAAATGCTCAAAATTTCCCAATCGGGAACCTAATTACGCTCCAACAAAACTTTTAGCACCTCTTGAGCGTCTCTGTGTATGAATATCAGTGAAGGCCTCTCTCTCTCTCTAATGGTTTACGCCATGTACAACTAATAAATGCTCAGGAACTACGGAAGGTTTGGTTGACAATGTGTACGACATTTTTACTTTTTTAAATTTTCTACTGAAGAGGGTGTTTCTACTTCCCTTACGTTAAAAACAAAAAGGATTATATATACATTAAGAATATACAAATATACAAAAAGTATTATAAACATATTCAAAATTAAAATAAATTTATACCTTTCTTTAAAGAATTGGTCCAGTTTTCAATTCCCGGTGTTTCACAGGTAGGGTGAAATCTTTTAAATTTGAAGTATACACAGTAAGAGTCGAATCTGCAAGAAAAAGTGTATTGGTCACATTCTTATACCAATGTTCATGGATAAAAATAAATTATTGGTTCTGGTTCATCATGACTTTGTGTTAGTTTTATCGATAAAGTTTGTTTTTAATACTTGTCTCTACTGGTGATATGGATTTCAAGTTTACAATTCGCCTTTATTCAATAATAGAAACCCTTTCCGATAGTTGCACAAAGTTCTTCAGAGTTTTGATAACGTGTTTTTATTCTCTGGAATACTCTTCAAAAAGATTGGATAAGGGAACTTTGATATGGTGATGTGGTAGTATGATAATGAGGTAAGATTATTGCCAATTTGGGACAAATTATATGAAAGGATTAACTTTAAAATTGCCATGCATATAAAATTATTGGAAAGAAATTCAAGCTGACGTGATTATTGCGTTGATATACTGAACAGTATTTTTCTCAATTAATTTGTCCAGGTGGCTGTAATTTGGAATTAGCAAGGCTGCACTGTGAAAAATTTCTGTACATTTACAGAACAAAAATAAAGCAATACACAAAGAAAAGTGCTGTCTTTTTGTTTCAAATTTTGATAGAACTTTTTCCATATCCGCCTTTTTTTTCTTTATGTTTTGTTCGGCAAATATACTACATGTCTGTGATATTTTAACAGTATGATATTTCCAAAAACCAGCCAGTCATTTCGTTCCGCATGGGTTCACAGAGCCACGAGACACTAAGCTCACTTTCAAGAGACGCCTAGTATATTGAAACCTATATGTAGTTCTTTTAACCCTGTAAGATTTGATGCATTAAATTATATCAGGAAGCTCATATACTAAGCATCCTAATTGATTTAAAGTTAAGAAATAAAAAAAATTGTTAAAGGTAAAAGGCAGTCGTCCAAATCAATTGCTCATAAAATATAGCAAACCCTTGCAAATCTCATCTTTTCTTGCCTCGCAAGTATCACTGAAAGATGGTTTTGGACAAAACTATCACGACGGAAGGGTGGGGGGTTAATCATTAAGCAAAATTGGTGTAGCCAAAGATGAGTGTGAGGGACAAGGGGCCACGTCTCCAATCAAATTCTGAAAATTTAATGAAACAAAACAGTCACCTCAAATTATGCAAAAATGTTTCAACAGATTACAACGGTGCTTGAATATTCACAACTTTCTCAAGAAGGACTGTGACAAGCCCACTTTAGATCCCAAGGCGACAATCATGCCCTGCCATTTGCCACCCCAAAACAAAATTCAAGCCTAAACGCCAGTGGTAAAAGCAAGGGGTTCCGCTGAATCTAGCGAATACGGTAAGTATCAGGTTGTCACGTCATTGAAAGGAGCCATTTTGGATTAATATAAAGGGTTATAAATATAACACATTCGTTTTGGTGTGTCGTTAAATCCTATCTAATTTATTCAAATTTGGGGACTGCCTTTTCCTTTATATAAGAAATTTCTATACCTTGGTGCTCTTGCCATTGGATGCTCCCACTGAGGTCCTGCTCTGTGGAGACTGTATTTATACGGTAAAATCATTGCTACATCTGTAGATGAAGAGAAACAAGTATGACAGGTGATTATCACGTATGTATGACTCTTTTTAGACAAAATTGGGATGGCAAAGTGTTGTACAGTTTTAATTGAAAGTATGCTTTTAACATAAGTAGAATATATGTACAAAGAAAAGTGAAAATAAATACGGTAGACATAGACACAGAAATAGATAATGGCAACAGACCTTTTTTCTTACTTCATCATGGTTTTTGTTGTAATTACCCCACCACCACTATCATCATCACCACCACCACCACCTCCCTGCTCCCTGGTACCGACTATCTTGGAATTCTAAATATTCAATGTGTAAAATTAAAGAGCACACAGAGCACTGACGAGGTGTATCTTCAAATGTCATTTCTAATTAGAGAGCAAATTGCCAGCCATTACATTCAAGTTCACCAGTTAGCTGTTTTGTGAAAAGTGCACCCTTAGGTTCCTAACGTGGGAGGCTTTCATTTATTTAACTGCATCCGACAGGGTATTGGAACAGAAATTAAGGGACCTGGCATAAAAATATTCTCTTTAAGTGTCAAGTTATGACATAAATGTTTATCCATACCAAGCATGAAAGAGTTTCAGCATATGCCACACCTATTTCGATTGCCACTCGGAGATAGTTTCAACCTTCATTAATGAGACCAACTTGGCTTAGGGGCGGGAGTTGTTTATATCACCTTTCCTGTCCATTTGTATCATTTTGTTTTTCCATTGACCATTTTTCTGATCCTAGAACAAATCAGATATTTTGAACTACCGGGCTAATACTAATGAATAAGAGGAAGTTTGTTTATCAAATTAAGCATACGGCAACGGTTTCGGTGATCAGACATGAACAGTGGCTCCGCCAGAATGTCAAAATTGGGGGAAAACTACAGGCAAAGGATATAATGTTTGGGGAAAAGATTTTCGGGAGCAGTGGAAACTTAGCCCAAAGCGTCCGTTTGGTGGGGGGGGGGGAGTGTCCAAGGGGCGAAGCGCATTGAACTCTGGGGTTGAAGGACATCTCTGGATGAAAAATTAAGTCTCTGGAGTGGAATATTATTTTATTCTGTTAACTCAACTCCTAACTGACCTAACTTGGGGGAGGGGAAAGTGGGGGTCAAGGACAAATTCTGAGGGGAAATTGTCGCCGTAACGCCACTTCTGTACATGAAGTGCAAGAGAGGTCGTTTCCACTTGTGCCTATTTTCCAATATTTTTCATAAGACGCGGACGTCGGTTCTCGTAAGATAATGTTATCGCTCATTATGCATAGAAGTTGAAATGGATTAAGTAAGCCTGTATATAGTTAACTTACTATTCCCTGGTATATCGTCTACCTCACAACCGCGATATCCCTTGCATCCTCTTCTATCTTGGAGCTTCGGGCACTTGGCACCCGCATTTTCTGGCTGTCTTAAGACAAATCGTCTCCTCTCGCTATAGCCGACTCCGCATCTTTCACTGCATCCGCTCCAGAGACTCCACGGAGACACTTCACAGTCCACAGCTGCAAAGAGATGAGACAAATTTGGTTGACATCTATGTTCAGAGATGCCCGGCACATGTTTCTGGTGAGGGGGTGGGGCCGGGAACGGGGTTCTCATGAGAACCCTTAAGATCCAATTTTTCCTCCAGATAATAGTTTCAGATGTTTTTAGACTGAAAAGTTGTAATGGCTATTACCGTTGCTCCCATCATTTGCATTAGAAAAAGGAGAAAAACAGAACATAATTATGAAAAGAGACCACATGGAAAGGGGCTATCTTCTCTATAAGACTATGGAAGTGAGTGCCGGAGGAGGGGGGCATATGTAGGAGCAGCGGGAGGTGCTTACCCTGCGAAAAATTGAACACCTTTGGCTTATTTGAATCGACATTACTTTTTAGGACCTGTGAAATTGTAATGTCTATGCTTGCTTTGCTGTTGTTAATTAGTTTAGATACGTGATGATCGCCACGTTCATTTGCGGTGTGTTATCTCCGCCCCTCACTTATGAAGCTACCAATACCGATGCCCCATGCTTCAACCACGTAAATGAAAATATCAGTATCAGTCAAACGAAGGACGCTGTGGATAAGTTTCACTGCTGTAATTTTTTGACGGAGCTAAATAGACGATATGATTTAGTGAGGAGAAGATCGAAATTTTGTGGGAACGCAAATGAATACCCAGCACTTTACACAATCTGAGTCACCGCTTCTCAACCTTGTCGACCGCGTGTTTGGTCTAACCATGGAAGTACTACCTCGGAGGTAGTCCGAGGTAGTACTTCCATGGTCTAACAGTGAGAGCGTCCTCTCTCACTATAAACTTATGGCTAATAATACTACCGTCAGAGCAGGAAGTATACCGTATGATATCCCATTAGAACCCCTCGAAAAATAGGCCTATAATTTTCAGTTCAGTTTCAATTTCCAAAATTTTATGTCTAGTAAACAGCACGTTGTAAGTCATTGGGTCAAAAATTGGCTTCTTTTTCATTATAGTTCTCAGACAAGAAATCTCTTTTCCAAAAAATGTAGAGGAGATGAACACACGTGTTGAGGCACAAGAGGACTTCCTTTCGGGGCCACCTTCAAGAAGGTCTAAAAAGGAGGCTGCCAAAACCTAATTGAAGTTCCCCTATACGTTCGCAACTTCTCACGTAACTTGTTGTGCTTTTTGTGATGAAGATTGGTACAAAAAACGTGGAAGTTGACAAAGATACACAACCTTAATGAATATTCATCCGACCTGATGACAGCTTAGTGCCAAATTATTATTCAAGTAGGCCTAGGCTAGTGCTATACCAAATACAATTATTGGTTAAATACATTGAGTATACTGAGTGTGAAGGAGTAGGAGTGTCAGGGTTTTACACTCACAAAAGGCATCTCAGTGTCGATAGAGAGGTGATATCAATTCACCAACGACCGTATGGATTGTCATGTGTGTTTAGTTACCCCAAAGGCGGGTATATAGGGGTCTTATTCGCCACCCTTTTGTATCACAGTCAAAGTTCAGTATGTGTTTCCAGGTGAAATCTATGGACGCTAAAAAGCTTGGACAGGGAATTCAGAAAATTGTACTACACTGAATCAGTCTTGTTTTCTTTTCTCCTTACTTACGCTGAAAATCAGCATGGGCAGGCGCTAATTGGCAAATAATTTACACCTTTAGGACACATCTTCGTCGATGTGTCCTAAACATGTGTCATTAACATGTCCAAAGAGAATGCGGTATGTAACGTGAACATGGCCAATCTATATGTAAGTAATGGGTTGGAATCATGGGAAGTAATAAATAAATTGTCGTACAGCGATAAGTAAAATAAAATTCATCACACATATGGGAAAAATGTCTTTTTATCGGCATTCGTATGAATCATGGCACGGCACAATTACAGTCCGGATCCAAGAAGATAGATCTGGGACATAGGCACCATGCTAAAGAAGTCGGGTAGTCGAGTCGAAAAAGAAAGATATAAGAAGAATCGGTTGTATGTACACCAAGAACATTGGACTATGAAAATGTTGATGAAGGAGAAGCGGTCAAAGTTGATTCGAGCAGCGGTTTCAGTGAGGGCAAGGATTCAACGGGTGACAGAACTAGCTTTAGGGTCCTTTAATGCAATTTGGTGCAAAATGTCGGGCAAATTTGAAGGAAAACAATTAAAAATCAGGGTTTTACAGGGATAACGAACAAAGACTGTCGTCCCTAAAATGAAGAGCAGCGTCCCGTCCCTCTGATCTTGGTTCATGAATGTCGATGCACTTACATTGAACCTCAACATTGGAAGAAGGCTATTTGGTTACTAGAATGGTTTAGCTGTCTTTGCGTTGTACCAGGGGGCAATTGTTGTAATACCACTCCCCATGTATCCCATGTGACATCAATGGGGACGTGGAGTTAGGGGTTGTGTAATCGAATGGTTGACCATGACCACAGGTTTAAAAAGCAGCTAGCAAGCGGAATAACGTTACTGGGATATGCCAATCTGTCTCGAACGTCAAATTAGGGCCACGCGTCCCTGTATTCTGCTTTGATTTGATTCAAGTGAAATTGCATTAGATCAGAAGATCGCTGACCATTGACTGATGACAATATTGTACATTTCTTAATTCCAATTACAAAAATAGTTGTTAGAATTTGAAAAATCTTACTGGGACTGTATCTAGAGAAATGTGAGGTCAATAACTGTGTACATGTGTTTACCGTGTACAAACAATTTGATGCACAAAACACATAGAGATGATCTAACCGCAACAAGGAGAGACAGGAAGTTAACTCGACGCCTCGTGAGGCCAGAAACATACCCCCTCAAGAAACGCATCGGTTTAACAGTTAATTGGACTTAAGCAGGGGTTCCCTTAGTCCTTTTGAGCGGATGGAGTTTCTTGTTCAGCTTACTGACACTGGGAAATCATCTCCGTCTATCGAACAAGGAGAGAGCACACGACGCAGGCTAGGAGATCGCTCGCTCACGGTGACAGTGGATACGTTCGTGATTTCAAAACCACATCTCCAAGTTCCACAAATGTTGTTAATTAAACCAGGGGCCCAAATATTAAGTTTTGTTTGATCTGGATTAAAAATATCAACGCGAGTAGTGCAATGTAACAGAAAAAATCGCCATGCCTTCTCTTTTGTTAAGCTGTTGTTCAGCCTAGGCAAAACCGTGCCGTCTTCCAAATTTCCCCTTAAGGACCACCTGCTAAGATAATTTAACTTAGTCATATTCAAGACAAGAATTTTTCGTACCTTAAGACTTGATTCCCCATTTTCCCCATTTCTTCTTCCTTTTAATAGAGCGGCGGTACTTGTTAAACCTCTTCATTAAGTCTATATGCATCAGTAATCATGTTACCCTGTCAGTTCGAGCTGCCTTTCAGTTTCAGAAACAGCAATGAATGTTTCAAGTGCCTGTTTGACTTTATTTAAAATGTCAACTTAAACTGAAAAAGTTAACTAATTTTGCCCTTAACTAAATCCCTACAATTCATTCGACGCTTGTTATTTTACAACGAAAGCTCACCAGGCACTCCAAATGCAACTTCCTTCTAAAGACATGAACAATAATGTACGTAAAAAATATGCTTACTTCCACCTCTGTACAAATTTATCGAGGGCATGAATTGCGAAGACAACGGTTGGCTATTATCAGAAAGTGACTATGTGGACGACTTTTGGATTTTAGGCCTTCTGTGGAATTTAGCACAAGCACGTCATGAAGAATTGACGGGGATTTATAAGTTGGAAGTTTTTTCAGTGCCAAAACAAATATCGGGAAATAACGCTGAAGTGTAGGATCTATTTCACGCATCGTTGAAATAAGTAAAACTGCTGAAAAATTTTCTGCTGTAAGGTATTTCAATGACCCGTACTTTGTAAAATGAATTAATTCCATTGGCATCCATGCAGGTATGCCATTAGGTAGTCTGCGTAGCTTGCTGTATATGCTGTACCTCAATGTCATGATTTGAAGAACCATGCGAATAAAATTGGCGAGCGTTGTGCATGATGGCAAAACAAGTTTCGCCATAGCTTCTACTTTAAAATTTTGAAATGGTACCTCGGATGCGTGACCTCCATAACTACGTCTGCATTTTACTAACGTTGGCCCCTTTCAACTTGAGTGTTATTGCCATTGATACATATTATAGCCTTGTGCACGTTCAAAAGACTGGTTTTGCGTTGGTGCAAAAATGTAGACTCTAAATTCTCAGACCCTTTTCTGTCGTTATTCATTTCTAGCTAGCCACTGTCACCGTGTCACCTAACACCCCGCTGTCAAGTCACATAATTATATCAATCGAAAAAGATACCACATTGCATACGTTTATGAGCCTCAATAATACAGTATGTGTATCCATTTGGTCGGAACTGTCCAATCAGAGAGCTGCTATTTAGCAGTTCCCCTGTCCAGTCAGAGGAGCTGCCATTGGTCCAGTGTGTTCCCTCTGCCTCACACAGTCTTAGTAGGCGTGCAATTCTTCGGCATGCTACTCATATACAAGCTTTCACACTGTTTAGTGTTTCATAATGGCTATGAACAAACCGTACGACAACGGCGACGCCTCTAGCTAGTCTACAGGTCTAGTTCGCGACCCATCAAAATACATCTTCATTTGGGCCACGGCTCACCATTTGAGAACCGCTGATGTAGACAATCAGCCTAGAATGTCTTAGAAAATTTACATAAGAACTAATCTTTCGTATAATGCACGAAAGGTGGCTATTTTTACTGAAGTATTTACAGAGAGAAGACTTTCTCTCGCGATTTAATTATGAATCTTGAAAAATGGGGCTACACAGTACAATGCATTTGCTGCACAGAGGAAGGGGTGATCTCAATGACACATTGCTGGTCTTTTAAGTTCATTCCCATTCAAGCTCCTATCTAGTTGTTCTAATATGATTTCCACATTCGATACATGTTGGGATTGCCCCCCTCAATCTTCTCATCCCAAACGGTTCCAGTTCCCAAGTGACCTAGTATTTACTCTCTAGCCCCTCCCACAACTGTCATTTCATCCTCCCTGTGCTGAAACAAATCAACCCTGTTGAGTACACAATACCTTATCAAATGTGATATCAGAAGACTATCTGTGAATGCTGGGTAGTGTGAGCTATACTTTTCATGTTTTGATTTTGATGTCAGTCAAAGAGCTGTAACCAATTGAAACTTTTGCTCTCCCTCTCTCATAGACAAAAGTGTAGGTTTGGGTGATGAGTGCATGTCCGTAAGACATATTTTTAAAGGTTGTACACATATCTGATGTTTACTTCATCCAAGAACCCGGGAAGACGTGTTGTTGCTCCTCACACGATCAAATCTAACAATTACCTTCGCACACTTGAAAGAGTGCAGCCAAGCCAACAATTAGGCCTAGGTGCTGGTGTAATACATCTCACTCATACAACCAATACACGTGTTGAATCAAACAGGCTGAATTTAGAGTTAATGACGACGAACTATGACTAGCATGCGTGCAAGTTTGCAATCGTACTGTAGTCACGTTCATTCAAAACATCATAAATAATGTTGCACCTCCTTTGGAGTTCATTAAACTAGAAAGGGACTGAAAGAAAAGTCGCTGTCGAATTTTTATGAAATGATTGTAAAATACTTTGATATAACTTGAGTCACAGCCGTGAACTGGCCACGCAGACATCAGCGAAAGGGTGTACAGAATTCTTTATTAAATTACTTAAGTTGTCTGGTATTTTATGGTACTAAAGGTAATACAAGCCAGCTGGATCTAGTAAAATATCGCCTAAGTTTGTCGACCGAAAGTTCCCCTTTCGGTTTAGAGGTGTTTACATGTACCGCAGCTCACAGCCTCATGTATATTATTTTGTACAATCGGCCCGTAAATTCACAGGTCTGTGTTACTCTAGATGATGTCCACATAGAAAGAGTTAAGTGTATGTTACGAAATTTCCGGGTGTGTTGATTGACCACAAGGTAACATGGAAAGAGCACATTGAAAATTTATCACGACAACTTTCTAAAAGTATCGCACTGATACGTAAAGCCAGCAATGATTTAAACAGAAATGCATTGAATATTTTATATTGGACAATTTTTATCCATATATTAACTACTGTGCAGAAGTTTGGGGGAACGCTTACAAATCAACTATCTCCGTATTGTTTATAACAGAAAAGGGTATACGTTTGATTTGTAATGCCAAATACTTGGATCATACTTTCGCATTCTTTCAGAATTTGAAAATTCTAAAACTAGATCAAATCATTTATTTCAAAACTGCTCTGGTTATGTTCAAAGCTTACCATAGTCTGTTACCAAAACCCTTTCAAAATCGTTTTTATTTAAAATCAAGTGAACACCATAATACTCGACAAAAGGATACCTTTGTGCAAAAATTCACTAGAACAAGACAGAAACAATTTTGTATTTTATTTTCAGGAGTGAAGCTCTGGAATTCCCTTGATGACAGTATAAAAAATTCTATTCATTCATTTAAGAAAAAGTATAAGGGTAAGCTATTGGCAACTTAAAGGCCCAATCTTCTCATCCCAAGCAGTACCAATTCTCCTAACCTTCTTAATTAAGCCCCTCCCACAATTGTCTGAAATTCACCCTCATTCAGACACAATCTCATTTTATTGCTTCAGGTTGAGTATAGAAAGTTCAATGTGTATAATCAAAACACTATCAGAACAGTTCGTGCTGTGTAATATAAGTTTTGATACTCTGCATTGTTTGAATTAGCAGTCAATCAAAAAGCTGAACCAATTGTGAGTTTCTGTTACCCACTAGAAGTGTAGTTTGGGGTGAGAGGATTGTCCCTTTAAGGATGGATAGTTACGCTTATTTTCATATTACAATCTGCGAGGACTTCATTGTCTATTGTGTGATCGTTATTTCAAATACATCTTTTGGGGAGGAGGGAGGGGTAAGTATGCTTCTCGTTATAATGTAGTAAATATTTAGTATGTACTTCCATCAACAGGGTATCCAGTTCTTAAACTTCACACTACTTTAGGAGGAAACGATTTATAAGTATTGCACTTCTGTTTTTTCTCCTTTTCCATGCATACAACCATTACTAAATTATTTTATGTACATTTCGATGCCAAAGATAATGATGGAAATAAACTGTTAAACTGTAAACTAAAAACCAGGGTTGCCTCTTGAGTTGATGGAAAACATCAAACCATTGGCAGACGAACTTCTTTAGCCGTCACGGCGACGAAAGAAATATAATGCCAACAAACAGAGAGCAGCTACGTGGGTTTAATATCCAGCCCGTTTCAACTTTTTTCTCCACAAACTAAGCCGGTTAGTCGGCCCAACGGTAAGTCATGCGCGTAGCCAATAGGGGTTGGGGCTGCTATTGCTGAGCTAACAAACATGCATTCAGATTTTGGACTTGCACACATCCCATCTACTCAATCTGATGTGGTACGCCCAGTAAGTTCTTGTGTTCCTTGTTGACCGGGTGTTCTGAGTGACATTTCGACGTACTATATTCTCAACGATAGTAAAACAGAAGAGACCAGAAGAAGTTTCAATTGTTATATATAACTACTTTGCCTGCACAGTCTTTTCTGTCTTATATTCTTTTTTCACGTCATAGTCAAAGTGACCTTTGTAATTCGATTTGTCGTGGTTGCTGCGATGTCGCGGAACCCCTACTGCGTCAAGTTGACCTGCTTGTGTACAGAGCATATTTCTTACTACGATATTGTTACCCAGCAAGAGCACGGTCTAGGGTCGAGAACGGTATGCATCGCCTACGGTGAAAATACCCGCGCGTGGCTGCAATGGATAACTTGTCGCCTCCTATGCCAACCTGAACACTTCAAAGTGTTCAATCGAACTTCTGTAACTATCAGCACAGAGGCTGTGCCAGGTCAGAGCCTGGCTAGTAACTGTGCTTACACCATCTAAGCCAGTCAGTGCTACCTGGCAAATTTAAAAGGCAAGAGCAGTCTCCCCAAACTTATTTATAAACAACTGCAAAATATCACACTTTGTATGTTCAAGGTTAACCAAACAGTTACGCCAAAAGTAAATTTCACAATTCAGTACCAAAAATATTGTCACGTGATTCTCAAGAGCCAGTCATGAAACAGGACAGTACACTATTACTTAATCAAGTTGGCCGGGATGACTACGTTTACCTTTAATGAAAAAATACACGGAACTTCCTCACAACCTTAGGCTACGTAATTCTACCTTCTTTTTTCGTTACAGTTGAAATGGATTAGGTAAATGCATTAGCGCTCTCGTTAGCCAGTAAGGGAATTCCTAGTTGAATGGAGAGGATGGCCGCCGTTGACTGAGCTTAAAGGCATATTTTCATCATCCCAAACAGTTCCAATTCTCCCAACCTACTAACTTCTAGCCCCTCCCACATTTATCTAAAACTCATCTTTATCCAGACACAATCCTAGTTTATTGCTTCATGGCTTGCATGTGGCCATACAAGTCAATAATGTTTAATCAAGACACTCTCAGTGCCCATGCTGTGTAATTTAGCTATGATGCATTGTTTGAATGTGATGCCAATCCAAGAGCTGTACCAATTGAGAGTTTTGATATATGCATACTGAAACTGTAGTTTAGGGTGACGAATGACTGCCTTTAAACCATTGTTTTAATAATCTAATGGTCGATCCCGTCGCACCTATATTAGGTACACTGGAATCGCAACCGACCCGAAATTTGGCAAGCTGGAATCGGAATTGGTCCCACAAAAATGACCCGAAATACACCCCTGCTTGATTGCATAAACCCAAATCTATGAATTCCCTGACAAAGTTGAGTTCAGGGAAGACCCGAGTTCATACCTTCAGTCCCCATAGCAATGGATTTTTCGCTCTTACAGGACGTACACATGGTTTCTACAGCAGTTTTTCTTTCTTGTATTTGCCCCCACACATGGATACCAATTTATTTATTTATTCATCATAAAAATCATAAAATCATAAAAATTCGTAGCCCTACTTTACTAACACAGATTTTACTTCAAAGGGTAACATCTGTGGCACAAAATTGCATGCAGGGACACCCAATTTCTAAAAAGTTTTCAAAGGGGAAGGATTGTCTCTGTAAAGCCCCTCAGTGATGCCATTTTTAACTTCCTAAAATAGGCAAATTTGTCAAATTCCAAATTTTTATTTCAAAAGTTAGACTCTGTGACACTCTGGTCGCTTAGATAGTCTTTTGGGCAATATTACATTTTTCGGGTAAAAGTATGTTTTAATAAGTTTCTGATCACTTTGCAGTTTGCGAACTTATTTTGAAGTGATCATTTTATTGCAAACGACAAACGAAGATAGCGACTCGTTAAATTCTTCGTATTAGTCTGGGAAATGCTATTTGCAGCCATCTGAGGGGCCTGATTTTTCGAAATTTTCTCTGCGTTCCGCGCCAACCAACGGTGGCGCTTCGCTTAGATTAGTCTTTATAGCAAAATGACGTTTTGTGGCCAAGAAAAAATGCCCCCATTTGCCTCTGCCGATCGATGTTCCTTTATGTTGGCTCCTAAAAGTATGCAATTTAAAAAAGAAACAAATTTTACTTCGAAAGGTAGCGTAAATGGCATTAGATTGCACGTGAAGACACAGAATTTTCAGTGTTATCCTCATGAACCACCACAATTCAACTTTTAAGCGCTGTTCCTGTCAAAGTCGAAAAATATGCCCCATTTTGCAACAAGGCTCCCTGAAAAGATAAAAAATTTTCAAAGGGGAGGGGGAAATTCCCTCCTCAGGCCGGCGATTCCTCAACATACTTCATGACCTCCCTTCAGAGAAATCCTTCGTACGCCACTGGTTCTCTTTACACGCCTAGGGTAACATTAAGCAGAGGAATCCAAAGTGTGGGAGATGCTTTCATTTTTAACAGAATGGGAAACAATCCATCAACCCAATTGCACCAATTCGTTATTTAATGATCGACATAAAACTTATTTTGTTCATCCAAACTGACTGACATGCTTTTCAGGCTTGGAGTATTTCACGAGAGGTCAATATAATACAGCAAGAAATACCAGCGCCTAGATCGTAAGTTATGATTCATTGGGTAACAAACAACTTTTTGTCACCAACTTAAGTAAGTCGAAGAGTGTGAGACCAAACATATTGACGGTCACATTTTCAAGTTGGAGAACATAACAATGAGCAAAATCAATAAAAGACTAATGTTACGTTAGTTCTTCGCTTTTAAAGCTTTTGCTTAGTAGCCTGCTGTGGCGCGAGGAAAGGACCAGTAAATATGATGATGAACCAAAAATATAGGCTATGTTTCACCTCTAAATTGATACTTCAGTGTACCTAAAACACACGTTGTTCACCGAAATTACATACCATTCTACTAAAAATCACCCTATCAAAATCACATGTCAATGCACTTAAAAACTTACGTCACTGTACCAATCTTATATTTCACTGCACATAAAAACAGGGAGCTGCAACATTCATCACTGCTCCGACAATGTGTACAGAAGTGATGATATATCTTCAAGGGTCGTATGTAAGGGAATTATAATTATGCAAATAGCCAGTGTGCTACACCGCAAATGCCCTTGACTACTGTGTGTATTCAATGACCTGTGCCAATGAATTACATTATCACGTGGTCTATGAAACTTTCGATTCTTCCAAGTTTACGTTACAGGATCACAGGTATTGATCACTGTAATATTACAGCATACCAGAGAGTGTACAACTCTCTGCCCTAACAAGGAACAGCTAGGTGAATAATTTCCTGGGGGTTTATATTAAAGTCTTTACTTTATTGAGTGTTTACACGTAACATTGTAATTTGTTAGCCACGCCCGCTGCCGGCAAAAAATCAGTCTTCACGTCGGTCGTTATATTAGCAGTTTTCGGCTAGCTATGCGCCGTTGCGCACTACACGATTGTCCGACAGTTAAATAAAGGGCGTTGCTTGTGACGTCAGAGAAAACGCTCTGTCTCTATCTAAATCTTCGACCATGGGCATCTGAAGGTGGGAGGGGGCAGGCTACATTTCCCCCTAGAAATAAACTTTAAAAAACTTGAAGAAAGTATGACATCCACGCATTTTATGTTATAGTTCCGGAACACTAGATTTCAAAATAGAAAATGATTAAAAGCAAACCACAATTAAAGCAAGAAAAGAGGCATTTACCGCCATTTAATTTACGTTTCGTGTCCAATCATGGTGGCGCTTCACTTAGATATTTTACTAGAGAAGAGGTTTACTACGGAACCTACCCCGTTAAACTCCGGCCAAAGCGCCAACTTTCGATGAAAATAATGCCCCTGTTTTAATCCATTAAAATTTTTGGCCCCCTGAATTTTCCTTCGGAGTTGGACGCCCTTACCTCCAACTAGCTTATGGCATGGTATATAACCGTGTAAATACAAGCACAATACTCCCGCAATACCGAGACAAAACAGATCAGAGTACGCACGTAAGGGTCAATAAATGCAGCAGGCAGTTAGTGTCGAAATGTATCCGATAGGTGCACTCCCGCAACACCGAGATCCAGAGGTCTACCTGAGGAAGAGCGAGCTACGTGCATCGCAGACGGATTTATACTGGACGTGGCCAAGGGCCCAGTGAACATCAGCAGGCATTATTTGCATTATCCATTTAAACATGCAGATGCTCATTTGCATATAGTGCAAAATATTTACTCTTCTCTGGCAGAGAGACTGAATATATTACAGGTTGGACTTAACTGAAATAAAACCGTTTCCTTTCGCTACACTGTAGACGAATCCGATCAGCGCTTGTGTTTAGTGATTGTGTTTAGTGACAGTTGGCAGCCATTAGTGGGTCAATCAGACTTAAATCGTCTTCATTTATTGTCTACATGAGTGTCAAACCCTCATATTCAGTGAAATTAAGGGAATCAAGCTACATTTTAGTGTACATCCATCCATGACACATGTTAGCAAGGAAATTGAAAGATTAAAATGTGATAGACCCCAGTTATGGGCGACTGAGATCAGACCATTACCATCAGATAAGTCTATACATTTTTATGATGGAAGATCTTTTGTTGGTCCATAACAGAAAACCACAACGGGTAACAACCCGATCTGCCTATCGCTGAGATGTATTCATTCCCTTCACAAGTGAAAAATACTGCGTCTTTAGTTTAGTTTTATATTAACATGCAATACTTCATAAATTTCTTTTCTGTTGTGATAAGACCACGTGTGTAAATGCACCTGTCACCTGTAACAATAGTACAATACTTGATGGAGGTTTATTCTTTACATTTTTGTCTTAAATTTATAAAATTGCAATAAAAATTTAATGTCTTTCAAACAATGGGGTGATATTTGATCATTTTATTTTGAGAATGTCAAAATTCTTTCAGTTTGACAGATGCATGGACTCAACAGTTGTAATACACATCCTCTGTGTTTGTGGGGTTCGCCATGCACAGGGGTGTGTCAACTCTTTCAATGTTGTCTCAAATTAACTTAACGTAGGTGAGGCATACGGGTGGGTCATATTTTACAGAACACGTGCGTTCAAACCTATAAAATGCTGGGTCAAGTGAGTGACGCAGGGGTGCGTCAATTAAATGTTTGACTCTCCTAAGATTGACCGACCTTGTCCGGGTTGTGACTTTCAATTAATAAGTATATAACCCTTTCTGAGCGTCTGAATAAAAACATTAAATACCTACACATCTGCAGGTTAGTTTAGGTTAGATGGACTTTTTTGGGCCAGTTTTCAACCAATTGGTTCAAGTCGAACCGGCCACGGCCTTTTTACAGTTGTGGTTCACCGGGCCTGTTTTCTGTACCATTGCTTATGCTGGGCACCAAGCACAATGGCAGTAGGTTACGTTTTTAAAGTTTTAAACAGCTCTGATGTGTTCTCAATATAACGTATTACCACAATGTAAATTAATCTTTAACAAAACGGTTGCAACGAAATTTTCGTCACAACTTACAACTCCAAACCTTTAAACATTGAACTAAGGATATCACATCCGAAGTACTGCTTCAACCATCCAATACACTGTTAATAAAAAAGTACTAAACCAAGCTTAAAAAGACCTTAAGTCCAGTTTTTAATATCTTATAAAATTTCTTCATATATTTCAGAGTTAGTGACAATGGAAGCTCTTTTAATGAAAATTCACATCACATAAGCCATATCTGACCTTCTTGAAATAAATAACTTTGACGCTATGACGCAATAACACCTGGCGATTAAGAGGTCGCAGATTTATACCCCTGCTGGAGCCCACAATTTTCAAAAACTTCTCCCATCTTCCTCCCATCCTCTTTACATGTGGAATTGACCTAACTTGAAGAACCTATGGATACAAATTGTATTGTAGCCAACTAGCATGGACACCCGACACGACGGGAAGTTAGGTATATAGTAGACACATCAAGCGTTTTCGCGAAAATTGCCACTTGATGCTGTGAAGTTAAAAAAAAAGCATGGTCCCGAAGTTAACATCCTTTTCAGCAGAATATCACTCTAAGTGAACGCTAGAAACACTGCTGTACAAAGAACAGATCAATAGTATAAGAATGTCGTTTTCCGGCAAAACTTTACATATCAAATCTTTAATGGTCCAACTTGTCATAATTCCAACTCCAAGATTGGTGTATTTATACAAATATATTTACACGAAAAGTTAAACAATTCAATATTCATAATTTTTTCAAAGTTGAGGGAATCACCCCCGTTAGACTTCTCCCCGGGTCTACCATTAAACCAAACAGTTGACTTACCTCTCGCCATCAGAAAAAAAACAAAGGTCCAGCTTACCACCGTGATTCCGGGTTATGCAGCCCCAGACTCATGGTTTACACTACTAGAGTCCGTTTCAGGAAGTGAGGTGCCATTTTTTTAAAAACAAAGGGACATTTTGTCAAATGTTCGGTTCACTTCGCCCTCAATTAACTGACAAATGTTCAGAAATTGGCACATGTTAGCTTGTCCCAGGACAAGAAGAAATGTTGAATCTTCTAGAGCCTAATCGCGGCCCCTTATGTTTATAATCACGAGTAGGAATACTTTAACAGTTATCGACTTATATTACTTCCCAACACTATTTATAATGAACAGAAAGCGAGAAGTTCGAAGAACCAAAGTTTGACTCATCTATTATGTCTTTTCGCATATTTTGGTACTTATATTTATGGTACGTAAATTGTACGTAGATAACTTAGATAACATCTCAAAGTGGTTAATCACAATTGCATTGCTTTTGACAGTTAACTCCAAGTTAGCTGCCATTAAAGAATACTAGCCTTTTCTGTGTTAAAACGGTCAACCAGCTTACCTGTGTCCAACCAAGTTATTTTTTAAAAGGTAAATTTCGACAGTGTTAAAAAGAAACAAAATTAGTCTGATAAGGTGAGTTGGCTATTTGTCCAGTCGTCGGCCAAAAATGTCAAGTGGGTGGACAAACATGACCAGGTCACTCAATATGTAACTGTATAGGCTGTGTTGTACCAGGAGATTGTATCTACAAATGGTTACATGATAGTCAATGCGTATAAACAGTTTATCACAACACTTGACATTACAATAGACGGAGGAGCAACTTTCAAGAGTTTGAAATGAAAGGAAGCACAAAGAACCTTTAGGGGGCGAGTAATAGCCTCTGGTGTTCCTATGTAAAAGTTTTGCAATGTTGAGACAACCATTAATCTCCATTATGTTGAGTTAAACCATAGAGTTCCGTGGTTTTGGGAGCTGGTACACCTCATAGCGTCATGGTTTATGCATGATACAATGTTGGAATGCATGTCTTAACTTTTTGCAACAGGGCAGCGGCCGATTCTTTAACCAGGCCTATCCAATCGCTGGGTCATTTAAATCAAATATTCATAACAAGATATTTGAAGATGTGATACAGAACACTTTTCACAAACTCTCTTTGAAAAAAATATCGCCATAAGCATCTGTACTTGGTCTTCATAGTACCATTTCTCCTCCTTCATCATACTTCTTATTAACCGGTATGCAGGTAAAATTTTAGGTTAGAGTGCACTGAATGTAATGATGTGCCAAAAATGGCCCAATAGCCCTGACAAGGGCTACCTGTAACTCGACGAATATATACTGAGCGCCATACCTGTACAGTCAAGGGGACCAGTATGGCGAAGCTCCCTATAGGAAAACTTTCCACTATTCGGAAGTTTCAGTTTGTCATTGATATAATAGTTTCACACATTTGACCCAATTGAGAAAAATGATGCCCACTGGAAAATTTTTACCCTTTGTCAGTACCTATTTATCGGGGGACGGACCTGCTGCGAGTAGTAACATGTCCATTAAACTGTCTAAAATATTTCATGACTTATTACATGGTAATATGGTTTTTACCGAAAATGCGACATGTCACCAGACCTTCTGGGCGCACCATCTCAATACAAACAAAGATAATTATCACTTATTAAGATAAAAATCCTCTTCACCCAACCGAAATCACGACAGTCTTCATTAAAGGGCAGGAATCCCCCCCCCCCCCCCATTTGAATTAGTGTAGTAACGGTTGTCTATCTTGTTTCATGATTGACCCTTCAGAGTTATGTGACAATATTTTACTCAATTTTGAAATTCAGGAAAGGCTTTCTTTGAATATGCAATGTTGATTTCCTGCAAATATAATGAAAGAATTTTGGAAGCGAAGTTTGAAGAAATCTGTGGGATCTGACTCTTATTTTAAAATAAGGTTGAGGCGAGTACTGCTCTTGCCCTTTAAAAAAGTCTGCCATGGTTTAAAAAATTTGTTTATAATTTGCACCGTTGATAACTACTGACCTAGTAAACCATCATTGTTTTACTGAATATCACGAAAAGAATTTATTATCTAAAGGTCAAACATGGCATTAAATCACGAAAACGGCATGTATGACGTTAAGTGTATTATTCTGTACAGATGTTTCCCACTGACACAAAAGTAAACTTTCCTCTCTGAATCATCAAAAACTTACTACGTCACTGTCGAATTCATACTACGATTACCTGTACACAGGCGTATTGATCAGTTAGTGGGGCAGGCCGGAAATGCTGCCCCGCAACCTGTAAATTATATATTTGCTGTTTTCGGGTAAAGTATTCGTTAAAACTAATAGACGTCTAGTATTATGAACTGCGATTTGAGACTTGTTCAGTACAGCTCCCAATCAGCCAACTGTTGATAGTGAACACAACCTATCATGCTGTTTATTGTAATTAAACAACTTTACACAATTTTACAAGAGCTTACTAGAGAGATAGCAGTTGTGGTTATCATCAGGCTCAACGGCGACGCAAGTATGGGACATGGGAAGCATTCCTCCCTCTACAATCAGAACCATTGCCCCGCCCCCGGTTGCCCCTCACTTAGTTCCCAATGTTTAGTGGCCGGACAGGTGATTTCTATGCAAAGTGATTCACGAATTATCTCACCATCAGTCTGAAACATTTAAAGTTTTCAAAGTAAATGTATATATACATTTAGCTTCCTGTCATTGGAACTTCTCACTGGCCAGCTGGCAGAACAAGCTTGTCCAGCAGGCCCGTAGCCAGAATAATCAACTTGGGGGGGGGGGGGGCACATCAATATTGGAGTTTCGCCGGCCTGGAGGAGGGGGTGTCCCCCTCCCCTTTGAAAAATTTTTGCCTATTTCAAGGACTCTAGATGCAAAATGGTGCGAAATTTTGCATTTTTCTTTGATGTATTTGTACTCCGAAAAAGCTGGTCTCATAACAAAACTTTGCCCCTTTTTACACTAAAAGTGAAAATGAAATAGAAAAATATGGATATTATAAAAAACAAGCTGCCAACGAGGTTGTCAAGGCTAATTGGTGATGTCAAACTTAACTTAAACAAATTATAAAAATTAATCTTACCTGTAGCTTTATCAAGTATTTTCTTGCTTAAAAGAGTTTGATTCTGGTTCTTTTTTCTCGGTTAGAAAATTTCGTAACAACTTCAGCATGTGATCTGAATTTGCTTACTCCGTTCCCCGGACACATAAATTACTCCTAAATCAGAAGGACGTTGATTTTACTTGTATTTAACTGCTTTCTTGTTTTTGCGTTATGCGGTAATTCTAGACACTTTTTCCTAAAGCTGTTCTTAAGGAATAAATTTTTATGATAACTTTATTAAATTATTTTGTGTCTGAAGTCTCTCTTTTTGCACTGACTACAACGCCGGCCCAGAAACCAGGTAAAATGTACATTACTCGCACGTAAGAACTTATATGACCGCTGAATGATAAATTGACGTGCGAAATTAGGCTCGAAAAAATACTTTAGCGTAACCTCCTCGACCTTCAGGGAAGGGACCTCCACGCGCCATAGATGACTAATAATTGACAGTAATAGTTGTGTACGTCGTTCATACGCTCCTTACCCGAGTTAAAGTGTATGTTTTGTTCGAAAGTGGGAGATATTTTGACAGAATTCAGTTCAGGTATTTTGAAGTTGTGGTGATTTGATGGGGATAAATTTTTTTCTCCTTCAGTGAAAGACCTTTTATTGAAAAATTGGGAAGGGGGGGGGGCGTGCCCCCTGTGCCCCCCGTGGCTACGTGCCTGTTGTCCAGTGGCTGTTTCTATCCTTCTCACTGACCCATTAACCTCAGACCAAAGCCGATACACTCTGTACAGTCATCATGGTTAGGCTTTTGATTTAAGTGTGGTTGTTGTTGTTGTTGTTGTTGTTGTTGTTGTTGTTGTTGTTGTTGTTGTTGTTGTTGTTTTGATTGTACACATTGAGCTTCTTTATACTCACCCTGTAGCAACAAACTAAGATTGTGTCTAAATGAGGACGAATTTCAGACAATTGTGGAAGAGGATAGGAGAGTTTGTACTGTTTGGAATGAGAGGATTGGGCCTTCAGAGCGAGCCAGCAACACTTAGTCACTGATCATTGCTTACTTTTTTATTGAGACAGATTCCACTTTAGGCCTATATAATAAAATTTACCTCCAAGGACGCTTTTACCAGTTACACTATCACATGTTCGTTAACTGCAACAGCAGAATACACTAATACAATAAAATTGTTTGAAATCATTGCATTGGATGATGGATTATGATTTAGAGTATACCCACTCAAGGGTTGATTTTTTAACTCAGAAATATGCTAAAAGCCTAAGCATGACACATTAGACTTCCAGGTGGGCTTCGCCCTCTGGAACCCGACCGCTTATTTGCCCCTGAACCCCACCAGGGCCCTGAGGCGGGCCTCTGGACTCCACAAGCAAAACTCGCTCTTCGCCATCAATTTTGCGTTTTGAGCGATTTTTTTGCCATCCAACAGTTTCTTGTGCCTTTTATACCCCACTTTTGAAATCCTAGTGCCGCTGCTGCCTCCGATTGAAATTGATATTCATTCTCTCGTACTTTGCTTACAAAACTTCAGTTGACGAGGGGGGACAAAAAATGTATTTTTTGTTTTGTTCGCATACTACCTCGGAATTCTGACTTAGTATCTGAGAATTCTGATATAGAATCAAAGATAACTCCTTTGTATTCTGACTGATAATTAGTCAGTATTCCAAGAAACTAAGTCTTCGAGAGTAGTATCTCAGAATTCTGACTTTAATAAGTTATTATTCTGAGATGCTTAGTAAGAATTCATGGGTAATTTGAATGCGAATTTCCCCCTTCCCAAATAAAAAATCCTCACTTTTATGGTAGTCCCCTCAGGCTCGTCCACCGTACCAAACTATGTGAAACGGAAAATTAATTCTAACCTGATCTTGTCATTTTCCGTACAAAGTAAATATTTGAGGGTTTGACTGCACAGCTAGGGCGAGCTGAACCAATTGAAAGTGATCAAATTGATTCCTGAGTGGAGAGGGATAATGTAAATCAAAGTGTACATTTTCTCAACGGGAATTTCTAGAAAAACTCTTGTCTGCTACTGCGCCACCACTCTGGCAGTTTAGGGTCACCTCTGCAAGTTCTCCACAGCTAACCGCACGTTAGTTTGCTATCTGTGTGATCAATTGGTCGTAGTAAAATAGACCTCTTTGTTACGTGACGTCATGGCGATTCCGCTAACTGCATTTGTGGTCACCATTCCTGCGTGAAACGTGTTATATATGAACCTTTTATCTTGCTACTCATTAGAACCTTGTCGATATGTCCATAAACTCAAAATATAGGGATCCCGAATGACTGCAAATACCCACCTGTGGGTCTACGGGTTGTAGAATTTGCTCAGGATATTCCTGTCAATAAATCGACTAAGGGAGGGACTTTAACCTATTTGCACCGTATTTGCAACCAAACTGGACCTAAAAGGTATTTGCAAGGGTATTTAAATATTACCATTTTGTCCATATCTGACTGTATAACACATTCGTGTTGGTGCACGGTGGTTAAATCCCAACTAACTCACTAGACACGCAGTATTGCGGGAAAAGCTTCGTCCCATGTGAATTTCCACCAAACTTCCCAAATCAGAGTTCGTTTGTTATAAAAAGTCAGGGTCACCCTAGCTAGAAGGGAACCATGTTCTAAAGGGCATAAGCAGTCACCCCAACTTGAAGGAGTGTAGTTGACTGTCCTGTTTAGTGATTGGCTGTTGAGAGTCATGTGACATCATTATTTTCTCTTCAAATGTGAAATTTACTAGAAGCAACTGCTTGGTTTATCTTCAATTTGCAATAGTTAAGTTGTTAAATATGATGGAAGACACTTTGAAGAGAAATAAGAACAAAATTATGAGATTTAGCTCTTGCTTCAAATTAAGTTTGGGGGGACTGCTCTTGACCTTTAAGCTGAGGTTGGTAATGACGACTCCCCATCAAGAAACGCATAAGTTCTGTTTGCCATGTATAAAACATTCATGCTCATTCGAAATGCGCGATTTGAATTTAGTTCTATAGTGTAAGTTATAGACTATAAATGTGGTAGGAAAAAGGGCTGACCTAGCTACCATTCATTTATGTGATATGCTTCCTTCGGCCGTCTTCAGTCCTCTCATGGAAAAGAAATGTATGCTTACTTCCGACCATGGTGATAAAACGATCTGGCTGGACTTGCACGCCCAAAGCCACCACTGTCTTTGGGAAAAGTACCGTATGGTGACGGTTACGCCCCTTTCTGATGTTCCTGCATCCGGTCCCAGCAGTGCCCCAATTTGCCTTCTTCATTTCACTTCACGTTAAATTGCATTACACGTAGTTATTCCTAACATTAAAGGGCAAGAGCAGTCACCCAACTTGAAGTAGCGTAGTAGACCACCTTGTTTCATGATTGGCTGTTGAGAGTCATGTGACAACATTTTTTCTCTTCAGATGTGAAATTTACAAGAGGTTAGTACTTGATTTATCTTGGACATCCAACACTGAAGTCATAAAATGTGTGATAAAATGTGATGGAAGATACTTTGAAGAGAAACAAGACAAAATTGTGATATTTAGCCGTTGTTTCAAATTAAGACAGCGTTTTATTCCCCCGACGTCTAGCTCACGGAGCGGACGAAGCCCTTTCGTTCAGCTCGTCGCTACGAAAAACCATCTGAGGGGCGGCAGCCTAAGGGGCTGCATCCACAGAGGCGCTACGCAGGCTACCCGACGTCACGATTTTGACCGATCAAGGAACAATAAAAAAACCTGATTGTAAACGTGACGATATCATTCAAACACCTTATTCGAATCTTGCCAGAAAACTTGTTTACATTTGCGAAGGCTATACCTATTCATGCTGCTCTTAGGCCATTGGGACTGTGTGTTGTAAGACTAAACAGGACTGATGGTGGAAACATTTAAATTTAGGTCCAGTATGTCACCGAGAGTCATCGATTGACAGTTTCACTGATTCCAAATAATAGATGGAGGGTCATGTTTAGAAATTCTCACGGGCCACCGCGAATTTGGAATGTTACTTAACAATGAGATGTTACAGATAAACATTCCTTCATGCAAACAACATGATTGAAATTCTGTCCAATAATTGAATTACAAAACATAACAATAGCAACAGCAAACTGGGATATTTAAGGACTCGTTTAGATTTGTATTCCTCTAGCAGCTGGTTAATCCTTTTGGGAGAGGGTTTTTTTTTTTCTTTTTTTTTTCTTTTTTTTTGACGGTGATAATTTGAAGGGGAGTATTGCGTTAAAAATGTTCCAACAGTAGTATAGAAATAAAATAGCTCTAGTCATTATGAAACGATTCAGTCTCAACAATAAATCATAGCTATAGTTTCATCTCCTCAAAATGTTAAGCACAAAAAGAGTTATGAAAGTTGCATCTGCTATCTGAAATGTTAAAACTTGGGCGAACAACTTACTTTTGAGCAACAAATATTTGAATGTCCATCTGCGAGAAATCTTATTTTTGAAACAAAGGTTACTATATCGTTTAATTCTAGTAATCTTTATCGCTCTGTGTTTATAACTGACTTACTGAATGGCAGGCTGACTGGCTGACTGGCTAATTGACTGGCTGCAGGGTTGGCTGACTGGCTGCCAGTCAGTCAGTGGGTCGGTCGGTCTGTCATCCGGTCGGTGGGTCGGTCAGTGCGGTTGGCTGACTGACTAGAGGGCTGCATATCAAGCACTCAGTCCTTTTCCATTCATTAACAGAAGCGTAGAATTCTAAAATGCATTTGTTATGAAAACAGTCTGTCTTTGATCAGGGAGTTGCTTTGATTGAGCCTATGAGCCGATGACTGCATACTTGTCCTTGGAACGTAAACGATCAAGGCGGTACAGTCAATACAACTGGCCAGTATGGATAAATGCGACTGTCCAAAACAATATAGATTATAGAAGCGTTACCAAACTTCATTCATCAGTTTCCACTTCTATCGTAATTCAGTGTACAAGTAAAAATCAAAGCGCAGGCTACATTGTTTTGTTGATGAAAGAAGCCAATGCATCTTACCGATAAAAGGAATCTGGTAAAAAATTGGATAGTAGCCATTACATACTGAATTCTACAAAATAGCAGTGACAAACACATAAAAAACAACCATGAGTAATTGTTTTGATTATTTTGAACTTCGAACAAAGTTGGCAATCTTTTGCTTCTTCGAGATGAAGAAGAAAACAACTAGTGAAAATGTCGACATAACAAAGAATATTTGCTTTGTCACGTGACTGTAACATCGATCTGACCTATGTGGGAGACGTGGTGAACCGTACCAACCCATAAAATGTAAGTGTTATAGAATGACAGCACGAAAATTTAGGTTGATTTACCCATGAATTAACACGAAACTAAGGAGACTTGATGACTCGAACACTTCAAATCTTCTCCACATCCCAGCCAAGGGGTTTGGTATTTTCCTCATCCCAAGGATAGTTGTGTCAAGAGTCAGCTTAATTCGTGTGTTGTGCAACCTATACACAAATTTGAAGATCTCCCCGAATTCTGTGATTTGAGATATCTTTTTTCTCATACCAATGCCATCAGATAGATATTCACAACTTTGTAAAAAGTGCATATCCCTTTTGCCCGAAATTTCTTTAACCTTCTACCGAAGTTGCCATGACAATGCCATATGAATTGGCTGTGAAAACTTAATAGCCATTATAACATTCCTACGTAGACTGATATGTGTGGACTGATTAAACGATCTACCAATTGTCGGAATGCATGCCTAGATCTGGCTGTTAAAGGTACGGGGCTATTTTTCGTTTGAGATCTATGCCTAGGGATTGGTATTTTTGATTCATTATTTCATAAGCCGCTCCCATAGAGTATATACGGCTTTTTCCGAAAGCAACGTAGACCCATCCATTGACTTAGAATATTGACGTAATCCAAGTTTATTCGTGGAATCTGTACGCTGAAAAGCAACAGAATGGTAACAGTCTGACCTGCGACCCTGCAATTTTAACACGAGACGTGAGGCCTATGGCGATGAAATTCGAAACGAACCTTAAAAAGTCCTCTTTTATCATCCGAATAAACATTACAAGTACACAAGAGAAATATTACTTCTTGCAAACCTGGTTGCTGAGTTATGGTGCCCTTCTTTCAACGACAAAACGACTGGATGTTAAATGAAGTGTTGAATCACATTTGAGAGCAACGAAAACAATGTTTCCGCTGTTTTTATGGCTTTTAATACAGTCTAGAATAGATGTTGACGAAAAATGTAGCCATAGGTTACACGAATGACACCAAAAGCTGGTCCCCGTTTTACTTGAACTGCAGGAGAGGAGACCTGTTTGACTCAAATATATTTTCAAGTAGCCTTTGTTTTGATGTTTTAAAAATCGCTGGGCTAACCTCTGCGTGCAGCAAGCGGGTGGAAATTTCCAGGGCTCACGCATAAGGGTTCAGGGGCCCTATATACTCAAACTGCAACTGGCTTGTGGAAGGTCACACTCTAGTATCACCTGTACCTTCCCATGGAGAATGGATGGGTCTTAGCAAAATGAGGTAAGTTTAAGACCCTGGCTGATTCTTGTTCAAGGGCACAAATGACTTAACAGGCCTACACCTTTACTTCTTGTAACATATTGCTTTGCATTTCCAATCGTGTTCAGCTGGCTAAGTTTGTCCTTGGGCTACTTGCAGAGCCTTGGGAACCCGGCCATGGAAGGATACATTGATGTGCTTGACGGGTAGTTACTACCTTACAATATCTTAAAATGCCTTAGAAAGTTGCCCCCCCCCCTTCTAAAAGATAGAGATGAACGATTCTGCCTACCTTGGTAGCCATCCCGGCCGTTGCACTAAATTACATTCCTAGAGCATACAGAACTTAAGCAGGCTACTCTCCATTAGTAGGTTAAACCAAGGAGTTCTGTTGCAACTCTCTGGTTAAACATCATTCCCATTCTGCGACGAAAACGTAATCTCATAATCATTATCCGTCCACTTTTCAAGATGTGCACTGAAGGGAGACTTTCGTTTCGGGCATTTGTCGGACAATAACTTCGCTCCCAGGACATTACGATTTTCTTTATTAACTGCTAGCAAATATCTCTATAAACTGCTAGCAACTGTACATGATAAACAGTTTGCTGTTAATTCCTCAGAAGACGTCCATGTGATAACCTGAAGATATACTTGTAGATCTATTTATGTAATACAGAATACAGATGTGATATGCTTATAACGGTTCACCGAAGTCTTGTGACTAAAGACTGAATGTGCGCTCGGGTCCGTCGGATCGGGGCAATCCCTGAAGAAGCAGCGCCTGTCTTATTAACCTTCGAAAAGGGAAGGCAAATCCCGCCGATGTACATTCACAGTGAACTTAGTAAATGATGGTTCCTGATGAGCAATGAGCTTTCATATGCTCAAACCTTTGACTTTACTCTTTTCCTTACAACTATCCAAGGAGATATGTAGCTCCATCCTTCTCTTTCCAAAATTTTTACCATGAGACGGCAGAAATATAAACATTACATTGCATAATATTTCGCTGACTTACCTGGACAAGCTTGGTCGAAATCTGTACAGCAATCTCTCGTATTGACACAAACCGTATCACAGTAGCACGTCCCGTAACGTCTTGAAGAGATCGAGTAGCCCTCCGCAGTACAGTCGTTATCTTTTCCTAAACAACAAAGGGGCCCTCCATCGGGCCCACCGTCAGCACACGATGCGTCAGATAATTGGATGAAGTTTGCTATGATGAATACAACTATACAAAGGAACCCTATATTCCTTTCCATTCTGAATTATTTCTGTAAATGTTCGAAATAATACTTCCGACTGAATACTTTAAATAGTAATCTGCATTCAGTAGCAAAACATTCTTTCAACCAAGCTCTAGTTTGGGCTCAACGTACCTCACCAAACAATTTGCGTCTCTGAGATCCAACTAACCGCCAAGTTGTAATACTATTCGAATCAACTGAAGCAGCAAAACTGACTGGAACGGCAGAGCTCAGCGTTTTTACCAGTATGTTCCTAAGACAATTTGAGTAATATTTATTTTAAATCCATTAGTTCCACGATCGAGTGTTCATAACATCAGAAAAAAAATTGGACTGCATCACTAAAAAGCAACAGAATACAAAATGCTACTTTACCGGGAAGGTAAGCTTGCAACTTTATAGCGATAGACCAGTTCACTAAAATAGTAGTGCGGTGCCGCGGGTTGATTTGTTGGGAAGACTCCCAGGAAATGACTCCTATTGGTTGCTTGGCATATAAAAAAGTATGTATACACAAACCGGTTGACCACACCTCGACTAGGGTAGGCAATAATATGTAGGCTTCAATGCACCATGTCATTTCTGTGTTCGACCAAGCGCAAACACTCATCAAAGTCTTGCTTATAGGGTAAATTTGATTTAGGGACATAAAGCAAACAAGATAACGGAAGAAATATCAATGGAAACGTGGAAGAGCAATAGAGTTGTTTACAAGGGAGTAGAGAATTGAAAGATAAAATTCGAGGGGCGAATACGCTAGGGCAAATAACATCAAGGGGTATAAGTGTATTACGCAATAAACTTTTTATAACTAGTACTCACACAACTTAATTGATTATTAAAACGATACGCCTCCAAACTTAAAAGTCTTATCGATACTATTTCTAGTCAGAGAGCGTAACAAAATCTCCCCCGTATAGAAACCTTAGTGTTTGTTCAAAGGACGATGAGATCGCAACTTATTTCAACAGTTATGTTCCGATCGAGACTCAGGACCATTGGTCCTTAATCTTTGTGTTGGGTCCAACCTTAGGGTTTATGGTAAAGAACTCGATTTTTTTTTAGAAATACCAGAAATACCAAAACTTTGCATATTTACTCATCATCATCCAAAAATCAAAGTTATGTTTCCAAATTTTCCACAATGAAACCCAAATTTTCATTGTTTCGTGAAAAGGCTGTACATCTTTCAGAACCATTCGAGCCCCGACAATTTTGCCTTTCCCACCTTTCTGGCAACTGTATTCGCCCTTGTCGAGGCTTCCCGTTCAAATTGTCCCCGTCAGAACTCTTGCCTTACTGCAGGGGGAAAAACCTGCTGCCACCATCGAACCGAGTGATACTGCCTCAGTGGCGTAGCTAGGAATTTCTGGACAGGGGGCCAATCACGTGGAGTGAGATTGATCTGGAATACTATCTAAGGGAGCGCCACCATTAGTTGGCGCGGAGCGTAGAGAAAATTTTTAAAAATCGTGACCCCTCAGACAGCCGGAAATGGCATTTCTCAGGCTTTTGAATCTAAACAGTCGCTATTTTGAGCTTTCACTTGAAATTAAATGTTCACCTCAATAAAATACGAGCATTTATACAAAGTGATCAGAAAATTACCATATAAAATTAACATGATATGGTTACTCCAAAGTAAGGTAATCATTGTAAAATGAGTTTGTATGTGCATTCTACAAATTGAAGTTGAACGAAAAATACCCCGACCTCCTTTTTTACCGTTGGCCGAATTTCGGGTCCACAGCACTGCAGGCCAACTAATTTAGCACGTTTCACACCTTATGGAGAATCATATTGAAGACTGCAAAATTGTGATCAATAGACTGCCCGAATACGTCTCAGTCGACTGTCAATGACTACCGGGGCCCATTCCACAAAGACTAACGCACAATCTTAAGTTTGATTCCCCATACTTAAGTCAACAGTACCGTAAATCATACTTAAGATTGTGCGTTACTCTTTGTGGAACGGGCCCCAGATGTTATTGTCAACAAGAAATATGACACAAGATGGTTTTGATTGATTTTTATGGCAAAATTTTGCCCACTGCATACTGTACACCTTTAAGCCTTCTCGTCTGCCCATTAATCTAGCAAATGAAAAAAAAGAGAAAAAACCCGGCACCAGCGCAGGCCCGTAGCCGGGGGTGGGGGTCGAAGCGTTCAAACGACCCACCCCAACCTGAGGGAGGTCCATTTTCCAGCCTTGTGTTTGAAGGGTCTGTATAAATATTTTTTATCTTGACATATACCAGATTACATGTATGATTTTTTCTCAAAAAGTGGTGTACTGTGTGGAATTCCTGGGGGGAGGACTTCTGTGGTGTTCAAAAGTCCTCAAAAATGTTCCAGATTGCAGGAATCTGCAGATTTTAAACTTTTACGGGGAAGCGTGACCGGACCCCTAGCAACTGCATGCTTACGGCACGCGCCAGCCGCCTCCGTATTTGGAAAAAGGTCCACATCTTGCAGCCTGCAGCTAGGGGACCATGGCCCAATGTCTGCCCCCTTAATACGTCACTATACTGCCTATTCAAACAAGGAAGGTCATAATCCTAGAAAAATAAAATGGGGTCATTTGACTGTTGCTTGTATAGGCTCATATTAATGGGAAAATTGGAAATACAGTTGGGCTGTCTGCAATACTGGATAAGGATGGGACAGGAGTAGGCAGATTCTCTGAATAGATTTTGTTTTCCATGTGTTGGCATTAGCATTAGCTAGATAAAGGGCTGCATGGTCGCTTCATGATATCTTCCTTTTAAACGGGCGCATTAGTTAGTTGGAGTTTTATGGCCCAGTTTCCAACCTATTGGTTCTAGTCGAGCCGGCCACGGTCTTCTTCCAGTTGTGGCTCACTGGCTTGCTTTCCCTACCCCCATTGCTTATGCGGACCATCACGCACACGGGCAGTAGGTTCCATTTTTAGAGTCTTTGGTAGGACTGTTTAAACGGGAGCAAGTTGAGGTCTGGGCTATAGGTTGTCTACGTAGCAGGTTGTACGGCCTATTCCTTGTCCAGACAGGTGGTTTTAAAGCTAACTGAATGAGCTGAAAAAACAGGATCCGCTCGGTGGCGTCGGTTATAGGTGTTCCGTCCAAGCACATGTCGCACAACTATAGAAACATATTCGTGGATTTACTCATGCGTTCATGTAGCTGTAGATGAACAAATGGACAATTTACGTTTCAACTTACATTCATTTCCGACAAAAGCAGGAGTAGCAATAATGAAAAAGACAACTTTTACAAAGTATAAAAGTACCGGTACAGAAACTGTTATGTGTAATGGTGGGCTTAGGTTTATGAGAAAGGTAAACAGATCCCATCGGAGAAGGCCATGGGGCCCGTTACGTTCATCACTGTTTTAGAATGTAATGCACAGATGTAATGTTTAGGTGTTGTATGCCAATTCTTGTGTAATCCATAGCCTAGTTATTTGCGGAGCATAGAACGGCAGTCATAGTCTATAATGGTGACAGCCCTTTGCTCCGACGCCCTTATGTTCCGACACCCCTATGTTCCGACAATCTCTCATCTACGATCTAGTTGTCGGAACACAGAAATGTCGGAACAAAGCCTGTGTTGTAAAGTAACGGATTTTTCGGAATATAGGGGTGTCGAAATTTAGTGATGTCGGAATATAGGGCTGTATCCGTCTAAAACCGCTTCAATAGCAAATCACACAAAAGTGAGCTGGCTGAACTGTTCTACTTTACCCTAAACTGCTAGATAGGCTGCTAAGTACGGCTACTAGGTATACGAAACAATGTTAAGTTTTACGAGACGATACTCGTTGCATCAGCCCTCACAGCAGCTGGAAACAGAGTCAGCAATATCTTTCCTATGTCAGAATAGCACCCCAGGAGCTTGAACTTACCGGCGGGAGCACTAAAGATTCCCGCCCTGTTGACTGTTCTCTGGTGTCGCTGTGATGGACAGAATGGTATGTGATGTCATGTTAAAAGGTCAACGAGCTCAAAGTCACTCTCCGATCAAATCAACGTCTGCAAACTTTGACATTTTGGATTATTTATCTTTCTGTAGTTGTAACTTACGGTTATTTGTATAAAAATGTAGGCTACTGTAGCACAGAGATTCCCTTTCATTTGTGATAAATGTGGACTTAAAGACCTAATTCTCTCACCCCAAACAGTTCAAATTCTCCTCTCACCACTGTCTAAAATTTAGTCCTCCTCATCCCGACAGATACAATATCAGTATAATTGCTTCAGGGTGAGTATACAATATCACAGCGTGCAATCGTGTAATCAATACACTGCTATGCAATATGAATTTCAGTACTCTGCATTTTCTTACAATAGCTGTCAATCAAAGAGATGAGCCAATTGAGAATTTCTGTCAACTACTACGAAAATTGTAGCATAGGATGAGAGACCTTTTAAGTTAACCTTTTAAGTTAACGTCTTCAAATGAGCACCAAAGACAGGTGCAATCATTGTATCAATTGAAACACTATTTGTTGATTAACTCGAATCATTGCAACAGTAGTAACGCTATATTTGAAGACACTTTCCATGAAAAATCATTTTAAAAAAATGACGAAACAGAAGAAAGGAAGAATATTGCTGCCAGAAGAAGGGAAGAACATTATTGCCAGTGTTCAGGTACGTTGTGTAAATTGAGAAATACATTTTCCAATATCCACAACCAGAAATAACTCCTAAAGCTGCGTCACGACCCGCTAGAGACAAGGATCTACCAAGTCCCTTGGACAGCCCTTGCGATGATATAAGCAAGAACTGCATTGGAAAACCTTTCATTTATTTCTTTGTTATGGCATAGGTAGCACTTAAAAGCGGCCTATTCTTTCGTTATAGGTCTAGAAATAACGAGACGACAAAAGTTTACCGTGTGTTACCTAGTGATTTACAGTGGCGAGTAACGGCCCTTATCATATTTACTCAGTAAAGACATCATATGGTGAGGAATGTTTGAAACGGTATTAAGATGAGAAGCATACCTGGTAGGAACACAAGATTAAACAGTAGTTGGTGTAGAATACTCTTGTTACTGTTTATATTTGTAATAAGCTCAAGATTGGTAAATAGAATAAACCAATGGAAAACATTTGCCCAAACCTTGGTCCTGCATGCATACTCATGCACACAGTACTTCTTTAGATCAGGGTGTTTTTTAAAAGCAGTGTCACACATATTTACAAGCAAAATATACATTAAACTAGCAAATTTGGTACCGTGGGGTTATGAGGACGGTAGTCTGGAATCTGGACTAAAGCCACGGGCAGTTGAAACCCTAATGTCTACAAAGAGCGTCACAGGTTTACTTAGCGCCGTGTATTTCATTTACCATTGAAGAGGGCAGAACGACAGACGATGCTATTATGCAAGTTTGAATGCCATTAGACTTTTACATATTTCTATTGTCATTGGAATTGTATTGTTCCATCGTTTTACTCTAAGTTATTTCCATAATTTTGCTATGGTTTAACACTATGAGTTGCCAGTGACAGCTTCCTGGTCTCTGAGCGCAATGCTTCGTTGGTTGAGGGAACTCGAAGGTGGTCATTGTGGCCTAAGCCGACTGGGAGGTCGGGGTATAAAACACAGACCATATAGGCTTATTTTTTGTATGATGCAGCATATAGACCTATTCTACTTACAGGGCAAACTTCCAAACCTCTCCTAAATAATGGAGCTAATGCTGCGGGAACTTCGCCTTCAAGCATCGTGATGTTTTTGTTTAAAATACCTTCGATAATTTATTAGCATCTAGTGGCGTTCTCAAGTTTTGGAACCATATATACACCGTAAGGTTTTGATGTTCCACACGACTCCAGGGGATGGAGACTTTGGGTGGACCCTAACCGCCCTTGTCTTTCAAAAGTCCCCTCGACATTTCCTTGCCCACCATGTAGTAGGCCTACTTCCCATTCTACGAAATTTTGTCTCAGTAGCCACGCAACAGTAGCATGAAACCTTCATATTATGTTTATGTTATTAATATTATTTATACATACAGAATGATGTACCGTATACAACTTATCAAGTATTTTACTATCCAGTGGTACCTCTCATATTAATCAGCTCAGACCTTGCTATTCGTCTGTTTCCTTTCCCTAGATCAGCACAAGAAACGATTTAACATTGACCTAGGAAGTAGCCTCAAATTCCACTCCTCAACTCTCTGGTCGAAGGGCGAAACAATATGTTACTCTCGAATGATTCCTGCTACCGCAACCAAAATGATCTACAGTGTTTACCCAAGGAACACAAGATGTTACATTGCAACCGCCGATTACTCAGAATGCTACATTGTTGGTCTTCCAAGCATATAGTTCCGTTCAAGGCTCAATAATGGCTGAAACGAACATACACACCAACCCGGTTATACTAAGTGATGAAGCGATACAAATACGAGCAGAAGTCTGGGAGGCATTTGCCTCCCAGATTTTGCCCGTGTACCCACCTGCTCCTCCCAAGTTTGTCAGTTACGAATTGGGTTCACAACAAAATAAAAAATGTACCTCTCCTAAGATTTAATTTTTCATCCAGAGATATGTTTAAACCTCAGAGCTTCCGTGGGTTTCATCCCCTGCATTTCACCCGTGGAACGGGCGCTTCCGTTCTGGCTTCGCCCTGCACCTGGAAATTATGCCCCAAGCATTATACTTTGCCCTTAGTTTGCCCCCCCCCCCCCATTATGGCATTCTGGTGCCTTTACTGGTGATGAAAAGATTTGTCGGTCATTTGTGGGCCCCATCCAATTTCTCCCATCTACATGTGCCATAAATATTTGTATTCAACAGCTCAATTTAAGACATGAACTTAATCTGCCTGATGTTGTTTGCAGCCATCTGTTGATAATTGCAATGGTAACTAAGTTAAAGGCTGATGGATCCCAGTAATATTTCACCCTTCCTTGACTGCCGGATTCGTCTATTCGCATGAAATGTCTCAGCCAACAGGCCGAGAACTTCAAATTCATTTTGAAAGGCGAGTAACCTAGTCTTCCACGAATCTCCTATTATTTCTATTATTTTCTTGTTTTTTATGGTATCTCCAAACATAAATGTTCTTACCCTAGTGAAGCCGGCTTTAACTGAATGAATTAAGCAGTTCTACAAGGGTTAGTCGCTTTATTAATTTATTTTGGGTTGAAGTACGCAAATGAAGTCACCTTAAGTGCCCTTCGATCAAAATTGAAATCGTGGGGATAAATTTAACAACGAACACACTTACTCGTGCCAGCAAAGAAAACATAACAATAAATTTCAAGCTTTTGGTAAGGAATAATGTATTTACAGGTGATATAAAATAAAACAGAACTTACATGAATGATGCCGTGCTGACCCCAACTGCAGAATTCACACATAATCCCTCACAAAATTAATTATTTCACAACAAAAATAATTTTGGTGGCCACCACAAATAAATTCCTAATTAAATGTTAATTCTTGTTGTATCCCCGAGGAATGGTTGATCTTTAATCTCCAATGCCGCAGGGTTCAGCTCCCTTGTCATCTCGTCTTCTGGTCAACCTTTGTGATCCCCTTCCCTGGCTCCTTTAAGTTACGTAGAATTTGTTATAAAAACCTCCCACAGTCTGGTAAATTATTCTGGGTAAGTATAGCGAACTGGAAATTCCACTTTCACAGCGGCTGTCTAATATGGTGGGGATAAAAGAAAGTTCTATTCCTTTCTTCCACAAGTTGCGAATGAATGGAGAGTATCTATCAACAGATGCAATCCCCTTGAGCAGGTTTACCTATTTGATAGTTTCCTTGGATAAATTCAACAAGAACTGGTTTCTTCAGTATCTAGGCTGCAATTTAAGCTAATGTAATAATAATAAAGTTACCTCTGGTCGATGAAGTTAATGAAAATATAGTGCTAGCTTTTCAGAAGGTTGCAAGCTCCGGCCCTCTATTTCTCCTCCAATTCAACAAAAAAAATTAAGTAATGAAGCTCGCTCTTCCTAGAAGTTTAGTCCAGAGATTTTTGGCTAATTAACGTCTCTTCTCTTGGAAATCAAATTTACAGCAATTTTATAAAATAAACATCCCAAATAAACATCCCTCTTCATGTAATTTTAAATATAGAGCCTAAATAGATCTGCTTTTCTTCTTAATAATACTTCTCCTCTCCTCCTCTCTCTCCTTCTCTCCTCTCACAGCCTCCTCTCTCCTCAGTGCCCAGCCAACAACTCATGCTTCCTCCTCAATCCCTTTGTTCCCAACCCAAGCTATCCCATAGTAATTTCTTAACTTATTCTTTACCCATCCAAGCATGCCCCTCTCTGCATAACATTAAAAGGACCCCTGTTGCTACCCACTTGTTCCTCCCAATACCTTTGAACTTGATGACTAACTAATTATGCAGCAATTGTGGTCACCTTACCTGCTGTACAAACTGAACACTGCAGTGTGGAGGCAATGGCTCTTAAAATGGTCCATTATCATGCCTGAGTGAGCACAGCAGATTAAGCACTGGGCCCAATCTACATGCACAATACACTGTAACTACAGTGTACTGCAGTGCTGAACTATCTACAAGCTATTTACAGGTTAAAGAATAGAAAAACACTAAAGTACACAAGAAAAGCTTTACAAAAAAAAATAAATGGCAAAAATCTGCAATCAGCACCAGCTGGTTACACTAGTAAATGACAGGAAAAATTTTACATGAATTTAGAAATGTGGTAGTAAATTAGGGTACTCTCATTCAAACAGGGACTACTGCATTTTCCCTCTCTACACACATTTTCATCTTTCGGGTTTCTTTGCTATCGCTGCCCACCAGCTGTTACCGACTGTTCATGGGTACCATTGTCATTGAATTAAGCTTGTGACGTCATGGTGACATCATGAATAACATCTCACTAAGTAGGACTATTGTCATTCATATCTACCTAAAGCCGTCATCAAATCGAGACTGAAGATATCAGTTTAGTAAGATACCTGCCGAGAGAACGACCAGTGACAGGTGTAAGCTACACATCACATAGGCCAAAGGTCGCTCAATAACTCAAATATTTGTCTCAAAATTGGTTTTCAAACGTCTTCATTCCTAAAATGCGACAACTCACTTTTTACTCATTTTTAGGACGCCTACACTAGGTTTATATATGACGTAAGGTACCGTACAGAAAATGCTGCTTAGATAGGAGACGGTTCATTTTTTTTACTTTATGATCAAGTTCGCGCTAAATCTGTTCATTTTTTTAGGAAAAAGAGTCATGTGATTATGTTTACAAGATACCGAAAGGAACAGTATTACACTACAACTGCTATCATTTTTTTTTATTTTTTCATTATAGCGTACAGAAATACACATAAAGATCAATCTGATTTCTTATTACATTAGTATTCCTGTTATCAGTATACTCTAGCCCTTACAGTTAGTTAGATAGAGTTTTACGGCCCAGTTTGAATCTGTACTGTTATAGTATATATACTTAAGTGGTAAAATATGAATTCACTGAAAGCGAAGAAGTAATGTTTAGAGGAAAAAAATCTTGACCCAACTCTTTATACTGATATAAATATAAGCAATGTTTGTTTTTTTCACGTCACGTTGGTATGAGTATTACTCGGAGATTTCTCATGATTGAAATTTCTAAGCCCAGTGAGTTGTTTCAATAACAGACTAAGTATCTCCAGTGTTGTTAGGGAACTGACCGACTGTTAAGAGCTTTCATTCCATACGCTTTTAACGTGTATTTTCGACGGAGACGAAAACATATATTGCAAATTAACCTACTCTATATGAAATGTCACGTACTCAGCCTCTGATGGTCAAGGGTTAATTATTTAGTTAGATGAGATTTAACGACGTTGGTATTTGTTTATGGAATGAAACGTTGACAATTTCAGTATTTTTAGCAAAACTACGTTAAGTTAAAGTGTACCTCAAGTCAAAAATTTCAAAGATATATATTAAAGAACCTGCAAAATGAATTCTAAGGGTCCAAATCCTGTCTTTTTAGGACATTCCTGGGCTGAGATGTAAAATTTTGAAGTATGTTTACTTTAAACAAATTGGTCGATTGCGCAATAATTTGTTACTTTCTTGTTGTACAACTCACATAACCTGCTTTGTTTCCCTTTAAAATTAAAAATGTTTTTATTACCTTGAACACTTCCTGTTTGTTGGAATTGCATATTGCACAGGGAGGGCTAAATTAGTCAAATCACCCATAAGGATAAGAGTGCTATCACACTTTGGTACAAGGTGCAGTAACTTTCAGAAAGAAACACAAGAAAAGCAAAGATTTTTAATTGGAGTAGTTCAACAATGACATCACATATTATTGCGCAATATACCATTTCCAGTTGAGTGAATAAACTGCAACATTTTATATCTCAGCCCAGGAATGTTCTATGAAGACGGGAGTTGGACTATAAGAATTCATTTTTCATTCTCTTTAATATCATTAGTTCAGACAAACTTTTTATTGATCTACCTTGAGAGAAGATGGAGAATTCACCCTCTCCTCCCCCATAGCGCCACAACTGTTGGTAGAACTGATGAGAAGCTTTCCTTGTTGCTTTTCTCCAAGTGAACATTCTCATGATAAACGTCTAACTTGCTCAGTTAATGAAGAATGCTCATCTGAAACAGCGTGACAACGCCAGGAAATAATCTTTCTTTCTGCACATTCGTAGACACAAATGAAAGGAAATTACTTAGAAACAGCTTGCATCATTTCTTCAGGAAAAATACCTTGAGGAGTATAGGACCAAGCGGGACGCTCATCTTGGTCAGTACGTATACAATGCACTTAATTACTGTCTACTTCGAAGCGTTCATAAAATATAATTTATGTAAATTAATGGCTATTTGTTTACTTGTCTTAATTTCTAGCTGCCAAAAATGCTTACATGTGATACAATTTAAAAATTTTGTCCCCCTATAATATTTCTTGGAATAGGAGAGAAATTTTGTAGCAGTTGAAAAAACTTAAAGTTTAAAAAGCCATGGCTTAGATTATGCTAAGGCTCAGGGTATCTACCTGCTTCAGCGCGTTCCTAGATGCTACCAACCCCATTCTGAACAAAACCGCTGACTTCGCCAATGTCAACATCCCAACTGATGTACTTATGTCAACACCTTTGTGGATCTAGTGTCACTGAAATAGCAGAAAAACTTTAAGAAAGGTCGACTACCATTAATAATAATTTTAGCAAGATCGATGGCATTAACCGATCCTCTAAAAGTAATAACCCCGGTCCGAAAATATACTGCTGATTAATCCTTTCAACGGCTGACGAAGTTCTTCTTCGGGGTAAGAACGTCATATATTTTGTTGTTCACCCGATGTTTATCGTTTATGTAGCAATGAAATTTTCGAGAATGGTTTGACCTGAAACGTAAAAATTTTCATTTTTCTTCTCTTACAACCAAATCACCAAGACACATCAGGAAGTTTGAGGAGACAAATGACGGACTGTGGAGACAGCCTGAAACATTTGTTTACTCATAAATAAAAAACCAAGATTCAGAGTTACCTTAAAAATCTAACGTTAAAACTTGACACCCTCATAATAATATTTTATGCGACTGAGGTGTTGAAAAGATTTGGATGTTGTTTTTTCGAGCAATATGTACTTGTATAACCAGGAAGGTAGTGAGTTCCATTAGCCTGCGTAGTTCTCCATTTTAGAGTCTGAAGCTTCTCAATTTAGTTACATTTTCTCGAAGTCATATAGACTGGATGAATAACGTATGGGAGTGGATGCGAGGACTAATGTTTCATTGGCCTACAATTGTGACCGACCTGACCCTTTGCCCATAGCTTACCTTGGTTGCCGACAGGCCATATGACGTTACGAGTGCCACTGATTTTTCAGTTTTGCATTCTAACTCTGAACTAAGCAGAATTAATTTTTCAAAGGTCGGAACTCTGAAAATTTTGAAAATGGAAAGGACAAAAACGACTCTAATACCTTTAAGTCGTAAATTTATCTTGGAATAAAGTTTCATATTTTCAATGATTTGTATCAGGGAGCGGTCACTCGCAGCTCCTGCTAACATCAATCAAAATACTTCCAGCTATGCGGATGGCTATCTAATTTAGTATATAAATAGATTTTGAAGCAAGACAAGTCCATCTCAAACCACATTGTAATCAATTTATCAATAGACATACGTCTGTACGTATAGTCAGCTGCGTGGTTGTGAGGTGCTGGAAGAAAATGTTTACATTTCTTATACATGACGGGTCTGATTTTCTTGACTCATATGTACATTTATGCTTCAGACGGTCCCGCACTTATCTACCAAAGCTCTTGCGGATCCTTGCGCCCTCCTGCCACCCAGAAGTCACGACGTAGGAGAGCGTTTGCTTAAAATTGGTCACAAGAGCTAGGTCTTTCATCGCCGGCTAGATTAAACATGTTTTTTAAGTCTTGAGAGATGGCCATTTGATTGTCTTTCCGAGGTCTACGGAGGTCGCAAATAGCTAGGTCGCAGAGTGGGTCGTAGAGTGAGAGGCCAGTTTAAGGCCCATCAAACTTTCTTTCGTTATGGTCATAAAATACGCTTTTATTGTAGTTTGTTAGGGCGATCATAATGATAAGATAGGACCTGCATGATTTCTTCAAGTTCTGGAGCCCGTTCCACAAAGAGTTACGCACGATCTTAAGTTTGTTTTACTGTTGACTTAAGTATGGGGAATCAAACTTAAGATTGTGCGTAACTCTTTGTGGAATGGGCCCCTGGTCTCATGATACTGATCTCTAAACAGAGTGAGGGAAAAGACGTTAATTGGAGAAGCAGTGCCTACATTGCAGGAAAGCCGACCTGGTTTGTGTACTGAGTCCCCCCCCCCCCCCAAAAAAAAAAAAAAAATCCAACAGCCGAAACCCTAGATCATGTCCAGGCCCGAATTCCTCTATAAGATAAGCAATCCACCCACGTGAGCGCGCACACACACACGTACAAACAAACACACATGTTTCTCTCAAACAGACCCGCACCTAAACACCGACTGCATTGTCAAGTGATTAGAGCATCATTCTCGCAGTCGGTCAGGAGTTCGAGTCCTGGCGGGTTCGTACCGAAGCCTTAAAAACGGAACATACTGCTATTGTGCTTGGTGTTCAGCATGAGCAATGGAGTAGGGAAAACAAGCCTGTGAGCCACAACTGGAAAAAGGCGGGGCCGGCTGGACTTGAACCAATTGGTTGGAAAATGGTCCATAAAACTTCGCATAACTAACTAACACACCTAAACACAAAACATAGATAGTCGGAGCATTATGGTAACTTTACGCTGAAAAAAACTTTTCTCTAAGGCCGTAAGTCATCTATTTACAGCAGTGTTAAATTTGTTTCTTTTGTTTGTTGCTGTTTTTAATCTTTCTGAATTATGGGGGGGGGGGGACGAAAAGATACTATTCCTTACAATCAATATTTTCGTGGAGAGGGGATTGCAAACCCCTACCTCCATGATTGACGTCCCTGGCGGCAGAATTTCTAAATTGTAGCAGGCCTGTAAAAGTGAAGGAACGGTTTCAGCCGGTTGAGTACCGAGAACTTGAAAGTAGCAGTTCTGATCAACGTTTAGTTTAGTTTGCCGCATAAATGAAGCTGTACGACAAATTCGAATACAGCTGCAGAGTAGTATACAAACTGTTTATTTAAAACAGCCTTGTTCCAACAACACCCCAGTCCAACCTTATCAACTGGACTATTCAAACCTTTTCTCTACAACTGACTTTTTTTTACTATTCCAACCAGAGGCGTCTCTACCAGTAATACGGCACGTCCCTCCCCCAAAACGTTAGCTATCCCCTCCCTCTAATTGCTTTGGGGTTTGGGTTTTATAAATATTATGTGCAAACTCCCGCTGCAGAGAGGATTGACACACAAGGACTCACTGTCATTTGTAAAGTGACCAAAGAAGCTTAAATACATCAAAACAACGTATGAGAGTCCCAAATGGGTCAAATTGTTATATTTTTGTGTTAGAGGGCATACTATGCCATTGCATATGATAAGATATTACATTCTTGTGGCCACAATAATATTGCATTCGAATAAATGGTTTTTCGATTGTTTCAAAAGGTATAATAATATCCCTGGATCCCACCAGGTCCATGAAACGGGCCCTGGACCAAAATACCTATAGTGCAGCCCTACATTTTACCATGTACACCCCACTTCCGCAACCACTCAGTCCTTCAATTATCCTGACCCTCCTGGGTAACGTTGTACAAGCACTTTTGCCTCACATGCCGCAAAAGATGGCTACTGGCTTCTATGTTCACGACACTGAGTTCACATGATCGTGGCGGGGATTGCACTATCTCTACGTGAAATGCTCCTACTACCTGACTACTTAAAAAGAATCATAGAATTGCTTCATTTTCGGAAAATTAGATACACCAAAATAAAGAGACGTTGACGTCTTGTGACGTCATTTTGAAGACGGTAGTTAGCAATGACTGGAAGCAGGTTTACATTTATTATAAAAGCATACCTAGTTATTACGTTCTTAGTTATAAATATCATACAACTGGTGTTTTGTCACACATTTTTAAGTAAAAAGAAATTGAAGGGCCCTAATTTCAGAGCACTGACAATTGGTATACTGATGTCAACTCATCGCCACAGGCGCTCATGCACTTGATCGGAGCAAATTGAAAAGGTTTCACAAATTTACTTGAAAGAGTCTGTAAATTTACCACTTTATGACTTAAATCTCATTTTGCATAAATGGGTGGAGCTTATTTTGTAGGCATTTTCCTAACAAAAGGATTGCTGTTGCTTTGAATAATATCTTCTTTGGCGTTTTTTAATCAGGAAGTGATAAACTTATTGTTTACCTTGTCTGGAAATGTTTGCAATCAATGTATTTGCATTCTTTGTCATATTTATTTTAAAAACAATTATTATATTGTACAAAAAATGTGACTTTCCAATTACAAAGTTCCTAGAGATAGCAGTCTACTTGACAACAATATGACAACAAAGCATCCTCAATGTGTTTTGATTGAAAACAACTTCGTGACGACACATTACGTTGATAGGCAAATACCTGATCTACGTAATGATGAAGTGTATGTTACGTAATAACATATGAAAAGTAAAAAAGCGATATTATAATAAATATTAAAACGTCGGGAATGAAAACAGTAGGCTGTAAATTCACATAAAATTAAGGTAAACAAAACAGAACAATTCTGTAATTCGATTTTACAGTAGACTTTTGTAAACTAATTTACATGCAAAAACTGTAAAGAAAAAACAAAGCCTTAATGTTTTTTCATGATTACAGTCTGGCTGTAAAAAAACATTATTTGGTTGGAAAAAAAAATTGCCATAAAAATTATGTAAATTTACAGAGAAATTTTTTAACAGTGTAGGAGTGAAGTAGACCTACTTCATTACGCCAAGTGGGCATCCTAAAATTTTGTACGACCATAATTACTGATTAATATTGTATAATACACTCGTCTGATGAACCGTTACACTCGTTTGCTAACAGGCACGGATCCAAGGGGGCTTTTACGGCCTCGGTCCCCCCCCCCCTTTCGTCACATCAACAATAACAAATACACTTAAATAAGCATAATGTTTATCTACGAGAACATTCAAGGGGCAACTTCAGGCTCATCCTTCCCTCACAACACAAATCCAAAAACACGAACCTCGCATGATATTAAGCCCGGGTGAATAGGCTATCTGCTTACTTTCCTGCCGCTTTGCCTTCGCCACAACAGGGAGCTGCAACTCCCTGGCCGCAGCAATAAGATTTGAATAATGTGAATAGCCGTCGGCCAATAGGCCTATATGTCATCACATTATAAGCGTTACCGGCTGAACTATGTTCACACAGTCGTACGTCAGCCCAAAGGTGCAATGTACCTCAATGGCTGTGAACAGTCGGCACGTTAGTCTGGTCTGTTTCCACCGGTGGTTCATAATGGTATAGAGCAGGGCCGGTGTGCAAACTTTTGGACCAAATCATGTAAAGAAATTAATCTTTGGAAAATGAGCTGGTAAGGGCATTCTACAAACTACCTTGTCCATTTTCTTTACATTACAGTTTCATCGAATGGTAGGTTCACTTTATCTGGTAATTTTCTGAACATTTTACAACTTACTCAATTTTTTATTGAAGTATAAATTTTATTGCAAACGGAAGCTCAATATAATGATTGCTTAGATTCTGCTAACAAAAATGGGAAATAACGTTCCCGGCGCTCTCTGAGTGATCGTGATTTTTCAAAATTTTCTGTCCTCTCCGCGCCAACAGATGGTGGCGCTCCACTTGGACTTTCGGGCAGAATTAGATATTCCATAGGCGTATAGGGAGCTGGAGGCTGGGGGGGGGGGCAGCTGCCAGTAAAAAATGAGGGGGCGGAAGCAAGCTTCTGTCCCTCACTTCCCTGGTCGGAAAACCCCTTTTCATCTTCCAAATCCAAAAAAGAAGAGTTTCCAGCGCGCTTTCCCCGCCGGAAACTGCAGTTTAGAATGCATCATTTCTTTCTCATAATTCAGTTTTTAAACTTTACCGAGCTCTGTAAATGACAAAATCGGATGGTACTGTACAAACTGTCTTTCACAGAATTCCAAATTTTCTTGAAATATTTTCAGTGTCAAAAAGGACAAGAACTTTTGGAAACTTGAAATGTCATCGGAGAGTGTCAGTTCGTAGGCCTTAGATAACATTATGTAGCAACAGCGATGCAGCCGTCGTGCCATCATTCTTAGATATGCCACCAATATATAAATGAAGTGCAGATTCTTCAGTAATCCACTAACTCTTTAAATTTCCTTACAGAAAACCCAGAATTCGGAGCTCTCTGCAGTACAAGCTCCATATCTACATATATTTGTTTAAAAGGGGCAAAAAGTTCGGCACGATTCTTGCGCCGCATAATACGTCCCCGATACAGTGGTATTTACACTTGAAAGAAAATTCGGAAAACTTTAGCTACTACTTACAAGCTCGAGACCGGCTGTCTGAGGGATCGCGATTTATGCTCTCATACACACCTATCATAAGATACCTTTCCACTCTGTTAGTTGAGTAGCCTGTGTAGACGAATTCTTTAGTTATTGAAGGGTCAAAATGTTATCATGATCAACGTTGCAGAGCAGTGACGTAGCTACAGGCAGGAGGGCGATTGTCTCTGGCTCGAAAAAGTGAAAAATTCGGGAATTTGACATTTGAGACACTAGTCAAACACAGCACGGTTTTCCTAACTTTTCTTTCATAAAAGTCCGAATTCTTCCTAATAAAAGCTTCATATTTGTAATTATTAGTTTTGAGAAAGGCAAATTTTTCCGCGCGCTTCGCGCGCCCTTACCTGTAACCCTTTATGCAGTAAATTTTCGCTCATAAGGCAGTCAGTGGTAAACTTTTCCGAGCCGCTAAAGTGCAGTTTCCCTATAAATTTTCTTCAATAAAGGCTTTTAATTTTTATATATTTTGTCTAAAAAAGATAACAAAGTTTCGGGAGCTCTTTGAATGTCGCCGAGAAATCTCAGTCCGCTGTCCTTAGATTACATTATGTAACAAGAACGATCTTCAGTCGACATGACATCTCAGATATATGCAACAGGAAATGTAGATTCTTCGATGGTCTCCCAAATATTCAAATATCCTTATAGGAAACCCTGAATCTAAACTACTTCTTGCAATACAAGCTCCATATTTACAATTGTGTAAAAGGACCCATATTTTCGATGTGCGTAGAACAATAGTGTTCAAAAATCACATTTCTTTCATTAAAAAATGTTCTTGAGCGAAAGAGCGAAAAATTTAGCATCGAAAATATACTTTTTGGTCAATCGGGTAGGGAGAGGTGCATGGTCCAAAACTCCCCCCCCCCCCCACTTTTATATTGCTTCCTACGCCACTGAGATATTCAGATAGGGAATCACTCTACGCCCTATTACCCACTTTCTCTAAGTTTTTTTTTTTTTGAAATGTCTGGACCCTCGCCTGGTCAAAATGATTTAATCCAACTTGTCTAACGTTGTACAGTGCAGTTGCTACGTGCCTCGCAAATTTCGCGGAATTTTTTAGTGTGCTTACCAAGTTACTGTTACTAGCCCAGCCTTCGATTGTCCCGCTATTTTAGTTTGGCTACAGTTATTCTCGCTTTACGGCCGTTCTAATTTAAGACAGAAATCTTAATCAAGCCTTTCGCAATTAATATACGCCCAAATTGAAGCCATCACAGTTTGTTAATTGTTCACAAGAGACTCGAAGAAATCAGTTTACCCTGTCTGCATGTATACAGTACGGATGAAGAGTCCGACAACAAGACGTTCGTGTGCTATCAACGTCACGTGACTGACGAAAACCGGAATCTCAACATAAGCAGTCAGTTCACGGAGTTTCCAAACCAGGGCAAGGTATAATAACTATGGCTAACCCGACTTGTACACAAATGGAGTTGGGTCGGTCATCCTGGTCTTTTCGTTACCTTAGCAACTTTGGGGTGAACACAACATCTGACAGCGGGTGGTCATATGCAAATAAACACTACGAGCTACAATGCTTGAGTAAAACAACACTTCATGCATGTCACCGGCGACCGACCCCATACATCTGTTATTGATTGTTGTTGTGTACGGTACTGCAGAGATGTGTTACAACTACCTGCTGACAGCTATTGGGAGGGGGCGCACAATGCATGTACCGTATCTTCACGGTTTATAGCAACTGCACAAATACAAAACTTTTTCCCGCTCTAAGCAACATTCATGCATCTGGTCCTTATTTTAGCACGATATTTATTAAGCTACCCTCTTCTTCTTGTTAAAGTAAACACTGCAACGAACCCTTCGATTATAAGCATCGATCTTCAATCTAGTATCTTAATCTGAGTGTTTGTTTAATTGGTCTGTTTTACGTCAGCAACTCTGACTTATGGCGACAAAACAGTTGAAGCTAACCTTTTCAGTGTATCTTTCTTGCTAAGCAGACTTGCGTAAATTGGAATAAATTTATACTTGCTTGAAAATTGCTAACATAACGCCTTTCTTGCTTTGCATGAATTCTAAATTATCACTACTTATCGCAGAATGTTAATATTTTCACAATTATATCGATGAGTATTTATTAGAACGTAGAATAAGAAGAGTTAACAATGGTCAGTCAGGGTAACTGACAAAATTGACAAAATAATCGAACCAATGCAGTCTTGCCAAGTATAAGACCATTTGAAGAAAGCTTAACCCCAGGGTCTCCTCCCGGCCCACTATAAAACTCAACTTCAAGGTGAACTTTGTGAAAAGTGTCCATCTCATGGCTATATATTTTTAAGAACGTATAACCTTGGTGGGATTCTCCCACGCAAGGGAAACCTGTAAAGTGTTGATGTTAGAGTTACAACTTCTTCAAAGAACTAACTTATTACGCCCTCAGTCCTGTGATTTCCTGCAATATTTGCCTTTAACTGGTTGCATAGACAGTAGACGTACACAGAGGCACAGAGTGGGCGTAAACTACCGATAGCGAAATAGGGGTGGTCTGATGTGAACATAGCCGTTAAATAGTTTAAGTGAACCACCGTGAGAGTTTAAGAGAGAAGTAAATTCTCCACATGAAAACATCGTCTTCTACTTGCATTTCGGTATAAAACTATGTTAACATTGTCGTAACTATAGAAATGTTTATGTAAGAGGCTCACTTCTCGTTTTACTCTATGCCGGAACGTAAAAATGAAGTCAAAGATTCATCTAGCAGAATAGTATAATTTACGATGAAAACTTATTTGCTACGGCTTAGAAAACTCTCGAAACTTTATCGAAGCACGTTTTTAATCAGGTCTTAGAGGTGAAAATAAAATACGTTGATAGTCCACGGTGGGATCCAAGGGTGATGGCCGGTAGGGTACAAAGTAAAGGGAAAACATTTGGCTATTGAAAAGGCGTGATCTAAAGCTTCACAGGGCATAAGACCCACCAAACAAACAGATATCATAGTTTGGTCATTTTAAAAACCAGAGTGGAAATAAAGGATTTTATCGTACACGTAATATGTTTCTAGAGGGAGGAGGTCTTGGGCAGTCTTGAATTTTTTGAAAACGTCAGTAAATCAGATTCCCCTCTGTTCGAAGACTGTTCCGAGATATCACACTACGTTTCACAATATAGTGTTATAGTGTCAAGAATTAAATGTTAGCATTTTCATCATGTGTGGACTCTTGTTAAGAACCTTAAAGGGACAATCCTCTCACCCCAAACTACACTTCTAGTATAGGGTAACAGAAACTCCCAATTGGCTCAGCTTTTTGATTGACTGCTAATTCAAACAATACAGAGTACCAAAGCTTATTTTTCACAGCATGGACTGTTCTGAGAGTGTTTTGATAATACACCTTGAGCTTTCTATACTCACCCTGAAGCAATAAAATGAGACTGTGTCTGAATGAGGGTGAATTTCAGACAACTGTGGGAGGGGCTTAATTAAGAAGGTTTGGAGAATTGGTACTATTTTGGATGAGAAAATTGGGCCTTTAAGAAAATTTGGGTGGTTCGTTTATGTCACGAATCCCCACACGCATCCAATACGAACGTGTGTGTGTGTGGGGGGGGGGTCTACAAAACCGAGGCATTTGAAAAATGTCAGTAACCGTAACTTTCAAACCTCAACAGGACCACGGAAAGAGACTTCGTGCGTCTTGCGACACGGGTGGACAGCTGCCAATGTTGCAATGTGTTATCTTTCAAGTCAGCAAGCCCTAACTATGAAGGCCCTATACCAAGTGGCTGTGGTGGTACACCGCCCCTTCACCACATTGGTCGAATATAGCGCACTTACTGTAGTAACATGTACAACTTGTACCATCGACAAAACTACAAAATGTTAGCAGCTAGACGAGTTCTTTAGTTTGTTGCCGCATGGAAAGTCACCGGATAAACAAACCAGGGAGTTACTCCCTGCACAAACCAAACACGGCACATAGTGAGCTGCGCATTTATTGTTTTTGTGAAGTATAGGTGCATACAACACCAGACTTTAGTCCAACAAGTGGGACGAAAATATGTGACAGGCTGTCATCCCTGCTTTAAGGAATGCAAATTTTTTACACCAACAAGCCAATTAAGATACAGTCCACTAAGGAAAGCCACACCTTTTGTATTATAAATGGATCTTTAAAACGGTAATTCCACTAAATTTTTAAGGGAACTGAAATTTGTAACAAGTGTCGTAGTTACACGGGATCGTTTTGTTTATCCCAACGATTTGAATTGTGCGCGCATGTGCAAGTTACCCAAACCGAATTCCCGAGCTCGCTTGTTGTAAATGTTCACTCTTAAAAAGTTGGTTAAAAAAATTCACTAACACTGGTCACGTATGTCAAATACGTGAAATTGGTTAAATTTTACCCAATAATTGTTGATTAATGGGTTATCCAAGAGGTTTTTTACCACTTTATTGGGTAAACAGCCTGTGGGGTAACCAAATAAACAACACATATTGGGGAAAATTTAACCAATTTCAGGTATTTGACATACGTGACCAGTGTTGGTGAATTTTTTTAACCAACTTTTTAAGAGTGTTCCCTTGGCATTTTACTTTTATATTTTATCCCATAATTTAAAGTTACTGTTAGAAAAAGGCCAGTAAACATTCCCGAAAGAGCAGACATGGGTTGTAAGGTTAGGTTAGATGGAGTTTTAAGGCTCAGTTTCCAACCTATTGGTACAAGTCGAGCCAGCAACGGCCTTCGTTTCCCCAGTTGTTGCTCAATGGCCTATTTTTCCTTCTCCGTTGCTTATACTGAGCACCAAGCTCAATGTCAGTAGATTACGTTTTTAAAGTCATCGGTATGACCCGGTCAGAACTCAACTCCCGATATCCCGACTGCACGTCTAATACTCCTACCACTTCACCATAGAGGTCAAGGAACAAAGTGTTGAAGTGTTTGGTTGCTTTACGTAAAGGGACCCTAGTCACAGTTCTAATTGAAAGTTTTGCATGATGTAAGAACGTTGTGTGTCCTCTGGTTGCAAGTATTTCATTTTTATTGCGGTACTTTGTTCCTCATGTCCATATCCCAATGGGTCAAGTGGGAGAAGTGACCTACTTATAATAAGTCAGATATTTCCCAAATGGTTTTTTGATCACTCTCGCGCTCAATTGCTATTTAATTTATCGCGTTACAAAGCTCTTACCTCAAATATGCGGTCAGCTAATCAAATCGTGATATATGGTGGAAATGTTTTACGTGTCCAGTCCAATCTTTTATATTGATGGCGGTTGACCTCCACTTAAAGTTTAATTTATTAGAATTTATAGAGCGAAATTATTTTTATGGTTCCCTCAAGTTGTCTGAACAAACTTGAGGAGAATATTTGCGGTCATCATCAACATAGTTTTATTCGTTAGATAAGTAGTTTTCTGTAGGATCTTCCGGAGACTTTCAAATCACAATTCAGCTATACTTTAATCTGATTTAAAATTTTCGTTTTTTTCTGATGTGAAAGCTACTAACCAAATAACTTCAGAATTGAATACAGATGTATGCAATAGGTGCACATGGTTAAACCTGACTTACTTAGCTGATATTGTATGATCATGCTAGTGACGTAACCAGGGTGCATTGGCATATCCCCCTCGCTGGTGCCAACTTGTTTTAGCTTCTAATTAGACGTGAATATTTTAACACAAATTTTACTCCAAAAACTAGCATACGCTTTAAAAACGACCGGTTCAAATTGAACCTAGTGGGGCGCCAGAGTTATGAGTACGGATATAGAGTCCTTTGGAAAGACTCCCCGGATAGGGGAAATTTCCTAACCTCGCGCGGCCAAGTAACTCAATGGGCACTATAATATGTAAACCCCCTTGGCGACTAAGAGCCACGACGGTCTAGCCAATTTTATTCTACTTCAAGGCAGAGGACAGATTATTTACTGAAAACATTTTCTACTGGCCCTCAGGAAAAGCTCCAAAGTTTTAAATTTTCTCACTGTTTGTTTTTTCAAGAAATCTCCAAAATTCGCTTCGCTTGTCGAAATTTCATTTTGTGTTCTCTCCTTCACGGCAATTGAAAATTTATTGGTAACGGAATCCATTTTAGGGGTCGGTTACAAAACAAATTTTAAAAGTATGTGATATACAATAGGATATACAACGGCGTCTTTCAGATTCTAAGTGTTAATTACTTAGCAAAATAACTCGTTTGTATTCATGTTAGTTAATATGGATGAAATTGCCCAAAGTACCCTAATTTCTAGGACACCATTTCGATGCATAAGCAGACTAGCTTGGACACGTACATGTGACTTTCATCGTTTCTTCAATTTCATTTTCATAAAAATTAAAAAAAAATGTAATCTTCATCAAAGAAGTAAAGCCAGGTTGAAATTACTCTTTCGGGGCATAGCTACTTACCTGTTAACCATCTTGGCTGACATGACTTTGTCGTGCACCATGCATGTAGCCTACATCAAAAGTAAGAAGGCTAAAAATTGGAAGCCTGGTATGTAGGTAAGAAAAATAGGAATATATTATGTACGGTAACCCACATGTATTAATGGATCAGAAGAGTCAATGTGATTGGTCTGATTTAGTCCAGCATGATATGGGTCCATGATCAGCTTCAATCTTTCAAATTCCTTGTCTACCTGTATCTTCGATGATTGTTCATTAAAATACCTCTTTTTTCCCTCAATTGCGCTGAGTATGAAGGTTTAAAAGTAGCATATAGAGAATGAAATTAAGACGATTTAAGGCAGATGGATCCCACTCACCGACTTATATACATGGACAGAGCATGTAACACGTACGTCCTATCCGTAGATGGTCGCCACCGACTGGGGCAAAAAAGGCGCACCAAGATGGCCGTCGTGAAGCTATAAATCGTCTAACTTGATGACGGCTCTGTAATATTTTAAACGAAAGTTTAACTTGAATGGGAAACAATATCATATTCCTGCAATACGTGAAGTGATTGTGACATTAGCTTGCCATATTTCAAAAATATTCCAACTTTCTTGCAAAATATCGGGATATATTTGAGCAAGTCCAAACTTTCACACAAAACCAGACGGCCATCTTGGTGGGCTCTTTCTCACACGTACCGTAGCGACAATCTGCCGTGCAGTATGCTCTGTCCACTATTGTCCGACTTCACTAGCTGATCAGATTTGTCTGTAAAATGTTTCCACGTAAAATCCACGTGTTTTTGGTGACCAATGATAGCAGCTCATGGGTCGTAGAAATACATATGGACACAGAATGCCGAATAAAATTGATGTTTAAAATGATGCATCACAGAAAGAGACACCCGTCCGTTTGTCGAAGAACCATTTAAAGGGAAATTGCAGCCATCCCAATTTGAATTAGTTTAGCAGTTTATCCTATTTCATGAATGGCTCTTGATGATCATGTGGCAACACTTTGTTTTCACTGAATTCGTCAATTTATGAGAAGAAACTTGTTGTGTGACAACGGATATGCAATATTCAAGTTCTAAAATATAACGAAAAGTAATTGCATGTAAGAGAAAAACAAGAAATTTGTGAGAATGAAGGATCGTTTCAAGGATCGTTTCAAAACTAAGTTTGGATCCACTGCTTTTCTCCTTTAAAGGGAAAAGGCAGTTGCTCTAAACTCATTTTGAAGCAACAGCGAAATCTCGCAAGTTGCCTCTTATTTCTCTTCAACGTATTTTCTATAATATTTTAGGACTTCAATATTGCACATTTTCACATTCAAGGTAAACCAAGCAGTTACTCCTGGTAAATTTCACATCCTAGGAGAAAAATTTTGTCATATGACTTTCAAGAGCCATGGTGGAACAGGTCAGTCTACTACACTGCCGTCAAGTGGGGGTGGAGGCGCTTAAGAGCTTTCAGTGTTTATCCGTTTTAACTTGAGAAGAAATTTACGTCAATTGAAAGTTTTAATCAATTACGAAATTTGCAGAAAATGGAGTGTATAGGTCGACGTAACCCGATAATTTATGATGAGTGGGAAATATCACTCATGCAACATTGGGTGAACGTTGTCATTTTGAAAGGCATATGACATTGTTTCACCGTCCTCCTTGTACTGTGAGACCAGCTGCTTGTGCCGTTATGCATGTGATGTTAAAGAGTTAAAGAAGTATTGTTTTGACCTAAAGTGCCCCGAATTGTTAAATGTATTCTCTAAATTAAGCAGGGACATTTGTCTTCCAGATTTTGTCCTTGCCCCTCCCCTCCCTCCCCCTCCCTCCCCCTCCCTCCCCCTCCCTCCCCTCCCTCCCCCTCCCTCCCCTCCCTCCCCTCCCTCCCCTCCCTCCCCTCCCCCCTCCCAGTTAGGTCAGTTAGGAGTTTGGGTTACCCAAAACAATGAATACTATACTCCTCCATCGCCCTACAGACGTATGGTTACGTTTTCAACAAATTGTAGATTAGGCCTATATGTAAACAAGTTTTAGTGAAACACAACTGCTCAAGTTGCATTGTTCCTCCCTATTCTCTTCTCAAAATATATTACTTTCTTTCCTCACTTATATTGGATGCACTCCTTATGACAAAAGAAACGTTTTCGAATCCTGCTAGTTATACACGTCCGCAGAGTAGGCAACAAATAGTCATTGCTAATAAATCAATCCGACGTAAAAGCTGGTCAACATCTTTGCACAAGGGAGACAATGAAGATTGTATTGTAGATGAATAAAAGATGCCAATGGCACTTTATCGGTCGAATTAGTTATCATACCAACAAAGAATGGGTGAGTTTGACCCCATCGAAATCTGCAAAAATATTTTGGAGTGGGATAAAAAAGTGACTATACAAAGGTTGAATTAGTTACCGATATCATGCAACATAGTAACGGTTAAAGTAGTTATTCTACAATATTGTATTAGCGTAACCAGAGTCCCCATTCCCCTATCGAAATTTGGAACAATAAATAGTTTGTATTGGAACATTAAATGGCTTTAAATGATCGTAAACGTTGCATCAGATTGTATATGCAAGTAGCTGAATATTTAAAATTCCTCTACGGAGTGGGGGCCCTTTGACCATACCCGTATAGGTCGGTGATCAGACTTCACAGTTGGCAACTCCCAATCAACTCCTCCCCCTCCACAGTGCAACAGAACGTTCAAACATTTGTTCCTTGTTTCTTTCTGGACCTTTGTCGTTGTTGCCTCACCCTATCAGCCTATAGTAGTAGTATTTGGCCGCTATACTGACAGAACACATGATTTAATTAAGAAATTGATAGAGCATCCACAAATTCATCATCTGCGGGACCATCGATATGATCCTGCCGACGAAAGGCTAGTTATGCTGCCCGATGAAATTATAGTTATTTTGATATAGTAAAATTGAATGGTCGATTGGTAAGCCAACTCGACATTTACATGCGGTGATCAAGATCTTGTCAGCGGTTGTATGACCGCAGGATAGCATGTGTATGTAATTTAAGACTCCATCAGAAATATTTAATCGGTGGTGCTGTCCCCATTATAGCCGTTGCTTCCCGTCAATGACAACTCAATCCAAGCTAAACGTCGCTATAGGATGGATAAAATAAGAGGACGTTTAATTAAAGACTTGGGACATGAAATTCCTTAAACGACAGGTCAATTTATCCAGCTTCAGCGTAAGGCAATTTATGGCATATACAGGCAAAGAAACACAACAAAACAGCACCAACGCGTTGTAAATACGAGGGTGACTCGTTTAAAATACATACTAGAGTGCCGACTGATATGTCACGACCTTTTGAACTTACGACGACCACACAAGGTGAGAAACACCGATGTCGTCATGCACTTAAGACTAGGCCATGAGTTATGATAATTTTTCTGTTCAAAATTAGAAAGGCATTGCGGGCATTGTGGAGGACATCATACTCTGAGGAAAGAAAGGGGTTCCGACGATATGACCAAAACTGAAGGTAAATAATTCTATAATTTCCGTGTGGCGAGAGCAAGAGACAGCAGCTACGCAGACGACATGAGTCAAAACAACTAACCCGCCAAGCAGGCTAAACTTTCCCGGTTCCTCACACAACATAAGACGCAACTTATCGCGACGAGGCCATCTCATCGCGTTGAGCCACTAAAATCTACCTCGTGCTAACTATGTTTGACCAAGCTGCTCAACTACAGTCGCAGGTCGAAGTTGCGATTCCCAAGAAATTGTGACGTTTATTTTACTCTGTATTTAGCTATGCCGAATAGAAAGGAACCGGTATACTTTCTCAATGTTTGGATTTACTTATTTTCAGTGGTTCATTTCCAGAGGTCCGCCGTTGTTGTCATGTTGATGTTCGGTCGTATGAATTTATAGAGTTTCTACCAACTGGCTTAAAGTGTACCTAAAGTCAAAAAATTCAAAAATATATATTCTAAAAAATGAAAAATAAATTTTAACAGTCCAACTTCCATTTTCATAGGACATTCCTGAGCTGAGATATTTAATGTTGAAGTTTATTCACTCAAATTAAAATGGTACATTGCGCAATAATTTGTGATGTCATTCTTGTACCACTCAAATTACAATCTTTGTATTTCTTTGTTTTTCCGAACGTTACCCCATCTTGTACCAAGGTGTGATAGCATCCTTACTCTTATATGGTGATGAAATTAATTAAGTCCTCCTTGTGCAACATGCTATGCAAGGAAACAGGAAGTGTTCAAGGTCATAAAAACATTTTTTATTTTAAAGGAAAACAAAGCATTTTATGTGAGTTGTACAACAAGAAAGTCACAAATTATTGCGCAATAGACCACTTTGTTTTAAGTGAATGAACTTCAACATTTTATATCTCATCTCAGGAATGTCATATGAAGATGGGGGTTGGACTGTTAGAATTCATTTTTCATTTTCTTCAAAATATATTTTTGAATTTTTTGACTTGAGGTACACTTTAAGTCGGACAGGCCAAGGCCTTTATCCCAGTTGTGGCTCCCCAGCTTGTTTTCTCTACTCCATTGCTTATATACTGAGAACCAGTGTCAGTGTACCAATACTTGTCAAAAGGGTATCACTCGACAAGTCACCACCGCTCTCGTGTGGCCGTAACGTACCCCGCCCCTTCGATCCACCTGACGTGTCCGCGTAGCAGGAAATTCTCGTTACGAGGGGGCACCGGTACTACACGGGGTAGAACCGAAACCGCAAAGTTTTGGTTTACATAGTCAGTAGTAACACCATAAACACACTCTCCAGCTTATCAAAATGCCTTCGTCGGCTGCCTGTGTACCTTCGAGAGCGCAAAATTTCGGCACCCAAAGCACGCTTTGGGATTAGTTGAAGAAAATGTGAGTAATAGGGCTTATGCACCTGCGCACTGCGTTGTGTATCTCTCTGTTTTTTCCATCCAGACGTCCATTTTACAAAAATTGTTACTAAGGTGCTGTTGTGTGCGCGTTTCAGTAATAGGCCTACGACTGCCTTTGATCCATCCAAATAGAACCAATCAGAAGTGTGTGCACGCGTGCGCGTTTAAAAGTGCAATGGTGCGTGTACCGAAGTAATGATTCCTATCCGTTGCGGGTGATGTTCCGCATAAATAAGCAATGGAGTTGGGAAACAAGCCAGTCAGCCACAACTGGAAAAAAGGCCGTGGCCGGTTCGACTTTTACCAATACGTTGGAAACTGGGCCGTAAAACTCTATCTAACTAACTAGCTAAATATCCTAGCAAAATGCATGCGCCCGTGGTTGCTTCTGTTTCCTGCATATCGTTATTACGGCCAGTGTGTTCAAGGAAAACAAGTCAGTGTTTAACCAATCAGAATGCAGGATTCTTAATTACCAGTCAGTAGAGGTGATAGAATTCACGATATCATCGAAACCTTTCTCCTGAGACACAGAAATTCCGTCGCCCTGCAACTTTAAAAATGGGAGGACATCTCCCATAGGACGAACTTTATTCCTAATTTGCACATAATCGTAATGATTACAATACTGTTTCTTCTGTGAAAATTACCATTTTTTGTACGAAGCCAACGGTTTTCGTTTTTGGTCTTGTTGGCTCGTTCGGAGTGAGAGGAAACCCGTCGTTTCAGATCTTGCCGGGAATTTCGTATACGCCCCTGCTTATACTGGCCAGTAAAACATTCAGTGTTGATTTTACCTACTTTTATATAGCCGATGATGCGCACTGTTTAAGGAGAAATTTCAAACTGTCGAGCAATAGCGCTGTGATCCCTATCCTAAATCCTTGCCCTTACAAAGAATACAATGCACACAATGCAATGGCATCGGCCAGTCAAGAAATTCTTTTTCTTTTTAATAGTAGACATCAAACCATAAACTGAATAGACCTATTACAGACCCATTACCCCCCCCCCCCCCCCGAAAATGACCTACATTGTTCAACACTTGTTTCAGCTTGCAATGTGCAGTAGGTTGCTGCAGGTCATATATAAGCATGAGGGGAAAACAAATCATTTTTCAAAGGTTTACGGTGGTCGTCATTTGCAAACTTTTCATTTTAAAGGTTCGAAATCATGTATACCTTCTCAAGTACATCCAGTCTTCTAAGCCTACAAATCAAAGGAGCTGTCAACTCGATCCCTTAGAAATTGTACCACACATGTCACAATCCTGTTCTGGCTGTATACTTTATCTTCCGTTGCCGTGCTACAACTTAATTGGCCAAAAGTTATCGTACCAATGCCAAAGGAAGAATCGACATGATTATTGTTGACTGACACAAAAAGTATCTGCCTTCGTTCTGCATTATCTGTGACGTTGAACGCTCGATGAGTGATGAATTGTTGCGTTTGTCATCAAGAGGTTGAAAACCAAAGGGAAAACATCTCGAGGTCATTTATTACTGGCACGAGGCATCTGTCATCAGTTAGCGAGGGTGTTTGCCTAACGAACGGTTATATGTAAAATTAGCAGGCCTACATTGAAGATTATATAGCTAGGTACGAAGACGAAATAGTTAAATTAGTTGATCAGGCTGGAAATGGCCAGCATTCCTGTGGTCACCTACTAACCGGTGATGGATGAAGACAGATGGTTCAAGATACTTGCACGAGAAAAAGTGATGGATAGAAAACTACATGGATATTCTACCGTTGTAAGAAACACTGTCAAACACAACTTCGAAAGCTGAACTTTCTGTACTAACAGTCACAACCCCAATAATTTGCTGGTTTGCCTTGATTATAAAAAAAAACTAGATGACGCCCTAATCGTTAAACCTCCGCTTACACCAAGAAACGAAAAATAATGGGATTGTTAACGATTTTAGCATGAAAATATTACTACAGTGCAATTTTAATATATACCCTAATGATCAGTCACGATAATACATTGAATGTTCATGTGAGACCTCTACATTGGAATTGCACGAGGTAGCTGAACTTTTTTATGCTAAAATCGTTTTCATTTCGAATAAGTTATCATCGCTTAATGTGGCTTCAACCCACTGACATACAGTGGAGGTGATACGGGGGGCAAGAGGAGGCTTTGCTCTCCCCATAGCAGATTTTGGCCTTGGCCTCCACTTGCCCTCCCCCAACTTAAGTCAGTTAAGAGTTGGTTAAACAAACAAACAAACAAACAAACAAACAAACAAACAAAAAACACGCTCTTCGGAGACTTAACTTTTCATCCGGAGATATGCTAAAACCTCCGCGCTTGTGGGGTTCCGCTCTTGGATCCTCACCGCCCCCTGGATCCCCATCCCGGCAACAGGAGCAATAAGCTCGGTTTCGCGCTGCGTCCAACAATTTTTGCGCTCAATTTGGCCTTTGCCCTTAGTTAGCGTTCCCTCCCATTTTGAAATTATGGCATCGCCACTGCTCACCCATGTTAAATCCTACATTCGTGTCATGAGGGAAAGTCCCGCCAATGATACCGCTAGTTCCAATTACTTAAAGGCAGCCAACTCTCATTCCAGCTACAATTTTTGTAGTACACAGAAATTAACAATTCGCGTAGCTCATGGACTGAAAGCAAATTAAAAAAATTGTTAATTAGGCTACTTAAGCTCATATCACACGGGATATGCTGCACTGAGAAAGTTTTGATCACACATTTGAGTTCTTGTATATTCTGAAGCAATAAACCGAGAGATTGTGTCCGGATGATGATGAGTTTAGACAGTTGTGAGAAGGGCTTAAACAAGTTGGTTTGGAAAATTGGAACTGGTTGATTTGAGAGAATTGTAGGCTTTTAAATGCATAACCCCAAAGTTGGAGCCTGAGCTTCGATAAAGGCAAGTCCTGCGTATAATGAGGTAGGTTCTTGCTTGTTGTACAGTTGTAGAGAAAGAAGATTTTCGTTCACTAGTATCCAGATAGAGTTAACTTCAGTAAAATTCACTTGGTAATCGGATGCCGGGGAAAAACCGCTTGGGCTGAACAAAATTCTGGTAGAGTATATCATGATTCCAACTAATTAAACCAAGGATCAGATATGAAATGGTTAGCCTATGACAATTCAGATAATTAAAAAACGCAAACTTTAATCGTGCGGCACCCGTTATTTTCCGCTTTGCGGAAAGATTGCACCATTGGGTCAAGTTTGCGGTTCGTAGAAAGAAGCCGTGTCCAGGTCCAAGGGAACATATATATTATAGCTGGGCCATTCGCATGAGTCAAGTGTTATGTCAATTCCGTGTAAACAAATGTTGCATAATTCGGTGATAGTTGAATGCACCAATTAACCAAACAAACCAATCTACTTCGTCTCCTCGACTCTCTGATCGCTAAGAACCGAAAGGCGCCGACTAAACGATAGCTCTCGAAGTATATCAGCATTCTGCTTCCCAATAAGTAAGTACCCATGAGGACACTTAAGACATGGCGCGTTCTTCGTCTTCACTGCGATATCCGCATCTTCGTTCATGCTTGGTTCGTTTTAGACCGACTGATAACACAGATTAACCTACTTACACAGTTATGATTTTAACCAACAGGATGAGAAGAAAAATGAGCAAATATCTATAAATGATCCACTCGTAACTAGTACAGAAAGGGCCAAACAACTAAACGCTTGAATAGCTTACATATACACATCGATACCGACAAAGTGTTTTCTTTTCCTTCTCAATCTTTTAACGAAACCTTATCAGCAACGACACATTTTACTGACATCAAATTTATTCTTAGTTCATGGACAGAAAGGTTAACGTACTTTTCTATCTTTAGAGACTTGGACGAGTGTGATAGATAAGTTAACATTTGCACGTTAGCATGAGTACATGACGGTGACACTTCATTTGACGAATGATATAGTGGTCGCCGATTGGTGGAATGATTTATGACGTTGTTGTGACGTTCTCGAAAGACCCCACACGACAGACGGGTGACCCGTCAGTGAAGAGAGCCATACATCTGTCAACATTAGCCGAGTTGTTTGACTGGTCTGTTAGTTTGATTTATCTAAGAATTTCATATATAAAGTTAGAAATGGAAGTTTTGTTTGAACAAATAGATAGGAAGTATGACATCATCTAACAAGAATCTTTAAAATGGAAAATGATGTATGGACTTACGTTAGTAGAGAGCAATTACAATTGTCCAACGTCTCTTTTCAAATATTTGATTAAAGAATAGGACACAGCGGAGATTACAAAGGTCAAATTAGGAATGGGTTTGGATTTGCACACTTCCTAGGCAATTGTGTAACGCCTCAAAATTCTCTTCTGGTACATTTCCAATACATTTACCGATTTTTTACAACGGATGTTCATTGATGTTCAATGCATACAGAGTCAAAAAAGGAAAAAAGAAAAAACAAAAACATCGAGCTGATCCTTGCATGCACACTTCCAAAAAGCAGCCTGGAAATCTGGAGTGTTAGCAGTTTTTTTTTCTCTACTACCTCAGGATGAACGACGTCCGATGAACACCTTAATAATTAGGCCTAATTTTTGTTCTTGTTTTTTCTCCATTGAATTACGTTTCAAAAATTTCATAAAATCCACTGCTTTGGGTCATCCACTTTCCTGCCCCTCACCAGATCAAATCGTTAATGTGATATACTATTTGACACTGACAATTATCTGTTTGGTGAAAATTTAACGGCACGCAGCGAATTCCACTTTAAGTCACTTATAAACTTCATTCTAATCCCAACAAGTTTGTTGATATACAAAACTTCTAGGGGCTAGCCTGTGGACCCAGGCCCAGTGTGATGGGGCCTACCAAGAATAAGGGCCCTGAACTACCACAGGGCACAATGACGATGATGCCTGGACATACTATATCAGTGTAACATAAATATCTGCCTAGTTATTCACTTAAAGGGAAATACTTCCTTTAAAATGCTCCAATATTGCATTAGAAGTTAATAGCTCTAACTATTTTCATTTCATTTGGTCTCAACAATTAACCCCAGCAATAGCTTCATCTTCTCAAAATATTATAAACAAGAGGAGTTATGGAAGTTGCATCATTTGAAATGTTGAAAGTTTGGGTGAACAAATTATTCTTGAGCAACAAACAACTGAATTTCCATCTGAGGGAAACTTATTTCTTGAAAGGAAGGCTGCCATACTGTCTTATTTGTAATTAATTATCACCCTTTGCAAATAAGCATTGGTTTTAAAAGGATGAAATTCCCTTGTTAAACAAACGTAATATTTCCCTTTAACGTTGAAGTGGAAACTATCAGGTGATCTCATTGATTTTAAATGGGAGAATTATGTGACATATCGAGGTTCACTTTTGGTTGCCTGTAAGCCAAACAGATGGGGGTGAAACAGCTGATCTGCACGAAACTCAGCATGAGATCAATGGGAGCGAAATCCGTAAGACTAAGGTTGTACAAATTTTTCGTTAATTTTATCTTGTAATGTGTGGATGTTCATGTGGCAAATAAACGGTTAAGTACGAAGCTGCCAAAGGGGGGCTTCGGTGGAAGTTGAACGTTTTCTTTTGATTTCTCTTGTTCAATTGCACACCCTGACGTCGTAGCACCTGTTCCTGCAGGCAAAACAGACAGCGAGACACACTACACGCACGACGGTCTTCCATACGCGTCTGACGTAGACGTACGCACGAAAGCCTATTGGTGTCATGCATATTTTAATTTGCAATGACTTTTAATCTGCAATAACAGATCATTAATCTGTAATAAGAGATTAGCAATCTACATCAACAGATTATTAATCAGTAATTACAGGTAAATATTGTATTAGAGGATGCACCTTCTTTTCCTGGACCTGATATATAAGATCTATATACACTGTGTCCGTGTCAGTTGGTGTCACCATACTCTTTAGGCATGCCCTTTTTGAACATGGGAACTGTTCAGCAAAGGAGCTTAAAAACACTTACAACAAATGAGAAACACCACAAATAAATTCGATTATCCTTTAATTCTTGAATTACCACATTTACACAATACAAAAAGCTTTAGCTCTGGATATAGTTTTATTATATATATAGTTTTATTCTCATTCCTTTCACTTTTCAATTGGAGCACAACAGTCTTTGATTCCTTAAAAGTAGTGCATGGATCAGCCATTAAAACATTAAATGACATGTAAATAAAATGCAGTGAAAAAAGTGGTTAAATCATTGCTATTTATTCGTGGGAAAACTTAGTAGCATGTGACATAGAAAGTAGCAATAACATACCCACAGGACTCAATATAACACATCCTCCTGAATGCAATTCACCCAATGGCACTGGCATAATGGGATAACTTTTGTGAGGAGGGCAAGAGCAGATTTTGCCCGAATATTGGCACCTTTTATCGTGTTTTGCCTGAGTGGACGAACGGTTTTGCCTGAAATGGGAAGGCGAATGCCACTCCCCCCCCCCCCCCGCACCCCTGACTCATACGCCTTTGACTAAAGGTCAGAATACAGTGCAAATGTTAAGTTAAATTTGCATATTATTGAACTTTTCCCCTCTAAAACATAACATTACCCAAATGAAATTGTTTACTGCCTGGCCTAGTTTTTTGCAACTACCCTTTTTGTATTATTTTGTAATTACCAGTAATCCATTACTATGCTATGCTTCAAAGCAACCTTCACTGTCATTGTATACAAGCAGAATGTTGCACATAGTCAGGGTAACCCCTTTGCTGAAGGCATGTCTTCATTTTATCTTTTTGTACTCCTCAACGTCAGGGACTGAGTAGATTGTGGCAAAAGAGGCTTCAACAACCCCAAAAGTTTGGGGCAACAACCAGGACATAAGACAGGGCACTCGTTGTATTGGAATATCTATATCTTGTGAATTTGGTGCCAAGATGGAAAATGACTTTGCACATAGAAAAACAACCTGTTTTTTCCATTGAATCCAATCCTTATCAAGAAGATGCACAACATCAAAGATTGATAACATAGTCTCCATACCTGTCTGAAAGCCTCACATCTAAATAACATGGGAAACATTTAGAATTATGTTCGCTACAGCAGAATTTGATGTAGGCTGTTCACTGCGACTTAAATCATAGGCATTCAGAGCATTATATACACTACTCTTGACAATATATTACTGCATGGTCAAGTTATAAATAAAGGATCTGACCTGCAGTCTGGAGGTGTTATGAAGTTTCAGCCCCCCCCCCCCCCCGGTCATACCAAAGACTGCTTTATGCTTGGTGTTTTGCATAAGAAATAGAGTAAAGAAAACAAGCCAAAGAGCCACAACTGGAAAAAAGACAGAAGTCGGCTATGCTTAAACTAATTGAATGGAGGAAACTGTTCTGTAAAACTCCATCTAACTAACTATAAGGTAAAAATGGTAGTGCATATTTATTTCTTTTTTTTTTTGTAGCACCAGTGATTGAAAGAGATCAATGATATTGCAGGTGACCAATGACATTAGAACTTTCATAAATATGTATGTCTCCCTTGAAGCTTCACTTCCACTAAAGTCAAAATCTGCACTAATCTCTCCCTGACGTCAAGGGGTATGAAGGACCCAATAAAGCATGGAATCGAACCTAGACACCCTATGTTGAAGGATGCCCAAGTACCACTTGACTGAATTCTGAAAGAGATATGCCACACTTTGAAACAAAAAAAACTTGGAAAAATCTCAAAATTTTCAAAATTGCTGGAAATTAAAAATAACTGTTATAACTTGTGTGACAAGCTGTAAACTCATCACAAAAATGTGCAAAATGGTGGCAACCTGGTGCCACTGAGGAAGACATTATTTTGTTTCAAAGAAAGCAACACATTTGGTGATGTGATCCACCGCTGTCCAATAAAAATGAGGTATAGATGATTTCAATCAGTGCTTGTGTTTAGTGACTGAAGGCAGCCACTAGTGGGGATAATTAGCCTTAAATCATCTTCATTTATGGTCTACATGAATTTCAAACCTTTATAGTCAGTGAAATTGAGGGTATCAAAATAAAATTCAGTGTGCAACCATCCATGATACAGGCAAGCAAGGAAATTGAAAGACTAAAGGTTATGGAGCCCAGTTATGTCCAACTAAAATCTGACCATCACTTGACTGTCCAGATTTATCTAAAATCCTATACATACATTTGTATTGTCGCACAAGCCAACAGACACAACTGCTTCAGCTTGCTGTTAGTAGCGCCAGTATTCGATCTGTGATATACGCAATTAATTGTGAGGGAAGTTGTATCTATATCTTTAGAGTATGCCTAAGTTCAACTTCATGAACTTATTTTCTTTACCTCACACCATGGGGGCACTCTGACCATGACTACATATTAAAGTAGAGGATGTTAATATGTTAGCACCTCCAGCAGCTTCCTAGCATTTAGTAAGTAATTAATTAAAATCACTTTGGGTATTAATTCCCAGTCCATGGTCAAGTGTTGTCCTTCAGTGGACGTATAGCTTCTTTGGGAAGCAATTTAAAATTTGGGTTCACCAAAAGACCTTTTGCCAGAGGGTCAGGAGGACTTAAGAAAAAATAATTTCGGTCCTACTAAATTCTTCAAGGAGGTGTGGAACATGTTCTGCTGGACATAGCTCCCTTGGGAAGCAGTTTCATACTTTGGTTTTGCTGAACTGTGCTTTGCCAGAGGGTCAGGAGGACTTAGGAAAGAGTAATTCTACTAGGACACATAGTGGAACTTTACATATAAAGTGCTGCATAAGCCTAAGAGGTCATTGTACTATGAGCATGCACATGATAGTTTCTTTCTCCCTCCTCAGATTGCTGAAAGGGGAGAGTGGTGTACCAAAGACTGGAAAAAGGGACCAGGGAAAAGGATCACCCTTTTACTAAAACTGTGAAGGGACTAGGCTCCAAAAATTGTTCTATCTCCCAAAAGGAAAGTAGAGTCATGAAAGGTAATTCATTGGCAGTTTTTCAATTGCTACATCATCCTTTATCTGAGTCCACAATGAGATCCTCTATCATTCCTCTTTGCTTCACTCTCTTTGGGAGTTGCATTTATTTAACATCTCCTTCATTTGTTACATACATTTATTATAGGCACAATTTCATGCATCCTTCTTCCGACTGTTTCTCACCCTTCGGTAAATGGTTTCTTCCTTCCCCTCTTTCAATGCTGCATACCTGGCCACCGTAAATAAATAATCGCTTAACCTGTAGGAAAATACAGCAGGATATTAGAAAAACTTTTGATTTAAAGCACAGCCTGAAATTTCGAACACATGTATTACAAAGTATGTTGAACACATTCGAAGTCCAACTCTCATGTTAACAGGACATCTCTGAACTGAGAAATAAAATGTAAATGTTTGTTCACTCTCTGAAAATGGTGCTTTGTGCAATGATTTGTAATATCTGTCGTCCAACTCAAATTACGCTCTTTGAATTCTTTGCTCTTCTGAAAGCTACAGCACCAAGTTGTGCCAAAATGTGATAGCAATCTTATACTGCTATGGGTTGACTTCATTGTACAACACCTCTCTGTACAGCATTGTATGCAATAAAACAGGTAGCATTCAGGGTCATGGAAGCAGTTTTAATTTCAAAAGAAAACAAAGTAAGTATAAGTTGAACATGTAGAAAGCCACAAATTATTGCACAATGGATTATTTGGCACTGAGTGAAGTAATTTCGACAATTTATCTCTTTTTTCAAATTCCTGATGACTCTCTGGCAAAGAGCCCTTTTGAGAGACCAAACGTGTATTCCAGAAAGAGTTCTATGTTCTCAAAGGACAACACTTAAAAACTAATCAACCTCAATGGTTTCAGACCATTTACATCATTTCAACATTTAATACCTCAGAAAGGGACATGCTATGGTAATGGGAGACAAAGGGGACACTACAGTAGGTCCAGGTCTCACTATACCTTTGAATCTAGCAGGAGGCAGCCTCCAACATGAGCTTCTGATAGTTTTTTAGATGCAAATGCAGGCTAGCCAGAGCACAATAGCAGTATGTTCTACTGTTACTATCTTAGAGTCCAGTCAGGAATTAATCCTTAGGGTGACCCCGTGAAGGGAAACATGGTGTTGGGGTATAATTCAAGGGGTTTTAACAATTTGCCTAAAAATGTGAAGAAACTTTTTCATTCAGAAGACAAAAAACTGGAAAAGAGGTGGAGATAACATAATACATGGGACTGTAGTTATAATGGCCATTACAAAGTATGCCTAGTTGTCATGACAAAATTCTTCCCTTTTGCATTTTCTATTTGGTAAGTTTAGTAAGCTTGGGTTGAATATACAAAATTTTTGTGCTATTTTTGAGGAAAGAGAAATTAAACTATAAGTCAACCTTAATAATAGACTGCAATTAAAGGGATAGCAAACCAGGGCAACTGATCCCAAAATGTACTGAAATTAAACCCAAAGTAGCCTCTAGTCACCCAAACCACAACTCAAGTCAAATTTGCTGTGAGTCTAAGTTGTAGACTCAAGTCCTGAACTCTGAGCATAATTTTCCTCCCCAATGGAATTCATCTATCATCTTACCTTAACAGATGATTGAGATAAATAGATGATAAGAATGATAAGAAATTTATGAAAATACATGACATAAATAAATGGTAAAATTCACAAATATTGAAGTTGATAACAAAAGAGAAGAAAGGAAAACCACTTATTCTATTAATCACATTTTAGCTTCTTACTAAGTATTCGAATTCCACAAGAGAGTGTTCAGAGACAGCTAGAAATTTGTCAAGAGGGAGAAATCTGTAAACAGACTTGTGTAGCATAGCACCACCAGCTATCAGCTACCAAGAAAAATACTATCTTAAGCTTTGCAGAATATTTCCAGTTTTTGCACCTTCAATACAGTCAACATGAAATAACATCAAAGTAACTTTTAAAAGACATCCAATGATTACAGTACCTGTTTAGAAATCTCCCAACTTCTGGATTAATGTCCTCATCTCTCACCAATGGTGACACTCTGAAAAAACAAAAACAAAAAAAAAATAATTAAAAAAGATTCAGCACTACTCAAAAAAACTTGTACCAACAAATGGTTAAAAAACTGGCACCTTTTTCTTGATATCTTATAAAAACACAAGGAAAAAAGTTTTTTCAGCAAATACAGAAGATCTGTAAAGGTATGTTTTTGATGCAATTTATATCTAGACTTCAATGTTATATTTTTAGTTAGATATTTTTCTTCATCAATCATGTGATGTACATAAATTGTTTGCAACCTTTTCTCTCTTCCTTTTCCTCTTTTATTAATTTGCTTTAATACCAATTTGTCTCATTGCAAAAAGTACCATTTCTCCTACCTTCTTACCCAAGCCCCTCCCACAACTGCCTGAAATTCATTTTCATCCAGACACAATCTCATGCAGTTTATTGCTTCAGGGTGAGTTATATGAAGAACCGCAATGTGTATAATCAAAACACCCTTGGTACAGTTCATGCTGTGAAATATAAGCTTTGGTACTCTGCACTTTTTGAACTAGTTGTCAATAAAAGAGCTGAGCCAATTGTAGTTTGGAGAGAGCAAGCCCATGAAAGAGGATTCCTGAAATGCTGTAATATATTTTTCAGTCTCTGGTGACCCACAGTGGTGATATGTTGACAAATAAAGTGAAATTGTCGAATTGAAGCCAAATCTTACCCCTCCCTCTTCCATAAGGAGTGCAATATTTGTATCTCATATGTAATAGAGATTTTTTGCGACTAATTTAATTGCCACATTTGGATCATGAGAGAATGGGGGAAAGGTTTGACCTTAGCAAAACCTCGTTTGAATTGGTACCCAAACAGAATGATATCGGAGAAAATTCTTAGCTTTCAAGTTAAAATTAATATCTAAATTTTCCTTTGTTAACTCATTTCATACAAATCACACTTTACTCTTTTGGTACTTTCTATATGCTTGTTACAGTGAGCTCTCTAAATATGTAAAGAAATATTAAAAAATGTTCACACAGTTATACACAAAATGTCAATACATTTGAAATGTAAATGTTTATACTCTGCATGGGGAAATATTAAGGATATTCATCATGACTTCCACAGTTTTAGGGGGAAAAACAGAGGTTTCCAACTATAGTACAGACCACTGGTTCATTACACTAATTAGCTGCTTTGAACAACAGCTTTGATTACCATTCTTGTTCACTAGAAGCCCAACATTTAGGGGTTCAAAAAAGTGCCGGCCAAAATAAGTGCTGGCAAAAATGGGATCAAATTACTCATGGTGCATTGAAGGGTTAGATCCCCTTTTAGATCTACTGAGAAAAACTGCCATCAAGTGTCCACCTTCAGGGCTATTGTCAAATGTGTGAATGGTCATGTTATTGGTATTGATAACAATTCTTGACAAGATGAAGTAAAGGATACATTTTCCAAGATGAGGGGTTCTCAAATGGCCAAACACTCTCATTAGAATATCCCCCTGAGAATTGTTTAACAAAACAGTCACTCCATTAATTATTTTGGCTTTCCTTTCACACAGTTCCAAACTGAAACCAAATTGAAACCATCACAGTCCCTTATAGAGCAACCGAATTAGCACAAATAATGATCAATGTTTAGTTAAAACCTCTCTGGCTATCTTCACAGTTTGTAGGACACAAGGTTCCCCAAAATATGATAAGGAAAATTCCCATGCAGTACTTAAAAGAATTAATGAAATGAAATCCTCTTTTTCTTTTTTGGTAGTTTGTTTGAATTAATCAGGATGTAGGAAGCTTTAAGTAATTAAAAACATGGTTCACTGCTTTCTTGAGGAAGAATAGTGAGAACGGAATCCTGACAATTCAAAATATTTGTGAGCATTGCTCTTGAGTTTACAAATCACAGAGATACGAGCAATCATTTTACTAGGTAACCGTCATGCTTGACAAGAATATAAATATCATAACACTTAGTGAAAGGTCCCTAGGGATTGCCATCATGTGAAAGCAATTAGTATGCCAGGTATAAAATATGCCGCTTTGGCGATGGGGTATGCTGGTAATGATGTTTGCTAGGAAGCTGATTCTGAGATGGACAAAAATATCACAAGGGCAATTGTGCTTTTATATATCCTTGTGAGAAATAGTCTTAACAGACATCTTACTGTATGGAATATGAGTGTAATCTGGTATGAAAATGAAGTAATGTGGCTTTGACACTGAAATATTTCACGAACAACTAAGAGAGGGGGGATTGTCGGGGGAAAGGTTAAAAAATAGATTACAATGAACATCCTCTGTTTTTACAGAAACTCAGACTTTTTGCACTTTAAAAAACATAAACTAAGATAAGAATTCCTCAAAATCCTACTCTGACCATCTTGTTCAAACAAATGCATTTATTGTAAGCCACACACTGTAGTATGTTCAATAGAGTAGATTGCTGACCAGGCAGGATTATCTTACAAATAGTTTACACTCCAATAAAAAGAAGCAGGACACCTCATGAAAAACCTGTACACCTCATGAAAAACCTGTACACCTCGTGAAAAACCTGTACACCTCGTGAAAAACCTGTACACCTCGTGAAAAGCCTGTACACCTCGTGAAAAGCCTGTACACCTCGTGAAAAGCCTGTACACCTCGTGAAAAGCCTGTACACCTCGTGAAAAGCCTGTACACCTCATGAAAAGCCTGTACACCTCATGAAAAGCCTGTACACCTCGTGAAAAGCCTGTACACCTCGTGAAAAGCCTGTACACCTCATGAAAAGCCTGTACACCTCATGAAAAGCCTGTACACCTCATGAAAAGCCTGTACACCTCATGAAAAGCCTGTACACCTCATGAAAAGCCTGTACACCTCATAAAAAGTGGGTGCACCAGACAAAGTATTTTCCATCATTTGAGAACTACCGTATGGGAAAAGTGACTCCCTTTGATTAGCTTCAAGCTACATAAATAGCAAAGAAATTTCATAACACAAAAGGAAAACTTAGGCTAAAATGAAAATGATTTTGCCAACAAAAATGATTATCTTTCTTTAAAAACTTCAAAGAGTTTATAATAAAGTGTACTTCCCTTGGAAAAGAATGTCACTTTTCAATGCAACCATGTGGTACTCACATATTACTACAAATTATGAAAATTGTTGCACTGGGAATAATTTGGTTCCCCAAATTCCCAAGTTGAAAGTACAACCAATATGATTGGTGGCCACACAAGAAGTATTGAGTGCCAGAGGCAATGGCAAGTATGACTTAAAGTTTGTATAAACCCTCCAAATTTTCTAACAATGTATCCTGAAAAATGTCTGTTGCCCCCTGGAGAAAGCTGTCTACCAAGATTTTCTTGTACAACAATAAAACTCTCATAAAACATCAACACCAAGATAGGAACATAAAGATTGTAGAACCACTCCAGTAAACTTTGATAAGGCTAAATGATATTGAAAAATTGATTTGATGACAGGAAAAGTGGTCACGTTTATCTTGAAACAGACAGTTCTACTCAGATAACAGTTAATTGTATGTAGTATATGGTGATTGTCTAAGTTTTACTTTTTGCCATTGGTATGTTCAAGAAAACTTAACAGGTTTGGAAAAATTTGTGGTATATCCTGAACAAACTCAATAAGCTGTTTTAAATACCTTCATGTTGTCCAGGAGATATATTTTGCAATGAGGGTACTCCAAAGTATAAATACGGAAACAGCTTCATCTATACCATACAATTGCCCTCCATTTGCTTTCTAAATCCATATTGTAGATTTTGGTGGTAATCATGGCTTTGTTATAGAAAAATTTAGTTTAGCATGATAATGACGATTGAGCACATACCAGAATCAAAACCTCTGCCACACAGTTTTTACTCAAATTTTGTAATTTTTTCACAGTTTATCCGTCTACAATAAAAATTGCCATAGCCATATGACCATGTTATTAAACCACAATCCATATAAATGTGAGTCAGATTAACACACAAATGATTTTAAGTTCATCATAATCATTAAAGTTTACATTGTTTACTTCTTTTACAAATTTTATTCCGATCTCACACACATGGGCAGCATTTATTGTATTTGCCATATCAGACAGAAAACTAGCACTAATAAACATTAACATGAGATATTGCAGCATCCTTCGAAATATAATAAATTTCATCTGATAGACTGGTTCCTGTAATTCTTGACCTCAAATCTATTTTTACATCACTCATTTATTTCTGGCTTCTGTAAATTTCATTGTGTAAACTTGAAACCTCAACCCCAAAACATGCATACCACTGACCTGAGAAATGGTTTGAGTATGTCACTGTGTGACATAGTAATAACACATGATGTATTGTCATGCAGCATGCCTATGTTTATCCACATATTTTGGAATAATGTATCTAGGATACTGATGGGTCCATAACAAATTTAGGATGAGACTGTGTGCAGATTAGAATGGATTTGTCAGTATTGTATAAATACATTCCTGAATCTACAAAATATCTACATAGGTTTTGAACCTCTAACATATTACAGTAATGTGACTAGCTTTTGAGGTTGTTGCGAAGAAGGACAGTTCATTGGTGTTGAAGTACTTCAGAAAAGAGAGAGAAAAATATGATACCAAGTAACACAGAGGAAGGGTTTAATTTGCAGCAAATTTTGAAATGAATTAAACCAAGAAGGAATAGTACTGGGGCAGAGTAACTCACTTTTAATAAAACCAAGATAAATCATTATCCAAAGTACAATCGCAAGGGATTAAAAGGCATTGGTACAGTGTCCATGTTCTTATCAATGACATACTACTGTAGTGCAGGGATAATCAAGTAGTGGGCTGTAACCCATCAGTGGGCCTCAGTGCAGATATTGGTGGGCCAGTGATTGTGAAGAACATGTAAGAAGGCTTGAAAGCTGAGTTCAGTGCAAAGTTTTGTTTTGCAAGCTGGTAATCCCTTTACCCCTATATGATACTTTGAACAAAAGGAAAGAATTAACTTACAAATATTTGAGTACAGTTTATTTGTGGGGAATGGGGTGAGGGTGTATCTGCTGAAAATACAATGCAAGTATGACAGAAAATTCCATAAAACTGGGTGCTCTCTTCCCCTTTGCCTTTCTTAAAAGGTCAGAAAAATGCTATTTCCTGTATAATCTTGAAGGTGCTTTTGGTTTGTGCACTCTGATGGCAGTGCTCTGGTAAGATGGTCTTAGGGTCCTTGTCTGTGACATGTGGGACAGCATACATTCTCTTACTTCACACGTGGATTGCATGTTTGGTCAACGGTAAGAGCATCCACCTCTCACACGAAAGGCCTGGGTTCATTTCTCAAGTCAAGTCATACCAAAGACTCTAAAAAAGGAACCTAATGCCATTGTGCATGATGCTCTGCATAAGCAATGCGGTAGGGAATACAAGCCAGTGAGCCACACCTGGTAAAAAGGCCATGGTCGGCTCGACTTGAACCATTAGGTTGGAATTTGGGCCGTAAAATTCCATCTATCTAACTAACAAATTCTTCACATATGGGTTGCGAATAGGAAGAGGTTGCCAACTCCTTCTGCAGAAACAATAATCTAAACAAAAAATGCCTCCCATACTCCTATGTAATAGCTATATGAAGGGTCTACAAGCATGCATGGTATTGTATACCTTTTGACTTTTCTAGGAACATACGTTTACAGATCAGTCCAAATTTCATACATTCCACATGAATGATGGTACATGTGACCTTTGACCTCCGATACTAAAAGTGTCTAAACATTTACCCAACCATTCTTCATAAGAATGCTGTGGGGGGAAAAACAGTAAGGTTCCATCACCCAAGCTGTCTTTCAAACACCTGTTATTGATTTGTCAGAGTAATGCAATTGAATAAAGCTTTGACATCAGAGTCCCTACTTGCCATTATTTATACACACAAAAATTCTCAGAATGGTGTAGGATGTTAAAATGAAGAAATTTGACTCCAGTTAGTCCTATAGTAAAATATTTGTGACACTTTAAGCTAGAGGTGGCAGCACATAACATAGTCTCTTCCCTACCCTCTGATAGCCCCTTGCAGGTGCAGTTTATAACATTGAACATCCATAGAGAGTAAGTTGTACTCATAAAATGACAAGAAATGACTACTTTAGGTCCAGTCACAAAGCTGAAATGGGCTTAAGGGAAGGGACCTTTGCTTGATCCCTGACTGGGAAATTAAGATAGCATGAAATATGGTGCTCCATTGCTTCCTTATTTTAGCCCTCTTGAAATGGTAAAGCCCCCAGTACACTAGCTTCCTCACTTTCATCCATCTCTCTGATTTTTACAGTCTATTACACAACTTCACTGAAAAAAAATGATACTGATCAAGACAAATTATGAAAAGATGGGTGACACTAAATATTTGAGAGGAAAAAACTTGACTTCTGATGTAAATATCTTCAGAAACCAACACAGAATCAAAATTACAAACCTGCGCTCAGCTCGCCTGCATATAGATCTTGCAACATGAAGAGATGAACTGGCTTTACCACCTCCCTGGAGAACAAAGGAAACATTCACACTCAATAACAAAAGAAGTATTATCAATCAAAAAAGGAGCAAGAATTGCCTAAAGAGATTTATAGATACTGCTACTCAAAAGATCAGTGGATCTCCAGCCCAAAATTAAATTGAGTAACTCTTCTGCTTTCCCCACTTCCATATAATATTAATATCGTTTATAATTCCAAATGGCAGAATTATTGTATGTACTGTACATACTCATGGTTTTGCAAAATGCCTTTTCATGAGGATTATTTAGACTAGTAATCTGACCCTTACTTACAGATTTTGGAAGTTATGAACTGGAACTATGACATTTTGTACTCAAATTCATGAAAATGATGTGCACATTTAGCCACATAGTGAACAGTAAGTCACATTTCATCCAGGTCATAAAAATAGTGTTCACAAGGCATGATTTCTTTCTGTAGAACAGATAGTCCAAACATTTCTGGGCTTATATGGCTTTGCATTAAAAATTATGCTCTTGAACATATGTTCATGACCTCAACAGAATGCTGCAATATCAAGACCTATTAATAGGAGCAGCACCTTTAGTCACACTCATAGCAATGTACTAACACTACAAGTCTGCCAGTTGTCATTTTTAATCACACACTCAGTAACTTCACAAGAAGTAAGAGAGGAAGAAGAATAGAGTTGTTTTTTTTTTTCCAAAAATCAAATCCTGAACCACTGACCCTCCTTTTTCCCATCCAGCTTTCGTACATCACCTATAGGTAAATAGGTATATACTTGCCTCAAAATGAATAAATACTACTGATACCACAAACATACAAATTTTTGCATGAATGTAGGTGCTGCTTTGCATAGAGAAACCTCTCATTAATGATTATTGGAAAACTCACCGGTAATATAAAATTTTTCAATGGAGGTAGATCAGCTGTGTAGCTATCAATCCATTGCTCTAATTCTTGAATGATAAAACTATCAAATTCTGTCACTTCTGAAAATTAAAATTACACAAAATCAGAATCCAAGAATTATTGAGTATATTTTTTTTTATTGAGAGCAATGCACTAATCAAAAAAAAAAAAAATGCACTCATTCTCTAAAGCAATGTACCTTAACATCATTTAAGGCACCGTAATGTCACACCTTCAATCCATATAAGAAGTACCCCATCATATTAACAAATCAAATCCCTTCTTGCATTCCAATTGACTGGAAAGTGGTTGAAGCATCTGACTTGTAACCAAGACAGTTTAGTTAGTTACAGTAGATGGAGTTTTATGGCCCAGTTTCTGACCAATTGGTTTAAGTCGAGCAGGCAGCAGCCTTTTTTCCAGTTGTGGCTTACTGGCTTGTTCCCCCTCCATTGTTTATGCTGTAATGTATGCTGTATGTACAATGGCAGTAGGTTCCATTTGTAAAGCCTTTGGTATGACACAGCCAGGACTTGAACTCCAAACCTCATGATTGCAAGTCTGATGCTCTAACTACTTGACCATGCAGTCATTTGTAACCAAGAGATCTGGAGTTTGACTCCTGGCCTGGTCATATCAAAGACTTAAAAAATGGAACCTACTGCCAATGTCCTTTTTGTTCACTATAAGCTATGAGGTAGGGAAAACAACCCAATGAGCACCAACTGGATAAAAGGTTGGGCAGCCCAACTTAAAACCAGTTGGTTAGAAACTGAGCTATAAAAACCTCAACTAATTTCATGATGATCATCTCAAGTCAGCCCAAAAAGCTACTCTAAATATACATAATGTTTTAAGAAACATAACATCCCTTAAAGGAACTGCATATTTGTAGTTAGCAGAACATTGTGTGAAATGTTAAACTTTACTGCCTGCATTTGATATGTTCATTTGACAGCAATCTGAATTAGTGCAGCACCAGAATGTCAAAACTGGGAGGGGATGACAAACTTAGGGTAAAGAATAATGCTGGGGGGGCAAAAAAATTTGGGTGCAGAGGAAAACAAACTCAAAGTGCCCATTTCTGGGGGTTCCATGAGGGGGAAGCCCCCTGGAAGCTCTGCAATTTTAGCATATCTCTGGATGAAAATTAAGTCTCAAGGAGTTATATTATTCACTTTTTTGGTTAACCAAACTTGTAACTGATCCAACTTTGGGGAGGGGGGGGGGGCCAAGACAAAATGTGGAGGGTAAATGCCCAATCTTGCACCCCCCCCCTCGTAGTGCTGCTAATGACCTCAATACAAAATACTCTCTTTCAAGATGTAATGCAGCGTTACACCTAAAATTTCTGACAAAAATAATCACATACTACCATATTGCTATGCAATAATGCACTAATACTACAAAGCGAACGATGACTTACTGATTTGATTAGGAGAAGCTTTACTTCTTGGTGTAGCAATATTAGACCCAGCATCTTGGATGACACATTGAATCTGAAATAAAAAATGCACAAGGACATTTAAAGAGGATTCGCTTAGAGTTGGATTTTTTCTATTTTTCCTTTCATTTCATTTTAAGAGACATGTATGTGTTCCAAATTCAGTATACATCTATTTTCAAAGAACACAGATCGATTTACTTTACAACATTTTAGTGGTAATGAGATGAAAAGGGACAGATAGATGACTCTTTTGGCAAAGGGGCTTGGGAAGGGGGATGGAATAACCAAAGTTTGCTACACAATACCATGTGAAGCATTATGAACTTTGTCTAATAAATTAAAATATTGTAAATTCCAATTCCTGCTGGGCAGTCTCAATATCCACCATCAATAGTCCATTTCATTTTTCATTTGTTTCTTTTAAACACTTTCTACAATATTAAACATGAATTGAATATATTAAACACAACAAATAACCCAACCCCACCCACAACTCTGTACTCCCTGACCATGATGGTTCATTTTCTGGAAGCATTTTCTGCAACGAGCACAAGGTACTGTGTTTTAATAGTTGATTTATTTAAATCCTGATTCAAAACAACAGGTCCTCTATAAGATGAGTAACATTTCCTCAAGGTGTCATCAAGTAGCCGTGGAAACTTCTGCAGAATCTCTAATACAGTAATATTACATAATTGATCTCTTACTGTATGGGATGAAACAAATTCACTATTCTAATTATGCTAATGAGCTTTGCAGGGTGCATATGCCTCTTACACTTCCACCTCTCCACTGTTTAGTTTTTTTATTTGTTCAGTTCTGTGTCTAAAAGAATTATTTCCACACATTGTGTTTTTCAATTATCTCTAAAGATGCCTTCCCTTCCTGCCATGTAATTTGATGATTAATTCATATTTTTTGAAAGATGAGGTATTTCCTTGAGAGCAATTAAGGCTCATACTAAGCAGAGGAGTGGGGGGTATTTTGTAGTTTACTTTACTATCTAAAATCTTCAGGATGTCAAAGAACAGGGGACAGGATATAATTTAGAACTTTTGTCAGGAATAATGAAGATTGAATAAACACAAATAAGTCAGCAACATTACTTATCATGATTAGCCCTGGAACAGGCTTGGAAAATTACATAAGGAAATGTACTACTTAGCTGATTTATGTCTGGCCTTTTTTTACTATGGGAACAATGAACAATAAACCTAACCAATTGACTCATTCACGCTTATGTTACTGGTTGGCACTGGTTGGCATAGAACATGCACAGAGCCACAGACACACTTGCATTAGATTTTCTGCGTTTAGTGATTGCACACAGAATGTAGACGAAGTAGAATCTACAATTCATTGTGATGAAATGTATGCGTACCTCATTAACTCTGTCGCCAAGCAGCAGTGACATCATTTGTTTGCAAACATGAATTAGCCTGTAAAAGTCTGCTCAATGAACATTGCACTAGAAGATTCAATAGCACAGTCATACTGTACTGTATGTAAAAAAATATTACTGGCTTCAGTGACACATCATTCTAATTGATGGAAACAATGCAATTAAATTCATGTGATGTCACATATTGCTCCAGTGTTGTACAGTAGTATGGTCTCAAGACTGAGACTGGTCTTGAGACCAGTTTTTCCTGGTAAGGGTGTCACCCTGTGGTCCTGGTCTCTGCACCTTAAACCCTTGCAGTCTCATTTCAAGACCAGCCAAAAAATGTCATTTTTTAAATGAAAGGAATAATATTAAAAATAAAAAAGTGAAGTGTTACATACATTGTAAGATTCATATTTATTTACTCATTCTTAAGTGAGGTGCTTGTTCTCCATTGTTATTCTATGATTGATATCAATAAATTTTATTTAACCTCAACTGAGCTTTTTAAACTCATAGTTTACTTTTCAAAAATGTCACTTGCTTTGAAAAGTAAGTTATTTTCCTATGCAACATGTGCATTTGATCTCAGTTTCAGTCCTAAAATTCCACCCCTGGTCTCTGTCATTTTAATTAACAGGCTATAAATGTTTTTGAGTTGTACTAGCCTTGTGTGACCTAAACAATCATGGATATCTGACACTTTTCAAGCAGAGTTTCAAAGAAGTACTGTATCAAAGAACCAGAATGCAAAAATGCATTGAGGTTTCGATGATACATAAATGTTCCGTTTCAAAGAGTGCCATCATGCACCATTATCTTCTCATTCAAATGTTATACTAGCATGTTCAAAATATAATTTTGACATTCCAGATGACCTTTTGACCTTCATAAAAGCCATTCATAGCTAGACATACAAACAACACACAGAAAAATGGACAAACAGCGATCTTGAAAGATCATTTAAAAAGGTTTCCAGGCTTTGACCCCTGAAGACCCCAGATGATCTTTCATATCTGCCAAAAACAATGGGGACCATCCTCTGACCATAATACATCCACATACCAAAATATGAAATCTATCCAAAGTTCTTACCTTGAGATATTGCGTTTTAACACGGTTTTCAGACTTTGACCCCTGGTGACCCCAGATGACATTTGACCTCCACCAAAAACAATAGAGACCATCTCCTGATCATAATGCATCCACACACTAAATATGAAATCTATCCAAGCTTCCTACCTTGAGATATTGTGTTAACGAGATTTTCAGACTTTGACCCCTGGTGACCCCAAATGACCTTTGACCTCCACCAAAAACACTAGGGTTCTTCCTCTTAATATGGCTCATCTATGTACCAAGTTTGAAAACTGTCAGACATTCCTAACTTGAGATATCGTGTTAACGAGCAAAGTGTCACAAACACAAACACATACACACACACACACATACACAACGCTATCATGAATGCATAGGTTTCTCTCATCATCAAAACAAAAAAATTAAGTTAATATATTTCATAATCCTGAATGCTCTCAAGAGAAAGTTAAGCCCTTAATGGAATAATTTGGATAAAAAGAAGTTTTTAAAGTAAACGTTCTTTCTTAAATGGCGAGCCATTTGTGTTGCCACAGTGATACAGTGTAATTTCTTTTGGTTCAAATTCCCCTGGTTTTGTGATACTTACCATTCATTGACTATACAGGGATACCTGAAATGTACCAAATGTTACAAACCATGTTTTTTCTCATGGCACAAGAAAATATACAGACTGTCTGCATATAAACACAACTCTCTGCTAAAATAGAGGGCGACACTTCTAAATGATACTTTTTTCTTTTTTGGGAAGGGAATACATGGGGAACTTAAGTATGTAAAGTTCTGCTTTTGTCTCAAAAAAAATCGTTAAATTAACACTGCACTATTAAAACCCATGAAAGCAATTAAGAATAATTACTTACGCTGATATTCCCGTTAATCAAAGAAGACGGCTCAGCATTTTTGCTTTCAGTACATATAGATTATATGCATATCACCTCACAGAACAGCAATGTGCCCTGAGCTGAGTGAGTTAGTTAGTTAGAGTTTTATGGCCAAGTTTCCAACCTATTGGTTCAAGTTGAGCCAGCCACAGCCTTTTTCCAGTTGTGGGCTTGAGCTGAGAGAATGTATGCTTAACTTCTTACAGTATATCAACACAAATGCAGGCAGATAATTTGTGAACATGATTAAGTATGCCCCTACCTATCTACTGTATATATATATATGTGCAAGTGTAGATGCTACATTGTTCCACTTGAACTACGGAGTGTTTTCAAGTGATGTCATATTTAGTTAGAAGCATTGAAATTAAAATTTGGCAGATTTAAGCATGATTACCATTGGAAACAGAAATTGTCTCAAAGAAACTAGTACATTGTTTCTCCTTCTCTAGCAACTCGAAGTGACACAAAGGACTAGACACTGAGCTGTAAAACCTCATCTAGCTAACAGAATTCACTTACAGCACATGATGTCAAACTAAATAGAATACAAACTGAATCATCTCAAAGACTGTGTATAACAGTATAGCAGATCAGTAAAAATACATCACAAAAAATCAAAATTGCATTTTACCTTTACCAACTGATCCTCTAAGTCTAATTTTGCATCCTGACAAAATTCCCTGGCCAGCCTGAAACAAGAATAAAAAATAATTTTAGAGCTACTGTAAACTGTCTGGTGCAATAGGCAATACTGTACCAAATGAGGCTACTGCACCATACTCCTGTAACAGTGAATGATCTTTTAGTGGGCTCTGGGCCAGTCACTCAGGTTAAGAATTAGACTGCAGTGTATTAGATTTAGATGGCATATTTCACAGAGGGGGGACCCTATATCAGCATCTGTGACTGAAATTTGATCGGTAGAAAAATGCATAACAGAAATAAGGTGGGGATTTTGTGGTTATAAAAAAATGCCCTTAAACAATAATATTTAGGTCAGTTTATAAATGGAGGGCACTTCAAACTCACCCAAGAGATGATGTTAGTTCATCAGTTGCACCTAATGCTTCAAATATGTTATCATCTTTTGGTCTTCGATCCCCAGCTATTGTTGCAGATGTACCTGAATGGTAAGTATGGAAGTAATGATGCTATCATTAATGAGTTAATGCTTTAATTCTTTAAAAGATATTAAAAATTTGCATGTTTGGTATACTCACCCTCTACTGTAAGTACTAACCTCAGAATGGAAAGCAAAACATACAACAACAGATGTCACAATTACATATGAACAACAGAAAAGGAGTTGATGATACACCTCCAGTACAAAACATTAAACTACAGAAGGTACAGGTGCTATATTTTCTTGTAACCTCTTCAGGTTTGATTTAATGTTTATATGTCTGTGTTGTCATGAGATTTACAAATCTTACATACACCGGTGAAGATCAGCCAAAGCATTTAACAGTTGTACTGCAATATGGAAACACAACTTAATAAATTTCCTACAGTTTACCTTCTGAAAAAGTTAATGATTTAACATACAACTGTACCATGATGGCTACAGTACAGTAGAAACATTTTTGGCATAATTAGTATTTGAATCTCTGTATCTCTATCCTACCAAAAATAATTGTTGCACATCTGCCTACATCATTCTGGGCCACATTTGCAAGTGCAAGTAAACTGAAAATGATTAAATTTGAAAGAATAATTCAACTAAATTAAACCTACTTTAAATGCTCCTGGTATGAATTCAAAGAGTAGTGTCATGACACCATGACTGTACAGTAGCCTACGCTACCATACAACAGCTATGGGGTTACATGACAAAAAGAAGAAATGACTGAAAGTTGAAATACTCACCCTTATCACCAGTTTTGGTATAAATTTTGAACAAAGGCTGCTGGCCTTTGTCAGATCCTGATGAACAGCTGATAAAAGAAAAATATGATCTCATACATGTACAGTACCTTAACAGAAACATTTTAATGGAGGGCAGGACTTTCCATTGTTGTCCACAGGACATTTGGAGACTTTGGGTGTAAGAGTTTACTGTATTTTATAGTTAACCTTTGAAACTCTAGGATTGCTTATCTTTACAGGCTCTTTTACCATCCTAGGATGAAAATTTCTCCCCACTAGGTTCCCAGTACATGAAGATGCTTCTCCAAGTTAAGGAAATCACTCCTGTCTAGTACATCTCTATGACAGAGATCTACAGTATACAGTAAGTGTACAGTAACCTGCAAACTATGCTAAAACTTGCTTTAGACATATACTTAGCATACAGTAGCTCCCAAGTTCAGAGGGGCTGGATGCGGGTCAACTCTGATCTGTCCGTTGGTGGATCGCCGGCCTGGGGGAGAGGTATATGGAGGATGCCATCCTCCCCATTTTGAAAAATTTTGAATTTTAGAAGTGTGTACACGCAAAATGGTGGCACTTTTTTTGTCAAATCAGTCAACACAATTTCGTCTGGTTACCACCAAAAAAATCATGAAGTACTGTACGGTACTGAATTTTTTGGTGGTAACCTAGAAAAATTGTTGGAGTTTACATATTTGCCAAAATAAAGACAGGTACTCACAAATGAGCAATAACTAAAACCTCTTCTAATCACAATATTCAATCGTTATTGTTGCCATAAATTTTGGCGCCATACCGGCACAGTTTGTCAGAGGCGGGGCACTCTGCTTTTTGTAAAGTTCAACATCAACTTGATATATCACTGACGGTCAGACCATTTCGCAAGTGATTTCCAGTATAGATCTCTGTACATCTCACACGGTGTTCTAGCCATGAAAACATGGCCAAGAACATCAATAACTGTCAAGACAGTCAAGAACGTTCCATTTGTTGGGAAACTCTGAGAAGGCCCGCCTCTAACTCGCAAAGTGGGCTTTCATTTTACTACTGAATGCTTTGTTGCACGACCGTTCTTACACTGTTTACACAGTGACAGGAATACATTCCATACCTGCTGCGAAGGTTAGCAATAGCCATGGGGATGTTGCGACAGCAAACTACAGTCCGTATGTACCTAGGCCTGCATTGTGTAACAGCGCAAGCAGTTCAATGTGCTGTCAGATATATGATTTACTGAATTGTACAGTTACCAGTAAGCTGTATTCGTAAATTTGCATGGTCCCCTAACTAAGGATATTACTGAGATTTGAGATACAGGTTTTTCAGAGGGCTGGGCGGGTCAGCTGGTTTGGGTGTTTAAATGCGGGTCAAACCTGCGAAATGCGGGTCACTTGGAAGGTATGACTTAGTGAATGCGTGCAAAGACAGTGTGTATATAAGCTTGACCAGCAGGACAAAGTTCTGATTTTAAAACTGAACAAAAATTATTGTGTAGAGTCTTTATTTGATGTTACTGCATACAAGCCCCATCCCTTTCTTGCCACAGACACTCCTTACAATGTTGTACTTACACCATACAGTACACTATAGTGTATACACGGTTACCGGTCGTTTTGCCCCCTTGTCAGTTCGCCTCCAACCAGTTTGCCCTGGTCGTTTCGCCCCCTGGCCAGTGTGCCCCCTAGTGAAAGTCATTTCGTGCCCAATGTGGAGGTCGTTTTGCCCCCAAAATACTTCTGAGTTTGACATGGAATAAACTGACCTTAAAATGCAGTCGTGGAGTTGTCATAACAGTGATTTTCACAAGTTACAACTGTTTTCAAGAATGTGACAAAAACCAGCCAATGATAAGTCAAGTTGACCTGGTATTCTCTTGCACGTCCAGAATAGTTCGTATTTGTTTAAATTTTTTCGATTTTTGCGGCAGTTATGAGAAGGAACTAATAGAACCAAACAAAACAACCACAAAATATGATGTGTGGGCGTTAAAATAAAAAAGCACATGAACGATGTGGTAACGATAACTTAGATAGGAAGCCTACATGGATCCACTGTTAACAAAATTAACACTCATGAGCAATTGTGCACAAGCGGACAGTAATGTGGTTATGAGTTATGCCTAAGTAGTACAAATGAACAACTTGTTTTATCTTCTAAAAATGAGCCCAATCTCATCCTGAATGAGAATTAGATAAGAACTGAACTTCACTTCATGGAAATCGATTTTTTCTAAAACATTCACTTGTTGGAAAGGAACCTACCTGATTCAGAAAATTTAGGGGGCGAACTGGTAGGTCTTTGAGGGTGAACTGGCTGGTCTTAGGGGGCGAACTGGTTAATGCTTGGGGGCGAACTGGTATTTAGGGGGCGAACTGGCAAGGGGGCGAAATGACCGGCTACCGTATGCACAACATCATCAGGAGTGCCTGTGTTTCTTGCCTGCCAGGCCAAAAGGTAACTGCAGAACTACAGCAGCTAAAGCCACCATATTACTATTAGAAGCAGATGAAGACCAACATGATGACAGTTGACTTTTGTCCGAGAGTGGCTAACCAGTTTTGATGATATGTGAAAACTCTATAACCAGAGAGAAACTACAGTATGAAAGTCAGTCAAAGTACAGTACATGCATCTTTAATCTTAGTGGAATGTGGTGGGGAGTGTCCTTGTCCTTTAAAGTTTAAACAAAAAAGAGTTTTGAAGAATAGATGCACCTTCCACAGCAAACATTTCTTTTTTATTCATGCTCTTTAATCCTATGATGTTTCTTCAGTTTTAAAAGTGTTATCAAAATACAAATAAAATGAAACATATGGTTTGCTTAACCCATTTAGGAAAGGGCAAATTTATGAAACATACACAACAGTAAAGTGTAAGTTACTAAATCCATATGTATACTACTGTATGTGCACTGTGCATCACTAAACCTTCCCAATCTACACTATGGATGAGAGCATTAAAGGGTCATATAAGCCAGAAATGTGGCTCCCTGCTCGTCTTACTCCAGCTACCACAATCCTTGAGAAGTGGAAGGTGCTGTAAATACACTGCATAACGCTACGACAACCTGTGATGTCAATTCGTGCAATGACATTCGTGGAACTGTTACTTACGATGTAGCGCCACATAAAGCCTAAGAGGTCTCACTACTCCATTAGAGGAGTGTTCTAGAGCGTCAAGTGTTCACCCTCAAAGAAATAGTCCTTTTAGCTCTGGTTTTGACCAAATTTTGTCAAGATAACATGCCAGCTGGGTGATGAAAGTCCATGAATATGAAAGAGTACTTGCCAGAGTGTGGATGTTGAAAATTTGGGTAAGATTGACGTTGATTTTGACTGTTTAAAAAATTGCTATCAAATGGCGGAGATTTTCTGTTTTTGTGAAGAGGCTAGGGGTGGGTGTACCCTACAAAAACTTTAAGTCCTTCTAGCTCAAAATCTAAACGGTCATGGTATGGAAATTTTGTAGTGCCATGATGGGCAAACTTGTCAGCTATCAAGTGATGGGTGTCTTGACATAGCTGTGAACTTTGACAAGGCTGCAGCGGCCTCGAAAAGGAGCTAATTTAGTGTGTAAGTCAATGGGGAAATTATTGGGGGTGTGATGCCTTTAGAGCAAAAGGTGATTTTCTTCATTTTTGATGTAAAGACACCTTATTTAGACTTAAATGACTTGTTTTAATGTCTGAAACATGATTTTGGGGAGACGTCTTAGAATTTCGCGCTTGAGTGATTTTTGGGTCAAAATTACAGTTTTCGGTAAAAAATAATACCCAGATTGGGATTGTGACAAAGATTGCCCTGTCATAGTCTATTTTGTCACATTTTTGGAAAGTAAATGAATATTTAAGAGTAGCTGAATGTTACAATGGTCATTCTACACTGCCATAGCCTACCTGTCGTCCAGGCACCCTGTGTAAATAGTAGCTGGGAAGCTAGTTCCACGAACAGCTACTTGGCGATTAACGTCAGACAGCATGCTGCAGGTAAGTGTGTGATGTTGTTCATAGGACTGGGTATTGTAATGACATTTTGAACTCAATTGCAATGATGTAGTCTGTTGGAGGGGTTATTTGTACCATTTGTACATGTAGCAAGGGGATTGGAGGGGTAAAAACATACTAACTCTAGGTTAGGCTACCGTTGCTGTGCACTGCATTTACCACACTGTACTGTAATATGCAGTATGTACGAAAGAGAATGCAGTACTAGCCAAATCTCTGACTCTGGTTAAAACTTATATGAGGTCATTAAGGACCCTACAGCAATTTCCATCTAATGCATTGTCACTGTGCATGACAAAATACCCCCCCCCCCTTCCTAGTGTCTCCATAGGCCCTACAGCCAACTTGCAATATTTTTTAACTTTAAGTCTACGTTAGACCTAGGCCTAACTCTGTTTCTAATTTCAAAATGCTGTTCTTCCTCCAAATATTAATTTATCCAATTTTCTTGCTGACTTGAATTTATTTAATTGCAGGTTATATTTGATTGGTACCAGCCAGGTGTTTAAGGAGAAACATATCCCAACTGACTAGTTTTTAATGCAACATTGTGTGGCAGCCTGCATTGGAGGAGTTCTCGAGCAGATCAACTTTCTTTTGAAACATGAAATGGCAGTGTGGGCTGCTTGCTCCTAGGCCTATAGATAAAGTCACTATTTGGGGGTTTTAAACATGCCTGCAACCTTTTTAAATGTAAGTCAACAATTTTCTTTCCTTCTCTTTTATGCCTGCAATTCAGGGCAATTTCAACTTTTTAGTTATTCCTAAATAATGGAGACTGTACTTTTTTGTGGTAGGCTAAGTGACAACCAGACCTAACTCAGTGACTGACAAACCTTAGTGGGGCCAGGGATATACACTTTGTTGCACTTGTAATTTGAAGCATCTAGGTATGTGAAAATGAGTAATCTGTTGCTGTACACATTACATTGACTTCAAAATTGAAATACAGCCACCGGAAGGTAATACTGTCAAGAGGAGAAATTAATGAGAATCACATTCTTTTGTGAGGATTCTTTTAAGGTTCACATTACCAGCTCAGTTTTGCATCTGTCCCTAACCCACTTTATTTTCTGACTGCAGAGTAGCAGGTAACACATGTGAGCATTATGTATTCCATGTTATATAATGTTGTGGTGCATTTACTAGCTTTCACTGCATCAGGCAAGACTTGGCTAGTAGTGTACCTCAAAGTCTGAGAGGAAATGAGACTTCCATTGGTTGTGTGTATTGTTAAAAATTTTAGTTATCACACCTTTGTTAAAGCAAGAAACTATTAATCTATATTCTTGAACAAACTTACCCAGCCAAGCTGCCATGCTGGAATGATCTGATTAACCATTTAACATGATTGGCCAGCACCCATACAGACTTGTTCAGGAGGTGTTTACTGTTAGGCCAACAGAAATTCCAGCAAATTAAGGGTTAAACAATGTCACATTTTTCAGACTTCCTGCATGGTGCTGCATAAATTTAACACTGTCACTGATGTATTTATGTTTTAGATAATGATAACTTAATTATTTCTTAGTCTCAGATAAGTGTAAGGGAATTTTTCTTCTGCAGATATGCTGTTAACTGCTGTCTGGGGATGGGCCAGCATCAAAGGAAATCTGTCCAAGACAGCTGTTTTGAACAGCGCCCTCAATTGGTTTCTCAACTTTTTAACCTTTTAGTCCTCCTGAGACAGTCTGAATAGTGGACTTTTTTCATAAAATGTAACAAAAATGCTAATTGTACATGACCTACATGGATATCAAGTCAGAAAGTTTAACTTTTTCCATCAGATTAATGATTTTTATTTCCCCTTTCCTTTTTGTTCTTGCAGACTTGGGGTGTTGTTACCTTATGGCCAGATGATCTGCATCACCCCCGCCTACGCTGAGCTGAGACATTCTTGAAGATTAATTTCTTATATTTTTGTACAGAACATGCTTTACCACAACAGAAAACCTCAGTTGGGAAAGAAAATGAGTGCCACAAATGGCTTTGCAAGTTATTCAGTGTGAGGTATGTGGAGATTCTCACACACCTGAGTGTAGCTGTGAATGCACAGAAAAGGGCATATGTCCAGCATAGAGTTGGGTGTCCTGAAGTTGATATAGGAGGGATAGAAAGTTGAAATATGACAAGACTTGAGTTGACAATGTGTATAGAAATGAGTATGAAGTGTTTGTAAGAGCAAATCTAAATGTCACATTTTTTTAAGGTCTCACTACTCCATTAGAGGAGTGTTCTAGAGCGTCAAGTGTTCACCCTCAAAGAAATAGTCCTTTTAGCTCTGGTTTTGACCAAATTTTGTCAAGATAACATGCCAGCTGGGTGATGAAAGTCCATGAATATGAAAGAGTACTTGCCAGAGTGTGGATGTTGAAAATTTGGGTAAGATTGACGTTGATTTTGACTGTTTAAAAAATTGCTATCAAATGGCGGAGATTTTCTGTTTTTGTGAAGAGGCTAGGGGTGGGTGTACCCTACAAAAACTTTAAGTCCTTCTAGCTCAAAATCTAAACGGTCATGGTATGGAAATTTTGTAGTGCCATGATGGGCAAACTTGTCAGCTATCAAGTGATGGGTGTCTTGACATAGCTGTGAACTTTGACAAGGCTGCAGCGGCCTCGAAAAGGAGCTAATTTAGTGTGTAAGTCAATGGGGAAATTATTGGGGGTGTGATGCCAAGAAGTAATTCAAGCATACAATAATTCATCAAACTTATAACATTTAGTGAGTAATACAGTGATTGTTTGATGAAGAAATGACAACCAAACCTCATTTTTAATTTTGTCCAACAGTCTCGATTTTGACGTCGAAGAACTTGTGATAATGCGTTTCTAATCATTTTCGATAGTTTTCTTTTAGATTTGTGGACTTTGGACGTAGTATGGTAAACAAACATCCATTCGAAGTCCGCGGGCGGTGTCTTTATGAGGTAATAGCGTTGCTGTACGTGGCGTATTGTAGCTAGACATGCGTGGGGGCCAACAACCAAATGTTCCAAACTTTCTTTAGAGCTTGAACACCACTTTTCTAGAAATGTAAATTTTTATCCCCGGAATTACTGGGGAATCCGCATTTCCTATTGGCAAATCTGAGATTGCACGGCGACCAAACATCTTGGTACATAATTTAATCTAAGACCAACGAATATAGGTTCTCCAACTACACTTTTAATTGGTCAATATTGGAGAAATTTTAGCTTAGGTGTTCACCAGATCGCTCAATTTTGATGTAAAATTGCAAAAAACTCTTTGGGGTAGGAGGAGGAGAACCACACCCTCTCCCGTTCGGTCGCGCGGCTCCTCGCTTGGGCGCTTCGCTCCCTCAAGAAAACGCCGAAACCCAGTGGTGGTGATGAAAAAATGAAAAAGTGGGGGCTAAAGGTATGTTCAGCCCCTCAATATTTTTCAAGTGCTCCAATTAAGAAGCGGGAAGAATTTCGAAGTGGGGCTGAACATATTCTTGCTTGCAACACTAGGGAAGTGCCGTTTCCAGCCATCTGAGGGGCTTGTAAAGCCAAAAATTTTCTAGTACGATACGAGCCAATCGATGGTGGAGCCGATCCCCTTAGATAGTGGTGTTGGTCAAGATTGGGAACGATGAGACAATTTAATCAATTCGGCCTATCTTGAATTTCGCCAAGAGTCACAATAAAGAAACAGGATATACTTTTCCTGCGAAGAGATTCAAGACCATTTAATCAAACTAGGGATACATTGTATCTTTTAGCAAGTTGTTTTTTTTTTTTTTTCAAAAGTTAGAAATAAAGATTTACTGTTTAGATTCTGTTTACTTAACGCAATTTTCGGTTTTTTGAGGGGATGAGATTATTACATTTTCTTTGCGCTCCGTTCCAACGAATAGTAGTGCTCCGCTTAGATAGACTGTTAGGCAAAATTACAGTCTTCGAGTCAAAGTATTTTTAAAAACTTTTTGATCACTTTGCAGTTTGCGAACTTATTTTGATGTGATCATTTTATTGTAAACAGTGAAAAATATAACCTGCTTAGATCCTAGCATAGGTCTGTGAAATGCTGTCCAGCCCTAGTCTGAGGTGTTCGATTTTTCGAAATTTTCTGTACGCTCAGGGCCAACTAATCGTGGGGTTCCACTTAGATAGCCTTTAAGGCAGAATTGCGTTTTGTAGGCAAGGATTAACCCCGACAAAACTAAAATGCTCCCGCAAGTCTATGCCAATCACAGATGATCTTTTATTTTAAATCCAAAAAGTGTGCACATAAATACTAGTTTTACTTCGACAGGTAGCGTACACGTGCATTGGATTACAGACACAGAATTTTTTCGTTATTCCCATTAACCACCACAATTCAACTTTCAACAATTTTCCTGCAATTTTCCTATGGTAGGAGACAAAAGATAAAAGCGATAAGAATTAAGTCCAGCGATTAAAACGGCCAATAAAAAGTTGAATCCACCGAGGAACAAAAGATGATTTATGTCTATTTGTAGCTGCATAAAGAAGTCTCATTCGACTTCAAGGAATTAAAGCACAGTTAAAATTGCCATACAGGGGGTAGATTAAATCATTAAGAACGGATCTTGCAGTCTGGCAATTGAATGCAACGAAGAAACGCAATAGAGTCAATTCCGTGGCAATTTTTTACCGAAAAGGGGCAATACCATTTGATCTAATGGTAGTGGTAACTTTTATCTGGTAATTTTCTTATCACTTAGCGAGTTATTTTGTTTTTTCTGTTGGACTGATTTTTTTGCAAAGGAAAACAAAATATAATGTCCGTTCCATTACTATACTTGTTACAAGTCTTTGAAATGGTTTTTTTTTCGGCTATTTGAGGAGTTCGATTTTTATTTTTTTTTTGTCACTTTCCGCGCCAAAAAACAGGGGCACTCCGTTAGATACTGTTTTGGTCGAACAAATTACTAAACAGAAAATGCATGCTTACAATCATTCTCCGTTTTTTAAGGCAATATGAGGAATAATTATTCATTAATAGCTTCCAGATCTAAAGGGAGAAGTACGTTTTATTCGGTATTTTTTATCACTAAACACATTGCTAAATTTGTTTATTGAAGTTAAAATTTTATTGCAAACGAAAGCAAAAAAATGAAAAAGACTGCTTAGTGCCTAATTACGAGCCCGGCAAATGCCATTCACGAGTTTCTGGGTGTTCTCCATTTTTCAAAATTTTCTGTGCGCTCTACTCCAACAAATGGTGGCGCTCCGATTAAATAATCTTTCGGAAAGTATTCCAATTTTTTCGTGCAAAAATCTTCTGCCCCCCAAAAATGAAACGCATTTATTATGAAAAAAATCAAGTAGGTAGCAGGGGGAACTTGTATTCTGTTGGGTCTATCGAATATTATTATTCAAATTAAGGCCCTCAGGTGATACTTGGTATATTTCCCGAAAAAGTTTGGTTTCCTCTTAACCCTTTACCGTTGTGCTCCAATCGGGGCATATTTGCGCGCCTCGGGAGTGGGCGGAAAAGCGGACCTGGCACGCCCCGCATCAGCTATTGACCCCGTGACCTTAAACTATTGTCTCTCTCGTTGTTGTGGCCGAATTTTCGGGTAGCTACTTTGCAGTTTCGAGCTCCGCGTGAAACAGTAGAGATGGGTGACAGCCGTGCTCTCCGTCTGGGTCCGAAAAGACCCAAACAACGGTAAAGGGTTAAAATATATTTGAAAATCTGGTGCTTTGGCTCAAATGGAGAAAAAATCGTCTTTGTCTTCAGTTGTGAAGGAGAACTGAAAAATCGGGGTTTTTATTGGAGATCACCCTGCCCACAGTTCATATAGGTCAAATCAAGAGTGAAGTTGTGTGTTTTTGTGTTTCTTTTTTCTGTATTATATATGTGTTTTGTGGTTATTGTTTTTTTGTTAATATAAGTCTCTGTAAAGGGGTGTCAACGTACATAAGCTCCCTGGAGCTTCTTGTTGTCACTCCTCAGTCTCTTCTGTACCCTGTACATACAAATAATTCATTACATATTTCTCTATATGAAAGACTGAAATAAAGTTCTATGAAATTGAAAAAAATTGAAAAAAGGAAGTTGGTTAAATTTTCATATTTTGTTGAACGGTGAAAATGGAAAAAAATTTTGACCCTCTTTTCCAGTATATTTGAAAATCTGGAACTTCCATTGATTAAAAAATGGATATTTGGAATTATTATTTGGAATTTTGATAGTTTCATTGTAGAATAAAGTCTTATAGTAAACAAAATCATGAAAATCGTCCGAAGAGACCAAAGTTTATCCCCCATTCGCTGGCCCCGCCCTTGGAGAAAATCAATAAAACCTGAAGCATGTCTGCAAGGCCGCGGAGGGCATAATACAGTGTTTACTTTTTTTAGGGCGGAAACAATCATTAGAAGACATTTTGCAGCCTACAAAAAGTCGATCAAAAGTATATTGTTGTTTTATATATTTTAATCTCTCACAAAGAAAGGCGTCCGGCCACTTCTCCTCATGAACACCTTGTACTAACGTCCGGCAGTTGACTTTGTTATGCAATGTAAAATTTGGTATAAAAGGAGAGGTCCTTTACCGATCGGAATCCGTAGGGACCCAACTTCAACCATGGTTACACAGACCGATTTTGTCGGCCGACTCCCATGACGGCTGATAGAATTGAGACGTGTCGGCCTTATATGTGAACACCTTGTTATTCAATTCGCCGACAGAATTGGCCGGCGACAAAGTCTGCAAGTGCAAACTCTGACTCCGTCGAGTAATCTCGTTTTCGGGCAGTGGACCCGTCACAACAGTCGGGTTGGCAGATAACTTGCGTGTACATGCGTGTTAACATCTTTGGCCAAACCATGAAAATAATAGAAATGTTACCAGGTTACAGATTAGGCCAATTGTGTTCAACACGGAACATCCCACATACCATAGGGACGCTATGAAGAGCCTGACTTACCAAAACTTAACATAGCCGAAGTTGTTATAGAGGATATGCTCATCATTATCACTACCAGGATGGTGTAGACCACAGGTCCTCATATCACTGTAAACACAAATTAGTCAAACAGTGCTTGAACCGACCAATCAGGTTAGTCGACATTATTGACTAATATTTGACCCAGCTGAGTTCGTTTCTAACAAATATTAACCCTCATTGAATAGGTTTGACTAATATTCTTCAGTCCATTACTACGAAATTATTCAGATATCATATCATCACAAATTAGTCAAACATGAGTGACTAACGTGGTTAGTCTATTCAGGCACCACTTGAATTCTTTGTGTTTAGAGTGAAACCTTATTCACCTTGTATCCCTAGTATATTCATCCGGGTCATCGTCATTTTTCCACCGAATGAAGTCATCGTTTATAGTGGCAGACAGTAAACCGGATGATAGATCGGACAGTGTACCCTCTAATGTCGACTGTGCTCCACTAGGAAATCGGCCAACTCCAAACAAAATCGGTCCGGTCAAACATGAAAAAGCATTCCCAACGTGAAGCGATATCATAAAGAAAAGAACATTACGCGATGAAAACGTTACGGTATAAAAGTAGCTCTTTTGTCGTTGGAAATGGACCTTGATCCTCCCCCTCCCCTTCTGACGACAGGTACTCTTTTTCACAAGTGCATTTCTAGTCATAGAAAGCAAGATTCTCAATTGGTGTATAGCTAGCTTATTGATTGACGTCAAATACAAAAGATGCAGCTCAGCTCACATTACAGATCATTCAAAGAGAATATTTTTATTTCACAATAGGGTTTTCTTTTGTGTCATGGAATGCATGACCTGAAGCAGTGAACAGGGAGAATCTGAAAACATATTTGGAAGTGACTTGGAATAACTTGGTCGGGCAGTTTGAACGGTCTGGGAAGGATGAGAGTTCCCCAGCTAACGATATTTTACTCGGAAATTTTGATAAAGTGGATAGACATCATGAATGGATTTACCTGATAACCTGATAACCAAAGAAACCTTTAATTTATGGGCAGACTCGTAGTCAGGGACAAGGAGTGGAACATTGGTTAGACATGGACAGGGGAAGGGGAGAATTCCTTTGCCTCCTTAAAGTTACCAACACTGCAGGGACACCACGTAACATCTTGAACGACTGTTTCTGTCTTACATGGATATTTTTGAGATAATTATTATACTATTTTCGGTTTTCAAGTGTGCCTAGGTCCAAATTGGTGGAAGATCTATGGCAAAATCAAGAAAAGCCTTCCCAATCATGTGAGAAACAGCCTACATGAAATCTAGTTATTCGGACATTGCGGGCAAATGTAAAAATCAGCCAAAACGCCACCGCGAACCAATAAAAGGGGCACCCAGACCTCACAGTGTTTTATGTAATTTATTTTCATATGTTAACCTAACTTTATATATTTTGTCAGGCACAAGGTAGGCCTACATATCTCGAAACATGAATTTGACACCTTACAAAACAAAATGTGAGGATTTGGTGCAATAAAAACAGCAAAATGTGTAAATTTACTGGCAGTAATTAAACACAGATATGTAATACCGTAAAGAGTATACGATCAACAAAAGCATTCAACGAAACCAATTACCATCCTTGTACTGGTTGGATCTGGGAGTGTTTAGAGGGAGTTTTCTCCAACAAATCCCTGCTTCCACCGCCCTCTTTATGTTATGTTTAATGTTAAAGACGGGAGTTGCAGTTCCCAGGTTAAATATTCACCTTCCATATATGAAGTCACAACCCACACATTGTACATTCATTCAATCAATCAGTAACGCTTCACTTGTCATGACCCGATTCTTTTGTTAAAACCGCCAATTTTATACAAGGTCACTACTATAGAATGCTGTTTTAGTTTAACCTTTAAAATGCATTTCATTGTTGGGCTTGTCTAGATGCGATCTGACATTAAGGCACGCGGTATATAAACCCAGTATTTGTTGTATCAGGATAAATATAGGCCTATTTATGATACATTGCAGATATTCTGCAAACATCGCGCAAGAATCATCAATATGACCCTCCAGTTCTACTATCATCCTATGTCGATGCCCTCGAGGTCTGTTCGTCTGTTTCTAAAGAAAACTAGTATCCCTGTAGAAGAAATTATAATTGATTTGGCAAAAAGTAAGTGAGATTGCATTATTTAAGGAACCTTCTTGTAATATAATTTATTGTCAATTGAGGTATGGATAAACGAAGATGATATGGTGTTATGTTTAACACTAACTGAATTTGAACATGGAAGGGGTAGTCTCATGCATGGTCACAGACGGAGCATGTAGTCCGTATAATTACAGATGAAGGTCTAAAGTGACTAGACATGTGTTAGGATGACTTTCACTCACGGACTTATAAACGTGGACAGAGCATGCAACGTGTACGTTCTATCCGTAGATGGTCTCCACCGTCTGGGACAAAAAAGGTGCACCAAGATGGCCGCCGTAAAGTTATAAATAGTCTGATTTGACGACGACTCTGTAATATTGTTAGCGAAAGTTAAACTTGAATGGGAAACAATATCATATTCCTGCAATATGTGAAGTGATGTTGACCTTACCTTGCCATATTTCAAAAATATTTTAACTTTCTTGCAAAATATGAGGATATACTTGAGCAAGTCCAAAATTTTACACAAAACCATGGAAGACGGCCATCTTGGTGCGCTTTTTCTCACAATACAGTAGCGACAATTTACCGTGCAGTATGCTCAGTCCGCCGTGTATAGGAAGTCTGTGCTTCCACTACATGGAAATGGTTTATCCACTACCTAGAGACCTACTGTTTTTATTCTAAAATCTATGTTTAACAGAATTAAACATTTAACTGAGGATTCTTTGCCAACAGTTTGTAAACATATCATTTTCTTTGAAACACGTTTGAATGCTGAACATTTTGTGTCTAATCGCTTAACATTTGTACAGGTTAAAGGTCAAGAGCAGCCAAATTTGTATCAAAATTATTCACTACACCCGGGGTGGATCTAGGATTTTTCGTTGGGGGTCACTGACGGTCGATCATCTGTCCGAACGACTATCTAAGCGGAGCGCCACCATCAGTTGGCGCGGAGCGTACAGAAAATTTTGAAAAATCGTGACCCCTCAGATAGCCGGAAATGGCATTTCCCAGGCTTGTTAGTAGAACCGAAGTAGTCGTTACTTTGACATTTTGTTTGCCCAAAAATGTTCACTTCAATTAAAAGTGAGAAAATCACAAAAACTTGCTTCATCTTCCCAAAAAATATGTCGTAATGTTATAGGTCCGGAAAAGTGGTCTAAAGATAATGGGGATCCTCACACAAGGTACAAAGAGGAGAATCTTTCCTTTTCAATTTTGAATAAAAATTCGTCACAACCTGTAATTCTATGAACGTAAAAAAAACTGAAAGAATTGAATTTTGGGGTCTCCAACAGCTTCAAAAACGATGGTGAAAATATCTGACCAAGAATACGATGTACTGCTGTAAGATTCATATTTGAGTTCGCAGTAGCTTTTCAAGTCTTTTGCTTAATGAAATATACCACTTTATTTCCATGTGCATGAGAGGTAAACATTGTTAAACCCTTTGCATTATTATTGATTTCATTGGTCAGGCGCGGATCCAAGGGGGTGAGTGGCTTTTACGGCCTCACCACCCCCTTTTTTGTAACATCAACAGTAAGCAATACAATAAATGTTTATCTGTGAGAATATTCAGGGGGCTATGTCATGCTCATCCTTTCCCTAACAAACCCCCCTGGTATAGAGGGACAACGATCAAAAACAATCGTATCGATGAAACACAAAACAAAAACTTTCAAATATGTTTAAGGGTTAATTATAAATCGACACCTAAGAATTGAGGCCCTTGTATGGCTGTTAACCTGACCATGGAGAATTGTGCTGTACGTTGATTTTGATTTCTGTTTCAGCTAATCAGGCTGCTCAGACACATGAGATCCCTGTAAAGTTCGATGAAGCTTGTAAAGGCTAGGTAGCCGGTATGTGATGCAGATGCAATGCCATCCTCCCTTGAAGTTCAGAAGGGATTTTCGCCGATCAATGAAGTTGCTCGAATTTATACTCGTCATAATCTTATGTCGCAATTTAGTCAAATAGTTTGTAGAATGCCCTTACCAGCTCATTTTCGAAAGATTAACTTCTTTACTTTACATTACATTAGTGGTTCATTTTATCTAGTGATTTTCTGACCATTTTATGACTTACTCATTTTTTTTATTGAAGTATAAATTTTATTGCAAACGAAAGCTCAAAATAATGATTGCTTAGATTCTACTTACAAGTCGATTGGAAATGTCGTTTCCGGCGGCTGTCTGAGTGATCGTGATTTTTTCAAATTTTCTGTACGCTCCGCTCCAACAGATGGTGGCGCTCCGCTTGGTCTTTCGGGCAAAAAATTAGGTATTCCATAGGCCTGAAAACCATGAGGCTGGGGCCCAGTAAAAAATGAGGGGACCGAAGCATGTTGCCGTCCCCCACTCTCCTGACCAGGAAACCCCTTTTTCCCCAAATTTCAAAAAGCGAAAGATTTCCTGCGCTCTTGGCGCGCCGCAAATGCAATATAGAATGCATCATTCCTGGCTCATAGTTCAGTTTTGTAAACTTTTTCGATGTCTGTAAATGACAAAATCGGATATTACCATATGTGACACCACATCATTAAGAGACACGGGCAGCTTTATTGCTATTTTTGTAAACTGTCTTTCACATAATTTCAAATTTGCTTCAATGAAAACTCTTGATTTTAAAATATTTTGTCTAAAAAGGACAACAAAGTTTGGGAAACTTGAAATGTTATCGAAGAGTATCAGTTCGTAGGCCTTATTAGGTAATATTTCTTAGCAACAACGTTTCCGTCGTCGTGCAATCATTCTCAGATTTGCCATCAATATATGAAGGAAGTGCAGATTCTTCAGTAATCCCCTATCTCTTTAAATTTCCCTACAAGAAACCCAGATTTCAAAGTTTTCTGCAGTACAAGCTCCATATCTACATGTATTTGTTTAAAAGGGGAAAAATTTAGGCACGATTCGCATGCCGCAATACGTCCCTGATACGGTGGTATTCACACAAAGGGAAATTCGGAAACCGTAGTTGCTACTTACAAGCCCTAGACCGGCTGTCTGAGGGGTCGCGATTTATGCTCTCATACAAACCTATCATCAGATACCTTTCCACCATGTCAGTTGAATAGTCTGTGTAGCCGAATTTTTTAGTTATTGAAATGTCAAAATGTTATCAATGATCAATGTTGCAGAGCAGTGACGTAGTTAAAAAGAAGGAGGAGCAATTGCCCCTGGCTCGAAGAAGTGAAAAATTCGGAAATTTGCCATTTGAGACACCAGTCACATACAGTGCGGTTTTCTCAACTTTTCTTTAATAAAATTCCAAATTTTATTCATAGATAAAAGCTTCATATTTGTAATTAATAGCTTCAACTTAAATGGCAAATTTTCGACGGGCTCCTCGCGCTCTAACCTGCAACCCTTTATGCAGTAAGTGGTCGCCCATAAAGCAGTCAGTGATAAACTTTTCCGAGCCGCTACAGTGCCGTTTCGCTAAAACTTTCTTCAATAAAAACTTTTCAATAAAGAATTTTTAAATATTTTGTAAAAAACTAGATATGGTGTTCTACATAAATGTGGTCCGAAATAGGGTTGAGACCTTCGATATCACTCTATTGGCATTTTATCGGAAAACTTGAAAATGTGTTCTCTAAATTACTATTAGTTTGTAACAATTATAATTAAATAGTTTGAAAATGATAAGATAATACAACATTATGAGGAAACAAACAGGCTTAATAATCTATTTAGTGAAAGTAAAAAGTAAGCTTTGGAAAATTTTAGGGGGGGGGGCGCCGGATGCGCCCCCGCCTAAATCCGCCACTGACACCTGCAGCCGGTACTAAGATTCCATGCCGTTAGCTGTTTTTTTTTTTTTTATTGTAATCCATTCTTTCAGGCGAAACGGAATATCAAGTTTGTAATGATAAATGTGTTTGTTCCTGCTTTTTTTCAGAAGAACAACATAGTCGTGACTTTCTTAAAATAAACCCCAGACACTGTGTGCCAGTTATAGTTGATGGTGACTTTATTCTAACAGAAGGGTAAAAGAAATGCTCAGCAGTCAAAAACCTTCATGCAATTGAAAGGAACAGATCACCCTTACTTACATGAGTATACACTAGCCCGGTAGGCCTATACCCTGCAAATAAAGGGCTCTTTTTAATGTGACAAAAACATCTTTATTTCGCCAACTAAAATGTTTAATTCACACAGATTACTCATTTTTATACATTCAGTGAACAACTTTATTCTGTCAAGTGAGTCATGGAAAATTCACTCTAAAAACACCGGGGTTAAATTTAAGCAGGATGGGTGTTTTATATACTCCAACACAATCCTGGTTAAATTTAAACGCAAATCCTGGTCAAACCAACATAAATATTTGTTAACTGTAAGTAAAATTTTTGTTCCTGGTTAAATTTAAATCCGATGTTTTTAGAGTGTATATTTCAATTGAAATGGATTTCTCACAGTGGCCTGATGTTTTGAAATAAGTTTAGGGTGACTGCTCGTAAAGTGTTCATGCATATTACTGCGTTCATATGTAATTGATTCAGCACTTACTTTGGGATTGGTAAAGGGGTTCGAAATTTCATATCTAGATGCTATACACACTGAATGTGCCAGCAGCCAGGGTTGTGTCATGGGAGGGGGGGGGTTGGGGCCCCACATGAGGAAAATTCTAAGGAAAGAGAGAAAGAAACGTTATTTAGGTGCTTTTGCATTGCAAGGTTGGGTCATGGGGTTCTAACCCGCCCTCCCCCTCCCCCCGTGACTACGCCACCGTTAGCAGTTATTCATCACTTAAGACGGTTTTAATTCTCCAACTTACTTACTTCCAGACCCTCCCACACCTGTCTATAACTCATACACATCCAGACTCAGTTCCACTCCCTTTTGATACAATCATATGGAAACTGCGGTCTCTGGAACCTAGATTCAATTAAAATGGCCGTTTCTTCAGTTTAGCACGTGAAGAGGGCGGTATGAAAAGTGGTCTGGCAGAGTCGCATGCAGTATTTTGACTGTGTAGTTCTCTTCCTAGTTATTTGGTTAGATGGAGTTTTACGGCCAGCTTCCAACCAATTGGTTCCAGTCGAGCCGACAACGGCCATTTTTTAGTTGTGGCTCACTGGCCCTTCCTACTGACATTCCACTATTAAGTCTGTATCTTTTCTCAGTGGACCATTATAAATATTAATGTATAAGACGGTGTGATAGGTCGTCTGAAACGGCCGAAGGGAAAGTTCATTGACCGGCCCTGGAAGTCAATTTCAGCCGACAAGTCCAGAGGCTTCGGTCCTGGTGGCAAGGGACCCTCCAATGAAAATATTAGGGCTAACATATCGTTTTACCCCCAGTAATTCGGACAAAAAAAAAAACATCAGATAAAGTTAACAAAATGTAACATTGCGGTGTGCAGATGACTTCTAGGCCTTCTAGGAAAAATTGAGCCTATTTTAAGAGTAAAAAGCAAAAAGCAAAAAGCAAAATATTGCATTAAAATGTGCCATCTATCTATGTTTTGTGTATATGCGTGTCAATTTGAATGCGTGTGTGTTTGTTTGTGTGTGTATATCGGGTGTGCGTGTTTTCTTTTTTTGTGCGGGTGGATTGCTTATATGCGCGGTCACGGAAACGATATGAGGTTCCGTCTGTTGGAAAATTCCCCCCTACCCCCTACAATCCACAAACCAGATCTACGCCACTGGTCCGCGGCTGAGAGTGCCGACAAAATCCGTGCTGTTAAATCACCCACAGTTTGCCTTTACTTATGTAGCATATGCAGTCAGTCCCTAACTTCATGCATGACTTAAATGTTCTAATAAGTTCAAGTTACTCTGCAAACAGCAAATTATGTAAAAGTCATAAAGAGAGTTGTTCTCTTTAAAAATGGATATCCTCACGCTTATTAGTACTTGGGCGTCATTTCCAACAGTTCACGTGACAAGCTCGGTCAATTAGGTCCACAATAACCCTTCAGCCATATTTGTTTAATTTCATAGGATTGCGATTCTTTATTACCTCATCGAAAAATTTCCAGATAAAGTCGCTGATCACTGGTACCCTAAGGACATGCGCAAAAGAGCCAGAGTGAACGAGTATCTGTCATATCATGACGGGAGCACCAGACAACTCTTCAGCAAGGTCTTTCAAGATGAGGTACACTATGTGAAATTACCATGATTATTTATCACACACAAACTCCATAAACACCAATTCTATTTTGTCGTGAGTTTGTGTGTGTGTGTGTGTGGGAAGGGGGGAGGGGTCCCCAAATTTGACGATTTTCACCTTGATCTACACATTTGGGAATGTAGCATGTGTGATATAATTCCGTCGCTCAGAAGTTTTCTTTCTATCCGCAGTCCTTTTTGTATTTTAAAGTTTTTTCAGTCATCCGTTCCAATGCCTGCTTTGAACATGTTTCAAACCACCTTTGGACAGTAAACGATCAGTGCACAAGCACCTTTTCAAATATTTCCGACTACTTACGATTTCGATAAGCAAGTTAAACATACATTCTTTTATCGAAAAACGGATTTTGAAACCGCACCCTTCCTGTAACTTTCGTAAAAGCGGGAGGATAGTTGTGAAGTGCACCATATGCCTGTGATTAATGGTCTTTGCATATTTGATGCTAAGTACTTTAGACGAATAAGTGTTGCAGTATTATAAAACATCTAAAATCGTTATATCAAGTTCATCTAACCAGAGTCGAGCAAAGAAAAACACTCCTTGCCTTTGACAAAATCATGGGAGCTGCAAAGATAGCTTAGGGGCATGCTACGGGGTGGATTTCCGACCAATCCCAGTCCCTATAGAGATGATAAGATACGCAGTGAAGGCTACAGGAAGTTAGTTTGGTGAACCCTCCTCTTCAGCTTGAAGTCTGGCTACGGGCGCCTGAAAATATCCACTTCAATTATATGTGTCAATGTTTAAACCAATGAAGAGATTTGACGGGTTAGAAGGAGTTTTACGGCTCAGTTCTTACAACATCTGATTTAAGTCGGGTCAGCCACAGTCTTTTCTTCCAGTAGTGGCTCACTGGCTTGTTTTCCGTGCTCCATTGCTTATGTCGAGCCCAAGCACACTGTCAGTAGGTTCTATTTTTAGGATCTTCAGTATTTCCCGGTCAGGAGTCGAACTCCAGGCCTCCCGATTGCAAGCCGGATGTTCCAACTACTTGAACATGCAGTCGGTCCAATGAATGAAAGACTGAAATGTAGGCCTAATGTTTCCAGTGCGACGTTATTTCAATTTTTTGTAAAGCAGGGAAAATTTCAAAATTCCTGTTTATTTACTCCTCTAGTACTGGTTTTGGGGCAAAAAGGTGACGGATGGGGAGAGAAAGAAGCATATCAAAGACATGCTCTATGTAGCAACGCAAATTCAAGATACATCCCTCAAGGATAAACAATACCTCTGTGGTGACGAAATATCAATTGCCGACCTGATGGCAATATCGGAGGTAAGCATTTGTGAAGTTATTGAATCTTATGGTAATATTCTTAGCTACCCATGATAATGGTATTACAGCTCATTGACATGTCCGAGGTGAGCACTCATGGACGTCATGCAAAGTTAAAAAAGTCTCCAGATAGTCTGATACGACACTTTCGAATGAGATAATGTGAAATGATGCAATTATTTTTACTTTGTGAGGTGCAGTGACTAAATAAATATGTCACACTGATTCTGATAATTAGCACTTACAATTGTCACGTAGCTTAAAATGAAAATGCCACTGGTGCAATTATATATATATTTATGTCGCAGGTCTGGAATGTTACTTTCAAAATTTTTTCATCAATTTTATTTTTGTGTATGTCGCCATTAGATTTATTTACAGCATGGGCGTCCGCAGAAATTTTAATAAGGGGGGGGGGGGCAAGATCATTAATGGATGATTGAATTGTGTACACTATTTAAGCGGAGCGCCACCATCAGTTGTCACGGAGCGCCCAAGAAAATTTTGGGCCTTACAAACTCTCCAGATGGCCGGAAACGACACTTGGCGAGTGTTCTAAGCTGCATGTACCCAGCCCTGAAACAGGAATTTGATATCTGTAATTTTTAGATAGTCAAAATTTTCAATGTAAAAAATTGTTGAAGGGAAAATCATGGATGATTGAATTGTGTACACTATCTAAGCGGAGCGCCATCATAAGTTGGCGCGGAGGGTACAAGAAAATTTTGGGCCTTGCTAACCCTCCAGATGGCCGGAAACGACACTTGGCGTGTGTTATAAGCTGCATGTTCCCAGCCCTGAAACAGGAATTTCATGTCTGTAATTTTAAATTTTTTAGAATTTTCAATGCAAAAAATTGTTGAAGGGAAATCTGCCTCTCGGTAACTGCCTCGCACGCCTATGCACAATAAAACTTACACCCCTCCCCCACCCCCGTATTCACCTTGCATATCCAAGTTACACCCGCGCGTCACCACTTGAGATCAGCACGGGACCAAACCAAGACCAACGCATTCATCAATGGTAGGATGCCATATGCACACTACATACCTGACAACTAGGCTAGTACATAGTTTTTACAATTACAAATTTCCAATAGATATCATGAATGATGGTCCCCAAATTACGATTTCACTATTCAGCATACTGCACCATCTTCTCTTTTGCTATTCCTGGTCAAATGTCCGCATATTTCACGAGTAAAAACGGACCCTGTGAGTGAAGGTATTTTGATGATTTATTTTTATTTTTTTTATTTTAATTTTTAATTATTTTTTTCACAAGTTTGATTTTCCAGGGGGGGGGGGGCAAGTGCCCCCCTCGCCCCCCCCCCCCCCTTGCGGACGCCCATGATTTCCAGGCATAGAACCGTGGGAATATTTCAGTTTGGGAGATGGGTACAGAAGATTCTCTGCCCGAAAAATGCAATCTCGTTACAAAAACTTTCTAAGCGGAGCACCACCATGAATTGGCACGGAGCGCTGAGAAAATTTTGTAAAAAAAAAAAAAAAAAACCTCAGACAGCCGCAAATGTCATTCAACATGGGTTGTAGGAAGAATCTAAGCAGTCTTTATTTCGCAATTCTGCTCGAAAGATTACACGGCGTGTGCACCATTGGCTGGTACCGAGCGTTATTGAAAATTTTTAAAAATTGAAACCCCTCAGGTAGTCAGAAACATCATTCTGCAGGCTTGTAAGAAAAATTAAAACAGCTGTTACTTTGAGCTTTCTTTTTGATATGTAATGTCTAAATCAACCAGAATGCAAAACTGCATTGAGGTTTCGATGATACACAAACGTTCCGTTTCAAATAATCCCATCATGTACCATTATCTTCTCATTCAAATGTTATACTAACATGTTCAAAAAATAATTTTGTTTTCCCACATGACCTTTGTCCCCCCCACCAAAAATAGGGATCATCTTCTTACCATAAGCATTCACAAACCACACGTGAAATCTATTTAAGTCTCCACTTTAAGATGTGTTAACACCTATTAAACAAGGTTGTCATTCACATTTTGACCACCAGTGACCCTACAAATCTTTTAACCTCTACACATTGCAATTTCAAAAGGCTTCGAGCTGACTTCAAGAAATGAAAAATAGTAATCATGCAAACCTTTAAAAGTGGACCCCCCTCATGCTAGGGCAACCCTAAAAAACCATGGTACAATTAAGAAATGACATAATGATGGTTTTGTATAATTACCTGCAAAAGGTCTTGAGAGTTCACAACACTGTAAACTAAGGACCCTCTCCCCATCCTTTCCAGCTGAAAGGTTTAATAATACTTTTAAGATTTTGATGAGGGTTAGATTTCAGTGCAGAAGTTTGAACCAACCCCATAAATACTGCAGAGTCGAGACATTATTTTGCAATGACACTTTGTAACACTAATATATATGGGAGGACTTTTGAACAGCTTCTCATAACACTAATATATATGGGAGAATTTCGTAAGTTTTCCCCCGCTGCAGATACCACCCTGCTACCAAAATATGCTGCTGCATGCTTTATATAATGTTCTAGAACAAATAAAATATTGGTAGGAAAGCTTAATTTCCCACTAGGCTAGCCTCAGGATATTACACAGAAACATACATGTGTAGAATAGGTTCAAAATGTACATATATGCTATACATTAGGCAATGGCAAAAGTGCCAAGACATTTGACATGATGAAGAAAATTACATGGCAGGGAAAAACTTTACACCAAAAGCTCACAAAAGTACTGCAGATTGTTGTATAAGGGTTTTTTACCAATGCCTTTTAAATATTTTTGATGTTCTTGGCCAAGTGGATTTTTGTTGATCCTCTTCAGTACTCGATTCTGCTTTGTGAAAGATGTAGCATCGGCTAGGCCTAACTTAGGCCTACGTTAAGCCTAGGCAGAAAGTACTAGCCCACTTGCTCATTCGAACCATACAATTTTGGCCTAAACTTTTCAGTTTAGGGAGCTAGACACTTTGAAATTTCAACAAAGATCCTTAACATGTGAAAAGAGCAATTTTTGGAGGATATTCGTAATTGCGGAATTGAGGGTGAAAATGGTAATTATTCCACCTAAATCAAGATACTTGGCATCTCTGTAGGGACCATCTCCTAACTTTAACCCATTCACATTCCAAATATGGAATCTAAGTTCCCTACCTTGTGATATTGTTGTCCCCCCGGTGACCCCAGATGACCTTTGACCTTTACCAAAACCAATAGAGACCATCCTCTGACTATAATGCATCCACAAACCAAACATGAAATCTATTCAAGTTTCCTTCCTTGAGATATTGTGTTGACAAGATTTTCAGACTTTGACCCCCAGTGACCCCAGATGACCTATGACTGCCACCAAAAACAATATGAACCATCTTCTGACAATAACACATCCACATATCAAATATGAAATCTATCCAAGTTCCCTATCTTGAAATATCGTGCTGACAAGATTTTCACTTTGACCCCCGGTGACCCCAGATGACCTTTGATCTCTACCGAAAACAAAAGGTACCATCTTCTGACCATAACACATCCACATACCAAATATGAAATCTATCCATGTTCCCTATCTTGAAATATCGTGCTAATAAGATTTTCACACTTTGACCCCTGCTGACCCCAGATGACCTTTGACCTCCACCAAAAACAATAGGGACCATCTTCTGACCAAAACGCATCCACAAACCAAATATGAAATCTATCCAAGTTTCCTCCCTTGAGATATTGTGTTGACAAGATTTTCAGACTTTGACCCCCAGTGACCCCAGATGACCTTTGACCTCCACCAAAAACAATATGAACAATGTTCTGACCATAACACATCCACATACCAAATATGAAATCTATCCAAGTTTCCTATCTTGAAATATCGTGCTAATAAGATTTTCAGACTTTGATCCCTGGTGACCCCAGATAACCTTTGACCTCCACCAAAAACATTAGTAACCATCTTCTGACCATAACGCATCCACATACCAAATATGAAACCTATCCAAGTTTCCTATCTTGAGATATTGTGCTAACAATTTTTTCAGACTTTGACACCCGGTGACCCCAGATGACCTTTGACCTTCGTCAAAAACTATAGGGACCATCTTCTGACCATAATGCATTCACGTATCAAATATGAAATCTATACAAGTTTCATCCCTTGAGATATTGTGCTAACAAAGTTTTCAGACTTTGACACCCGGTGACCCCAGATGACCTTTGACCTCCACCAAAAACATTAGGGACCATCTTCTGACCATAACACATCCACATACCAAATATGAAATCTATCCAAGTTTCCTATCTTGAAATATCGTGCTAATAAGATTTTCAGACTTTGATCCCTGGTGACCCCAGATAACCTTTGACCTCCACCAAAAACATTAGGGACCATCTTCTGACCATAACACATCCACATACCAAATATGAAATCTATCCATGTTCCCTATCTTGAAATATCGTGCTAATAAGATTTTCAGACTTTGACCCCTGCTGACCCCAGATGACCTTTGACCTCCACCAAAAACAATAGGGACCATCTTCTGACCATAACGCATCCACATACCAAATACGAAACCTATCCAAGTTTCCTATCTTGAGATATTGTGCTAACAATTTTTTCAGACTTTGACACCCGGTGACCCCAGATGACCTTTGACCTTCGTCAAAAACTATAGGGACCATCTTCTGACCATAATGCATTCACGTATCAAATATGAAATCTATACAAGTTTCATCCCTTGAGATATTGTGCTAACAAAGTTTTCAGAAAATGACCCCTGCTGACCCCAGATGACCTTTGACCTCGAACAAAAACAATAGGGACCATCTTTTGACCAAAACGCATCCACATACTAAATATGAAATCCATCCAAGTTTCCTAACTTGAGATATTGTGTTGACAAGATTTTCAGACTTTGACCCCCGGTGACCCCAGATGACCTTTGACCTCCATCGAAAACAATATGAACCCTCTTCTGACCATAACACATCCACATACCCAAATATGAAATCTATCCAAGTTCCCTTTCTTGAAATATCGTGCTAATGAGATTTTCAGACTTTGACCCCTGGTGACCCCAGATGACCTTTGACCTCCACCAAAAACTGTAGGGACCATCTTCTCACCAAAACGCATCCACAAACCAAATATGAAATCTATCCAATTTTTCTCCCTTGAGATATTGTGTTGACAAGTTTTTCGGACTATGACCCCCGGTGACCCCAGATGACCTTTGACCTCCACCGAATGCAATATGAACAATCTTCTGACCATAACACATCCACATACCAAATTTGAAATCTATTCAAGTTCCCTATCTTGAAATATCGTGCTAATAAGATTTCCAGACTTTGACCCCTGGCGACCCCAGATGACCTTTGACCTCCACCAAAAACAATAGGAACCATCTTCTGACCATAACGCATCCACATACCAAATATGAAATCGATCCAAGTTTCCTATCTTGAGATATTGTGCTAACGAGATTTTCAGACTTTGACCCCCGGTGACCCCAGATGACCTTTGACCTCCGTCAAAAACAATAGGGACCATCTTCTGACCATAACGCATTCACATACCACATATGAAATCTATACAAGTTTTCAATCTTGAGATATCGTGCTAACAAAGTTTTCAGAAATTGACCCCTGCTGACCCCAGATGACCTTTGACCTCCGCCAAAAACAATAGGGTTCTTCCTCTCAATATGGGGCATCCATGTATCAAGTTTGAAAATTGTCAGACATTTCTATCTTGAGATATTGTGCTAACAAGCAAAGTGTCACAAACACACACACACACACATACACGCACAATCATGATTGCATAGGTTTCTCTATCATCAAAACCAATAAAAAATGGAAAAGTGCTATGACATGTACCTAATAACGTGCAGGGGATGGCCATATTTCGTGTGAAGAACGGACCAATTCGATGGTTAGAGAGAGAGAGACACATTAACCAAATACGACACATCATATAGGGCTTTGAAATAGGGCTTCATCATTTTTTATGTGGTTTAAAAAAAGTTTTTTTGGAAGGGGCCCTGTCCTTTTAACTGTATTATCCACTCTCAATGTCCCCTCCCCTATGATTTTCTTTTTTTTAAGATTTGGGTGTTACTTTTTGAAACATTTTTGAACTGTTTCCTTGCCCTAATAATGGTAATAAGGAAGTCGCATTATTCCCCTCAACTAAGACAGCTGCTAAAACACATTTTCCTACCCGTTCATTCTTCAAAAGTTTTAACTTTTTGGCTCTGAGCTTCTCCGATACCACACAGTTCTTTACTATGCAACTGTAACAACTCACTGACCCTTTTTACTCTATAGATTTCCTAACAGATGCAAAAGGGGTGACTTATAATTTTCAATTTTTTTTCTCATGCAGTTTTTTCTTTGTCCGTGTAATGTTTTCATATTTCATTCCCCATGTATTTTTTACATGCAGATAATCCAACCAACTATTGGTGGCTTTGATACAACCAAAGAACACCCCAAATTAACTGAGTGGTTGGAGAGAGTAAAGACATTCCTGCAACCAGAATTCGATGAAGTCTACAAAACGTTTTACGAAGTTCGTAGGGAAGCTATGGCCAAAAAGAAATAAACAGAAGAAACAGAAGTAATCATCAGCATGTTAAATTATGATTCTATTTTCTTTGTTCATTGCTACATACAAATTACACATTAAAGGACATATAAATGGTTCTTATACTGATCTTATATAAACACTCTTAATTTCTTATCCATGCACATTTATATTTGTGACAATATGAGACATCACAAAGCACACATAACCTGAATAAATTTTTGTTTATTTTTAACAATCAGTGGCACAAGCATGGCTAAATCTAGCTGCAGTTTGAACCTATCAAGGATGAAAAGAAATAAATTTGATACACATAATATGTTTATACTGCTACTTTTTAAATTGACTTCATTCAGGTGAAGGATGAAAAAAATTGAAGCTGCTAAAATTAATAGCAAACAGTTTGACTATCACTGTCAGTTTGTTGTTAGTAGTGTCACATTTCGAGTTTTCTGACCTAACCCAAATATGATGGATAAAAACTGTAAAATTCTTGTAGTAATACCTCAGTTTGAAATTGAAGTGTGATCAATGCCTGACCTCTCTTGAGAACTTTAATAACCAATTAACCATTTAATTTCATCAGATAGATGCTTGCCAGCAACTTGAAAGCCATTCAAATGAATAGTCTTACTTTTCAGGTGAATGGCAGACTTCTCTGTATATTTTTACATGGTCTAATAATGCAAAGGCCACACTGAGTCAACTATTCAAGTCAGGAAACCACAAGACATAAGCTATTGTTCTAGTCATATGACCAGTTCCATGACAGCAAGTTCGGCCATGTCGTAAACCAGTGGCCCAAATGAATGCATTTAATCATAGTTTCTACTGTTAATGCATCAGATTGTCTTGACTTGGGCAAATTGTTTACAACAAGGGAGTGTTGGCAGCAGCTGGAATTAGTTTTGGTGGCATGATCTACGGTAGGCTTATTATGCAACACCTAATGCTAGGCACTCACTACATGACTTGGCACACCACAACTCAACTCGATTGTCACTACAAGTGTGGTTGGCAGTACTGAGTCGCACCGACTTAAGTCTGGTTGCGTAAGGAACCAACATGTTGAGAACAACAGAGAGTACAAAGACCAGTGCAGTTTGTTATCATCCTCTGGGACCATCATAGCTACAACACTGCAGGAAAAGCAAAATCCTTTCAAAAGGTTTGGCTCAAAACATAAGTGATGGGTCTGAGCTGATGAATGCCTTGCTTTTGCATCAAGTGACCACATAATTCTAAAGGGTTTTTTTATGTTGCAAGAATGTATTTACATGATTTTCAGAAATTTTCCACCGATTTTTCTTTGAATTTTGTGCCACACAATAGTATGGCAATGTGCCCTTTATACCGGTCAGCAAGCATAAGAGTCAGCTACAGCCAGCTGGTGTGAGTAGAACCCTGTTGTGAACATTAATACTCTGTGCTGAATGAAGGGCTGCTGTAAGCTATATGAAATAAAGTTTACAGTCAATCTCTTGATGGATACAAACACTTTAAATCCCCTTTTTATGAATTTACCTCGTATACTGCATAGTTATAAATGCATGGCATGCTATAAATATGATTTACTTCAATTTAAAGATGATATGGTAGGCAGAGGAGGTGTCTCCTTTTATAATGCTTACATTATCATTAACTTGTTTGCATAATGATCAACAAGCTCAAAGCACCCTTGATCAACTTGCATCATAACCATTATCTACCTTATTTCACTACCATTAATTACCAACTTCTTCATTAAGAAGTACATCACCATTATTACTTAACTTTCATCACAGTTTATTAGTTTACATCACAATTGTCTAACTTGAATCATTATGAACTGAATTACATCACCAATCACTAGCTATGAACTACCAGTTGTATTACATCACTATTAACAAGCTTTCATCACCATAAATTAGCTTTTATCACCATTGCCTAGCTGACGTCACCATTAACTAGCTTACATCACCATTGGCTAGCTTACATCACCATTAAGCAGCTTACTCAACATTAAATAGCTTACATCACCACTGGCTGGTTTGCATCACACCTGGCTGGTTTACATTACCACTGGCTAACTTACATCACCATTGACCAGCTTACATCAATACTGGCTAACTTGCTTTACTACTGCCTGGCTCATATCACCACTGGCTGGCTTACATCAGCATTGGCTAGCTTACATCACCATTAAGCAGCTTACTCATCATTAAATAGCTTACATCACCACTGGCTGGTTTACATTACCACTGGCTAACTTACATCACCATTGACCAGCTTACATCAATACTGGCTAACTTGCTTTACTACTGCCTGGCTCATATCACCACTGGCTGGCTTACATCACCACTGGCTAGCTTACATCACCACTGGCCAGCTTACATCAATACTGGCTAACTTGCTTTACTACTGCCTGGCTCATATCACCACTGGCTGGCTTACATCACCACTGGCTAGCTTACATCACAACTAGCTAACATACATCGCCATTGGCTAGCTTACATCACTATTGGCTAGCTCACCTCACATTTACACACACAAAAAACAAATCATCACACCTGGTTGCACTGATATGTGGCCTAGGTGGCAAACTGTTTTTTATGCATATCGAATTGCATTTGTAAAATTTTATTGAAAACTTACAATGAACTCCCTTAGCAGCAGCTAACCAAACACACTTTTAAAATGATGTCACTTTCAGCTAATGTTTATGAGATAACATAATCAGTGACCACTTTAGTTTTACAATGAAGCCTTACATTATTCAAATTGGGATACAAAACATTTATTACATTGTATTTCAAAAATATCATTTCTGTACAAGTACTTTTTAATTTTTTAACCCTGTAATCAGAATAGAAATCATGTGGGGTGATAATAACAGCAGGCTACCAATCTCACATGTAATTCACTAAAATGGAAAAATTATGCTGACCATTTCTAAAACATTACCACAGATACCCTTCTTTTGTCTAGCAGAATGCCACTCACATTATTATAAACACATTATTATTAACAAATACCAGTTAAGGCATGAAGTTCTCTAATTTGACAAAATCTAAGATTCCATTTTAATTTAGCATTATAACAACTTTATAAAAGCATTTTGAAATGAGGGCAGTCTAAAATAAATGCAGAGAAATGAGTTTGTGTAATGTTGTACATGTATTTGAGTGGTGTCTGATCTTTAGTCTCCCCAAAACTCCCTGGTTTGGGGGTCTACGAGCTCACAAGCATTAAACTTGAAGTGAATACATATTTAATAAACATGCTCCAAAATGAAATTCACTGGTGTGGCAGCTACTTCATCATCCTACAGGTGCTTGGTCATTTGCTTGGTTACATAAAAAGCTAGATGGAGTTAGTTAGTTAGATACAGTGTTACGGCCCAATTTCCCAACCTATTAGTTCAAGTCTAGCCGGCCACGGCCTTTTTTCCAGTTGTGGTCCACTGGATTGTTTTACCTACTCCATTGCTCATGCTCCACATCACGCACAACGGAGGGGGGTTCCTTTTTTAAAGGATGGAGGTCCCACAGGTCTGCATGTTTGGCCTAACAGTAGAGCATCTGTCTAACAGACTAACACGCAAAATGCCTGGGTTTAATTCTCAGGCTGAGGCATACCAAAGACTCTGAAAGTGGAACCTACTGTCATTGTGCATGATGCTCCACATGATAAGTGATGAAGAAAACAAGTCAGTGAGTCACAACTGGAAGAAAGACGGTGGCTGGCTGAGCTTGAAGCAAAAGATTGGAAACTCCGCTGTTAAACTCCAAATATACAAGTCCTCCTCAAACCAGTTACCCAAAAAAAAAGAACCCAGGTGTTTTCCAATAAGCAATGTAAAGCACACATAACGCACCTTATATCATTGTTCAAAGATAAAACAAAAAAATCATTTGGAATTGACAATTTCAACAACATGGATGAGCTTTGTATTCTTTGCATATCAACACTGGAGCATGCTAAAATGGGATGTGAGACAAGCTGGACTTTTCAACATTCTAAAATTTAATACAATAGTTTGAAAGTCTGGATTTAACTTTGCTAGTAATGTCTTTACTATGTCATCTCTGTTAATACTTCTTCAAAAATATTAATTGTAATATTATGCTAAATGCATGATATTTGTCACTTTTTAAACCAACTTTTCAAGCCAATACTGTACTATTGCTGAAGGTGATTGACTATACTGTGGTCAACTGCCTGATTCTGGCCTATCTTTTAATTGATAATTTTGACAGATTCATGATGGTAACTTCTAAAACTTAAGAGGACTTACTTGAGGAAAGAAAGCTTTTCAAATCCAAACTAGGTTCCTCTTCAGCACACACTCATAAACACACAACTCAGGTGCAGATACAAGGGGGCACTTTAATGGCCTCGGCCTTCCCTTTTCCGCCAGATCAACAATAAAACATACAAGAAATTAGCAGTGCAAAGCCCTCACTTTCCTGCTTTCTCTGAAGTCAGCCCCCTCCCCTTTTTCAAATGTCTGGATCTGTGCCTGTAACTATGTACTGTTGTCTGTGTTTCCAGAGGAGACAGGAGAGAGGGCCTGATAGCTGAAAAGGAATTTGGCCTGGGTTTTAAAAGCTTTCTTTCCCCAAGTAAATCCTCTTAAGCATTAGAAGTGTTCATCATGAATCAACCTGTGCACAAAACATAACACAATGGACACATGAAATGCACATAAAAGCAAAAAAAAACTAAAATGAACTTGTGATGAAACTTTGTAAACTGACATGTCATTGTTTCATATATTACATACAGAACATGAAATGAGGTAATGATGATGCACAACCATGTTAATATGAGGTACAGTTGTAATGATTCCTATCACTTGTTGGAAAAAATATCCGATTAAAACTTTATATTTTTAAAATTACAAAGCAAACAGCTTATTCACTGGTGGTAGGTTTTTAAAAAACATAGCCACTCTCAGCCCAGATTGGCTATTCCATTGTAAATTTTGAGATCATGCAAACTGAATACCAAATTTGAAGTCCGAAGCAAAAGTCGAAGCTTAAGCTTGTTTTTTATAGTTTAAAAAAATATGGCCATGAACTGATGTGGCACCAGTTGAATCTATAAATTTTCAGAGTGAATATAAAGGATGTAGACTGAAACCACAAGTAGTGTGACCAGTTTCTGAAGTAAGGGGTGGTATACATCAAAATAACGAACTAGACGTCTACAGTGGTGTCCCTTGACAAGTGACAAAGTATTAAAGGATCAATATCATATTCTCAACATTACCATTCTCTTCCCCCATAAGTATCTATGAATGTAAACTGAAGAGTACTGATCAAATATACAGCAAATTAACAACCGTTTTTCTGTAAGGTGTAAAACTATTTGGTGGTTTTTTGACAAGCCTAGTAGAATGTGCTTCTAAAAGCCAATTAACTGAAAAAAGTTGCACCTATGCTGGCAAGGTGTTTATATTTTGACTAATCTTAAAAAAATAAGGGCTTTCTATGGGTACTTTTCAAAATGAATTAAATCTATTGCAAAAGGATAACATGTTTTCCTTAAGCAACAACAATCAGCTAAATAAACATCTTCAAATAATCAATAATCCACTTAGTCAACTCTTACCTTATTCCAGCAGGAACTTCAAAGTAAATTTATTTCATTTTGTTAGTTCTTCCTTCAAATATACCCTACTCTAGGTTTTTTATCATCAATTCCTATTATGCTCATTGCTCACTGACACATGCAGATACCTTTTCAAATTTATAATACTGTATATTCCACTCTGGGTCCTATTGATCTTACTGTTACCTGCAGATATCTTTTCAAAGTGGTCTAGCATTCACACATCAGGAACAAAAAAAGGACCCTATGCAAGGCAGGCATGCAGCCTTAATATAAATACATCACAATCAACATAAAGTTGAGTATCATCAGAACAGTTTACCACTGAATGTAAAACAGAGCACCAGCCTTGCAATTTTTAAGAAAAGACTTCAAACTGTTTTTGCACTCCTATGACTAGCATAATTTGTATGTTGTTTTTGCAAAGCGCTTTTAACTATGCTTTCAAGCAATTGGATTTAGCGCTATATAAGATTTTTATTATTGTTAACATCTAGCCTGGAAGAGGGGCCAGCAGCAGGCGATTTGCATGGTTCATATATTTCTAATATTCTACATAGAAAGAAAATCAAAACTGCTGGTTAAACTTAAGCGGCATTGCCGAGCTGCGAACACCTCCACAACCAGTTTATACACCCAACTCTCACAAGTTCGTTAGAGGGGCTCATTGAGCTGATATTGAGAACTCAATGAAAGTGTTTAAGGGTACTGCCACATGAAAATTAAAGAAATCAGCATGATTAGTCATATGTATCCAATAGTTATGGACAAAACCTAAAATTAGGAATAGTTTAGTGTCCTGACTTGTAATGGCATGGGCATAACTTGAAGAGTGTCTGGTCACAAATTTTTGAAAACTGAATTGAGCTGTTAAGTATTCACTCACAAAACAGTTATTTGTATGTAGGATCTAGGGATTTTCTAAGTTTGACCATTTGTCATTGGTATGTGATAAAAACTTATCAGCTTTGGAAAAATTTGCTAAATTCCATTAACCAACTCAATGAGCCACTTTAAGGTTCAAGTTTCTCAACCTGATACAATAATCTTTCATTAAAAGGTTCATCTAACTTTTAAAGTCATGCCAACTGAATAAGCAATGAAACTTTACAAATCATTGTTATTAAAATTACTCAGATTAGTCTTTCAAAAACCTAAACAAAAATATTCATCATCCCACCAAAATAAGAAAGATGTTTCAACTAACTTCTAAAATATATTAAGATGTGAATTATTTTTTTCATTATTGCACATAATCATTTACAATAAACCTAAAATAAAAAAATTGATCTCTAAATAAATTTAATGACTGAGGAACAAAAACTGTTCTGCTGTCACTGCAATGAAGTTGTTATGTCCAACACATACAGATCCACATTATTTAGATATGTGGATATCATCCCTCCAGAAATGAGAAGATACGTCTTCACTCCAGTTTGAATTAAGCTTTAGGCTCTGCATCATTTTCTGTGAGGCACTCAGCACCCCACTAATACTACAAATATTAAATATGAATAGCACCAAATTTGCAGATACTAAAAAATAAAGGAATGCATAGCATAACATAAAGCTACAGGAAATAATTTATATGTTTGTTAAAAAAATTTGAGGTCTTTTCTTAAGCCAGTCTGAGAAGCTGTAAGACACCTGCATTGTTTTTAGATGTACAACCTTTGTAACTTTGGGAACAAGCAATGTCCCAAAACAAATAAAAATACTGTCACCAGGTATAGAACATATCTAGAAAAAAAAACAAATCCCTTTCCCTCCCCCAACCAAATGACCCAATGCTGAGCAACACAAAACTTTGGTAACTATAAAAAATAAAGGAAAAGCACCAACATTATACCACCATGTAGAGAACACTATCACACTATCTGATATCTCAATTAAAGACAAACATATAAGTTTTGCAATCACCAAGCTCACTCTCATCCTATCCCTCTCATACTTGTTTATAACTATGTCATTGTATAAGCTAAAACTACACCATGAGACACCAGTGAAATATTAGAGTTACAATCCTAACCTGAAAAGTGTCTGATTTTCACTAAAAAAGTTTCTTAAACAAGATCGCTTTAAAAGAAACCTGACTAACTAAAGAAAAAGGAGAGCAAAAATGTATAGAATTTATTAAAATGCAATTTCAATTTGTTCCTTTCAATTTGGTCTCCTAACTTTTACTTCAAACACATGAAATTAATCAGAATTCAAAAATGCATTGAGATTTCGATGATACATAAATGTTTCGTTTCAGAGAGCGCCATCATGCACCATTATCTTCTCATTCAAATGTTATACTAGCATGTTCAAAAAATAATTTTGTCATTCCAGATGACCTTTTGACCTCCATAAAAGCCATACATAGCTAGAATGACAAACAGACAGACAGACAAATGGACAAACAGCTATCTTGAAAGATCACATTTAAAAAGGTTTCCAGGCCTTGACCCCTGGAGACCCTAGATGACTTTCATCTCTGCCAAAAACTATGGGGACCATCTTCCAACCACAATGCATCCACATACCCAAATATGAAATCTATCCAAGTTTCCTATCTTGAGAAATTGCATAAGCAGGATTTTCAGACTTGGACCAGCATCAAAAACATTACGCACCATTTCCTGACCATAACCCATTTACGTAACAAATATGGAATCTATCAAAGCTACTTAACCTGAGATATCACATAAACAAGGTTTTCAGACTTTGACCCCTGGTGACCCCAGATGACCTTTGATCTCCGCCAAAAGCAATAGGGATCATTTACTGACTATGATGCATCCACATACCACATATGAAATCTATCCGAGTTTCCTACCTTGAGATATTACCTTAACAAGGTTTTCATACTTTGACCCCTCATGACCCCAGATGACCTTTGAACTCCACCAAAAACAATAGGGACCATCTCCTGACCATAACACATCCACATACTACATATGAAATCAATTCAAGCTTTCTACCTTGAGATATGGTGTTAATGAGATTTTCAGACGTTGACCGCTGGTGACCCCAGATGACCTTTGACCTCCACCAAAAACAATAGGGACCATCTACTGACTATAACGCATCCACATACCAAATATGAAATCTATCCAAGCTTCCTACCTTGAGATATTGTGTTAACGAGATTTTCAGGCATTGACCCCTGGGGACCCCAGATGACCTTTGACCTCCACCAAAAACAATAGGGACCATCTCCTGACCATAACACATCCACATACTAAATATGAAATCTATTCAAGCTTTCTACCTTGAGATATTGTGTTAACGAGATTTTCAGGCATTGACCCCTGGTGACCCCAGATGACCTTTGAACTACCCCAAAAACAATAGGGACCATCTACTGACTATAACGCATCCACATACCCAAATATGAAATCTATCCAAGCTTCCTATCTTGAGATATTGTGTTAACAAGGTTTTCAGACTTTGACCCCTGGTGACCCCAGGTGACCTTTGACCTCCACCAAAAATGATAGGGTTCTTCCTCTCAATATGGCGCATCTATGTACCAAGTTTGAAAACTGTCACACATTCCTATCTTGAGATATCGTGTTAACAAGCAAAGTGTCACAAACACACACACATACGCACACACACGCACACACACATACATACATACATACACACGCACGCCATCATGATTGCATTGGTTTCTCTTATCATCCAAACCAAAAACGTATTTTTTTTAGTGATTACGGATGATAAAATCACAATGGAGAAATGAAGAATGGTTTCATGATCAACTACTCCAACTCATGAGCTTGCTTTCTTACAAATGTTCCAAACAAACTATTTAAGGGCAAGGTGGATATGTTGTCTAGCCTATACTTATATAATTTTGAAACTAGTTCCTGTTGGCAATATTTACTTGTAGAAGTTTCCTTACAATTTGTATTGCAGGTGTTATTGACCAAACCGGGGCAGGGAAATGAGGGAGTCCAGTGGAAGCCACACCTGAAGTTAAACTTAACATGCTATACACATACTTGCACTTTTACACATCTTGCCATTGTTGTTCAAGGTGGCATAATAGTTTTGCAAACAATATGCCTATTCACAAATAAGATACAGAATCCAACCAAGACAAAAAAGAACAGCATGCTTCAAAGTCTTAGTGGCAAGGGTGAAATTAAGCAGGTACAAGGCACTGTTAAGCACCCATTTCAATACAATCAACACATGATGACACCATCCCAGTGCCCCTTTTTTACCTAGGGAATCATTCATCACCCATGAGGTCCCTAATATGTGTACAACATTGTAATATGTGTCAAAATTGTAGCTGGTTGGTTTCTCCAAGAAAACACATAGTGTCTCCTGGTTGCACCAAAAAACAGGAAGCCAAGAGGCACTTTTTGAGAAGGGTACCTGGTTCAACTAACCTAACTGTCACCCTTGCCTTGATGTACAGCATCTGCTTTTCAGGAGACACAGGTTCCCAGGTCCAGTCATACAAATGACTTAAAGAACGCAACCGACCACTGTTGAATGTGATGCGCTCCAAACTCAATGGGGTAGGGACAACAAACCAGTGCCTTTCAACTGGAAGTGGGTGCCAATAAAGAAAACCCCATCTAACTAACTGCATGAAAGACAGAAAGATCGATCAATTATGGGGACCTAGCCTAGGCAAAATCTCAAGGGTTTAAACCCTTAACAAGAGGTTTCAAGGAAATAAAGCCTTTTTTACAAACAAGGGTACACAGTGTAACATGGATCACAAATGGAAAACAATTGAGAGTAGTTGATGGCAGGTATTACAAAGTTAAAAAGCTGAAAATTTTATCTTACCTATTGCAGTGTAGGCTAACAATTGCTTAAAATATTCTGAGTTTATCACCGTCTACACCAAAGTACTGGAACTACAAGCCAGGATTGGATTTACAGATATCAAAACAGTACTGTACAAGTTCCCCACACCCTCCCTCTGACAAAAGATCCCACAATTAACATTCTTGTTGTCAAAGTAAGTCATGAACTTTCAATAAGGAATAGGGCTGTGAGCACCTCCAAAAAGGAGGATACCCAGGACCTTGGTATTTTAAAATTGAGCCTTGACATGAATACAGACTAGGTGATACAAACCACAGGCTGGAATATATGCATCATCCTTCCTTCAGTTTGCATAAACTTTGATTTATCTCCTTCTTCATGCTAATGGTTTCTCTTTTAATTCTTTGGAGGCATAAAATTTATCAATGGCTATGATATTTTCTTCTAGTACTGTTGCATAATTGTTAATATCTTCTAATATAACTTCCCTTTCTGCTCCATTAGAGAGAAGTTTTATGAGGTCTGAGTAGTATGGAGCTGCTTTGAAGGACACCTAGAAGAAGAGAAAAAAAGGGCAATTAATAAAGACTTAGAGATTAATAAGTCCCAATTCTAACATCACAGCTTTGACTTGCAAATGGCTACCCACCTACAGAAGTAGAAATCATGGACTTCCATTCCAAATCTTAGTTAAGTCCTGTTGGAGCTTCTTGAGAAATTTGTTGGAGTTTCTTGGAATTCATACAAGCTGTGTTTGCATCACCTTTGGTGATTTATAGTTATATCTATTGATTTCTGCAATCAATGTGAGTTACAGTGTGGTTGTTCTGGGTCTTGGAAATCTTGTTGGAAGAGTATATGAAGTATTGCTTTCATTCTGCTGGCTCACTGCACTCTTGTAGCATTCATACTGAAGCAGACAATATATGCATAAGGCTGACCTGGGAATCTCTCTCCAGGTCAGTACATGACAAACCACCACATTTTTCCCATTATTGTTCCTGACCAACAGCATTTTTTCCACAAATCAGCATGGTAGAACTAGATGTTAATTCCACATCAGGAAGTGCCTTCATTTATTATACTGTATACAGTACCTTAAAGGGAGAATGCGGTCACCTCAATTTATTTAAGTAAAGCAGACTATCCTTTTTCCTGAATGGCTCTTTATATCCTGATATATCAAGAAATATACTTGAAAGAAAAGTTAGTGGAAATTTGTGAAATTTAGAAATTGTTTTCAAAATTATTGAAATCAATAATCTAAGAATTTCAATCTCACTTTCTTCACAATTAATACTGACCTTTAATACATGTATTAAGGAAAATATTCATGGGGAAAGGGAATAAAACAAAAAAGAAACCAACTTACTGAAATTGTTTTCTGGACAATCCAGTTGTGATGAACCTTTAGGGCTTTAACATAGGCTTCTTGTAGACAAGGCTGGATGTCCTGCTTTGAAGGGTCATGTTTGGAGATGGACTGAACAAAGGAACATATAAAATATAAACCCCTGCAAGACAAGCAAACAGTACAATTAATTAATATAAAATATAAACCCCTGCAAGACAAGCAAACAGTACAATTTAGTAAAGGCATCATCATCACAGACAGCTCCAATTCTCCAAACCTATAATACTTTACTGTACTTCTAATCACACCCAAAACTGTCTAAAACTCATCCACATCCAGACACAATCCTACTTTATTGCTTCAGGAAATACCCGGGAAAGCATACTCTACAATGCCCTAATGTGTAATCAGAACCCTCAGTGCATGCTGTTTAAAATGAACTACTGTAATCTTTGCCTTTTGAATTGAAAGTAAATCTATGAACTGTATGGCTAAGTTTCTGTATTGTTGATGATGATATCTGATGTAAGTACAGTCCTCCTTTGGTGCTTTGCATTAAAACATTATGCATGAATTGTTAATATCCTGATGCATTTCATGCTCAAAACTGATCAAATGCATACAGAACAATTTTTACAATGATACTGTAACACTAAGTAAAGGAGGTACTGTAATATTGTACACCATACTGAAACTTAGTAAAGCAGAAATAATGAACCAGCTAGATGCAGATCAGAGACAACTTCTAATAAATCCAACAGTCCAATAATGGTTTTTCTCTTTCTGCATTTCACACTATTTTTTCTCAAATCACTCTTCCATTTAATGCTATTTCCACAGTCTTCTTCAAATATTTTGGTATTTCACAACTTCTGAAGGAGTGAGAGCTATTTCTCTGCTGATATCTTGAGTGTTTGCATTGTTACACTGAATAACAAGTGGGTAGAAACAACACCCATGCAATACATTATGTTAGGATCCTCAAATCCTGTACACTTCAATAAACTGTTGAGGGGTAAACTTTTTAATCAAAACATAAAGACACTTTGATCATGCCTCCTGAAAACATTTGGGGCACTCAGTGGTGTAGTGAGGGGGGTAGAATCCCCCATGACACAACCTTGGAATGCAAAAAACACCTAGAACAGCCCCTTTTTCTCTCTATCCTTAGACTTTTCCCTCATGTTGTGTCCCAACCCCCCCCCCCCCATGACACAATCCTGGCTACGCACCTGTGGGCTCTACACTGTAACTTCATAAATTGTTAAAACGCTTATTCCTCTCAAGATACCAACTGGGCAAATATCTTTTTACAGAACCTTTATTTATGGTCAGACTACAGGAATGTTATCCTACTGTATTACTTTACTCTATGCTTGATTCAGCAGAGGTGAGACACCAAGCCGCTAACATCTGAACGTTTAACTACAAAATGTAAACATTCTAAGTCAGCAGGTATCTATGCCTGGCAACCAAAGTGCTGTGTGAAAGGAAATGACAGCTCCCTTGAAGTTTCCATGACAACTAAAGAGTTTTACCATAAAATTTGCCAAAATAACGTAGCAACACTTAGCAACCATCACTTTTTTAATGTGAAAAAAGTTAATGTCTTTTGCCCCCAACCCAAAGAGCATGCTCTCAAATTCTCAAAGAAAATGACCACTGATCAAGTCACATTCCCTTGCTCTAAAGAAATTTCATCTACTGGCTAGTGTGACAACATCTCAATACATGTTATTTATTGAGATAAAAAATCATAATAATTCCTCTGTTATTTCCAGGAAATCTTTTTTGTCATCACACATAACCAAGGCTCCAAAAGACACTTTCATACTTTCATCAGTAAAGCTAGTGACTGGTATAGTACACCATGTAATTTACATGTTATGTACTGAGTCTGTGATGAAAATGCAACACAATCCCCTTCCCACTCCCCTCTTCATATGAACAAAAATGGGTGTTACCTAACGAGCCATATTAAAGCATCTGTAGCTGAGTTTTTTGCATCTGTCTTCTCCCTCTCAATTTCATCTTCAACTATGTCATGAAGAGTCTGGAATCTTTCTGGGTTTTCTTCATATCTCTTTCTTAATTTCTAAAATATGAAAGAAACATTTAACTATTTAATTCAAAGCAGACTTGTAGTGTGAGAACAAATTGCCCAGAGAAAGCACAAAGCTTCCAGTACCAGTAAGAGTCCTAAGCCGTGAATACAAGTATAGAACTAGAGCAGTGATGCTGCAGAATCTCAATATTTTGTGAATGTTAAGGAGAAAAAGTTTCTATATTGTTGCTGATTAAATTTGATGTAAATACAGTCCTCCTTTGGTGCTTTGCATGAAAAGATTACTGTTAGGACGTGTGGATGATTAAATTATTTACACAAACATTTAGAGCAGCGGTTCCTACACAGTAATTAACCCAATCAAACACCCAGATGCATTAATGTGCAAGATAACATGGGGGCCACACGTGGCTTAGGTTCCTTCCCACGGGACTTCCCTTCCTGGGAGTTGAGAACAGGTACTGCCTCAATACCAGTTCTGTGTGTTTAACAATACCAGTACCAATATTTTCACGGTACCGCCCAACCCTAATACTGTAACAAGTGGGTAGAAACAACACCCATGCAATACAGTACTGTATGTTACGTACAGATCCTCAAATACACTTCAATAAATGTTATGTATTGAGATACAGTAAAAATGTACTTGAGTAAAAATACAAGTCTGATTCAATGACCTACTAATTTCTGTAATGACAACATGTAAACCACACTATGGTTAAATTTTATCAACAGTCAAAACTGTAAATTATAATTTCAATACTCAAGAGTGATGAATTAAACAAACTTTCTTTTATAAATGTACAAGTCATTGGTAGATGACTTTTTGCCAATTTTTAAGAGCACCAGTATTAAAAATTGTAATAAACTTCTAATACTGTAACTGACAGTATCTCACTTTCTTTCTGGCAGTATTGACTTATTTGTAACATAAATGTACTGTAATGAGAATGGTTGCTAGTTGTATAGCCTATATACCAGGCAAAGTTTACAATCCCTATCAGAATGAGAAACAGGTTTCATCAAAGGGACCTACAGTAAAATATTTAAGAGCTAAAACTGACTTAAAGGCAATTGATCGGCTTTAAACAAATGGATGCAAAACCAATTACTGTACTTCACTGATGGAAACAAGGGTGCTTCAGAGCTCTTATAAAGGAAACCAACTTTACAAGTAATTGATTTTGATGGTAAAAGTACTTCATTTTACCTTGACAAATGGACAATATGAATGTTTGTGGCTTGTACACACATATCATACAAACAAAGCCTATCAAAGGGAGGAACAAAATTACAAACAAATTTTTTACAGAAACATAAAAGGAAGAATACAGAAACAAATATTCAGACAATCATAACATTTAACAGCCTACAGAGATTAATCGATGTGACGTCAGCGAGTTCCAATTTGGCATACTGAATGAAAATGATCAAAGACAGTCATTGTGGTACCGAAACACACACACAGCAGCACCTTAGTAGCAATTGTTGTAAAATGGACTCCTGGATGGATTATCAGAGGGATGTGCTACACAGTGACATAGGTGCATAAGCCCTATAAGCCAAACTGTTTTAACAGCAGCAAACAACATACTGTAAATTTGATTTGATTACAGTGATTTAATCTAGCCGCATCCAACACCTTTTTCCAGTTGTTGGGTTCTTGATTCTTCTCTAGCACTTTTTGGTTGTCTTATTTTCCTAAATGGATCGATCCAATATTTTTGTCCAGATTGAAAAAGCATAATCACCCTCATGAGCTTACCAGAAACAGAAACAAGTGACACTCCTTTAGTTCCAATCTAAAGTATACTTTGTGTTTGACAAAAGGGAAATACATTAAATAATTCTGACCAAACTTTCAACAGAACATTTAAACAGCCCATTCAAACAATGCAGAAGAATAAACAATCCTCAACGTGAAAATTCTGCCAAATTTTGCTCAAATTCCATAAGAACCAGAATGCAAAAATGCATTGTTTCCATGATACATACAGTAAATGTTCCGTTTCAAAGAGTGTCATCATGCAACATTATCTTCTCATTCAAATGTTACACAAGCATGTTCAAAAAATAATTTTGTCATTGCAGATGACCTTTTGACCTCCATAAAAGCCACACATAACTAGACTGACAAACAACAGACAGACAAACGGACAAACAGCTATCTTGAGAGATCATATTTAAAAAGGTTTCCAGGCTTTGACCCCCGGTGACCCCAGATGACTCTTAACCCCCGCTAAAAACAATAGCGTCCATCTACTGACTATAATGCATCCACATACCAAAAATTAAAAGTATCCTACCTTGAGATATGGGGTTAACAAGGTTTTCAGACTTTGACCCCCGGTGACCCCAGATGACTCTTAACCCCCGCTAAAAACAATAGCGTCCATCTACTGACTATAATGCATCCACATACCAAAAATTAAAAGTATCCTACCTTGAGATATGGGGTTAACAAGGTTTTCAGACTTTGACCAGCAGTGACCCCAGATGACCCTTGACCTCCACCAAAATCAACATGGACCATCTCCTGACTATAACGCATCCACATACCAAATATGAAATCTATCCAAGCTTCCCATCATGAGATATCGTGTTAACAAGATTTTCAGACTTTGACCCCCGGTGACCCCAGATGACTCTTAACCCCTGCTAAAAACAATAGGGACCATCTACTGACTATAACGCATATACATACTAAATATGAAATCCCTCCAAGTTTCCTATCTTGAGATATGGCGTTAACAAGGTTTTCAGACTTTGACCCCTGGTGACCCCAGATGACCTTTGACCTCCACCAAAAACAATAGGGACCATCTCCTGACCATAACACATCCACATACTACATATGAAATCTATCCAAGCTTCCTATCTTGAGATATCGTGTTAACAAGATTTTCAGACTTTGACCCCTGGTGACCCCAGTTGACCTTTGACCTCCGCTAAAAACGATAGGGACCATCTACTGACCATAACGCATCCACATACCAAATATGAAATCTATCCAAGTTTCCTACCTTGAGATATTGTGTTAACAAGGTTTTGAGACTTTGACCCCTGGTGACCCCAGATGACCTTTGACCTCCACCAAAAACAAGTAGGGTTCTTCCTCTCAATATGGCACATCTACATACCAAGTTTGAAAACTGTCAGACATTCCTATCTTGAGATATCGCGTTAACAAGCAAAGTGTCACAAACACACATACATACATACACATGCACGCCATCATGAATGCATTGGTTTCACTTATCATCAAAACCAATAACGACAAAAAATATAAAAATTGACAATGAGAGGTATCACACTTTATCCCATTTCATCTGCACCAGTCAGTATCCTGACCAATAAGTGCATTTATGTAAGAATATTCAATACAATAAAACAACACAAACACAGAACGAGCAATGCTAATGCCACCATAATACTCAGCTTGTTACGCAAACGTCTAAGCTCAAGGAGAAAAATGGTGTTTTTCAAAACTATTCTAACAATCCATAGGACTGCCATTCGTTATAAAGGAAACGTCCACATACTGTCTGAGCTTGGGTACTCTCAAGGTTATAGTAACACAAAAACCTCAGTGTCAGTGTGGGTGATTCAAATTCTTCACACGGGAAACGGTTTGGTTCGTAAAATGTGAGAATTGGACTGTTGTTCTAACGTCTGAAGGATCGTTACTCTACAGATTGAATATTTCTTGTAAACTTGTGACATTGTGTTAGAAAGGGCATTTTGACAACTCTCTGTTGGGGAAGAAAACATTTTAATACCCCAAGCAACAACTTTTTTTTTCACAAGGAAAGGACACATGAGTAAACTTTCCATTTTACTTGGTAACTAAGCCCTACTGGGTTGGTATTCAACCAACATAGTCTCGCATTTGGCATCCGAAAGCAGAAGACCTGCTTATCAGGAATTCTAGGTAGAGAGGTACTATTTCAAATTACATCATGTGCTTTACCATAAAAACTGAGGGCCTACACTTAAGAACTGCGCTTTGGAAAATAGCTCGTGTGGCATATTGAATATTCATTTAAACTCTGATAGGCATGACTTAAGCAGCTTATAATTAGAAAGCCTTTTTCAAAAGAGCCTGCAAACTTTTCAGTATTTTGTGGCCTTTTTTCTAAGTTTGAGAACATTTATTGTCGTGGTTCATCAAATTATGAAAGATTACAAACATGTAAAACAAAAACCCTACCTACATATTTCTGTTTTATGAAACACAAAGAATCATTCTAACTTTTGGATAACTTTTCCTTTTATCCAATTAAAAACAAAAAAAACATAAGAAAACACAACATACGTATAACATGTGTACTGCAGCAATCATCTGTTGAAGAAAGTGAGGGAAACCAAAAGAAAACAATCTACAGTAATTTTTCTTTTTTTTTGGGGGGGGGGAGGGGGAAGCATACTGTACTTACAGAAATATTTCCATTTACATCACTCTTGACAAACATAAATGCTGTTGATCCTAACATATCTGTGAATGAAAAATAAATACAAAAAGTGTTAGACATGTATAGAGGTCAAACTTGAGGGGAAATGTCATGGGAATAACTATTTTGAAAAAAATGGGCAGATGAAATGTCACTTCAATTCAACATTAGTAGACCTGTACTAAATTGTGGGGCTTTTCTCATAACTGGCAAAGGAATGAGTACAGAGGCTGGTTTCCTGTAGGGTTGGGCGGTATGCTGGTATTAATGTGAATACCGGTACTAGAGGTGCAGGGAATAAAAATACCGAAGATATTCAGTGTGTTTCTAATACCCGTTCTTGAAAAGATACCGCTACTCGAAAAAATTACCGTGGAAAGGTTGAGATAGGAAACAGGATTGTGCATGACTGTAAAGAAATGTGGTAAACAAAGTCAAAGCAAAAGTTTCTGCACAGTAATAATGCACTCATATGTCCAGCTGAATCAAAGTACAGGACAACAGGGGTGCCGTGCACAGTTTAGGTTCCTTCCCAACTAACTTTCCTACCCCAGATTTGAGAACAGGTACTGCCTCAATACCGGTTCTGTGAGCTTTACAGTACCAGTACCAATATTTTCATGGTACCACCCAACTCTACAGTAGTTTCCTGTATGCATATGGAAGGAAGAAGCATCCGCCTCTAACTTGGAAGGCCCAGGTCCAGTCATACCAATGACTCTAAAAATGGAACCTACAGTACTGCTGTTGTGCCTGATGCTCTGCATAAGCAATGGAGTAGGGAAAACAAGCCAGTGAGCCACAACTGGAGAGAAGACTGTGGCCGGCTCGACTTGAACCAACAGGTTGAAAACTGGGCTGTAAAACTCTAACTAAACTAAAAGCATGCTCTAAGCAAACCAGCTATAGTGCCAACTAGTGACATCACCATGAATGAGTCTTTATGGGTAGTCAGGGAAACCTTCACATATTTAATAAAAAAAAAAAAAGAAATTTGAAAATCACAACAAAAGACAAAACATTTTTACCTGGTATAATACTTAAGACCAAAAGAGGTTCAGGTTACAGTGTTTCAGATTGTGAACAACTGAAGCATATTATGTAATTGCAATTTTTATCACAAAAATTTGGCAGTACATTAGATCAAAAATTACTCACAAACTATTGCCTCCATTTTAATGGCAGAACTCAAGGTACTGGATAACAATGTAAGTACTGGGCAGAAGTGTACTGTACATGTACTGTACAGGGGTATTTGTAGGTTAAAAATAATCATTGAATGTACAGCTAGTACAATACAAGTCTGGAAATTCAATCACTGAGATATACTAATTGATTAGCATGATTTCTATTCAAGGTGGAATTACTGTAAGTTCAATGGAGATAACCAACAAGGTGTGTATATTATACGTAGTCCAAGCAACCATAAGATACAGTACTGAGTTGATTACTGTATTTAGTACAGTACAAAGTACACTGGTATTGAATAAAACATACTGTATACAGTGCTGCCTACAATGAAGTCTGTATTTTAATTGTTGCATCATACCGTATACCTTAGATGGTTCATCACAAAAGCCTTATCAGTAGCCTGGTTAAAAGGTCTAACAGGGGTTTAGCACATTGCAGATCTTTGAATAACCATGACTGCACTGTATGTGACAACTGATTTACGTACAGTAGAGTGCAATGAACCCTTGCATATTGTTCAAATATAAACCTCACTACTTAAAGCAGCTTGGCCATTCATTTACTGTTTTGTAATGTAATTCAACTGACTTTCTCCACATCCCTAGATTGTGAAAAGGGACTATTGATAGACTATTGGTTGTCCATTCATCCAATTTTACCCCACAAAAAAAAATATGTCCAAAAGATTCTGACGCTTTTGAGTGAATCTGTCTACTGAATTATCATGATTTAGCCCTGCCTCATTCTTGGCAGTGCATAGCTTATTCATCGAATCATTTTAGACACAGAACAGAGAGATAAACAAGAATAACACCATGCAAAGCTCAAAGTTACTTTCCCTTAACTGATAAGTCTGTTAAATTACAGTATGAAGCAATTTCCATGTGTTGCAGATTGCACTTCCTGTCCATACAATAAATACCAAGACTGATCAACTCCAGGGAAAAAACACTTTCTTACAGAGTAGTGCAAGGTCCCTTCTAGTTTGATGCTTTGCCAATGATCATCTCCCATCCCAATCCTCACCCAGGTGATATTTTTTCTTTTCTTTTCTTTTCAGATCACTCTGTTTTTAGGATACTTCTGTTGAGAAGTTGCAAAACCCGATTAGGCTTTTTTCTCTCTTCCCCTACACCTCGTCCACCTTTCAGGCTTTCGTAACTTTCCTTGCAGCATAGAAAACTTTGGATGTTCAGGATCTTTTCAGCCACTTGAGAGGGCGGTTCTACCATACGGCGTAAGCTGTGCTCCCGGTAACACTTCAACAAATGTGAATACAATGTGATCTGTTTGTTACACAATGAGTGCCTGACCATGTTGTGTGTTGTACAGTCTAAACATTGCAGCAGCACCAACAAGCTTACAGTAGTTTAATGATTATACTGCACCTATCTTATCATCGTATGTTGACATTGTGACTGGTCACACTGAGGTTAAGAATTTCCTTTTTGACTGAATAAAGGTTCACCCAAAAAAGTATTTTATTTTTTTATTGTAATTAATGAAATTTCTAAAGAAAAAACCCTGAAGTGAATGTTTCTTTACCAGGTGGTATCAAATGGAAGGGCAGATGGAAGATTAACAATCAAGGTTATTTTCTGTTCATTAAACAGGGCAAGTCTCGTTAAGTATTATCATTACTAGGGTAATGCTGATACAAATACTGTATATACAATACACAAACACTGATAATATTTATCTGTGCCACAGTTTAAATAATCATGTGAGTCATACCCTCCACCCTTCCTTTTCCAGTGCATACAACATTGTTATCCATAGTACAGAAGCTAAATAAATTGCATCCATGGGTGATTAAAAAAAAAATCAGTTCATAGTGAAGTTGTAAATTGTACAATGTGTCGCACTAAAGGATTGATGATTGACAGGTCTTCATACAGTTGTTTCACATATTCAAATCAAGGTTCATGCAAGGTTTTATCATTTAAGCCATTTGCATTCAAAGTGAAACTTAGCTATGACCAAGGAACTGTTACATGTCACAGTACTTAGTACCAGAAAATTTTTGCTGATATATTGTACCTGCCACATCTTCAGAAATGACACTTTTGAAGTGTCATTTCTTGAATTGATTTATTCTGTTTATTTACAGTGCACCTCAGACAAACCCAGCACGCAAATATTCACTTAACCCTTTACCGTTGTTTGGGTCCTTTCGGACCCATGCGGAGAGCTCGGCTGTCACCCATCTTTACTGTTTCAGGCGGAGCTCGAAACTGCGAGTACTGTAGCTACCCGAAAATTCGGCCACAACAACGAGAAAGACAATAGTTTAAGGTCACCGGGTCAATGGCCTACGGAAGACGATGCAGGGCGGGCTACGTCCGCTTTTCCGCCCACTCACGAGGCACGCAAACATGCCCCGATCGGAGCACAATGGTAAAGGGTTAATCTAAAATACCTGCACCACTCCGCTAACGGGTAATTTGCACACACGCAGTGACAGTGGCATCAGCTTTGCAGTAAACACACTCCACAGCCTTATTTTAACCCTTTACCATTGTTTGGGTCCTTTCAGACCCATGCGGAGAGCTCGGCTGTCACCCATCTTTACTGTTTCACGCGGAGCTCGAAACTGCGAGTAGCTACCCGAAAATTCGGCCACAACAAAGAGAAAGACAATAGTTTAAGGTCACCTGGTCGATGGCCTACGGAAGCCGATGCGGGGCGGGCTACATCCGCTTTTCCGCCCACTCACGAGGCGTGCAAACATGCCCCGATCGGAGCACAACGGTAAAGGGTTAAATATGTTGGACTGAATTTATATTGAAGGCCAAACCCCCTGACCTACAGTACCTCCTCCGATTATTCTCTATTTCAAGCAAAGTGTCATAGACTGCACATATAATTTTCCACAAGTTGTCAGATAACTTGTAACTGAAGTTTTCTAATCTGTTTGAATTTTCATCAAAATTTTTACAAGACCTTTGAATTTTGTATTTTTTAAGCAAATTTTTAATAGGAAATGGACATGCTTATGAGTCATGTAATTAAAAACATACAGTACCACATTTGAAAAGATTTAAATGGTTGATAGCATGTTTCAGGATTATTGTCAACAATTCAAGTTTTGAGGAACAGTCTGCTACCTGCCTTGTATGCATGGCGATGACCATCAATAGGTACCCTAAATTGTCATTTCATCTGAAATATTAAACTGTAGGCTTTAAAATTGTTATTATTTTGTAACAATTTTTAGAAAATAAAACAAACAGTGTATATATGATGTTCAACTTCTAAATAGAATGCAAATTGCAAAATGATCCATCAATGAGGGTAAAAAAATAATCCAATAGGAAAACTTATGGGGAAGCACGCCAAGTGAGCCCCCTAAACAGGGGTGTGAGTGGGATCCTTCAAAAAGAGAAGAGGAAAGCTGAACTTGGTAAATGCCATCCTTGGGGAGAGGGACACCCCCTAAATCCCCTATGGAAAATTTTGGCATTCATACAGGTGTCAGATGCAAAATGTTGCCTTAAATTTAACTTCTGGGCCTTTGCTTGGGTAATGAAATCTCCCAATTTTGTGTGAAAGAAAGTAAATTCATCAGACAAGCACCAGGAACCTATTCTTCTCCTTCATCCCCCTGCTGCAAAATATCCATCTCAGAATGTGCCCCAAATCACCCATCCATCTTCAATCCCTATCACAAAGCAATTTTCTATTTTCAATTAACTGAAATCTGACATTTTTTTTTTTTTTATGCAATTTTCTGTTTATGAACACACAAAAACAGTCACGGAAAAACTGCAAAAGTTGTCTAGCTATTCCAATTATGCTACGTACATTCTCTAGGAGAAAATATAAGCTTAGGCTATGGCAACACTACACTAACATTACTACTTAACAGGGAGTAGGCTTTTGCTTCTCATTTTAAATACTTTCCAATTGGTATCCTTGGGAACTGCCTGACATGGGCGGTTCTCCCCCTGAATCCTTATTTTACTTCCCTAATTAGTGTTTGATATGATCGACAGACCAAGCAGGCAGTAGGCTAGTTACCATACCTGTGACACTAGGCTACCAGTAGATGGTAAATGCTAACGTTACAGCATATGGGTATGCATGCATTCAGCACTACAGTATACACTATTACTCTACTCCTCCATGCTTGCTGAAACTGTTTTTGAACTCACATACATGCACTGTGGTTTCCCCATGCATTGAACACAATTTGTATGGGGTGAAAGGTTGCAAAAATCTTCTAGTTTCAAAACCCAGTCATTTGTAAAGTTAACACAATTTAAAATGATCAAAATGTAGATTTTCAAAAAAGCAGAAATTGAAATTGGAAGAGCAAACGGAAATAGCGGAATTGGCTAAAAAATGGAGATTTCACACCCCTGTATAAGTGAGCCTCTGAGTGGGAATGTACCCTGTACAGTAGATTGGCTACTTCTAAGAAATGGAATCAAGTTATAGCCATACTGTAATCCTGTCTGCCACAGTACTTTACAAAAATTCTGACATCTCAACCTCACAAATACATACCAATAAGTGGAATGACTGACACTTGACAGGCATCCAGGAAATTTACAGTTTCTATCCGACCATCCTCTGGCACTGCTTTGTAGTTTGTCTCCAGCTGCCCATGAAAAGATCTCTGGGGTTTACCCTCAGTCATTTTGGTACTTGTCCTCGTAAAGCTGGTTTTATTCTGAAGATGATTTGAAGGAAATTGCTTCGTATCTGCTATTAACTTGGAGATTTAATACTGTGCTCATTACTCCTTGCTGTTCCTACAAACTGCCAGACAAAGAGAAATTAAATATTTAATGGTTGTGTAAACTATGCCATTCAGTCATTATTTATTCTTAGATATCAATTACAGTATGTGGAAATCAATCATTTATAGGACATCTGCTTTATTCTTTGTTAGTATATGAAGTGTGACAGATAACAAGGCAAACACCATTAATAATATTTAAAAGGCTAATATCCTTCTCTCAGACACTTTCAATTCTCCAAAATTTCTTCTTGCCCCAACCAAAACATCTTAAGCTTCTTCCTGTGCAAATATACAGTACAGTATTGTACTGAAAACCTGTACCTTTTCTATTGTTTGAGGTACTGTACAGTACTGTAATATGCTGACACACTTTCTGATCTACAAGTATCTACAGTACTGTCTTTATATTGCAGTCTTGATTTGCAGAAAAGCTTGCTGCACCATTGCCCTTCGCACAGCCATTTCAGTATGGTACAGTATATTATTTGTCCCCCATACAATTTGGTTGTCTGAAACATTTCTAGGCTACCATAACTACAAAACACTGGCTGTGTTCATGTGTTAATTTGTTGTTGACCACATGTTCACGACTTCAAAACAGTAAGTGTTTTCGGGTATTAATTACAGTTTTGGTCTTGAAGAATAAAAAGATGCAATGTTTGAGAGACAAAATCACTGAAATCTGGAACATTGTACTGTACAAAGTACAGGTAGGCAAAGGAACTACATTAAGTGACTTGGCCATCACTGAGGGTTAGATAAATGACTCTGTCCTAACCAGTCAGCAGTGTACAGTAGTTTTCAATCAGATAAAAAACAAGGTTGTTCATCTGACATTGAACAACCAACTTGCAACTATTGGTTGTCTGTATGGAATTTTAGTCATCCAGGACAACCACAAACACCAAGTCTTGCTTATTAAAACACTCTTAGTGCATGCAATATAGTACTTTGTGATGAAGATACAGTACTATACTCTGCATCTTTTCTGCTCCAATCTTTTGCATTTGCAATTTAAATACATCCACAAATTGAGAGATTCGTTTTCCCAACCACTGAACTGACGACTTGAGGTGACATGGATCTGCCTTTACAAAAAAAATGGTGCATAAAATGTTGAGTCATTGTAAATTGTTTGCGCCGGGTAGGAAATTTGTACCCGGGTACCCCAACCGTATTACCCTTCGGGTACCCGGGTACCTGACGGTGAACCTTGCAATATCTTTTTAATAAGTGCATGATGCACCTACTATTCAAACCTCCACCCATCGGCCCCTTATCTCTGATCGGATCCTTTTGACAATAACATTATATCACGTTTTTCTATATCTACAATGTGCCGTTTGTTCTTAACATCGTGAGTTTAAAAATCAAACTAGAATTTAAACTTGATCACACTTTAGCTCAGCTAGGATTAGCTTCTGTGGCTTTTGTCCAGTGCACAATGTGTGCATCGGAACCAAAAAATAGCTTACAGTTTGTCACTGCAACTTCTGTACTGTGTTAAAACGGTAATGTACCACAAGTGCTCAAATTTCTGGTAAACTGCTTTCTTGGTATGTTTATGAAAAATCAACCATCTCTCCGTTCATGATAATGACACGTAAAAATTTTTTAATGCATCTCCTGGCCGAGATTTCACCCGCACATGATTGTACTGTTAAAAATGTACGGTAATATACGGCAGTGACCATACCCCTACGAATGTTCGTTCCTTCGTTGCCTGTACTTGTGTTCGATGTGTGCGATGGAACAGTGACGTCAATCCCGGCACACTCCACTTTAGCAAATGGGATACAGAAAATATGGGGAAAAAATGTAATGTAGAATGCAACCCTTGAAGGCCCAATTCTCTCACCTCAAACAGTTACCAATTCTCCTAACCTTCTTACAGTACTTAAGCCTCTCCAATTGTCTAATATTCATTATCATCCAGACACAATCTCAGTTTAAATTGCTTCAGGGTGAGTGTAGAAAAGCACAATGTGTGTAATCAAAAACTTTCCCAATACAGTTTATGCTGTGTAGTATTTAAGCTTTACTACTCTGCATTGTTTGAAGAGATGAGCCACTTGAGAATTTCCTTTACCCCTTTCAAGAATCAAAGTTTGTGGTAAGAGGATTGGCCCTATAAATACAGAAGCTGATAAGGCGCCTTATCCAAATTATGCTATGCGATTTTCCGCGGCAGAATCGCCTCACACAATAACATGTGGGATTCCGCGTTTTTTGGAGTCAGGCGCGCGGGCGGATTATTGAAGCAATTCAGTGTGGAAGCCTTGCTCTCACTCACAATGTAGAGCGCGGCCGACCACAGTGATCAACCCTCTATTCATATCCGCGATAAGCCCCGGTACTCCGCAAGCTACTCAACGTCGGCGATAACAATGAGCCAATCGATTAGTGAAGCATACAGACCTATTCGGAGATTCGTAGACTGCTACATAGTTATAAGTTTTTTCTAAACATTCCCTAGATATGTAGTAACACATACTTACTTCGTGTATGCGAGCACAGCTAATATAAAATATGACACAACATGTGGTAGCACTGAAATTCAGGTATTGAAATGTGGGTGCAAATACTGAGACAATAAAACACCTCAAACAACTGCAAATAACCGCAATAGCGCAAATTTGGTTACGAGAGTACAAATTAAAATTTCACAAAGTTTCTGTAAAATTGTAGCACAATTGACTTAATTATTCTTCAAAAATTTTAGTCTGAGCTTTATTCTTCCTATTACCTTTGACTCATCCATTCTTACAGTAGGGGGGAAATTAAGGAATAACTTTTTCCCTTCACTTTTGGCCCAAAGTTGTTTGGAGACAGTTTCATACATTCCCTTTGCTCAAGTAAAGAATAAATCTGCCATTCATAAACTGTATGTTAAAATTTCTTTCAAGAGATTCCCCCTTGTTGTTACGAACTTTGCTTCGCCCCTTTCATGATGGAATGATCTAATAAGTAATATTGGCATGGATTAGACCTGGTGTTTGCACGTACGTGATATCAAAAGAGGGTTTCATAAAAAAGGGTCCCGATCGTAACACCCTCAGGTAGTACGTACGTGAAAAGACATTTTTCCCAGTAATATCCTCCCGACTCTATGGTGAAGAGCCGCTTACGGAAGACAAACAATACTCCCGAAGATGAATGGAATAGACCTTTACAGACGATTTGTTTATGCTCCATAGGGTTCTCTGTATGCCTGAGAAATTTACATCTCTATCGGCGAGGTAGCGATCACGTTTACAAGTTCAAATAAAACGGACAGAAATATAGAAATATGACAGAAAAAACCCTTATTAAGAAAATAAATACTTCTATCACACCTTTGTCTTTTTCATATTTCAATTTTTGAACGTTGTCTGACTAAAAAAGCAATCCTGCTTGTACCTTGAGGTTGTTTGCTTTACTGCTTCCAAAACGTAAGTTAAAAATATCAACCAATCACAACTTTTATTTACAGTATTCTCTTGCACGTCCGAAATTGTGTCACTGGTGTGAAATTTGCATGCTCTTGTGTACACGTGCAGTAGTACTTTTTCACTGACAAGCGATGTATATTCATTTGCCAACACCCACGCTATCGTAACCTTATTAGGAAGTCGCGTACCTAGGACTATTACGTAGGTTGATTCATGTAAAACCCTGTCATTGAGATTGGGACACCCCTTAAATTCCTGTCGGAAAGATTTTTTTATCAACGTGGGTAAACGGCGCTATTTGGGTGTTCACATGATAAAGAAATTTTGCCTAGATCGTTATTTTTTTCCAAACTATTATAGTGTTGGTAGTCGCATCCTAGTATTTCATACATGGCGCGAGGATATTTTGCTTCGTGGTGAAGAATCAAACCAACAATCCTGGTGTCTTAAATTGTTCGTCAATATTAACGAAATCATTTCAACTGGATAGAATCACAGGCATGTCGGGTACTAAGTAGGCTATGTGCACAACCATGGTAGACTGCTTGCAATGAAAACCTTACAACCTGAAGGGATTGACATGCATATTATTAATTATTATGATCTTTTTTGTTTTGCCTGTTTTTTGTCGGGAGAAATTTGTTTCATCCTAAAGATATACACATGATATGTTAAAGAGATGATATATTATTTTGTTATACCTGCAGTCCAATTAATAAATGAAATAACATCAGATACTAGCCAAAAATTGATCTGAAAACTTAAAAAAAAAAAAAAAAAAAGTCGGCAAAAGCGAAGAAAGGGGATCGATCTCGGTACGATGGGTCTCAAGACGTGAAAAACGCCGTTATACCATCTGCCATAATATAATTCCTTTGTTGTGCAAAATGTACTAAAACTTGCAACATGTTTAAAGGCCTGTATACACGAGCAACGTTTGTAAAATATTCTCACTTCACTTGCAACTAGCCCAAAGCGTACTTGATTTCGGTTTGTTGCACAGTGTAGACAGAGTGAAAACAATTTGAAAGCATTTTAAAAATGTTTTGAGAATGTTTTGAAAAGAATTGTCAGGACAAAATGTTACACAGAGCATCTTTGGCCATCATTTTTTAAGTTTAGCCCCTCCCGAATTGGTGGTGACGGAAGTCTATATTTCTAGACAGAAATTGGCCCTACGGCCCGCTGTCTATAACTTCAAGGTTTGGTTTTTGTTAGTCAGTATTATACTCGAGGTACCGAGCTGTATTAAGTAAAAGAGGCAACTTTGTATTTTAGTAAATCGTTAATATTACGCAGGGCCGGCTTGGTTTAGCCAGAATTGTTACAAATGCTTGCTATCATTGTTATAGCAATTAACACCCTGATGGGGATATCCGAAGGGGGGGAGGCTGTGGTGTCTTACAAAATTATAGAAATTAGAATGAACCTTGTAAAAAGAGATAGTAACCGTGCAAAAAGGATGGTTGTCAGCATATACATGTCTGCAAAAGTTCTTGTCGGTTCACAATTAACACTCTTAAGTTAAGCCCCCCTCGATCCCCTGCACATCCGGTCCCCTCCCACACACACACATCATTTACAGCCAAAAGGTTTAATAATAGTTTACTACCATGTGTGAGAGTTTGATTATAGTGCAAAGGTTTGAACCAACCCCATAAAGACATAAGAGTCATGATAATATTTTGCAATGGCACCACGTAACACTAATGTATATGGGAGAATTTGGTAAGTTTTCACCTGCTGCAGATACCACCCAGTCAGTAAAATATGCTGCTGCATGCTTTATACCATGTTCTAGAGCAAATTAAATATTGTTTGGAAGTTGGGAATAAATATAAGAAAGAAAAACATTCACCACTGTACAACTTTCACATTAAGGAAATCGAAGATAAACATGTGTAGGGTAGGTTCACAATATACATATAGTTGCTATACGTTAGGCAATGGCAAAAGTACCAAGACCCAAGACATGCTGAAGAAAATTACATCGTCGAGAAAAATTTACACCTAACTCTCACATATGTTTTGCAGATTGCTGTATGAGGGTCTTTACAGATGGCTTGTGAATAGTTTTGATGTTCTTGGCCACGTGGAATTTTGTCGACCCTTTTCAGTACTCGAGCCGGCTTTGTGAAAGGCAGGCTATATATTTGAGCAGATACCTAACATAACAGACTCAGCAAATGGTACCAGATCGCGATCCAGTTGCTCTCCTTATAGTTGCTCAGAATCTATTTTTTCATGTTTTTGGTTATCATTAGGGGCGATTTTTCATGATTTTATGATAAGCAGGGAGCATGATACAAGTAAATGAATTATTGGATGGTGTTGGTCTAAAATTTATGTTCGCAGTTCTTTAAAATGCCTATACTCATTCGCGAAACTGCGTAGCAAGAGCCAATTTTCATTTGAAGATTCGTTCATTTTGCATCACACACTGCAAATGGAAGAACTGTAAGACATTTTCATGAAATGATGAAGCTACGACTCGTGAGTGTTCTAGTGTCTAGCTTGTGATAAATGCTAAGTTTAACACATCATATATGTACATTGTATCTGTTCCGATTTTCGAAGTACACAGCAACGTATAACAATAGGTCCAATCAGTTTCCTATTCACGTACGTTTTTCCCCGCGCTACTTAGGACACTATCTGCGGATTTAGACTCGTAAGAAGATTACTATTGTTTGCATGAATGAAACACAGTCTGCCCGCGCACTTCTTAGAGCTGGGTTCAGTGCCCAGTGCCAGCTCTGGAAGATTGAGTTTTTAACAAAAGGACTGTTTTTCCGCGGCAGCATTAAAATTGCGACCGGACGGCTCGCGGAAAATCGCATAGCATAATTTGGATAAGGTCCCTAAATGGATTGGATAAAGGGTGTCCAATCTTACTGTAAATGTGATTTAAGACTGATGATGACATCATCACAGAGGTGGAGCAGATCTAGACCATGGCCCAGGTCCGCAGTCTCTGTGATGATGTCATTAGAGGTGTTAAATGTAATAAATCACATACATAAGACCATGCTCCCCACTTTTATTTCCAAATACAGATAGACAGGTACAAAAGAATGAAAAAAATTAAATTCTTTGTTAAGTCAAATTTTAAAGACCAAGTTTTACAAAAGTTACTGTAGCAATCTAAGTAATCTTTAGCCATTGAAACGTAACAATATCTTAAACTGCAATGTGACGAATAAACATTTGGAACTGTGGGGTTGCGAAAACCTGCAGATACCCTCAATCCCCCAGTGATTTGTGACCCAGTTTTACTTTGCTTAAAAATTTGAGAATAATAATACCAAACAATATCTGCTAAATGCTATTCAACAAGCAGATGTCATTCAAAGCTGGCATTTTATTTTATTTCAGAAAAGTTTATGAGAATGTTCTTGATAAAATGGAAGAGATAAAATCAAGAAGGCCTACAGTACGCCACAGTCCACTTTCTTTTACAGCTCTAATTTGGTTTATGTACCCACAGTTACAGGGTTAGCATTACGTGCTCATAGAATTAGGGTTAGCGTTATGTACCAATAGTAATATACTGGGTTAGTGTAAGGGATACACACATGCATATGCATACGCTTACAGTAGGTATGCCACTTGCGGGTATGGAAACCCAGTTAGTACCTGTTTTACTCTGCACTAGAGTCCTTGGCCACAGTGCAGCAGAGATCACTGGCCTTCTTGGCTTTGTGCATTTCCACATTTTGAAGCTTACTTTCCTGGTTCAAATTTCATTTCATTTCATTTCATTTATTGTTTCATTTCAGGATTTCTTTAAATTTTGTCGCATTTTCTTTCTTTCAAAGTCATTTTTACCATGTTAAACTTGAGGTGATGACTTCCTTCAATTGTACACATTTTTTTCTCCTAGGCTAAGTCCATAAATTTTCAAGATAGGCTTACTGTACAACATTTTGTATCTTTTCGGCATTGCTAATCTGCAGACCTGTGGTTTTTTACACTTACACTCAGTCATGTGAATGCAACAGCAAGACAGTACAGGCAGAGTGTGTGCCTTAAGGGATAATTACTAGTTCCAAGTGCCTGTGGGCTAGGCCTACTGTAGCCTTCTTCTTCCGGAGATGGTGATACATTCGTAAAATTGAACATTCCCTCCGCACATGCATCGGAGGTGGCCCCCTAAGTCCTAACAAAACTAGTACTAAGATTAGCCGCCTTTGGGTAATATCTATGAGATCAGCTGCCTACCTCCCAAGTGACCTGCATTTCGCAGATTTGACCAGCATATGAACACCCAAATCCGCTGCCTGCCCTGCCCTCTGAAAAATCTCCGAAGCCATGCCATGTTGACTTCTTTCCTTGGAAGCAACATTCTCACTGTAGACTTTAGTATACTTATCAGGCTTCGATAAATTCATTTCTTATTACTTGTCCATCGAGCTAGGGATTCCCAAAGTCTACTTGTCCGAATGAATATGCACTGAGTCCATATCTAATTATCTAGTACTAGCCATTGAATTCCTATGTGAAGAAGACTTCTGTGCTGCTTGCCCAGTGGGCTATAATATCGAGCAGTTCACTTGTCCAAGTAATTTTTTACTTGTCCCGGACTGTCGGGCAGGGGATTTGTCGAAGCCTGATACTTATACGTACTTAGGTGCAGGTATGTAGTATTCAGTGCTGTGAACAACTGTTCACACATTCAGCATACAGTACAGCTCACGTATAAGTCCCATCGTGTCAACGCTCTGCTTGTTTCTACTTTCCTCTGCGTGTTTACTCTTTCCTATTCTTTGTTGTCTTCGTTACTATACTCAGTGTCTGCGCACCATCAACGCAGAAACACCTTCCTTACACTTGATTTGTTCTCAATGGGGATTATTTGAGTATATAAACATAGGATCGCGTATAATCCATGACCGTAGGAATTTTTCAGTCGTTTCAAGTAATGCTTCTTGGCCTCGCTTTTGTCAGGCTTTGTGTCAATGTGTCGATCTGCTTAATCAAGCTTGCAGTCTGGTTGATAATATGGTCATATCAACAGAAATATTTACTGTTTGAAGTTCCAAGTTATTTCTACGATAATATATTGTGATAGTAAACGTAATAACACCACATAAATTATAGAAAAAGAAGTGCCGTTCCGTTCCACGTTACACTCGTCCGCCACGCCGTTGTTGCGTCACGGACGAGTTGGCAGTTTGGGGACATTTTGGACGGAAAGGGTATGAGTAAGACAGAGTACAGAAGTGCTGAAAATGAACAAATGAACAGTTCAAGTTAGCTGACATTAGTTGGAAGGGACAAGTGTTCACCAACAGTAGGCCGAGTCTATAGCTCATTCATTTCCTAATCCGATTACACGGAAATGGCAGTCTCTTGCTTTGGATGAATACCTATGGCAAGAACAAACTTGTTAAGCTAACGTAGTGACAACCGATGGTTTGGAAATCGATTTGAAGACTTAGGTGTTAGTCTACACAGAATAATAACCATTTTTAAGTAACACAGAAGGGCATCCTGACTCGCATGTGTGTCGAATGCACTGGTGTTTGTATTTTTAAGAAAAATGTAAAAAAATGCTGTCTCTGTTTTCTCATCTCATCAGTCACGATCCTGGACAAATGGTATATATTGAGAGATATATGAATATCAGTAACAAGCTGGTGATACGATGTTTCTCAAGTTCGCTGTTTATTATGATTTCAATTTGTAGTTACAACGTACATTATCCCTTTTGTTTTATTTTTGCGAATTTCAATCTACAGTGTGTTATGCGAAAAATTGTCCCATATTTTTTCATATTGGCATTTGAAAAACAGGTACATAAAATGCAATTTCTTGCCTTGATATACATTTACTTTAAACAGTTTGCAAACCCATTTCTTTGTGTAAGGAAGAAAGTCTTAAGAAAAACCTAAAAGTATACCAAAAATTTCTATAATCTACAAAGTTCTATCAATTATATAACTGCGTGATATATACAAAAAAAACTCTACAAAAAACACAAAAAAATCTAAGATACACTCTAGTTCCGATATTCTTTCATCTCCATAGAGTTAATCGCCAGGCAAATAAAAATTCAAGAAATCGTGGGATCAAGTCTGTTGTCACAAACTATGTGTGAATTGCGCTATATAGAATACCCCCAAATCCCAACCCTGCTACTCAAAACATTTAAAGGGCTAACAATATTGCTCAGTTGTAATTTCATTTTCCCGACAACCTCTCAATATCTACAGAAAGGCTTACCGTACTATCTTAAAAATTGCTTATATCAATTGGTTTGAGAGTTACGGAGTAAACAGACGCCCAAAGTCTACCGAACCCCGATAAACTAAACACAGCTAATCCTCTCATCCCTAATCATGGCCGTGGATCATGGGGTACGCGTCCCCGTTTGTTTTCTGGAAGGGAGGATATTGCCAACCCCAAACCCCCCAACACACTCTTTTTCAAAAATGATGAAAACAAAAGAATTGCATAGAAAACATTTAGAGATAACCTTTGCCAAAACCAAGGTTTGTAAAGTAAAGAAAGTAAACGGTCTATTGACTGGATATTTGCACCCAGGTCCGCACGACCTGCTACAGATGGAGTTGCGCCATTTATCTCTTCATATACCGGTACCATGAACAGGACTGCAAAAACCCGGCCTAAGTTGTTCATAAGCACCAACTTAAAAATATTTACACAATCGACATAACGTTATAAAAAAGTTCAGGCGAAATTATGAATGGTAATTTCTGGCCTATCCTAAAAAAAAAAAAATGCAAAGTTCACCGATTGAATGCAGCGTCAGATCATACTACACCTAGTTTACTTGGGTTGATGGAATATTGACGGCTACTGTATACGACAACCATACTTGGTTAAAGGGGGTGGGGTAGTCGGTTCTAAGTAACTTATGAGTAGCACGGCTGGACCCAGCATATTTTCCCCACATGCCATAACAAAACAAAACTGTTTTAAGTTACCTTTGGTAAAGATAATATATTCCAAACAAAAGATTTCATATCCAAATTTGAATTGGTTACACCAATTTAAAGCGTCATAAATATGGGCAAACATAATTACCAGGACCAATTTAGGCTTAACAGTGCATTAGCAGACTGATACCTAGGAGAGGCCGTTAAACAATGTAGAACCTTTTCCGTACGCGGCGCGGAGTAAAACGAAGAAAACTATTAAGAACTAGTGAACCTCCATACTTCACAGCGAAGTTTCTACGTGCGTCGCAGGTTTTAGCTGTCCCGTTCTCCCAGGGTTCAAAGACATCAAACATTCCGCACATGTCAATCATACGAGAATGTTCGTGCAGCTGGGTGAATAACCGTGTTTTCTCACATGTTTTCTCTGATGTCCACTGCTGCGTAGACTGAATGGCGCGACGACCGTCCAGAATCTTTTGTTCTGTCTAGCACCTTTCTCACGTAGCCTCCTTTCGTGTTACCTGTCTGACTATGCCCTATATTTTCTCTGTTAAAGCAGCCTGAGAATGTCTGCGAAACCAAAAGCGGAACGGGGTCTACAAGACCGAACATGAGTTCGGGTTCGCGGGCCAGAAACAAAATCCCCCTGCCCTTCATATGTTTTCTTTCTCGAGGAAATCATTTTGCACTTTCAAATCATCATGATACCCGAACATATTCTAAACCAACCAAAACATATCAATACTTATCTCACAACTAAAGACACCCTGAAAGCTCTTTCAAGGAATTTATTTTATTAAAGTTGAACCCTCGGACACTTATGTATGTGTAACAACCGCCAAGGCTCAATCACTAAATCAAATCATTTTAAGAAAATCTGAATCGGCGAAATTACCCAGACTCCTACATTTTGGAAATAACTTCCGAAATTAATTTTGAGGTGTGAGCTTCGCATTTATCACTGAAACTAAAGGAATCCACACTGCCCTTCGTTTTTAAGTTTCTCTACTCACCACATATTAAAACTAAGGCTTTAAAAAGACGTTTAACTGAATATTGGTGTTTAATTACCGCCCACCCAACACTTAAAAAGTTATTTCCGAAACCACCGCTAATAGCCTATAAACAGGTACCAAACCGGAGCGACTCTTTTACAACAGTACAAGGGCTAACTTTGTTTCGGAAACAAACTCAAATCCATTTTGACGACGCAGATCTATCCTTAGTTCAAATTTTGAGTGATTTATTTTCCGCATAACCCAATATTTATGCGTTTGTGGCTTCACCGGTAACCAGTGGGCCTTCTAAAATTAGATCATATGTTACTTGCAGTTTTAGTGTAAAGCGGGTGGGACATTTTCAGCTTCTCGCTAAAATGCAGTTTTAAAATGCAGTTACAGTATGTAAACAAAGATGTCAAATGTTATTTTGTCACTTCGCGCTATCGTAACCGGGGCGATTCACGAATGGTTGGGTCAGGTGTCTGAGTACAAATACTGACCGACGCATTCTTCCTTTAGCGGTCACGCGAAGCTTCACTTCAAAATAGTAGGACTACAAGTTTTCATAATGTTATTATAATATCTTTTGGTTGGAGAAGGGAAAACAAGCCACTGAGCCACAACTGGAAAGAGGCAGCTGTTTTTGACCGACTTCATACCTATTTAAATTTCAAGCTCCCCTGGGCCCGACTGAGACAAATATCTTTCCAATTTCGTTTGACTTTTTTTGACATTAAGGGCTGGTGCACCCCCTCCCCCCACCCCCTTCCTAGTCTGTACAGTGTTGATAATGATCAATCTACCTACCTAAAGCATCAACTGTGAACGTCCCGTTATGGGACAGCCATATTGTCATGTCAAAGTCTTGACTGCGCGAAAAGCATGAGTCATATATATTCCCGGGCACAAACGTTATTGTTCATCATGACCCTTGCAGGTGACCTAGTTCTCGGTGCAATATACTGTATGCTGCTATGTTAATATGTAAATGATTGCTTTACTCAATTATGCACGATATATTGTAAAGTGACATTCAGCAGAGGCCCTTAGGTCACGGCTGAACCATAGAAGGGAAATTCTCGATCCACAGATACGTGAGAATGATGTCATACTCATAGTCAGGTTGGATCTGGTCGTACTTTACTTTGGAGAAGGGAGAGAGTGTTAGTGTCAGCCATGGTGAATACTGGTAAACTAATTTAAATGGAAGCTGCAATCGGGTGTAACTTTCGTACAGAGTGCGTGGAGGTACAAAAAAGGCGGGATATAACTTTTTCCAACAAGTTTTTTTTCTCTCTTTTGGTTTTAAGGGTCACATTTTTGTTCTTATTTGATTGTGAAGGAATACTTTCCAATCAAATAAGGCTCCGAAAGTTAGAAAGCAAAAATTTCTCAATTGGTGAACAGCATCAAATTCAATACTGTTTATTAAACTGAAAGACTTTACAATCAAAATTTAACCTGTAAATGGGGATTCGCCGCAACGCGCAGTTTTATCGGGAGCAGAGCTGCCTCCATTTATTGGCAAGCCCGTAGCCAGTGCATGCATGGTCGCACTTGCCTTAAACAATAATTATCATCTTTGCATTTGATTTAAGTTTCCAAAAGTCTGTAAGGCCTAAAACTTGAAAAGCATAAACCTTTGCATGGAAGCAAAATGTACTTCTCTTTTGAAGTACATATTCTAACGGCGAGTGCAACTGATACAAAAGCAGGGGTATTGATACACGTCACTGTACCGGGCGACGGGTGGGGGGAAAGGGGCATCCCAAAAAAGACCGAAAATTAAAATGCGATAGGTCCGTCAGTCCGCAAGAGGGAAAATCAGTTAAAGAGATCAAAGGGGTCATGAGGTCGAAATTGTGAGAAGGATCGCAAGACCCAAAATGAGAAAAAATCTGTGAGATCGAAAATTATGTGTAATGACCTGTAGGTTTTTATATTTATCCCTTCCTCATTTAAGTTTCGCGGATCTTAGTTCATTTTCCGGTCTCTTGTGTTGCTGCAAAAAATGCAGGGCACTCTCTAGTAAGGTCACAGTGCAGCGCCTTTATGACTGGAATGCTAGACGCTCGGCCCAAAGTTCTAGACAACCATGGCATCATACAGTCTTCAGCGGTAATATCAAACGTTGCCGCGCGCAGTGAAAATGTATTTTACCCAGGTGCACAAAATGTTTACGTACCGTATAATGTGGACCGTGGGAGAACGGGGCTGGCTAGCATTTATGTTTTGTAAACAAGAGGGACGAGCACTACTTAAACTTGTGTTGTAGATTTAACCAGCTCTTTTCGTAACTTGTAGGCTGTCGAGTTTATCTTAGATAATGACGCACGCCCAGACTAATGAGGCTTATTGGTTAAAGCCTAGGATTACTAAGTTGGATATACACCGTTCATACTTTTCATGTGGAGTATAATTATGATCTTTGCTTCAGGTAAGAACACTTTCCGTAACTTCACTTAATCTGGGGTTGATTTCACGTAGGCCTACGTTTAGCGATCATCGCTAACGCCGAACTACATTGCTAAATCTTAAATCGGTCGCACTTTAGCAACCGATTTTCCAAAATGATTTCACTAGCTAAACTTAAGGGATCAATTCTCCATCGCTAAGTTGTGTTGTTTGCCATAGCCTTTAGTGAAGCCCAAGATTTACTTTCATCGCTACCATTAATGAATTTATAATATCTACATAGCGAGCAACTTAGCAATGACCGCTAAATTATTATAAGTGAAATTGGCCCGGGCTTGTTAACGCTTCCCTTGGACGAGACTTGGAGGACAAGCCCTTGAACAGGGTTCTGGATTACGGACTTGGCTTGGAGCGAATTTACTAAAAAAAATATTTTCTCATTCTGTTGCGCCCGTAGGTTACAAGGCAACAGAGGCTTGATTGCCGATATACGGGCAAGTTAGGCCACTCAACCACTTCTATTTTGAAAGAATGATCTACAGTAGGTCCCTAGGTTGGCAGGTTAATAATTAGTAGATGGGGTGTTAATGATAACACACAAACACGGATGTTTCAGGTGATGCAATAGCTAACTGTAACTCATCTAAATACACACACAAATTTGGCCTACTATTCAAAAGATTCATTAGCCTGTCTAGGTATGCTTTTATCATCACAATCCTCAAATCGATTTTCTAGTGTGATATTTAACTTCACTTATCCTACCTAAGTACTATCAAGCTAAGTCATCCCCTTCTTTTGTGTCCCTTTTTACTGGTCTTTTGACTGGTGTTGAGGAGCATTCAAAGCTATGGCGGCTTTTCCGTGTAATCGGATTAGAAGAGCTAAACTTACCTGGCTATTGTTGAAAACTGGTCTCCTGCTTTGCCTTCTGGATTAGTTTTCCACCTGTTTATTTGGTCCACCTTGCCCCCTTTTCTAACCACATTTTTAAACTACCCACTTTATCTGGGCGCAGACAAGTCACATTTGGGACGAAATACTGTTGAATTTTAGTTAACATTTACTGAAACGGATTTTTTTAAATTGCATAATTTAAAACCAAAGAATTTTGTTAAACCCTGCGACTTTGAAAACGAAGCACAGGAAACCACATCATAACAAACAAAAGCAGAAATTTCACGTTAACTGACATGAAAAGAGACCAAGGAAAATTATTACGGTAGCATGTGCATGAAGGAGATATAAATAGCTTGTTTGATTCCATGTATGTGTGTAACCAGGGCTATGTCATTGTTCCCAAGGTTCACTGATCCCGAGGTTTAATGTTTCCGAATTTTGGGAACATCCGCACTTCTGGGAACATCGAACCCCGGGAATACCGAAACTTGGGAACAATGACAAATCATCATGATATACAAAGGCGGGGAACATCGAACCTAGGGAATATTGAACCCCGGGAAAATCGGGTTGATCCCGTGTGACCAAGTGTTATCTTTGCACCTTACGTGCCAGTACTTAACATGGAACAAGTTGGATGGGGTTTGAGGCCTAATTTTCTAACCAATTTGTTTTCTTCCAGCCAGTCGCAGCCATTTTTGCTTGTTGCGGCACACTCAAGTTTTCAATAAAATGCTGCGCACAAAGCAAAGGTTGTATCACTATTTTTAAAATAAATTAACGACATGATAGATTGTCTAAACCTTACATGAGGTCGTTAACATTTTAAACATTTTTTTCTCGTAGGCCTGATGATTTTTTGAGCATCGTTATTGTGGTGTTTGAACATTGCGGTCCCCTTAATGTTTTTATTTGAACGTTGACCGCCAAAATGATTCAAAGGCACGAAATCCCTGCCGTAACATTTACTGCACAGGACATGTTAAACAATTTCGGAATTGCATAAGTTCTCGGTCTACGGTACGATTCCCCCGTTCATTTGTACCAAATCACAACATAGGCTGCTTCTAACCCTCCCAAGGCTAACACAGCAATTCTAGCAGGCTGTGTTCGTGAATTACTTTCATATTCTTTCAAAACGACTGGAAAAGAGTGAGCAAACCTATACAGATCGATATTCTGACTATTGTGCAAACACAATGAGGTTTATCTGTGCAGAGAAACGTTGGGGATTTTACTCAGTGTCTACTCAGTGTCTGCGCGGCATTTTTGTATTGTCGTGATTCAACTTTGCTCTGCTTGTTTCTGCCTTTCTGTGCTTTGCTCTGCGCGTAGACATGTCCAACTGAACGTGAGCTGTACTGTAAGTCTACCTACTGAGGCCTAGGCCTAACGTATAGACAAGTGGACTAGTATAAAAAAATACATGTCTGTGATTAGACTTGACATTCAGAAAAAGATCTTAAAATTCATTCTTTTCAATGATTTCTTATGAGGTTAAAGAAAAAGTTTTAGGCCTAGCCATAAATTTCATTGTTGCCTTGTACTGGATTTGAAATTTGAAGTTAGGCCTAGGCTAACAGTTAGGCCTATTTTTATCACATTTTAGTTCAAACATTACGTTCCGTCCCATTAATTTTTAGGGGCGGAAACTACCAAGGGCGGAAACTAACGGACCCCGAGAGGGCCCTTAGCCTAGTGAGCTTGCTTCAGATCTAGGCCTAGGCTAGCTCCTTATCTTATGCCTAAGTTAGGCTAACGTTAGACGTTACACAGGATATACAGTAGGCAGGCTAGGCTACTAAGTACTATAGAGTCCTAGGCTATGACAGTATGAGATTTGAGGTTAGGCCTTACGTTAGGCCTCACTTTACTCATCACTGTTGTTGCACTGTTACAATTCAGAATTAAAGTTAGGTCTAGGCCTAACAATTTCACCTAATGTTAGGCTTCCAGTCTCAACTCCAAACGGTCAAAAAAGCAATCACAAAGTAAATAGTTTGCAGTTAAGAAACTACCAAGGGTGACACAACGAAAAAATTTGATCAAAAAGTCAAGAGTGAAGATTACCTGAATTCCTGGATGCTTCCTTCAAAGTTCCAGTGATATCTCACGGGCTAAGTTGGTCATTACAAAAGTGAGCCTGGGGAAAGGACGTCACTCTACGTCTAATTTGAGTTGCTGCTTTTTGTGTGTCGCTGAAATAATCAGACGTTTGAGCAGGGTGACGTCCTCTCACTAGCCGCGTGTAGCGTACGGTCGGCGATACGGTAGCACTGATCTCTATAAATAACCTGGATAGCACTTGTGCCAGTATTTTTGAATATTTGCAACCACTAAGTACAATAAAGCTACGCACTTAGCAAAACTTCATAAAAAATACCGTCGTGTGCGGCTACCAATCACACCAATCGACAGTTTTAAAGGTTGCCAAAGAACATTTCACTTGCAAGTGGCTAAAGGTAGAAACAAAAATATGCAAATAACAAGGCTCTTTAGCAGACAGGTGGATGGATGACCTCATAATTTTCAATCACATCACTGTGAAAAACTTGTTGATAGTTGGCATCATCATTGGGGCCAGTTAAGGTCCCCGTGGGTTTTAGACGGTTTTGGTAACAACTTACTTGAAAAGCATATTTAGACAACACTTTCTGTTTTCAAGAGGCTGCAGTGCACCTTAAAATGCTCTTCGTTGCAGTTTTGGTCATTAAACCTACACTGAATATCATTTTCTTGTTGTTTTGGTTATATCACATTTAAGTTACTCGTTACATTGTCACTGTCTGCCATACGAGGCGGGGTGCAGGGGTTAAAGGGGGGCACTTTCCCTCCCAATTCGGGCAATAGCAGTTGGTCTATTCGGGGAAAAAAACGGGCAAAGAATGATAAACGGTAACATAATTCTGGCAAGAATTCTTCTGGGGGGGGGGGGCAAGAAAAATGTTCTTTTTTGAGAGTTACGGGTTTCACATCTGGATATACCCACCCTCCGGTTAAAACATAAACTCATAGTGGACTTTGAAATTTCCAGTTCAGTAGAAAACCTGGAATGATCGGCCCGGTAGGCTACGTGCTTTATCATTCTGGTCGATGCTCAAAGGTACATAATACACAGCGCAGATATAGCCTACAATCAACAAATGACACTGAATTTCGACAATTTTGTTCTAGATTTTACACAGTCTGTATTTCAGCTCAATTCCGTTTCATGAGTTACACAGTGAGAAACAACTTCCAAAATTATTTTGAAGCATTTCTTTTTTCACACAATATTTTTCGGTGTAACAATATTGTAATAACTCGCTGGGTTGTCCAAATTTTGTCCAATTCGACATTTAATTGGGGACAAACTTCACTTTTAGTCGAATTATGGCAAATTTAGCAGACCATGAGGAATCCTCAAACGGTCATCGTCTCTGCTACGTATCACGATGGTCAGGTTTTCTCCACGTTTTGCCTTTTTATTGGTTTCAGACTAGAGAACAAATAGTCAAGTACGGACACAATACAAATATAGAAGCCTTTGTTGCGCGGTTGTAGGCTGCATTCGTACTTTGAGGAGCTTGTCACCTTGTCGCGCAAATCTTCGCGCTTCCCCGGTGTTTAGGTTACGTACTTTCGGTAGCGGACCACTAACTCCAATACTCATGCCTGTGAAAATGTTTACTGACAGACAAAGCGCCATAAAAATTTTATGGGATGTTGTTTTTGACTGTGTTATTTACAAAATATGATTATTTTTGCATTTGAATTTTGTAGAAAATGATTTGAAATACAGACTGTGCAAATTTTTAGGCAATCTGACCAATTTTAGTGCCACTTTTTATGATATTACTCCGCTTTGTGAAATACCGTTTTTGGGTAGCTATTATGCCAGGAAACACGTCCCTATCGTTCAAGGCTCTCTAGCTCAAAATTTCATCGGTCATGGTACATAAATTTAGAAATTTCATGAAAGCCGAAATTGTGAGCTTCGATCAGAGGGGTGACATGTCTTGGTTTAAAGCTTCCACTGGGAGCTAGGGGGCACGGAAGTAGCCAAATTTAGTGTGTAAGTCCATGGGACTTATCATTAATGGCCCGCTACCTTTCACAGTACATAGTGATTATGTCTCAAGAAGAAACGGAAAAGTTCTAACTAATAAAGCTACGGTTTCTTGCTTTGCTTCTGCCCTCCATTTGATATTATTAATATAACAAACCAACATTTCATGACTGGCGAAAAATAGGGGGACATTCAAGCATTGCAAAATTATTCGGGCATGTTTCGGACAGCATGGAATACGGTACCAATACTTTAGGATGCGGAAGAAAGGGGGCGTGCGTTACAGTTGCTCTTAAACCCTTTCTCCGGAACTTTCACTTGGATGTCGTGCAGCTGCAGACTTAGGGTACTAAAGTTAAACATATATTCCAACTGATTTCCAACACCGCAGTAAGTCAGTCGGTAGGTCGAATTGACCAAATTTACAACGTTTTCTTAAGTCCTCTTGACTCTCTGGAAAAGAGCCGATCAGCGAAACCAAACTATGAAACTGCTTCCTAAGAAAGCTACAACCACTAAAGGAACAAACTGAGGTCTTCACTTACGTATTCACTCAAAACTCTAAAAGACCAACCTCCCCCCCCCCCCGCCTCAAAAAGGAATGAACCATGGCTGAGTGTTTGGCTGTAATATTCAGGTTTCTAGTGATTTGCTTAGGGCGCTAACAGTTTTTAAGTAGTGTAAAAATGTTCATGATAAAACAATACAGTTATCTTTTCAAAGGCCGATGTTATTTCTGTGTCCGGTGTTTCCAAATATAGAACTGTCGATTTTTTACAGCTACTTTCCTTTTTCTTTTTTTTTCATTCCTTCTTTATTTTATCGACTCCTTTCCAGTCCGACTGTCTCTTTGCTTCTTGTTTTCTTCACGAGGCTTTCTTTTCCTAATTAAGACCTGCTGTAAACTTTTAAATCAAGTTAATGTGGGCGTTATCATATATAACTAATATGATAAGGTCGGTCAACGTTACCCCCCCCCCCCCCCCCACAACAAAGTGTTTTTGCTGACTTTTATAAATGATTTTTAAACAACTTCCCATTTTAAGATAAATACTGTTCCATTTTTACTGTAATTAGCATTTGATTCGAAATGCCTCAATATGATCAGAAGCCCCGGCTACATTAGTAGCCGGGGCTTCTGATCATATTGAGGCCAAATTTGTATATCTTTCGAGAACGACTCTTGCTTTTAGTAAAAAGCGCTCTGGAATGAATATTCATAACACGTCGATGGGTAAAAGCTTTTTTTTTTCTATGGTAACTATTCATTAAGACTGTTAGGGGGTAGGCTTAAGCACCTAGGTGCCTATTGTCCTCGTGGCATGGATTGCTGATTTGTAACAAAGACAGTGGTTCCTTTGAACTTGACCAAGTCTTCCTTTGTGTACTTATTGCCGTCTCAATATAATATACGCCGTCATCCTACCAATATTTTATCAAGAGGGATCATTAGGACAACTTTTGCATTATATTACCGAATAGGATGGGGTCTATCGTCAATTTAATATCAAAGTTGACTAACTGAAGTGCCTCTTATTCTAAAATGTAGGCCATGATCTAAAGCAGTTTTGAGGAAATTGTGGGACTGAAAACTAGCGAGCATATATCAGCTTATTGTTTGATGAGTGAGTAAAATAGGCCTGGATAAGGGTACGGAAGTTAAGTTGAGCTCTACTAGCAAAACTTCTTTAGGCCATGGTTGTAATTAATCGAATTGGTATCAAAGGATAACCTGTCAGCTTTTTGCGTAAGGGTGACGTAGACCTTGTCAAACTTCGACGAGTGTTTGAGAGGTCATTTTACTCGTTTAAATTAGAGTGTAAATCATCGAAGATTGCAATTTCGCCACCTTAAATACTCAGGAAAATCTTTCGAAAGAAGTCTTATAGCAATTTTAAATTTTAGGTAGACCATAAAGCATTCATCAGCCCTCGTTAATTGACGTTCTTGGATTTGGTCCTTCTAAAAGATTTTTGAAATTTGTGGCAGTGATAAAGTCAGAAATTAAGTATTTATAAAGCAAGAGTTATCGCAACACTAATTTTATTTCTCTTGGACTTACCCACTAAATCAGGCCCGTTCCCCGGTCCTTAGTTTCTTGTACAAGTTTTCACATCTGGAAATACTAACCCTCTGGTTAAAAATCAAAATCACAGTGGGCTCCACTTTTTATTTCATGACCATTGAAATTTTCAGCTCAGTAAAGAACCTGGAATGATCGGTAGGCTACGTGTTTTACCATTCTGGTCGATGCTCAAAGGTACATAATTACACAACGCAGTTATACAATCAACAAATGACACTGAATTTCGTCAATTTTTGTTCTGAATTTTTGCACTGATCTTTATTTCAGCTCATTATCTACGATGTACATTGAAAAAATGATCCTGTTTCATGGGCTACACAGTTAGAAGCAACTTCCAAAATTATTTTGAAGCATTTCTTTTTCACACAATATTTTTCGGTGTAACAATATTGTAATAACTCGCTGGGTTGTCCAAATTTTGTCCAATTCGACATTTAATTGGGGACAAACTTCACTTTTAGTCGAATTATGGCAAATTTAGCAGACCATGAGGAATCCTCAAACGGTCATCGTCTCTGCTACGTATCACGATGGTCAGGTTTTCTCCACGTTTTGCCTTTTTATTGGTTTCAGACTAGAGAACAAATAGTCAAGTACGGACACAATACAAATATAGAAGCCTTTGTTGCGCGGTTGTAGGCTGCATTCGTACTTTGAGGAGCTTGTCACGTTGTCGCGCAAATCTTCGCGCTTCCCCGGTGTTTAGGTTACGTACTTTCGGTAGCGGACCACTAACTCCAATACTCATGCCTGTGAAAATGTTTACTGACAGACAAAGCGCCATAAAAATTTTATGGGATGTTGTTTTTGACTGTGTTATTTACAAAATATGATTATTTTTGCATTTGAATTTTGTAGAAAATGATTTGAAATACAGACTGTGCAAATTTTTAGGCAATCTGACCAATTTTAGTGCCACTTTTTATGATATTACTTCGCTTTGTGAAATACCGTTTTTGGGTAGCTATTATGCCAGGAAACACGTCCCTATCGTTCAAGGCTCTCTAGCTCAAAATTTCATCGGTCATGGTACATAAATTTAGAAATTTCATGAAAGCCGAAATTGTGAGCTTCGATCAGAGGGGGTGACATGTCTTGGTTTAAAGCTTCCACTGGGAGCTAGGGGGCACGGAAGTAGCCAAATTTAGTGTGTAAGTCCATGGGACTTATCATTAATGGCCCGCTACCTTTCACAGTACATAGTGATTATGTCTCAAGAAGAAACGGAAAAGTTCTAACTAATAAAGCTACGGTTTCTTGCTTTTCTTCTGCCCTCCATTTGATATTATTAATATAACAAACCAACATTTCATGACTGGCGAAAAATAGGGGGACATTCAAGCATTGCAAAATTATTCGGGCATGTTTCGGACAGCATGGAATACGGTACCAATACTTTAGGATGCGGAAGAAAGGGGGCGTGCGTTACAGTTGCTCTTAAACCCTTTCTCCGGAACTTTCACTTGGATGTCGTGCAGCTGCAGACTTAGGGTACTAAAGTTAAACATATATTCCAACTGATTTCCAACACCGCAGTAAGTCAGTCGGTAGGTCGAATTGACCAAATTTACAACGTTTTCTTAAGTCCTCTTGACTCTCTGGAAAAGAGCCGATCAGCGAAACCAAACTATGAAACTGCTTCCTAAGAAAGCTACAACCACTAAAGGAACAAACTGAGGTCTTCACTTACGTATTCACTCAAAACTCTAAAAGACCAACCTCCCCCCCCCCCCCCCCCCCGCCTCAAAAAGGAATGAACCATGGCTGAGTGTTTGGCTGTAATATTCAGGTTTCTAGTGATTTGCTTAGAGCATTTAACAATTTGTAAGTAGTGTAAAAATGTTCATGATAAAACAATACAGTTATCTTTTCAAAGGCCGATGTTATTTCTGTGTCCGGTGTTTCCAAATATAGAACTGTCGATTTTTTACAGCTACTTTCCTTTTTCTTTTTTTTTTCATTCCTTCTTTATTTTATCGACTCCTTTCCAGTCCGACTGTCTCTTTGCTTCTTGTTTTCTTCACGAGGCTTTCTTTTCCTAATTAAGACCTGCTGTAAACTTTTAAATCATGTTAATGTGGGCGTTATCATATATAACTAATATGATAAGGTCGGTCAACGTTACCCCCCCCCCCCCACAAAAAAGTGTGTTTGCTGACTTTTATAAATGATTTTTAAACAACTTCCCATTTTAAGATAAATACTGTTCCATTTTTACTGTAATTAGCATTTGATTCGAAAGGCCTCAATATGATCAGAAGCCCCGGCTACGAATGTAGCCGGGGCTTCTGATCATATTGAGGCCAAATTTGTATATCTTTCGAGAACGACTCTTGCTTTTAGTAAAAAGCGCTCTGGAATGAATATTCATAACTCGTCGATGGGTAAAAGCTTTTTTTTTCTATGGTAACTATTCATTAAGACTGTTAGGGGGTAGGCTTAAGCACCTAGGTGCCTATTGTCCTCGTGGCATGGATTGCTGATTTGTAACAAAGACAGTGGTTCCTTTGAACTTGACCAAGTCTTCCTTTGTGTACTTATTGCCGTCTCAATATAATATACGCCGTCATCCTACCAATATTTTATCAAGAGGGATCATTAGGACAACTTTTGCATTATATTACCGAATAGGATGGGGTCTATCGTCAATTTAATATCAAAGTTGACTAACTGAAGTGCCTCTTATTCTAAAATGTAGGCCATGATCTAAAGCAGTTTTGAGGAAATTGTGGGACTGAAAACTAGCGAGCATATATCAGCTTATTGTTTGATGAGTGAGTAAAATAGGCCTGGATAAGGGTACGGAAGTTAAGTTGAGCTCTACTAGCAAAACTTCTTTAGGCCATGGTTGTAATTAATCGAATTGGTATCAAAGGATAACCTGTCAGCTTTTTGCGTAAGGGTGACGTAGACCTTGTCAAACTTCGACGAGTGTTTGAGAGGTCATTTTACTCGTTTAAATTAGAGTGTAAATCATCGAAGATTGCAATTTCGCCACCTTAAATACTCGGGAAAATCTTTCGAAAGAAGTCTTATAGCAATTTTAAATTTTAGGTAGACCATAAAGCATTCATCAGCCCTCGTTAATTGACGTTCTTGGATTTGGTCCTTCTAAAAGATTTTTGAAATTTGTGGCAGTGATAAAGTCAGAAATTAAGTATTTATAAAGCAAGAGTTATCGCAACACTAATTTTATTTCTCTTGGACTTACCCACTAAATCAGGCCCGTTCCCCGGTCCTTAGTTTCTTGTACAAGTTTTCACATCTGGAAATACTAACCCTCTGGTTAAAAATCAAAATCACAGTGGGCTCCGCTTTTTATTTCATGACCATTGAAATTTTCAGCTCAGTAAAGAACCTGGAATGATCGGTAGGCTACGTGTTTTACCATTCTGGTCGATGCTCAAAGGTACATAATTACACAACGCAGTTATACAATCAACAAATGACACTGAATTTCGTCAATTTTGTTCTGAATTTTGCACAGTCTTTATTTCAGCTCATTATCTACGATGTACATTGAAAAAATGATCCTGTTTCATGGGCTACACAGTTAGAAGCAACTTCCAAAATTATTTTGAAGCATTTCTTTTTTCACACAATATTTTTTCGGTGTAACAATATTGTAATAACTCGCTGGGTTGTCCAAATTTTGTCCAATTCGACATTTAATTGGGGACAAACTTCACTTTTAGTCGAATTATGGCAAATTTAGCAGACCATGAGGAATCCTCAAACGGTCATCGTCTCTGCTACGTATCACGATGGTCAGGTTTTCTCCACGTTTTGCCTTTTTATTGGTTTCAGACTAGAGAACAAATAGTCAAGTACGGACACAATACAAATATAGAAGCCTTTGTTGCGCGGTTGTAGGCTGCATTCGTACTTTGAGGAGCTTGTCACGTTGTCGCGCAAATCTTCGCGCTTCCCCGGTGTTTAGGTTACGTACTTTCGGTAGCGGACCACTAACTCCAATACTCATGCCTGTGAAAATGTTTACTGACAGACAAAGCGCCATAAAAATTTTATGGGATGTTGTTTTTGACTGTGTTATTTACAAAATATGATTATTTTTGCATTTGAATTTTGTAGAAAATGATTTGAAATACAGACTGTGCAAATTTTTAGGCAATCTGACCAATTTTAGTGCCACTTTTTGTGATATTACTCCGCTTTGTGAAATACCGTTTTTGAGTAGCTATTATGCCAGGAAACACGTCCCTATCGTTCAAGGCTCTCGTGCAGCTGCAGACTTAGGGTACTAAAGTTAAACATATATTCCAACTTATTTCCAACACCGCAGTAAGTACGGTTTCCTGCTTTGCTTCTACTTTGTTTCTTGTCTTTTATTTCTGGACCTGCATGTGGATAACGGAATATTCATTTGGACATACTATCTTTGGTGAGTACATTTCGTCTTGAATTTACCTTTTCCATTTTAGTAGCGTAATACCGCTGAGCTGTTTCTTCATATACAGATATATCTATAGATATATGGTTACTTATATAAGAATGTGTGTGACGTATGAACGGTTATTCTAAGTTACCTAATTTGCATGTCATGTTTGTTTAGACACCTGTGTATGTGTATGATGTTTCTGTTATTTATGTAAATGAGTTGTAGTTAGTTGATCGTGTTGTAATAGTGATCACGAGCCGGCATTCTGGTGCCGGGTTTCCACCAAGACACAGTTGAGAAATATATGCACTCGTTATGCACGCAAGACATCGTGTAATTCTCTTATTTACTATTTTACCCTACCGGCAACGTCTCACCCCTCCGCCGAATAAGGAATGTTAAGGACCCTACTAAATACGCCGTCTTAGGACACGTTACGGCTGGTGGCAGCGGACGTTTATTTTATTCCTCGTAATTTTCATCGGAGTGTTGAAAAAACGAAAACTCGGTACGTTTAGAGGCGAATATTATCACGTTTCGGACAGGTTGAACGCAAACTTAATTGCTCGTTCCTGGCGTGCGTGTGACATGCATCTGTCTAATACCAACGTGTAAGTCTAGATTTATATTGTATTTGCTGTAAACTGCAACCAAGAAGTCAGAGACTAGTACATGTCACTTCCTGTACCTTACAATCAAGAGGAGGCTATTTACATTTAAGGACATTTTAAATTCCTAGTAACCTGCCACATCCTGATTAAAACAAAAAAATGTATGATAGCGGAGACTACCGCAGAAGTGTGTCGTAACCTCTGGCCGACGCCGAAGTCTCGTAAGAAAGATGCTCGGAAATTGATGCCTCCAGATGTATTCTTTATTTAGCCTAATTCATAAATCTGAAACCTGACGATGAGATGCCACGCCCGTAATAACACGGAACTCCTATAACTAGATGCCACCGTACTACGAAAATTCTACATCGAGATGTCCCTGTTCTTTTTGTCAAACCTTTGAAGTTCTACAACAAGATCTCCGCGTAATTGAAGTTAATAACTGCCCGATTACTTACCCTACGTTAAAGCAGAAATTCGAGAGTATTGTTAACCAAGACGTTCCGTAACCAGTTCTATTTGAATATCCTGTAGGCCGGTACATCTTCGCCCAATTTTTTTTATAGACGAGTTGGCTATGACGAACGCGCTCGAAGTACAAGACGAAAGTTTTTCGTTGTCGTGGATACCCGAGAGGGTCTCTTTAACGCAACCAAATTATTGGATTGTTGTTTAAGTGTATTTTGTGTGGGACTATCAAACAGTGCGTTTTTGTTGGAAATATTCTTTGTATATGGTGAGTTCATTTGTTTCACTAAGTACAGTACCCACCCCCACCTTCCCATCCGTTATCATATTCATGTCACATTGAGTGAATTAATAAAATTTTGGTTTTCTTGTGGGTAGAGTATACATGCATTATCATGCCGGATACAAAGGGTCAATCCCATACTGCTGGAATTGAGCTCCCTCCTATTTTTTACTGGGGACGGGTCTGAAGATTTTGGGCAATGGTGCCGGCGACTGGAGGTTGCTGTAAAAGCCTCCAGCGAGTTTCATTGGCCATGCTCAAATTCTCCCTACTAGATTGGGCGGTCAAGCATTTGCTTACTGGGATAGTCTGGAAGACTCTGTTAAGGCAGACTACGAAAGCGTGACGGCAAAATTGAAAGATGTGTTCCGAAAGCGCAATTTTATTACTACTTTTCAGACCTATATCAATGCAAGGCCCCGAGCCCCAACGAACCATTGGAAGTGTACAGGGCTGAGATAATTCGTCTGGTTAATGAAGCATTTCCCGATTACGATTCCAAAGCAAAAGAGGGTGAGTCATTTCGAAGATTAGTAGCTGCCAGTGGGTTGGACGAATACCTTCAATTAAAAATTCACGAAGCGGGATCCAAAACTCTAGATGATGCTTTGGCTGTTGCCACTAGAGTAGAAAGGGCACAGGAGGCAAGCAAAATTAAAGCCCCTCTACCAAATAGTTAAGGACAAACAAGTACATCTGTATCTAAAGTAAGTGCCGAAGAATTTATTGAACTGAAGGAAAGTATTGGTGGTCTTGTTAGACAGATAAGTGAATTAAAGTTAGAAGTTAGTGAAACAAAACGCCAACTGAGAGATATGCGGTCAGATTGGTGGAGGAATAGTCCAAGAGAGTATTATGTCCAGCCTGAACGTCATTATTCCCAACATATACAGGGTGCTTTAGATAGAGGGCGTAGTCCACGGAGACATAATTTTGACAGTCGTTCACCCCGTCCAGTGTCTCCATATGGAGGGAGTAGAGGGTATAGTCCTCAGAGTGGTAGTTTTAATTCTTATGTAGATCAACTAGGGTATCAGCAAAGAGGGCGCCCCCAGAGAAATAGTGATCGTTATCAAGGTACGGTACCACGTGGTAGCCCAAGGGAGGACTTCCTTCCGTACAGAAGGGATGATATGTTTACTTCTAGGTCATATTGACAGTATAAAAGTCCTGATAGATATAGGCAATGGAGTCCGGTCCCCTATAGGGGTAGATCTGTCAATAGTTCACCTGGTCGGTCGAACAAACAAGTGAAATTTGCCAATCCCCCTGAACAGCAGGAAAACTAGAAACAGTTAGTGACGATGGCCGACCGGCGCTAACTGGAAGTGAAAATAGGCCAAAAGATTGTGTGACTGACACTACTCAAGCTCCCTATACCGAGAATGACCACGTGACAAACACTCATGAGAGAAAATTACCGTATGTTTCTGTCCTAGTAGAGGACAAAGTGGTACATGCATTCATAGACACTGGGTCTGATTACACATTTATTAGTGAAGACCTACGGAAAAGTATACCACAATTGTCGAAAAGACCATTGTCAAAATCAGCTTCTGTTACACGCCGAGTTACTGGTGAAGTTATTGATGTGGTTGGGTGTGTCAATGTTAATTTCTGTTTGGTGTTCAGAAAGTTTGCCACACTGTACATGTAGAAAGAGGTATTAAGGAAAATGTAATTATTGGCTGGGACTTCATGGTAAAAAATTCAGTGGCTATCGATTTGTTGCACGGTTTTATTCAAATTAATAGTAAAAAGATTCCTTTAGAAACGTCACAATCGAGTATTCCTCTATGCTCAGATGTTATAGTACAGGGGTCGCATATGTTACCTGCCCGAACAGAGAGTATTATTATAGCCAAAATATGTGCTCCGGCTAGGCCTGAACAGGTTATTATTCCTGATGAGTTTATTGGTATGATGGAACCTGTATATATTGGTGAACCAGATTTTATCACAGCCAGATCCCTAACCACGCCTGAGAATGGATTTACTAATATTTGTGTTATGAATCCAAACAATTTTGATGTTTGCTTGCCTGCACACAGTTACGTAGGTCAATTTCATGCTTTTGTGGACAATGGTCAGTACAGTCTGTTACATTCTAACACCGAGAATGATGTTTGTAATGGTAATTATGTCGATGGTGATAATGAATTTAGATTTAGTGCGTCAATAAAGGATTGTAATGTGAATGGTGTATCTCAGGTAAATAGGAAAATATTCCTGCTGTCGATTTCAACAGAGCAGATTTCTCACCCGATCAAGTAAGGACAGTGGATAGTTTGCTTTGTATGTACGCAGATATATTTAGTGACAAACCTGGGAGAACACTTTTAGTACAACATAAGATCCGAGTCCAAGACAACACACCCCCTATTAGACAAACCGCATACAGGGCTTCACCTCCTATGAGAGAAGAAATGAGGAAACAGGTAGATGAACTATTGGAGAGGGACATAATAGAAGAGAGTCCTAGTTCCTGGGCTGCCCCTTTAGTTATGGTGAGGAAAAAGGACAACACTTACAGGTTCTGCATTGATTACCGTAAATTAAACCATGTGAACGTGAGAGCTTCCCACCCTCTACCCCGAATCGATGATATAATTGATTCTCTCTCCGAGTCGAAGTTATTTTCTACCTTTGATCTAACTCACGGTTACTGGCAAATTGCCGTGGACCCCGATAGCAAAGAGAAAACTGCCTTTACCACCGGCTTTGGCCTGTACCAATTCAAAGTTATGCCTATGGGTCTTTCAAATTCACCTCCTTCATTTCAGAGCTTGATGGAGTTGGTATTTAAGGGTATGAGCTGGAGAAAAACATTGGTATACTAAGATGACGTCATTGTGCTAGGCAGAAATTTTGAGGAACACCTAAAGAACCTCGAAGAACTATTTAATAGATTTCGTTCTGCGGGCCTTACACTTAGAGCTAAGAAGTGTTCATTGTTACAAAAGAAGGTAGCCTATTTAGGATATTTGGTTAGTGATGAAGGCATCGAACCCGATCCAAGGAATATGGCAAAGGTAATAGCGTGGCCAGTACCCACAAACGCTACAGAGATTCCTAGGGTTGGCTCAATAATATAGGACATTTATTAAAGATTTTGCAAACAGGGCTGAAGCATTGTACAATCTTACTAGGAAAGGTATCAAATTTAAGTGGACCGAAGAATGTCAGTTAGCATTTGAAAGTTTGAAAGGGTCACTGACATGGGCCCCTATCATTGCATTCCCAGATTTTCATCACGAATTCATTTTATATACAGATACCTCGAACACAGCAATAGGCACAGTACTGGCACAAGCACAAAACGGTCGTGAACGAGTCATTGCATATGCAAGTCACTCCCTAACCAAGGCAGAGCGAAACTGGTCTGCCTATGACAGAGAATTGTGGACCATAGTGTGGTCTGTAAGAGAGTTTAGGCATTATCTGACACATAATAGGTCCACAATTGTAACCGATCATAAGCCCCTTGCTGGACTTCGAAAAATGCCAGTGGAAAACGATAAAACGGGGAGAAGGGCTAGATGGTTATTTGAATTGTACCCGTACGATTGGGTTATCTCTTATCGCCCAGGAGTGACACATGCAAATGCAGACTCATTATCAAGGGTACCAGAGGAGGTAGAATCACAGATGATAAATAAGGACTCCACCATTAGTAATGTTCGTCAGTACACAGACATGAGTATTCAAACAGATGGCATTCTTGTAAGTGAAGAAAATCAGGAAAATGGGTCAAAGTTAAGTGTAATAAAGGAAGGAGATGAAGAAAAGGATCAGGTTAATGGTGTACAGCAGAGTGATTCGACCTCTAAAAGAAATCATGAAGGTTTTCAACATTCTTTTTTAACATTTGCGCCTGATGCTGAAGAGTTAAGGGATGCTCAATGCAATATGACCCCATTATTTCGCAAGTGTATCAATGGAGAGTCAATAATATGAAACCGCCAAAATAAACACTGCGTGGCCAACCCACGGTACTCCATCGATTGTGGTGGGAGTTTCCCAAACTGAAATTGGTTCAGGGTGTTTTGTGTCGTAAAGTTCGTCAAAGGGGACGGCGAACTGTTTTGCAAACAATTATACCCGGAAAATTAGTACCAAGGGCATAAGAACATTTTCATGGTAATATTCATTGCGGTCATTTTGGTGTGGAACGTACTCTTCGCAGGGCCCAGGAAGTATGTTACCTGCCCAAAATGCGAAGTGACATTATAAAACATTGTTCTGAATGTATTTCATGCGATTCTCAACGAAGCCCAAATCCATCTTTAAAGGCTCCTTTAATAAGTTTTGTAGCCGCAAAGCCTTTCGAAATTGTTTTTGCCGACATAACAGAGCTTCCCATAACGTCTAAGGGTAATCGGTACATTTTAGTTTTGATGGATCATTTTACTAAATTTGTCAATATTTACCCAATGCCGGACCAGAAGGCAGATACAGTTGCCTTATTTTTGAGAATTATGTAAGAGAACATGGTGTGCCCTTAAGATTGCATACAAATCAAGGGAAACAATTTGAAAGAGACCTAATTCAGACATTATGTAAGAAGTTTGGGATTCAAAAATCTAGAACTACACCCTACCACCCTCAGGCAGATGGTCTAATAGAAAGATTCAACCGTACCCTCAAAGAACAGCTTGGAAGGTACATAGCGACAAACGGTCAGGAATGGGAAGACCATCTTAAGCAGCTAGAATTTGCCTACAATACATCTAGACATAGCAGTACCGGATTTAGCCCTTCTTTCTTGTTCATGAGAGAGAACCCCGATGCCCTGCCTCTACATGGTTAGAAATGTCTCCCCCTGTGACAACGGTTCCTCCAACATTCAGTCCTCCCGACTATGCCTTATCCCTTCACGAACGGCTTAGGCAAGCTTTTAAAGAAGTGGGTGAATCTAGCGACAAGGCAAGAAACAGCCAAAAGTCAAATTATGATCGAAAAGTAAAGTTTGAATGTTACTCCCCTGGGATAAAGTTTGGGTTGACTTGCCAAGAAACAGCAGATTAAAACTGGCTCCTAAATGGGAAGGACCGTTCATGGTGATGAAAGCAATTCAAAATGACTCTGGAGATCCATCTGTTGTGTATCAAGTATGTAATTTAGAGAACCCCTTAAAACCTCTCCGAACGGTGCATTATAATAGGTTAAAACCATACAATCTAAAATGCCCGACAAAAAGCCACAAGAGGCAAAATCAAATCAAACGAATCAACAGGGCGTCCCCAAACCACCTCATTCTGCCTTGTCAGGATCTCTACCACTTGAATTGCATGATAAGCAGGTGGTAGAAGAATTTATTGCCACCCCTCCCCAAGAGAATGTCCAGCAGACTGAGCCCACCTACCCGGTACAAAGAATAACACGGTCAGGGCGCCAAACAGTGCTTCCTGCTCGTTTTAAAGATTTTGAGTTGTATCACCCTAGATTTATTTAAATTCATATGTACTTTAAATTATATGAGACTTTCTTGGGATAGAATGAAGTCGAATCTTATTAGAAATTTTCATTTTCATTTCTAATAAGATTCGACTTCATTCTACTACAGCCGAAAGAAGTTTTGATGTTTTAAGTATTACTAGATGCAGTGCAGAATGTATATACGTATTCGTGTGTATTCATGAGTCTTTTCGTTTTTCAATGTTAAAGTGGTTTGATGTGTAACGAGAACAAAATTGCCAAAGTTCTTGAACGACATTCACTCCGGCACAATAATGGGGTTAAAAGAATATAGTGCTAACCCCCCACCTCCCATGTCGTAAAATGAAAGACTTAATATGTGAATTTTCTCTGAAGAGTACTTAAATGAAACACTACGTATATATGTACTATTTTTATAAAAAGAACTTATACATAAAAAGCATACCATGAAATATATTTTTGATAATAAGTTATATTTTGTAAAAGCAAAATTATGAAAATGAGGAAATTTTCTGAGGGGCGGGGGAGTGATGTAAGAATGTGTGTGACGTATGAACGGTTATTCTAAGTTACCTAATTTGCATGTTATGTTTGTTTAGACACCTGTGTATGTGTATGATGTTTCTATTATTTATGTAAATGAGTTGTAGTTGGTTGATCGTTTTGTAATAGTGATCACGAGCTGGCATTCTGGTGCCGGGTTTCCACCAAGACACAGTCGAGAAATATATGCATTTGTTATGGACGCAAGACATCGTGTAATCAGGGAGGTGTGATTAGCTCTTATTTACTGTTTTACCCTAAGTTCCGGCAACGCCTCACCCCTCCGCCGAATGAGGAATATTAAGGACCCTACTAAATATGCCGTCTTAGGACACGTTACGTTCTCAGTTGACTGCAACATGTAGTCTGCTAGTAGTGGCGCTATTCAGCTATTATCCAAGACCAGTCTTGCGCAATACTCTTGGCAGGGTTTTCGACGGCGGACAAATGGGGTCTTCCAAATGGGACCTTCAATAGGACCTCCCACAGGGCCCTTCAAGGGGGATCTTCCTTCCTACATGTAATACTCATGCCATCCTTTGCAGGAACACGTGTATCATTGGAAGCTACACCAGCAGATGTAGACAGCTGCGTAAGCCAATCGGATTCTACGCTCGTAGTATAATTTATGTGTGGGACGATTAATACTGCGTGAAGTAATGTGATGCAAATTATTTTCCTCAAACATTACGTCAGTGTGAAGTGAATACATGCGGTATATACTCCATTGCCATCTTATTTCTTCTTCACCTTATACAAGATACTTAGAAATTACTAATGGTAAAAACTGAATGATTGGAAGGACGGTATCTTCAAGGTAAGCGTTTCTCAATTGAATCTTGTAATCGAACGAGTGAAAAAATGGAATTTTCAGTAACTCTGATATGTTAGGTGGGCGTGGAGGAGGACCAGTACATAAGCAGGGGATGTGTAGCCGTGGTATTCGAGTTTCGTTGATAAGGAGTGGCGACACGATGAAACGTGTCCTCCGCCTTACTTATCACATACCAGTTATACAATATTTTTTTTATCAAGTACCCTTTCTTCAAAGACATACCACGCGCATCATCCGCGAAATACATTTTCCATGGACAAACTTCATTAGGGCAAATCTTCCAATAGTTGTCAATGTTCTTTCATTTGACATCAGGTTTTAAAGATGATGGGACGTTATTCTGCCTTTTTCATTTTTGGAAGCAAAAATTGTGGACGCTCTTTATATTTGATCTTTTCATTCGCTCCAGAAACACGAGACCCAAATGTTAGTCTTATGTTAAGACGATAGTTCCCTAATTCCAGAAACTTATTGCAAAATACGATGGAGCAGCCAACATTTTGAAGGTGGAGCTGGAAGGAAGGGGAAGCTGTTGTTTAACTTTCCAAGCGGAGCGCCACCATAGGTTGGCGCGGACCGTACAACCAGGCCGTTTGATCTGCATTGAGAGTATCCTTAAATTGACTTTACTTGTTTCGGAATTTTGTATGAGAAGGAATATTTGATCAGGAAGAAAATTTATTGTGCCCCCCTCTGGCTACGCCATTGGTAAAATAAGCATGCGGCAGAGCCATCGTGTGTAGTATCTGTTCTTTCAATCCAGTCTATACATGACAGACCAATGATGTAAATGGTCAGTGATATCCTTTGGAAGCAGAACTCCTCTCTGCCAGAGAGTCGGGACGGATGACTTTTATAGAAACTCTTGCATACATCGCGCTCTCTTTCTAATATTCGATTTTGTGTGCGTTTGTTGTTGTCTACTATAGTGTTAGCTTTTGACTGACGAGTCAACCGTGACTTCGCCCAAAATGACGTTATCGTCAAGGCAATCAGTCCTGTATATAACATCATGTTTTAATAGAACTAACAACCTCTAAAGGTTATGAGTTCTAACAAAGAAGGCTACGCTTACAACAAGAACGCAACCTACAACTGTTCACCGTGAACGAAATATAATGTCCACACGGTATAGTTGGCAAGAACACATACACGGGGTGGTCCACATCGAAAAGATGTCACGGCCAACAGTGAGATACTTGCTATATAGCAAGACCCCCTGGGTCGATGGACAACAGACACCGAGTCCCCAAACTCCTACAATCCTCTCCCAAATCATTGAGACTACAAGCATTGGTTCCAAGTTGGTTTCAGTGTTTAAAATATCGGGAACATAACAGACATTTTTTACTTAAATTTTTTGTCTTTCGTGTAAAACAGAAATATTCTGTTATTCAACAAATTTGGGGCTTTTTCAACGTAAAATCTGGCATTTTACATTATGCTTCGGTTATTCCAAAAAACGGACATTTTCAGTTTTTAAAACAAATTTCAATTTTAATTTGTGTATTTTATCAGACATGTCTGTAAAATTGCATACCATGTTTGTTTTTAGTAATTTACATGTAATTTCTGTTTTGCGCTAGGGTTATTTTACAGAAGTGAAATGTTATTTTACAAGTAGACATTATCATAAAGTGCACTGGGTGTGGATAATTTTTGTCTATAAATGTCTTTAAAACGTTTATCACTTCCTTCCATAATGTCTGTGTTAATTCACTAAGAATTGGTTATTTACTTATTTACAGTGTCTCAGAATGTTTACAACTCAGATACTGGTTTCCTTTGTAGTATTATTTTGAAAATAATAAGTTCACTATATCTAAATTGTAGTTTGAAATTACATAGCTTCCAGGGACTTCGACCTGATCAAAATAAGTGAGGTATTGAGTATATTTCAGCCATTTCAACGGAATGAAAGGCTTCTCGGCCAGAGAGTCGAGGGGACTTTTAGAAAAAAAGGCTTCTCGGCCTTTTGGCTAAGTTCATGTGTAGTATATCTGTTCTTTTCATCCAGTCAAGAATGGAGCCATGCATGGCAGACCAGTAATGTAAATGGTCTGAAGGTCTTGAGGTTTTTCAAGTATTGTCCTTAAGTGGACGTATAGCTTCTTCGGGAAGCAGTATCAAGTTTGGTTTCGCCGAACGGCCCTTTGGCAGAGGGTCGTGAGAACTCTGGAAAAAGTAAGCGTTGAAATGACTTTCCGTTGTTTTGCTTGCAGCAACTATGTTTGGGGACTTTTAACATTATTTCAAAAAAATGACGTAATCTTCAGAAATAACGTTACTGAAAACAAAATTTTTTTCTGTTAGACATTGTAAAGAATATTCTTGTAAAATAATTAACTGAAAAAATTGTAAAAGGCAAAACATTTTCTCCTAGTTATATTCTGTTTACAGTTCATTTGTAAAAATAACAGGAAACGATTGGATTTTTCCCTATAATTTTCTCATATTTAACAGAATTTTTTACAGTGCACTCCGTCGAACGTGCAAGGGGAGATGCGGTAGAGCGCTTGGACATATGTAGAAGCTGAAATTCTAGGTAGGTATCTATGCCGTGGGAATGATTTTAAAAATACAATATTATGGCCTTGCATACAATACCGGCTCGGGAAAAAGGTATATAATGTAATGGGATTTGCCTCTGCACAAGAACCAAAGGGGTCAATACAGTTTTCAGGGTTAGGAATAACTTGTTTGAGAAAACTGAAATTGCTGGGATGGAATAGGAACATTTCCCATAAACTCCAAATTTCCTAAGTTTTCTTAACACTTAATACGTATTTTTCGTTTGTTCAACAGAACCTCAATTTTTTTAACTTTGCTTTCGGTATTTCTAATGCCACCCGTCACTTCTGGCTGGCTTCGTTTAGCCAGGGAGTTGTCAGCTGACGACTCCCTGGTTTAGCTGAATCCCTACCGGAAGCACGTTTTCACCGTAGAGGATATCCTTTGAATACCCCTTGTCAAGTCCGTTTAGTAGGTTTACCCCCAGTCAGATACATATTGGCAATTTCCAAATTTCGGCTCTGTTCGACAAATGTGCAATAGTCACAATCGACACATTCGAAAGTGTGCCACCTATTACAATTTGAGAACAAAAGTTTCCGTGAACTATAGACAGATTATGGACAGATTGTGATGGTCTGATTTTAGTCTGATATTACTGGGGTCCATCACCTTTAATCTTTTGATTCCATTCCGTACCTGTTCCATGGCTGGTTGTACACTGAAGTGTATCTTGATTTTCTCAACTTCACTGAATATGAGGATTTAAAAATCACGTAGACAATAAATGAAGACGATTAAAGGCTGATGGACCCCACTACTGGCTGCCTACAGTCACTAAAAACAAGCGCTAATCGGATTCGTCTATAGCGAAAGCTAGGGAAACACTCAAAGTTAGTTCACGGAGCTTATACTTTGAAAGTAGAAGCTAAATGGTTAGTTGCAAGATGTACATCCTCAAGGGGTTTCCTGCAGCATACAAAAACGTAAATGTTCTTCCTAGAAATGTTGGCTATAGGTTTAAATGAATATGAAGCTTCACTCTTACCTTGCAAGATTTAATAAAAATGACAACTTTTCTTGCCATGGAAAATTTCTTTCAACGTCAAAATATTGTAACTGCAGTACAACCTGAATTTTAGCTATAATTCATAGTTGTTGTGATAATGTTGCAATGTTAGTTTTCTCGTTAATCAGATATCGGGGAATTTATTTAGAGTGTAGATTCAAACCGGAAAGACGGAAATTTGACGAGCCTGGCACCCATATGAACATCTACTAAAGAGTCTGTTTAAGTTATCTGTTGCAGGTTTGAGAATGTTTTTCCCCAAACATGTTATCACACGGAATTAATACTGACAGAATGACTACAAACATAACACATTTGAGGAGTCCCCCGTGCGGAAGACCGGCGCGCCTTCTTCAGAATTCTTGGCTAAAAGTCTGATGGGTGGGATCGAGGGAGGGTCCCCGCCACATTTAAAACTCTTACTGGCATAGCTAGTTCCGTTGTCCAGATATTAAATGCTAAAATTTATTTACTGAAAACATAATAGTCCACTGTGTAATGATTTGTGACTTTCGTGTTGTACAACTCACATTTACCTGTTTTGTTTTTCTTTGCGCGTAAAAATGTTTTCATGACCTCCAAAGATTCCTGTTTGCTTGCATAGGAGTTTGGAAAGAGAGAGAATAATTACATGACCTCATAAAAGAGAGCGTGCTCTAACATATAAAAGGTGCGGGAACTTTCCAAAAACAAAGAAATACAAACACTTTATACAACAATGACATCACAAATAATTGTGAGATTTACCGTACCTTTTAAAATTGGTTGAATAAACTTAGTTCAACATTTTGCATCTCAGTTCAGGAATGTCATGTGAACTTAAGCGTTAGGCTGTTTGAAATCATTTTCATGCTCTCATGCTCTGTAATACGTATTTTTTGAAATTGATAATTTGATGAACACTTTAACACCAACGACGGACCTTTCTTTCAAGATAGAGGCTCGCTGAAATTAAACTCACGCGAAGCGCGACAATTGCTTTGCGCGGGTCGTCCTGTCAGAGGGATTTCTTGTTAAAAAATGTCTCTAGATTGCTGGAAATTGCGCTTCTATTGCCTCATTACTGCTTGACCCACTCAGAATTGCCATATACTCATATACTATTGTTTCATATACTCCTGGGACTTTTAGGTAAACATTCCTAGGCCTACTGGCATGTATTGCTCACCACCTAACTAGCACACTTAGTCCATTTTTTAATGTTAAACACCAAGCACAATAGTAGTAGGTTCCATTTTTAAAGTCTGCGGTTTGACGCATGGTAGCATGTATCCATTTTACCTTCCAAATGCAGTCCCTTCACATGCCCCGCCCTATTTGTATAAACGTATTCCTAAACTTAAGATACTATTTCAGGAATGGTTTCTTTCCATCACGTGACCATAATAATCTTTGTTTCCGTATCTGTTAATTTAATTCAGAAATTTAGAAATAAATCTTGCTTGATCGGTTCTGCTGTAGAAATGAAGTTATAAGACATCTTCAGCGTGTACTTGTATGGTAACTACACGAGTTTCCAGAAATTGCTTGATTTTTTCGATTAATTTTGGATGGAAAACCTGTCATGTCAGCTATTGGTTAAAAAGCTGAAATGAAACAAAAGGAAACCAGCATTATCAATTGGGATCAGGGCATATAATTTAAACCCCACCTGCTTCAAGTTACCGTATACCACTTCATTAAAGATGTAACCCAAAGAACTACAAATCGGAGCCGACTCACGATGATATTTCATCGGAAAGTTATTCTCTTTCACATACCAGAAATATTTTCGCTTAATAAGCCCAATTCCTTTACTGTTAGATTGACTACTGTATGACAAGAAGAGCTCTAATAACAAACTGTCAATTACACCGCCACAAATTCAATTCGTAAGTTCCAAGTCTGTCCGGTCAATCAAAGTCTGGGCTGAATTACTACCTCGAGGCAATAATTTCCTCTGAAATAAAAGATTTTTCTTAAATGACTACATACCCTGCTGAGTAACATTTTATCGATAGAAAGAAAATGCTGTAGGAATTGTTTAAATCTCTACGATTTCCCAAAGTTGAGCAAGCTACGTAAATTCTGAAAAGTCGTCATATTTTCCTCCTGAGTCGTTCCAGCACTACCGGTTTCTATATCACTGATTTAGGATATCGCTCAGCAAACGAACAACTTCCTGAACGGGACAATTTCCTGACAAGGAAACGGACAACCGAACATTACCTAATTTTGTAATTCACCAATTTAGCATCACATCACTGTAAACAGCTATGATGAACTAGCTGATTTTTAGACCCCGGAAAATTTCCAATTACTGCCACCGGGATTTTATCCCGTGACCTCCAGCATGCAAGATGCAAGGCAGAATACTCTCAACCACCGAGCCACTTCCACCCCTAATTTAAACTCTTCTATCAGTATTAGGTGATCCCTTCTATCACTGCAACAAATTGGAGGATAAAAGGATAATTTTTAGTCATTTTACCCTGCTTACTTGTAGAATTTTTGTGCCCCAGTGCCCCCTATAATGAAAAGTCTGGTGTTTACACTGCCTGTAGCGTACATAACATTAGATTGCATGTAGAGACACAAATGAGTAAGTTTAATCCGCATTAACCAAGTGACACAATTCAACTTTCAGGAATATTCCCGTAAAAAGTAAAAAATCTTGCACCATTTTCCATTTAAGCTCCTTGCAATGGCCAAATATTTTCAAAGGAGATAGCGGAACTATCTCTCTTAGATCCCTCCCCCATTTCGGCAATCACTCAACATACTGCATGCCCCCTCCCTTCAGAGCAAAATTGCGTACGCCAAGGAACCTCACCTTAACTTTATAAACTCGAAGACGGAGTGTACTTTTCCAAAACCCCAATTGCTGTGAAAAATAGGCTAATCATTCAGAAAAAAGTACTTATCTAATTGCAATCTCAGTTTATTGCTTCAGGGTGACTATCAAAGAGCAATATGTATGAATCAAAAACTCACTGTGAAGTTCATGCTGTGAAATATAAGCTTCAGTACTCTGCATTGTTTGAACTAGCTGTCAATCAAAGAGCTTAGCCAATAGGGAATCTCTGTAGATTTCTACAATGATTGTACTTTGGGGTGAAAGGACAGGCCGTGTAACTTTCCTCTGTGAGTTGTCAATGAGGATAATGTAGCACAGTACTGGGTTGTACAATCACACGGGCGGGTTAGGTTACTCAGTATAACCAGTAGTGGCAGTCTGGTACTGCACTGCATTGTGTGTTTGCTGTGTGAGTTGAACTCCCCTAATTCTCAGTGCTATCCATTTCTGGTTATCATGGATTTTTTCAATCTGGCTTCTAAAAACCCTTAATTTGGCGAAATTGAGAAACAGGGTGAAAAATGTACCAGTTCTATATTAAATGTCTCTAGTTGTTCCACATCAAGCACCCTTCTCTGCAAGTATGCTCTCAACACTAATGTTTATGTAAAGTTTATGTATTGTATGAATGTGAACACATAGTTTACTTAGGAGAAATCACGATTAAGGATGGCACTTTACAAAGATTAAAATAAATTTTGGTATCATTCGGTCTCTTTTTATTGAGTTAATTTACTTTATATATCTCAAATCAACTTATGAAAGGGCTGGGGAGGGGGTTGCGAAAATACAGTACACTCTTAAAAAGTTGGGTAAATTTTTCTGGGCAATGTAGATGTTGGTGAAAGTTTGCGCAATATTGGGCAAAATAACCGAGAAACTTTTTGACCAACGTTGGATAAATCATTATGTGAATTTCTTTACCCAACGTTGGTTAAACATACCTCCAATTAATGATTTTTAATATAACTTCTATTCCTAATGATTTACATTCACAGTAAATATTTTACAGAACGTTCACGTACACTGTGACAATTTTTCTAAGACAATAAGAGGAAAGTCGATGTATAACAGCTATGAAATTTATCGGAACACCAGGTTAATATACCTTCCATCCGAATGGAGCATTCTGGATTTCTCAAGTGATGTGTTCAACACCTGATGCAGGTCTCATTGAAATGAATTGAAGGTGTCGATGGTGGTTTCTTGTAGAAAATCGTGCTTCTCATTTGTACAATACAGCATAAAGAAGGAGAACAATGAAATATTATGAAGAAACGTGCATGTTTAATATTTCATAATAACAAACAAATGTCCCTGAATATACTGTATATAATAGTCGAACATAATTACTCAATTGAAATCCTACTACTCTTTAAAGTTGTTAACATTTTCAATGCCTGGTTTAGCTCCTTAAGGGAGCACAACTACTCCGGGAGTAAATGTTTGGTTTTCGCCCCTTTGCTCTTCGCCGGAGAGTCGAGAGGACTTTTAGAAAAAGCCCGGGAGGGCTTTAGATGAGCACAGATACTTACCTGGCGAAGGAGTGTTCGTGATCACGGAGGCCAGCTCGTGGTCGCGGAGGTATCCATGCGCTGGGTGGTGGGGGTTGTCACGTACTGTCACCCTGCCCGCCCGTGTAAATAGTTTCAGTGGCGTAGCCACGGGGGGGGCCTGGGGGGCATAGCCCCCCCCCCCAGATTTTCTTCAGGCCCCCCCCCCCCAGATTTTTTGCGTCCTGATAAAATAATTGAAAAAAATAAAATGTTTGAACGGAAATAAACTTTGAAGTATTTCCTTCAAAACAGTAAATAAATAAAATGTGTAAAAATTAAAAAAAAAACATGGCTGAAATCATGTATAAAATCAAGTAATAACTTCAAAATGCCTACTTTCACTAAATTAGATACCGTTTGTGATCTGCACTGTCGTTTATTGCATTTCACTTCGAAGGCGAAACGAAAGTCTCGACGACAAACTTTAATGTGACTTTGTTAGGTTAAGATCCTTTCTGCCTTTCGGATGGCTGATTGATTTACTGAAAATAAGGCAATCGTACACTGGAGGCCACTCTTACACGACCATTCCTATACTTTATCATACACAAAATATGCCGTAAGCAGGTAAGGGTAAGGTACTGCCTTCGGATAATTCTTCACTTCCATCCTTAACAAGTAGGCCTATGTCGTGCCTCACTCCTGCCCATGACAAGTGCTACTGTAGGACGATTTTTTCGACAAGTCCCCTTTTTACTAGTTGGCACTGGCGTCCGGGGGATTTGTAAACTGTCCACAAGGTCCGGATTTCATGTGTTTCCCACATGATCCATACTTCTGCTCTGCGGTTCAATTATTTTGAGAGATTTATTCGTAGTATTTTAATTTTGACTTCGTAATGTACCGATGAACAAATACTGCACCATTTTGCACATTGTTTCTTTGGTAGTATGTATGTCTCTTGTAAAATCTCTACAAAAACTAAAAATATTTTGATATTTTTCATGCTCCCCAAAAAGTTTTGCCAAACAAAGCACCATTTTGCACCTAGGAAATCTAACGCAAAGAAAGTTTCTCAGAGGGGGACACAACTACTTTTGGTTTTCCTGTTAAAGGGTAAGGTACTGCCTTAGGTAAGCGGAAATCCATTCAAATATTGCCGCATTTGCGGCTGGGTACATCCAGTTTAAAACACGTGGGAAGTACCGCTTCCGACCATCTGGAGGGGTTTTAAAGCCCAAAATTTTCTTGTGCGCTCCGCGCCAACTGATGGTGGCGCTCCGCTTAGATTCAAATATTGCCGCATTTGCGATCTACGTCCTTCTGAAGTTTACAATTTTTCCCAAGGCAAAGGGATATACCGGTTCCCTTTAGTGTCATCCCCCAGGCCACAGATCAGAAGTGCCCAGTTTTGGGGTCCCAGAAAAGTGTATGTATTACCATTTTTCATAGATTGATTTTTTATTCTCATTATTTGAGAAGTCGCAGACATGAGATTCGTATTTCAAGGCTGGGTACATCCAGCTTAAAACACATGGGAAGTGCCGTTTCCGGCCATCTGGAGGGGTTTTAAAGCCCAAAATTTTCTTGTACGCTCCGCGCTAACCGATGGTGGCGCTCCGCTTAGATAGTCTTGCCGTGCCTGACCCTCGGAGGTACCAGGCCCCCCCACTTGTTACCTAGGCCCCCCAAAAAATCCCATCCTGGCTACGCCACTGATAGTTGTTGGTGTGTATATAGTTGTCGGTGTGTATATAGTTGTTGTTTGTGAATTTTTGTGTCTATTTCGCTCTTACTTGCCTCCTATTTACATATGTAACCATTATTGCCTGCAATAACTGTCTGGCAAAAAACTAACTAGCACCGTGGTAACCCCTACCTACTGAGGGCGCCTGCCACCTAAGATCGTCCTTCGCATTTTTGCCTCAAAGTGAATAACACGCCTTTGGAAATTGTCTGGTTGAAAACTGCTTCTTACTTCGTTTCTGGAAGTTCTTCGATCTTACATCGTTCTCAAGCACTGTGGAGACGTCTTCTGCGTCGACCCCTGCTGAACCATGAGTATCCTATTCTTCTTAGGAACTTTTTGGGGCATTTTTTGAGCCTGCGCCATTCGAGGATTTTCGCCTTGCGCGATCCTCTAAGTTCTCGTATACTTTGTACAGGTACCAGTCTCGCGCCGCCATTTTGTTGCGGCTTCGCGGGTCCCGTGTTCGTCTCTTCGGAGACTTCCCCCCTTTTTTGCTCCCCCCTGGGGTTCGGCCTCCGTTCCGTTCATTTTGTATCTCTTTCAGGTTCTTCGGAGTTCCGTCCCATAGCCCAGGTTTTTATCCCTTTCGATTCGTTTTGTTATCAGTTTCGGGATTGCGTAGTTGTTCAGTAACGTTATTTTGCATGTTGCATGTTAGTTTCTTACGCTTTCTCGTTTGCATGTTAAGTTTGTTATATTACTACGTAATTCTTGTTTTTCTCGTTATTTATGCTGTTTTGCAGTACGCTCGCTCCCTTCTGGGGCTTGCTTGTTCATGCTTGATATGTTAATCCGCATTATTTTCACTGGGCAGGCATGGGCGTCCGCAGAAAAAAAAGTCGGGGGGGGGGGCAAAATTTCTAGAGTGGGGCAAAACCTCCAAGTCATTATTAATTGACACAAAGCATGCGAAAATTTCAGCCCAAAATGCCTCCCAGATCGGGGGAAATGGCATTTCTAAAGCCTATTTTTCGCATAGAAACTTGGAAAACACGTTTTGTTCGGGTTTTTGCTTTGATTTTTATACCTTTTTTCAAATTTTTGATTTTCCAGGGGGGGGGGCAAGTGCCCCCCTTGCCCATACCTGCGGACGCCAATGTGGGCAGGTCTTAAGCTTGCCCTCCGCCGGGCTTCCCCGGCTGTTTTGTTCTCCTTAACAATTATCTTCCCAGGTCCGAAATGTTCCTCCTGCCAGAGATTCAAGCCATTCAGTTCCTGGGATTTACATCCATTGTACCCGGCTTGCAGACCGTGCAACAGTAATTCTCCGTGCCAAGTATGCCGTGAATGGTCTTCCCGTGAATGGGATCTGATTAAAGACTGGTTTGAAGGCCGTGGAAAATCCATTCCTAAGAAAAACAAGGCCAAATCCACGGACAATGCTAGCCACGGATCATCTTCCAAGAAATCCAGGAGTAAGGGAAAATCGATTGCTGGCTCTGCCACCGCAGGCCGGAAAAAAGCCGGTGGTTCAAAATCCGCCGGGAATAATAACAACAGAGACAGTGGCTCCAGGAATCCAGGCCGTAAAACTCCACTATCGGATTCCAGAACCGTGGAAGGAAATATTAGAGAGAGTGGTCCCTTGTACCCGGACCGGCAAACTCTCCAGTCAGATCATGGAAATATGGATGGAAATAATAATGAGAGTGGTCCCTTGTACCCGGACCGACAAAATCTCCAGTCAGATCATGGAAATATGGATGGAAATAATGAGAATGGTCCTTCATACCCGGGCCGTCAAACTCCAATCTGACTCTGACTCCGGAATTCCAAGCCATCCGGCTCCCGGCTCCAATACTATGGCGGTTTCCGGCACAGATCCGGAAGATTCTATGGAAATTTCTACTCCGGCTCCCGGGCCTCCAGCCACCCGGAGATCGGTCCGTGGCCTCCGCTCCTTTCCATGGCATACCACGGGAATATGACCACGGCTCTTCCAAGCCGGACCCAGACCCGACTCCGGCCCAACCTACCGTGGCTCCGGGCCTGTCCTTCTCTCCGGAATTCCACACGGCTCTTCCCAGAGATTTTGAAGGTTTTTCCGAGAGAGGCCGTTCTATACACCGCTCGAAATCTAAATCTAAGTCTAAATCCAAGAAGAGAAAACACCGTCGCCGGTCCTCTTCCTCGTCCTCCACTTCATCCAGTGGCCATAGACACAAGAGGAAACGTCGCCAGGTTTCCGGTGTTCCGACAGAAGCCCTCTCACGGCTCGTGGCTCTCCTGTCCCAATCGGTTGACCGCATCTCCGGTATTTGTTCTTCATCCACCAGCCAAGCCGAAGCCCGTCCGGCGTCGCAAACCCAACGATCTGCCGACTCGGCCCACAGTGATAGGGGCTCAATAATAAATCCGGCAACTCCTCATCCCGAGCCGGACCAGGCCGAGGATCCACCTTCCGATCCGTCTCTTCCTGAACATGTTGATTACCAGGGCGATGTCCTAGGAAATCCCGTTCAGCCACAGGGCGACGATCCCTCTGACGACTCGGATGACGATCCCATCATGGGTACGGAGTTTTCGAGTGACGCTTTTGATAAGGCGGTGGAAGTTATTAGGAGACGATTAGGTTTTGACCCCCCTGAACCAGAACAGCCTTCTTTGCTGCCCCGTCTCTTCCGGTCTCCTGTGTTGATAAACTCAAGGACTCCAATGCTATGGACCAGAAAGGCCGTTTCTCCTCTGCTACGACCAGAAAATCCCATTCCTCTCTCCACAACATTGACATTGCTGCGAGGATAGAAATGAAATTCTCCTCAGCTCTACTTCTTTTTGCGGAGGTTCTCTCTAAATCTTTTAGACAACCAGGGACCGATCAAGTACCGAGAAGTGACACAGGGGCTTTAGTTAACCTACTTGGCCCGACTGCTAGACTATCTTTTGATCAGTTTGTCAAAGTTGCCGTTGGGGCCACCCGAGATAGGAGAGAACTTGTTCTGGACAATATCAATTGGCCCTCTAAGGATATTCAGCAACGGTTTATGGATTTACCGTTCGAAGGTTCGGACTTATTTGGCGGAAAGTTCGACGATCAGTTAGCCTTGGAAATCAAACGAAAGAAGGACATGAACAAGGCCGAATTCAACTTCAGTAAGCCTCATCCAAGGCCTTCCAGACCCTCGCAAGGGACCTCTAGCCGCCGACTAAGACAAGCTGGGTTCCCGTCCAGTCGACCGTCCTCTTCGCCTCAATTCGCCAGGGGAAGTTATCGCCCACAGTCTTCATTAAGGGGTTCTCCTGGCCCATCTTTCTCGTTCTCGTCCAGAGGCTACTACCGAGGTTCCTCCAGAGGCTCTGGCTGTTCTACGAGACCCTAGGGTTGCCCACCCTACCGACCGACTCCCATCGGTAGGGGGGAGACTTCTACAGTTTGCAAACTTCTGGGAGACTCTCGATCCGGATCCATGGGTCCGGCGAACAATCAGGGAAGGATACAAAATAGAGTTTACCAGCGATCTTCCATAAGGGGGCCTCTTCAAAACGACTCCAATTCCGAAATCAAAAGATCAACGCCTTGCTCTCGAAAAAGAGATTTCAGGCCTCTTACAGAAAAGAGCGATCTATGTAGTAAAAGGCTCCAACCAAAATCTGTACCGCTCATCGTTCTTCCTAACCCCAAAAAAGCCGGACGCATGGAGACCCATAATCAACCTAAAGCCTCTCAACAAGGCCTTCATCCGACCACGGAGGTTCAGAATGGAAACCTTGGCCACAGTTCTTTTTTCCCTCGATCAGAATCTTTGGGCCACCTCAATCGACCTAAAGTATGCCTACCTCCACATACCGATCCACCAAGCATACCACAGGTTCCTGGCGTTCCGTTATAAGGGAGTCGATTACTGCTTCAGAGCACTCCCTTTCGGCCTGTCAACAGCTCCTCGGGTTTTAACGAGGGTAACAAAAACCGCCCTGGCTTTCCTCCGAAGAAAAGGCATCCTAGTTTTCGCCTACCTGGACGATTGGCTTCTGGTCGGCCACTCCGCTCAAGAGACGGCAGATATTACCGATTACACCGTATTTCTTCTGGAGGACTTAGGTTGGGTGGTAAACCAGGAAAAGTCTTCCCTAACTCCAAGCCAGACGATCACATATCTGGGCGCCGTTCTAGATGTCAAAGCCGGCCGCGTTTATCATTCTATACTAAGAGTTCAAGTTCTTCGAGACACAGCCTTGTCCCTCATCTCCCAACGCAGAGCTCCGGCGAGATCCTGGCTTCGTGTACTCGGGCTGATGGCTAGTATGGTAGACGTGGTTCCATCCTGCCGGTTATTCATGAGACCAATCCAGATACACCTTCTCGACTACTTCTCCCCGTCTCGGAATCTCCTAACCAAGAAGGTTCCAGTAACTCCTGCGGTCCGGGATCATCTTCGATGGTGGACTGTCCCACACAATGTAGCCCTCGGGAGAAGCGTCAGGGAACACAGACCGACTTCCACGATTACGACGGATGCCTCTCTAACAGGATGGGGAGCGGTCTGTAAGTCAGAGACTCTTTCAGGCGAATGGTCCCTGGAGACTTCAGCCCTCCATATCAATGTCTTGGAACTCATGGCAATTCACCACGCGATTCAGACCTTGGGTCCCAAGCGCGTGAACCACCAAGTCTCGATTCTGTGTGACAACTCCACAACGGTCGCCTACATCAATCGCCAGGGCGGAACCAAGTCGAAGATCCTCTGCCTCAAGACCTGGGAGCTTCTTCACCTATGCTTCAACATACTGATCAAAGCCTCCCACCTAGCAAGGGAGGACAACTCCATGGCCGACGCCCTATCCAGGTGCAACCTAGTAGAAACAGAGTGGTCTTTGTCCCAAACCTGGGCCAACAAAGTCTTTCATGTCTTCGGGAAGCCGGAAGTGGACCTCTTCGCTTCTCCGGTCAACCACAAATTCCCGCTCTTCTGCACGAGGTATTTCCACCCGGAGGCCTGGACAATAGACGTACAGCCATTCAGTGGGACAATCTATATCTGTATGCCTTCCCTCCGTGGTGCCTGATTCAACGGGTTCTCGGCAAACTCAGTCAGCCTGGAAATTATCAAGCAACGCCTTGCTGGTGAAGGCCTTTCACGAGAGGCTGCGTCAATCTAGGAGGCGCTCTACCCTGTCGACTTACGATTCTAGGTTGGCCGAATTCAGGGAATGGGCCTCAGGAAAGAATCTCGATCCCCTGGAAACATCATTTAGGGACATAGCAGACTTCTTCTTGACATTGTTTAATGAAGGGATACAAGTTGCGACGATCAGAAAGGTTTCCCGGATGGCTCAAGCATCGGTTCTAACACTGCTATTCCTCAACTCCTAAGGGGGTTGTTCAACCAAAGACAGCCCAGGAAGAACTTATTCCCGTCTTGGTCCATCAAAGATGTGCTGATCTCCTTATCTGAGCCATCATACGAGCCAATGCACAATACTACTTTGGAGTTGTTAACTTACAAAACTCTCTTCCTTATCGCCGCAGCATCCGCTAGAAGAAGGAGTGAACTTCATGCCTTGACAACATGGAAGGGGTTTATCAGGTTTAGTAATGCCGGTGTCTACCTTATCCCAGATCCTCAGTTCCTGACTAAGAACGCGACTGTCTCTTTTACTCCGGGGGAGATCTACCTCCCGAGTATCTCTTCGTCCTCCTCAGTTCCAGAAGATAGGAAAGTCTGTCCAGTCAGAGCCCTGAAATGGTACCTTGAGAGGACCAAAGGAATCAGACGTTAAGAGAAACTATTCCTTATTCTAAGACAACCTTACAACGCTGCCGCCAAGGACACTCTTGCCAGATGGCTGGTCAATCTGATCTCACCATTTTCAGAGCCGGAAGAGCCTGTCCACGCTCATCAACTCAGGGCCCATGCCACGTCCATAGCCTGGTTTAAGGGAATCTCACTCAATGATATCATGAAAGGGGCTGCTTGGAAGACTCCATCAACATTTGTCGCCAGCTACTTAACCGACGTGGTATCTGAGGAGGGCGCCTTCGCGAGGGCTGTCCTGGGGGTGTCGGACCGTCGCCGTCTTACACGGTGCTAATCTGATTACATATGTAAATAGGAGGTAAGTAAGAGCGAAATAGACTCACCAAAACTCCCTGGTTTGGGAGTCTATGAGTGATGTACTTACCTCCTATTTACATCCCACCTCCCGCCCAGGGCCGGCGACGGCCCGGCCTCTCAGTCCAACCTTCAATTGCCAACAACCTCACTCTTCACCGAACGAGACTCCGCCTAACCAATTCATACTTGCCACGCGGATTTAGACGCTGGAGCCTCCCGACTTCTATAAGGTGAAATAGTCGCTTAGCTTCGTTTACGTTTAGTTGCTTCTCTTGACTTTAGGGATTGGGGAGTGTGGGGGCGGGCCCCCTTAGACCTTTGTGGCTCTAGCCACGGGGTTTTCAGCAAAAATGCTGAAGGACGATCTTAGGTGGCAGGCGCCCTCAGTAGGTAGGGGTTACCACGGTGCTAGTTAGTTTTTTGCCAGACAGTTATTGCAGGCAATAATGGTTACATATGTAAATAGGAGGTAAGTACATCACTCATAGACTCCCAAACCAGGGAGTTTTGGTGAATTTGTGTGTTGTTAGTTCCGGAATTCGTTTGGAACTTTGTTTCAACCGTGTCCGTTTCCAAGCAGGTAAAATGCCCGGGAGGACTTTAGAAAAAGCCCAAAACTTCTAAAACTTGTAGAAGGTACCTTCTCTGAACCATTACAGTGTGTGTTTCACAATAACAGGTGAAACAATGAAACAACACCCAACTTCTGGGTAAGAGGAAATTGACCGTTTTACCAATAATTGGTAATATTTTTTCCCAACTGGCCAGTTAGGTAATTTTCACATTACTACATATTGGGTAAAACAAATTGCCTAACAATAGGTAAAGCAATTAACCAACCGAGATTGGTCAATATTTGACCAACATATATATATATATGTATATATATATTTCCCCAATGTTGGTTAAAAGCTGGTCAAAACATTCTCCCAACATTTTAAGAGTGTACAAGGAGCACGCTCAGACTGAGATACATTAAAGTACCTCACAAAATCTGGCCTTATCGTCTGGTAATCGGTCAAAACTTTCCTTACTTAATAAAATAGTCTCCACAAGGACAGGAAAGACCTGCTAAGCATTCTTGCAAGATAGCTCCCCTCTCACCAACGTTTATGCGCGAAAACTATTGACCTCTTTGCAAAACTATTTAATAAATTGGGTGGAAGGGGATTGGAAGTGGATCATTTACAAACCGTTTTTCAAAGAATCGATTGAGCGGATCGGCGTATCTACCCCAATGCCTCTTCGCAAGTATGGAGAAACCGGTATTTACGTGATCTACCCCAATGCCTCTTCGCAAGTATGGAGAAACCGGTATTTACGTGATCTGTAATCAAATTGCTAAACACGCGACTTGAAAATAAAAAAGTAACGTGATCAAGTCGCGGTGGATAAATGAGCAAAATTCTGGGAGGCTGTTCTATAACATTTAACCTTTAATCCATGACTATCCTAGCCATTCGTGGCAAAAACACGAAGATTCTCAAAGGGAAAATGCGGAAGGAGTCAATGCGTATCATCATCCTCTAATTCCCTGAACCCGAACGTGTACAAAGGAATAGATAACAGAAGAAATGTTAGAGTGCCAGCCACTGTTTTTTTAAGCCAATAAAGGACATGAAAAAATCAAGTGCGAGGTCACTCAAAGGTGACTCTTTAAAGGACAAGGGCAGTTGCCACAAACTTTTTTGGAAGGAAACTCGAAATCTAACAATTTCCTTTTTTAACCCTTTTCAAAGTATATTTCATAAATTTTTTGGATTTGGATATTACTATTTATTCAAGGTAAACCATTAACACTCTAACACAGTTGGGTAAAAAGCGTTGGGCAAAATTAAAAATGCCCAACTTGGGCAAATTATTACCCCAAAAATAGGTAAACAACTTTACCCATATTGTTGGGCAAATTAAGGTTGAGTTAAATCCAAGTATTGGTAAAAGGTGTTGGGTGTAAGTTTTAAAGTACCCAACAGTTGGATAAAATGTAATTGACCAATCAGATGATTATTAAAAGATCAGTTAAGGTCTACATATAATTTTTGTAATAAAAGTGGTTATTATAAGATATCTTGGTTGATTAAGGTTGGATCTGGTAAATAAAAAGCTAGCGGTAGAATAGCAGTAAAAATCTGGATTAAATTACTCTAAGAGCAACGGTCGTATAGGAAAAAAGGTTTTCACTACCACGTAATCAATGGGAGGAAAAATACAAAGTGCACGATTGATTTTGCCATTTCAAACTACACACTTCACTGTTTATTAACCAAGTGCATCGTCGCTGTTGCGCGTCCATTTGGGACGTTAAGCTCCTTAAGGGAGCAGAACTCCTCCGGGAGTAATCGTTTGGTTTTCGCCCCTTGGCTCTTCGCCAGAGAGTCGTGGGGACTTTTAGAAAAAAGCTGTTGCGCGTACTTGTCCATTTGGGACGTTAAGCTCCTTAAGGGAGCAGAACTCCTCCGGGAGTAATCGTTTGGTTTTCGCCCCTTGGCTCTTCGCTAGAGAGTCGTGGGGACTTTTAGAGAAAAAAGTTGCGCTTCTCGGCCTTTTGGCTAAGATCATGTGTAGTATCTGTTCTTTTCATCCAGTCAAGAATGGAGCCATACATGATAGACCAATGATGAAAATGGTCTGAAGGCCGCGAGGTTGGTCGTTAAGTGTTGTCCTTCAGTGGACGTAATAGCTTCTTCGGGAAGCAGTATCAAGTTTGGTTTCGCCGAACGGCCCTTTGCCAGAGGGTCGGGAGGACTTTAGAAAAAGCTGTTTGCCCTGTTTTCTTTAAGAAAAAAGAAAGAAGCCGCTGTTTGCCTTTTAGAGGGCGTACTTGTCCATCTGGGACTTTTAGCTCCATGAGGAGCAGAACTCCTCCGTGAGTAAATGTTTGGGTTTCGCCTCTTGGCTCTTCGCCAGAGAGTCGAGGCGACTTTTAGGAAAAATCGTCGCTGGTGCCCCAACCTCTGTTGGAGGGCAAACGGTGTAAGTCTTAGGGTATTGTTAAATCTCCTTTTAGCCAAAATCATATACACTCTATTAACATCGGCCAAACAGTTGGGTAAAAAATTTGAACAACTTCTGGGCAAAACATTTAACAAGCTAAGTTGGGTACTATTTTGTTGGGTAAAAAGTTTGACCAGCTTCTGGGCAAAACATTTAACCAGCCAGGTTGGGCAATGCTTTGTTGGGTAAAAAGTTTGACCAACTGCTGGGCAAAATATTTTAACCAACTAGGCTGGGTAATCTTTTACCCAACTGGGGGTAGGAGGCATGTGTGCCCAGCACTTGGTTAAAAAAATGCCCAGGTTGGGGAAAGTTTTACCCAACTGTTTTTAGAGTGCAGTTACTTGTAGTAAATTTTACATTTGAGGAGAAAGGTTTTACCACATGACTCCCAAAATGTCTGCAATCATGAAACAGGACGCGCAGTACTACTTCAAGTTGAGGTGACTGCGTTTCCCCTTTAAGTGACCCCTTTATTCAGGCTCCACGAGAAGCTCTCAAAATTCTACTTTTTGTATCGTATTATTAACACGTCTCAATGTTTTATTCAATACCCAGTATGTATTGACACCAAATCGAGATGTTTCCAGCAGTAGCTTCCTTCTCCATGTAAAGTTTGCTTAGTTTATCAAGTTTTTAATGCATAGCAATTGTTTTTCTTTTTTGAATATTTCATTTATTTGACGCTCCCATAAGTAGAAGGTCCTTCGATGGTAGTGTAAGCAAAAAAACGGCCCGAAGCTGTATACTAGCTGGATTATCATAGCTTGAATATAAACCGTGATGTTGCAACGCATGGTGACAAAATTTAAAATGGAAATAAGGTTTTATCCTTGCGACAGAGAATTCCCGACTGAGTTGACTCCCAAGCCGCTTTCACGGGTTTGAAAGAATCGCCTGAATAACTTTCACACCCACGGTCCGTGTTATTCACTCAGGGCATGAACGGCGTTCCACAGTGAAGATTTATGGAAGCCTCTAATTTGTAAAATGACGTAAATTTTGCATCAAATGTTACAAAATGTTCTGTGGGTAAGAATAGCTATGGAATGGGTAAATTAAAATATTTTAGACTCGATATGAAGGAGTGAATTTTAGTCTTGTCGAAATCATATTTTGTAATACTGAATCAGAAATGTTATTATTGATTACACAGTAGGTGCGGATCCAGACATTCCAAACAGGGGGTGGAAATGACTTAAAAGAAAGCATGGAAGTGAGGGAGTTGCACTTCTAACTTTCCGTATATTTTATTGTTGATCCAAAGGGAGGACTGAAGCCACAGAAGCCCCCCCCCCTCTTCCCGAGTCACACGTTGCTCATATATCGAACCGCGTATCTGTAATACCCTTAGTTCTTACGTATTTTACGTGGCATTAAGGGCCACTGAAGGGATCACAGACCCCAACTTTATTTTTTTGATTGAAATAGAAGACGAAAGGTAGTTTTTCTGCCTAAGTATGCTTTGATTTTCAAATTTGTTTCTACGGCCAACCTACGGTATGATGATTTTGCCGTTTTTCATAAAAGCATTCCGTGTGCTATATTCAATTGTGGGGGAGGGACCCACATTTAAGCTGAATGTCTACCCATTATCTATCTCCACCCTTCCGAGATTCGGACTGGGACCATTATGCTCCGTGGTTTCAACACTTATCACACATGTACATTAGAGTTGCTATTTTACTCCAGATAAAAAATCCCCCACCCCTCCCCCAAAAATGAATTATTAAAAATGAAAATACCAAATTTTGTGTCCCACCTGTTGCGAGTAAGTGAAGCAAAGGACGAAGAAGCAAACCTAAATTGAAATTTTGTAACTTTAAAAACGAGATCACAGCCAACAATTCTCATTGGTGTACTTAATTTACACCTCCAATTGATTAAACTTTGCCGAAAATGTTGTAAAAGTCTCATTATTTATTGTATGTGGCATATCATATTCAACCTTTTAAATCTCAGTTGCCCATATATCTAGGCCCTACCTCCTTCGGCGTTTTGGAGCCTTGTGTTAAAGGAGAATATAATTAGGGTCTCGAGAATATTCGATTTACATGTAGGGACTATTTTTTATTTTATTTTCAGGCTTGGACGTCAAAGAATGAAGATGCTGGTATTGGTATGATTGAAGCAGACGAGGTAAGGAGGGGCGATGGTCAGTGAGAAACAGGAAGCATAAATTTGTTTCTGAATGCCTCTTTGGTCTTAAATTTCAATTTAAAAATTCCATCATTTTTTAAATTTAAAAAATATCAAAGACAGGGTCTAAAAAAAGACATATAACAAAAACAACAGCTATTTAACCATAGGATTATGAGTTGGGAGAAACAGTAATTCAGTTTCAGAAATGATGACGAATTGCATGTATGTAGTAAATGGAGAATCTGAAAGCGGTAGTTACAAGTGGATCGAACTTAAAGGCCAAGTTCTCTCACCCCAAACAGTACCAATTCTCCTAACCTTCTTACTGAAGCCCCTCCCACAACTGTCTGAAATTCATCCTCATTCAGACCCAATCTCAGTTTATTGCTTCAGGGTGATTATAAAAAAAGCTCAATGTGCATAATCAAACACTCCCAATACAGTTCATGCTGTGTAATATAAGCTTTGACACTCTGCATTGTTTGAATTAGTTGTCAATCAATGAGCTGAGCCAATAGAGAATTTCGGTTCCCGGGTACCTAAATTTGTAGTTTGGGGTGAGAGGTTTTGCCCTTTAAAAAGATGACGGGGAAATACGTTTGTAACGAATTTAAAGGAAATATTGCATTTATAGCACATTAAATTTTCATAACATTTAATCAACGATGTACAGATATAGAATGATAAACAATCCGAAAACCGAATCAGTTCTTGATGACTTATTTGTGTATTTTTGAGGGTAACAATGATTATTACCACAGTTTTTTCTTGACATGTTGCGAAGAGATAATTAGATATGCAACTGCATTCCAGTGAATGCATAAATATTGTTGTGAAAATATCAATGCATGAATTTGAATGAAAGAAATGTATACAACATTGTTCTGGAGAAAGACACTATTCGTTAAAATTTTATTTGAAAATACTTGATTGGTAATTATGCCGATGGCAAATAATAAAATTGTAATTTATTCAAATACAACGGATTTTAAGCAAAACTATCATGACCTTGCAAAGTCAAGAAATTATTTATTTTTCATTGTTATTCTGTGTAAGCCCATTGTTTAGACGCAAAATCATGATGTAGTTCACTCGTAAAGAATATTGAACGAGTTTACAATGTCATATCCTCCGGTGTCTGATTAAAGAAATAAAAGAAACAACCAGTTTTATAATATTTTCCAGTTGGGATTTGTGCCTATTTATTGTATTCCAAGAAACCAGATACATTAATACGCGACAATTGCACAAGGTAAATATGAAACACATCCAGACAGCCAGGTGAGTGTAGTACCCTTTCGACAAAAAGGATTTACTAAATTGAAAGGTGGTCTCTTTCTTTCCTTCTTGATCTTTTGCCTGGCTAAAATCATGTGTTGAACACTCTTAAAAAGTTGTTCAGGAATTAATTTTTCTAAACACTTTCTGCCCCGGCTTTGTGAACATGTTTTAATCATACACAAACGTGTCTCATTCCTAAACATTTCGTTTTAAATCAAGTGGCAAGTGTGAGAGCTAAACATATAGTTTACTTGCTAAACATGTTAAACATTTAGACGTGTTTACAAATTGGGGACAAAATAAGTGTTTAATTGCTAAACACATTTTGTAGAGTGTAACATATTCTTTTCAGCCATTTGAGAATGTAACCCAAGATTAGAGGCCGAGAGTTGCGAAGTTGGTCGCTTTTAAGTCCGTTGTCTTCTCAGGCAGATATACCTCTTTTACGGAGTAAGATTTTTTCTGAAGAAACGTTTGGTTTGGTCCCGTGGCTGGATAGTATGCAGAGCTTACGAATGTCACTCTTAAGATCCGATGTTCTATTCTCTGACCGGGTCATTTAGAAAGTGGGACCTACTACGGTACCGAGTCTTTAGAAAGTGGGACCTACTACGGTACCGTTGTACGTGATACTCGGCATGAGCAATGTATTAGGAGTTATAATCCAGCGCCCTCATATCTGGAAAAGGCGCCGCTATAGATTAACCAAACTTAAAGGCTATAATTTGACGCGTAAAACCCTATCTAAGATGATCTTACCCTTCTGCTGAGGCTTAACATGTTTAAAGGGCAGGAGCAGTAACCCCAACTTGAAGCAATATAGTAGACTGTCCAGTTTCATGATTGACTGTTGAGGGTCATGTGACAACATTTTTACTCTTCAAATGTGAAATTTACTGGAAGTTACTGCTTGGTTTACCTTTCATATGTTATACTGAAGTAATAAAATATTATGAAAGATTCTTTGAACAGAAATAAGACGAGAATTGTGATATTAAGCTGTTGCTTCAAAGTAAGTTTGGGGGACTGCTCTTGACCTTTACAAGTCATGTGAGCTCTTGCGATCAAGTTTGCGAGCAATGAACCTTTTCGAGGTTTTGCGACCAGTTCCGAGCAAACGCTCTCTCCCAGTTAGCGACAATGTCGCAATAACAATTGTTTACAAACCGAAGTGGTCACAAAGACTTGCAAGAGTTCTCAAGCGTTAGTCTCTAAGTAGACAACCGGCCTATGGAGACAACTTCCGTCATCATCATGAAAGGAGTATGCAAATCTGATTACTGAAAGAAGTCACACCGCGCGCAACTCACCATGACAAAAAAGAGGCTCAATCTTAAATAAGCTTGCTTCTTCATCAAACAAATTTAGTGTCTGAAATATATTTTTAAGACCTTAATTTTAAAAAAAAATTGAATCCCCTTACTTTCATTTCTGGTGTTTCTTTAGAATTTTCATCGGCTCTTTATTCAATTAAAGTTGAGCGCTTAAATACATTTGGTAAAATCTACCAATAGGTTTTCTTCTTTGTGTGCAAAGGTAGATCATAGTGCTTACAGGTCACCTTTATTAGATTTAGAAATGATGCATGCCCCGCAGGCTCATATATACCTTGGCCTAATTCCCCTGCGGGATACATTACTCACAGTTAGGGTGAATTTTGTTAAAAAATCATAAGGGTACGGATGAATAGACTATTCCTCTGCAGCGGTGATTTAAACGTAAAAACTTAGACCCCTCCGCCAAGTATTTATTGGATGTGTTACTCCTGAAGCTCTATTTTATTTTGGTACAAATTAGAGTTTAAAATTTTCTTCATTTGTTTTTCAATTTTTGAAGGTTTGATAATGTATCATTAATAGTTTAGGAATGAAGATACCATGTCCCTAAGTCAGAATTGAACTCACTAAAAATCCAGTCTTTTATTTCACTATTTCAAATCCCATTTAAGTCAGCCTCAAAACATCAAGCCATCCGAAAGCTTTGCCCCTCAAATTGAAATATTAGCAGATTAGTGTCGAAGTCTGGCATGGTTAATGGATATCATAATTCAATTTGGGCGTTTCCTCTCGATCAAATGGGACACGAAATTAAAAAAAAAGATTTGCTTTGGTTAGTTTTGTAGCAAATGCATTTTCACCACCGATATGGCACTGAACTCGTTCCTCTATATACCCAGGAGTCTAGAATGATCATCCATAACCGCTTCGGGAAGATAAATTTCCTCGATCTTCCTAACTAACAAGGGAATCTGTGCGGACAAACTTAACACGTTTTAATAATTACAAAATTGTTGTCACATGGCGTCCCTAAGATTAAGTGACGGACAGCGTTATGAATCGACTTGCCGTTTCTCGTGGTCTTTAAATGACTGAAAGGCAAAATCTAAAACTGATACATGTAACTTATAGAAAGGAATGAACTTTACAAAATATCAAAGTTTGTTTTTGCTAAATGTTTACCATAGTTGTGGACTAATGGACTCGAGTCGCTGACTTGAATCGAGGGGCACCTTCGTTTGACTTGAATTGACTTGAGGAAAAATGATTTACAGGTAAACATGGCTTGAAGAAAAATGATTTGGAGACATTTGAATGACAATTGTGGCTGGACATGGCATGATTTCTTTAATCATAACATTATTTAGAGCACTAACAAAGGTTTTTCTTGAACACATGCTGTAGAAACTGCGTTGTTGTGTGGAGTATTTGGGGAGAGAACAACAGTTGAAACAAAGACATGGCTTGAGAAAAACTTGTTTTCCAAATACCCCGCGACTCTTTGGTGAAGGTCCGAAGTGGAAAACCCCAAATTAACGATACTCCCCAAAAACTCCTGTAACTGAAAAACAACCTTCTACGTTTTCTTAACCGTTCCCCGAACTCGGCTGTAGGAACAGAACAAATGGCAAACTTATTGGGCACTGTACCTGAACAACCTCTCTTCTGTCAGTATAATGTAGCAATTAAGAACATCCCAGAACATTTCTCTACATTCGCCAGAATATTTAACCAGTTTACTCTTCAGAATGAGCAAAGGTTTTGCTGACTACTGTACATATACTGTAGTAAAATGTCTGTAAATTTACAGAACAAAAATAACTGAAGAGCTACATGAAGATTACAGAAAAAGTGTCGGGTACCAAATTTCAAAAATTTCTGCAATGTCTTTTTGTTTCTTTATCTTTTTGTTCTGTTATTGTACAGACATTTTTGGCAATTTATGAAGTAGGGTTGAGGGAATAAATATTCTGTAACTTTGCCCGAATGTGTTGCAAATCATTTAAAGGTTAAAAAATCCAGATATTCGGCCATTTTGGGCATTGAGTTGGGAGAGATTTTAAAAACAGACTAACAGGTTGAAGCGTGATTGTTTCTTTTATCGCTTTGATTTTTAAATTTTTTTCTCCAAATTTTTGTCCGAATTTTAGATCTTGGTAAAGTGTAGGGGGCAGTGTCCCCCTCCCCCGTCTTGCACATCTATGGACTTAACTCATTTTTATATCTCCCGAGGTGAAATCGTTATGGAAACCGTTTTGCCGCCTTTCTCAGTGCTTTTTGTGGCTGCAGACATGTGGTTGGTGTTTGTATTTCATTCAGTAGGCTACATGTATTTGCTTCTTGTATGTAATTTTTCTTTATGATTCAACGAGCAGTCATGAAAGATTTTCTGCCATCGATTATTGCTCTTGCCTTATCTGAACTTATATACCGGCACCATATATACAGAGAAAAAACTACTCTTTTCAATAATCCAAGTTCGGATGAGATCAGTTGCTACTCCCGTTCATTTTGGTTGCATGGGACAGGGGTATGGTTTTCCAATCCCGAGATCTCGAAGCACTTAAAGTGTTCCAAAATATTTGAAAATGTGAAACTCCCTATTCAAAAAGTAAATATATAACTTATCCAGTAATTCTGTATTCATATAGACGAGAGACTAAAAGTATGACTTCACTCCAAGAAGCGTGAAATTCACTACAGGAAGCGTGAAATTTACTCCAGAAGAGTGAAAATTCACTCTTCAACGAGTGCGTAGAATGATCACTCTTTTTTAAGATTGATTACTGTAGGCACTCCTTCGAGAGTGAAACTTCGTTCTTTGGATTGAATTTCATTCATTTTGGAGTGAATAAACACTCTAATGAAGTAAATTCACACATTTCTCCCTCTTAGAGAGTGACTTAGTTAACTCTTTAGATTTTAGAGTCTATTCTCTTTGGGTATATTCATTGGTTTCGCAATCTGATGTTGTTACCTGAAATAAGGTCGCCTCCAGAAGGTTGGGTACCAATGGATTAGGCATGGGTAGGATAAGCTAGCCACACAAAAGGATAAACTGAAAAGTCGTAAATCTTTTTGACCTTTGAATAGCCTAAATCACCAAACGATCAGACTGAGCACAACCTTGAAAGGGGTGGTGAAATGTTTCTGAGATGAATTTGAATGATCATGAGCTAATTTCCTCATAGACCTATTTCCAAATAGCAATTACAAAGGATTGTGGGATAGAGTTTTGGTGTTTCTCATTTTTGTCAATGGCATTTTACTGTGGTTAAAATTGACGCACATGCACCCAAAACTATATCCCACAATTCATTGTAATTGCTATTTGGAAATAGGTCTATTGTTACAGCAAACTTGTTAACATTTGTTTTGTAATGGATTGTAGTTCGTTATCTTCGCTAACTATCGTATATCGTATACAATTTTTACTATCTATCTGTATTGCTGGTTCAATAACTAGATTGGGGTAGATGCGCACTATTTAACAAGGTGTTTCTTGATTGGCTGTTGTCACTGTATTGTATTGATTGTATTCTTTGTTAGGGTTATTGATTAGGTTAGGGATTAGACTATCGTTAGCAGGTAAGGAAATTTCTTGTTAAATAGTGCGCATCGCCCCATAGATTGAGTTATGTATATATCATATCAATTATGTCACTTTTATGAAAAGCAAATTAAGTGTTCAAGGAACCTCAAATAACTTCGTTTGTAGAGGACTGTGTCAATAAATCCGGCCCAGATGTAGGTGAAAGCACATGGATGGGAAGTGAGGCGTGAAGAATCATGTAGGCAGAAGACCAAGATGAGCAGTGACCGCTCCAGAATGTCAAAAATAGAGGGAAAACTAGGGGCAAAGGATTATGCTGGGGGAAAAAATTTTCGGACGCAGCGCCAAACCGAGCCTAAAGTGCCCGTTCTGGGAGAAGGGTTCAAGGGGGCGAATTCCCCGAAAGCTCCGAGGATTCAGCATACCTCTGGATGGAAAATGAAGTCTCTCAATGGGTATATTATTTATTTTTTTTGTTTACCCAACTCCTGACTGACCCAACAAGGGGGAAAGTGGGGGGGGGGGGTCAAGAATAAAATGTGGGAGAAAATGTCCCCTCGTGCCCAACCGTAGAGTCTATAGATCAGAGATGGTGGATAGGGAGTATGCGGAAGTTGTAGTTATACTTTGACTTTATTTTGAGTTGTACTTTTGTTAAGTCTGACCAGGGAGCTGGAAGAGCTCTTCCAGCTCAGTTCCCTGGTCCGAGTATCTGATTGCTTTCCACGGGTGGCGCCAGGATTTCCCCGACAGGGGGGCCAGCATTTCAAGGCCCCGGCAAAGGCTTTGAGTTAGTCCAGGGGGACGTGACTTAACATTTTGAGGCGCGCGTAGCGCGCGAAATTTTTGGCCTTCTTTTCAACAAAAACTTAAAAATCTGGAGTTTATTTCGAAGACAAAATTTAATTTTTTTTTAAAGAAATTTTGCTTTTATGAGGACCATTAAAAAGTTGGGTTGTTTATTGAAGGATCTGTCCCCAATATGGGAAAAATAAAAAACGTTATATAGGCGACAGCTGTAAATATTTTGGGGTTACGCATTTAATCGTACTAGGCCTACATACTAATGCTTCAACACGAGAATAGGTTGCCCGAAAAGGTTTTTCCTTTTTTGAACGAAGATTTGAAAATTAAGAGCTTATTTTATTTGAGAAAGTTTGGAATTTAATTGAAGAAAATTTGGTTTGGGGTACAGTTATTATGAAATATTTGGGTTTTTTATTAAGTGATATGACTTTCAAGAGCAAAATTAGGTAGAGTGTTGGGGTGATTAAGAGAGTTGGTTTTGGTTATTTATTGTACGGAGTATCCATCGAAATTGGAAAATTTTGCCACTTTCAACAATCTGACGCTTATACTGGAGAAAACTTGTAATTTTATGACAGATTTAAGGATTTAATGAAAGAATCTAATCTTCTTACAAGAAAATCAAGTAGGGTGTGATCTGTAGTTTGGTTGGGGTTACTGAATATCATCATACAGATTAAGGCCCTCGGCCAATATTGGGAAAATTCCCCCGCGGAAACAGTTTGGCTTCCCATACATTTGAAGTTTTATATTTTATATATTGACATAGACGTACGGGCGACGTTTCAGTTTCGTAGGTGTAGAGTTGTCTCTTTTGTCCGAAAAATGTAATTTTGCCCGAACGACTATTAAAGTGAAGGGCACAGAAATTTTTTAAAAAATTAATAACCTCCAGACGGCAGGAAATGGCATTTCCCGGGCGCATACCTAAAAAAAAAATGAGTCATTATTTTGAGCTTTCTTTCGCAATAAAATTTTCACTTCATAATATTTTCCCAAAACGAAGAACAATTTGCAAGCTTGCAATGCTCTGTTAAGTAATCTGTTCGACCAAAACACTCTATCTAAGCGGAGCGCCACCATCAGTTGGCGCGGAGCGTACAGAAAATTGTTAAAAAATCTAACCCCTCAGACAGCCGGAACAGGCATTTTCCAGAATTGTAACAAGAAATAAAGCAGTCGTTATTTTGAGCTTTCCTTTAAAATGAAAGTTTCACTTCAATAGAAAAAAAAACAACTTGCTAAGTGATCAGAAAATATCCAGATAAATGGGTACTGCTGGAATTAATTAGATGTAATGTACTTGTCTCTTTTCGGGGGAAAACTCTGTAAAGGCATCGTCGTTGTAGTCCATTGCAAGGCCCGCCAAAAAGATGAGATTTTCCACGTGACTTCCCAAACTCCAGAATATAAATGATTTTTCTTCCAATGTATTTGAATTTTTGAAAATATGTCACGTTACAAGGTGGCTTCAAATGAATTTTTAGTCAGACTTATTGGGAGACATTTTCACACTACTGTTTATCATCAGCCTATGTGTAGCTGAAAAAACCTGTCTGATTTTCATTTTCATTACCGTTACTAGAATTCGGCTGTAGGGGCAGGCCAGGTGACAGAAAATTGGGCACTGCATGCACTTGAACAACCTCTCGTCTGTTTTTGTCAGGAAAATTAAGAATTTTGAGGGCATGCCCCCGACGGGGGCATGACCTTGAGGATTGAAGATGGGATGAAGGATAACAGAGCTAGTAAGAAGTGATTAAAATAGATTCAGATAGGCATTAAAATACGTTACAAAAGAATAAAATAGTTCAAAAAGAAAAAAAAAAGTTCATTATCATCCTTTCAGTAACTTCAGTCCTTTACGTTCACTTTTAGGCCTCCCCGAAGGAAATTGCCTTCCTTCCACGACGTGGGAGGAGATAGGACAAGGTACATGAAATGAGGATTAACCGAGCAAAGAAGAAGCGATTGAAAATCGATTCCGATATGTATTTCAAATAAACATATAAACATTATATTAAAAATTGTCTTTTTCTTTTTTTATTTATTTTTTTTATTTTTTAGGCCTCCCCGACGAAATCGCCGACCTTCCCCGACGGGAGGGGGGCCCAGTGGTCCCCGACGGAGGGCTATGGCCCCCCCCCGCCCCCCCCCCCCCCGCTGGCGCCACCCCCGTTGCTTTCTCCTCCCACGACTGCAGTATTCACCTTAAAACCAAGCAAGGAAAGAAATGATTGCTACTAGATATATAATTTGATCGATCCAAGCAACAAACTTATGCAGATTTTATGCATAAGAATGCTCTGAAAATTAATTCACGTATTAGTTTTGAAAATATCTGCCAATAAAAGTTCATGCCCTGGCGTCAAACATCGTGATTCGATAATAGATTAAAACGGACCTTTTCTTTGATTCTCTCTTTACTGATTCAGCAATGTTGCGCTTGACTTAATGAAGTAATTTGAGAAGAGTGATGTTAAATTCATGAGACATTATGTCACCCTATGATACGTATATCGCATGGAACGGAGTCCGCAAAATGAGCTCGGTCACACGAAAATGGGATGACGTTAGGGTGTATCTCGTATATTTGTACGTTTCCGTTTCCTCGATTGTAACTGAGAAAGTAGTTTCAAAGGTTCATAGTTACGTTCACGACATAATAAGGGCATCCTACGCATCCAAATTGCTCTGCACAGGAAGGACAACAGTTGCAACACTTGCTTTTAATTTGAAATGTATGTAATCTAGGCAAGAGACTGGCACCAGCGAGGACCGGTGCGTTATGTCTCCCCGTCGGGAAGGTTGCCCCCTCTGGTAGTGGGGGAGAAGATCTAATTTTGCCGAGGAACTTTCTTCCATACGATGAAATATGTTACTCCCGATAATATTCATGCTCACCCTCGACGATCTTATAGATTTTGCTTATGAGAAAATCCTATTCTTCAAGGAAACTCTAAAAAGTCCAAATTTTTCTTACAAAATCTAAATCTTTGTTCAAAATAGGTGAAAATTATTTTTCGCCGGGGCAAATTTCGACACTCGTCTGAGAGCCTCCATACTTAAACCTACAACAGAATGCGTAACCCCAAACGAATTTCAGTATTCTATGTAGCTTTTTTGAATTTTCTCATATGAAGATTGAATTTTTCAATAATCACCCCTATTTTTTATGGTCCTTTCAAAAAGCCATGTTTCTTCCCCAAATATTCAAATTTTCAAGTGAATGATAGTTTTATGAGGACATGAGGAGATGAACTCACAAACAGGTTTGATTTACACTGGAAGTCAACTACTACATGGTTAAACGCAAAAGATAACAAACACTTTTAACCAACATTTGTACAGCGTCACATAATGCAATTGCAGCTTCGAAAACTGACGTCAAAATACGGTACCGGTAGTTAGTTAAATGAGGCTTTACGACTCAGCTTCTCAAAAATTGGTTGAAGTCTGGCCCCGCCACGACAGTTTTCCAGTTGTTGGTCTCGGCTTGGTGTCCATATTCTGTACTGAGCACCGAGCACGATGGCAATACCGTACTCTTTTATTTAAAAGTCTTCGGTATAACGCGGCCAGGTGTCGAACTCCAGACCTCTCGCTCGGCAGCAAGTCAGATGCTCTTAACCATGAAAATACAAGGGCCGCATGTAGGGCGAGAGGACATTTGCCGATGGGAAAATCAAAAATTTGAAGAAAAAGTAACATTAACACATAAACATAATTTGAGGCATCGGAAAAGGTTTCCATAACGGCATTGAAGATTTCAAAGTAGCCTAAATAAGTTAGCGCAGCTCGCAAGCTCTAGAAAGTGTCATATCTATCCATCTATAGAAAGCATTTTGGCCAAACTTTTCTTGACGTTTGCCCATATATGATGGTGCTGCAACACATGAATACTTGCAAATTCCTGCATAGCTACAGCACGACAAAAAGCGCAGACATTTGGCAATAAATCTTCTTTTCTGAAAGTAAAGATCTCCCCCGATTTGGCAAGCCGTAAGTTTTGTTGACCCTTTTTTCTGCGGACGCCCTTCTACGGATAACTTCAAAGTGCAAAAGATTATCTATTACTTCATAAAAGGTGAAACCAGTTCTTCAAGAGTTTCCTATGAAATGAGAAACTGTTAAGAAATGCTTGCTAATGTCTGGATTGTGGTTCGTTGTCTGAAAGTGGGGACAGAGCTACATGACAACTGAATCGACCTTAAACAACCACATAGTCTACATCACATTGAACATAGTCCTTACGCTTCCATTCATATTTGATCTTTTTCTAAATTCCTCCCTACTCTCTGGCAAAAATCCGTTTGATGAAACCAAACCATTTAACTGCTTTTCACGGAAGCAACGTCCACGAACAACAACACTTAACTGAACAACCTCACGACCCCCAGACCATTTACATTATTGGTCTGTCATGTATGGGCTCCATTCTAGACTTGATGAAAAGAACAGATACTATACACATGATCTTAGCCAAAAGGCCCAGAACGGATCTGTTTCTAAAGTCATCCCGACTCTCTGGCAAAGAGCCGTTCAGCGAAACCAAATTTTAAACTGCTTCCCAAAGAAGCTATACGTCCCCTGAAGGACAACACTTGACCAACCTCACGGTCCAGCTCAGACCATTTACATCATTGGTCTGTCATGTAAGGTTCCATTCTAGACTGGATGAAAAAAAAACAGGTACTACAAATGATCTTAGCCAAAAGGTCGAGATGAGACACTGGCAAAATTGCCAGAAGCGATCTTTTTCTTAAAGTCCTCCCGAACCTCTGGCAAAGGGCCGTTCGGCAAAACCAAAACTTTCACTGCTTCCCGAAAAAGCTATTACGTCCACTGAAGGGCAATTCGTGACCAACCTCACGGCCCTCAGACCATTTGCATTATTGGTCCGTCAGGCTGACAAGCGATCTTCTTGAACTAAGAGCACTGTAGTTCTAAAGCTGAACTTGAACAGCGAGGAAGAGAGAAACGTTTTCCTATAGCTCGACAACCCGAAATTTGGGTAACTATTTACAATCCAGCCCCTTCCATAATTCTGCACACAAAGCCGCAACCAAACACTTTAATCACAAAAGCAATTCCGGATGTAGCTTTTATTGCAGTACACTGGAAACGGTAATTTATTGCATTTACAGTTGTGAATCCGCGAATATGAATCTTGCAGTAAATTTGTAAATTACATCTTCACGCCCAATGGCTATTCAATTTAACGTTTCATTTCAATTTGGCATCAGGTAATGAATCACAAAAAAAATCTTACTTGGAGAAGATAGAACTAGAAATTCCTGATGTTCGCCCTATATTCGTTACAGTTACCGTTCATTATTCTGTCGATGTAACAATAATAGGGTGTACCCTTCTACCCGGCATGATCCGAACATTAATTGATAAATGATAACCAAGCAAAATCTCCCTGATGTCAGGTATTTTTCTCGCAAAGTTTACCTGCTGTAGGCCTCACATTAAATTACACGTGACACTTGCTTGACAGCGCCATCAATAATGCTTCCCGAATCTGTATGTTTTGTGCACGCATAATCCCAATGTTGAGCTGTGTTTATTGTCTTTAACACTCTGAGTACCATGAATGTCAAAAGTGCTATAGCTTCCACACCAGGGATCCAACACATTTTTCCGCCAGTATATGTGAAACTAATTTAACATTTGGAATTTCAAAAAGAGCTGTAAATAGAAGGGATACACTCTTCCAAATAAAGGCATTTCATATACCTTTTATGTCAGCTGCAGTAAATCCCGACTGTAAGCATGGCACATTTGAAACCCCTTACAAAGTTCTAAATTATTCACACCTCACGAGTCACGTAGTCCAATGGGAGTCGAAATCTTATTATTTTCCACATGAAAGCCCCTGATTTACGTATATAAATGTTACCAATTACCGGATCCACCTCAAAGGCAATTAGAGAGCCAATATGACTTTCATTTCCGAATCCCGATGTGGAAAGTAAAATATAAGCTTCCTTTTTGGCTGAGGTATGATAGCGTAAGGAAATCGGTTCATCTTGTATTGACGAATCAATGTTGCTTGTAAGAATCACATACCTATCGGTGAGATATGTTTAAACTGTGTTCTCTGTCGTGAGGTCGGATATACCAAATATTTTGTCCATTATTTGACTGGAAATGCCTCAGTTTTATTGAAATTGGCTTAAACTGCTCCGAGTAACGCCTTGCAGGAAGGTAGCACGGTTGACAACAATTCCCGTTCCGCTATGTCGCCTCCGTCAGTCGCCGTCCCAAGCGGTCTACCGTCCCTAGAGTCACGAGAGTAATTGGTCCTAGTAACAGGATCCTTGCAGCTACGCAGCTCTGCTTTTTCAGGACTGGCAAAATCATTTGGAATCTTGCAATATTACACACACACACATTTCTGATCGTCGCGCAGCTTGCGGCAGGCAAGTTGTGATTCTCGCTGTAAATATATATTTTTTAGCAAAATTTAACGGCAAGATGATTTGAGATTTCTTGGACATATAGCTTGGAGATAATTTTTTCTTTTTATAAATAAGGAGGAAGTAAAAACATTCAAGTTACTTTATGAAGATTGGTGATTGGACTCGGACGATGGAACTCAATAAGTCATGGAAGTTGTCAGTTTGCGTCGTAGCATTTTCACTTTTGTTACGTAAGTATTTTAACATTCTCATCTACTTTAAAGTAAGAATTTTAATATAAGAGCGTGATTTCCTAATGTATTTTCCAATTCATCATATTTTGTGTTATCATGATAGGCCATGCTATTATATTAATCCCCTTAAACCCAGCTGTAGCCTAAATCAAATCCATAACTTGACATTTCATTTTAAACAACTAGAGGTTTTATGCAAAGTTAACTGTTTCTGATAAATATAGCTCAATATTAACCCCGCTATGGAACAGGTTGTTCAATTTGCAGAAGTGTTTGGCTGTCAAGTCTCACGCATTAAGCTTGAGCAGTTGAGATTCATTCATTTAGGATTATCTCGAACTCTTAAGATGAAATATAATTTTTTCTAGTCATGCATATTTTCACCTAGTGAAAACGTCCACTTATAACCAAAATGATTTTCATGCAGATGTGAACTGGTCACAATTCTGACGGCTGTCTATACCTAATATATTGCAATCAATCATTTCTTGGACATGATTTCAACACCAATGTGATAAAACTCACATGCATGATTTTAATAATACACACAAAACAATCTGCCAAACTGTGCAAGCTTTCATACGGTCCGTCATAGTTTTGTTGCAGAGAGAGAGAGTATCACTTACCCCTTGTAAGAGTTACTTTAATCATTATGTTTTCAGGCGTAAGTTATTTCCATTGGTATGGTTTTGGGAAAAATTGGTTTGTTAGTAACTTGCTAATAAATAGCAACGTAACAATAATCCCGGGAATGAGTTGTTCCCTTGCTTATATTTCTCTCTGGTTTCATTCAACCTGGGTTATCAGGATACCAGGATATATATTATATTCAATTTTAGGCGGTTAGCATTAGCGGCCGGTACCCCTCGGAATGGTTTCGTATTTGCTGCACATGAATACGAAACATCTAAAAATGACAATTCTGGGCATGCAATTATAAGGCACAAGAAGTGCCATTTCCAGAGATCTACACTCATAAAAGGTGTTTCGGAAGTAAAACTTTTTCTAAACACTTTTCCCCACGTTAAGATGTTAAGCACACGATTTCGCTTTTTAAACACGTTTGATTGCTAAACGGTTAGAGCTTAGTATCTAAACATTTTAAAAATTTAAACGTGTGTACTAAGTGGCTCGGGCGTCGATTTAGGGGAGGACAGGGTACATGTCCCCCACACTTTTTAGTGGAGGGGACACTAAAGTAATAGTCTCCCACACTTTTTGTGACGTGAAACTTAAAAATTAGGTACTACCAAAAAGACTATAGGTTATGAAAGGTGTCGATCTGTGATTTTCCCGTAGTAGATTGAAGTGCGCTTTCGATCAAGTCATAGATTTATTTTGTCCTCTTTCCATCACAAATGGTTCCCTACTATTAGAACTTTTGCACAAATCTTTCGCAAACTATGACAATTTTCGTTCTGATTCTAATTACTTATAGAGTAAACCCGGTATTTATATTGACCCTATAGTCCGTTGAAGTAACTATCGTCCCTTTTAAGATCATGTTTTGAAAACTTTGGAGTTTCTTAGTAAATCAAAATATTGACACATTTAGCACCATTTTGCATCTGGGCCCCTTCTCTTGGACACCCAGTGCATGGCGTAGCTACAGGGGGGAGGGGCTCTGAAAAAATGAAGAATTCGGAAATTTGCTGTTTGTGAAACCAGTCTACTGTGTATTTTTTGACAACTCATGAAATTCCGAAATCTCCTCATTAACAGTCCCACATTCGTCATTATTCGTCTCAAAGAAGCAAACTTTTCCGAGCGCTCATTTCGTGAGGGTTGGGTAACATGATGTAGCAAAAACGATCTTTGGTCGCCGTTTAATCTAAGAATTGCCAACAGCAAATGCACATTCTTCAGTAACCCCCGAACTTTTCTAATTCTCTTACAGGAAACCATAATCCCAACCTTTTCTGCAATACAGGCCCCATATGTTCAAATATTTGATAAATGACAAAAATTTCAGCGCGCTTTGCTAACCTCAAATTGCGACCCTTGTGCAGTGGTGTTACACTCAAAAGATCGTAAAATCTGGATGCTTGCTCACACCCCCTCCCCTTTCCGAAAAAATGTCTTGCTACATCTCTGTACGCACCCTACCAGGATAGGAGAAAAAAATTTAGGTTAGATGTCCCCCCCCCCCCCCCACTTTGAAAACCAAATCGACGCCCCTGCTAAGTTGGATTAACCTTTTAATTGCTTAAGGGTGTGGGGGCATTTTAACAAAATGTCACTCTGGCCGAACGCTCCGTGAAATCTCTTGTCGGGCTCTGCGTTAGTTGTGTCTCCCGCAAATCTCACTCTTGAAGGAATTTAGAGAGGTCCGGTCTTGCTGTTTATGTATGACAAGACCTCACTTACAAGCTAATTTACCAAAAGCTTTGTCAACCTGGTCGGACGTTGTGATTTGTTACCGTGTGGATGAGACTGTCCAATCTTGCATCTGTGTGGAATTTTTACACGAAAAATATGACAAAATTCCCATTCAACAGTACTTAATGCAAAATTATCAACATTTCTTCTCACTTGCATGCCTCTTTAATGTCTCCTGATTCTGCTTAATAATCAGTAAAAAAGGGGAAAAGAAGTGCTAGGGCAAAAGATTGATATTCGCTTTCAAACTTTGATTGCCCCTAAATAATATTTATGGGGGTTTTTGTTCTTATTCGGTCTAGAATTTCATTTCATTTCATTTATTTGATTCTTCCACAACTTGACTTAAAGTAAATTTATTTACACATAAATACATTACTGAATTTACATGAAGGTTTGTCTGAATCTACCCTAAAGACAGTTTTGACTACTTAGTAATACTACCAAAACATATTAGCTACATACTTATTAACAACTGCAAGTTGGGAAGGGGGAGTGATCGCAAAAACTCTTCGGAGCTTAACTGGGCGAAAACTCCCATGAAGAAAACAGTATTACCTAGTAAGTTTACTACACCATAATTACTAGTCCCCTCCCCTCCCCCTAAAACCACCCCTCCCCCCAAACAACAAAACCTGCCCTCCCCTACGAAATAAGTATAGATTCTAGGCTAATATTTGCCGAGGAAGTAATTCTTAAGATAATTTTTGAAACTGTTTATTGTAGGAAACCTTGAGATTTTCGCGACAAAGAATTCCACACGAAAAGTGAGAGATATCTTAGGCTGTTTTGGGCATTGTTTTGGCAGGGAAAGCGGTGGAGTTCTGAGCTTTGGCGGGTGTTGTAGTCATGAATTTGGGTTTTGTGATTTAACAGATTCTTGAACTTTAGGGGTACGTTGCTATTTTCACATCTAAAAATAAAACAAGAAATGCTCAAGTTGACAATATGAGACAATATCAGTAACTTAAAAGAAGAAAATAAAGGACTGGTGTGATCGCGCCATTTAGAACCAGAAATGTGGGGAGCAGTTTTTTTCTGTAATAATACCAATTTGTTTAAATTAGATTTAGCAGTTTCTGACCAGACAACCAAGCCAACCAAGAATGGAGCCATACATAATGGACCAATAATGCAAATGGTCTAAGGGACCGTGAGATTGGTCACGTATAATCCTTCAGTGGACGTAATAGCTTCTTCGGGAAAGAGTGAAAGTTTTGGTTTCGCCAAACGGCCCTTTGCCACAGGGTCGAGAGGAGATGAGAAGATAATATTTACCAAAAAGGAGATGTTTCATCACTTCCGACCTATAAAACTCTCACATAAATGATTTTTTCACAATATATTAGGTATTTTAGGAAAGAACGTAATGAAATAATACCAAACTGAACGATGGGTCGTCTCAGCTCATGACATAAAAATTTTGCTTTTCTTCCTTAGCAACTTAAACAAAAATATAAATTTAATGGGAACAGAAAAACGAGGACCTTTACAACAGTGAATGAGGTAACAGTATTGTATATTGAAAAGATAAAACTGCACTTATTTGCATGGGCGTCCGCAGGTATGTAAGAGTACTGAAATAACAAACTATTAATGAATAATGGCTTAATCCCGCAGTTGAATAACACACGTCCCAAAACGGTATTCCTGGTTGGCAAGCATCGCAGCAAGCAACTGCAATTCCAGGTTTGAATTAAGCTTACATAGTTTCTGTAGTTCTAAAGCTTTGCATGTAGCGAAATTATATTTTAAGCAATGAATTCACTTCATCAGTTCCTCTTGCAATCTTGTATTGGGTCATAAAAGTGAGTCAGCGGGGTCACTTTAACCATGCAAAAAAGGCTGGAATTCCTTGCATTGTGGGTATTAGACTATCCGGGAGAAAAAAATTTGTTCATAAAAGTAGTTTGCGTTGTGCAGAATTTCTTTCACCCAGTTTCAGTTAATGCTTGCCTACTTTCCATTATGTTACATACACTGTAAAAATGGCTCAGAATCGATGTAAATTTATAGGCCTAGAAGAAAAAATAAAGAGAAACATAAAGAGTATACAGTCAAGTTCTGGTAATCAGTTTTAAGAACTTATCTGTAATCCTTATTAATCTCTTTACTATTGATTGGTATGTAAATCTACGGTAATTTTGCAGTGTTATCTCTCATAAAAATATTTTTGAAGGTGTGAAAGTTTTTGAGAGTTTTACTCAAGATGAAAAAGAACATGAAGCAAAGACAATGTTCCTCGAATTTTGCCTCAAGTCCTTTACTGTTGCATTGTACACACATCTCTTTAAAATTATTCACATTTTGGAGAACACTTCCTAAAATTTTATCGATATGCACTATTTCTGTATGTAATACTTTATGGCGGCTATCATGGGAAGACACGTGTACGACATAACGAAATTCTCTGTAATTCGTTAATTGGTGTGGTTTATCGGTTAATAAACCTGGTATATCAGCGGACAGTTTTTTATAAACTTACATGGCGTATTAAATTAAATTTGGCTTACATGGTCAATAGACGTGGTTTATCAGTTGATAACCCTTGACCTTCAAACCAAGGTCATCGAGTAATTGGGAACTTGGCTTGCCAAACACGTCTCCTCCAATGTCTTAGTGGCGGCCGGTCGTCCATCATATCAAAACCCATCAAGTTTATTTGAAGCATAAAGAAAAATATATACACTCTACTTACAATTTGTTTTAATTAGTTAGGCTAACTTCCAAAGCGTTATTAGCTGAGTATATCTTGCCATTTTTGTGTCATGTAGAAAGAAATTTTGCTCAGGAAATGGGACAAGGTATGGCCTTTAGAGGGCATGCACCAATATGCTTGGTTCTTTGGGGCATGGCACCTAAACTTCAGCGAGGGACAAGTTGTAATGTCACCAACTTCCATGTGCATTAGCCTTGCTTTGGTTGGTAAACGATGACTTGTCTGCTTTGAGCTGTGGCTAAAGAGATTGCATCATTCTTCCTCCAAGTACCGTCCCCGTGGTACTTGAAATGAACCACATACTTTTATTGAGGTTCTCAACAAATTAAAGACGACCAATTCTCGAAGTCTTGAATCTTCAATGAAAAAAGTCATCCGTAACGTCAAACTACAATTTTCTCCCACGGCCTACAGAAATTCTCAGTGGTACTGTTCTTAGATTGACATAAAAATCAACATGTTAAATTTTCTAGAATATAAAAATCATGTCCACACCTTTTTGCTTGAGTGAAAAAGGTCAACAAAAACCAGATAAGTAGTTGCCCTAATGCTTGCCTTTCACACCTCACAAACAGTGGCACATTTACACTGTATCATTCCACTTTTGTTTAAATCTTCTGCCAGCTCTCTCTTATCAAGCTGTGGTTTCTTGGGGTGTGCTTGAATTAGTTAAGTTAAGCAGGAAGTCGGGTAAAATTTGATTACCCTACCAAACTCCCATTTTGGTGGGGACTCCGAGTCAAATTTCTAATAGCGTACGAAATTCCTCCGCATGAGGAATTTTTTACCCTATTAGATATTTCACCCGAGTCCCCACCAAAAGGGAGGTTTGGTGGGGTAATCAAATTTTACCCGACTTCCTGCTTAACTCATTCATGCAAGCTCCAAGAAATCACAATCTTGATAAGAGGCAGCTAGAGGAAGATGTGAACAAAGGCTGAATAATACCAGCCAGATGTGCCACTGTTTGCGAGGTGTGAAAGGCAAGCAGTAGGGCAATTTCTTATATGGTTTTTGTTGACCTTCGTTCACTGAAGCAAAAAGGTGTAGACAGGATTTTTATAGGCAGGGAAATTCAACATGTCATGAAAATAATAAAAAAAAAAATGCAGAGCAGCTCATTGTACACAAAGTGTACCGGGAGTGCTTTAATTGCACGTTTTGGACCTTATATTGTCACGAGGAAATGCTCTGAAGCGATAAACTGGGATTGTATCTTGATCAGGACAAGTTGTAAACAATTGTAGGCCGGGTAGAAGTAAGTAGCTTTGAAAAAATGGAATTGTCTGGGGTGATGAATAAATGATCTAAAAGAATTTTTTCCCATCCCAGAGTCCAGACAGCCCTGTAGTCATTCCACAGTGTTTAAATCTCCTCCTCGTGCAAACATAGTCTATAAGTTAATTGATTCTGGACACGCCTTGGTGAACATACCCGAACCTTCCACGAAGAATGTACGAGTGTCAGGTGCTTACTCAGGATTGCGTCATGGGGGGGGGGTGGTGTAATGGGGTGTTGGGACACGAAATGAGGGAAAAATCTAAGGACAGAGAAAAAAAAACTCCATATAAGGCGTTTCTGCATTGCAAGGTTCGGTCATGGGGGTTCTGCCCCCCCCCCCCCGTGGCTACGCCACCCGTGAAAAGGGAAACGATACAATCCACCACCAATTGTGTTGCTTTAAGGAAATAGACTATGGTAACTTTTTTTCTCGTTACCTTCTTAGCTTCTACACAATTGTTAATTGGAAACATTCCGCATAAATGATTTTCCGTCGATTCAAATACTTGTCTTCGCAGTTTATTTTCTCTTTTCCCAATAAGAAGAAATTATAAACTTGATGTAATCTTTTTTCTATTTTTTAAACGAATGTCAGGTAAAGTTAACAAAGCGTGAAACCTTAGCTCTAGAGAAAAAGTCACCTAACCACTTCATTTCCCCCACTTAATCCTGTCAATAAATAATTTGACCACAAGTTAGACTCTTTTGGACGTAAAAAATAAATGCATCTTTACTGTATCTGCATGGCCCGCTGTTTCTCCTGAACGCATGTATAAACTTTAGGTTCTAGGCCTCTTATTAGCATCTAAATGGAATATTGAAATTTTAAAGGAAATTACTTCTTTGATTGGTTTTACTACGAGTCTAACCTTTGTTATCAGGTTTCGAAAAGCTGAATGAATGAGAGATATAGCTTGCATGACATCAATAAATATCAATTACTGTTTCCATGGACTGGATGTTAAAGGGTTACAACTTAGTCAATAATTACGATTACGATAATTTAACTCTATATTTGACACGCTATAGACACAAATCCAAACATTTATTGCACAGAAGATGGGACAGAACTTTGTTACTCATCGTATTTGTCCGTAGGAAAATGTCGTTAACCCTTTACCGTCGTTTGGGTCCTTTTGGACCCAGGCGGAGAGCACGGCTGTCACCCATCTTTACTGTTTCACGCGGAGCTCGAAAGTGCGAGTAGCTACCCGAAAATTCGGCCGCCACATCGAGAGAGACAATAGTGTAAGGTCACTGGGTCAATAGCCTAGGGAAGCTGATGCGGGGTGTGCTAAGTCCGCTTTTCCGCGCAAATAGTCTATGCCCCGATTGGAGCACAACGGTAAAGGGTTAATATAAAGTATCTGCGCCACGGGGCTGGGCACCCGGCACACACGCAGAGACAGTGGCATCAGCTTTGCAGTAAACACATCCACAGGCTTATTTTAACAAAGTAGACGCATACCGAAACCCAGACCCACAACCCTTCGTTACCCTTAAGTCTATTTGGAAAAAGCCCATGGACACATAGTTCCAGATAGGATCAGAATGTTGCACATGGTCATTCACTACCAGCGTGTCAAACTGATATCAGAGACGTTGTGTCCACTTGGCCTCAGGGACTTGTCCCACACCCCTTCAAAAAACTAGGGTGTCATACGATTTAGTCAGTCTGAAAATACTTTTTTTAAAACCCTTAAAATGTCGAGGTACTACGCAAAGTTCATTATTTTTGAAAAAAATACAGCTCAATGGAAGTATGTTAACCAGTCATGGTTACTTTAATTCTCTGGGGAAGGCTTTTTTTTCGCGCCGTCAGTTCTAATGCATTCAGCTTGAGAGTCACGCATCTCAGCGTAAATCTCAAGTTCTAATGACGAAAGATCGGTTCTTCAAGCAATGTCTCCATCTAGTAAAATGCAAACGATTGGTCACGCTGATGTTGATTTCTAACTTACGGGCAAGGTTGGCCCCTGTGCCTGACGTATTTCACTCAATCATTCCCTGGTTATACATTCAATACCAACGTGATAAAACTTTCCGCATCCAATAATCAACACCGTATTATTTACCAATGCTGCCAAAGCTCTCATGGCTTGGTCGCAGAGTTCAAAAGAGTGTAACACTCTCCTTTTAAAAAGTCACTTTATCTTCTCGGGCGTAATTCATGTTCATCGATTCACTGTTGGTCGATTTGGATAATAACTTGCCAATAGATATCAACGTAATCATAGTCCCAGGAACGAACTGTTTCCTTATTTACATTTCTATTAGGTTTGATTTCACCTCCATCATCAAGATATATTTATATTCAATTTTAGGGGTTTAACAATACATGAGGTAGGCCTCGCAATGTTTCCATTACAGTTCGGGAGCATGAAAGATCTGAACTTGACCATTCTGATCGTGTAGTTCTAGGGCACGGTAAGTGTCATTTCCGGTATTCTGAAGGTATTTCTTTAACAAAATCTCCATCTGATGGACGTTTCTTTTACAAGAATGGTTGCGCCCGCGTTCTCTCTCCAGCGAATTTCACTCCTGAAAGAAAGATTAGTTCTTAGTGTTGAAAGTTTACTTTAAGCAAAACATTAATTTTCATATGTGAAATAGGAACCAATTTCACATCATGAGGTGAAAGTTCAACGCAGATTGGATATGTGTTTACAGAGATATAAGCAAATGAAGTTATTTGATTTGTGTACCAAATTGACAAAGGGCAGCAGAAGCAGAGATGATGACACTTCTTAGCTTTGACAAAGAATGCTTTGTTTCCCTTTGCTTTTTCAGACTGTTTTGCTGACCTTGAAGTTGATAGGGATAGGGCCACTCTGTGGGGAATACAAATTTCGTAAATTCTCAAGCCTCTTATGCGATCATATTTTCATAATATGGATTTGTTGAGAAGATTATATGTTGTACTTTGTGAAGAAAAACAAAAGACAATTTATGTGTGGATATGAAGTCATATGTACTTGCATCAAGTTCCTTTGGACAACCACCACAAATTAACACGGTTCCCCTTTCACAAAAAAATGTGTTTTTGCATAACGGCTCTGATTGCAGCGAGCTGGTATCACGTCGAAACCTTTATATTGCGAACACTATTCAAGCTAGACGTCTGACAGGCATGTATACCGGTATAGGCTTTCTTTAGTAGGGGTTATTCAATAAATCTTGGTCACCTTTTGACCAAAGTATCTTTCGTAATCAGAACCTTCTAGGTTCGGCCCTAATGAATGATCTTCACAATCATGTTCTAGTCATGCGCACGAAATTTCAACTGGTGTCTTCTGCATGATGATAACAAATGAAAGAAGTGGGATAAATGTTCACTATAAAAGAGACAAAAATTAAATGTTAAATATCAACACTGTTTTTAACCCGTAATCTTCTTCCACACGAATTTTATTGAAATTTAATGGCCCAAAACATGAGTTGTAATAAATGTTAAATCATTTTCCAAGATCATTTAAAATGCATGATTATATATTCGCTTCTGTGATTTCAGCATGATATTCCATTCATGTGTCGGTACCTTCACCAATGTTTAATTTAAAGGTTCATCAAGTACAAAATAATGCAAAAATATCTCCCTTCTGTTCTTTCAAAAGCCTATAGGTAAAACTTAAATCTTAATAACTTATAAAATTTTTCCTTATTTTCATTGTTTTTATGTTCTTTCTTTTATGTTTTATTTAAAAATAGGTTGCAGATATTTAGGAAAAAACACTTGGATATGTTTGTGTGATTCGCACATGAAAGTGGAAAACATGTTTTATTTATAACTAGGCACATAACCTAAAGTATATCAAGATAAATATGTTCCCCTTAGCTCAAGACCTCTACGAAGCCCTTTCAAATGAATGCAACTTCTTGGCATTTTGAATTATATAGAAGGAGATTGTCTACGACAGAATTAAATTAGGTGGCCCAGGGCACTTTTTGAGAACAAAGATAAGTATTAGAAAAGGACTATCGAATCCTTCATCAAATTCAAGTCCAGTAGTTACCTTGGCAACAAATACTCTTCAATATAGAAGTCATTAATATTTTGTATTAGAAAGTCTAACACGAGGAGACAGAAATTACTTGTTGTTACACTTTGGTTCCAATTTTGGGCAAAAATAATACTTACGACTGGCATTTAAGAAGGCTATAATGAAAATAGTATCCATATATAGATACGAACACAGGGCGTTTCTTAAGTGCTGTTGGCAAAGATCACTGAGAATTATTTCGAACTGACCTAAAAAGGTTTTAAAATGAGAAAATTTGATAACGAATGGGTAAAAATATTACAAAACACACGAAACCTGACTATCCTCTTTGGTTCATATAAGATACAGTAACAAAAAAAAAACGAAAAATGTGAAGATTTGACACTATTTGGAAGAGTTTCGTTTAAAAAAGGGGACATTTTGCCGACAACTGTCTTTTTGCCATATTATAAAAGCAATAAACAGTCACTGCACACTTATTTATTCTGAAACACAAGCTATACCTTATCGATCTTTCCGTTTTACTCTTGCAGTATCTTTCATGATTTCTCAAAACAATAGATACGGCATATCAAAGACAGACCCAGGAGTTATCAATCAATGTATTTTTTCCCTTTCACCTTCTTTCTTCTCTTTCAGTATGTCTCCTGCAGTTGCATATCTGTAGTTTTGTTGAATGCGTTTATTAACTCTTCTCAATTCGCCGTGTAAAAGGGGGAACAATCTATAAGTATTGTACTTCCGTTTTCTGCTGTTCCATCATTACTGAATATGTTTAAGACAAACATAAAATGTGTGTAACATAATAACTTTAAGGGCAAGAGCAGTCGCCCAACTTGAAGTAGTTTAGTCTTAGACTGTACTGTTTCATGATTGGCTGTTTAGAGTCATGTGATAACAGTTCTTCTCCTCAAATGTGAAATTACTAGAAGATACTGCTTAGTTTACCATTGGAGTCCTAAAGGCCTAAAATATGATGAAAGATACTTTGGAGAGAAATAGGGAGAAAATTGTGAGATTTAGTTGTTGCTTCAAAAATAAGTTCGGGTGACTACTTTTGACCTTTTTATTAACTAAATTTTACGTGCCTTGAGCTGCAAAATATTATGATGGGAATAAACCAGTGCCAGTGTCATTGTAACAAAATAAACAAGACGAACGTCTAGACGAGTTGCGGTGCCGACAAACCAAGTCGTCTTGTACTTTAAAGGTGATTTTATATTTTAGGGGGACAAAAATACCATTCCAAAATACGTGTATTGTGTTTTGCCCAATAGCAGCTAAGTTAAGTTCTACACTTGTAATCCAGGAACATTGTTCATTCACTTTAGAAATGTGGTTGAGGTGGAACGTGGAACACACCAAAGAAATACTCGATTGCCGGTATAATGAGGTTTGCTCATTTTGAACTCATAGTTGACAGGAAATCAGGAAAAGATGATACAGCAGTTGATTTAGAACTGTAGAAAGAGCAAAACGTTACATCAGATAACATTTCAAACGTCCTTTACAAGCTGTTGCTTGTACATTCAATATAAGGTATCCCTAATGTCTTGGCTCCTTAGTAACTCCTTGTACAGCATGAGGGTTTCTGATAAAAGATGGTAAAGCGCCAAAGGCTCAAGACAGACCATTCGACCAAACAGACGTTAGTCAAAATTGTATTTTAAGTAGTGCAGTTAATAAGGAAAAACATGCCATTTGTTTAGCTGTTTAGTGAATACGGTGGAGTACACTGTTATGACGTAATGTTGGAAACGATAATGAGTCTGTATATACATGACAGTAACGTTGTAGTCACTTGGTTGAAGATTGATTTATGTGAATGAACAAAAGGAAAAAATTTCCAATGTTGAACATAAAGAATTTTTAAAGATTAATGGTTTTTAAAAAGTTCTGTACGCTCCGCACCAAGTTTACTCTCAGCTTTCCTAATAGAAAATTGTTGTAAGTAACATGTAATAACAAGTTAACGAGAATCAAAAGAAATGTCGATATCTCAGATTTACCATAATCTTTACAAATGATGAAATAAAATAAAAAAATATAAAACAGCAAAGTAAAAATTCCTTTGTCAGCGTTACTTGCACCTACATTCTCTCAACATAAATGTTAATATGATGATATTTCACTCTAGCCTTAGGCCTATTGTCACTGTTTCTTCAATTTATATTAATCCCGCACACAAACGTCACTACTAACCCTTCGCCAGTAACTTCTTAGTTCAGTAATGTATAGACACTTGAACGACGTTGACCTCCACAAATCAAAGAACCGAGTCAATCACTGACAAATGATAAAAGATAAATTGCAACATCTATACGTCCCTTCATGAAACCCGAATACCAAAAATATCGATGTCCCTAGTTTATAACTATTAGCGGCGATTCGTCTGTCATCACATCATTAAACAGTCTCGCTTCTTCCTACACTCTATATCAAGAACTTGTTGTCGCCTTTCTGACAGTGACTTCATGCTACGAAACAAAACCGTTGCCATTGCACTATATAAAAATTGTTTAAATAATTTCCATGCATTTCTTTTTCTAAAAAAAATAATAATATAGCAAGTTTATGTATGGCCACGACTCGCAACTGATCAAACGATAACATAAAATATGTAAAAGCAATAAGAAAGCCAGGTCTATGAATAAGACTGCACTGTCCAGTAAAAAACTCCGTAAAAGACAAATTTCATCATTCCAACCACCCATATGCAATAGCTCAACAAATCACTTTCAACGAAAAAACGGACTTTATGAAAAATAACCTTTTCGCTGATAACACCACAGCCAGTGACATAACAAATAAGAGCATAACTAGCTTATAAATAAGTGTCTTGCTACTATACCATTTACGAAATGAACCACCTGGCTAAAAATTTACAATTGCGAAATTTCTTGTACGTGTTCAAAACTTCGTTGTGTAAGTCAACAATCTAAACCCTCTACAAACGGTCCAAATTTAATGTTTACGTTCGTTTAACATAAATATAAAAAAAAAATGATAAGGCAATCATTTTTAATTGTTTTACAGTGACGGAAATCCCGGAGAAGGCAAGGGATGTCTTTGCTTCCTCAAGTAAAAAAATGAAAGCCAAAATGTCATATGGCCCCCTCAAAATTTCAAATAATCATTTCAAAATCAACACATTTTTGACAAGAGATGAACTATCCATGGCCTTTAAAAAGATCAAATCAGTTGGTTTTCAAGGGCTTCTCCCCCAACAGAAGACCCAAAGCAGTCCCTGAATGATTGTGCAAAACCTTCATTCATGCAGACCTCTTTCCAATATCTCAAACAGATCACCGCCCAGCGTAATAAAAAATGGTTGCTCTCATTACATACAAATATAAAACGAGATATGAATGAACATGTTAAAACCCTACCGTGACTACTCTTTACATTAAACTATGTGTTCATGTTAACACTTCTTCATCTTATGATGTGCTCTTCTCCCTCAATGTATAAATATCCCCAAGAACATTCCCTCTGAATTTGGTTTTTTTAAAGGCAGTAATTCGTCACCCCAAACTACAGTTTCAGTATACATATATCAAAACTCTGAATTGGTATAGCTCTTTAATTGGCATCACATTCATACAATGCATCATAGCTAAATTACACATCATGGGCACTGAGAGTGTCTTGATTACACATTTTGGACTTGTATGGCCACTGGGACAAGCCATAAAGCAATAAACTAAGATTGTGTCTGGATAAAGAAGAGTTTTAGATAAATGTGGGAGGGGCTAGAAGTAAGTAGGTTGAGAGAATTGGAACTGTTTGGGATGATGAAAATATGCCTTTAAGCATTCTTCTTTAGTGAAGCTTCTGAGCAAAAGCAACTCGTGGTGTAAATATGTGGAGGGGTACATATTGAACTTACAATGACTTGTCTTAAATAAAGATGATCATGTTCCCTGTCACCAATAATGCCAAACACCGAAAAAAAAAAAAAAAAAAAAAACAATTACCACCCACAACAACGAAAAAATATAATGTACATGTAGATCTTTCGGAACGTATAAATAATACATCACGATCGTCATGTTCCCTACTTTCCCCATCATCACACCTCTGACTCTTTTTCATATCCACTAGAGCCTTTTTTGTTTGATCCCAACTCTGACATCATCATTTTTCTCCCCTTCATAAATTTTATCTTGAAATGCACCCCCATACTTTCTTTTTCTTTGTTGCCAACCTTTCCTTTCTACCAAAATAATCTTCGAAAGGCCCTTCTTCATAATTTTAAACTTTAAAATAACAAATTTACCATAACCAGACACCTTGATATAACACAAATATTAATACTCGCCATCTCATACAAATACTATTTACCTACCAATAACAATGTTTCCCTCCAACAGAAACTTACTTTATGAAAAAACAGTGAACAAAACAAAAACTCCTCTAAACTATAAAAATTTTTACTCCACAGCAACCCCGACCATGTCACTTGAAAAGAATAAATCTCTACAAAGAAATCCTCATATAAATACTCAAAATTCACCAAACACCTCGATGAATTAAAAAACAACCAAAATGATGGCGCTGTGTTAAATTAAACAACATATTATTCCCCAGAGTACACACGGACCTGGTTTTTCCGCAAGATTGTTACTAAAAATAGAACACGTTTGCAAATTTTACGTGAAAAGAACCCCAATTTACACTCTCACGAAAATCATATTTCCACCAAAACTTAAAAACACGAAAGAGAAGAACCATCCCTACAAATTGCACTAAACCGTATTTCGATACCACAAAGCATCTAGAAGGAGATAGAAATAAAGTGCCGGAAAAGTCAGAAATTGACATCGCGATAGTAACTGCATTAGTTGCGGTTGCCTGCAAGGCAGGCACCGCAACTAAAAACGTGGCAAGATTAAGAGAACCATAAAGAGTGACAGATAGACATCGTAACGGGGTATACTAACCTTAACTAGAGGGACTGCATGCTACCCTTAAAGGGCATCTACCATCACCCAAATCTGGATAAGTGTAGTAGCTATCCAGTTTTAAGGTTGGCTGTTCAGAATCATATCACAACATTTTTTCTCTCTGGATTTTAAAATATTTGGGGGAAATTAACTTTATTTATTCTGTTGGGTTTGTATACTCTAAGTTTTATTTATTCATAAATGACGTGGAAGATTACTAGAAACAGAACTGTGATTTAGCCGTTGTTTTAGAAAAAGTTTGGGCTGACTCTTTTTTCCGTTTAAGTTAAGGATACGCACTCTTAAAATAGGACTTTGATATAAATGTAAATCTGCTTTTGTTCCAAAGGGTTTTTTGGCAAAAAACCAAACGGCGTAACCACACGTCACTCCAGAAGACCTACTCTCAGAAGGACAACAAACATATTACAAATATATATTTACTCGAGGAAATTGTTATTCCCACAAAAAGAAACAGTTGAATAATAAAAACTAAATACTTACTTGATAAACTGAATGGAAATATTTACACTGCTGAAGGAATAGAGAGCCTTTAGTTGGAAGCTTTGAAGGAACAAAATGAAATTAAGACTAGTGTTCTAAACTCTACATGGCGAGTTTGTCTCTAAATGAATTGGCTAAAATTTGTCATGATTTCAATCAAAACACAATTTTATTTGGCTAAGTTTTTGCAATTGAATTAAATACCACTGTAAGTCCTTTCCAATAAATTGTACAATATCCAGTGATAATAGGGGACACATATATTTGAAAATTTCGATTCTGAAAAAAGAATATTTGATATTTTTTACTATGATGTGACAAAACAGGTACACGTACAAATGATACAAAACCTCTTTTTAAATAATTTTTCTTTATTTTGTAACAATATTTTGACATGTTTACAATACCATAAAGCTCACACATATGCCCATTGTGTTAAGAACTGGCAATTTCTCAATATGGATGTCTCCTTCTCTTCCCGAGGCTTGACATTTGCTTTAAACCCGATGTATGTTTCTCAATATATGAGCAGAGAAGTGTTATAAGTAACGCTTCGCTGGTATGAACAGGTAAAGTTGCCACATTTCCAACAATATGAACTTAAGGCAAGCACATATGACATCATATCCTCATATTAATGAACAGCTTTTTGTTTTTCCTTAAACTTTACTACCAATTTTCTCCTCAACAATCCCTTATTATCAGAATGTGGTTGCAAAAGCGGCATGAGAACTTCAAAATTTGCATTCTCCACAGGGAGGTCTTATTCCTGTGAACCTCAAGGCCAACACAATAGTAGCAAAGGCAAATGGGAATAAAGCTTTCCTTTTCAATGTCAAGAACTAGCGGTACAACCTGTGCTCAAACCACAAAATTGGAACACAAATCTTTAGTGCCTTCTTTTACTGATATTTCGAGAAATAAATGCCCGATTTGAACAGGAGTCTCACCACACTTTGAAGATTTGGTTCCTCTTTTATGTATGAAAAAATGTTTTCGCTTAAACTTTCCTTTAAATCTGGAATGAGATTTCCTCGTTGAACGTAGGCATCAGCAATCCAAGCGCCATAACCAGGGGACGGTGTGTTTTCATCCTCCACAACACTACATAAATATAAAGTAAAATCATTACTTAAAAAGTATCAATTCATAGAAATGTATTTCAATTCAAATTTAGCATCAAATACAACGTCATTTTGCACCCAGCCTACCCACCGTAACCCCAATTCTCCATTTAGACCCCAAATCTCCATTTAGACCCCTTCCCCAGGACGGAGATCAGTCATTTCATCCTACGTTAGGAGATGAAATCCTGACTACGTCCTTACATGAACATTCAGGGGGCGCGAAAGAAAGAGTTTTAAATCAAAGGGCATGGACTTCAAGGAATTAGACTACAAAACAGTCACAAGGTTCAAGTAATGATTTTTGAGCATTATATTATTTTCGTTTCCAAGTTTATCCTGAATTTAGAGACAATGCATTTTTGATTACCAATACCTGAGATTGCTGAAAACAATACATACGAGGGAGGGTGTGGGGTGTAGATGGGAGGGCAACTTGCACGGTTTCATCGATATCTTTATTCACGATAGCCTGGAGGTTGTTCATGTGGATTTAAACATTATGTTTACTCTTAGTGGAACCCAGCATGGGTGTCGATTTGGAGGCTATGGGGTGCGAACTTTAAATATACACCCATTGACTTTAGATTTTACACAGTAATGTTTTGACGGTAGAAGTCATGTTCTCCCCTTACAATTTAGAGTAAAGTTTGACACCCACATGCACGTAGCATACGTAATATCAGAGTTAATCCCCTTTTCTTATCATTCCTCCACGTTACCACCGTCAGGAGAGTAGCCGCAGCGAAGGGTGAGGGGGGAATTTGCGAACGTAAGTTAATTTACAAGATGATTGTATTCTATGAACACATTTGAATCGTTGATGAGTTTAGAAATTCTCTTCGTGACCAGTATATTATCCTATTTCTTAGACCTGAAGGGTCAGGAGGTTGGTTTAGCTTAGGTAAGATGGAGTGTTACGGCCCATTTTCCAGTTTCCCCCTTGACAGGAGGTTGGAGGTGGAGGAGGACAGCAACTCACCTTTTAAGAATTTTGCTGATGCAATATGGCCCTGTCTTTGTTAAACCTTTGCATTGATTATAGAGTTGTTTAAGGTTGAATTGTTGACATGAATGTTCAACCTCTTTGACAAGATACCAGGGTGCATGGGGGTCACGTACGTATAAGGTGCCAACTTTGAGAGGATCTTGCATAACATGTAAAATGGCTCTGCTCAGCCTTACACTCTAAAAAAACAAAAGAGTGAAATGAGTCGCTTTACTATAAGTGAAAAGTGTGAATTCACTCCATTATAGTGTTTTTTTCACTCCAAAATAGTTACATTTGCTCCAAGAAGAGTGGAAATTCTTTGTTAACGAGTGTCTGTAGAAACCAAACTAAAGAGTTATGTTATAAGTTTCACTTTTCTAACATATGGAATGTCACTCTTTCTGTTTTTAGAATGTATGTTTGTAGGTTTAGCCACAGAACAGTGAGTCACTGGGGGAAATATAATACTTATAGCTGTTATTGTGTGTGGAGAGATTCTTTGTTTTACATGACACAGCTTCAAGGTCACTGTTTGAGTTCAGAGTATAGGCCTGTCATAGATAATGTTAAAACATGACGCCGACATTGCAGGGGGAACAGACAGGCAACTTTCATCAATAAACTTTCTTTATTTTGAAATTTCATGCTCTAAAAATTCAGGCTTCAAGGGAAACGGGGAGCTTTGAAAATGCAACTTTTCAAAAAGAACTATGACTTGACATTACTATAAAATTCATTGATTTAAGCATTGGACTAAAGGTAATGTGAACCTTTCCTTTAAGTCATGCTGAATGAGCACAAGATTTTAGCCTGCAGATATTTTAAATGTATCATGTTTATAATTAGTGCAGCAACAGGGCGTAACATGCCGTGGGGTGATCCAATATTACATAAGGTCTCATTTGTAAGAACCAAGAGACGTACCACTTCTTTGTCGGGGACGTTAGATCCCTCCGAGGGGGGGGGTATATGGAGCTTCGTACTCAATTTATCAGGTTTTGGATCATTAAATTAGTTATAGCTAAAATTCCAGGGTTTTCCGTATTTTTTGGTAAAGTGTTCAGCTTATTTTAAGGCTTGACCAAATTGGAAAAATGTCCCCTTCCAGCTTTCCCTCTCAGGTTCGCGCTCTGTAAGCACAAGTGAAATTATTTTCTTTGATGAATTCAGTCAGGTATCACGATGGTTAAGCAGAAAGGATGGAACATATCTGGACACCTTTCACCAATTTTTGGCATCAATGTAACCTATTCTCCTAAATTTCCCCGGGCGTTCCACGTGAGTTCGATCCCCAGGTCGAGTCACACCAAAAACTCTAAAATTGAAACCTTCTGCCGTTGTGCGTGATGCTCCGCATAAGTAATGGAGTAAGGAAAACAAGCCAGTGAGCCAGAACTGGAAAAGGTCATGACCGGCTCGAATTGAACCAATAGGTTGGAAAATGGGCCGTAAAATTCCATCAGACTAATTATCTTAAATTTCAGCAGCATTTACGGTCGTTCATTAAAGGCGACGAAAAATATTTTGGCTAAAACAAAATTTTTGAGGAAAAGGTTTCCCGTCATTTCCGCCAGTTTTTACGAGCGAATGCGAAGTATAGCAGCCGCTTTATAGACTTGTTACAGTGTTTTTATTCTGTGCCTTGTTGGTTTTGTTACTTTTTAGTGTTTGTAAATTAAAAGGCGTTGACCATGAAAACAGATAATTTATGTAAGGATGTCTCAGGTTTCATCACACGATGAGGCATATTAGTTCAGGGATATTTCAATTACATGGTTCTTGGAACGACCAGGGAGCGACTATGTGGGGTTCTCAGAAGCCCTTTCTATAGTTTTTGTCAACTGCCGTTCTTTATGACATGGTCGCTACCCTTCTTTTCTTACAGTTTGAAACATCCGAGCAATCTGTTGACGTGAAAGTTTCGGCGTTGTTGTAAAGAAAACATTGAACGGGTGATTTCTTTTCATGACCAAGGAACTTATAACTGTAACAAGAGCGACAACCTTAAGTTATACCTTATTTTGTTCAAAACTGACGACGGTCACAGAGGGTTAGGAATAGAGAACGAATAAGATAACGTAGTCTCCCGGATGCGAAAATTGCGCAATAGTAACTGAGTAGTTTTGTTCTGACCTAAACGTTTCAACTGAAACTTGAATCGCCCTTACCAATATGCGCTTGCTTTGCCGGTGACCACGTGACATGTGATACAGTTGATGATATCAAGTGCTACCGCGGCTTAAAAAGGTCATTTCGAGAGTTTGATGTGTTTCTGTGGGAAGTCAAATATGGGCCATGCGCAAGGCTTTATTTGCTTAGCCGCATCGACATAACTTAGTTAACCTCAACCCAAGTTTTTTTTTTGTTTTGCATTTTGTAAATATTCTCACATTAGATTCTTTTATTGGTGGCTGTGCTAATAATTTAGCAATCTTGAAAGACAAATTTAAAATGGTTCCTTTGAGCAACCGTACTGTAAGGGAAAAGACTTTCTAGCTGCGCACCTATCCAACCAAAGAAAGAAGAGGAAGGTGAGAAATTTTATACCGGTACTGTTTATGTTGTTGACAATTATGGTAGGAATGGGAAGAGAGATCTCTGACGAGGGAGTAGCAAAATAAAAGACTGCGTAGTTATCTCTCTCTATTCATTAGCCAATCGAGATGATAGTTATGTTGCATCTCTTCTGATCTGAAAGTGCTTACTATGTTGGTGATAATGCGATGCATATACATACAGGTGATACGGTTGAACTGCCGAACCGTAATAAGCACTGCCCTCGAGCAATACCGTGAGAACACTAAGGAAGTTTAAAAAATGCATTTGTCATTCGTGAGGAAATTTTGATATTTTGAACTGCCAATAATATGTGTGAAATTCTGACAGTTTTGGCTACGGTCGGAAATTATTAATGAAACAATTCTTCTGCAATCGAAGCACTTCTATTTTCTAGATCTAGTAGAAAATATCATCCACCACCTGTTTTGTTTAGTCAATTTTAACATCATATATACGTATCACTCATATGTACTTTTCTAAACGTCGAGCTTGTAGCATAAAAAATTCTGTTTCCCTTTCTTCACATAACTAATGTTTCACCTGTATAAATTTTCAACACTGATATCCTTTTCTGAAATGCGCAAACATCTTCATCATAACAAATTCACCATCTACTGCCTGTTCGTATCAGGGAGTGGCTAAAATTTAGCAACTCTGTAAATATCACTAGAACCGTTAGACCGCCTCCATTCGCGAGTATGAATGCCTTGCATTCTGGTTGTAATATACATGGAACCATAAAATGTGTGTCATCAAATATTTGCTTATTCGCATCAAATATTTGCAGGGACGGGGGTTGCTAAGGGCTTTAGCTAGCTCTCGCATTTTTCCTACTGTAAACATTTTAGGCCGTTTTAAATAGCAACCAGGAATATATTTTCGTTGAAATTTGGGGCCGCTATAAACTAGGACCTGGGGCTTTTATTTTTGTCGACATAATTGGCGGCTTTGGAGTTGAGTCCCCACCTAAGAATTGTAATAACGGTCTCTGCTGGGGTACGCACAACGGGCGTCTGAAGAATTGTTCCCCACAACCATTCAGTCATTTTGTGCAATATCCACATGAGCAAATTCAGTGAATATTAACGTCTTTTGACAAATTTTGAAGGGGTTGAATCCAACTGTTAATTTTTTTATGAGATTTTTGGGTGGCATGCCCCCCCCCCCCCAATAACTGAATGTCGAAAATAAATTTTTCAAAAGTAATGAAACAAATTTAAGTTGTTTTTATTACATTTCGGCTATTCTTTGGCTCAAATATTACTTTTCAGAGTGCAAAAGTTGCAGCGCAGCGTTGCAGGGTTTTTTTTTTCAATTCCTGGGGATGCAAAGAATCGTTCCAAAATTATACTTGGTGTGGTGGGTAGCCTATTTGGGTCTATTAGCTCAAAAAGCTATGACCGTTACTTCACAGATAATCACAACACAATGCCCGAAATTTTCGAATATCCAAATTCTTTCAAGCATTTGCCCCAAAATGGAAAAGTATCATAGGAAGGGTAAGATAGTTACGAAAGGTTAAGAGATAAAAAAAAATCGCGACACATTTGGGAAGCCTGTGGCTTAAAGGAAAACAATTATTCTTGTGACTGTTTTTAAAACTTGTGTAACACCATACCCGAAATGGCCGATTATTTTAATAGCTTCAAATCTTTTTCGAAAAACAGCAGACGCTATATTTAAAGTACAATTTCCATGGGAAATAAGAAAGATCTGCGACACATTTGGGTAGAATGTGAAAAAAGGTTTTCATCATCCCAACTTCACACTGTAGTCTTGCAAAAATTTGCCCGAAGTGGTCAAATATTCGGGCAAAGGTTAAAAAATGCTGGGATGTTTTCAATTGCCAAATTAATTCAACGGATAGACAGGAGGGTATTCAGCTGCCCAAAAGTTTGCCATCAATCCTTCTCTAGAGCCAAATATGGGCAATGGTTATGAGAATCGGGTAATTCGTTTTTCGATACTTTAATGATGCAGGGTGAGAATGTCTTCCTGTAAGTCTGCTTGAAAATTCATTTCAACACACCTTCTAACGTGACAATTCTTTCAATAAGTGTTACTAATAGAAGAAAAATCATCTACTTCATTTCATGCAATGGTAGTAGTAAATTTTATCTGATTCTTCTGATCAAAATAGCGACTGCTAAGATCCCCATAGGCATAATTTTTTCAAAACTAAAATCATATATAGTCGGAAGTTCGGGTACACACAATTTTTTCAATATATATTGAATATAGCCAAGAGTCGCAATAGAGTAAAATTTATTAGCATGTTTTCAATTCCGGTTTGTAGTTTCCCCCGAAAATATGCGGGACCATTTCATCGATTGGTAGCGATACATTTTATCTGGTTATTTTCTGATCAAATAGCGACTGCTTAGACCCCCCTATAAGCCTGGGAAATGCCATTTTCGACTTTTTCATGGGTCCCATTTTTAAAAATTTTCTGTTCGCTTCGCGCCAACCAGTGGTGAAACTCCGCGCAGATAGTCTTCCTAGCAGCATTTTAGTTTCAAATGAACATTTTTGTGCAAACAGAACTTCGAGTTAGCGACTTCTAAGACCTCCTATGACCGTAGGAAAGGACATTTTTGACTGTCTAAAGTGATCAGATTTTTCAAAATTTCCTGTACGTTTCGCCCCAACTTATGGTGGTCCTGCAAATTAGATCGCTTCATAGCAAAATTTAATTTTCAAGTAATCATTTTTTACAAAAGGAAACTCAAAAATAGCGACTGCTTAGATCCCCATATAAGCCCGAGAAATGTCATTTTCAACTATCTGAGGGGTCGGATATTTTGTACGCTTCGCGCCAACCAGTAGTGGCGCTTCGCTTAGTCTTTCTGGCTGAATTTTAGTTTGGAACGAACGTACGTTTATCTGCAATTGAAACTTAAAAAACGACTGCTTTGATCCCCTTTACAAGCCTGGGAAATGTCATTTTTGACTGTCTGAAAGGTACGAATTTTCAAATTTTCTAGAAGCTCCGCGCCAACCAGTGGCGGCGCTCCGCTTTGACTGTCTTACGGGCAGAATTACATTTTTCGGGCAAAAATCTTCTACCCCAAAACTGAAATGCTCCCCTACGCCTCTGGAAATACCTTTCTCAGGCGTGCACTGGAACAGCTGCTTGCAACATTCAGCAGGATTCCGGATTTGCGATCCTAGGATATATAGTCCAGTGGAGTAAGGAACTGAACTAATCAGTATCTCAAAAGTGTTTTAATCTTAGAAAAATCACAAAATTTTCCCACCAGAATTAGCGACAAATATACCTGGCAAATGCCATTTCCAGCCATCTGGGAGTTTTTAAAATCCAAAATTTTCTTTGTACGCTCCGCGCCAACTGATGGTGGCGCTACGCTTAGATAGTTAACTCCAGCCACTCCCTACAAAAGTATCCAGCCCCCCCCCCATGAACCCCGACCAGGGCTTTGCCAGGGGCCCTTAAGCGGTCCCCCTGGGCCACACGTCGATGGGATTTGGTGCTTATGGTAAAAACGGACGCCTTACGGCGTCACTATTTTGTCGGCTGCCGAAAACTTGTGGCCCCCAATAAAAAACATCTTCCGCCGCCTATGAAAGAGATATCCTAGCCCTATCTTGCAAACATTTTTCAAAGAGAAGAAATGACCTAAAGAGTGGTCCTTCGTAAACCAAACTACTGGTAGATTTTCTTTAAGAGAAAGAAAAAAAAAACCCCTAAGTTGGTCTTCCTTTGTGTTGAAATTGGTCATCTTCTTTTCGGGTATAACCATCGCAGAGAGGTGTTAAAACAGCTAGCAATCCCCTGTTACTAGGTGATTCCAACTGGCAGCTCCCTAATTCCAGTATGTTTAATAAGCCGTGGCTTTGGATATTAGAAAGCACTGGCCAATCTAAAAGAATTATTTTATTATGAGACATAAATTGATTTCAAATGGTGCTAAATGTTGCAAGCTGAAGGTACGTAAACTTATTATAATGTAGGTGATCCTTCCTTCTTTTCACACCCACCCTGCGGTTGCCACCCACACCCACCCACCCCCCAAAAAAGCATAAAACCATGGCCACGACAGTGCCCAAGGGAGTCTATAAGACTCGGGCCTTTCGAACCATTGTCAAGATAATGGAGTTGTAGTACCGGACTGTATTTAAACATGACCCTTACCCCTAACACATTGGAGTCAGAATGGCTGTACTTAACAACTCTTCTATTATCTGGTCAAGTCAGATTCTATGACAGATTAACAGAATTCTTTGAAATTTCAACCTCCGAACTTACCGTATTTTGTTGTAAGCTTCTTACTTTACCGATCTCTAAGATACGTGTGACTGGATGAGGGAATATCATGTAGACCTCAATTTGTTGATAGCCTTTGAAAGATGGTTTTAATATATTCACTACACTATATAGTACGGGGAGATTGTGTAATGCTTACCTTGAGGCCAACTGAGGTATGTTGGATAAAGCTTTCATTCTCTGTGGAATGTTAGAGGTTTCTGCCTGAAAGTTTATTTATGAGTTTAGTCTTAAGCCCCCATTTTTTTAAACATAATGAAATGAAACGGCCATGTTTAGTAAAAAATATGAGCATAGGGTGAAAACCTCATTCCCGGTTGGCTAAAAGTTGCATCCCTATCCTCCGAAGAAACAAAGGAAGGTGTAATAAATACAATAATGTTCTTTTCTTTTCTGCAAAGCCTGCTCGACTTGAACCAATAGGCTAGAAACTGGGCCGTAAAACTAATTAACTAACTAACTAACTAACTAACTCACATCTTCAAAGCCGTAATGTTAAAGCTTTTAAATAGTATCTAGATAACCCAAGATCGGCAAGCTTGATTGGATGAAAGTTAGAGTGATCAAAGTCGGATAAGTATGATCTGTAAATGTACTTTTCCAGATATAATGTTCTGATGTCATATGCATAAAGGGAAAATGCGGATTCAGTAGTGTGCAGTTTGCATGATTGGTTCCTGAGAGTCATGTGACAATATTGCTCTCACTTAAAATTATGAAATGAAGGAAAGTAACTCACTGGTTGACCTTGAATATGTAATATTTACGCAGATACACAGAAGCAAAATAAGAAGAAATCTGTAGGATCTCGCTGACAATTCAGTAAAGAGGTTTGGATGACAGTTGTTTTCCTTTAATAGTCACCGCTACTAAGAAGATTCCTTCGCTCATTTATCTAATGTCTTTAACAGGTTATGGTCATATTGGAAATGAAAGAGAATCATTTCCTTAAATGATTATTAACTTGCGATTTAAGATACAATTTATTTTTTTATTCAAAAAGAATCATGTTCTTAATGAGAAAAGCAGATTTCATGATCCATACAAATGATCGTGCAGGCTCTGCCATACAGTAGACTCAAGTCGGGGGTATCTGGTTTTATGCACTCGTAAATTTATTTAAATTGCTTGGAGGATGAGAATGTATCTCCCTGTTGCCTGTATTCAGCGCCTTAAGGATATTTTAAACCTGAACTCATGAAAGAGAGGTGACAGAAGTAATTACCAGTTTCCATCCGGAAATTATTTAGTTCATGGAGAACGCAGAGGTTTGAGAAAGAGATTGAAATATTGGGAAAATAGCATACATTCCTTGATAATTTTATGGATACAGAAAAGTATCAACTCTTAAGAGAATAGTAACGTATACTATGGTGCAGATCATGACAAGTCACTGCGATGTATATACGTTTTCTGTTGTAGATCGTTTCATAATTTACTTCTTCAGTGGTGTTACCGTACTTTTTGTGTGTTAGGCAATGTAGCCTATAGGTCAAATTTTAAGTAAGTTCTTCAGAAGGTTATACCAATTAATGATGAATAAGGAATTTGCAACTAGATGTTACACGTTTATTAATAATCTAATAAATTAATAGGAACCGAAAATTTCACTCAAGTTAATTTCACACAAAAGAGAACGTAGATCTTCTCAGATTTCCCGAACTCTGATTGTTAGGCTAATTTTTCATATACGCACATGCGGAACTACCCCGAAATAGAATTTGTGTGGCAAATGTGTTTGTGCAGGTCCTGGTGGAAATTCTGTAAAAAAATTCCCGGAAGCGTTTGGTATCTAGCCGCAGTGATGGCACCAGAATGTACTTTTTTTTTTGGGGGGGGGGGGGGAGGTGCAATAATTGGGCAAAGGATAATGTTGGGGAGGAGGAATTTTCTGGAGCACCATGAAACCACTCAAGCCCAAAGCGCCCGTTCCTGTGGATGGGGGTTCAAGGGGCGACGCCTCAGGAAGCTCGGAGGTTTTAGATTATCTCTTGATGAAAAATTAAGTCTCTGTAGAGATATATTATTTATTATTTCTGTTAGCCCGACCGAATTCTCAACTGACCTAACTTGGGGGTCAAGTGGGGAGAGGGGCAAGGACAGAAGCGGGATACGTCCCGTCTTGCTCCCGTAGGGCGTCACTCTCTATACGAATGGAGTAACCGCACTCATCCCGTCTCCTGCATGTAGGTGTTTTCAATAGGTTAATTTCTAAAAGATGGCGGTCTAGCTATTAATCAATCTCTTCACTATTGACTACGTTTTTTATATAATTTATTTTAAAATACTGTAAAAGGATAAGAAGTGGAAAGTCTGAGAAGCTCCATTAACACAGCCATGAAACTAGTGGCTTACACGCTTTGTATAACGGAAATTGAAGACCCGGTACAATTGGCCTCAATTTTATTGGAAGCATTGCAGTATTGTTTTAAATTTAATCCGGGTTTTGTCTTCCACCAAACTTCTTACCCCAGCCTGAGTGGTCGGACTCACTTTTGACGCCTTAATAACAAAATAATAACATGCACGCAGAGTATGTGCTGCAACTATAAACAACTTAGAATTCGTGGTGCTTGTCATCCACCGTACAAGTTCATTCTCACCGGGAGTTTTACGGGTGTGAATACTGCTAATTATATGTCATTCTTCATTTTTGCCCACATTAAGTCGGAAATAATTAATTACTGGTGACATGAGTGACACATTGAAAGCTGCTAGGTTTTTTAAATATCGTGCGAGTGGGTTAAAGCAACATACAACTGAAATATTCGTAAGTGATCTGCTGACGGTCGGTGGTTTTTTACTTTGTAAACCATATCTTTTGCATTGAGCAAAAGTAAAATAAACGCGAATTCTTCATCATGTAAAAAAACACACAGTTGTATGCATGGAAGTATACCTCCGAGATCGTGGTTTTGGTCTGCTCATATAGCCACGGACATATTGGCCTTAAAGTGTACCTCAAGTCCAAACATTCAGAAACACTAAACAGCATGAAAAATTGAAATCTAACAGTCCGACTTCAATCTACATAAGACATTCTTGAGCTGAGATATAAAATGTTGAAGTTAATTCACTTAAAATAAGTTAGTCCATTGCGCAATGATAGTTTGTAACTTTCTTGTTGTACAATTTCCATCACCTGCTTTGTTTCCCTTGAATAAAAAATGTTTTTAAGATCTTGAACACTTTCTGCTTGCTAGCATAGTTTATTGCACTGAGAGGACTTAATTGAAAAACTCCATAAGGGTTAGAGTGCTATCACACCTTGGTACAAGTTGCAGTAACTTTCAGCAAGCAAATAAATAGAAAGATTGTAATTTGAGTTGTAAAACAATTTCATTACAAATTAATGCGCAATGTATCATTTTTATTTTAATGAATGAACTTCAACATTTTATATCTCGGCCCATGAATGCCCCATAAAGATCGGGGTAGACTGTTAAAATTCATTTTTCGTGCTGTTTGAGATATAGTTTTATGTTTTATTTCTTTATTTTAATTTTTACTTGTACACTTTAATGCCTCTTGTTACACAGTAATTTGGCTATATAACAAGTGGGCGTTTTCCCCACGTAAATGGAATATTTCGTTCCAAAGTGTTACAGTTGTTTTACTTAACATTTAGAGGATATGATAACATCGATCATTCCCCTTACCCTTACCTCGTTTCTCCGAATCAACGCCTCTGGTTGCAGAATTCATACTCGGAAGAATGCCTGCTTGATGGAAATCGTGGTACAGTTTATGGTCCAATCTTGAGAAAACATTGGCTTTGATAGAAGCAGATCAATCATTTGAATGTTATATAAGTTAGGTCATAGTCAGAGGCGGCAAATCCTGGAAGATGGCCTCATTCGTGTGGCACAACTTATCGCTAAGAGAGGCCCAGATCATCCCTGCAAATAATTTCACATGGCCAGAAGTTTTGTACTTTATATAAAAAATGGACACGAGGCTGTACGGCTGTTTAGTGCTTTACCGTGTTTTTAACAATCAAAAATGTTATTTCGTATAATTCCCGCTTTTACAGCATGATGCTCGGTCCTGTTACTTTGCAGTTTCCCTGCTGGTAATTTCAGTCTATATCGGTTCTTTACATACGCACTAGGGAACAGTAACAACTGTATATGTGAAAATCCGTTAGCTTCGTTCTCTTCGTAACCTCATTCTCCGTTCATACCGTACATGAAGTGGATAAGAACTTTAAGAATATAAATTACGCTTATCGATCAGCCGAGTCTGCGAGTTAGCCATGTGACCTGGGTATCTCGCTGAAGATGAATCACACATCAAACTACAAGGCTATTGGTGACCAATCAGATATGAAAGCAAAGAAATGTATTTGCATTTAAATGTTCCACCGTATACCTTTATCTCCACACGTTCTCACTTGTGAATCGTCTTTATTGCCCGTCTAATTTTGTTTCTCGTGAATAACTTTTAAGATAAAACAGAATATCGCAATACTGCTGCATACACGATCTCCGCAAAGTTGTGAAAACATGTTGTAAGGCTCTTGAGCGCAAAATAGATATTTTTCCTTTTCATGTATATTTATACAAAGAAATACAAAGTTTCATGGGCACGGCACATCTCAAAATGGAAATTTTTGGGTATACCGCGCACGGCAAGGCACTAAATGTACTATTTTCAGCAGCTTAGAGACATTTTGTACAAAAACTCCGTCTGATGAATGCTCCGCTCGAACCAATGATTGCGATTTGCGTCTGTTATTTCCCAACGAATCTTACTTTTGAAAGAAATGTCTGTTCTTGCTGTTACTGAATGTATGACACGACCTTAAATACAAGCTTATTTCCTATGATGAGCTTACTTCGTCTTATTATTTTATCAAATGGTAGCCGTACAGATTACCTGGTAGACCTAATTTTCCTATGATTTTGCAATTTGTCCATTTTCTTTTATTGAAGGGACAATTTTACTGAAAGCTTAAGATAAAGACGTATTCAATTCTAATTGCAAGCCTAGAAATATCATTTTCGGCACGGTCTATGGGTCATTTTGTAACCTCGTCAACTGATGGTAGCGCTCCGCTTAAATATGTTTTTTGATCAACCACCTCTTCCCACGGAGCAACCCCAATGAAAAATATATTTTTCTTTCACGACGCCTCAGGCTCTGGTGGGGCGCTCCGCCATTTACATTCAAGCGGTGTGAGGTTGTGTAGCGGAATGCCAGGTTGGAGGCTTTGGAGGCGGCACTCCGTCGGTCAAAAGAAGCTAGTTTCCTGCAGGACAAAGAAAACAAAATGTTTATTTGAAAACAAAATGTTTATTTATCATTCAAATGTATCTTGTGGCATTTATTGAAAACTATGTTCTGTTCACTTGAAGACCATAACAAGGAAAACGTTTGGGCAACTTTTCGTCGTCAATAATAGCTCTTTTGTCGTATTAAGTCTCAGCGAAGGAATTCCACTTTTCCCTGCTCAAGCAGGTTTTTCCGTAGGAAGACGTTGCCCTCATCTTCAGGTTGGCGTTCACATTCACCCGGCTATCCCCCCCCCCCCTCCCCCGAAGATTCCCAACCGGCTATTCAACTCACCAAGTACGGTTGTCCACATAAAACGTTTGCAGTAACACAAAATCCATCTGCATGGTTGGAATTTCAGTACTTAACTTTAAACCTTTACTCATATCGCCTTTTAAGACTGTAAAATGTCGGCTTATCATGTCTCGGAAGATTGAAGACACAGTCGAGTAGTTCCTCATAAATAAATGAGCTGAAAATATTTATTAGGCCTATGTTAATTTGCATACAACCTGTAGGCCTTAACCTTGAATTATGAATATTAAAAACTGACGATTTACCAAGATGATTACAATCACGCAAACTGCATGCTGGGATATTTTGAATATTTTAGGTTCATTTTATCTGATTTAGTCTAAGAGAAAATCACAATTTTCCCCATGACTCGGAATTTTACTGGCCTATTTAATATATATCGTACTTGTCATCAGTCAGTGACTACCCATTAATAGGGGAAGTTTAAACAAAATATTAATTTTTTTATATAAAAGAGGAGCCAAATCTACACGGTGTGGTGAAATTTTCCTTCCAATCGGACATGTATTTCTCAAGGTATCAGTAAATGGATGTGATAAATTTGTGTTGCAAAGATTGAAAGCAGCAGAGGTTACATCACTCCCTCACATTGACAAGGAATACTTTGTGTCCCTCTGTTTTTTCTTTCTGTTGTGTTGACTTTGAAGTCAACAGGACTGACCTTCCTGTGAGGAATGCATATTGTTAAGGGGACAATGTGCTGTAAAGTTGAAAGAAAAACAAAATGCTGTCCATTAATGTGAGAATATGATGTCATATGTGCTTGTTTCAAGTTCAGTTCTTGAAAATGTGACACTTTACTTGCTCAAGTCTTGACAACCACACAACGGATTTCACTACAAATTTCACCAAAATGCTTAACATAAGTACCCCTCTAACATATCAAACCTTGATAAGACCTTAAACCCTTCTTTTAAGGACATTTTCACTAACCTTTAAAAACAGTGTTAAAATAAACTTCACAGGTAGTGTCGCAGAATTCACTTGTAAGGAAACTGGTGATGTTTGTTTCACATACCGTGGGGTATGGGGGAGGGGCTCATGGAAGCAAAAGTGTAATGGAAAATCCCTGTCCCCTATCCATCCAACATGGTTCATTGGCAGTCACACTCATGTGCATTGTTTTAATGCATTGCTACTCGAAGTAGGCGGTAAAAATACCATCATTGGTTATTTGCACAAACTTTGACTTTCAAGATTGCTCTTTCCTACGAAAGCCTATTAGTGCCATGTATGTATATACTTTTTAATCTGTAATAACACATTGTTACTCTGTGATTTCAGATTATTAATCTATTATAACAGATTGTTAATCTGTATTTACAAATTTTTAATCTGTTTCAATCTGTAATGACAGATTATGAATCTGAGTTATTGAAAGAATGTGGTCCGAATATATAATTCGCCAGATGGGCTGTAACATGATTCAATCTGAGTGCTACATAGCAGTTCTGAAGTGAGATGAGCTGGTCAATTAATCCACATTCAATGTTCGTTACTCCACCGCAATTTCGAAAGTCTCCGATTAACAACATTGAGTGGGGAAAGCTTGGGTTATTTCAACTACTTTTGTTGGGGTATGTGTGGGGGACGTGTTTCTTTGCAAAGTTGTAGCAATAAATTCCCAAAATTTTGAATTATGGAGAAAGTTACATGGAACGATAAAGCAAAGTTGAGACACGAATATTCAAAATGCTTTACAAATGTCTTGCATTTGAATTGTTGTTTCTTAATTCCATGCAATGGTTTTTATTTGTTTTTATTTTGTTTCTTACAGTTGTGGTTTGTTCAACTACAAAAAGAATCATAGTATGCAAGAATAAGACGATTAGACGAAAAGTTCCTGCCAGATGCGCCGAATATTTAGAAAACTTACAGTGTGGTAAATTAGTGGGATGTATGAACCGACACTACTCCAGAGGTAATTTTTAAATTCAAAGGCCTGGTCCTCTCACCCCTAGCAGTTATAATTCTCCTAACCTACTAAGTTAAGCCTCTCCTACAATTGTTTAAAATTCATCCTCATCCAGAAAAAACCTCAGTGCATTGCTTCAGGGTGAGGATCCAAGACCACAACCGGTAAAAATGTTTTGCAAAACACTCTCAGTACAGTACAAGCTGTAGAATATGGGTTATGGTACTTTTCAATGTTTGAACTAGCTGTCAATCAAAAAGCTGAGCCAAATGAAAATTTCTGTAAACCACCTCAAAAATTGTATTTTGGGGGTGAGAGGATTTGCCCTTAAAATCGTTTTCAAAGGGGTTCATTGAGTTGATATCGATAACTTAATGTGATTGTTAAAGGGTCATTACCACACGGCAATGCTTATAATTAGCATAATTAGTCAAGTAACCAATAGTTACGGAAAAGGTAACAATTTTTAATTTTGTGGTGTCCTGACTTGTAACGGTTTTGTGCATAATTTGAAAAAGTTCCTGGTCACGAATTTTGTAAAACCGAATGGACCTGTCAAGAACTCGCTCATAAAAGTTTTATTTGTATGTAGGATAATGGTATTGTCTAAGTTTGACCATTTGTCATTCGTATGTAAAAAAAGTAACAGGTTTGGAAAAATTTGTTGAATTTCATGGTATATATATATAGACGAATCCGAACATTCGATTTATGGTCTTCTCTAGACTCGGCTTTGTCTGAAGTCATCCTCTCACGCGGAGGGCCCGGGATGGATTCTCAGGTCGAGTCATGCCAAAGACTTTAAAAATGGAATCTACTGCCGTTGTGTGTGATGCTCCGCATAAACAATAGAGTAGGGATAACAAGCCAGTAAGCCACAACTGAAAAAAAGGCTGTGGCCGGCTCGACTTGAACCAATAGATTGGAAACCGGGCCGTAAAACTCCATCTAACTCACTAACTGAACTGAACTTAAATCTTTCAAATTCTCTCGGTTTACCTCTAACATAGATGGATACCTCTTAATTCACTGGATAAGAGAAGAGTGAAGAATCGCATGCAGACAATAATATTAAGAAAATTCTGGATGACGAATCCCAGTAAGTCCGACTTCACTAGCTGCTCGGACTGGTTTGCAGAGTTATCTGTTATCGCAAAATGTGCAAAGATTATGATCACAAAACAATACTTGCTTCAGTTTCATTTCATTCAGAATAGTCAATATTTTGAAACTAAATTTTAGAGTGTCATGACTTTTTACAATCGGCCTATATTTAAAATAGCCCTTTTAACGTTTTACCATTACAAGGCTTTGTGTGGCCTAAATATAAAAAAACAGCCGAATCGTAGTCTGTTTATACAAGAAAAACTAACTTTTTCTATAGCAACTAGATACACTGACTCACTAACTCAACGGCTGATTTAATTTAAAGCTATGGACTGAACACATGGGACAAGCATGAGTGCGTACAATGCTCACAGTGCATGAGTGCGTACAGTTCCATATTGCTCAGCAAGAATCTCAGTTCAGGGAAGGAGCAATTACGTAGGCCCTACCACAGATATCGACTTAGGGTCAAAATAAGTTACACCAACCTAGTGGCGTAGCCACGGGGGGCTGGGGGGGCCTAGGCCGCCCTCCAGATTTTCTTCAGGCCCCCCAGATTTTTTGCCTCCTGATAAAGTAATTGAAAAAATAAAATGTTTGAACGGAAATAAACTTTGAAGTATTTCCTTCAAAACAGTAAATAAATAAAATGTGTAAAACTTAAAAAAAAAAAACATGGATGAAATCATGAATGTGTGTAAAACACATTTTTTGCGCACGTATGAAATCAAGTAATAACTTCAAAATGCCTACTTTCACTAAATTAGATACCGGTATCGTTTGTGATCTGCAATGTCGTTTATTGCATCTTAGAAGATGGAACGAAAGTCTCGACGACAAACTTTAATGTGACTTTGTTAGGTTAAGACCCTTTCTGCCTTTCGGATGGCTGATTGATTTACTGAAAATAAGGCAATCGTACTCTGGAGACCACTCTTACCATTCCTATACTTTATCATACACAAAATATGCCGTAAGCAGGTAAGGGTAAGGTACTGCCCCAGATAATTCTTCCCTTCCATCCTTAACCAGTAGGCCTAGGTCTATGTCGTGCCTCACTCCTGTCCATGACAAGTGCCACTGTAGGACGATTTTTTTCGACATGTCCTCTTTTTACTAGTGGGCACTAGCGTCCGAGGGATTTGTAAAATGTCCACAAGGTCCTGATTTCATGTGTTTCCCACATGATCCATACTTCTGCTTTGCGGTTCAATTATTTTGAGAGATTTATTTTTAGTATTTTAATTTTGACTACGTAATGTACCGATGAACAAGTACTGCACCATTTTGCATATTGTTCCTTTGGTAGTATTTATGTCTTTTGTAAAATCTCTACAAAAACTAAAAATATTTTGATAATTTTCATGCTCCCCAAAAAGGGAAAATCCTAAAATTTAGGCCTATACTCAGTTCAAAGTTTTGCCAAACATACTGTAGCACCATTTTGCATCTAGGAAATCTAACGCAAAGAAAGTTTCTCAAAGGGGGGCACAACTACTTTTGGTTTTCCTGTTAAAGGGTAAGGTACTGCCTTAGGTAAGCTGAAATCCATTCAAATATTGCCGCATTTGCGGCTGGGTACTTCCAGTTTAAAACACGAGGTAAGTGCCGTTTCCGGCCATCTGGAGGGGTTTTAAACCCCCAAATTTTCTTATACGCTCCGCGCCAATCGATGGTGGCGCTCCGCTTAGATTCAAATACTGCCGCATTTGCGCTCTACGTCCTTCTGAAGTTTACAATTTTTCCAAAGGGAAAGGGAGATACCGGTTCCCTTTAGTCTCATCCACAGGAAACGGATCAGATGTGCCCAGTTTGGGGGTCCCTTAAAAGTGTATGTATTGCCATTTTTCACAGATTGTTTTTTTATTCTCATTATTTGAGAAGCTGCAGACATGAAATTCGTATTTCAAGGCTGGGTACATACAACACATGGGAAGTTCCGTTTCCGGCCATCTGGAGGGATTTTAAAGCCAAAAATTTTCTTATACGCTCCGCGCCAACTGATGGTGGCGCTCCGCTTAGATAGTCTTCCGTGCCTGACCTTCGGAGGTACCACCCCCCCCACTTGTTACCTAGCCCCCCCCCCCCCCCCGAAATCCCATCCTGGCTGCGTCACTGCACCAACCATTTGAAATAGTTCATCTCCTCTTCTTTTTTATGTAGTTTCTGTTATAGTCTCTATTGCCCCAAAAGACTAACAAATTCTTTAGAGTAATGGTTTAGCATAAAAAATAGTTACGGTACAACATGCACTGTAGTAGCACGAGGTAAACCTGAACATTCATGGAATTATGATCAGTCTGTAGTAATTGACATCTTCATTGAATTTTTAGCTCCAGGGTATCCTTTTGTCATTTAATATCGTCTTAAACACTTTCGAATTATCTAAAGTTACGGGATTTAACACCAAACTGTCTAAACGCAAAATTTGGTATTCTTTCTTGCTTATACTCCAACTTACGGTAATTGAGAGAGTATTCCGCCCATCGATTCCAATTTCCTATCAAGAAGTATATATGTTTGTAAGATGAAAAGTATTTTTTCAATCTTGTCGTGGTTATTGTTAACATGTTTATCACAAATGGTGTCCAAACTGTATCAACCTGCTTTCCGCAAATGTTCCTCAGTCAAACTATCAAAATTTTCTCGGGCTCCACGTTATTCCGAGCACATGAACCGATGTATATGACACTTGAATTCAACCGTAGTCCATATGAAATTATTCTGTAACCTAGATTTTCGAAACCATATTACAATTTTCACAGTAACCATAAAATGAAGCATGGTTTTTTAAATGAACCCTCCAATATTGTAACATTTGGCAACTGAACCCCTCGTAACAAAGAGGCTACACCATGACAGGAGAGAAGATTTAGGTCAGACCCCCCCTCACCCCCCTCACCCCCACCACCCCACCCCCACCCCCACCCCCCCCACACACACACACACACACACTCACACTTACACACTTTCAAAACGAAACCAATGAACATGTAAATTACAATTCATGATCTGTCTATCCGTGCCAATTCAGGGATAGACATATGTGTCCATCAATTCACTGAGACGCATCCAGAAAATTTCAAGAGTTGTGGTAAAGGCCGTAAGGGGTGTCCCATTCCCTCCCAATGGGGATGTAAAACGGTGCCATATTTGCCCCATGGTCTAACCGTTTTTCACGCATGGTGGCAAATAAGTGGCGCCCGTTGCTCACCTACTGGATCACTCCCTGCACAGGGCCTAGTGAGGCACTGAAGGGGTGAGCGGCAAAATATATTCTCAGAGGGCCAGGTGGATGAGTGAAAGTGTGTTAAAGCAAAGGCTTCTCAGAAAGGTGAGCGACATTGGGTACCGCCCCTCTCCCTCCCCATGTCCACCGCAGGGGCTACGTATAGTCAGCCTAGAACATCCTAACCAATACTTGAATTGCCTAATAACGTATTGCATATCTGAAACCAAAGTACAGCTGAATATACTCCTTGAACCGGCAAAGGCTCAATCTAACCAGTGCAATTTCTTTTATCGAGAGTACGTGTTATCGTTGCAGTACATAAGAAGGAGATTTTTAATCTTTCTCAGCAAACGTCACAGTTGATTTGGTAAATAACACGACGCACACCTGGTATATAGATTGAGGGAAAAAAACGTGAGAAAATGACATGCTGTTATGAAATTGTAGTTCACCGCACTCTATGCAGTATACTTACAAATTCATAGCTCTTGAAGGAATGGACTCTCCGTTAATGCTTATATAACGAGAAAATCGGATGTGTTTTAAATTGGATTCCCGGATGTATGTATACTTTACGGTATATATGGACACATTTACTGCACAGAACAACAGACGAAACGACTGGATTTTGAAACCCGACAAATTGTGTGGTCACGTGTCTTACCAAAATAATAGCATAATAAAAAATAATATAATTTAATTTTCCATAACTTAATTTAATTTAGCACTGTCGGCCCGGGCCGATACTTTTTTGGCTAAGTCGTCTTTTAAAAAAGGAACATATAAAAATGAAAGGAAACCTCAAAATTGCCGTAATCGTCCACTCAAATCTTGTTGATTTGAAACAATCATGACTCTACAACGCTTCCACCAGGATCGCCAGGTCAACTTTGGTTGTTTATAGCCGCCCGCGATGTCAAATCGAGCATATCTAGGTTCATTTCCGACGGAGCGCCACCAATCTCCAGACTACTTGTCTCTGTAAACGAGTAGGGCAGCCTCCGTGTTGCACATGCTTCCATCATGAATCGTCATCTTTTGATCGACCATCTTGTTCTTATCGAAAATAAGTGAAAACACATCAAAGAAGATCAAGTACATCAAATACATCGATACAGGCACGGGGGGGGGACGTGCACCCCCCCCCCCCAATTATGTCACAGCTCCAAAATGAAACCGTCTGAAAACGTTTTTAAGCTCTTTATTTTTGTAGAGGGCGGGGTGAGGTACAAATAGAGTCGTAGAGGCCATCTCCTGCAATCTGGGAGGGTCTGTGGAACCGAAATTTTCTCGGTGCGCTCCGGACGCCAACTCGTCGTTGCCCCTCCGCTTAGATGGTTCCCCGTGTCATCTGGGTTTTGAACAACGAGATAACAGTGTAACATTAAGACACCAAGGCGAGAGACATATCAGATATTCTTCGCCACGGCATTCTCACTGTTCTTTATTCAGTTTTCTCCTAGAAGTGAGAACTATGAAGTTAAAAAAAATAGCACTTTTGAGAGGGTTCCCATTAGGTTCAAATAGAGTCTTAGAGGCCATTTCCTGCGATCTGGCGGGTTTGTAAAACAAAAAAATTTCGGCGTACGCTCCGCGCCAACACATGGTGGCGCTCCGCTTAGATGGTCTCCCGTGTCATCTGCCCCCATACCAACATCCTGGCGGCGCCCCTGCTTTGTGCCTACAACTTTTAAAATACTGGCTACGCCCGTGTTTCCCATATCTAATAATATTGGTTTCGTGTTTAAGAAGGTTTAATTCTTCTTCTTTCCAACTGTTATTGCTTTGTTTCAAAATATCAGTAAATATTTAGGATTGAAGAACTGATTGATTCAGCATACATTTTGAGGCTAACGCATGGGTGTATTTTTGTATAACACTTAAAGGCCCAGTTCTCTCACCCCAAACAGTACCAATTCTCCTAACCTTCTTACTGAAGCTCCTCCCACAATTGTTTGAAATTCATCTTCATCCAGACGCAGTCTCAGTTTCTTGCTTCAAGGTGAATATAGAAAAACTCAATTTATATAATCAAAACACTCTCAGTACCATCCATGCTGTGTAATATAAGCTTTGGCACTCTGCATTGTTTGAATTAGCTGTCAATCAAAGAGCTGGGCCAAGTGAGAATTTCGGTACCTGGGTACCAAAATTGTAGTTTGGGGTGAGAGGTTTGGTCCTTTAACCCTTTACCGTTGTTTGGGTCCTTTCGGACCCATGCGGAGAGCTCGGCTGTCACACATCTTTACTGTTTCACGCGGAGCTCGAAACTGCGAGTAGCTACCCGAAAATTCGGCCACACCAGCGAGAGAGACAATAGTTTAAGGTCACGGGGTCAATGGCCTACGGAAGACGATGCGGGGCGGGCTACGTCCGCTTTTCCGCCCACTCCCGAGGCGCACAAGTATGCCCCGATCGGAGCACAACGGTAAAGGGTTAAGCTAAATTATCTGCACCACTCGGCTAAAGGTTTACGTGCACACACGCAGAGACAGTGGCATCAGCTTTGCAGTAAACACACTCCACAGGCTTATTTTAAAGTTACAATCAGAGAATATCAGCGAATATTAACCTATTGTTCTAGCACTTGGTTTTCCCATTTGAATTAAATATCTATTATGTATAATCAACCGACGTTGAAGAATAGATCTTTCAATGAATAGGAAACGTTGTTCTGTGTTAATAACGGTTGAATGAAAATTTTGTAATATTTTTCGGGTAAAAAAAAAACAAGCTACACAGATGCAAGACTAGACAGTCTCATCCAAACTACGGTACGGTGACCAATCACAACTCCAGAACATTGATGACATATGAGTTTTTTTAGTGTATGCAATGAATGGTTATTAAACAGAACCAAATTTCAAGAGCAGCTCCGCAAAAAATTATTTTGAAGCAAACAACTAAATATCACAATATCCTATAATTTCGTTTCGAAGTATCTTTCATAATATTTTATAATTTCAATATTGCATATTCAATGTAAAACAAGTAGATAGTTCTAGTTAATTTCACATTTGAAGAGAAATAACTGTCACATGACTCTCAACAGCCAGTCACGAAGCAGGATCGTCTTCAAGACTGCTCTTGCGCTTAAAAGTCGTGAAAGACTTGTAAAAAACAAACTCTGTATGCAGTTGCAGTCGTTATATCCTAGGCACAGAAAAGTAAGTAGCATTTAAAAGAAAATATTGCGTTTGTTTTACAAGGAAATTCCATCTTTTCAGAACAGTATGGTAGCCTTCTCTTCAAGAAATAAGTTTAAGAAATAAGTTTTCCTCAGATAAAAATTCAGTTGTTTGTTACTCAAGAGTTTGTTCCCCCAAACTTTCAACATTTCAAAAGATGCAACTTCCATAACTCTTCTTGTGAATATTGTAGGAGATGAAGCTATCGCTGGGGTTTATTGTTAAGACTGAATTATTTGAAAATGACTGGAGCCATTTACTTTTAATGCTACAGTATGTTGAAGCATTTTAAACGCAATATTAACCTTTAATACTGGTAGCTGCAAGTGATATTCAGTGCAGAAAGACAACTCCCTCAGTATTTAGAGCATCTTGGAAGGTAGAGTACAATTTCAAACTTAATCAGTCTTAGACAGTCTGTGCAGGGAGCTGTAAAGCCTGGCGAACACTGTACGACTTTGCACATCGCAATTCAACTAAACCGTCGTGACCAAGTTTTGAAACGTCGTCACGATTTTAAGTCGCACGACAGGGCCACGCACACTATACGACTGGCTATCACGCATTGTCAGTCGAACGATTACACGTGCACACTACTGCTATACATATTACGGTACAACAGCACAGGACAGCATACAGTTTGCAACAGTACTATACTTTCAGTGTGTAGCTGGCGTACTAGGCCTATACAAGTTTACAGCTCACCAGTGATGTCGACTGCCTCAGCAATCTCTTCAACGGTTTTTTCCAAGCATCCTTCTAGAAATAGCTTTTGCTTCCACAGCTTTTTAGTACAGGTCGTTGCTCTCACATTTCTACGAGTTTGTCTTTTAACTCGCCGTACTCGGTCCATATATCCATCTTTTCAACTGAATATTTACACAAAGTTACGTCAAAAGTTGTCACCGGGACAAGCTTCAGACAGCCTTCACCGTATTTATATCACGTGTGTATAAATCAGTAATTTTGATTGGTCACATGTTCGTTCTTCCCGACTGAAGGCGATGCGACTTAAAACTGGTCCTATATGGAACGCGAAATCTGCAAGTATCATGTGACCACATCGGAGGGGAAGGTAATAACATGATGTGACTACGTAAAAACATGGTGTGACTACGTAAAAACATGGTGTGACTTCGTAAACACATGGTGTGACTTCGTAAACACATGGTGTGATAATGTAAAAACATGGTGTGACTTCATAAAAGCATGGTGTGACTGCATAGCATGGTGTGACTTCATAGCATGGTGTGACTACGTAGCATGGTGTGACTACATAGAATGGTGTGACTACATAGCTTGGTGTGACTACGTAGCATGGTGTGACTACATTGCATGGTGAGATTACACAGCATGGTGTGACTACGAAGCATGGTGTGACCACATTGCATGGTGTGACTTCATAAAACACGGTGCGACCATTTGAAATTGCATTGTGAGGCAGGCGATGTCAACTGTACGTAGACTGTGGGTGTGATGAGAACTCTGTACGTGACTGTATAAAATGATATGGTGTGATGAGGAGTCGGCCAGTGACTGACTAAGGTGAGGGTGTGATGATCTGTGCATTGAACTTTTCCTGGTGTATTCAAATGTGAAATAAACAAGGAGTAACGGCCTGGTTTAAAATGAAAATGCAGTAATGACTTCCAAAATATTATATGAAAGATACTTTGAAGAGAAATAAAAAGGAAAATTGTGAGATTTAGCTGTTACCTCAAAATACGTTTTGGATTACTGCTCTTGACCTTTAAATAGGGCTAGTTTGGATAAGGATTTCAAGTGCTTCGAAGCCGGGTTGTGGAAGGGGGGCTACATTCATCCCAATAATTTGCAGTTTGAGCTTTTCGTGTTTTTCTTCATATAATATAATTAACTATATGCTTGAGAACGGTCAAAAATACCTTTAAGAATGCAAATTGAAAAAAGAAGCCCGTATCCGAGACTTGGAGAGCAGGGCCGGGGTTGGGGGCCAATTAGCAGGTAGACTGACCAGGTATGGTATTGCATATGGACCTAGCAACACCTTCAGAACAGGGGTGCCAAGCCAAGGAGGAGGGGCCAGGCCCATTATGCCTCCGCCAACGTTCTCTACGAGGTCGCGTGCCCCGGACCCCTGTTTGCACTGTTTCTGCGTTTATCCTCAGTGAATGGTGCCATTTATTAATTGAGGACCACAAAATGGAAATCTAGTCTTATACCTTGCAAAGTAGTTTTTTTCTTTTGTTAATACAGTAGGCTAAGAAGTTTTATTTGAGTACGTCCGGGCCAGTTTCTAAACATCTTTGTCCGAAGTGGTCGATCAACAACTATTTCTATGAGGGGAACGAAGAATGGGGAGGCTAAGCTGCCATGTATCGATCGCGCGTAGCCCCAGAGGAGTTTGTGGGAAAGTGGTTAGATGATACCGCTTGCGGCAGGGAGTTCCGGAGTTCGACTCCTGGCCGAGTCATGAAGACTTTAAAATGAAGCCTACTGCCATTGTGATTGGTGCTCAGCATAAGCAGGGAAAACAAGCAGTAGCGGCGCTACCGCTACCCTCCCCCAAGTTTATCCTTGTCCCCACATGCCACCAGTTAGGTCAGTTAGGTGTTGAGTTAACCGAAAAACTAAAAAATATACCCCTCCAGATTCTTAATTTTTCATCCAGAGATATGCTAAAACCTCAGACCTTTTGGGGCTTCGCGATCTGGATCCCATCCCCCAGGAACATGGGTGCTTTTGGCTCGGTTTCGCGCTGCTTCTGAAAACTTTCCCCCAACATTATCCTTTTCCCATAGTTTGCCCCCCCCCCCCACACACACACTTTTGAAATTCTGGCTCTGCCACTGGAAACAAGCCGGTGGACGACAACTGGAGAAATGCCGTGGCCGGCCAGACTTAAGCCAATCGGTTAGAAAATGAGCCTTAACTTTCCACCTAACTAGCTGACCCAGAGGTGTGTGGGAGGGAGTTCTGCCCCTCGACCACGGAGGTGGCGGATTTTTTTTTAATAAAATTACATGGCACAAACAGCGCGCCAAAACCTAGCAAGGGCACAATCGCTCTAGTCGTACTCCCTCGGTTGTTATTCAGTAAAAATTCTTCCAACAATTCTTCCAATTCAGCATTGCGGTGCACGTGTTATTAATAATTATGTCGAGTACACTAGCTACACGAGGAAAAGTTCAATGCCCTGTATCAGATCATCACACCCTCATTTTAGGCAGTCACTGGCCAATTTCTCCTCACAGAGCCATTTTATACAGTCACGTACAGATTTCTCATCACAACCACAGTCATTACACGCACAGTTGACGTCACCTACTGCCACTCACAATACAATTTTAGGTGGCCGCACCATGTTATGTAGTCACACCATGCTATAAAGTCACGCCATGTTATGTAGTCACACCATGCTATAAAGTCACACCATGTTATGTAGTCACACCATGCTATGAAGTCACACCATGCTATTAAGTCACACCATGCTATGTAGTCACACCATGCTATGAAGTCACACCATGTTATGTAGTCACACCATGCTATAAAGTCACACCATGTTATGTAGTCACACCATGCTATGAAGTCACACCATGCTATTAAGTCACACCATGCTATGTAGTCATACCATGCTATGAAGTCACACCATGCTATGTAGTCACACCATGCTATGAAGTCACACCATGCTATGCAACCACACCATGCTTTAATGTAGTCACACCATGTGTTTACGTAGTCACACCATGTGTTTACGTAGTCACACCATGTTTTTACATAGTCACATCATGTTATTACCTTCCCCTCCGATGTATTAACACATGGTCACATGATGCTTGCAGATTTCGCGTTCCATAGTCCTAACACTGCCAGTCGCAGTCGTAAACTCACGCACACTACACGACTGTCGGAGATCCGACGATCGAGTTGAGTTGCAACGCGCAAAGTCGTATAGTGTGCGGCTAACTTAAGCTCCCTGGTCTGTGCTTTATTTTTGAGCTAGTGATAGCTACGGTGGACACAACCCAGGTAGCAAACCTATATTGGTCCCGTATGGGTAAACCCATATGGGGCCCATTTAATTTTGCACCCAAGATTAATAAGGGCTCTATATGAGTAGTTCACATGCATGACGGATTTTGTGGGGCTATCCCATATTTTCCCCATGTATCAATCGTTTACATGGACCCAGAACTATCCCATATGAATCAAATGGGTTATATGGGCTAGCCCATATGAGCCCATTATTAATCCCGGATGCAAAATAATATTAGCCTCATATAGGACAAGGAATAGGACCCGTACGGGTTCCATATGGGAATATAACCTGGAAAGTAATTTATGAAAATGGGTACAGCAATTAATCAAAATGCAGAGTTTTTTTTATATATAAATAATGCATCTGTAGAGGGCTGAGGGCTCTTGGATTGACGGAAGGGATTGTCCCCTCGGATTGAGATCTCTCATACAGCTGTACGTGACAGGGAATTATATTTTTCGGTGGGGGCATAAAATGAATCCAGGTTTTAGTAAACATTCGAGGAAGTGAAACGTTTTCCATTAGGCTGGCAACTCTTGGTTGACAGGTAGCTCTAAAATCCCAGTCACACCTTACATACCCAATGTGTGTACATATCGCAGATTTGACAATAATTTTTTAGAATTAGCAATTAATTTATACCGGTTCTCTATAACATTCTTGTTAACTTCACTATAAGACTTATGACTTTCACTCCATACTACTACATTATTTTTATCATTTACACCACACACAGAAACTAAGTGATTTTCCCCTAAATTTGATACATTTATGAAGCATTCTATATTTGCGAAAGCTTTTCATTATAGTATTTTATTTCCTAGAAGCAGCTTATTAACAGTAAGATATTAATTTTCAAGGCTGGGAAATAAGAGCAACGGAACCGTAACGACTTTTACACTTTCGTTTCACCTCTTTATACAATGTAACCAAAGTTTAATCAATTTCAAGAATATTTGGAAATATCATTACTAATAACTATCGCTACAGATGAATAATTTAAAAAAAAAGACTTGGTCGCGGTTTTGGAGTGTTCAGCACAAATAAAGACAAAATTATTAGGTCAACACGCCATCGGACCGATAATTGTTTTACGGACTTAAGAGCGGTGTAACACCACGTTGAAATAGATGACGTGTTCAAGTGATTTTATTGCCTGTTTTGACAAGTGGTGAGTCGTCTATGACGAATCGCTCTTCATGTTTTGGGGGAAAAAAGAGTAATTACAATCCTGTCCCCCATGTGGATGTCCATTGGGATATAATTTACACAGAACTTCGGCATTTAATTTCGCTTACAAATACGTTACAACTGACCTAATTACAGATACATCTCAGTAACGTCACAACTATGCGTTAGTGCCATGTCTGATGGCAAGCCTGTACGTTCATACTGAAGTTGCCCTCAGACAGGGATGAAAAACTCCACGTGAAAAGCTAGTATGACGTCACGTGAAAACTATCTGCACCAAATTAAAATCGGAACAAACCAGAGGATTGTAAAAAAACATACCTAAAGAAAACTTAAAACGTGTAGTAATAAGTTTCGGTCCAATAAGCAGTTACTTTAAGGGACGGGTGGCCGAATTTATTTCATCCCCGGGTAACGTGTTACACACTGAAACGATAAACAGGTAAACGTAATATAAAAGGCAAGAAATTTAACGAAATCGATGCACACCCAAAGGCTTTCTTAACGTGTCTTACGACAAAATATCCAGTTTAGAATTTCAGCCCTTTAAAATCTAGGTTACCGGAATTAAAGTTCTTTTGGGAAAGATCTAGATTATTTTGCTGGAAACTACAGTTACAACAGTTGAAATAGGTTACGAGAGGTCATCCTTGGAGTTCCTTATCCTCCCCCCCCCCCCCCATTCCTCAGAAACCAGGATGTGTTGTAAATCCATTCGGCTTACATGATTTGAAATACTGTGCTGTCGGGGTACTGAACTGCTGTTCCAAGGTAAATGAGTGTAATCTTTACAACACACATATGTCACCATGATTGTGCCGTGGGAGGGGTTGTTGTGGTGTGGCAAGGGGGTATTCTACGGAGGGTTTTTCCCTTTGACAAAAAAGGGTTTTGTCGTTTTCAATGCGCAAGAGGATGCAAAGTTTTTGCCTCCAACGTTATTATATTAAAAGGGATTATTTTGTGTCATTTTTACCATTAATTTAGTTTGGTTTCAGCTTAGAGCATGGGGTGGGATCCACAACCCAAACCCACCCCTCCGCTACCCGTCTGATAGCACAGGTCTTTATAGGCAGGGCTCGTGCCAATTTGTGTTCTAGAGGTGAATAAGCGCAATGCAGGAACTAACTTTGATCTCATAAGTATTTATACGAATAACATGTTTATTTAATGAGCATGGTCAAAGATCTATGGAAAGGGCATATACAAGGAGTTAGAAAGAGTTTTGCCCTGAAGTATATAAGGACATGATCTTTTCCATTCAACGGACAAGTTTTTCGAAATTGATTTAGGGGGATGGCGTCTGGTTCTATATGCTCTCTGATAAACCCCCACAACACATTCTTTTGGGAAGCGGAATAAGGGATTTCACAAAAAGGTTTTTTTATGTTTTACTGAGACCTACGTCGAAAGGAGAGAACCGAAATATGTAGATTGTATTTACGGAAGAGCGCCTCTTGGAGCGAAAACTTAAGAGTAGAAGATATGTTTTTTTTTTTTAAATGTCACTTTAAAGTGGCATCCAAAGTTTGTTTTTACAATTTTTTAACATTTTTTATTCCCCATCTTACCTATACATTGACTTAAAGCTAACAAAAACTGATTCGTTTTCACGGTCTTACATCGTGATTAGTTGCAATGTAGTTGAGTCGTCTAGTCTTTTATCTGTGTGGAATTTTTTTTTACCCGACCGAAATTTTCGTTCAACAGTTATCAGGTAATTAAAACAAAACTAACGTTTCGTCGAACCAGAACGACCCTTCAATTTCCTTTATTCTGGTTGACAATCAGTTCAGAGGGGAAAAACGAGGTACAGGGATAAAATGTTAAAATTCTCTGTAATACTATGATTGTCCCTTTAAATTTGTTTCTTCCAGGAGTGAGTGTGAAAGGCCGTAAGTTTTAGTATTTTTGACTGTCTTTCGCAGGGAACGGGTCAATACCCGTTGATGTTAAAACATTACCTGGGAGGAACCCTGCAAATAGTACGAGAGAAGGCGAGACGGTTCATTTTGAGTGTAAAATATTCAACGTCAACGAGAGCAATTATCACGTGTCATGGTGGAAAGACGGTAAGTCCTTACTCTATTTCTTTCCATCAAACTGGCTTTTTAAAAATAATTCCATCAATATTTAAACGAAAATAGAAAATTTTCATTCAAGAAAATCGTCTTTTGGGGGGAATTTTCAAGTCTAATTTTTTTTTCAAATAGGTTTATTTCTGTACACCTCGGAATCATTTCCACCAACTTATTTTTATGAAGAAAATTAATGATTAAATTGAACGTCTACTTCTTTGCCATACTCTGGTCGCGTATCAACTCCCTGCCACTCTAAAAAAGGTGGTTAAAAAATTCACTAGCACTGATCACGTATGTCAAATACCTGAAATTGGTTAGATTTTACTCAATAATTGTTGATTAATGGGTAACTTAAGAAGTTTTTTACCACTTAATTGGGTAACCAGCCTGTGGGGTAACCAAATAAACAACACATTTGGGGAAAACTTACCCAATTTCAGGTATTTGACATACGTGACCAGTGTTGGTGAATTTTTTAGCCGACTTTTAAAGAGAGAGGAATACAACTTTAGGGTCTGATCCGAAACAAACAAGTCTAAGGTACCTGTTTGGCTTAATTAAATCCTGTTTTAATTTTGCGCACTCTAAAATCAAAAGAGTGGATTTAGTCACTTTCTAATAGAGTGAAAATTGTGAATTCACTCCGTTAGAGTGTTAATTCACTTCAGGAAGAGAAACATTCACTCCACGAAGAGTGAAATTGACTCTTTCGAGCGCCTGCGTGATCACTAAGAGTGAAAAATTCCCTCTTTTGGAGGGAATTTCACTCTTTTTTAAGTGAATTTCTTTCTACTTGGAGTTAATCGACACTATAAAGGAGTGAATTCTCACTTTTCACTCTATATAAGAGAGTGGCTAAGTTCACCTTTTTATTTTAGAGTGTATATCATGATTTCCTTCTCAAGAAACAAACCGCAGCTCAGCTTGAACAGCACCGTGTTGTTACAATTTTCATATTTTGGTTAAAGGGCAAGAGCAGTCCCCCCCAAATGAAGTATTGTAATAGACCGTACGATATCATGATTGGCTCTTGAGAGTCATGTGACAATGTTTTTTCTCATCAAATGTGAAATTTACCAGGAGTTACAGCTTGCTTTACCTGGAATGTGCAATACTGAAGTCCTAAATTATTATAACAGATGCTTTGAAGAGGAATAAGATTAAAATTGCGAAATTTAGTTGCTGCTTCAAGACAAGTTTGGGGCGACTGCCTTTGCTCTTTAAACATACCGAAAAAGATAATGATTCACTTAATTTTCAGTAGCAATGCCCCCCCCCCATACGGAAAGAGTTATTACATACCATACATGGGATAAAATGTAACATAATGAGAGTTGATGGGGTTATTTGATATACATAAGTTGTTACATTTAAGAAATTATGATGAAACAACCAGTCCCAAGCAAACTTTACAAATAGAAGCAATGATAGGATTAAAATAAGTCTTAATTCATAAATGTTGTATAAACTTTGTGCAGATATTGACCTACATAAATCTTTTCATGCAAACTGCAATGTACAGAATCCACCTTTTTATCACAGTGCCTCCTGTGGGCTGGGGGTTGTAAAATATGCCCACTTTATTTCCAGACTGTCGTAAGAGGTGAACGTAAAGGAAAGATTTTCATCGCATTGGGACTGTATTTGAAACAAAACTTGATCTTAAACCGCATTTGAAACTTTATTTAACTTAACCTTTTAATCTGATAAAAATTGTAAAGTAACACATTCGTGTTTGATGTATCGTTACTACAGGCCCGTATCGGGGGGGGGGGGGGGGGTTAGTTCAAGAGGTTCGGACGAACCCCCGCCACCCCCTCCCCCCACAAGATCTGGAGTTCCGCTCAGTCTATGATAGTAGGCCTATGTTAGCAACATGTATAATGAGTTCTAATTTTGTCAAGTTAGGCTTATCTGATAACTATCTGACGCATTCAGCTCAACCTTTCTTTGCTTGTGTCTTCGGTACTAGTCGGTCATAATTGTCTGGTAAAATGTTCCACTTGTGGTAAAATCGAACCCCCACCCCACTGAAAAGCTTCATACGGGCCTGTGTTAAATCTGATCTAAGTTCATCACAGTGCCAGCAACCGTCATTGGCTTAAAAGAGTTAAAAGGTAAAATCACATGAATTTCATCGTAAATCTCTAACGAGGTGGGGAATCGTCTGTTAGTTACTACAATCTTGGACAAAACTAGATGGAACACCCCCGCTCCCCCGTGCAATGTTGGAGATAATAAAGCCAATTCGGGACGCACCATTTTCTTTGGGACCCAACATTGCACGGGGGACGGGGGTTTCGTAAATCGCTATTTTCTGTAGGACACAACTTTTCAAAGGGGGATAGAGGTCGTGGAAAGAGTACTCGGCACCATAAACAACACAATGACGTGAGGTGTTCCAACAGTTTTGTCCAAGATTGTAAGTTCAAATGTGCCAGTGGTGACAGCTCGATAGCGCTGGCCTCTTTGAATTTCAGATAGGCCTATCAAGATTTTAGTAACTTACCCGTGCCACAACTATTCCTGCTCTACCCTCTTCCACCAGTCCGCACTTTTAAAACCGACGGATATTTCGGTACCGAGCCTTTCTTAACTCTTTTAGATTTTCTAAAAAGTGGGGGCACTTTGACGCCTTTGATGTTCACGTGATTAAGACACAATTGAGTTACAACATCACTAGTATTTGTTTCAAAAAAGGCAAGTTTGCGGCTCTGCAACAACTTCAAACTGTACGGCAGCTGTGACCAGTGAGATAATAAACTCTGGTAACGACGGAAATATTGACAACTTTCACATATAATAAAAACAGAACTGGCCAAAAATAAATAAATAAAATAAGGAGTATAACACCAGGCTTCCAACCCTGTATATGTTTCTAACCAAAATCCTTTTGCATAAAACATGAGATGCTAAACTAAAGTTCAGGCACAAAATTATGGAAGCAGTTGCCTACAAGTAAAATTGTGAATACTACAACAGTACTATACTAACCCACACGTTCGGATATGCATTAGCATAAAAAAGAGTTTACTCGAGATATTTCAAGCAATTTCCGAATTTTATGTCCAAAGCGCTGACAATTGACTCTATGAATATTTAATGAACTTTCTCACAATACTGAGGTGAAAATGCACCAAACCCACCAGTCAATGTCATCAATGACTGGAGATGCGTGAATTAAGATGTAGGACGTAGGACGATAATAATGTAGCTTACATAATGCGATTTCACGAAATATTGCATTATTTTAACCATGTGGGGAAATCGGATTTGGGGAAACTGTATCAAAAAGGGAAGAATGGTAGAGTGGTTTCGTTCTCAAAGGTGTGGCGAATGAAGTGGAAAGATGTTTCTGCAAATTCTGCAGATTGAATTTAACATATAGATATAGGCGTAAGAGGTGAAGTGCAAGGGGGGGGGGTGTAATCGCCCTCCCAATTCAGGCAAAAAAGTTGATCCATTCCGGCAAACCATGATAATTATTATTGTGCTATTGACCAATATTCGGGAGAAGTTTTTGAAGTGTTTTAATAGTTCAATAAAGCGGACAGGTTTACATATAATCTTACTTTTTATGTTAATTAAGGTTGATACTCTTGAAAAAGAGAAATTGATAGCAAAAGCAATCGTTTCTTGGATCGGTGCCGTAATTAGAGGTAAACCTTACTTTCTAGCAGGTGACCTAAGGTAGGGACATATATTTATCTTGAGAATTAGGGGAAGGGGCAAGGGGCAAGGAAATGGGATTCAAATCGCTTTTTACCCATTTCGATTGTCTTGCCATTATAAGTCACACACCCATGTGGCTACATAATGGCGCATGAACCATAAGGGCGCCAGGGAAACAACTCGATCCCTTGGATCATACCCACGGACTTTCTTTACATGGACAGAGCATACTGCACAGTACATTGTCGATACAGTTATTGTGAGAAAAAGCGCACCAAGATGGCTGTCTGCTATGATTTTGTGTAAAAGTTTGGACTTGCTCAAGTCAATTCCCAGATTTTGCAAGAAAGGTGGCCATCTTGATGGGCCTTTTTTTTGTCCCAGTCGGTGGCGACAATTACCGGATACGACGTACACGTTACATGTTCTGTCCATGTATGTGGAAGTCCGTGATCAAACTACACAGCTATGCCACCAGTTCAAGAACGTATGCTATGTATTGGACAGGTTCAACAAGCCTAATTGTCACCTGGTCACGTGTATGGTTGGCCGTAGCGGACAAAAATCAGCAATTAATGGTACCATTAATTCAATTTTATGGTACCATTAAATCGATTTAATGGTACCATAAATCCAATAAATGGTACCGTTTATTCCAGCCAATCAAAATGCACCATTGCTATCAGATTTATGGTACCATTAATTCGATTTAATGGTACCATACATTCGATTTAATGGTACCATAAATTATGATGGAATGGTACCATAAATTAATTTATGGTATCATTAAATCGAATTAATGGTACCATCAAATCGAATTAATGGTACCATAAATTAATAAATGGTACCATTAAGTCGAATTAATGGTAACACAAATTAATCAATGGTACCATTAAATCGAATTAATGGTACCATTAAATCGAATTAATGGTACCTGTCACAATTTGGGGTTTCTCGCTCCTTCGAAATAATTGTGACGCCAAGTACACACAGAAAAAAAGACAAACAAACATTCCTTATGTGAACATATATACAAGATTATTATTAGTTCTGGAGTCGTTCCTTTGTCCGCTTCAGTCCCGTGAATTATTTACATTCTACTCCCCCTCCTTTACCTCACACCATCCGGCCATTTTGCTAACTTTTCTGTATTTACACTGTCATCCTTTTCTACATGTACCCCCACCTTAGGAGAATCATTACATATCACAACTTTTTTATACTTCCCCAGCCTTTCTTGACAGGATTTTGCTTAGCCCTATACCTAGACCCTGACTTTCCTAACTATATAATAAGAAAATATAACTTACGGACGGTAAGTTTACGAATTACGTAGTCCTCAAAAATTACAGCCGTCTCGTATCGCTGCCGATCAGAATTCTAGGCTCCGACAGTATTTCACCCTTGCCTTTGGCTGCATACTTTCCAAAAGGCCTGATATGGGTACTGCTCTGCCCGGAAAGCTTATACAACACACTTCCTTCTACTTCGCTGCTTTCTCTCTCTCTCTCTTACAGTCGAAGCTCTCTGTCATACTGTCTCTCACAGGAGACTTACTTTGCATAATAATTTGCCTAACAGAAGGCTGCGCGTGCCTTTACAGATTATCCCTTTGGTCCTTTTAGCCCTAACATTCCTCTACGCACAACACTAATCTTCTCCTTCACATGACAAATAGCCACCTTACATGAATATTCAAACCGTACCTTCCATGGCCCTAAACAATGCAAAACAAGCTCGGTCACTTCATGACATTTCACCCCCCCCCCCCCTTAAATTCGAAAATATTATATTTTCGACAGTCTTAATGCAATCATTTTAACTGTCCGTACAAAAACTTTCAGTTAGTCACACCTACTCAAGAAATCTGCACCCAGGTCATCGGTGCCTTTTATGGCTCGGATTTGAATTCTGTATGGTTGTAGAGATAGAGCCCACCGCATAATACGCGGGTTGGCCACCTTGGCTTTCTGCATATATATTAAAGGGTGATGATCAGTCTCGAGCACAAAAGGCGTCCCATATAAATAAACTTGGAATTTTTGAACACCCCAAACCAACGCTAAACATTCTTCTCATTTGTGGAATACGCCCTTTCCCTGTCCAGTAACTTTCTGCTCTCGTACCCAATTGGAAATTTATACCTATCCGTCTCTTGTAATAACACCGCCCCCAGTCCGGTTTCGGACGCATCGGTTCGCAAAATGAACGGTTTTGAACAGTCTGGTAGTTTCAAAACGGGAGCAGTAGTCAATTTCACTTTAAGTGTATGGAATGCCAAATCTTGAGCATCTCCCCATTCAATTTGGTTAGGTTCCTTGTTTTTTGTTTTGTCCATTAGAGGGCAATCAATAACTGCATAATTTGGAATAAACCGTCTATAATAATTGGCGAGTCCCAAGAACGAACGCAATTGTTTCTTCGTTTTGGGTCGCTTGGCGTTTTGAATTTTTGTAATCTTGTCTGGTTGTGGGGCGAGGCACCCTTTTCCCACTATATGCCCTAAAAAGTCAATTCTCCTCAACCCAAATGCACATTTACTTGGTCGAGCGGTGAGATTAGCATTTCGCAGTCGTTGTAGCACATTTTCTAATGTCAGTACATGTTGGTCCCATGTTGTCGTGTGGACCAAAATGTCGTCAATGTAGTTGTGCACTTGGTCAATTCCTTTCAGCAAAATTCGCATGACCCTGCAGAATGAAGCTAGCCTTGTGAATTCACAAGCCCGAAGGGCATAACCCGAAATTGAAATAAACCGTTTGGGGCAATGAAAGCCGTCTTCATCTTGTCCTCTGGCTTCAATGGTAGTTGCCAGTACCCTTTGCTCAAGTCCAGTCGTGAAAAGTAATTGTCCTCCGTTAGCTGAGTAAAAATCTCCTCGGGGTCGGGGATTGGTTCAGCGTCGAAAATCGGGACTCTATTTAATCGTCGGAAGTCTACGCAGAATCGGTTAGTCCCGTCTTTTTTCTTGACTAGTACTATCGGGGACGCGTACGGAGAATTTGAGGGTTCAATCACCCCGAGTTTAATCATACTGTCTACTTCTTCCTTCACTGTGCTGCGAAACGCATAAGGGAGTGGATAGGGTTTAAGTCGCACGGGTTCGTCTGATGTCACGTGGATTTCATGCTGTCCGAGTGACGTTATACCCGGTAAGTCAGTCATGATATCCTGATACATGTTAAGAAGTCTCACCAATTCACTGCGCTGGTCTGCCTTTAATGTCGGGCTGATTTCAATGTCAGCAATTGTTTCCTTTGATTTGATTGGCGGCATCAACAGCACATCCTCGTTGTCGAGGTATGACTCTAGTGTGACAAATTCATTAGGGGAGTTGGAAGGCTCACATTCTATAACAGCAACGCTTACTGTTTCAATCAACCCCTCTAAACATTCTTTTGCCTCTTCCCTTTCATGATACTTTTTCAATAAATTGGCGTGAAAAATTTTGATTCCAGTACCTACTTCAATTCGATAATCCATCCCTCCCAGTTTTTCTTTTACCTCAAAGGGCCCTTTCCACTGTAAGAGAAGTTTGTTTGTATCGGTTGGAAGCAAAAGCAACACTTTTTCCCCCACTTTAAAATTTCTCTCCCTTGCTCTCCTGTTATAATATACCTTGGTCCTCTCAGTAGCCTTCAGCAACTCCTGTTGAGCCATTTTGCACGTATCCTCTAATCGTTGTCGCAGGTCTAATACGTACTCGTATGTCGTGCTTGTTTCTTGGTCCATAACCTGTCCAGTCCATAGTTCCCGAAGTATAGTCATAGGTCCTCGCACGGTCCCCCCATATAAGAGCTCAAATGGGGAAAATCCCATACTGGCCTGCGGCACCTCACGATATGCAAAGAGGAGGGGGACTAGATACCTGTCCCAGTCCTTAGGTTTCTCCATACATAGCCTTTTTAGCATTTGTTTTAGTGAGCCATTAAACCTTTCAACAAGCCCGTTACAGGCAGGGTGGTAAGGGGTCGTAGTTAATTGCCGTATAGATAATAACCGGCTAACCTCCCTCATAAGGTCTGACCTAAATTGTGCCCCTCTGTCCGAAAGCACTTCCCTGGGAATCCCAACTCTACTGAAGACCTCCACCATTGCCTCGGCTACCCTGGTGGTTTCAATGTTCGGTAATGCTACCGCCTCTGGGTACCGTGTAGCAAAGTCGACAATTGTTAGGATGTATTTGTTACCCCTGTCCGTGCGTGGTTGAATGGGTCCCACAATGTCAATCCCAATACGTTGCCACGGTGTTTCAATTAATGGCATGTTTCCCAAGGGTACCTTCCCTACACGACCCTTAGGTATAGTTCTTTGGCACGTATCGCAAGATTTGCAGTATCGCGTCACATCCGCCTGTATCCCCGGCCAGCCTGAGAAAAAGGTTCCCGAAATTTTGTCAAATGTCCTCTTAATTCCTTGGTGACCCCCAAGAACTGATTCATGTGCCAAACTAAGCACAAAATTTCTGAATTCATATGGTACTACTAACTGATGAAACAGTTCACCATTCTGAAATTTGGGTGATTTGAATTCCCGGTATAGAAGTCCATCCGACCAGGAAAAAAATGCTGTGATGCCCTGATCTAGTTTTCTTCACCGTACCCGACGACGCCAATTCCCGAATATGTTTTAGAGACGGGTCAGCTATTCGTGCCTTAATGAATTCTTCCTTTTCAACATGTGGCAACTGTTGCGCAACAGACAACTGTTTAAGTGGCTTTTCCAGCTGCGCCACTTTCTGAGATCTCGTTTGAACAGCGTTAATTTTAGCAGAATCATTCGATCCTTTCTCTTCCGAATTACATTCCCACTGCGGGTCAAGGCTTTTAGGATCTCTAACTCCCTCAATATTCCCTAGAATTACATCATAAACGGGACTATGCATACATAGTGCGTCGACTGTGCCGGTCCAGTAGCGTGTGCCAAGGGCAATTCTTGCAGCTAATGCCTTCCTTACAGTACCGTCTACTAGAACACAGTGCCTCTCTTCCCCTGTTAAGTGCCCATCTTGTACCAAGTCCAGTCGGACTACCACACCACTGCAACCGCTATCTCTAAGGACCTGAACCTGTTTCCCATTTAGAACTCCTTTCGTTACGGGCACTCCCTTTACCACATTTTTACAAGCCGCACTCACCACAGGTAACGCATGGCCACACTTCAACTCCACAAACCCCTCATTTGCACAACAGCCTTGTAATACCCCTTTTGAAATCATGCATGCGACTGTATCTTGGTTATCTAATCCATATACTGTATTCCGCCTTGTACATTACTACTTGCCCCTGGCGGTACAATCTGTGAAGTAGTCTCCAAACTACCCGGAGTTTCTGAGTCAGTACCAGTATTTTCATCTACAGCCGCCGTGAGGAGAGATGCCAAAATGTTTGCCAACTCAGTTATTTCTTTTGGCCTATTTCTACAGTCACGAGCAAAATGCCCCGGGCGTCCACAAAGAAAACAAGTTTTAGCGTTGGCGGATCCCCTTGGACCATTTTGGCTATTAGACTGCCGATGAGTGTTTGCATTTCGTTGCATCTGGCCTACACCCTGACTAATTTTAGGGTTATTCGCCTGGTTTTCTCGTGCTTGATAACCCCCTGAGGTTTACGATTACCAGAAGTGACGTGTAAACATGAAAACCCCCATGCGCATCAGCATACTGATCCGCGTAAGTTGCCATAGTGCTTAAATCCTTAGGTTTCCTTTCCTTTAAAAACAATCCTAACTCATGATTGGTACTATCCAAATATTGCTCTCTCAATAATAAGTCAGCGAGCTCATCGTATGATTTGTCTATCCCAGCCATATCCACCCATCTAGTTAACAAATTTTGAAGTCTAACCGCATACTGCTGAGCGGTTTCCCCTTCCAGGGACTTTGTGCCCCTAAATTTTTCCCTAAATCCATGTTCCGTCAATTGAAAACCCTTTAATAAGGCCGCCTTCAAAGACATATAACTACTAGATTCCGAAATAGGCAAACGAGAATAAATGTCCAATGCTTTGCCGTGTAGCAGGGCACTGAGAGTAGTCGCCCACTCAGACTCGTCCCACCCCTGACTACGTGAATACCTTTCGATCCTCTGTAAGTATGCATCAAGGTCACCAGTTTTCTCGTTAAAGGAAGGTAGCTTTGGTGCTTTTGATTTTCTAGTAAGATTTCTACTGCTTTGCCCCTCTGAACCCTCAGTAGGACTTGCTTTTTCCCGTTCCCTCTTTAATTTTTCTAACTGCAACTGCATCTCAATTATCTCCTTTTGTTCAACTTTCATGTCCCTCTCATGGGCTCTCCTATCTCTTTCAAGCCTTTCTTCTTCACCTTTCGCTTCATTAACAAAAGTCATCAAATCCTTCCCAGTTAACCCCAGGCTAACCCCTGCACAGACCAATTTCTCTAGGTCCATTATGGTCCCCGCTCTACGGGCTACACACACCCACAAAACTAGTCCCACGTATAGTGCTGAAACCGTTCTAAAGAGCATATGAGAGACCAAACTAGCATTACCCATCGAAACATTAACATTCAATTCTTACATAACGAAATCATTGACATTATCAACAACAACAAAAAATATTCTACTGTGTATACTTGGCAACTGTCTACACCTAAATTTCCTTCTGTCCTGGCAGGGTCGCCAAAAATGTCACAATTTGGGGTTTCTCGCTCCTTCGAAATAATTGTGACGCCAAGTGCACACAGAAAAAAAGGCCAAACAAACATTCCTTATGTGAACATATATACAAGATTATTATTAATTCTGGAGTGTCAAATTCGAATTGCTTTTGGATCAGTCTATATATAAGCCATCTTTTTTTGTAACGGACTTCTGTCAACCCTTCACTCTCTCAGTTCATTTCCCAATACATCCATTTCATACTCAATCATAAAGTTTTCTCTCATGACTGCAATACAGTTTCTCTGCTGCCCCCAATTCGTGTATATAGTAGCTAGTACATGGTGAGCGCCATGTCACCCGTTGACCTGAGTCCCATCAAGACCGACTTTTAGGCCATCTAGTTTAATACAAAACAAACAAAAACAAAGTCTAGTGACCTGTACTTCCAATTATATACGTTTACTAACCACATTAGTCAGTATAATCTACAATTTACCATTGCACTGGCAATTTAACCACTCAGTTCTTTTACGAAATACCGCCTATCGTTCCTTTGTCCGCTTCAGTCCCGTGAATTATTTACATTCTACTCCCCCTCCTTTACCTCACACCATCCGGCCATTTTGCTAACTTTTCTGTATTTACACTGTCATCCTTTTCTACATGTACCCCCACCTTAGGAGAATCATTACATATCACAACTTTTTTATACTTCCCCAGCCTTTCTTGACAGGATTTTGCTTAGCCCTATACCTGGACCCTGACTTTCCTAACTATATAATAAGAAAACATAACTTACGGACGGTAAGTTTACGAATTACGTAGTCCTCAAAAATTACAGCCGTCTCGTATCGCTGCCGATCAGAATTCTAGGCTCCTACAGTATTTCACCCTTGCCTTTGGCTGCATACTTTCCAAAAGGCCCGATATGGGTACTGCTCTGCCCGGAAAGCTTATACAACACACTTCCTTCTACTTCGCTGCTTTCTCTCTCTCTCTCTCTTACAGTCGAAGCTCTCTGTCATACTGTCTCTCACAGGAGACTTACTTTGCATAATAATTTGCCTAACAGAAGGCTGCGCGTGCCTTTACAGATTATCCCTTTGGTCCTTTTAGCCCTAACATTCCTCTACGCACAACACTAATCTTCTCCTTCACATGACAAATAGCCACCTTACATGAATATTCAAACCGTACCTTCCATGGCCCTAAAACAATGCAAAACAAGCTCGGTCACTTCATGACAGTACCTTTAAATTGATTTAATGGTACCATAAAATTGAATTAATGGTACCAGTAATTGCTGATTTTTGTCCGCCAAGGCCTACCATACACGTGTCGTCTGATCAGGGTTATTGTATGCTACCTACTCATCCCATTTTGCTCTCTGCCCACATGACCTGTGAGAAAGGAGGATGTCTAGAACAGATATGTTGCATAATTGTGAACCATTGCTCTTTTTGTTAGCTGGGGATTGTGTGTTAACAGCTCCCCGAGTGTTACAGTGAAACAAGCTAGGTGACAAACCCTGGATGTCAATTACTTCTCGTCTCAGTTTGTTGGCCTACATTTGTAATACAGTTACGCTGTTCACGGTATCTTCATATAGGAAGAGTCTTCATAATTTGCTTTTTAAGGGATTAGGAAAGGATACCAATTAAGAGCCCCTCCCACATCCTCCCAAGCGTACTATGACGTCGGTTTTAGTCAACGTTGATGAGAGGTATTGAAGGTGGTCGAAACAACAGACGAAGGCATGTTTCATGAACGAACTTTGTGACGTGTTGTAGGAATATTTTGTTCTTGATGTTCTTCCTCATGAACGAGCGTTCCATCACCCCGCTTTAAAGGGGAAGTTGGAGCAAAAATTAATATTCATAAATGAATTAGGAACCAAATTCACGCAGTATGGTGAAATTTCCATTCCAATGGGACATGTATTTCTCGAGATAGTAGTAAAGGAAGTGACTAGATTTGTGTTCCAGAGAAACTTTGGGGCAGAAGAGGTTATATCATTTCCTTACAATGTAAAGAAATTCTTTGTTTCCCTTTGTTTTTTTTTGTTTTTTTTTTTGTATGTTCTGTTGACCTTGTTGTTAATAGGATTGACCTAGCTGTAGGAAATGTAAAGATCAAGTGTGAAGTTCCCAAGCTTTTTATGCAATTAAATTCTGATAATACGGGTTCGTTAAGGAGAAAATAGGCTGTAAAGTTTGAAGAAAATATCAAAAGACCGCTCATTAAAGGAGGATATGATGTCATACGTAGTTGCTTCAAATTCACTTCCTATTGAAAATGTAACAACTTTACTTGCTCATATCTTGAGAACTTCACATACGATTCCAATGCAAATTAACCAAAATGCTTAGAATATCCCTCTAACATATGAACACGTGATATGACCTAAACCCTTCTTTTGAGCCATTCTGACGATGAAAACTTCAGTGCATGTCAAAATCATGGCACCTACCTAACAAAATGTGATTGCATAAGTGATATGAGCAGGGAGGTGTTAGTAACACCTACCTGGTATGAGAAATTTACAAACTTTGCATTCTCCCCGCAGGGAAATCCTACCCCTATGGCAGGGAAAACCTACCTTTATTTACTTCAAGATCAACATTACATTCTGAAAAACAAAAGGGAAACAAGACATTTTTTGTCAATGGGAGGAAGTGATATAACCTATGCTGCCCTCAACTAAGTCACTTTGGAACACAATTTTAGTGACTTCCTTTTCTGATACCTCGAGAAATACATGTCGGATTTGAATGGAAGCTTCACCACACTGTGTAGATTTGGTTCCTCTTTCACATTTGAAAACTGGAGTTTTTGCTTGACCTTAATACCCTTTAAATTCTTGATACCCAATTGTACAAATGTGGTGATCATAGATCCAGTGCTGTATTCGAGTCACTACCATTTTGAGAGGAAGTGACTCGAGTCGTGACTTGTTACAACACTATCATAGACCAACCCACACTTAGATGGTTTCGTTTATTTCATTTTTCAGGAGATATTTTATTTCTTGAGGATACATTGGTACCTCTGATGGACAGGAACGATTCCAATCGATACCGAGTACAAATGACTGGAAACAACACACACGTACTAACTATACTGGATTTATCGAGACACTTTGATGAAGGCGTCTATGCGTGCAAATTTAACGTAAATGGCGAGAAAGGATTTGAACACTTTTTCCATCTCAATTTTGTATGTAAGTCCATAAAGCTTTCAGATACATATTAATTAATAGGGGGTGGGCCCTAGAGAAGGAAGGGATGGACCGTGGGTGACAAGAAGAGAAATTTATTGGTAAGAGTAAGAAGCCTATTGACCCATTACTGCCCCTCCCTTTTGCGATCGCCTCAGACTGCAGTCTTTTTCAATTAGTAGCTTATTTTCAATTTATTCCAAGACTTAAAAAAAATTTTTAAGTAAGATATGAGATCAAATAACACACACATTATTCTTCTTCATGGTCCTTTTCGGTTAAGCCAAGTAATTCTAATATTAAATCAGACTGTGTAAAACTAGAAAATTAGAATTTCTCAAGATTTATGAAAACATTTGGTTAGTACCCTTATGTTTTCGTAAAATATGTGAAAACAATCAGTTTGACAAACGTTCTTGAAAATTTTTAGTTACGTTAACAACGTCATTATAGTTAACTCAATGTGGCTAACATAGGGTCTATAAGCTTACATTTAATAATGGTATGATGACGTCACTGGGATATCGAAATCAGCAAAGCATGAATTAGGTCTATATGTGGGCGTAGGCAGTGAAGTTCGGTTGGACCCTGTCAGCTTGACAGACCCATTTCTCAATTGACTCCAAGAGTTATCTATGTTAACGTAATGCTTAGAAGTATTCTGTCACTGGTAGTAATCCCTTCGTTTGTTAAATTCAAATATTTTTGAGATATTCACTGCATCGCTTGACATTATTTTATTTTTAAATATTTTCCAGGAAGGTATCCTGGTATACCCGACGAAGACATCATCATCCTTGTTTCTTGCTATAATTTCTCTTTTTATATCTTTTGTCAGACTCACCGGAAGTAAATGAAATTGTCCTTAATGACCTATCGCTGCAAAATTCGATTCATAAGCCGGATCCTTCGGCCAAAGTTTTAGTTTTTAATGAGACGGCTAACGTAACCTTGAAATGTGATGCATCAGGAAATCCAAAACCTTTTATCAACTGGACTAGATCAGACAACAAATTGTCAATGAATAGGATCATAAAAATAACAGGTAGGAATATTGACATCGTCATAATGCGTGATTTACACAGCTATTTGATAAAAAGTAGTAAAGATATAATTATTTTTTGATTGCATGCCCTTCCTGTACCACCCCTTCATGTAACAGAGGGTGAGACAAGATGGCACATCCCCTACTTTTAAGAGAAAGGTGGTCATCATATTTCGTGTATATAGTGTATATTTTGAACGCCCGATGCTCATTTAATCCGTAAAAGCCGGGACAGTAATGCACATTTCTTATACACGAATCCAGACAGCAAGTGATGGTCTGATTCAGTCGGCCACGACTGGGGTCCGTCACCTTTAAATCTTTCGATTTCCTTGCTTACCTCTACCGTGGATGATTGTACACAAATTTGTACCTTGAATTATTCAATTTCACAAAATATGAGGGGTTGAAATTCATGGAAACAATAAATAAAGACGATTTTGGGTTGATGGACCCCACTGATGGCGGCCTACAGTCTCTAAAAACAAGCGCTAATCGGATTCGTCTATACGACCAGCTTTAACTTGGTGTATTTTTCAACCACACCAACCGTTCCACGCCTTCAGTGAATAACTTCAGTTAAAAGGCAAAAGCAGTCGCTCCAAACTTCTTGTGAAGCAAAAGTCAAGTCTCTTTCAAAGAATCTTTCATACCGTACTATTTTAGGAGGCTTCAGTTGTGCATATACAGGGTTAACCAAGCAGTTTCTACTTGTAAATTTTCATTTGAGAAGGAAAAATATTGTCACATGACACTCAAAAGCCAATCATGAAACAGCACAGTCTATTACTTCCGGTTGGGGTGACTGTTTTTGCCCTTTAAACTCGGAACAATTACGCCTGAAGTTTTGACGGAAATATGTCACCGAGGTTTTTCCTGCTACACCACAGAGGTAACCGAGTTACACAGTCAAATTATTTCGTTCATGGCCAGGCAAATTATTTCGTTGCGTAGCTGATACCCTTCTCATTCTACTGTCCTGAAGGCCTGTGTACACTGGACATATTTCAGGACGCATGTGTCGCAACATGTTGCCAAAACACCTTGTGTCCGAAAATATTGTCAGTGTGTACATGGACGATACAAGCGACAACATGTGTCGCAACAATATGTGTCGCAACTTGTATCCGCATAGTGTCCAGTGTACACAGGGGCAAAACATTTGTGTCGAGTTGTGTGGGCAACATGTTGTGATACATGTGTCCTGAAATGTTTCCAGTTTTCATAGGCCTTTATTATTCAGTTGTGACAGCAAGTGGGGACAGACATCACTCCTGAGGGGACGTTGCTCTTACAAGAGGGATATTTCATATTTCGTTGGGAGTTTTCAAAGCCTCTAAGCTCCCTGGTCTAATCCTCGGCAGTGGCAAATAACCTTGGCGGTTCACATTGTGAAAAGCAGATTATTCATCGAAACACACAAAGATTAATTTTGAGGAATAAAATTTCAAATTTTTTTAACAAACAGTGTTTGTCACCCTTTCTTCAATTCTTTTTTTCCCGGCATCACGCTTCAAGAGTATCCATCAGGAAGCTATCTCTCCCCTTGATTGTTAAATCCTAGAACCGACTGTGCTTTTCTACGCGATTCTGCGCATCAATTCCAGGAGACACCATAGCAACTGCATGTGCGCTTGTATGTTATTTGTCTTAATATCGTGCATATACGTTGGTTGCGTTGGACGCGGTGATTAAAAATGTCAATTCTTGATTCCTATTATTGGTCAAAAGTATACCGATGTCTGACGTCGCTCAGAATAACGTATACAAAGGATTAAAGAGGCAATCAGAGTTTGTTTTCCACAATTTCTTCATTATAATTCTTCATTGTAATCATACATTGATTTAAAACTAACAAAAATAATTTGTCATTAAGGGTGTATACCTAAAATCCGGCCCGGCCGGATATTGAAAAATATCCGGCTCCGTGGTTCCGGCCGGACTTTTTGAAAATCCTGTCGGAACCGGATTTCTTTAAATCATAAGAAAAAGCCCCAAGTACAGTAGCCTATATTTTAAGGGATGTGTTTGCATGATAAAAGCAATTGATTAACACTAGGGTTGTCACAAAGGGACGGGGAGGGCAAATTGGGATTCTCTTACAAGTGGAAATGGTTCTCTGTGCTGGGGGTCCCGCAATGAGTAAAAGGAGATGTAGTACATTAAAAGTTATACACATATTGCTAGTGCTTTTATAAAAACATCATTTTGGATGATCTCTAAGCTTGGTTCCTTTGTCACAGCTGGGGTTTATTACCTTTTAATATTTCAATTTACTCGCTTTCCTTTATCATGGATGACTGTACACTTAATTGTATCTTGATTCCTTCAATTTCACTGAATGTGAGGGTTTAAAGTTCATGTAGACAATAAATGAAGATAATTTAAGATTGACGAACTCCACTAACGACTGCCTACACTCACTAAACACCAGCTCTGATCGGATTCGTCTATAAGCCGTATGTTGTTGGTGCTTCATAAAATACCACCTAAATAACTAACCAATGCAGCATTTTATTAATAATATTATTATTGAAAAATCCGGTCCGGTTGGATGGTTCGTACTGCACGGTTAAATCCGGTCCGGCCGGATCCTAAAATTCCAGATCCGGTGCATCCACGGACTTCCTATACATGGACAGAGCATACTGCACGGTCAATTGTCGCTACCGTACGTGTGAGAAAGAGCGCACCAAGATGGCTGTCTGCTATGATTTTGTGTAGGAGTTTGGACTTGCTCAAGTCAATTCCCAGATTTTTGCAAGAAAGTTGAAACAATTTTTAAATATGGCAAGGTAAGGTCAAAATCACTTCCCATTTTGCAAGACTATGAATTTTTTCCTCTAGGTTTAACTTTTGTTCAAAATATAACAGTTTCGTCGTCAAATCAGACGATTTATAGCTACACGGCGGCCATCTTGGCCATCATTGTCTAACGTTTTGATCAGTAACTTTCTGTATGAGGCTGTCTAGTCTTGAACTTGTGTGGAGTTTTGATACCCGAAAAATACAAAATTCCCATTCAACAGTGATTTCCTTTTCACTTGAAAGACCTCTCTAGTGTCCATTTTTTCCGTTAAATAATCAGTTATAAAAGAAGAACTAAGTGCTGGAACTAAGTGCTGGAACAAAAATCTAATATTCGTTGTCAAACTCTAATTGTCCTCCTAAGAAAAACTTCAAAAGAGAAACAAAATGCAAGTTTTCTAGTAAAATTTCCATCCTGTTCTAATGCGTACATGTATAGTTCATACAGAAAGTCCACGAGATATCAACAAATGAAGTTACTTGAAGTGTACCTCGTCTAAATTTTCAAAATATATACTGTAGAGGTTGCAAAATTTATCTCATTGATCTGAATCGCATTGTTTTAGCTTATTCCATTGCTAAGATATTAAATGTTGAATCTTATTCATTTCAATCCCAATAGTTCATCGCCCAATATTTTTTGACTTTCTCGTTGTACAAATCACATTCAACATGCTTTGTTTTAAAACATGTTGTAGGAAGGATTGTGAAGTCAAGGGCAGTCACCACAAAGCAGCAAAAACGCTATCACATTTTGGCACAAGGTTTAGTAGTTTTCGGTAAAAAAGAATATAAGATTCCAATTTGAGTGGTACGTCACAACAGTGATATCACAAATCATTGCACAATCTGTACCTGTTTAATTGATAGATAAAAATTCAATGTCTTCAAGCCCATCAATGAAATGTCCTGTGAAGATGAGGGTTGGACCAATTAAATTCAACTTACATGCTTCGTAATATACAATTTTGAATTTGCAGATCTGATGCACACTGAATCTTCGCTTAAGCAAGGAGGGGTTACTTCAGTTCCATCGCTTATTCATCTCTGCAAATTAATTATCATATTGTTTTCTTTATTTCTCATTTTTTTTGAACTTCAGGTTTAAGGGTATGAACTTGTATAGACAGTTTGTTCATCAATATTCGGATACCATGAGATAGGGAACCAAAACTTAGTAACAAAGTTTAAAGAACAACAAAAGAAATTATACAAATAAGGGTTTTGATGTCGCATGTTCTCTCTTCAAGTTCACCTTCGTCTGAAAACGTGAAAACCTCAACCTCTTTTATCCTTTTTAAGACCCACATATCGTATTAAATGCAAATTTCAAACAGAATGCTTAGATTTCATGAGTGCCCTTCTAATATTTCAAAGCTTTTTGATGGTTAAAGCTTCATTGAGGCTCTAAACCTTTCAACCTCCTTGTAAAACAGATCTGGATACTTTACTTATCGACAACAAAATCTTCAGATTTCACAGTTTCTTTTTCACGGTTTATAAGTTTGTCGAAGCCAGGTGCTTTTATAACAGGAAGAAAGTTATCTTTAAATCTAATATTGTGTTGAATCTAGATGCTTTCTGAACTCACGCTATGGCAACTTCTTTAAAAGTTCATTTTCGCTCTCCTAGTGGTGACATCGTACAGTCGTAGTCTATATGACAATGCTTCTCAGAGTCTAGCCTATTGAAATAAAACTAAGAAAAAATTGATGTTCCCATTAATCACGTATTATAACATCACCGCTTGGCTAAAAAGTGCAATGTTTTCCATTTCTATGTTCCAAGAATTTGATATTTGCCAAATTCCCCGAAGAGTTTTACTAACTAATTACACTGTCAAATCCTTGAAACCATTAATGCATCACTAATAGCACTGTATTACACTGGGAGGTAAGGTTTTAAGGTAGTTCGCTATGCAAATTTTAAAAGTTGTCGCCTGATTGATGTATACTGTAAAACACGTAAGTACATCACCTGATCACATGAGTGTTTATATATCTTATCTACTTGTTTATTGTGTGTTCATACTCATACGCGGTAGGAATGATCAACTTTTATTGGTCCATCAAGGTCAGGTGACCGTGTGTTATCTCGCGATAAATGGATAAAAGTGAATCATCTAAGGTCAGTCCATTTAACTTGTGTTGTTGCGCTGTTTCAATTCGTTGTTAACCTAGCGATATTTCATATTTTTCCTTCTTTTAGATCAAAATAATGTTCTGTTTAAAAGAAAAACATTTAACAACTCTAAATATGTGCATTAGAGTATATTAATGCACTCTCTCTGAAGCTTTCGGTGGATGCAATTGCGCTATGGCCGTCTCCAGCATTAACCATCCGATCGATCATTACCTTGAGCTAACAGGTTAATGCAAGGTGTAATGTTTTGCCTTCGGGACACAATGTTTTAATGCCACTTAAAATCATGGAGTGGAAGGTTCTCACTTGAACCTGAGATGAAGACAGACAGACAGACATACATACGTACAGACAGACAGACAGTGTGAGCAGTTGTATTTATCATGCAGACCTTAGTCACCCGACCTATACTCACAGTCTTTGAAACGACCAACACGAGATGCAGACGCCCCCCCCCCCTCCCCTTCCCCTCCAAAAAGGAAAATAGTCATCGAAATAACAATGGCAAGGAATTGTGGAATAGAGCTTCTGTTACAGTAAGTTTTGTCCATCATTACATTTTACCGTGATAAAAATGACGAGCACCAAATTTCTATCCCATAATTCTTTGTAATTGCTTTTTGGAAAGGTCTACGGGTGTGTGGATCGTAACTTCTAGATAATTGATTGGCAGAAACATTTCTACAGTCCTGGAATTTCCACAAACAAGAGCAACCACGTAAGGACACGACGTTGGTTAACAGTTGTACGCTTTCACGACGAAAAGTTCTAATTCTACAAACCGACTTACTTAAGCACCTCCCTCAACTATTTTAAACTCATCATCACCCTGACATAATCTCGTTTGTTGCTTCAGAGTGAGTATACAAGACCTCAATGTTTAATCAAAACACTCTCACTACAGTATAGCCTAAATGTTGTGTAATATCAGCTACAGTACTCTTCATTTTTTTAAACTTGCTTGATATCAAAGAGTTGTGACAACTGAGAATTTCCGTGAACTACTCCAAAATAGTAGTTTGGCCCGGGGAGTTGACTGCCTTTAAAGTGGCTAATTGAGTTTGTTTATGAACGTCAACAATTTTCCCATGGCTGATAATTTTCTTTACATGCCAATGAAAAGTGGTCAAATTTAGACAATACTCATAACTTTTATACAAATGATTATTTTTATGAGTTCCGAGCATTTAACGGTTCAATTTGGTTTTCAAATATTCGTGATCAGACACTTTTTCAAATTATTCAAAAAGCGTTACCCAAATCAGAAGACAACAAAATAAAAATTTTACCATTTTTCTGTAACTTCTGGAAATGAAACTTGACACATCGTGATAACTAACAGCGTTGTGATGTGTTAGGGACCCCTTAACACTCTCATTAAGTTATCGATATCAACGCAATGAGCCCCTTTAAAGCATGAGGTTGGTAAACACTAGGACAATGCACTCCTAGGGTTTATTTAAAAAAGACAAGTACAGATGACGTCTGGTTTTCAAAAATAAATTATCATACGTAGTGAGTTTAAGGAGGTTATGGATACCGATAACATATCCAAAATACTCTCATATCGCCAGGATCGAACCCTTTAATTACCACCTAATCCCAACCGTTACCCAAACATTTGTCAATGAATTTTCATGGGTCAGGATGAAGCAATATTTCATTGAGACCTTTTTAGATCGTCATATATTTGGACAAAAATGCAAGAGGCACAAAAAGATACCTTCATATTTTGCATGTTACCCCGTGCATGGGCCTAAGTTAAAGACTCACAAAACTTACCGATGCTTGCCCCACGGCCATCTTGTGCAAGCGTCATCCTCATATCGACTTGAGGGCCAGAATGTCAACATTAGTTGCGAAATGTTGGCAAAGGAAAATATTTTTGACTAAAGTTTCCCCTCCCAGGGAGAACAGCAAGGGACTAATCAACGCGGGGAAAGCCCCTGAAAACTATGGAGTTTTAGCATACCTCTAAGTTAAAAGCTAAGTCTCAGAGGAGGTATAATGTGTATGTTGTCGGTTTACTTAAATCTTAATTGAACTGAATTGGGTGGAAACTGTGGGAAGGACAAAAAATAAAGGGGATGTCCCCTCATACCCCCGTAGCGCTGCTATTGTTCACCTCCCCTCCTCCCGGTCACATGTCAGTTTTTGTGATGATCAAAGGCAGGTGACGCAGCTGCGTTTTTTAAGCGTTGTTCAGGAGAGTAAACTCTTCGCAAGTGTACATAGATACCAATTTGTGTCAAAAAGACAATTTCATAATCTGCGTAGTCTGCCTATAAGTAGCTGTCTTCCAGTAAATGTGTGGGAATGATGTATAAGACAAAGCCGTTCAAGTGTGACAGCCTTTGGCGCTATGATGATAAAACCTCCATCAAAAATTCTGCGGTGTAGCACGTATCCAACAATAATTAAATACTGTGTCGAGCATTACTCCACATGTGCACAATCGGGTATACACACAAAATATTTCTCCGTGTGTATTTCTCGCCATTGTGTAACATATACAACGGTTTCCTAGAATATGCCATAATGTATATAACAAAATGTCACATACTGACTTGCTAAAACGAGCTGAATGAAACCAATTGAACCAAAAACTATAAAAAGACGGTGTGGATTGTCTGGAACCTTTATGACTGAGGAAAGGGTGAACAACAACAGTACATGAAGCCAAGCATACGATCACACCCTCCTTGTACCAGTGCACAAAACCCAAGCAGAAAGAGTCAGTGATTTCGAGATAACATTACGTCGCCTCACAAGGGATAACACCGTGAGCATTCAGTCAGTCAGTCAGCCAGCCAGCAGGCCAGCCAGTGAGTAAACCAGCCATCAGTTGGTCAGGCAGTCAGTCAGCCATTCCGTCCGTCCGTAAGTTAGTCAGTCAGGCAGTCAATCCGTCAGTTAGTTAGATGAGGTTTTAGCTCAGTTTCTAACCAATTGGTTTTATTCGGGCCGGCCACGGTTTTTCCAGTTGGGGCTCTCTGGCTTGTTTTCCTTTCTAGATTGCATATATGTTTAGCACCAACCCCAATGGCAGTGGATAAGTTTATTTTTACATTTATCGGTATGAAACAGCCAGGCTGAATCGAACTCTAGACCTTTAAGGAAAACCGTTTTGTATAATTCCATTATATGCAGCTAGTAGGCTTACTGTCATGTAAGTTGCAATGGAAGGAAGCGCTGGCAAACCCCACGTGAAAGTTATTGATAATGTCATTAAGCGGATGGATCGGTTTATAGGGAAATATTTTTCTTGGGTAAATACAAACTATGAAAATTATGCAAGATGTAAATTTTGTCCTTTCTGGAAATATACTACCCACCCTCGAAATATTCAACGGAACAATCGTCTTATAGACTTAGACCGACAGTGGCTTGTTCTTCTTCTTTTATAGATACGGTCATACATATTCATAATAAACTACAATTAACTAGATAATTTTATTAATTGTAATTTGCATAACTTTAAATTTTGATTTGGGTTTTTTAGAATCAACTCAGTTCATTTCTTTGGTCTTTACTAATGTATTTTTAGTCATCTTATTGTCACATCTTTTATGTTTACGTCGTTTAAATAATTATTTGCCTTTCATGTTTTCGTACCTTGTTTTTTACACTTTCGGTTTTGCTATTCTTGTACATTATCATTTTACGCTTTCAATCTTTCTGCCGCAGAATTGTAATTTTCCTGTTGGGATTTAATAAAGTTGTCTCTACTCTACTCCACTCCACTCTACTCTTCTCACCTCTACCCTACCCTATACTACTCAACCCTACTCTACCCTACCCTATACTACTCAACCCTACTCTACCCTACCCTATACTACTCAACCCTACTCTACCCTACCCTATACTACTCAACCCTACTCTACCCTACCCTACTCCAATCTACTCTTCTCTATACTCTACTCTTCTCTAATATACTCTACTCTAGACTACCCCACTCTACTCTAAAACGGTGCATGAACGGTTGAGAAATAAATCAATTACTTTTTTTTCTTCTCCTGTTTTTACCAGATGACGTTATTACAATAGTCAATGTATCACGTCACGATAGCGGAAGGTATATATGTCAGGCTACCAACTCGCTTGGGGAAACTGCTTTCGATTACGTCGACCTCAAAGTTCAGTGTAAGTTCCTATAACACAAGTCAATTTATTTTATTATTCCATTTACTGACACAATGATATTTCTGTGTGGGCTGCATCTAAGCTAGCCTAACCTAACCTAACCTCACCTAACTTAATTAACCTAACCTGTGCACGCTCTGTTATTTGGTTTTTTTTTTCAATTTTGCTACCAAAATATGTTTTAATGTAGACTTCCAGATGACATCACAGGAAAGAAAGTGCGCCCTCCAAAGGAGGCATTCCCGTATTATTGCTCAGGCTGACTTACACCAACAACTTACGCACACTCGTTTTGTGTGTACAGGGGAACAGACGCGTAAGTCTATTGCTCGGGCGTAAAAAATCAATGTCGTGCGCCTCCAAAATGACGACGCGTAACGCCAGTCTGTAAGTTTATTATTCCCAAAGGGGATATAACAGTGACCCCTACGTCAATGGTTACCTATAGTTATGGTCTCTGATACATATATTACTGACGAGTTCGTTTGATATGTAATAAAGCCTACAATGTGATTTTGAACGTCTGACAAACAACGGAAGGTCATTTCACCGTGATATTCAGTGGCGACACCGAGCTGGTTGTCAGGGGAATTTCCCCAGTCAGACCTGTTCCCTCTGCTTGACCCCAACCATGAACCAAGCATTCATATCATGAGACCCGATATTTCTCTCATATTTATGTTTAAACCTTGTGTCCTCCGAGGGCTTTTTTCCCTGAACCCTAAGGCAGTCACCCGGATCTCATCCGCTATAGCAAAATATAGCTAACACGAAACTAAATTTCCCCATAGTATGCTAAAACCTAAAATATTCCGGGGCATTAACTTCCTGAAACCCAAGCTGGGCTTTGTTTCTGGACCTCACCTGGATGAGTTTTAGACCCGCCTGCAAGAACTCACAATTCGTAACCAGCCTTTAACAAAGCTAGTAGCCAATCATGGCCGCCGTCACCAGGGGGTGCGGAGGGTGCGAACGCATCCCCCTTCGGACCCCCCAAATGGGGGAGGGGCGTCGCCGCCGGGTGTGGAGTGTCGCCGCCGGGTGTAGAGATTTTTTAAAGCGGTCGGAATTGTGTATGGAAAGGCCACACGGCAATCTTTCTTACGTTTTCACTACTTCTAGACTATCATGTGGCGAAGTTTCAGCTCGTCGTCGATCTCGCAAGTATCTTCGAGAGGTCTGTCATTATTCGCGTCTGTGAATCCAGGACTGTATTTCCATCAGTCATTTCTGCTCAACCTTCTTCCCAGCCTAGGCTTCGAGTCAGTGGCGGAGATGGGAATTTCGGTCAGGGTGGGCGAAATAGTCTGCAGGGGCGCTTCGAAGGAGTAAATACCCTGCCCTTCAGCACAATCGAAGCCACGGCTTTTCAGACTTTCCATTTGATTTGCTGCACATGGTAGAAGACTACTTTGCCATTTCTCTTCAGCAATTTTTTTCTATTAAAGCTTGTTTAAATTTTCTATCCATGGGCCTCCGCCGAAGAAAATTCGGGGGGGGGGGGCACAATTCTTTTCAGGGAAAAAGCTCCTCGCCACCATGAGTTCGGGCGGAGCGCAAGAAAATTTTAACCCAATATGCCTCTCGGAACGCTGGAAATGCATTTCTAAAGCCTATAAACCGCATATTAATAAGGAAAACACCGAGTGAACTGTTAAGAAATGTCGATGTTATTTTTTCTCCGTCATTTTCCGTTATGTTTTCTTCGTTTTTCAGGGTTTTTATTTCCAAGGGAGGGCAAGTTCCCCCTTGCCCCTACCTGAGGACGCCCATTTTTCTACCCTCTCTTTCACATTCTAGTATGAAGGCTGTCATTATATTCCATGTTATGGTCAGGTCTCGATTTAAGATTTTAATGTAGCAATGAGCTACTTTGTGAAGATAAAGATTAAACCCTCTTAGAGCTAAATAGCAAGCAGGGGGGAAAAAGGTACGGAAATTAATCACCGTTAGGTGTACATTTTAAGATCAAGATCAAGATGAGTACACGAAGAAACATTAATTGACTTTATTTACATCATGCGACCACTCTGAAATAGTCATTAATTAAGTACATTACAAGAAATAGCCAAGACTAAAGGTCTGCTTGGCTCTCTTGATACCGAAAAATGATACATAGAAGTAGCCTAAACCTAGCAGGCTTATTAGATGCAATTTTCGGGCTTTTGAGACCACGAAAGTACAGAAATAGGCTTTTGTCATGGGTGTATCGTGCAGTGACAGCCATTTATCATGAGAATGGTCACTTGAAGAAAAGCAAAATGGAAACTGCTCATTAAAACTCTTAAACAATTGCCACTATGATAAAATTTTTGTTTCATTTACAACCTGAATGTTCTCTTCAAATGATTTTGATAAGTGTTGTGGAAGCTATTTTGGGATCTTTATAAACTCTTTTTATTGTAGTCTATGTGTTGACATGTGTGTTGACATGTGTTGACTTAATATAATTTTTTGCCGTTTTAACCAAACATACGTTTGTAATGAGTTTATCCTTTGCTGCCCAATCAGAATTTATTATTTGGTTGTACATACAATAAGTCTTAATTTTCATTAGCAGTTTGATTCAGCATCGAAACATTTGAAGCAAAGCCTATTATGGGTGTGTTTTCAATGTGAGATCATCAATAATAAATTCTGATTGGATCAAACCACCAGTGTATTTGAGACTGTGTGTACATAGTCTACATTTAAGTCCTTTTCCAACCTCGGGCTTCTCAAAACGACTTTACAGGATGACAGTGCATTGACCAGATACTGAAATAGATGGGTGTAATCCTTTGAAGTGAAAAAATTGGGATAACTAATCATTCAAGCTATGCCCTGATTATATGTAATTTGAACTTCCTTGAAAATGACTCTTTAAGGCATCCTTATACCCAGTCGACGGCTGTAGCGAATAGTGTAGTAGTTCAGCCGTAGCATTCAACCAACATGTTTCACTTTGAGTTATGATATTTGCGTTGTACATCATGTTATTACAAATGAGAAAATGATTTACAACACGTCTTATTAACAAGCGAGTTCTGTAATTCGTTTTGGAGGCTATGCATATGCGAACATCCTTCAAATAGTCGGGGATAAACAAACCAATCCCGTCGTCTTCAACACGTATTCGAAAATTTGAGTTAAGTGAAATTTTCGTGAAACCATTTTTTCTTAATCCATCCATAACATGAGGAGGGATCTCAAGTGTGGTTGTCCTTTTGGTGTACAAATTAGCATTTTAAGTTGCCGTAAAGTAGGACTGAGACCCTTATTTTGGTTGTCAGCAAGGCCATTAGATGTATGCACGTATTGACGAAAACAAGGAAACTCCCCACAACATTTGCTGAGCTACGTTTGTGTATCCCACGCATTGCCCCACAATTTCATGCACCAAAGAATTACCGAACTAGCTATAAACCCATAATTACTGACCTCATTTTGTCTACATGAGATGCCAAATATTCTTTCCTGTGGAAGGACTTGTTATCTTGATTTTTTCAGTTGAATATTTCTACGGTGAGCCACCCTGGCGGTGCTTTCATCACGTCAATATATTAAATTTTAAGCCTTTGCTTTCCGGAACAAATCTTCGGTCAAGGTCTACTGATTAGTTTGGATTTTTTGATAAGTTTACCTGCAGAGTGCCTTTCATCACGGGGCCCTTTTAAAATAAACTTTTACAAATTAGGGCTTATCCATGCATCAGAAACAACGAGGTGATGTACCTAATTGTCATTTGGCACGCAATTCGTTATTATAGGTATGAGTATACTAACAATATCACGTGACTCTACTGAATTATCTTGAAAAACTTCCTATTTCTCCAATTTGCCCTTGGGGATGTTTGTGTTTGTGTTTGTCTATTTGACAATTTGTCTACTTTTTGTCTGTCAGTATGTGGGGAAACTGACTACTCCCCAATTTGGTAATATACACAAACTTTACATTAAGCTTCCTTTAAGAAATTGATTTAGTCCATACTAATTCATTCATTTTCATGACATATAATTAACAACATTTAGATGAAATATTTAACGAGAGCAATAGCTAGAAAATCTTACGACAGTATTTCTAAACCTTGTTAAAGGAAGTAATAAGGGTCACTATTTAAAATTTAACTAAGAAGGTGTCAGGACCATCCTCCTGCACAAGATAGTTATCATTGCCTTCCTATTCAACACGTGCTCTTTTTATCACCGTAATTTATCATAGTAAGTTAGTTAGTTAGAGGGAGTTTTTTGGCCCAGTTTCCAACATATTGGTTCAAGTCGAGCCGACCACGGCCTTTTTCCAGTTGTGGCTCACTGGCTTGTTTTACCTACCCCGTTGCTTCTGCACAACGATACAATGGCATAATTTGATATAACCATAAGAACCATAAATCATAACCAAAGTCAATTATTTTCTCCTTTCCAAAGATCTCCGTCAACATAGAAAAAATGTTAAGAATAGGTCGTCCAACCCACCCAAGTCTATTTTTTGTTTGTTTGTAAGTCAGTTAGTTAGTTGATTGGAGTTTTACTTCTCACGTTTCTGACCTTTTGGTTAAAGTCGGGCCAGTCACGGCATTTTTCTAGTTTTGACTGAATGTCTTGTTTCCCTGCTTCATTGCTTATATATGCTGATCGCCAAGCACAATGGCAAAGGTTCCATTTTTTAAATCTTTGGTGTGGCCCTGCCAGTAGTCGAACTCCAGATCTCCTGACTGAAAGTATAGGACGCTCTAAACCAGGGGTGGGCAACCTTTTTCATTGAACGGGCCAGATTTGAGGAATGAAAAATTGATCGGGCCGCACTTAACGTACGACATGCTGTTGATTTCAAACCTTTAATTCTGAGGACCTTGAAGCAATATAAATCCTTAATCACATAAATTAAAAAATTCAATACCGTAATGTTGTTAAGTAATGTTGATCTTGGATTAAGATGTCATTTCAAGATCAACAAGGAGTGCTTACTTAAATCGTAGTGTTCAATGTTAACACCTTAGTAAAAAAGCCACATTTAACAGTAACTGCTATAGTAGGCCTACTAATTAGGAAGTTCAATCTAAGGGGTAAAGAACTCTTCCAGTTTGGAGACAGAACATTTTTGCCCAACTTCATTGCAGTTCAGGTGCATAAAGTAGACCACCAAACCACTGGTGCGCCCGAAAAAAACGAAAATTTTTGAACATTTTCGAGAATTTGATAGAAAAAAATCTGATACTGGGTAGAAAATTCGGGCAATGTTTTCACTTATATTTCATCTCTGCCGGGGAGACACCTGTTCTGTGCCCGATTTTTTGTCGTTTCCTACCCGAATCTTCGACCCCAGAAATTTTGGGAGGAGTCTTGCCCTGCCCCTTCTCGTCTATGATTCCAGTTTGCGACTAGACTCTACTGCTACACTGTTAAAAATTTCTCTGTAAAATTTACATAATTTTTATGGCAAATTTTTTTCCAACCAAATAATGTTTTTTTTTTACAGCCAGACTGTAATCATGAAAAAACATTAAGTGTTTGTTTTTTCTTTACAGTTTTTGCATGTAAATTAGTTTACAAATGTCTACTGTAAAATCGAATTACAGAATTGTTCTGTTTTTTTTACCTTAATTTTATGTGAATTTACAGCCTACAGTTTTCATTCTCGGCGTTTTAATATTTATTATAATATCGCTTTTTTTCCTATCATATGTGATTACGTAACATACACTTCACCATTACGTAGATCAGGTATTTGCTTATCAACGTAATGTGTCATTACGAAGTTATTTTCAATCAAAACACAATGAGGTTACTTTGTTATCACATTGTTGTCCAGTAAACTGCTATCTCTAGGAACTTTGTAATTGGAAAGTCACATTTTTTGTACAATATAATAATTGTTTTTAAAATAAATATGACAAAGAATGCAAATACATTGGTTGCAAACATTTCCAGACAAGGTAAACAATAAGTTTATCACTTCCTGATTAAAAAAACGCCCAAAAAGATATTATTCAAAGCAACAGCAATCCTTTTGTTAGGAAAATGCCTACAAAATAAGCTCCACCCATTTATGCAAAATGAGATATACGTCATAAAGTGGTAAATTTACAGACTCTTTCAAGTAAATTTGTGAAACGTTTTTAATTCGATCAAGTGCATGAGCGCCTGTGGCGATGAGTTGACATCAGTATACCAATTGTCAGTATAGTAAATGTAAGTTAATTTTCAAATAGGGCCATAAATTTGCCAAAAATGTTTTCTTTTTTAACTGAAACTTCGCAGACCGATGCATGTTATATATTGAACATTTTCTGGCTATTTCGTATTTGTTTGTTTGTTTGGGCTTATTTTTGTTTCTTTTTCAGCTTAAAAACAAAATGAATGTTTGTTAAATGGCAGTATATTTATGTGAAATCAGAAAAATACAAAATACTGTTAAAATTTCTGTAAATTTACAGAAAAAGTTTTACAAAGCAGTAAAATTTGGTTAAAAAAGCAGACAGAAATGGTTTTTCAAATAAACAGAAAATACATGTTAAACAACCTTTTTTTATTGTAGCAATACAAAGTGTCTGTAAAGATACAGAAAATCTCTATTAAAAGTAAAATACAAAAAGTTTAAGTTAAAAAAAGTCTGTAAATTTACAGAAATTTTTAACAGTGTAAGTTCAAGTAAATTCACTGGAAAATTCGGAATTTCACAGCCAAATTTGTGTTTTAGTTAATAGTAGAGACCCATCAAACACAAAAATATCATGTCGATTCATTTCACGGCAACCCTGGTACCATGGTAATAATTTCTATCACCACCACGAGTTTTGCAAAATAAGGGGAATATCATCACCCCATAATTATAATATTGTCAGACGTAAAGCTCGTCCCTATGCGTATCGCAAAAGGAGTGAATTAGACCGCTCGTTCCATGGTTACACTGACCGACGAAACGAACTGTTCCAGCTATACTAACCGCGTTTAGGCCTAAATGTCGACTTAAAGTCAAAATCTAAGTTGTGCAGTTAGGTTGCATCAAAGAAGGTCACACCAATCATGGTGGTAACTCCATTCACCAATGTGCAAAATCGGTTTGTGAGTAGCTGATCATAAGCATGGAGTTTACCACTCCGAGGCGGTTACTCCATGTCACAAGTGGATAGTGCTGATACGCATAATGAGTAACTTCGTTAGTGAAATTGAAAGCAAATCTAGAGCCCCTTTTTTATGTGTAAAATAGACAGTGATATTTTTCTTTTCCCTGAGTAATCTCGCTGGCCGCAAAAAAAAAAAAAAAAAAAAAAAAAACACTGGGGGCGCATGCGGCCCGCGGGTCGTAGATTGCCCACCCCTGCTCTAAACACTTTGATCATGCGGTCGGTGTGTAAGTCAGTTCTTCGAAGGTTTTTCGAGTAAATGTCCTTCTATACACCTCTCAATTTCTTTCTTATAGATCCTCCAATAATCAAAATACCCGTCACACACATAACAGGTGTGAAGTCAAAGACGGTAGTACTTGAATGTAAAGTGTTCGCCGAACCTCCAGCGACAAAACAGTGGTTCAAAGATGGGGTAATTGTCGAAGCTGGAATCAATCAAAACCGTCTCTTTCGTACTGTCCATGAAGACTCGACGAAGTAAGTTCACAGGCTTTATATAGAGGTTAGGCACGCGACGTCAGCGCGCTTCAACTTAGCATATTGGATGGAACTGATCATGCGCAGTCGTTTTGTTACCGAAATGTGCGGACAACAGCACCTTAACTAGTTGTAAAATGGACGCCAGGATGGTAAAATAGAGAGAAAGGCAACGCAGAGACGTCGTTGCATAACCTCTACACTGTTTCGATTTTTTGATTCGCTGGAAATTTATCGGTCTAGATCACGTGGAGTTACGTCACTTAATTCCCATATTGAAAACTACCATGCCAGTCAACACTATATGTTTTGCATACAGGGTATACGTCATGCATTCTTTATTTTATTGCCTACATTCGATTGTATTGGTTTCAGCCCTGTAGCAAAAAGAACAAAAAAAAAAAGGATTTCCAAGTAAAAAATAGTTCCAAGGGCTTCGATGTGTAAAATTGTATGTGGAGTCTATGTGACGAACCCGGGCCTTCTAGAAAGCGTATATTTTTTCCAAAGGAAATGGGGAGTGCGAGTCTTCCTTGGCTGTAGATCTGGTAAGTTGTGTGGTCAAGAAACACTTGTTCTCCCCTCCAAATTTAAATTTAATCTAATCTGACGTCATTTCTTGTCTCCATTCCTGATTTAAGGCATCATCACAACTATCGCCCTTGTTTTAATTTTCTTTTTGAAAAATATTGATTTATCGTTCAGTATTGAAAACGATTCAGAAAAAAAATTTTAAATATATTTTCTCCTTTATGTGGTTTTTACAGATTGGATATTTTACGTGTTATTCCGGATTTAGACTACGGAAATTACACCTGCAGTGCAAGAAACACGTTAGGCATAGCGGAAGGATATATAAATCTTAACGGTAATAAGATAATGCACTATTTAATCATGGAACAGGGCTGAATACAGTGAAAAAGGGGGCATGGTCTTTAATAATCGATAACATGAGTAAACTGACGGGGGTGAAATACCACGATTTAAACAATTGTTCTTTCAAATAGGGGGCGTGCTCCTCACCTAGGGCTGGCCCTGTAGATTTAAGCAAGTCTTTAAACTGTTCAATCTTCCTTCAACAGGAAGCAATGAATCAGCATTCGTGCATGTTATTTATTCAATATTTTATTTTAGGCGGATATGCTCCGCCAAGGATGAGAAAATTTTTTGTTGAAGAAGAAATAAAAGTTTGAGACCGTCCAAACACCTGTCAAAATTATGCATTCTGTTTCTTGCCCCACCACGTAAGTCGGCATCACCAAACTAGGATGAAGAGGGGCCTTTAGAGAAGACAAATGTTACATATTCCACCCGCATAATATCGAAACTGATGAAGTGTAAAAATCAAACCATCTTGTAGTCTGGGTAAACATGTATGATGTACTTCTGAGGGACATTTTTATTCTTAAAATTAAATCATAAAAGGTTGTGTTCTTTGCCGTGGGTCGTCGAAAGAGGAATCAAAAGACCTTCCTTTTTTGAACATTTTTCTATCTAAATATGGTCCGCCAAAATATCAGTTTTAGCCATAATGGCACTGAAAAAAAATCAGTTTTTGGTTGCCCAAAATTGATCAAAACACACCGCTTGTACTAGAAGTTTTACATGTTTTGGTTTCGGGTATAAATTCCGGTGGGTTACTATAAGAGGTGCTTTTCGGCTCACTTGTACCAGACTCCTTTTTCCTTTTCCCACGTACTTTCGTTAAGTTTACTTGTCATCCGTTTAAAAAAAGAAAGAAAGAAGAAAGATGAAAAGCAGCATCTCTTTAGTTTGGTACTTCTTTTTGATTGGCCACTAGTTCAAAAGATGTAGTGTGGCTCATATAACACAGTATAAACTACGAATACAACGTTTAGGAATAGGACCTTGTATATGCGCAGCCGACCATGCCCCCCCCCAAAAAAAAAATAAACCAGGATTATGTCTACACCCTCGGGGGGGGGGGGGATTTGCACAGGCGGAAGGAGAAATAGAATGGCTAGAGGGCTGTCTGGATTCTAAGATGAGAGGATTTGGTTTTTTATGCATTTATTTATTACCACAGACAGTTCAAATTTTTCCAAGCTGCTAACTTTTGACCCCACCCACAGTTGTCTTAAACGCATCATTATCCAGACACCCGGATTATTGCTTCGAGGCATACCTTGGTAGTCATGGAAGGTCCTCATATGTAATCAAAACACTAGCAGTACATGATGTGTTATATGAACTACTTTGTATTTCTTGAATTTGACGTCAATCGAAGAGCCGTATGCCAGATGAGAATAAATACCGGTAATTGTGGTTTGGGGTAACGCAGTACTGCCCTAAACTCTTCTTCAATTAAATCACTTTTATGGACCTACAGGAGATCGGAACACTGGCTTGCACTCTGAGGTGAAGAGTTCTAAGTGGGCATCCTATAAAAAGGTACATTTGAATGACACCATCCGGTAGGCATACTAGAAAAATTTAGACCAGGCCCTCAGAAAACTGATAATTATATAATTTTCAGTAAACCATTTTCATGCAGAGTTGAAGAGATATCTGGTTACTAAGACACTGATACTGATTTATTTATACGTCTTACATCACACTTTTTACATTGTTACATTATTGCCAAAATAAGCCCAACTGGAATGACCCACAGGCATGCAGTCATAAGCACTGTAATGGGCAAAATGAATTCTGCCGACACTATCGTATTAGAAGACTAAAGACAAATAAGAACAGTCAAGTGGTGGTCTGATTTAGTGGGGCATAATTGGGGTCCATCCGTCGGCTTCAATCTTTCAAATTCTTTGCTTACCTGTATCACGGATGTAAACTTAAATTAATCTTTGCTTCACTGAATATGGGGGTTTAGAATTGTATGTAGGCGATAAATCTAAGGCGATTTAAGGCTGACAGACCCCAGTAATAGCCGCCATTATTGGATATTCGGATTTGTTTTTATGCTCATCCGTTTTAAAAATGACTCCACTGGTAATTATGTACATTTCTCTGAGATTCCATGTTTAAATTTGAAAGGTTTTGATCTTTTCCGATAAACTTGCACCTTGCCTGTATTGCCCATGACGAAGTAAATAATACCACTCGAGATACTTAATGTGTCCTGCAGGGATAGGCTAAACCTCCGATCTTCTGGGATTTTGCTCCCTGGAGTCCTGGACCCCATCCCCATAGACAGGCGCTTTGGGCTCGGTTTCGCGCTGAGCCTGAAAAATTTAATTTTCATCGCACATACGTATCCATTGACCTAATTTTGCGCCCCAGTTTTGACATTCTGCTACCGCCATTGAGTCCCCGACAAAAAGCCAGAACTGTAAGGAACAAAAGTAAGAACTGTTGACAGAGACATATAACATAAGACATTTTCAACACACTGGAATACACTATTTTAAAGGACCAGAGCTGGGTGATACTGGCGTCCTAAGGAACAGGACCACAAATGCCCGCCTCCGTGATATTGGGTACCCATGATCCAGGTAAATATCCATGAACAGCGTTTTCAAATGAAGCTGGAACGTCCTAGGTACACCATCTGACCATACCATCGTTGAACGAGTCAAACCTAATTATTTCATTATACATAAATACTTTTTTCAAAATACTTCTTCTAAAGTCCTCCCGACCCTCTGGCAAACTGCTTCCTGAGGAAGCCATTACGTCCACTGAAGGACAACACTTGAAGAATTCTCATGGCCTTCTGACCATTTACATTATCGGTCTGTCATGTATGGCTCCATTCTAGACCGGATGAAAGGAGCAGATGCTACACTTTCTCTTAAATACTTATTCATCTACTTCTTTCACTTTCCTAAAATTGTTTCTTCCATATTTCCTCATCTTCTTTCAGGACTACCGACAGATCCAAAAATTGTGAGCAAAAATTTCAGCAATTATAGGAATTCTTATACACTGGAATGGTATTATGAACAAGCAGAAGATGAAAACAGAGTTCTTTATTTCACTTATTGTTATCTCAATAAACTGGTAATGAATATTCAAAATTCTTTTATGTAAACCAAGCTTAAGCATAGCGACTTATATTCAGAACTTTACTGACTAAATTCAATCTGAATGAAAGAAAAGGTTTTCATTTACGGTAGGCGAGTTTCATGTGTGACGGTACATCATGTTAAAGGGCAAGAGCAGTCATCCCAAATTGAAGTAGTGTATTAGGCTGTCAAGTTTCATGATTGGCTGTTGGGAGTCATGTGACAACATTTTTTCTCTTCAATTGTGAAATTTACTAGAAATAACTGTTTGGTTTACCTGGAATATGCAATAGTTAAGTCATAAAATGTAATGAAAGGATATTTTGAAGAGAAATAAGACAAAATTGTGTTATTTAGCCTTTTCTTCAAAATAAGTTTGGGGGACTGCTCTTTACATTTAAGTTTCAATGACTGCAAGGGGGCGGTGGCTAAAAGTGATCGTTTTAAGGTATGATAAGTGATAAAAAAAGCCGTCGTTACAACTTCACGCTGACTTTTCTTGAACTATCGCGAGGCTAACTATTGACTATTTCAAACGTTTTCTAGGTCCTACAAGGTACCACATTATTTTGAGTGTATACACAGTTGAAGAAAAGAAGTGACTGTACGTACCGTCATAAGCAGTTCAAGTTATTGCCTTTTCGTCATTAAAATTCAAAATTTGTGGTAAAATCCCATAGTGAGGATGCATGTTACTTACATTGGCATTTTACGCTATTTGCATTGACCATCAGCTGACCCAGGTCAGTCGAACGAGTCCCACCCGAACCTCTAAAAAATCATAATTTTCGCATCGAAATTATTTACTCAAAGAATCAGTGCCACACCTTTACAAAAACAAAGTTCGCCCCTAAATGTGTTGGGGTAAGCTTTGAACCTAGTTTTGCATTAGATTCAAACGTCAAATCTACCACGTTGAAGATTTGGATTTAAAGATTACAAAACTAGTAACTTATTTACATCCTACAGTCCTATGCTCAGCAAAAGAAGCCATACAATATAAACCTTTTGGATCTCTGTAGAATTTTATACTTGATCGATGCATATAAATCCTGCCTCATTAGGCCTATATTTGCCCAATGTAACACGGATAACATGTAATGAAAACTTAAATAATATATCGGAGTTATTTTTATCCCTGCTGAAGAAATCATCTTTGAAATTATCATTTTAATAAGTCTTTTGAGCTCGTTCGGTATATGTTTGTATGAACGTACAAGCATGTTTTCATGGGCTTATATTCTTAGCATCTCGTATTCAGTCACACAATCCGTGCTTAAATATGCATAGATACAATATGAACCGAGTTGAAGGAATGCCCTCCGAAATGTCACCAGGGTGAATGTGTACAGAACGTCTCATGTTTATCAGAGCAAAGGATAAGTTCGTTGCACAAATAGCAAACTGAGAGACAGATGCGTCCTTACGGAGTTAACATGTGACATTTCTTTCTACTGAAGATATAACGAAAACCGTTGTTTAAAAACCAGTATAGTTTGCACATGTTCAAATTTAGCGAGGATTGTGTACGGATTGCTAGGTTCACGACGGTAACGGTTAGATGATTCGTTTCGCGTTTTCTTATTAACTCAACTTTGATTCTTGAAAAGGGACTCAAACATCTTGTTTGAACAGGGAGGTTTTATTAGAACACCTCCCTGACCAAAATATGTAACGGTGGCCGCAAGACCATCTATAAATGGAGGACCACCATTGGTTGGCGCGAAATGTGAAGGAAATTTTGCAAAATTGTTGTTCAGCAGGAAATGAAATTTCCAAGGCTTTTACGTAGAATCTAAGCGGTCAATGTTTTAAGCATAATTCTTTGCAGTTAGATTAAACCTGAAAAAATCCCCTTAAACATTTTCATAGATTAACATTTATGCTAATTTTGGCGTATTTGTCATTGCTGATGTGGCGAAAACCGTGCGGACTACCCGGCGCCCCTTGCATCCGGCTTTTGAAGTTTATGACAAGGAAACCTTAAATTAAATGGGGTTTTTTTTTTTTCGTTTCAACAGCACCTGATTTATACGAATATGTGTTGCTAGAAGATTCACAGTTAGTAGGTCTTCAGACATTTTAGCCTTTATTCCTCTCATCAATTATTGACAACCGACTGACCGGATTATTACATTACTTTTCATTTTTCTTTTCTCTCTTATAAAAATACAGCTTTACCTGAACAGCGGTAGAAGAAGCATAATTGAGAATGTTAACGCACCTTGTTTTAATGTAACTGTACCACCGAAATCAAAACAAAGAATGTTTCGTAGTAAACTGATTGATTTATTCCCTAATGCACAATATATGCTGGAACTATACGTAGTGAATCAGTACGGAAGAGGAGATGTAGCGAGGCACACCTTCGAGACGCCAGAGGGTATGTAATTTTGATATATGCGGTACCAGGATTTTACAAAGGAGAGTGGGTGAGGTATCTTCTTGAGGGCTTCCTTTGGTCTATACCATGCATGTGTCTATGTCGGCATGTTCGTGGCACACGCAGTATTACTAGTAGGGTAGCCTGAGGAGGCTAAGGTACTATTTTCCATGTTGCTCGTCACTCTATGTATGCAATGTGATGAAACTTTATTACCGAGTACTACGTTCTGTTTGTGCTCTTTTAATTTCCACAAAGTTCAATAAAACTTCTATCAAGTGTCACATCTAGCAACGCTGCAAATCTCTGTAAGTTCCAAGCACTGCGGGAATAGAAAGATATCGTTTACTTTGAGGCACACACGTGTAATATTGCTATGCATATGTGAAATTTTCTCATTATCTTGAGGCATGGGGTTCCCTGCAATTGTGACATTCGGGCGAGGATTGGTGTCACAAACATATATTGACATACCACTCGTTCGACATCTACTCTCTCAGAGTGCATTTCAAATGGCTACACTGAAGCAATGGTAATCATATTTGGTCCATAAAATCGCCCATTGAATATATTCCGTGAAATAATTCACTTACTTCCCGCCTATGAGTGTCAGCAGCATTGGTTGCTACAAACTGATATTCGTATAAAATCTAGGGAAAGAAAGTAAGTGGAAAGTGCGAATCGCAGACTGTATCTGCATTCATTGAAATTGTGTCGTTGATGTTGATGGTTCTTCTAAGCGAATGACAGCATGATGAGAAGTTCGAATATTACAGTATTTAAAATTCATGGTAAGGTATCGTAGGACACCTTGAGATGTCATCAAGAGAAAGATATGCGAAATGCAAACAAAATGTGAGGTAAAATTTTCCAGCTAAATTTTAGCCTATTCATCTATGTAAGATGGTTCTACAATAAATCGAACTGTTAAAGTAACAACCAGCACTGACGCACCACAGTTGATTGGTCAAAATAAAATAACGGGTTCTATTTAAAATTTGTGTGGTATTGCAGATGTTCAGTAAGAAACAATAGCATGACAAGGCAGCCAAGCCACTGGCCTAAATTTTTTTTCTTACTTTCCTCTGGTAAAATGGGGATGGAGCTGGAATTAAAGCCGCTTTTCTGAAAACTTTCTTTACCACGGTTTCACAAGAAAAGGATAGTTAAATAAAACTAATATACTCGGTAGTGCCATTTTATGCAGTTTTGAAAGCGTTCCTTTGATAAGATTTCCCTGTCATTTCTGTAGCCAGAGAGAACCAGGGGTCATACTCCGATCAACAACCGAATTTGGAAAAGGTATACTGTATGGAACAAAACATTGACTTAAAATGGTGCTATAATGTTCACGTCGTACCACATTGCATCTGAGGTATCTAAATATACAATTGCTCAGGGGGGGGGGGGAGATCACCACACAGACCTTTCCCCTGCCCGCAAATCAGGCGCTGATCAGGCGCTGCAATTGACTATTTTAATCAAAATTCCTGGCTTCGCCTTTGTATGATATAATCCGGCTGCTACCCAGTGTAGAAGACGCGATCGTCGATATGTAGTGTACTGGAGCTACAACACGTGTTTTCTTTTGGTAGTACACGAACTAAAAGTCGTCCCCACCAATGTATAAATGCCAATCAAATCGATCGAGACCAATGTTGTAAATGAACGCCTTGAAAATTTTCCTTTGTATCTCCACTGATATACTCAGTGGTCACACAAAGTGCGGCAGCCAGAATTTCTTCCAGGGAGGGGGTGTACCGCATTTTTTGTCGCCGGTCTAGGGGATGGATCTAAGGTGAGGACTGTCCTTGCTCTTTGAAGTATTGAGACTAGCAATGCATATAATGTACTAAACTTCACGGAATTGAGTCAGGTGGGGAGGTGGGTGAATCCCACCGCAACCTCCATCCCGCTCAGGCAGGTAATCCCCCGGCTCACGGAAATATTGTTTTCGTCGGGAACCGACCTTGAAAAGTAACAAGTACCCAGACGGCTTTCTAGCTTTGTGTGCTTAAAAAGACTTCGCTTTCAGTAAAATTTCCCTTCATTCTTAAACTCGTGAACAAGAGAAACCTCACATTTCCAAATTTTAGTTTTTTAATGCCTAAATTTTCTTTAGTCAAACTATTTTTTCGGTTTGTCATAAGCAGAACATTTTGCGTCCACCATTCCTTTGATTGCTCGATCAAAACACACCTTTACCCGGCTTTAGGTCGTCCCTGTCGTCGAGTATATTACTTAGTCTTCTTTCAGGGCAAATTCTAAGGCCACTCCCTTGAAATTAAGTTATTGAAAGCTTACAATATTGGTGATTTGTTTTGTTTTTAACAGCTGACATTCCCAGCACTCCATCCACATGTACATTTCACGTTGGTGGTAAGTTGAAATCAAAGAACTAATGTAAGCAAATAGTTATAATGAAGGATAAATGAACAAAAAATTATCAAAATGAATTAAAATACAAAACAAATCCATAATTTCCCTTATTTACACAGAAAGAATGCAAATAATCCCCGATGCAATTACCTGTGACAAAATCTAATTGAGCACTTCTTATCAGTGAAACGAAATTATGTGTCAAATTTTGAAGAGTGGTGAGAAATGTGTAAGATCAAAACTTTATTCTGTAACTTTCGAGGAAGCATAGGCGTTCGAGGGGGGGGGGGGGCACTCGCCCTCCCAATTCGGGCAAAACAGTTGGTCTATTCGGGAAAAACATGGGCAAAACATGATAAACGGTGACATTATTCGGGGAAAATGCTCTTGTCCCGTCACAGAAAATAAGCCCTGTACGCCTATGCACGGAAGTGTTAATAACTGCTAAGAGAATGTGTTCCCCAAACTGCTAAGTATATGAGTTGCTTCTGTTTTTCCCCGGCCTCAGTACTTTCTAAACTCATTTGAAAGGCAAAAGACACCTATGACGTAACTCAGTGTTCGATACAGTTTAAGTTTGTTGCAAAGGAAGTAACAATGTCTTAACAATTTACCGTTTCCGAAGTATGAAATAACCATCAAAACATTTAGTCAATATTTAATTATAAAACAAAAAGGAAAAACCTCTTTCCTTTTTTTAATTGCTAAAAAACTATTTTGTACAGGTAAAATACACGGTTTCAACCTCAAAAATGATCTCGCTAGGCTTGAGATATCAAACTCAATTTCAATGAAACGGGGCATTGGCTCAGACAGTGAACAGTATGTACAAATCCTTCAATTAATCAATAACTTAAGACCAATTATCATACGGCATGAATCAACCTTGCAATGCAAAAAACACCTAAAATAACGGTTTTTCTCTCTATCCTAGAGTTTTCCATAATGTCATGCCCCCAAACCCGTGCACCTTAACGTCCCATGACACAATCCTTGCTACGCGCCTGGGGTCAGACCTGCAAGACGGTATACGGTATATTGCTATTTTGCGGTAATACTGGCGACTGGAATTCCGTTGCTCAACCTGGTATTTTAAAATTGTGCGTAAATCCAATATTAAACGTACCTATAGAGCCGCTTTTATTCCCGGAGGCTAAAATATCCTTCAAGTCACTGCAAGATATGTCTAACGCAAAAACTGTAACTTTTGTTCTCTACCTGGAATCAGTGACGTAGCCAGGATTGTGTCATGGGGGGAGGGGGGGGGGGTTGGAGCACGACATTGGGGAAAAGTCCAAGGGGGGAGAGAATAAACCCACTATTTCAGGTGTCTTTGCATTTCAAGGTTGTCTCATAGGGGGTGGGGGTTCAACCCCCAAACCATCTCCGTGGCTACGCCACTGCTTGCAATCCTAGCTGCCAGTGTATTCACTCTAAAATTACATTTCTTTTTTTTTCAGTCTATGAATTCCCGTTTCGGGAAAGCAAAAATTAGTAATAGCCTGTACAGCAAGAGCGAGAAGATGTAGTTCGACTTTAACTCCTATAACCGTTTATGAAATTGTTTTACCCTGGAAAATGAATGCAGCTGAGGTTTACAATACTATGCTGTTTTTACACATTTTTGAGTTTGACACACTATCCGAAATTATCGTATTGCACAATATATTCTGACGGCGCTACACTACCACGTCTCCCCATAATTTGCCAAACTGCACACATGTCAAAAAAGAGGCTTCACATAAAATATTTCCATATACCCAGCAAACACGACATTTTTTTGAACTTTTTCAAAACAATCTCAACTGGTTGTTGGAAAATAATCTTTTCTGAGCTATCCAAATATATCCAAATATCCAAATATATTCCTCGATCATCCCTTCAAAACTTTAAAATTTGGGGTTGCTTTCTTAACGATTGTAAGATGTTTCACAAAAAACACTCCTGTAGCTTGCCTGATCAAAGACAGATAGATCAAACGCGCAGAAATTTAATGTACATTTAAAAGGAAGAACTAACATGATTAAAGGCATCATAAATGGAACATTTACACTCCAGGTATGTCAATTTACACCAATGTGGTATTCGCATATGAAATCCGTGGGGGGGGGGGGTAATTTACACGGGCTGTTTCACTGAAATGCATTACGGCTAAGTGGTTAACCAGGCTTGGAAGGCAGCACTTGTACTTTAGAAATGCATCCGTTTTCCAGTTTGTATTAAATTCCTGTAGGTTAAGTTTCCTTAATGTGGACACCTCCTCTTCCTCCAACCCAATAAAATACGGATATGCTTGCCATTTAATCAGACAGTACAAAAGTGATTGCAAAGTTAATACAGATCATTTACCGCAATAAAGACTGAACAGCAACAACCTTGAAAATTGACTAAAAGAATTCATAATTGGTGTCATGATGACGTTTCATTCGCTTTAAAACTTACAGGTTAACACTACCCTTATAGGGTATAATAATGTAATAATGTATGGACGATGTAAAGCAGCGGTCAGACCACAACGAATTCGGGATGGTTCCGATCCGATTTTTGTAAGATCTTTTTCAAATCTTCTCCATCTCGGGCTGAAAAGGCCGTAATATTTGTCAACCAGCTTAACTTATAGGCGTATGATGAGCATCAGATGTCTATGAGAATGAAAAGTTAACTGAGTTTTTCCTGACTTCACACCGACAGACAGCTTTTCTCGCACACGAGTCCGTTCAAAGCTGTCTGTTTGTGTGACATTACATAATGCATCAAACAATTTTAATCTTCGTGCTCCTGCAATACAAACCATACTTTTACACGGGTTGGCAAATTTGGGGTTCCTTCCGACCAAAGATGGAGAAAGTTTTAATCAAAAATCAAAACTTACAAAAATCGTATCGGAATCCGATCAAAGTTCTTTGTAGTGTGATCGCGACTTAAGTTACATATACCATCTAAAACTCTCTCATAAGAATGATAAAAATAGCTCGCAACGAGCAGAATTTGAAAAAGATATCGACAAACCAGAAAACAATAACGCTATAATTATTAGCCCGATGCCACCTTGCAACACCAAATTTGATTTCCTTACTATGCTTTGGTAAAGCATTACGAAAAGGCGTAATATACATGTATATTAATTGTAACCTTCCAATCATGTTGTCATGTTTAAACTGGCAACGCATAAGTTTCCACTGGTAGCATACCTAGGGGCCTTTCTCCGTTCTTACCTTCCATTTTTGTTCACTCTGTACAGATCCACGGCAACTTTCCGATAGCAGCGCCCTCACTTCTGCTGAATGCAACGTCCAACTGTTACTCCTATTACTCCTTGCTGTCATTTTGCTTCGATTAAGATATGAGAATGAATGAAGGCTTGAAAGGATTTTAGTCAAGTCGGTGAGGTGATACAAAACCCATCCATTTATATTGTTATCCCATCCATTGGAAGGTGTTGAGTATGGTGTACTGATGCTCCAGAGATATTTGAACAGCACCTGGTTTAATAATCTGTGACACTGGATAAAAAGCGCGGTTTAGATGGAGAACACAAAAATAAATTATTTTGAGTAAGGAGCAAAAAAAAAAAAAAAAATTAAGAAACAGAGCGCCAGTTCTGTAGAAGTTCTTACTTAAAACTGTCTTAGAACATTTTTAAACACCCATCTCAACTTGATGTTCTCGGTTGAAACTTTGGTTGTACATTGAAAACTGCGCCCTTGATAGGTTATGCACAGGAGTGTACTGTAATGAGCCATATTGGTGAGACCCCCCGCCATCGCGTGCTTGAAAAGAGCTATTCCTCCGGCAGATAATTTTGAAAATTAGAAGGTTCCTTCTGCAATATTCGAGTTCGTTGGCCCGGGACGAAAACGGATCTATAGTAACCATAAAAATGTATGCCAATCATATGCCTCACTTCTTAAGATAGATTCGTCAAGAAGGTTGGGAATCTGCTTAGTAGGTCATATGCATGAGGGGCGGTCAAGTTGTACACCAGATGGGTAAAGCCCTCCACCTGACGAATAAAGTCGTACCCAAGAAAGTTGCTCCTTGACAAACCATCACCATCGACAACCTGGGCTATGTCAATGTTCCCAGGGTTCACTGTTCCCGAGTTTCAATGTTTCCGAACTCTGGGAGAATTCACACGAACCTTGGGTTAGTTAGATGGAGTTTTACGGTCCAGGGGCCCGTTCCACAATCTTAAGTATGATTTACTGTTGACTTAAGTATGGGGAATCAAACTTAAGATTGTTCGTCAAGCCGGCCACGATGTTTTTTTCAGTTCTCCCTCATTGTCTTGTTTCCCCAATCCATCACTTATGCTGAGTATAAAGCACGATGACAGTAGGTTCCGTTTTTAAAGTCTTCGGTATGACCCGGCCATGATCCGAGATCCCAACCTCCTGACTGTAAGTCTGATGTTCTAGCTACTTGACCATGCAGTCGGTCAATCGGGGGCTTCCACTGAAGTCATGAGCCCAGCCCCTTTTGCCGGGCAAAAAGGGCGGGGCTAGTGACGTCAGTGAAAGCACTCAGAAACAATTTTCTCACTTACAGTAGGCCTAGTGTTTGAATTATTATGTATATACACCTTCTTCCCCCAGCGTTCGATATCAAGGGCGGGCTTTGAACTTTGACTATTTTGCAGGAGGTTTGCTCCAGTAATAACACTGATACAGAGCTGAGTATTTCTGAAGGATATAGAGGTCAACAGAGAGTAGAAAATGCTGTACAAACTGGTATCGGGGACTTGACCAAGTCTTATTATCATGGATCCTGTCATCCGTTCATGCAAGGCCGTCTTTCAGTGTGGGTTGCACAATATCACGTTCTCATTAATAATCAATATTTCATCGATCATGCAACGTCTCATTATGGTATAAAAACTCCATATATCTTTTAATTAGGGTAAAATAGCTAATATGAAAATTTCGGGCTATTATGAAGTTTAGTATGCCAATGTTTCAGCCGTTAAACAGTTAAAGATGTTCTGTTGCTGTAGTGAATTGAATAAACTGCGCATCTTAAAGCGACTTAACACTGTGGCTGGTAAAATACTTGGGGAGGATTGTATGTGTGAAGTAATGTCACTGGAAGGAAAATATCACAAAAACAGCGAAGCGTTGTGAAGTCATCCGTGAAATGATCTTCTTGTTCTGCTCATCATTCAGTTGGAACATGTTGAAGATAGAATTGCAGATATTGCAGGGAATATGATCGGGAAAGTAATAATCTTTGCAACTGACACATCCAACCTACTCTAAAACTACATTGGAAACATGTTTGAAAATTGCTCTCATAATTGCACTGACACTCTTTCCGAGTTTTTGTTCATACGTTTAATAACATTAAAAATCATACAAAAACGTTTTTAGTTTTAAACACTGCAAATAGAATCTGGAGATCCTGTGATGTTATATGAGAAATCAAAATGATCTCTATTTACCAAGGGATAAAAAAAATAAAGCATTTCTCCTAAATGGAAAAGGGGAACAGTTCAATTGTTTAAAATGTACATATCATTTAAAACGTATGCAATTTTGTTCACAAAGCTGCTTTCAATTAATTATTGAAAAATCATAAGCTTTCCATTGTTTTGATAATTGAAAAATGTTTTGTTTTTAATCAACAGACTGGAACTGTGGTAATGAGCTGGACTTAACACGTTTGAAAGATATTTACACTGTTTTTGCAAAAGTGATTCTAAATGCTCAGGGCAATGAATTTGCAATGGGTAATTTTGTGCACATTGAATAATTAACTGAAATGAAAAGCAAATAACCTATGAATTGTAAAAATTCATTACATAGCATCTAAAAAAATCTGCCAACACCTTAAGAGAAGCTAAAATGTATAAAAATTTAACATTGTACTTATAGATAAATACAGCACTGTACTTATAAAGTGAATTTATACTTGATATTGTAACTACATGGTTCCTGTTCATTTGTCATTAATTATTTATTCAAATTTATTGTAAAACAAAAGATCCATTGTCTTTTTTATTTTGTATAAATGATAGCAAATAAATATTATCCTGTGCCATACAATCATCATATTTTTATTTTCTTTGTTGCTTGGTTTTTAATCCATAATCAAAACCAGTTTATCTTGGATGGACAGAATTTTTTATTTTTTTCATTCCCTCATCAGTACCACTAACCTCTGTCAGAGGGAAATCTAAATTTTTAAAGCAACAAGCAGGGTATAGGGTTGAACCATAAATGGCATTCATTCATCACTCCACATATTTCCAATTCTCCCAACCTATTAACTTCCCTCCCCCCCCCCCCACCCCCGCTCAACTGTCTAAAATTCATTCTCATCCAGACACAACCCCAGTTTATATAGTGTTTCAGGGAATACCCTAAGGTTCTAATGTATACAATAATCAGAATTCTATCAATACATGATGTGAAATATGAGATAGCTGCATCTATTGAACTTGATGTCAATCAGAGAGCTGTGCCAATGAAGAATTTCTGTAGACCACTAGTAATATTGAAGTTTAAGGGTGTCATGAAAGACTGCCTTTAAAACAATAACTTTATTGTAATGATTTGGTACAATCTACTGTATTCTTTCAACATTTGCATAGTGCACAAAATGCGAATTTTGATGGAGTGTGTGAAGTACCAACATACTTAAAACTACTGGTATCACATGAAGTTGCTTGTGCCATTAATCATTGTTTATTTATTCATAGTACTATGGAAGGGAATCTCTAGAGGTAGAGCTTTATTTATACACATGCCACATTGATCAGAAAAAAGAAATTGAAAAAAAATTTTAAAAAAAATCAGTTTGGATGACTCTTTTAGAGAAAAGTAGCTCTCACATTTTCTTACACTAGCTGATGTGTCTGAAGATTTTAAATATTGACTTGCTCAACAAACCAACATTAACTTCCGTTGGTCAGCTTTCAATGCAATGGATGCAAGAAGTATGGAAGGGCCTATTATGCTCAAGGAAAATGGCATCTCCAGAAATAAACATGTCACTAAAAAGATTTGAGACAAATCACATGTGTAATTTAAACAGGTGAGTATCATGTATTTTATAATCACTAATTATAACATTCATACTTGTTGCCCTTCTGAGACTACAAAGTAGCAGTACAGCTGTGGTCTAACCACTGATGTCTGACACAAGACACAGAAATATGATAAATATTCACTTTAAAACATAACATGCTTATGGGGCATACAGCCTCCAAATTTTGGCAAATAGTGGGTCCATTTGGGCACATGAGACAGTCAAGAAAATAAATTATACCCTTTTTGCTGGGCAACTTTGTCCAAAATTCTTACTGCTGTAAAGACAAAAATAATACCTGCCACTGACAGAATATTGAACATGTAAGGTACTGTAGACATCTCTTGATTGGCATATACATACATCGCCAAAATGTGACAAGCTTTCATCCTATAGAGACAGTGCAATGGTCTGAGCATAATCCCTAGCAAAAGGGAGTTTAAATACTGCCTATGTAGAGCACCACTATCACAGCACTTGGTGTAGGCCCTATGTACAATTTGAAGAACCAAGTGGGCAGAAAAAAACAAAAAAATAATTTCATTCCTAATTCTTCAATATCTGTTCTATGAGTACAATAGCTAAATGTCAATCATTAAGTTGTTATATAACCGTTCAGAAGCTTGAGCTATTTGAAATGAGCTTATCACTCACACTCACTGATCATAGTTAACAGTTGTATTAGTTGTCGCTGGCTGGAGTAGTGTAAGTGATGTAACCCCACTTACCCTTCGAGCTACTGAGGCGTCATAACATGGGCAAGATGGACTGTGGGGAAAGGCTGAGGCTTATTAATGCTTAATATTTGTTAACATTTCCTATAGGCTATTCACTATTTGTAAAGCTCCCTATTTCCTAACCACTATATAAACAGTGTGTACCTAGCCCTTAGGGATGCCACTGAAATTCTCTTATGCGTTTCGATGCATCCCGTTGGAATGCATCTTAATCTAGGGGCGTTGCAACGCCCATTGTTCACCGCTGCTGGCAGTTCCACAACCTCGAACAATAGCCATTCCTTAATTTCAGCGCGCTGCTCTGCCGCCCTTTTGTTGCCGTGCTGTACACACTAATCCAATTGAACACAAAGCAAATGCCGACGCATTGCAGCGAGGGTATTAGAATTCATTCATCATCGAAACAAGCACAAAGGTAGCTTTTCAGAGCACTAAATAAAACGATCCGAAAAGTCTCCCCGACTGTTTACCGATGTTTCGTATCCAGTTGAAATTATAAAGGAAACTATTACACGTGGTCTTGCCTCCTCTATCTGTATGCCATTCCCGGCCTAAACCTCACTTGAACAAAGTTCCCAATTTCAGGGAAGTTTAAGATATATTGTAGGTAGGCTATGATTCTTTGTGAATTTGACTTAAAGCAAACGTTAGTAATGACCAGTGTTTGCACCGGGTAGGAATTTCGTAGCTGGGTACCCGAACCGTATTACCCGTCGGGTACCCGGGTACTCGACCGTACACCGTGCTACATATTACAAAATAAGTGCATAGTATGCACATACTTTAGAGTCATGATCTCTAAGCGGGTTGATTTGACAACAATACGTCATGTTTTACTTTATCTACAATGTGCCGTTTGTTCCTAACATCGTGACTTTAAAAATCAGACTAGAATTTAAAACTTGATCACAATTCAGAGCCGTTAACAGGTTGAGATTAGTTTCTGTGGCTTTTGTCCAGTGTGCAATGTGTGCATCGGAACCAAAAAATAACTCACGGCTTGTCACTGCAACTTCTGTACCGTTGCTTTCTTGGTACGTTTATGAAAAAATCAACTATCTGTCCGTTCGTGTTAATGACAGTAAAAAACTTTCTAATGCATCTCCTGGCCCAGATTTCACCCGTACAGTACCGTTAAAAATGTAAGGTAATATACGGCAGTGACCGTAGACCTACGAACGTTCGTTCGTTCGTTGCATGGGTGCTTTGTGTTCGATGTGTGCACTGGAGTAGTGACGTCACTCAGGCACACTCCACTTTGGATGGGGGATACAGAAAATATGGAAGAATATTTTGCTCTGTGTTTGCCATATGTTTAGGAAACCTTGGGCGTAAAAATTTTGCAAATACATTAAATAGCAATAAAAAATTACGGGCAATATTGAGGTAGGAGTCATTTTAGTGTTTAAGTTAGTAACAGGATAGAAGTAAGTGGAAAGAAGATTTTTTTCGTGCACATGGCGTAAAATACCCCTTCAAAGGAATGTGTACGATCTTAAATCTGATGGAGTGAATTTTGCTTCCGAAAAAATTTCTCTTCCCAAAATACGAAGTTTAAGCGATTGATTTGAGACAATATTTTTGTGGTTGATGTTGAGATATGTGCATACATTATGTAGACATAACTGTATTAATAAAGCTTATTTTTAGATCATTCAATCATGTCATGCATGCTCATTTGCCGACACCCACGCTATCGTGGCCTTATAAGGAAAGTCGCGTACCGGCGGAGGCGGAGTCCAACGTAGGCTCATTCATAAACCCTGCTTTTAGGTTGAAACACCCTTCAAATTCCTGTCCCAAACAAAATTTCTCTATCAACGTGAGTAAATGGTATCATGTTGAGGCTCACAAGATAAAGAAATTTTGTTTAGATCGTTATTATTTTTCCCAAACAATTTAAGTGTTGGTAGACGAATCCTAGTATTTCATACAAAACACGGGCTCATTTTGCTATGTGATGAAGAACCAACCCAGCAATTCTAGTGTCTTAAATTATTCGTCAATATTCACGAAATCAACAACGATCACAGTTCTCATGAACGAGGTCATTTTCCGTTTTATAACGTGCGTTGCACATACAGTATTTTGATACTCTTGTCACAAGTATTTTCTAGATAGGCCGGCAAACATAGCATATAGCATGCTCATAACCCCCAGCCAACTCATTTGCATACTTCGTTGAAAACTAGTTATAATTGTATGCACTGTACTGCACACACCCGACGGCCCACTAACGTTAGCCTGCATACGTACATAGATCTACCCACAGTATTGTACTTCGCTCTCTGCAAGGCTGGGGGGAAATAGGAAAGGCTGAAAGTTTGTCCACAAAAGGCCATGAGTCCTTGGAGCTTCGTGGCTCAATTTTTTTCGTTTCAAACCGAAGGTGCGTGGGATGGATTTATATTTTTGTTGATTGCAATGCAGTTTACATTTTTCTTGTCACGACACTGTGCAAACAGTTTAACCACCTGTGCTCCTAAAACATTCCGAGCTGTGACTATAACATGCTTTGGAATTTATGAATTGGGTGTGTGTGTTTGGGGCGGGGGGGGGGGGGGTGTCATAATATTCGACAAGAGAAGGTCTAATCTTTTTTTAGGGAATTTTCAGGTTGTTACTGACGTTAGGCATATTGGCCTGTGGCGATCATTGGCATTCCAAAATCCCCGGTTACGATCGATCAGTTTATGTATTACATAAGTTCTTTTATATTTAATCCCTTAGCCAAAAGACATTCGTCGATAATGTAGAAATGGAAAGAGAAATAGACAGAACACCACACAAAATATTTTTAGATCAAATTCGACCGTTTATTCTCCGACTTTTTTATTTTTAAGAGCCACTTGTCTACGGTTGTACATCGCGCTTCCGCACGGTAAAAACTGACCGCAAAAAGTGCCAACAATTGTGCGAATTTCCATCACAATTTAGCGTTCGAATTTTTGTACAGTTTTCAATAGCGTGTGAAATCTCGGACGGCCGGGGAAAGCGGCACAATTGATAAAGAAAAAAAGGCTTGGAATTTGCATTATTCTGAATTCTACGGGAGTTATACGCTAAGTATACTGCATTATATAGGCTAACATTCTGAAGGCCTAAACTATCGCTAGTTAAGCCTAACATTATGCCTATCTATACCGTGTCATTTGCGGTGCCTTGAGTTTCTACGATGGTTTGAAAATTCGAGACAAATTAAGCCTCAAGCTTTTTTCCAGAGTTGATCAGATCACACATGACCATTTTTGCCATAGAATTGCAGTGCTATCCTCGATACTTCAGAAAGCCTTTCCTCCTGGTACAAGCGCTATTGTTCGTGGTAAGCTGATTAGCCTATAATCCTTTAATACCGATGCATCGCTTCGCAGTGATTACGTACACAATGCTCCCCGTTTCACTGCATACAGTGCAGAGGCTGTGTAGAGTGCCTAATCTGGATGCATTTGCGACGCCAACGCATCGCCGACGGGACCCTTTGTGTTTGCGTCGGTATGCATCGGAAATGCATCGAAACGCATAAGAGAATTTCAGTGGCGTCCCTTATTACTTTACATCATATGGCAGACCCCAAAAATACATGAAAGTTCATGGGTTACAGCTTTGCAAACATCTGTAAAAGCTAAAATCTCCAATTTTATGCTTTGACTGGCTGGGTGTACATATAATCTCAAGTTTCAAGATCTCAGCCACTGTATATTGTCCTGTATTATTCTTAATAGCAGCTGTGATGTGCAGAGGGTACTTCTTCAACGTTCGTTGACCCTTCTTGTGTAACGATAAGCATGAAGACTGACATACTCTGCGTATAGTACTTTTTCACATTGTCATCTTGGAAAATGTAACAACTAGCAGGATGGTCCACTGTATACTCATAAGATGTATGACAAGCTCAGGAACACTTACTTCAATGCTTCCAAGGCACTAAACTCATCTTCTTCTCAGGCTTGCCACCATGCCTGATGGCACCAGGCGGTGCTACCCATTTCTCAAAATCTCCACACAGTACTTGCCATCAATATCAGCATCACCACCCAGAACAAATTGCTTACCCTAACTGGACAAAATTCCTAGATTTCTTTAGAAGTGAGTGATAACTCTTTGTTTTCTGTAAGCACACTCCAATCTGCAAAAATTTTTCCAAGGGAAGGTGGGACACTGACTTCCTTTAGGCAGCTCCATCAGGATGGTGAACACAAATTACCAGCTCTCAAAATGGTCTAGTGACAACCCTGCTTCTCCTGTCTAAAAGTTCATGATATATGTAGATATCAGTTCAGGTGCAAGCAAGTGTTTCTAAGCTTTTGCTCTACAGTTTTTCTAATCAATTTCAGCATTATTATTTTTAATGCTCAGTCCCAAATTCAGAATGTTCTCTTCTGAAACAGTTTCATTTTAAATGAAATGGTTGGCAAGTACTGTTTGAAAATGTGTCTCTTGAAATGTTATCCACCAGCTCTGCTGATATTCTACTGAGAAGACTCCATCTCTTGCTTTGCATGCTACTATAGCTTTCTTTCAGCTGTCACTATCAAGGTTTTCTTTTAAATACCTAGATGCAGGCTTCGTCTCAAGTGGAATATTACCTGGCAAAGAAACGCAGACACAAAAATGAAATTTGATGGCAAGAGGTGGATCTTTTCCCCTTTAAAAATGTCCCAAATTCAACTTATTCTAATATATTGCATGCATGTAGCATTCAAGAAAAGAGTTAACACAGTACATTCAAACAATTTTCAATAAATTGTGCTCTTAATTCCTTGGTTCAATGCTTCACAAAAAGTGCACATTGGTCTATATGTTTACTGAAAATGACTTTTTCCAATCAAGGACTAGGTCAATCAACTTGCCATCTATGAACTGTCTGAATAAATCCATTGAATTTCAACAATGAATACACATTACACAAGGTGAAAAGGGAGAATAATTTAGAACCTTTTTCAACTTTTAGTACTCAGTAGGTAACAAAGTATGTCAAATTTTTCATCCCTGCATGACCACAAAATTTTTCCTGTTGGACAAAGTGTCAGTAACCTGCTGTTTTAGAATGATTTGACATAAAACTTGTCATTGAAGTACTAATATATAAATCTGGCAAGAGTTATGATTAGATTTCTCAAGACTTGAAAACCACCAATATAAACATGCATAAAAGATTTTTTTTGGGGGGTGGGAGGGGATTTAGTATTTTCTTCCCTTTTTTTATTTCTTTGTTTGACTTCAATTTTTCTAGCTGACACGATACACACTCTTGTTGGCATGTCATTGAATGCTTATCAACAGTAACTAGCCTGAAAAATCACTTCTCCAATTTTTTGACTCAAATGTGAAGCAGCCTTTGGAATTTGGACCAAGCAAACCTCTTCAGTGTAACCCCACCAGGATATGACACAGCCACAACCTGTATGCTATAACCACGGCTCAATTTTCTTGGTTGTGCGATTGTCCAGGACAACTAAAGTTCTATAGGGACAACCAAAAGGTGGAAGAATTATATTCCAGCAGCTTGCTTTTATCTGAATGAAGAAGTATGTTGTACATGCTGACTGATCAACTCGTTGCAAAATTTTCCATCATAGTTTCACACTTCAAGTGCCTTTGTCTTGCAAAAATTTTATCATTTCATTCTTCCAGACCATTTATACATAAATGCAATTATTGTTTTGTGCTGTAATTGGTCAAAAAGTGTTTTGGACACAAAAAGTTTTGGACAGCCAAATTTTCTTTCGGACAACTAAAAATATGGAATTGGTTGCCCAAGGACAACCACAAATTTTTCTGAAAATCGAGGCCTGTATAACTAATTGTGTCTGATTCATGGTGGTACCGTACAGGGGTGTACTCAGACCTGACTGAGAGATTGATTAAATATACAAGTATAATTTGTTCAAGCTGTGAGTGGTAACCTTTATTGCTGAGATTTTAAATTTCCATGTTGACAGGTATCTTGGGTCAAGTTTCAATGTGAAGGCCTGATTCTCTCATCAAACAAAACCAATTCCCCTGACCTTCTTACTTAAGCCCCTTCCACAGCAGCGTGTTTGATCTAACGGTTGAGCATTCGCCTCTCACGCGGAAGGCCCAGGTTCGCTTCTCAGGTCGAGTCATACCAAAGACTCTAAAAAAGTAACCTATCACCAATGTGCTTGATGCACAGCATAAGCAACAGAGTAGGGAAAACAAGCCAGTGAGCCACAACTGGAAAAAAGGCTGTGGCTGGCTCGACTTGAACCATTTGGTTGAAAACTGGGCGGTAAAACTACATCTAACCCTCGCACAATTGCCTAAAATTCATCCTCATCCAGACATCATCCCAGTTTATTGCTTAAAGGAATTTTCCGGAAACGGTTCCTAAATCACCTTAAAAAGAAATTTACAATTTTTTAATCATTAGAAAAATATAAATATTTCTAAATTTGGGAAAAATTACGAGAAATTAATTTTTTACGGTAAAGTATGACCAGCGGGATGTACGAGCCTAGCATTGCGAAACTGCACTGTTATGACGTAGAAGGGAGCACACCACCATTAATTTCTCCATTGACTTACACACTATTTTGCCTTCGTTAAATGCCCCCCGCAGCCCAGTCAAAGTTCACACCCCACTAAAGCTACCCCTCACGTGAAAGCCAGTGAGTTGGCCAATCATGGCATCACAAATTCACCATAGCATGACCGTTTAGATTTTGAGATAAAAGGGGATGAAGTTTTGGGTCTGTACACCCTACCCTATTAATCCGCAGGTGACGGAAAAAACGTCTTTTTCACACCAAATTTTTAAACAGTCTAAATCACCTTCAATTCTTCCCAATTTGGCAACAGTCACACATTTACACGTCCTCTTTCATATCCAAAACAAACCAACCACATCTGATTAGTTTAACTTGAGCAATTCACACTTAAAGAGGACCTAAAACTGACGGTGTACTTTGGAACTACTTTTCCCAGCAAGGCCGTTCTGCTAATGGTGGTGTGCTCCCTTAAGGGAATGTGAAATTTGGATTTGCTCTTCCAAACTTTTTAGACTCATTTTCAAACACATTTCTAGCTCAGAGTATGTCACAGTTTAACTTTTCATTGCTTCTATATAGACTTCAGCACACCCAACTTGATGCTGGACATAGGGTCTTTTCTGTGCATTAACAGCTACACCCGGGTGTGTGAGAATCTCAACATACCTCCTCACACTGGATCACTTGCAAAGCAATTTGTTGCACTGATTTTGATTTCTTACTAAAGTTTTCTATTGCTGTGTAGCTGTGAAGCATTTTCTTTGCAAAAATTTGAAAGGTTAATATTCAGGCATGCCTTTATTCAGTCGCTGTGGTGATGCAGTCCATCCAACCATCAGGTCATATAGCACTCAATTCAAGTCTGGAAGGATAAAAAAGCAAAAGGGAAATGAAATCATTAATCTGATCAACAATTTTTAAGCTTTCTGACTTTATACCCATAGAGGAGATTTAGAAGGTGTCTTTTTGTTACATTACAGGAAAAATACTCACCATTCAGGCTGTTTCTGGAGAACTAAAAGGCTAATAAAATTCAGGAGTGGAAAAATGAGGGCGCTATTCAAAACATCTGCTTTTGGCAGATTTTGGTCCTGGCCCATCCCCAAACAACTTTTAACAGTGTATTTGTAGAAGGAAAAATTCTCTTACAATTATCTGAACTACAGAAATGATTAAGCTATCATTATCTTAAACTGAAACATCAGTGACAAACTAGTAACTCTGGAGGAAATAATCTGAAAAGTAAGATAACTTGTAAAATTTTTTGCTGAGGTCTCTGTAATGTTAATTCACTCAATGGCAGTCCTATGAAGTTTGTAAGGGTGCTCCTAATTATGTAAAGAGGTTATACAAACCTTCTATCCCAGCTTGGCTGGGTAGTTTTGTTCCAGAATAAATAGATTACTTATATCTTGCTTTGCTAAAAATGTGAAAACTTCAGAACTTTTCAACAATTCACACAACCAATGAAAGTAACTGCCTTTCAGACTTTGAGGTACAGTACCCTACTAACCAAGTCTTAGGTATAATGAAAACTAGTGCAGATATGCCACAACATTAAATGGTAGACATTTATTGCGCTCATACATGTAGGTTGCTACTCTGCAGTCAGCAAACAATGTGGGTTAGGGAGAAAAGCACAACTACACTTCTATTAATTTGAACCGTTTAGAGAATCCCTACAAAATTGTCACTCACATTAACTTATCTCCTTGATGGCATTCCTACAGTACTACACCAATGGCTGGAAACTTCAATTTTAAAGTCCTTGTAGAATGTGCAGCAAGAGATCCCCCACTCACAAATACCTACAGATACTTCAAATTACAAATCTCAAAGAAGAATACTAGGCATTATCCCTGACTCCTTCAAGGCATGCCAGTGATAGGCCGGTCTGAATTACATCTGCTGGACTTCCTTGCCTCAATGTATTTAACTAAAGTATTTTTTTTCCAGCAATAACTGTAGGCCTACAACATTTGGAAAATGCCCTGACTAAAGTCATGAAAAACTTACAGACATACATTTAAAAGGCTGTATGCATGATTCAATCTCCACAAGGTGACTTCATCTATACTAAGGGCAGTTAGTTGATTCGCCTGGTTTGTGTTGCAAAAGAAAGTAGAACATCTTCTGTCTTCTCCAGTAGCTGCCACAGAAAGCTGCAATTTGAAAGTGAACAGTTGAAATTAATGTGTGAAATACTCTTCTTGCATATCTGCTACCAAACAAGTATATCTCCAATCCAATTGGAGTTAACAACAGTGTGACTGGCTTAATTTTTAGAAAGAACAGCATTTTGAAATAGAGATCAAGCCTCAGCCAAATGGAGACTTGAAAAAAATTATTTGATTGACAGCACTGTGTGGGGGGGGTGGGACTGGTTTTGAGGGGTGGGGATATGCCACCATGCTTTGAACAAAACTGTTCAAGCTGGTGGCCTCCATTAACCTCAAAATCCAGGCTACTGCTTTCTCTCCTTGCACGTAGTACAAACTAGGCCTAGGCCTAGGCCTATGTGTTTCAGTCTGGGCCTACTGTACGTTAGGCCTAGGCTAAATGCAAAACAACCGTGTGTGATGTTTTAAACAATCTATTTACCTTTGTACATGTGTGACTCGTAGAAATAACCCCCTATAACAAGCTAGACCATTGTTCTTGACTCGAAAATGCTATCATATCAACTTCTAGGGACAAAGTGCACACACTTATGGCATGTGTTGACTAACGTTAATCACCAAGCAGCTGTTCGCGGAACTAGCTACTGTTTATCTGGGGTGCCTGGGGAACCTGGGGGCTATGGTGGTGTAGAATGACCACTGGAACATTCAACTAATCTTCATTATTCATTTGCTTCCAAAAAATATCATAAAATAGACTGCAATTGTGCACTCTTTCCAACAATCTCAATTAGGGTACTATTTTTTACCAAAAATTGCAATTTTGACATAAAAATCGTTCAAGCATGAAATTCTGAGACGTCTCCTCAGAATCATGATTAGGACCCTAAAACAAGTCATTTAAGTCTAAATTAGGTGTCTTTATATCAAAAATGAAGAAAATCACTTTCTCTCTTAAGGGAGCACACCACCATTAATTTCTCCATTGACTTACACACTATTTTGCCTTCGTTAAATGCGCCCGCAGCCCAGTCAAAGTTCACACCCCACTAAAGCTACCCCTCACGTGAAAGCCAGTGAGTTGGCCAATCATGGCATCACAAATTCACCATAGCATGACCGTTTAGATTTTGAGATAAAAGGGGATGAAGTTTTGGGTCTGTACACCCTACCCTATTAATCCGCAGGTGACGGAAAAAACGTCTTTTTCACACCAAATTTTTAAACAGTCTAAATCACCTTCAATTCTTCCCAATTTGGCAACAGTCACACATTTACACGTCCTCTTTCATATCCAAAACAAACCAACCACATCTGATTAGTTTAACTTGAGCAATTCACACTTAAAGAGGACCTAAAACTGACGGTGTACTTTGGAACTACTTTTCCCAGCAAGGCCGTTCTGCTAATGGTGGTGTGCTCCCAGAACCGGCAAATGTGTTGGCACGGCATACTATCGAAGCCACTGCTAGCTGTATCTGTTTTGTACAGGTGAAGTGACAGAATTACGCATGTAAAGATCGTTAGCACAACCGGGTTAAACAAGCCAGTCAAATTTTTACTTTCATAATTATTGTGAAGAGAAAGACAGCGTCAAAGGGGAGAATAAATATTCAGCCTCAATTTCTTACGTTGGATCGAATTCTGACATCGAAACTCAGTGTACCGTAAGCCTCACTTGGGGTAACGTTACAACATCTTTTAGCCCAGGCTAGGCTATAAGATAGGCCTAACGTTAACCTATGCCTAACGTTACTACTACTACTGTATTGCTGCCTTCCGGTCTCGTTTAACCAGAAGGTATCATGCCACAGTGCCAAGCCTTTGGTTGCAGCAACAAGCGGGGGGATACGACTGCAGATGGTGACAGAATATCCTGTTTCTCAATCCCTGATCCGAAAAAAGAACCAGGCTTGTGTGCAAAATGGTTACATGCAATTGGAACTGACAAGTTCAACCCAAATACGTATGTGTACCATGTCGATCGGGTTGTCTGCGACCAACACTTTAGCAAGGACTGCTTTGAAGAGGATATGATGGCGAAACTAATGGGAACAACGCCAAAAAGGAAAAAGCTTGTGCCTGGTGCAGTTCCAACCATCTTTTCTTTTCGGGAACGTACATGTAAACCAAAGGACCGTCCAAACACGGCAAAAAGAATCCAGGCAAAGGAGAGGAAAGAGGTGAATGTTCATTTTTTGTAGGGCCTGCATGAATACAGTGCCAGGCCACAGAAGACTCAGGCATCAACTCTAACTGTTAGGCCTACCCAGGCTACAATATTAACTTAATACAAAAGGTCTACATACTTGATGTAGCAAAACTTCAATTCTGTACATTTAGGGTCTAGGCCTAGGCTAGGACCTATAGCATAGGATAAATTAGACTTTTTGAAAACATCCCCAAAAATGGTGACCATAATATTTTTGATGAAGCTGTAAGCAAAATATTCGAAACAAAAGACATTAAGATAACACTGTTATTGTATTTTACTCGCTTAATTTTTACAGTAGTTGACACAAGATTACTGGACTTTGTAAACATTTCATTATGTACTGCCACATACTTTCTACTGTCATCTCATCCAAACAACACCAATGTACAGCATAACGAGGAAAGCACATTGAATGATATTAATGGCAATTTTCATTCATTTCTTTAAATATCCTGTATCTTTTTTTTCTGTCTCAATGTTTGTTAAATGATTGTCACATGATAACACAAGTATAGCATGATTTTTTTTGACTTATTGTGGTATAGACATAGCCTCTGCCTCAGTCATATTACAGTAATTTCTATTACTACTATTTGGCTAGCCTAACTAGTGCTAGTAGTAGTAGTTCTTATAGTAGGGTATAGCCTGATTCAGTCAGTAGCCTACTGTACATTGAATCGATCAGTGCATACAAATTGCACAATAGTTTGGGAAGGTATGCCAAGGATTTTCTGAGTGCTAAGCACATTCTTTTAAATCTAGGGGTGGTCCAAAGGGAAGTCAGATTTACCTTGAGTCACCACCATCTCCATGAAGAAACATCTTGGTTGAGGCTGGCTACTAAATAATAGGAGTCCAGAGGCCCTTTATGATCATACTGTTCCAGTTCTTTTCTGAAACCATTCACAGTTGCTTTCTTTACCACAGTATCAGGCAGTTCATTCCAAACTTTCCAAATTATATGAAAGTATGCATTTCTTTTGCACTCTAACCTGGCATACTTGGGTCTCATTTTATAAAAGTTACCCCTCGTTCTCTCCTTTCCATTGATTTCTATTATTCCATCCAGATCTATATATAAGTCAACAGGTCTTGTCGGATATGTCTCTGTTCTAATTTGACATTGATCTCAGTTCATTTAATCTTTTCTCATAAGTTTTCCCCTCATTCCTGGTACAGTATTAACCTCGCAGTGATTTGTCTGCGTCTGATGGAAATAGTGCTGGGTAGGAGTCATGATTTTTTTAAAAAACTGTGCTTCCTGACAAATTTTAGTGCTGGGTGACCAGTTCAATACAGCAAAGACACATTCCTGCACAGGATGGCCAATACGTAATGTTAGAAGACAAGTTGTGATCAGCTCATAATAGTGTACCGACAATGCTGGAGACACCTGTTGGCTATTTGAGTTCGTAAACATTATTGTTATCCTAGGTGTACAAAAGTATATGCTGCCTTTGTCTCTGAGCAGGAACTTACACCTAGCCTAAAATGTAGTTATAGTACATCTACTCTAATGTGGACTGATGCAAAATATAGTGTAGCTGCACTAGCATATGACAAATGCCAAACATAATTTTATTAACACAGACAATACAAATTTAATGTGCTGAGATATACTGTAGTAGCCTACTACATGTTGCAATGGTACAGTATATACAGAGTAGCCTAGGGCTTATGCCAAACATCATGGTTTGTATGTACAGTATCCACAGCAGCAGCTACAGGTATTAGGCTTTGTAGCATGTCAAAACCATACCAATTGTTCAATAATTTTTGCTACATATTTTCATTTAGATGCTGGACCTGCTTGTACAGCCTTCTAAGAAGCCAAAGAAAGGATTGGCATACAAATCATCCTCATTTGATCCCACAGAAGTCTCAGGAGAAGATATACCTGTCAGCTCATATGAAATTGTAAGTTAAGTGCCATGACTTATGAACACACACAATGGAATTTTGGGCAGTGTTTGCTGCTAGCTTTTGAAATGCCATCACTGTGCCCAAAAGTTTGAAGCCTGTATGGCCATAAAATGTTTTCCTGCCACTTTAAGGTGTACAGTAGGCTTATATTTTAGACAAGGCCCTACAGGATATTGCATACCTGCCAACACTAATGGTTTCAACAAGAATATCATGGTTTTGGAGGTTGTCTCACGGTCAAATCTCTAAAGCTCACAATGGAAAAACAAGTTAAAATCTTTGGCAAAAAATGTTGTGTTATTAAAGAAATTGCGGAAACCAGTGTTGCTTATACTTTCAATTTTGGAAAGAAACCAATTTAAAGTGTTTACAGGTTTATTTACATTTTCCAAATTTTTTCACAGTCATAAAGTGAAATTAAATTGTAAACCATTTCTTTGTTTAAGGTCAGTTTAAATAGAGGTACCAAAGAACTAATCTAAATTTCGAGACTTGAGGTACCATTCTCCATATCTTTGAGAAAATCTCCAGGTGCAAAAATTTGGAGGTTGGCAGATAAGGTGTCCAGTAAATATTAATGATATTATTAACTTGCCTTTTCTGACCTACAAACAACATATCATAGAAGCACTTCAGTTTGACATTGTGTTATTTATTCATGAACAGGTTGCATTTTGTATTGTAAGGGTATATGTACGTAATGGTAGAGAGATGGCTTGGAACAGTGACTAGGTCAAAGAGTGCACATGCCTTGCAATTCAGAGTTTTTCAGATCAAATCCATGTGTAACCTTCATGTGTTATCTTCTTGTGACCACATTTGCTAGAATAGCTGAACAAACTACAATAACTAAAAAAAGAAACAAATGGAATTTCAAAATTGGTGGTTCAGTTCAGGTGTGTTCCACTTCCTGTTGTCGGTACAGCTGCCTGGCTCAGGGCTGTTGTGCTGAGCAAATTGAAAAGGGGGTGTAATGGACATGTGAAATGGCAGTCACATGAGCATTACCCTCCGAACACTAGTTGGGTTTAGGTTTAGATGAGGTTTTACAGCTGAGTTTCTAACCAGTTGGTTAAAGTCGGGCCGGGCCGGCCAAGGCCTTCTTTCCAGTTGTGGGTCACTCGCTTGTTTTACCTACTCCATTGCTGAGCACCAAGCACAAATGGCCTCAAGTGCATTAAACATATACAATGATGCAGTTTCCATTATTACAATTTCAGTTTGAGGAGGAGACACCAGCTGCAGAACAGCAAGACATTTTGACTAAAACTACAAGAAAAGTAAGTAACAATTAGCAGTCTCATACAAGAAAATGATATATGGTATAAAAGGTTGTGGGTTTGGTGGATCTTCCAAAATTGGTGTTCAGTAGCCATTGAAAACTGTCCAAATATCTTCACTTTCACTCAGGAGTAGCCTCCCTTGTAGCCCATCTGATTCAATTGCATTATTTTGCTATACAGTTGTATACCATACTGCAATTTTATTTCCATAAGAAATGTTATCATACTAACAGACTCATGTGGTGATGTTGCCCTTTTGGGTGTAAAAGTTATACGTAATCGATAATTAACATTTAATTTTTTTTTTTTTCTGAAAGCTAAATGCATGCATTATGTTCAAAAACATGAAGCCTGAAACAAGACATCCAGGGTGTGCATTTGACCAAAACAGAAACATTTGTTTCTCACAAATGCAACTGCTTCTGTTTATGTCCAATGCACACCGATGGCTTGTTTCGTGTTGTCTGTTTCACCTTTCCAGTTTTTTGACATCTGTGTGCATTCAGTTATGTAAGTCTGCTTCTGCAAATGTATATGTGTCTTTTAACACAGGTAGTTAGAAGATACACCTGTTATGTGACCGATGCAGAAACTCAGACTGAAGCTGATGTTACAAGAAGCAGTTGCCAGACATTGCAAGATGCCTCTCAAGTTCCCTACCCAGAACATGACTACATTGGTTACATTCCAGTAAGTTGCATTCCACTAACCAATAACTCACTCACAATTGAGAAGAATAGAAGAGTAGTGAAATAGGTGTATGCTATTTTATGAAATTCACTTATAACTATACCAGCAGCACATAGTTGTTAGCATGATGCCTTACCAGCTGGACAAGCAGAACCCAATTGAATCTGTTGGTACATATGTGGTGCTTTGAGATTTTGAAATGCGCCAGCCCCTCCTCCCCACCCCCCCTCAAAAAGAGAAAAATTGTGTAAGAATTCTGTAAGGTTTGACATTTGCAAAAAGTGTGTAATCATGTTTGGTTCCTGTTCTGTACAATGACAATCCCTGAATACATTGTCAGAAATGGTGAAATTCCATTGTTCATCTGTGCCTGTAATGACTGTTGTTTCCTCCTTTTATTTTCAGGATTCCGCTGACGAAAAGCAACGCACAGAGAAAAAACCTGTCTTCACACCACCATACCCGAGGGTTATTGGGGGCTCATCAACTTTCTCATCACCGGAAATAATGGTACATAATGACTTATAAAGCTTTATTCCTTATTATTCATGCTACTGGTTCCACGTAGTGTAAAGCAATATGTTCTTATCTGTACTAATTGCATCAAATTTAGTTATTGTTTAGTGTTTTAGTGATCTTCATGTAGCAAAGGTTAAAGAGTAGGAAAGAATTAAAACTTGTTAGTACCCCAAGACCAAATCTTTCCAAATTTGTGTGTATTGTTATACATTGTTTTCATTACCAAGTTTATTTTACACTGCCCATAGGTTAACATGCAGACCAAGGCATAGGCAGTACATCATTTCTAGGCAGGGATTGGGCCTTTTTATGTATTTTTTTTAATCATGGTTTAAATCAGTGATTTAAATCAAGCAAATTGATAAAATTGATGTTAATCAATTTGTTAATTTTTTCAACAAAAACCTTGAGTTATATCATGATTTTAATCAGCTTGATTTTAAATCAATCAACCCAGGCATTGTAATAACTTTCCTTCTCATTCAAACAAACTGAATGTGTGAACATTGATGGGGCTGGGAATTGTGCTTTCATTTGCTTAATATTGGGGGAAAAATCCTCCAAATGAAAGGATACACAGACAATGCCTTTGCTTAGGGATGACGTGGAAGAGAACAGAAGTGATTGTCATTACAAGGACCTACTCACAAGGGATTTGGCAATAGAAACAAAGGGACCAGTCAATCAAATAATGGCACCTCAAAAGATGTAAGTAGTCTCAAGTATATATTGTCTGAAAAATATTGTTGGTTTTATCTCCTTCTATAGCAACTCACTGGTCAAACAGAAGGTATGGAAGGAGACACACCTGGAGTATGGCACCCATCACCCCCAAAAGTAAGTACACTCTTGAACTTGTTTTTCCTTCCCAATGCCAAACAGTGAAATCGGAACTGTTCATTATCATTGCTGTTCCTTACTGCAAATTTGTATTTCTTTTCTTATTTATTTACTTCTTTATTTATTCATTCATTTGTTCATTCATTCATTCATTCATTCATTGTTCGTTCAATGATTCATTGATTCACTGGTTCACTCATTCATTCCTTCTTCATTCATTCCTTTATTTATTGATTGATTCATTAATCGATTGGTTCATTCATTCATCCATTCATTAGTACAGGTATTCATGCATTCATTCATTCTTTCATTCATTCATTCATTCATTCATTTATTCATTTTATTTTATTTAACGAAATTGTATATTTTAATTATTTTCTATTAGATTCAACGCCAGGTGCTTGATCAGACAGTATTCTTAAGGAATGTCCTTCCATCAAACACCTTGTTGATTGATCCATCATCACCTAGTGCTACCTCAACATCATCTGTTTCATCTTCACCCAGTGTAAGTGCTTGCAAATGCCTGTTCTGTTTTCTGTTTCTGAAACAGGTAGACAGGTCTTTTGTTTGTCTGTATAATGAAATCTGCTCTCCTGTTGAATATTGGAATAGCCCCTTATATGTATTTTTTTACATGGTCAGAGTGAACTGTAAGTTGTGTTGTATATTTATTGTCAATGATCCATGTCTTTTAAAGCAAGTTTCACAAAGCTTGAGCTCACCTGTCTGAATACCCTACCATTCAAGGTGTTTTTTGGAAGGGTGTGGACTGTCATGCCAAATAGTATTGAAACGTACTTTTTAACCAAAAAATCTTCTGTCTTTTGTTTTCTTCTATACAGATATTTAAAAGAGAAATAAAACCAGAGACAAGCAGCAGCTCCCCTCAGATGGGTCTCTGTTTGAACCATCAGAGCAAGAAGATGATGATGATGGTGATGAAGATGGTAGTGACTCTGGACAATCTGGCATATCCACCACCAGAGAAGGAAAACTTGTGCATGAGAGTAAGTTTATTGTGTTTGAGTCTAGTCTGAAAAATCTGATCAAACACATCAAGTGTGAAGTTTGTCAAATGCCTGCAGAAGAAAGTAGCAGAAGTTTTAAGGGAACGATGGTGGTACTACAGATTTCATGTCTCCATGGGCACAAGATCACCAAGTGGTACTCACAGCCATTTATCAAGAACACCCCAGCTGGGAATGTATTTTGTTCTGCAGGTATACTATTCAGTGGTTCTTCCTTTGCGCAAATTAAACAGTACATGGAGTTTGTTAAAGTGAAGTTCATAGGCCATACAACATACTATGACATTTTACAGAAAACACTCATCCCTGTGGTAAACCACACATACATCAGAAGCCAAAGAGAAGTGACTGACAAGCTTGTAGGAAAATCTGTGTGGCTCAGTGGCGATGGAAGAAACGATTCCCCTGGATACAGCGCCAAATATTGTTCATACACCTTCATGAACCCTGCTACAGAAGAGATTATCGACACAGAGTTGGTGCAGGTCACAGATACAACAAGCTCAGTGGCGATGGAGAAGGTGGGATTCAGGAAGTGTCTTAATCGAGTAAGGGGAAAGGCATCAAAGTAGAGCTGGTGGCAACTGACCGGCATGCTGGCATAAGGAAGGTGATGAGAACGGAGTATCCTGATATTGATCATGACTTTGATGTGTGGCACTTTGCAAAGAACATCAAGAAGAAACTTCTGGCAAAAGCAAAGAAGAAGGATGCAGAGGATCTTTCAAGATGGATCCAAGCTGTATCAACTCATCTTTGGTGGTGTTGTCAGAATTGTGATGGAGATGTCAAGAAGCTAAGGGAGATGTGGACTTCGATCCTCAAACACATCACAAATGTCCATTCTTGGTCTGACTGTGAACGGTTTCATCAGTGCGGCCACCCTCAGTTATCAGATGATGAGATACGACTAAAGCTATGGCTTAAACCTGAATCTCCTGCACATCTAGCTTTACAGGATGTTGTTCTCAACCCTACAATCCTTCGTGATCTAGAACAGCTAGTCCATGCATGTCATACTGGTGCCTTGGAAGTATTCCATAGTGTTGTGCTAAAGTATTGTCCAAAACGCCTTGAATTTGGATATGAGCATATGCAGGCACGGATGCATCTAGCTGTTCTAGATCATAATCACAATCTGAACAGACCTCAAGCAGTGGTGAAAAAGGCAACAAGGAATTCTTTGCCAGAAGGGGAGCATAGGTTCAACCTGGTTTATTCCAAGGGTAGGGGAGGGTGGGTAGTCAAGAAAATTTACCAACAGAAATCATTGTCTTACGTACAAGACATGATGGTTAGCACTGTAAAGGCTGTGGAAGGCAGTATCAACCTTGAAGCCAATGAAACCAACCAAGGCCATCAAACATTGCTCGTGTCCCTAGACCTGACAAGACCATCATGGTACAAGAGCTGAAGTCTAGATTTCAGAAAAAAGATATGCCTGATGAGGAAACCGGCTGAGCCATTCAATATTTAACTAAGGTCAGATGAGGTCACTGGAGGTCAAACTTTGAAAAGCTTTTAATTACATTAGCATATCTCATGTGTCCATATTGGCACACGGTCATAACCTCTTCTTTATGGGGCTGGTATGAGAAATGTTTTATAGTGTATTGTTCATTGGTGATAACATCAAGTTTGCTTACAAGCATAAATACATATGGAAATGAGGAAATGTTTTTGAAGGATCACCAAGTATTATACAAGTTGAATGTAAGTAAGGTCACAAAAATTAATTAGTACTAAAATATCCCTTGTGAAGATGTTACAAACAATGAGTATGAGTTTTTGCTCATCTCTATTTCGGAGACTGGCTGCACAGTTCTCATAATATCCAGCAAGGAACCACAGTGCCCATTGGGCTCTTGTTGAGGGTAGAAATTAAGCATATGAGGCGTTTGTACATGCAAACCAAAGGTAAATGGTTTTGAAATGTAGATGACATGAAAATATAGAATAACAGGCCCCAAATCATAAAAATATGGAATGTATAGGATTTTTCAAAATACATGGGAAATATAGTGACACTTTGGTGCCTGTACTTGGTGAATTGAATTTTCCTATCGAGTAGATGAGGTCTGTTGACGAAGTCTGTATAAAGTTTATTAAGAGTAGAGGCCAACTGGCATCATCAGTAGCCATTTCTTGTAAACATTCCATCTAAATGATGTGTAATTAAGTCATCAAAACCTCTTTGAAGCTTTGCATTCTGTTTTTTTATAAATTGTAGTGTACCTCGGTAAAGTCCTTATATCTTTCAGCAAGCTAAATGACAGATTCCTCATCAGTCACATCCCAATGCCTGTCAAAGATGGATGTTCTTGAGAAATGTCTCATATTTTCTACCAACACTCTTAGAATTTGTGTTGTGTTTGCTTTTACAAGCAGTGGATGTGGCACTACGACTGGTTGTTTATTATACGAATATTCAAATAGTTTTGCACCATATAGACATGGGTGATTATGCAGTGTCTGATGCCAGTATCAGTGTGCATTACTAACACTGTACAGTGACATACACATCGAGATAATTTTACAAGTTTCATTGCAGCTTTAAGTTTCATAAAGTACCCATGCAAAGACACTCACTGTTTCACTCGATGCTGCTTCCGTCCAGAAAACAACTGTTCTGCCTTGAGCCTTCCTTGAAGAACCTTCATCAACATCTTATTCTTGTTTGTGACAAACCTATCACTACATAGCACTTTCTGAAAATGTTTCGTTTGGTTGTTGTTCATGCCAACAAGACTTGAATAACTAGCAAATGCTCATTGGGGGATAATTTATGAGGTCACCAGGTCAAAGGTGCATGTAATGTGAAAGGTTGCAGAATAAAAAATAATGACTATACAAATGAAGTTTGCTTCCAAAATTGTGTCCAGTCTTGTCCACTTGGGCAGTGACATCAGTTCTTTGCACATTTGTGCACATGAACATGTGTGCACATATCACACAATTTTATGATTTACGGTCAGTTTTTATGCTAGTTTATGCTACAAGTCCATTTTAATCGGTAATCATATATTTTTTTTTGATTTTATGCCTCTCTTGGATGCTTGATGTATGGATCCCTGTTGAAATGAAAAAGTTACTAGATGAAAAAAGTTACTCACCCTACTGGATGACTGGACATTGCATCCTGATCGGGACTACCACACCCTGGTAACTCATTTATCTCTGGGTTAAGTGTCAGAAGATCTGTATTTCATCAGTAGCATGTGCAGTGATGGGAGGGTCATACCCCACCCATCTTTTTCTCATTCAATATGGAAATGTAAGTTAAATAGTGTGGTAAAAAAGAATAGATTTAAACTGTTGTATACGTACCCCAAGTCAGCCGGATATCGCATAAGTTTGCATCTCACTAGTATCTGTTGCATAATATTTTACCAGTCAGGGGAAATTGTTCTTCGGGAAGGTTCCATTGCATTTATTTCTAAACAAGTAATTTTATCTGCCCACATGAGTTGAACCTCAAGCTTTCACTATATTACTAGAGAGGTTCTTTAGGTCAAATAGTGTCTCAGCATCTGCAAATCTGAGTTTTTCCTTGTTGCTTCAGTCGCACTCTCTTCTTTGTCAGTTCTTTCTTTTGAGACAAACCCTATTAAAGCTGCACTGCGAAGTTAATATACTTGATTGTCAGTAAAATGATGTTAATTTTAACATGTTCCAAGGAGGCAAGTGGCTTGGTCATTTTTAGGGAAACATTGTCATTTTTATAGTGGCTATCCTATTCTGAAATTGCTGCATTCACACTTTTTACTATTGCAATATTCAATAGCAAATTTGCATTGGTGCCTTTGCCTTAATTGCCAGAACTTTGCATGTTTTATTTCAAAAATATGGGACAACCACACTTTAATGATGCACATTTGGGTGCTCACAAGATACATCTTCATCCTCACTAAGTGAGCCCCTTACTGCATGTGCATGTAGAGTAATAATGGTGTGAAAATGTGCAATTCCCTAATCTCACACTCACCTGAAAATCACACTGCCTTTTGAAAACTCATTTCCAATACAACATCTGGGCAGAATTGAAATGTTGTTGTGGTAATTGAATAGATTGTCTAAACACAAAGTTTGTATGACTGAATATATATTTTACAATGCTGTGTGTATTTATTCATAAAACTAACTGTTAAATTTCAACCCAGTCATTTGTATGTAAGAAATCTGAAAGGTGTTATGTTACAATGAAGAAAACTACATGGAAAGAATAACACACAGCCTTTTTCCAAGCACCAAAAAAAAATGACTTGCTCCACCTGTTTATGATGGAGGTGGTAGAAAAATGAATAAAGAAAGCCTATTGTTTAGGAAATACTTTAACAATGCCTTTTGTGTTGTGTTCTTTACATCTGAGTGGTTGCCATTGGCATTCTCCCTTGATTCGTATCATAATTACATTTGATTGTCACTGAGAAATGTAGGACACTAACTATAGTGCAAGGTTTCAATAAGTATGTCAGTTTATGTAATCATTGGTCTTGTTAATTGTTATATATTATCACAAGACAGTATTTTACCAAATGCCATCTCAATTGACACCCTGCTTATTTTTGCTTGATACATTGCTCCCACACTGTAACAGGACATAAACATAGATATTCAAGCAGTTAGCATAGAGGCAATAGGTTTACAAGTAAAACATATACACTTCAGGTGGGGACATGAAATGCATGGATTTTAAGGATTACCACTTCACAATGAATGATATTTAATTGAAACAAGTCACCCTAGGTTGTAAACAGCAAGTACTGTCTGACAGTGTTGATTTGAGTTGGGTCATCGACTATCTATGTCACCAGGATTTTGATGAGAAAAGACTTATTCCAGTAACATGATGGAAAGGTAAATAGTCATGGCTTGTTTACAATCCACAATCAGCCAATTTCCATTTGAAGTAAGTGCTAGAGCCATACATAAACCACAGTGCTCCAGAGTCAGAATCCTTGCCATGTACATCTGGAACTCCAGTCGGTGAAACATGTTTGCAAGGTGTGCAAAGCTTCGTGATTGACCAAATAGTTATAATAGATACAATATGAAAAGCTGGAAAGTGGTCCATCGGCAAGAGGAGGGAACTAATAAGTAGTTATAAGGAAGAGGGTACATTTTAAATGCCATTCACTTGAAGTTTGTAGAAGTACTTTCAGCTGGGGATCCACTAATCAAATACCTTTGCCTTCAGGGTGTGTTAGCATGGCCTGTAAATAACATCTCCATTTAATTTACATGTTTCAAACTAACTTCAATAATAAGGGAATGGACTGACATATTTTTGCACACAAGTTTCAACCAAGGGTGAGTAAGGTACAGATTGAACACCAACAACCCCTTACATAATTGAGTGAACAGTTGACTTGTCAGTATCATGGCTTCTCACTGAATAATTAGCTATTTTTGAGGTGATGTATGGAACTTGCATAACTAAGTAACCCCTCCCTTTTATTCCCTTTGGAATAAAAAAATAACCTGTCATTGTCATGGCACCTTCCTAAAGAAGAGGATATTGTTCAGGGGTGGTTGAAACTTATCAGTAGGTAGCATTTTAAATCCATCACCTATTCCAGCATTGCAGTTTAGGCCTCAACTCCCGAGGCCATGTAATCCAATGCTGAAGCCATCTACACCGACAGTGGAGTGCACTTTAGAGCAGTTAGTTACCTTTATCTTGTTCTGTGGTAAGGATCTTCTTTTGAAACCTTATAAGAGCATGCCCTATGATACCTTCATGAAGCTATGTGAGTTACAAATACCTTCCTTGAGACAATATGAACTTCCAACCTATTATTGAAGGGACCTTCTTAAAAACTGGCAGTAATGAGACTGGAGTTACGAGCTGAGACCGAGGCCCATGTGTGAATCCATGTTTTTTTTGCATGGGTGGGGGGGTTAACAATCTTTCCCATAAGGAACCATCTTAAAAGTATCTGAGAGTAGTGCCATCGGTCGGTACGCAGCGAACCCAGAAAATGTTGGCGGAAAAATACCTCCCAGATTGTGGGAAACCGTACTTCCCTTGGCTTGGAAATTCCTCTCGCCTTCCTTTCTTTTGTTATTATTTAAGGATCAGAGCATGTGGGATCTGGGCCCCCTTGATCCTCTGACATGGTCTTACCTCAGACCTCACAATGCCGAGGCCTCCAACACTTGACTCACACCTAACATGGGCTTTGAAGCGAGCCATTGTCCACCTGAACACACTTGTGCCTTTGGCCCAGTGCAGCATCAATATGGATTCAGGTTGCACAGTGATGAATCCCCACCAACTTTTTAAACTTTTTGGTGCAATTGATACCAATGTAGTTTTCTCAGACAACGGATGTCAAACATGGAAAGACTTTCCTTTTTTTTTTTTCTTTACCATTTCAATTATATTTCAAAAGAATGTACAAAGCTAATTTCTGTCTCACAAAAAAAGAAAAAAACAAGAGTAGCATAGCTACTGACACTCAACCCTTCTGATGATACATGTTCATCTTAAACACAATCATGATCCACACTCAATACATACCATATTTAATTCATTTTGAACACAACCATGGTCAACATAGCAAGACTCTGTTAACCTAAGAGTTGGACCATGTCATGGATAAATCTCAAAAGCTAGTTGGTCCATTTGTATAACACTGCCTATAAGGGCAGGGATCAGAAACTTAAGTCATAGTGCATTATAAATGTGACCAGTTTGTGTAGGACAGTGGCATAACCAGTCGGGGAAGAAGATACCAAATGTCTTTCCTTCCTCCTCAATCCCTGTCTCCCTTCCCCTTCCTCTCCCTCCCTCCACTCTCTCCCCCATGAAATTTGTACAAAAAAAAAACAACGAAGTATTGGATGAAAATTTAATACACGATCCATTCGAAGTTCAAAAATGTTGGAAAAAAATACCCTCGTCAGGAACTGTTCTCAGTACTAATTATATGCCCATTTAGGCATTTGAAAATGACCATGAAGGTTGTCATTTGATAGCACTTTATCTCACAATAAGCTGAAAGGGGATGTAGCCTTTCAGAGCACTTTAAGTAATTTGATTCCCTTTTTGCCAGCACTTATTTCAGGATTTATTGTAAGTAAGTTGTTATTTGAACCCCAAAGTTGTTGGGCTTCTTTTGTACCAGAAACCTGCTGCTCATTGAAGCAGCTAATTGGAGTAACGAACCAGTGGTCAGGTACTATAATTGGGGACCGCATTTTTTCCCTAAAAACTGGTAGCCATGACAGATCTCCTTAAAGGCTAATATCCTGTAATGAATGCTGACAAGAAGTGCTGATTTGTGTACATTAAAACTGAAATTACTCCCCTTCTCTTTCTACTACCACTCCCAGACCAGGGAAAAAATCCTGTGGTATGAGCCAAACAGCAACTCTATGGATGAACAATGACCCCACTGTATGCAATGTCCCCACACAGCAAGTAGAGCTGTGTAATAGATACTAAAATTACTGAAGGATAAGAAATAAGATGAAGGACATTATGGTTTGTACACAGCAGACACTTGGGCACTAGCTAGCAACTACTCCCAAGACTAGCAAAAGTCAAAACAATGTTACTGGAAACTTGTCTCATGAAGGTTTTTGCCTTGAGGCTGTTCATTTCAGCTAATAGACCATGAAAGATTATGAAAATGGCCATAAATTACCACTTCTCTTTGGTTTATCATGTAGCCTGGAAGGAAATGTATTGCCATCAATAATATGACACCTGCACAACAAATTTCAAAAAAATCCACGGGCAATTACACAAGCCCAAACCTTTTGAAAAGAGAGACAGACATTTTCAGTGGGACAGACATTTTCTCCTCTTCTTTCAAAATATGGTGAGACATCTTGTTAAGGACAATAGTACACCACGTATTCACTGTGAGGTCGGACATGCCCTAAGAGAATTGGTAATAAATTCTGCGGACTTAGGGTGACTAATGACCCCCTCAATGAGACTTCTGGGAAGATCATTCCAATCCCAAATAGTCTTATGGATAAAACTATTTAAAACAATTTGTCCTAGCAGGGGGGGAAAGTAGTGCAAAGCATGCATATTACGAGTAATACGGGGTGGGTTTACAAAGGGCAGACGGAGGGATATTGACTTAGCCGTAGGTACCTTTGGCGAGGATTTGAAGCATACAATGCCTGTGGCAATCACAAAGCATGCGAAGACCTGAGATCTTTCAAAAGGGCAGTCATTGATCCCACATCACTGAAGTTGTACTATAAACCGAGCAGACCTTCTTTGTACTCCCTCTAATTTATCTTGAAGTGAAACCTGATTTGGATCCCAAATGGAACAAGCATACTCTGATGAAGGTCTTATCAAACCTTTATAAGCTGCCAGTTTATTCCTTGAACAAAAAGAAAGGTGCCCCGTAGTAGACCAAGGACCTTATTTCCTTTATTACAAATAGACTGTATGTGCTTGCTCCAATTGAGATTCTTAGTAATGGTCACCCCCAAATACTTAATAGAGTCCACCCTCTTCAGATTAGCACCATGGAGAGTGTACATAAAAATTCTGGGGTGATGTTTCCTTGAAACAGACATAACACTGCACTTTGCCAGATGAAATCTCATGCCCCAGGTTTTTGCCCATTGGCCCAGGTGAGTAATGTCTCTCAGTAGAACACTGCACTCACTTTGATCTTCAATGGCTCTAACAAACACAATCATCAGCGAACAACCTAACTTCAGGAGAAGCAGCTTCAACAATATCACTTACATAAAACAGAAAGAGAACTGGACCTAGAACAGACCCCTGAGGAACACCAGAAAGAACTGGAGCAGGAGCAGATTTTGTACCATTTACAACAACAGATTGCGAGCGATCAGAAAGGAAGTTCACCACCCAATTGACAATTTGTCTAGAGACCCCTAAAGAATATAACTTCGTCTTAAGGAGTTTGTGGGGGACAGTGTCGAAGGCCTTCTTGAAATCTAAAATAACGATGTCGACCTGTTTGTTTTTATCCAAGGCTGGAGCCCACTCATTAATAACAGACACCAACTGAGTATCACAACTGTGATAGTCATACTGTACTATCCCCTCTAGAGTATAGGATCATTCCATGTCAAATCACCGGAGGCTGTTGCTGAGAAATTGGTCCGTGAAATTGACAAAAAAGCCGAAATGCCATTTTGCCACTGATTTGCAAAATTTCAACAAATTTTAATTCTGTCAAAATATGAGAAATTTCGCTAAAATTTTCAGGATATGCTTTTTTCATCACTGTCTACACATACAAATATTTTGGAAATTTTTTGAGTCAGTCGAGCAACAACTTTCTCAAAAATTAGGTGATTTGACATGGAATGACCCTATAACATGAGCTCTACCCACACCTCATGGGTTAAGCCAAAAAATGTTCACACAGGCATGGCAGCAGCTAGGAGCTCATCAACATATGAAAATCCTGTGTAGGTACCATCAGGCTCCGGAAACTTTAGACGTATCTGGTATACAACGCAGGATGGTATTGGTGTCCTGTTTCCTTTCCCCAAGTGCCGTGTCCCCACAGAGTAAACATTTTGTAGGCGATGAATCTGTATTGCCTGTGTATAAGAAAAAAACATGAAAAACAGTTAGGTTGGAGCCTAAATTATTCTGATTTGCAAGCGGTCCAACATTTGTGCCTAGCTGTTCCACTGGTGATGCGGCCGATGCTTGCAATTTTTTAAAGTGACATTTTACATATATACATGCATGAAAACAGGTCTCAAGAAGACTCATGAAGACTGAATGATAATGTTACTGTGGATCATGTCCAGGTGCCTGCTGTACAAACTGTGTTATCCAGCCAGTCTGGTTATGTTACAGCAGCCGTGTAATTTATTGTCTATGCAAAAGGCAGAGCTAGGTGTTAATGCACAGCCTATACTGTACATTAGACCTGCCAGTGGTTATTCAGCAGAATATAGGAACTATGAAAATGTCTATTACCATCAATACAATGAAAATCCTGCTTTTTGAATGAGATGTGATAGGCCAGCTTGGTCCTAGACAAATTCCAGCCAACTCTATTCCAAGGCAACTTAGTCCCAAGCCTACTCAGTCCTATCAGATGAGAAGTGTTTTTGGTAGCAAATTTCAGACATCTAAATGGTATGGAGAAAAATTCGTTTTTATATAAATATATATGCAATTATCTTTTGGTCAAGGGAAACAGAAGATACAGATTTTATTGGAGGATTGAAGGTTAGGGTCTAATTTATCAAGTATTGGACCTCAGTTGGCTACACAAGCTGGCCAAACTGCTATGCAAAAGCAAAAATGTGTAGCCTTTTTTGTGTGCATAACTATACATTTTTCAGACATTTTATACTAGGCCAAAGGAAGAAGTTCACAGAACTGCTATGCAAAATTTGAATACTAATTTACATTATTCCCTGAAGATCACTTTGGACTTTGATTCACTGCTAAGTCTGCTTTTTATGTGGTTGTGTGATCATTCTGTACTAGTCTAGCATGCCTTGGCTGCCTCAGATTGGCGAGGTAAATTTTCTTTGACTCTTGAGTTATGTCCTCATTTTATCAATTAGCCTAGGCTAGAGTCTATTGCTACTGTAGGCTAGGCCTAAAATAATTTCTGTCGATTAAAATCTTACTTTAAACTTCCCATAATAAACTCGAATTGCTACAAATGAATGTCAAATAAGCACAAAGAGAAGTACGCATGAATTCAGTTTGGGTCCTAGTTGGCTTGGGAGCTACTTGACTGGATCCCGAGTTGGTTTGGGGCCGAATATGATCGAAAGCTGTAACGTTAGTGTATGCCGTACAAACAGTACTGTGTTGTACCTGTAAATTGTAACCGTAGTAAGCTAGGCTATACTATTTGTATCAGTTCTACGAAAATCGCTTGCATGAAAAACCAATAAAAGAAAGCCAACTCATCGACCCAATAAAAGAGACTGCAACTTTTCTGCTGCATTATCGTCATATTTACCAACCTATTTTGCAAGTTTCTCGATGGCCGGTTGCCCTTTGTGTGCTGAACCAAATCCCATGTTGCCGACAGTACATCTTCATTCAGGCATACGCTGTCAAAGTTCTGATGAAGGGTTATGCAGCTTCCCATCACCTTGTCACCCAGTCTCCCTATTTCAGTGCAGCAAATACTCTCGACCCTCGTTTCCATTGCATGGCACAAACCACACTGACACCAGTCGGAGTTTCCCCTCCTTTCGGCTCCAACCTCTGGCTCATCGTCACTGGAACCGGCAGCCTGTTCGGTGCTATCTTTGGAGGTAGCCATCATCTGATTGTACTGTTCCTCCGACATACACGGTTCGAAGTCGTAACCATGAGGTCCTTCAAACTGTCCTGCATATCCGGCCATTTCTTGCTCGTCAACTGACTTTTGGTTAGGTGGAAGCGACTGCACTACAGAAACCCTGCAAAAGTTCCTTGATTTCTTTCCGAAATATATGAACCGTATGCAAAATGATCATTAACTCAATGAAGCAATGTTGTTGTAGGGTGTTCCAGTGTACACACTTTAGCTGTACGTCTACACTGTACTGTGTACATGCACTGCATGCTGTATGTGTGTACTGGACTGCTACGCGATTTTGTTTTACAGACTTCGTTTTCGTTATTGGAACGCCAAAAGGGCTTAAAGGCATTTGCCGGTTCTACGTCATAATTTGTGTACCAGAATCGCCAAAACGCGATTAGGCTCGAACTGACAAACATTTTTCAAAGCTTGGTTTTGCCCATAAGGAAGCGTCTACATGCAAAATAGTTGGGATGAACGGAAAGACCGACAGTTAATACCGTATATAACGGTATATTAAGTTGTCACCGGAATATTCCTTTAAGGGTGAGAAGAGAAAAGCTCAATGGGTATGATTAAAAAACTCTCAGTACAGTTCTTTCTGTGAAAATAAAAGTTTTGGTTCTCTGCATTATTTAAATTAGCTGTCAATTAAAGAGCTGAGCCAATTGAGAATTTTGGTAAACCCCTATGAGAATTGTAGTTTGGAGCAAGGATTGGTCGTTTAAGGTGAAATAAACCCTTGGATTTGTATAAAAAAAAATGAAGCATTCTGTCAGGAGTTATAACATAAACTATTAAAAAAGTGAATCAGCTCCTAAACCCTTTTTTGAAAATTTCCTATCTTCAACTGAAATTTCTACAATAAGAAAGTGTTGGCATGAGGCTGGAGGCTACAGATGTGTTTCTCAAGTCCATGCTTGTTTCTTCATATACACCTTAAGTCTAGGGTAGAATATAATTTAGCACCCTTTTCCCAATTTGAAATTCCATAAAGTGTAAACTAAGTTGCCAATGAAATCAAATAGTACAGAATGCAGGAAAAAAATTCCATGCTCAGTCGCCTGTACATATAAGCCAAATTGTTTTTTCTTGCGACAAGATTGTTCTTCAGTTGTAACTTTCTTGAACAGAAAATAATAAAATATTGTCAAACAAAAAAGTTTACCCTCATAAAATCAAGGAAGAAAGGACTTGTACTGTACTTAGACTCCTGGATGAGGGACAAAAAGGGGTCCCCATTTTACCTCTACTTCTTCAAATTAAACCAAAACAGGAATAAAATGAAAGGAACTGAAAAGAAAATCCTCTGGGAAAATGCCAACTGTTTTATCAAACAGCTTATGGACAAGTAAATCTCACAGGAGGTGGACAAGGCAATTACATTTGGATTCAAGGTGATTTGTGGAATCTGATGAGGAAAAGAATTTTAAGGACGAGAGGGAAAGAATAAGTGCGACAGTAAGGCATGGAATATATGATGAGATGAATGAGGAACAAGGGTTTTGTTAGCTCAGGCACTGCAAAATCACACATTTCAAAGGTTTTCCACCTGCTTTGTGCTATAAAGGCAGCCAGTTTGCACTGCACACGGCTGGTCACAAATAGTCGATACATGTTCAGTTTTTCTGCCTCATACAATATCTCTAAAGTGTAAACCTAACAGAGAAATAGTTTCTCCTGTTTATAAGAATAGGAAATGATTCACTGTTAAAGTCTACAGCACTTGGAGCAACTAAGACAGATTGAGATTTACAGCTCAGTTTCTAACCAACTGGTATATGTTGAGCAACAAGAAACATACTCTTTTACATTAGACCACAACACTTATAAAAATCAAATGCTTTTTAAAATATTTTCCACCAAATCTTTGATAAGATGCAATGTTCTTTTCAGACCGCTGAAAGTGATAATTACGAGGTTTCTTCATTTCACTCAAGGGAGAAGCTTGATATGAATTTTTTAAGGCAAAGTATTCTTAAAAGTTTATGAAAGGAATTATTTTTGATCATGATGGTATAAAAAATGCAATTTGTGACATTAGTCTACCTGACTTAAAGGAGAAAGAGAATGGAGAATGCAACCATCTAATGTGAAGGCACCTTTCATATTTGATTACAATGAATTTTGAGGCGTGCACACCACCACTCTCTTCAAACCAGTGAAATTAAAGGTTTCATTTCATTTATTTCATCCGTACAAATATAAACAGAAATACAAAAACAGACAGGGCACTAGAAAAACAATTGTTTAACCAGCTAGTGTCCAGGTATATGTACTTGCATGCCTTGACAAAGAATGAATGCTCAGAAAATCTATTCTGGTCAAAGTAAAAAGAAAACAACATCTCTATTAAACTCTAAAGTTTCCCAAGAAATGTGATTTGCAGCACACTCTCACAATCTCATAACACAAGGCCTGAATATACTGTATGAACCACTATTTCGTGTTATACAGAACACTTGTTCTTGCATTTTTCATAATAACTGTGTCAGTTTTAAAATCAAACATAGAAATTCACACAACCATTGGAAAAAAAAACATGTAATAAATTGGGATTCACTTCCTTTGAAACAGAAATCCCCCAAACTTATGATCTTGGAAGGAGGGGTTTTGAAAAACCCACCCACATTCCTATGAGACCTTCTGTAGCACTAACATCAAGCTACTGACAAGGTTACACTCATCTAGTAATGTTATCTTAACGACCAGGAAAACATTGTACTGCAAATTTTGTGATTCTGGAACAAGAAGTTTGATTAAATTTTGCTGACAATCTTGGCAATTCATTACAACACCTTCTTGTGCACACCTACTGCAGCACTCTTTCTATGATTCTTCCAACTTTCCAAAAAATTTTCAACGAACCTTTTGAGACAAAAGGATGTTTTTTGCACCAAATACCAAAAAATTTACATTACAGCATCAACCACAATTTTTATTACTTACAGTACACCCTTGCAGCATGGAGGTACCTCCGAGTGCCTCAGAGGTACAGTACTGTAGTAACTTCCATGTTCAAAGTAGTGTGTACTTAAATTACAAGTCGTTAACATTTTCATCTGGAAACAACCTTAAATCAATTGTTAAAATGCAAGTCTACATCAACTGATGGGCAAGATAATAAAATAAATAAAAAATACAATAATAAAAAATAAAATAAAGTGACATACCTGGCGGTGCCACAAAGTAATCTTCACAAGTGAGGGCAGCATTCTTCATTACATCTTCTTTACAATTTCCTTCTGTTACAATATCATCTCTCAGTCTGAGACACCTGAAAAGAGGATGTTTCTAGAGTCAATGATTGTTCTTTGTTTTTATTGATGGTGATAGGAAGGGGTAGGGATATAGGAGTGTCCAGTGACTGGTATTCATACTGGCATCTAATACCCCTGGTGAGCTGGGGGTTATAGAATATTTCCACGGTATTTTCCGCCTGTTGTAAGAGGTGACTAAAGGGAAATTAACCTTGCACTTGAACATTGAAATTGGAAATAAATTTAAACTTTGAACTTTTCATCCAGTTGACTGACACAATATAACACATTTGTGTTGGTGTGTTGTTAAATCTCATCTAACTGACACCTGATGAAAGCACTAAAAGTTGAAGAAATTTGGAATACCCTAAAAAAGTCCCTAATAGTACCAAATTGGTAAGGTTTATTCTGGATGACCAAAGTGAAACTAAACATGTGTTTGATGGTTAGAGTGCGCATAAACTGTTAAGGAAGTGTAAGTGAATTGCAAAGGGAATTTTCCTCCTGATATAGCCACCAACTAACAAACATAAACAATTTTGAATGAATTGGTGTACAATTTACCTAACATGGAGCTTGCTCATAGATGTTTATTAACTGTTGTTGAAACCATGTTTTAAAGAAAAAAAACTTATGACTCAAATTTTCTGATAGGTGGTCAATTTATAAGTGGTGACTGCTGTTTGACTGGCATTAAACAAGCCAGTTTAGAGTTACCAATTTGTTCTACGGGTCAAATTCAGCCAACACTGCGATAGCAACTTATAGCGCATAGTTCGCAAACTTATACGTTGTGCCTGACTTGCCTCATAGGGTCATAAATCATAAGGGTAAAGAATGCCATCATTGCACATGTAACAACTCTGAAGTGGCTTATTCAAAAGATACCTGTAGAGGAGCTCACATAGCACAGCATTTTCAGAGAGTGTCTTGCTCTGAGCATGCCCTTCAAGGGCGAGAGCAGTCACCCCAAACTGAAGAAGTGTATTGGGCAATCCTGTTTCATGATTGGCTCTTGAGAGCCATGTGACAATATTTTTCCCTTCAAATATGAAATTTACTGGGAGTAACTGCTTGATTTACCTTGAGTATGTATTATTATGATTTCTTAAAATATTACAAAAGGTATCATGAAGAGAAATGACAAGAAGATTGTTACATTATCTGTTGTCTCCACAAAACTTTTGGGCCACTGCCCTTGCCCTTTAAGTGATAAACTAGGCTTGTAACATTGACTGCCCTCTACTGTGACACCCCTATGTTTCAACAATCTCTACATTCTATATTCATCTGCAATCTAGTTGTCTGAACATAGGGGTGTCTGAACAAAGTCTGTTGGAACGCAATGGATTTGTCGCAATATAGGGGTGTTAGAATATAGGGTTGTAACCCTTGTACCTGCATAAATAGTCATGAAAGGGGCTTGAAGTGACTAAGTTTGGAGAGTTGGAACTATCTTAGATGAGTAGATTTGTGCTCTAACATCAGAATTCATTAGGTAATTAAGGGGTTACTGTCCTCCAGTAGCAAGGCAACATAATGGGTTGAAGTCGGAACAGACCACCTTGTTTGTACCTTATTAATTTTAGATGTCTGTAACAAATCCAAATTGTAGAGAGATGTACTGTGTGATGGAGCACAAACACTCCTGTCTTATTAACCAGTCCAAGTTAGCTTCATCTTAGTGCCTCAATCCATTTGAACCATGACCTAATGGGATGAGGGTTTGAGATCAGTGTTGTGGGGACAGAATCATCCGTGGGGACCAATAGTGAGACAGGGACTGATGACGCAAGGCCGGGACCAATAAGACAGGGGACAAATGATACTGTGCACAACTAATGAGACAAGAAACTAAAGAAATTGTCCACAATAAATTGCATGCATCTCACCTGTCCTCTAGCACAGAATCCATTGGTTCAATGCCAGTTGTCTCTACCACTTGGAGAGTGTCTGCCAATGAAACTGCTTTCATTAACCTGTCCACACCAGCCTGGTTGTTGAAGTCCACCAATGACAGCCTCTCTAGTAGTTCAATTGTTGCACTGTCTACTACTCCACGCTAAAGAAAATCAAAATGATGAATAAAGCAATAAAGATCATTTGAATACATGTATACATCTGACTTCGCCAAAGCAGCTCAAGTCAACTCACACTGAACAAAACCAAAATGCAATAAATGGGGGCTATGTCATCGTTCCCAAGGTTTGCTATTCCCGAGGTTCAATGTTCCCAAATCTTGAGAGCATCTTGAGAACACCTACATTTCTGGGAGCATCCAACCCTGGGAAATCATTGAACCTCGCCAAATCATTGCCATATTCCGAAAACAGGGAACATCAAACCTTGGGAACATTGAACCCCAGGAACATCGGGTAAATCCCCCATAAATGAACAGATCTCATCTTAAGTTTTACAGTTTTTTTTCAGTAGAACTACACAAACTGTTCAACCTGGTCATGACAACTCCCTGGTTCAACAGATGGGAACATTTCAAATGTTTGGAAGCAACATAAGAACATATTTAGAGTATGCTACTTCCTCCTGTACTTATCACAGAAATAATTTTCCTTGTTGTTAACAAGGAACTGCCACCAATAAGCCAAGCAGTGATCATTTAATTAGTATAAGCTTTCATTAAGATAATTTCCACTATCATGTTCATAGATTTCTTTTCAACATTACGGGAATGGTTTGAATTATGACAAATCCAGAAGATGTGCACCAATTTTTCAGGGAGTTGTTAAAGCTAGTGCATCTTTCACTAATTTTTCCTTGGAACCTTTTGTTGCTGGTTGCTTTTTGTACTTAGAAAATGAGAGCTCAAATAACAGGAATCAAAAGTTTCAATAAACAAAGACTTTAAAAACTACAGTAAACGGTGGTGGATTGCTATTACTGTACTTATACACAACCTTCACATCTTATCAACATAAAAAGCTACTCCTGTTACCTTTGGCAATTTGCTTCTGTCAACATCTTGCCAAGTTGGCTTTGGTGGGATCTATAAAGAAAATGACAAATTATCCTTATAAATATGCAAATAATGTTCAAAACATTTTCATGCAAATCAAGTCTTTTCTTTCATGTAAAACCGTCACTAGCAGTATTATCATTCCCATGCTGTATTCAATATCCATATATTGGATTTGCCAAGTCAATTTCATGACTGATTTCTGCATACATGTTGCTGATGAAAGTGCACTGCCCTGTCTTAGATTTAGTTTTCCATTCAAGGGCTTGATAGTGGTCACAAACTAATACCAATTAATGAATACCAATTAGTCTATCTAAGGCAGAAGACAGTTTTAGCTATGATCCCCTGGTCAAATGGGTGAACAGAGTATAGTACCAATCTGATTCTGAAAGGAACCATCTCAATATTTTGGGGGCAGTATGAACATTTCTGAGGTACTGCATTTGAATATCCTGCAAAAAGTTGGGTGCTTTTCCCCATCTAATGAAGTTTTACAGTATATAATCTTTAATCAGTCCCAGTTTTAAAAGAGGCAAAGAAGCTACACTTTAAAAACACACACAGGTACAGTATGCTCCTTTTTGTTAACAAACTTAAGTTGCCAGGTCTACCTCCAGTTGCAGTTCAGTTTAACTTCAGGGTTTCTCATGACTTTTGTAATTGTGAGTTGGTAGGAGTTCATGGAGATAAAATGATGCCAGCTTTGAGAACAACAGGGGAAAAGAACTATACTATAAACTCTTCCATAGCTTGGCCAGTGCAAATGGCGAATTAAAACATATTTTGGCAAGGGGGCTACCTTACAAAATGAACTGAATATATACTGTACCATGAAAAACCCTAAGATTTACTTTATTGAGAAAAGTTGACAAATCCAACTGTACATCTGTCATCCTGTCAGGATTTGAGAAAGTGGCCCCCATGCAAGTCCAGACTGAGGTACACTTTGGAAAGCAACTGCACATGTTGATCCAGCTGGGAGCTTTCACATTTTTAATTTGGATGTAACATAACAGCAATCAATTATAACCAGTTAGGGGGCAGAATGTAATATATTTAGGGCCAGTGATTCTGCAGAAACTCAAAAATGGGGAGGACCTATTATTGATTATTCCAATTTGATGTTGCCATTGAACAAAGTTACTAGCTACAGTACTTCAGAAGGGCAAACACTTGCTTCAAGGTCCCTCTGTAAGGTTATGTGCAATCTGAATAGTTTAAAAGTCTGAAAAATATTAAGTCAGGACTAAAATTACTGCAAAGGTGTCATCCTCTGATTTAATTTTTTAAAATGAATGAAAGTGGGAGGGGAGGCCTCCCTCTTCTAGGAAGGGGGAAGGAAATCCCTCTTTTCAACCATCCTTCCTTGACAGACACCCTGGCAGGTCCTTTAATCTTACTCAAAACAACAAAATTCTCCAATAAAGTTTAAGTTTAGCCGATCATTAATATAAAGATATTTCTATATAGCTTTCCTTCAAAAAAGAGGTGATAATGAGTTCATTTCAGGAAAGTTTGATAGGACCTTTAAAAATATTGCACTGAGAGATCTGCCAAAAATACAATGTTAAGATACTCACCAACGCACAATTACTAAAACTTCTCCTAATCACAATATTCAATCGTTATTGTTGCCATAAATTTTGGTGTGGTAGGTACAGGTACAGTTTGCAAAAGTCAACTGGATATGTCACCGACAGTCATGTAGGTATAGGCAAATCGGAACTGCAAGTGATGATCTGATTTTTAGTCAGCCATTATTGGGGTCCATCACCTTTTAATCTTTAAATTGCCTTCCCTACCTGTTAGATGGATGGTTGTACACTAAAGTGTGCCTTTGATTTCTCATCGTCAATGAATATGAGGATTTGAAATTCACATAGACAATAAGTGAACATGATTAAAGGCTGATGGACCCCATTAATGGCTGCCTACAGTCACTACAAACAAGGGCTAATCGGATTCATCAATACCATGCTCGAAGTGATTTCCAATATGTCTAGGCCCCTACATACATCTTGCATGTCTTTCTAGCCATGAAAACACAGTCAAAAACTGTTTTAAATGACAGCCCAGAATGTTCGTTTAATGGGAAATTATGAGACAAGCCTCACATCTTGAGGTGCCTTATCAGGATCAACTGTAGTCTACACCTGTCAGTGGCATACCCTACATAGCTTGTTAGCTAAGTACTAGCTATTACTATTAGTGCTAGATAGGCCCGGGCCTACGCTAGGCAAAAATGCTAACTTTGGTGTTGGCCTAGGCTACTCTCCAGCTGGCCGGGCTACGACTACGAGTCATTTTAACCTAACGTAACGTTACAACTCAAGTGACAACTAACATTTCCGTTTAATTTCTTCCCCTGTAAAGTCTGGCATGTGGATGTGAAGAAACTCCTTCTGCAAACGCTACAACGCAAGAACCTTACTGCTAATGACATCATTTATCTTTCAAGTGAGTATAATGAACAGGATAATTCAGGTACCATTAGGCGAAAGGCAACCTTCGAGTTCGAAGGACAACTTCGGCAGCGGTCTGTTGTGTTGCGTAACACAACTTGAAGCAATGCAACACATGTACGGCTTTGTCTTGGTCACCCTGCCGAGATGTTATGTTTACGTTTTGGTCTTTTATGTTAACTTCGTTACTCAAGTGATTGGTATGTGATACGCTCCTATTCACGGTGGCACGGTGACCATTACTTCGTAATCACAGCTCAGGCATGTAAGGGCTAACATAACAAGTTTACAATTTTCATAGTGTATGAATCGTATAGTAACATCTCTCATCTTTTGCGAGCAAGATTTTTCAAAAATGAACAGCCTGGCTGATGAGTGCACGCCATTAAAGCATGAATATGATGCTTGCTTCAACTCGTGGTTTAGTGAGAAATATTTGAAAGGAGATACCAAGGATGAATGTGGAGATTTATTCAAGAAGTACCAAGAATGTGTCAAGGTAGGCTAGGCCTAACGTAACTTACAGCCGGCCTCACGTTACACGAGCTAGGTTAAGCCTAACGTACGGTAGGCCTAGTCACTGAACGTGACCGTATAATCCGCTCCTTGTAGTCACTCCTTACTACGGTCACTGGCCTACATGTACAAAGGTAACAACGTTTTAAGCCAAAACAACAGACCGGGCTCTAATTACGATGGTATGGTTCATGGAACAGATTTGCGTTAATATACTGATTTTGAGTATTCTTAAATACCACTTCTACAGTACCCTCTGGAATGTTTAATACCAGTAAATTCATAGCAAAAGGCAGGAAAAATGTGGTGCCATCCTTTGCAGTAACATCGACATCTTGATCATCTGCTACTGTGTTGCATGATAACATAACATAACATAACATAACATAACAGCTAGTTAAAGGGCAAAGGAGGGCTGTAAAGGCCTCATAAGATGCCCTGTAATCCAAAACCCCCCAAAACAAAGCAAACCACCAACACCTAAAGAGCCCAGAAAGATTAGATTCTACCACAGTCATGGAAAAACTTGTCAATATTAACCTTAAAATGGTGCACAGATGTGGATGGGAAGGACTTCCGCTAGACAAGCTGTCGAAAACCAATTAGTTAGCGCTGCTAGTCAATACTTGTACTTCATATAGTAAGCTCTCAGTACATTAAGAAATTGTACAGTCACTGCGTAGGTTTCTCCGTTTTAGATGAGATCACATGACAAACACTGACTTCTTCGACTGAAAAAAAAATCTGCACAGGCTTAACATTACTCGCAGAATTATCCAGCCAAAATTTCCCTCTTAAAGGTCTTATTTCGTTAACAGACTTGTGTGGAAGGTGAATGTGATGACAAAGATCATCTGTGGAAAGTTTGGTGAGAAAAGGTTTCTTTCTGGGGATGTGAGGGATGCCTTCTCACGTGTGAGTAGGCAAGTCAGCTGTGTTTTTGTGTATACCGGGTAAGGGCCCAGAAATGAAGTGTATAGCATAGGAACGTAATGCTGGGTCCTGTTCAAGGGCTAGGTAGGCCTACCTATTATAAAGTTACTTTACCTTACTTTCTTCCTTTATGTCCTTTTTGTGCATATACCTACATAATCTTTTTTATCAAATCTGCCATGTATAAGCTTTGCTCTTTCATATCTTCCACACTTTTCTGTTGTAACTTTTGTTTCTAGCCAATATGCAATTTGCTTAGCTAGGCCTACTTAGCCCTTGAACAGGGCTGTGTGTTACGCTACATGGCCTAAGCTCATTTCACTCCACATCACAGCCCTTGCTCCGATAACACATGGAACCCCATCACTAGGCGACCTTGGCCAGGGTCGTCATCTCTCACGTTCACAAATTACTATGTTTTCTCACCAAACTTTACGCAGATGACCTCTGGCGCCGCATCCACCTTTCTGCATAAGCTGTTCACCAAGATTTGATGTTATAATGGTGTATTTTGCCTCAAAAAATTGAACGTAATACTAACTCAATGCGCCATGTTTGCAAGCTTTCGAACAACTTAATAATCGGTCCTCGATCTTACTAAACCACGCGCTCACATGCCTGGCTATGCCTAATTGTGTACCCGGACACGGGCTGACACGCTCGATGTTAATTTAGTTAACGCTGATATTAATTTCATGAAATGCTATCATTAATCATGTTATCATTACTGATTAGGAAGTAAAATACAAAGGACCATTGTGCCAATATTTTAACTTTTGTTTGCAAAATGTTGCTATTCATTACACATGTTAGAATGGATCCCTGAGTTTTCCACTAGTTCCGTGAAACGGCATGGGCTGTCGTACGACTGAGTTCCACGTGCTGCCGTACAAATTGTACAGCAATGTGTGGAACTCAAGACAGGGCGTACCAGCGGGTGTCAGCACGCAGAATAGTAGGATCCGTCGTCTTCGTGATATTCACTTTGGGTCAAAGGTCGTACCAGGGGTTTCCACTTATTCAAAAAGTTTTTACACTTGGAAAAATTTTTACAACGTTTCAACAATTTCAAAAACATTTAGAAGCTTTAAATACGAACAAACAGCACTTTTTCATATGAAATTTGCATTCATTAGGTGGAATGATTGTTGAAGTTATCGATTCGGTGAAATGGTTACAAAATTCTAGGAATGATTTTTGACTATTTTCAAGTTCATGTAGAAACACTTATTGTATGAGGGTTCATTCAAATGAAGGAGTTTCTAACCAGAATCGAAGTGTCATTTTGCTGCATTTTGACCTCAGACTGCCCATGAAAGCCAATTTATTGGTAACTTTTCGATTGAAAGTCACTTGCACATAATTTTCTGGTAATATAAGTTTGATGTGTGTAATATTTACCAGTTTAGAACGTATTTTGTTGTGAAAGCCTAATGACAGGGCAAGGGCTGTGATGTGGAGTGAAATGAGCTTAGGCCATGTAACGTAACACACAGCCCTGTTCAAGGGCTAGGCCTACTTAGCCAAATCATTATAAAATTGAAAATAAATGAAACAAAATAAGGTAAGAGTGTACAATCCTCAAAAAAATGATGGGACAAAGCTAGCAAAACAGGCAACGAACGGGTCACCATTCCCTCATTGAATGCAGCGACAGCCCAATTAGATATCCTGCAGCTTCAACATTGATGCGTTGAGTGGGGCTTGTCCCATGTATTTTCGTCGAGGATTGTAGCATTTAATGTACTGTAATGTAAGTTAACATAGGAAAAGTATGAACAGTAGGAATTAAGATTTTACCCCATTGCTTGCTACATGTTCCTCATCATTGTATATGAAGTTTACGTTTTTCTTTGAAGCACGTTTGCCATTTCATTGAATTTCATACCACCCTATAGGTACTGTAGTTGAAAAATTTTTTCCATGTTGACATTTTAAAGGAGTTAGAATCCTCTCACCCCAAACACTTCCAATTCTCCTATCCTGCTTACTTATGCCACTCCCACATCTGCCTAAAATTTATCCTGATCCATGCTCAATCTCAGTTTATTGAGCAGAATGAATATGCAAGACCCCAAAGTTAATCAAGAGACTCTCAGAACAGTACATGCTGTTAACTGCTGTATGAGCTACAGTACAGTACTCTGCATTTTTTTTTTGAACTTGTGGTCAGTCAAAGAGCTGAGCTAATTGACAATGTCTGAAGGTTACAAATATTGTAGTTTAGGGTTAGAGGATTAGGCCTTCAAATTTTGGTACTGCAATTAGGAACAAAGTTGGCAAATACTGCATTAGATGTACCGTATAAATACACTCAATGTGAATCACTCTGTTCAATGTGTATTGTTCATGTTATGGTCTCAAATGAACAGGTTAAGCTACTTTATATCCTGGGATTATTTTCAGTCTGCAAGAACTGAAATTCTTTTCTTCTCTCAACAGAAAGCAATTAAAGAGAAAGGAATTGACCTTGAGCAGCTCGAAAAACAGGTTTTAGAGACACCACATGAGAAACAGATTCCTGAATCGTGACATTGTGGAACCATCAGTTGAGGAAAATAGACAATACGCTGTGAAGAAACAAGAGTTGGTGGCCAGGCCTTTTGTGTACATTGTACTTAGATGAATTTTTGAGTATTGTGGTCTCCTCCTCTTTAATAACACAGATGGTCTACAAATGGTAGGATCTTTATGGTGCTGGTGTTTCAGTGTCTCTCATGTCATCATTGAAGATAGCAGGGTTGTCCACAGGATCTTGTCATGAAGAGTTTGTCATTTAATAGGATTTCTCAGATGTCTTGCACAGGGCTGCAAACCTGTATGTCCCTGTGACTGCTTACAAGTATAAGAGTCTCACAAGTTAGCTGGCGGTCTGTTAGATACAGTTTGTGCACTGCTGGATGAACAACTTCCGCTCCCCCTCATCTTCTGTCCACCCCTCATCAGTTGCAGTACCCCAAACTGGGATTGGATACTGCATTAGTCGTGCAGCCGTCTACAGCTCCATTTGTTTCTTTTAAAGAAATGAAACCCACTGAGGCATTAATGCTACTTTTACAGTAGCAATAACTATTCTTGTGGTACTGGTGAACAATGGAGTATCTGATGAAACTTCTACATTCAGTCATTGAATATTCAAGATGCTGATTGTGCAAACTATTTCAGCATTCTATGGCAAGATCTATGTGGTTGTAATTCATGGTGTCCACATTTTAGCCTTTCAGATACACTGTATTGAGATTTAATACATGAACTTTGCATTTCCACCCTGCATCAGGCTGTTTCCCTAACCCACAACTGTTTAATGAATTAGCTCTTTGCAATACCCCAATTGGTGTCATAATAGTGACAATGAAACACACAGAAACATTGAAACATACTGTATAAAATCAGTCAATATTCATCTACAGTATTTTGTGCTTTGCTGAGCACTTAGGGATAGGAATTTCAATTTTGTCTATCAAGTACTGCAAAAGACTAGGTCTGGTCCCCAGTTTATTTCTTTTTTTTGTATGGTTTAAATATTTTTTCTTCAGATAATTTACTGTACTTAGTTGAGTAAATTCGACTTTGCTGCTCAGTTTCTAACAAATTGCCTTTAGTCGGGCTGGCCTCAACCTTTTTGCCAGTTGTGGCTCACTCGTTTTTCTCTACTTTAATGTTCATGTTGAGCACCAAGCACAGGTTGGCCAGCTTGCAATTGCAACTCATTACAGAATCCAAGCAAACAGGACACATCCCTCCAGGAAGGCAATGTTGTTCTTCACTTGATTTATAAATAAGATAATGGGATGGGTGAAAAGGCCTACAGTACAAACATAGATCTGAGACCATTGCTTCTTTCATGCAACTATATAAAAGCGTTTCCCCGTGCTGTAGTTGTATATGCTATGAAGGGGACATTTTATTCATCATGGATCTAAAAAATTCCCTTAATCTAGCTTCAGTGAAAGGTAATTCATGCACTCTTCTGATAAGTTGCAGAAGAGTTTGTTTTTGTTATGTTTTAATCTGATATTTTACACTAAACATACAGTAGGTCTTGCTATGTACACTTATTCAGTGCCTTAATGTGATGGTTATAACCCTTGACCTCCAGGGTTTGTGGTATTTTCAATGTTTTAAAAAATGGTGATTTAAATCAGTGATTCCAATCAAATGAAATTGACTTGAAACATCTTTTCTACTAAATTCAAAGTATGAATTGTACTCTTAATTAGCTGATTTAAATCAAGGGTTACAAGATCATTAGGTGTGTCCTCCTTTTACTGGTTTGTGTTGGTGTCCAGGAAGGTTACTGTATTTACCCTTTAAGAGCCAGTTTACATTACTGTAGCAAAACCTATTTTCAGCCAAGAAGTTCAAATCTATGTACAGTAATTTTTTTATGTAATATTCATGTAATACATTTGTAATTATGTTTACAGGATACATATTATGAAAGTGACTGGAAAAGGGTTTAAATTGTTCAGAATGTCTAGATTTCATGTATTTCTCACATGACTTTTATTTTTTTATAGATAATGATTAAAATATCTTACTATTTTGCATCTAGACACCACTGAAAACCAGAAAAGAAAAATATTTCTAAGGGTAGGGGGCTACCCATCCCCTTGGAAATTCTCACCAAGGTTGGCCATCCCTGTCCCCACTTTCAGGAAAAGGTTTGGTAACCCTGTTTAAAATCAAACCACCATGCTGACCTCCCTTTCATCTTTTACTGATGGTACTGGTCTGATGTATGGGTTGAGGGCTGTACAGGTGAATGGATTTATTGCAAAATTATTGCATGTGTATAAAACATTTGGAAAAAGCCACTTTCAAGTAAGTGCCCTTTTCTTTCCTGTTATGCATTTCAGCATTTGTGAATTTGCATATTGTCTGAAAGGCCCTCTTTGCAAACACAAATTATTTAGAGAAGTAGCTAAGGGATTGCAAATTTTGCAAAAATGTCTTGTTTATCTGTTATACTCCACAGTTGGAAGCTCCTGCTATGGATTCGTCTTTTTTATTTAAATTTCTTTTCATAATCCCAAACATCTTTCTCAGAATTGTATTAATACTTTAAACTTAATTGCAAGTGTGCAAAGCAAAACCAGTGACTCATATTTAATGGCAATACCTTTTGAGCCACAGATAAAGAACAAAAGAAAAACACAAAGAAAACAATACTAACAGAGAAAGACAAGAGATTCATTGTTATAGTCTCTTTAATGCAAAGTTAGTCATGTCAAAATGTTCACAGAATTATGAATGAAAAAATTGCATTGTCAATACCTGATTATGAGGATGTTAAGCCCCCTCTTCAGCACAAGGCTAGTAAAAATGTTGAAATAAATGATTAAAATAACATTTTTGTTTCTACTTTATTTTACTTTATGTTGTTACCTTCAGTGGTTCAGTTGGCCCATGGGTTCAATTTCTGGTGTGTTACCATGCCACTTTTTAAGGCATAGTGTATTATTGGAGGCTTGGCCAAGTCAACAGACATGAGCAAGAACCAAATGAAAATATTTAAATCCAGGAAAGGCCAGATGAACCAATGAACCAAAAACAAAAGTAAGAGGCATACATGCTGATCTCAGATCAAAAATAAATCCCTTAGTTTCATCAGAGAAAAATTCATGCACACAAAAAAGCTTTGAGGGTATGGTTGCACATTAATTATAAAGTTACAACCATTGTACTGTAACACTGTCAGTTAATGAATGGAAGATGGATGGATGGATTTTCCTCAGCATTAAGGAAGTTGAGCTTGCAAATTTCTATCAAATTACGTCGCAAGGGAAAAAAAGAACCTGTGCTTTTTCAGGACTGAAGTACCTACTGTAATATTTCAGGAAAGGAATACCCATATTGAGACACCCATGTTATCTAATCACATGGTCCTCGGAAGGAAATAAATAAAATGCATTGTGCCCCAGAGAGTACTACAGAAACTCCTACCTACTATCTTAACAAACTTAAAATAGTCAAAGATCTGCTGCCCAACATATTTTCCAGTTGAATGATACTAATCTACTGTATACAAAGTTTAAGGTGTCCAAGCCATGCCCACATTGTCTGCTACAGTATGCAGAAGCAATGCCCCAGAGAGTACTACAGAAACTCCTACCTATATTTCAACAAGTACTGTACCTCCAATTAAATAGTCAAAGACCTGCTGTTCAATGTACTTTCCAGTTGAATGATACTAATCTACAGTATACAAAGTTGAAATTGCCCAAGGCCATGCCCACACATTCCTGTGTATGAACTGTCTGCTACAGTATGCAGAAGCAAGGAGATGCATGTAAACTACAGTAGTAATAAAAACTAAACGGAGTGATACAGTGTTTGAAATTGTCGAGCTTACTGTAGCCACCAAATAAAAGAAATGCAGATATTTTTCTTCACATGCGAAGGGACAACAACCCCTTGAAAGGCAAGGTTCCATACTAAAGTCTACAGGATGTATTTCAAACAAGAATCTCCACCCCCACACCCCACCCAAAGAAGAATTATGTCCACAACTGTGCCATGACAAATACTGGAAAAGAAACATTACTTGATAAATCTTTCACAAATGGAAATTCATTTTCACATTGAATAAAGTAGGTAGAATTTTCTAAAATTTCAAGTTTGAATGTTATTTTAGGTTTTGTGCAGAGGATACTAAAATAAATAAAGACCAAAACTTTAATTGCTTTGCATTCACTTACTGTAGATAAACCATACAAGTATTGTATGTAATTGAGCTACTTTACTCAAAAATTGTAAAAACTGATACCACTTGACATGGTGACATGGTGTGATGGGATTATTAATCAGCTTACTATGTGGTACAAAATTTTGCAGATGTAGAGAACATGCCATAAAAATAAAAAAAAATAAATATACAGGTATTGAAAAATACCACAAGCTAATCAAAAATGTAGGCCCTTAATTGCAAGTCCCAACAAAACAGTAAAAAGTCAAAATATTTAAAATTTACCACACTCAGTGTAAACAGTAGGGACTTATTAGATAAACATACGGTCTAGAGTAAACAAACATTCTTTGTGACTTTAATTATTTTTTATTTTAGGAATTATTTTAGCCAGGGGATAAAACATGAATAAATTGTGGTTAGTTGTCACCAAAATTTTGAACATTACTACTGTTACTATTCCAAGCTGGAGCCTGGAACCCTACAGTTAACTGTACTTGTTGCACTGTGTTGCTGCCCTCATACAGGCTGATCCCATGCTTGACCACAAGAAATGCAGAAAAGTTTTCGTTTATCTGTTACTATGTTTTTGCTTTGTTGTGATAAATTGAGAACCTGCCCTAGTAGATTAGATGGAGTTTTAGGGCCCAGTTTCCAACCATTTGGTTTAAGTCCAGTCGGCCACAGCCATTTTTTCCAGTCATAGCTCACTGGCTATTTCCATTCCATTGCTTACCCTGAGTACCACGTACAATGGCAGTAGGTCACATATTTAATGTCCTAGGTATGACCTGGCCAGGACTCCAACTCCCAGCCTCCAGACTGCAAGTCTGATGCTCTAACCACTAAAACATGCAGTCTGTTGCTACATCCCAAGTTGATACCATGGGCTATCCTTAGTGCATAAACTTTGTACATACTAACTTCAAAATTCACTCACACCTACTACTGGAGGTGCAGCAAGCCTAGATAGTGGGAGTTGACTACTTGAAAAATAAATCTTGGGTTGAAAAGGTGCCCATCCTAGCTGTAGTGCATAATGATAACATAGTTGGCAAACACACTCTGTGATGACAGAGAAAATGTGTGAGGATGGAACAAAAGAAGTAGGTAGAAGAATTTATTAAACTTTTATATGTATTGCACAAAACTCAAAATTTATGGCTTGCAAAAAGTTAAATCTGCTAAAAACTGAATGAAGCAATATCTTTTATCATTACTGTCTAATAAATGATAATTTATTTAACCTGTCCTGTTACATGCATGATTTCTTCTTGAGACATCCACTTTCCTGGAAAATGTTTGGAACAGTGTGTCACCCAGTCTGTCTCAACTCCCAAGAAATGGATCAAAATATACAGGATTTTAATGCAAACTGAAATGGTTTGAGTTTTATGCTAAAGGCTTTCTGCATTGTAAATCACCATTGGATACCCTTTATCTCTGCCTGCACAATTTTAGTCAGACCTTGAGATTTGAGGTCACTTCTTTACAACACTGTCACAGTAAGTAAAGGAAGATTCCTAGATGTGTGGTAAGATAGCAGATACACAATCAAGTTAAATATATGCTATAAGCTAACCGACAACTATGGATAAATTTTCTACGGGCCAGTCCCAAGCAGCAGTCACAATTAATATTGGGACATGTATACACGAATCCGGACAGCAAGTGATGGTCTAATTTCAGTTGACCATAACTGGGGTCCATCACCTTTAAATCTTTTGATTTCCTTGCTTACATCTATCGTGGATGGTTGTACACTAATTTGTATCTAAAATTCTCCAAGTTCATTAAGTATGAGAATTTGAAATTCATGTAACCAACAAATAAAGACGGTTTTAGGCTGATGGACACCACTAATGGCGGCCCTACAGTCACTAAAAACAAGCCCTAATCGGATTCGTCTATAGCTTTGGAGTGCATAATCTTCATTAGCATTTTACTGCCAATGGCCAAAAGTGTTACGCACCAATAACCCAGTAGCGTAGCCAGGATCGTATCGTGGGAAGGGTTTTGGTAACATGGGGGGGGGGGGTTGGGGACACGACATGAGGGAAAAGTCAAAGGATAGAGAGAACAAAACTGCTATTTTAGGCAGTTTTTGCATTGCAAGATTGGGTCATGGGGGATGGGGGGAGGGGATATAACCCCCCAAACCACCCCAGTGACCACTGCAATAACATATCCCACACATCTTTGGAATTGCTTTAAAGTGTCAGGGAGGTCTCCAATCAGGTTTTCACTACAAAAGAAGTCACACATACCTATGATTTAACTTACGTTATGCATGAAACAGAGGAACTACCCTGACTATCCGGTTCCTGCATATAGGGCAGTGGGGTGGCTGAATGGCAGCAATACAAGTAGAGCACCCACAGACATGTCCACAGTCAAGTAAAACACAATCACGAGCCCTAGTTAAACAAACCACACATGGTTCCATTTCCCTCTGTTCTGTTGTGCCATCATCTACATCTGTCCCCTCTGATGCCCGTGTCCTCACAACTCGCTGCAAATACCTGTCATATGCTACTGCCTGCTGGCGGCGCTTGTACCACCTACGCAGTCCCAAGACAATGAAGATTATGGTAACAGAGCTAAAAATAATGGCTAAAATTTTCCACCTCTTTATCTTGCCTTGAAACTCTCGTACTACTGCTGAAGGACTTGAAGTAGTCAGTATGTATTCCTGGCCAGCAGATGGTGGTTTGATAAGAACACGATTGTTTTTTAAGCATATTTCACCAATGCCTGTCAAACATACTCCTTCTGGGAGCATAAGTTCCATTCTTTGAAAGCCTTTGGTCTTTTCTCCACTTGCCCAGCTCAGAATATTTTCACTAATTGAAGATTCTGTTGGCTCAAATTTATCATAAATCAGTTCAAGCTCTAATAAATTAGCTTGTAGTGGATCTTCAACTTGAACAGATCCAAAGTCTGATGTAATTTCAAAAGGCACTGTCTTGGTATGGTCTGTAATGGAACGAGTTTTGTCGTACCTAAAATTAAAAGAAAATTGTAATTTTAATTAAAAAAAAAACTGAGAAATTTGTGAAATGTACCTACATGTAGGCCTACATGTTCTGTGGATACTAAGTTTGTGCAGCATTATAATTCATGTTTGAACAAAAAGATATCAATGTTCTTCTATAATCTGTAGGGTTCCCACATTTTCTGGGGAATCAATTTGCATAACTTTTCCATGACATTACCAGGTCCATGTGAATAATTCCCATCTTTTTGACATCTTCCTTAAAGTAACATAAACGTTTTAGGTGAGGAGAAAAATGGATTTTGATATCGCAAGTACGAATACTCTTTGATAATTAAAAAGACGGTGAATGAGAATCAATGAACAGGGTCACTTTGAATTTTCCACGACTCCAAACAAATTTCCATGAATTTCCAAACTTTCCCAGACCTTGAAGAACTTTCCTAAATTGTTAAGACTTTGCCAGGTTTTTCATGACCACAATACAATGCAAAGTGGTAAAGTAGTACCAGCATAGTTTGCACTGATTTGGTCAAGTGAAATGGGTATTTTGAAATCCGAAAACTTTTTGAAGAGAGCACACAAATCACAAGTTTGCCCAAACGTATATATTATGTTAACACTATTTCCTCTCACTAAAAAGCTTTTACTGAACTGTAAGTGGAAAACAAGGTGATTGTTGAAGAAAAGTCCCCAAATACCTAAATTCAAAGGATTCACACAGCTACAGAATTCATTTTCCTTTTTTGAAATTTGTCTTAACTTTTCATAATGAAGATACAGACACCCACCAATCATTACACAGAGAACAATTGATCACAAAAGTCATGAAATATTCACATCAGTTCAGTTCACTGTGTGATAGCTACGTTAATGTTCACCTTTCCTCTGTTTTATTTTTTGTTTTTTTTTTTGTTTTGTGTGCTGCTCAATAAGCCAACTAAGGTTTTTAGGGTAAATCCTCTCTGACTTGCAAACTTTGGTTTGTTACTTCACTTGTAAGTTGTAAATATTGCTCACCATTATTGGGTTCTTTGAGAGGGGGGCACCAATAAATGAAATGAATGAAATATCATTCTGTGCATTTAATAGACACAATGAAAAGCTTCTATACAAGGAGTGAAGTATTTTTCCCTTTACTCCTAAATTTTTCACTCTTCCTAATCATAACTGGAAATCGCTTTTACATTCTTTAGTTATTTATGTAGAAACTGAAAACAGCCAATCTTCCCATGATGTGTGAATCCATAAGTCCTGCTAACTACTGTGCAACTATTAAATAAATGAACAATTCCATCCACTGGGCAACAGAGTAACACCAGCAAAATTTAGAAGAAGAGTGCCCCCTCAACAGTAGAGTACTGCTTGTAATGAATCCCCCTTTGACTAATACATTTCCCCAGTATCATTCTGTGTTTGATTTGTAGGAGTTTAACATCTAAACTTATAACCTTCTGGTTTAAACTACCAAAACCCACAGGACTGGCAAGCATGTTTATTTCCTGGGAAGGGAGAAAAATTATTTCCCTGGATGAGAGCAAAATTTCACAAAATTCTCCTGATATTTTCATGAACAGAAAAGGGAAATTTCTCCATGATTGCCCAAATTTCTGCCAGATATCCAAATTCCTCAGGATAGAACCTCCCATTTTGCCAACTTTTTCCAACTGCTTTCTTCTACAGTTGTGGGAAGTTGGACTGTTTTCCCTACCCCATTGCTTATGTTGAGCATCACCCAAAATCACAGAGGGTTCCAAAATCTCATCTTATGACTCTGTATGTAAATGGAACCCTGGAACCAACAGGTCACAGTCAGATTCTCTACAACTACACAACACTAGGTCTTGAACAATTCTGTGATAACTGTAGAGATAAGTAAGCCTAAGTATAGATTACATGCTTACATAAGTTACATTTTCTGGAAATTGAAAAATTTACAAACCATAATCTTGTTGATGTACTCCATTCTGTCTTATGTTCCCTGCATATCAATGTTTGAATGACTCCATATATATCTGCTACATACTGGCTGATGATTGGACGATTGCTGGCTGAGACATAACCTTGTATCACAGCATAGGGGATGCTATTATCTGGAGTCTCACTCACTATTTTATAAAGATCACTGTTTATCTCCAGGTGGGGTGCATCCTACAGGAACAAAAGAAATGATATTAATGTAGAACAAGAAGTGGGAGGAGAAAGTTATTAAGGAGCAGGTAATTTGATGAGAATATACAGTATAATATATGCCTCAGGATTAGAAAATGCTTTAGGAGTGGGAACCAGACATGGGAAGAAATATTAAAGACCCTGGATAGCCCTGTAATCCATTGACACAAAACCATTTGCATAATTTTAAAGTAATGCCAAATGCTACACTTGCTAAAGAACAATAACCATCTCAGCCTTCTTTACAACATACAATGCAAAACAAATTTCGAAGCAAAAGTAAATGTCTCAGCTGCTACAGTGTACTCCAAAGTCTCTGTCATTTAAAGAAAACTCTTGAAAATGTGATGCCAAACCAACAACAAAGAGGCATCAACCAAGGAAAACGAACCTCAACAGCTGCTAAAGTCTTGGATTTCTTTAACCAGAGATATGTAAAAACTCCTGTCACAGCAGCACTACCAGCAACAAAAAAGAAATCCATCTTCTTCCTCTTTTGAAGAGGAGGAGAATGCAAAACCGTCTTACTCTTGTTGCCAACTGCACTCTGAAAATGAGAGAATATAAATATGAGACAAAAATTCCATAATCCATCTTTAATCCATATAATTTAAATCACATCAGTAGGCTTTCCTACCCATCTGGAAACAACCAACTCCCTCCTGAAACAGGACTCTCTTTTAAATATGGTACACTTGGTTTTTTAAGATTAACGGTGTTTCCTTTGCTTCAAAAGACACAAATTTCCATGGTTAAGTTTCACTGTTTGGGAGGAAATTTTATCAACTGTTGATGATTGTTTTTCAAATAACTGTCATTCTACCACTCATGAAACAATGTTAAGAAGGGTATTATCTGGGAATAACAGTACAAAACTACACTAAACCTGAACTGAAACATAGTGGATAACCTGTTCAAGTACTTTTGAAAACTAAATGATTTGCACTTGTGAGCAAGTACAAACTGGAGACAATGAAGCGAGTATGAAGTAGGTGAATCTATGGAGTTTTATGGCCCGGTTTCCAAACTACTGTATTAAGTGGAGCTGGCAACAGCCTTTTTTCTAGTTGTGGCTCACTGGCTGGTATGACTGGTATGCTAGCAGAAATATAATATGTGCCACTTGAATTCAATTCTTGCACAGAAAAAGCAACAGCCTCCATACTCTCTTCTCAACGTAAAAATGTTCTTTAACCAATTCAACTTCATGCACTGTGTAAGAAAGGTATCTGTCAAGCAGCCAACAGACCATTTCTGAGTTTTAAGCTTAAAGGCAGCTTGACATGTCAAAAAAACCCGACTTTACTTCGCAGTTAGGGAAATAACTTTCCTAAGGAAAAATCAGGTAGAATTATGTCTGTATCTTTGATGGTTCTCTTCAAAGTTTGAATGTTTTTGAGGCAACTTGTAAATGCTAAAATAATGATGTGGAGTCAGTGGCATAGAGCCCCCCATGACCCAACCTTGCAATGAAAAAAAAACCGCCTAAAATAGCTTTTTTTTCTCTCTATCATTAGACTTTTTCCTCATATCGTGCCCCCCATGACACCAAAACCTTTCCCATGACACAATCCTTGCTACACCCCTGGGTGGAGTGTTGCACAATGCTGACATTTCCTTTATAAGCCCCATACAAATTATCTCTTAATTACTCATTAAATACTTTTACTATTTGGTCATTTATACCCTGAAGATTTTAAAGGACCCAATTTTAACTTTCAAAATAAAACCATCAAGGAACCAGAATGCAAAAATGCATTGAGGTTTCGATGACACATACATGCTCTTTTCAATAAAATGCTACATTTCTTGTAACAACTGGTGACCCAAAATAGCCTTTGTCTCCACCTGTAAGTGACTGGTTTTTCTTTCATACTGTGCCTTAAGATATTCTGCAAACAAGGTTTTCAGAGTTTGATGCCAGGTGATACCAGATGACCATTGAACTCCACCAAAAACAACAGGTACAGTACTTTCAACTCACCATAACACATCCACATACTAATTGGGAAATCCATCCAAGTTTCCTACCTTGAGATATCCCATTTTGACAAGTTTTTCAAAGTTTGACTGATCATGACCCCAGATGTCCTTTCACCTCCACAAAAAATAACCTTATACAGACCATCTTCTCACCATAATTCATTTACATACTAATTTTGAAATCCATCCACCTTTCATACCTTGAGCTATCCTAAACAAGTTTTTCTGAGTTTGACCCCCATGACCCCAAATGACCTTTGACCTCTACCAAAATCAATAGGATTCTTCCTCCCATCATAACGCATCAACATATCAAGTTTGAAATCAATCCAAGCTTCCTACCTTGAGATATAGCGTAAACAAGAAGTTTGGAGTTTGACCCCATGTGACCCCAAATGACCTTTGACCTCCACCAAAATTTATTGGGTTATTTCTTACATCATAACGCATCAACATATCAAGTTTGAAATGAATCAAAGTTTCCTACCTTGAGATATAGTGTAAACCAGGATTTCGGGGTGTGACCCCATGTGACCCCAAATGACCTTTGACCTCCACCAAAATAAATAGGGTTCTTTCTTACATCATAACGCATCAGCCTATCAAGATTGAAATGAATCCAAGTTTCCTACCATAATGTATCATGTAAACAAGGATTTCAGGTTTTGACCCCATGTGACCCCAAATGACCTTTGACCTTCACGAAAATAAATTGGGTTCTTTCTTACATCATAACCAATCAGCCTATCAAGATTGAAATGAATCCAAGTTTCCTACCATAATGTATCACGTAAACAAGGATTTCAGGTTTTGACCCCATGACCCTTGACCTCCACGAAAACACATCGGGTTCTATATTACATCATAACGCATCAACATTTCAAGTATGAAATTGACCCAAGTTTTCTACCATGAGATATCATGTAAACAAGAATTTCAGGGTTTGACCCCATGTGACCCCAAATGACCTTTGACTTCCACCAAAATCAATAGGGTTCTTCCTTACATCATAATGCATCAACATGTCAAGTTTGAAATTAATCCAAGTTTTCTACCATGAGATATCGTGTAAACAAGAATTTCAGGGTTTGACCCCATGTGACCCCAAATGACCTTTGACTTCCACCAAAATCAATAGGGTTCTTCCTTACATCAGAACGCATCAACATGTCAAGTTTGAAATTAATCCAAGTTTTCTACCATGAGATATCGTGTAAACAAGGATTTCGGGGTTTGACCCCATGTGACCCCAAATGACCTTTGACCTCCACCAAAATCAATAGGGTTCTTCCTGACATCCTAACGCATCAACATATCAAGTATGAAATTGATCCAAGTTTCCTACCATGAGATATCGTGTAAACAAGGATTTCAGGGTTTGACCCCATGTGACCCCAAATGACCTTTGACCTCCACCAAAATCAATAGGGTTCTTCCTGACATCCTAACGCATCAACATATCAAGTTTGAAATTAATCAAAGTTTTCTACCATGAGATATTGTGTAAACAAGGATTTCGGGGTTTGACCCCACGTGACCCCAAATGACCTTTGACCTCAACCAAAATAAATAGGGTTCTTCCTCTCAGTATGGGGTATCTGTGTACCAAGTTTGAGAACTGTCAGATCTTCCCTTCTCAAGATATCGTGTAAACGAGCAAAGTGTCACAAACACACACATACACACATACACACACACATACACACGCACATACACACATACATACACACACACACGCCATCATGAATGCATAGGTTTCTCTTTTCATCAAAACCAAAAACTAATGTTACACTTGTCTCCCCAAAACTCAATGGTTTGGGAGTCTATGAGCGACGATACTTACCTCCTATTTACATATGTATTTCCCCTAATTGCCTAACAATACCCATCTGGCAGACTCTTAGCACAGGTGGCGCCCTAGCCCTTCCAACTACCTCACCAGCTCATTCCTCCTATTGCCCGCTTGGAGCCCGGACCACTGGAACCGAGGAGCGACAGCTACGAGGTGCACGAGGTAAGTAGGTTAGACACTAAGCCACCACAACGCACGACCACCGAACAAAACCGACATGGTACACACGATAATCAAAGATGAAAAGTAAAAACCATTGCTCACCTGGGAAGGAGCTGGAAAATGTGTTCGGCGGTTCCGGAGATGTGGTATGTTACGTTAGTAGTGAGTGTGTGCAAGACAACGACACATGCTTCTCGTACCGGCTCGGAGCCCAAGCGGGGTCAGGAGGTGGGATGTAAATAGGAGGTAAGTATCGTCGCTCATAGACTCCCAAACCATTGAGTTTTGGGGAGTCTATTTCGCTCCTCCTTACCTCCTATTTACATATGTATTGATTAGCACCGGTGAGTCGGAGGGAGGCGAGATCCCGAGCCTTGAAGAACCGCCGTAGCAAAAGCCCCTTCCGTTGACAAGACGTCCGTCAAGTAAGAGGCTACAAAGGATGATGGTGTTTTCCAGGCGGCCGCCTTCATAATTTCTTCCAGAGGGACGCCCCGGAACCAAGCTGTAGACGACGCATGCGCCCGTACGTCATGGCCTTTGACCCTGTCGTCCTCCTGAGCATGAGGAGTAATCAGCTTCACCAGCCATCTAGAAAGCGTGTTTTTGGAGGCCGGACCGAACGGAGATTTCGGGATGATGAAGAGCCTGTCGGAAGTCCGGACGGATTTTGTTCTCTCCAGATACCATTTCAGCGCCCGCACCGGGCAAACAAGATGGTCCTCCCGAATTGAGGAAGAGGCCCCTATCGGTGGTAAAAAGATCTCCGCAGGAGTGAAAGAGGCGGTCTGGTTCTTGGTGAGGAAGGACGGGTCGGGGAGGAGTCTGGCGCCGGACAGGTCAAGTCTGAGAAAACCTTTCTTGATCGTGAGAGCGTGGAGTTCACTCCTGCGCCTTGCCGATGCTGCTGCCACCAGGAACAAGGTCTTGAGGGTCAGGTGCTCCAACGTTGCATTCTGCATCGGTTCATAAGGCGGCCGGGACAGTGTAGATAGGACGTCATTTATTGACCAGGAAGGTGGAAGGCGGCGGCGTTGTGGACGTCTGTGGAACATGCCCCGCAGGAGTTGACCAATCACCGGATTTGTCCCGATAGAAGTACCATCTGAAAAGCCCTGGTGAACGGCCGCAATGGCTGAACGGTAGTTTCGGATGGTCGAGGTCTGTTTCCCTTCCTGGAAGAGCAGCATGAAGAACTCTACCAATTGGTGAACTGATGCGCCCATGGGATCGACAACGTTTTCCTGTGCCCACTGCGTGAATCTTGCCAGTCTACTGTTATAGGTGCACACTGTGGAGGGTCTACGGGCATCGGCTGCGATCTGTGCTGCTTCCTGAGAAAGCCCTGCCTCTTGGAAACGTCGGATGACAACTTCCATGCGCACAGGTGAAGGAGCGAAGGATCGTTGTGCCAGACCCGGCCTTGTTGCTGGAGAAGAAGGCTTCTGCTGGACGCGAGCTTCAGAGGCAGGTCCACTAGCATCGAGAGCAGTGTGGGAAACCAGTGCTGGTTGGGCCAGTGAGGAGCTATGAGGAGGAGGTCCATTGTTGAGCTCTTGAGCTTCTGAAGAACCCTGTCCAGGAGGCAGAACGGTGGGAACGCATATGCGGAGAGACCGTCCCACGGTATGGATAACGCGTCGGTGGCCCAGGCTTCCGGGTGAAACCGTCTGGTGCAGAAGATCGGAAGCCTGGTGTTGTCGTGAGTGGCGAATAGATCCACGAGCGGCTTCCCGAAGCGATGGAAAACGTGGTCCGCCCACACTTGGTTGAGACACCATTCGTTGCCGTCGAGATGGCAACTGGACAGGGCGTCCGCCATTACATTCTCCTTGCCTGCTAAGTGGGATGCTCGCAGCAGAATGTTCCATCGTCGGCAGAGATGGAGAAGATCCCAGGTGCGATGACACAGGCGTACAGATCTCGTCCCTCCCTGACGATTGATATAAGCTACTGTGGTCGTGTTGTCTGAGAAGAGCGTCACCTGATGATGCTGGAGCAGAGGGGCCCACTGTTTGATCGCTCTGAATGCCCCCTCTAATTCCAGGTTGTTGATGTGCCAAGTCGCCTCCTGGCGGGTCCACTGACTGGAAAGGGTGCGGGTACCCCACACAGCACCCCACCCTTCTAGAGATGCGTCCGTGGATATGGTTGTGAGGCGGTGCGACAACTGAAAAGGTACCCCTACCGACAGGTTAGCCCGAATGGTCCACCAGGTTAGGTGCTCCTTCACTGTAGACAGTACCGGGACCCGGAGCGATAGCGGGTGATGACTCTGCTTGTAGAATCTGAGTAGGTGCATCTGGAGGGGCCTCATAAACAGACAGCAGTATGGGAGGATGTCCACTAGACTCGCCATAAGGCCGAAAAGTTTCAGCCAGTCTCTGGCTTTGAGGAACGGCTTCTTGATGGCCTCCGCTGCCAAGGTCGAGAGTGCCAAAATCCTGTCCTGAGAGGGATACGCCCTGCCTGACGTGAAGCCCAGAATGGCCCCGAGGTACGTTATACGCTGGGATGGGGACAGAGACGACTTCTTGTGGTTCACTATCCAGCCAAGCTCCTGAAGAAGGTCGAGGACCTGCCGGGTGGACTCCCTGCAACGGGTTTCCGTGTCCGCCATGATAAGCCAATCGTCCAGGTAAGCGTAAACCTGAATTCCTTTGCTGCGTAGAAAGGCCAGTACGGCACGAGTCACTCTGGTGAAAACCCTCAGGGCCGTCGACAAGCCAAAGGGAAGAGCCCTGAAACAGTAGTCGGTGTCCCGGTAGCGGAATGCTAGAAATCTGTGGTGCTGAGGGTGTATTGGAATATGGAGGTAAGCATCCTTGAGATCTACGGCGGAGGCCCAAGCGTTCTGATGCAGCGCAGGAATGATTTGGTGTAGGGTTTCCATCCGGAACCTGGCAGGGCGGACATACATCTTGTTGAGGGGCTTAAGGTTGAGTACAGGACGCCAAAGGTCTGGTTTTTTGGGGGCCAGGAAGAATGATGAACGGTAGAGAGGGCTGTCTCCTTGAACGACGTAGATGGCTTCTTTTTGGAGGAGGCCACGGATTTCTTCTTCCAGCGCGGCTCGCTGCTCCGGGAGAGTAGGTACTGGAGTCGACCTTACAATGTTTCGGGAAGGTGGGGCCTCCGTGAACTCTATTCGATAGCCTTGCCCGACGACTCCCAGGACCCAAGCGTCCGGCAGAATCTTCTCCCAGTTCTCTGCGAACTGAGAAAGTCTCCCCCCCACCGCCGGGAGAGATGCAGTGGGGTGTGCATCCCTAGGGCTTCTGAAAACCTCCGCGGCCCCTAGAAGAACCGCTCTGGAACCTTCCTCTGGGTGGCTGCCTCGGGGGGAAGGAAGAACGCCCGTTACGTCCACCTCTGGAAGACGACAGTCGAGGTTCGAAGGAGCGACGACCGCTGAACGGAGGATCTAAGGGAGGTCTTGGGCGAGAGGGTCTTCTACGCTCTGGAGATCGCCGACGGGAAGAAAAGGAACTTGGGGTTCTGAAGTCTGCCTTCTTCAAGTCTTTCTGCCGTTTGACCTCCGTTTGTAGGTGGCTTTCAAAAAGACCGCCGAAGATATCGTCACCTGACTGGGGGAGTTCCAGAAACCTGCGTTTGATGTCCTGCGATGGCCAGACCAAGGCATCCATGACTAGGTCACGGCGTTCCTTGATGGACCTGACAGCAATGCGGGAGAACTGGTCAAAAATAAGCCTGGAGAGGGGACCCAATAGGTTGACCACCGCTCCTGTGTCCTTCCTTGACACTTCTTCTTCCCCAGTTTGACGAAAGGACCTAGACAGGACCTCAGCAACTAGCAGGAGAGCTGAAGAGAATTTCATGCCAGCCCTGGCGGCCTTGTCTAATCCAGTAAAGGCGAGGTTGGACTTTCTTGCGGGGCCAGACTTAAATCTACCCTTTGAGTCCATAGCCCCAGCATTTTTGAGGTGGTCCATGGCCCCAACTGGGATTCTAGGGGACTTGAAACAGTCTTTCCATTCTTTTTCCTCTAACTTGAATTCAGAGCATTGTTTTCTTGGGAAAGGGGACCACTTTTTCGCCTCTGCGGCAGCCTTAAAGCGATCCAGGCATTCCGCGTCCACAGGAAGGAGGAGTTCCTTTACAGAGGCCTGTTGGTTGAGAGTCAACTTTGATCTCTTAGGGAGTGGGGCCTGGGTTACTTCCGGGTCTTCGTCAAAACCAAGCTGTCGACGCAGAACTTCCACGGCCTTATTGAATGCTTCCTTCGTTATGGCTGTCCCGAAAAGAGGAGGTTCATCCTCATCATCTGACGCAGAGAAATCTGGATCGTACTCCGACGACTGATCATGAGGTACATGAACAGCAGGGTGCAGGACTGGCATCGACTCCGACGGAGGTCCGGAACTCGGGCCCGGGGTATTGAAGTCTTGAGCCGTAGCATGTAGGTCTTGAGAGGCCGAACCCGACCCGGGCTGGTCCGCTGGATGCGGGGCTGGTTGAGGCTGGTTACCCTGCGTCACCTTAGTGAGGAGAGACAGAATTTGAGACAGGGCGTCCGACTGTTCGTTGCTTCTCCGTTCACGGAGTCTCCTCCTGCGACGGCTGTCATCAGACCCCGATTGTGGGGAGGATGAGGAAGACTCATGGCGACGTCTTTTCTTTTTGTGGGAGGAGCGAGTCTGCGAGCGGCTACGGTGTCCTGAAACCTGGGCCTGGGCCTGAGCCGGAACTAGGCCCGTGGGAAACTCAGTGTCCCGCTGGGATGAGGCAACAGATTCCGTGTCTGAACGGTCCGAAGCGGCCGCATCCATAGCCTGGCTTGTTCCTGGCTGTTCCACGGCCGGGGTGGATGCTGGGTTCCGTGTGAAAGCGTGGCTCCGGTCCAAGGATGGTATGTGGGATTTATGGCCCGTATCCAAGGCCGACTCCACTGGTGCACGGCCCGTATCTGAGGCCGGCTTCTTTGGTTCAAGGCCCGTATCTGAGGCCGATCTGGCTGGAGCGCGGCCTGTATCTGAGGCCGGCTTCTTTGGTTTACGGCCCGTATCTGAGGCCGGTCTGGTGGAAGCGCGGCCCGTATCTGAGGCCGGCTTGGTTAGGCTCTTCCTGACATCCGTAGGCGGGTTGGTGACAGCCTTTTTCCCGTCCTGGGAAGCCTTGCTCTTGGCCTTCTCGGCAGCCTTGGCTCTTCTCTTGGCCTCCTTGGCTTCAGAATGCTGGCGGATCCAATCCCATTCCACCGACCAGGTTCGGCAGACCTTACACCGGTTATGCTCATCGCAGGGGCGGCAACTCGGACAAAGAGCGTGGCCGTCCCAATCTCCACAGGACAGAAAAGGTTTACACCGGAGGCACAGGGGTCGATCCGTACCTGAGCTTGAGGCATCCATAGTTCTGTAGGAGAAAAGAACAAGAAAACATGCATACAAGTCCCGCCACAAACAACGTCTGTGGAGGGCAAAAACGAAGTCAACAAATACTTAGCATACTTCGCATACCGGACAGAACAGATCGGTAGCCTAAAAAAGGCGACCATGTAAACTACGAGAGAGAGTTAAGACTTAACAAAGCAAAAAAAGCAAGAAATTACGACGGCTACCGGCCTCACAAAGCAAGGCATGCACAATACAAGGCTTAACAATGAAGGTTACTTAGAAGAAGCAAACAACCTAGTAGTAATAGGCAAAGCTATACAAAAGGAAGGATCGAACGAGAGTCTGAACCTAAGGAGAGGCTAGCCGAAACGGCCGCGTACCTCTCAAAACGAACTAAAAAACGCTAAGGAGAAGTTAAGGAATCAATTAAAAGGTACTCAACACTACTCCAAAGGATGGACAAACTCGAGAAACGATGACCAAATGTTTTGCAGAAACAGATGGGTAAATTCCAAGGGCGAGCTAGCAGCTAGGAACACGTGCGTCCTCACTGTAAGCGTGGCAATAGAGGAATGAGCTGGTGAGGTAGTTGGAAGGGCTAGGGCGCCACCTGTGCTAAGAGTCTGCCAGATGGGTATTGTTAGGCAATTAGGGGAAATACATATGTAAATAGGAGGTAAGGAGGAGCGAAATAGACCTTGAAATACTGTAAGGTTGCAAAAACAAATAATAACATTAGCCATATGGCATGTCCCTCCTCGATATCACAAGACATTGAGAATGTGTATGCATGATTATGTGCAAATCAGAAATTACATTGTAAAATGGTCACTTTTTGATTGACTTTGATGTGAATTGAGACAATTATCTTAGTTTCCAATTGTGCTTTTCAGATCAAACACAAAACTGCAATCAAAAACTATCTTATGATTCCTTAATTTGTTCAGTACTGTACGTAAACTTCCAAATCCACACAATAGGCATAAATTTTAAGTCCATACTGTACATGTTAATTAACTTCTTTTATTCATGGACTTCGTATAACATTCTGATTCCTTTGCTTCAGTCATGGACTTCACCCATAGCAGGTGTTGGCAGGGCTACCTTGCTGTATCCTGACATTGATTTTTTTTTTGCAATGAATGGTACTCTACTATTCAGATTTCTGGTAAGTAAAAATGCAGAGAAAATCACAATGTCACCTTGTCAAGACCCCATCATTACCAAATGTTCTTGGGTCCTCTTCCCCTTTCTTAGCGTTAAAGAACGGTATTAAAATGAGAAAAAACCAACAAAATGTCAAGTTTTAGTTGATTCATCAAAGAGTTAACATGACATCCATGCTTGATTAGAAAAGTAGTACCCTGAGACTGAGCAAAAATTCTATAATTGCACTCATGGCCATATGGGACCCTTTCTGTCAGAGGGGCAGTGACTTTTGCCAGACTTCATATCCCCAACCAGGAGATAATCTCTGCCCAACTGAGGCATCAAAGTCTTCCTGATTCAGCAAGGTTTGGGCCAATGGGAGGGGGCTAAAGTGCCCCTATCCCATACAGCCATGAATGCACTCCCCTTCCTTCATTTTACAGTATTTTAAATGTGCATTTTTTTTCACTTAGGGTCCTCAAACTTGACATGTATGGTTCATATTGGGTAGATGATTCCTTTTTTTTGTGTTGAAGGTCAAAAGTAATAAGAGGTCACCACCTCAATACCATGTTTACACAATAAAAAGTTTTGAGTCTTAAATAGTGTTCATTTCACTCATAGTGTATGGATGTGATATACTGTAGTGAACAGGATCCTAGTTTTTTGTGGTCAAAGCTCATCTGAGGTGTTGGATCTCGTATTCATTTACATGATCTCTCAATGAATGAAGGTTGGAAACATTTGATTCATACTTATGTGGATGCTGAAATACTGTCTATTTGAAAAAAAAAAAAAACTTTCAATGGCCAGGAATAACTAGGCCTTTTGACTTTCTGATTTTTAATGCTTCAACCTGCTACAGTGTAGACTTTAGCAAGAAAAGGTTATCCTTCCCTAGAAAATAACAACTTTATTACAGGCATTATCCTATGCATCCAAAGTACTGGTTCCGGTTGGAACTCTCTGGCCAGAACTCAAAAAAAGTTCCAGCAGGTTCCGGTTCTGGCGGGAACCAACCAGTGCAGCCCTAATATTTATTTGAAAAAAACATTGAAAATCATTGAAAAGAAACCATTGGTATGACGGTTATTTTGCTATTTTCTTAACATGTACAATTGTTCATATAGGCCTGTATGTCTTGCATTGTTTGTTCACTAGTTTTTCGTAAAGATCGTTAAGACATTGTACGTAGCCTAACCAAGACTTACATTATTCCCGGGTACCCGACGGGTACCACCGGGTACGACGATCAGGTAGCCTAGACCCGGGTCTGGATTTTTGCTACCCAAGCAAACACTAACCAAAATAAAGTCCTGTTATACCAAAAAAAATAAAATTTAACCAAAATTCATATTGCATAATTGTACAAAATGGGCAAGCTGAATTATTGGTCAGTTAACTAACTACAAATGCTACAGAGATTTTAATTTATGTGGGTTTTCAAAGGGCTGGGCTGGTCATGCTAGCAGTTTAGGTTAGGGCTGTAACTGTTTAGCAAAAGAACTTAACGTTTAACCTCAAAATATGCGATCGTTTAGTGATTAATCTCGATCACCTTATAACAAAAAATTATTCCAGTATGTAGAGATTGATACTGAATGTTATGCAGAAATAATAATAGTTGTTATCTTGCACAGTAAAATCAAATTATTCCTAAACTTTGAAGCCTACAAGGTTCAAACATGCCCAGAATGTTCCATTTAACAAAAAACTGGGGTCATCAGTGTGTAGAGATGGATTCAAAAAAATGTCAAAAAAAGGTTTTGCGATTAATCTTGTGAGGCTTTGTATTAAACGTTTATTTCACATGGGATCGTTTAGTGATTAATTGCTACACGTTCACAGCCCTAGTTTGGGTGTTCATATGTGGGTCAAACCTGAGAATGGTGGGTCACTGTGTAAGGAGTAGGTCCTACCTGTAAGCATCGAAGCAGGCCAAGTCGTCCCCAAACCAACTCGTCCCCAACCAACTCGTCCCCAAGCCAAGTCGTCCCCAAACCAACTCGTCCCCAAGCCAAGTCGTCCTCAAGCCAAGTCGTCCCCAAGCCAACTCGTCCCCAAACCAACCCGTCCCCAAGCCAAGTCGTCCCCAAACCAACTCGTCCCCAATATGAACAATGGTGTGATTTTTATGGCGTGAGAAAGGGGAATATATTACCAACCAAACATATATTATCAAAACTGAAATATTTATGTGACAAAACATGAAATTTATTTCGTAGCATCAAACATTAGGCCTATATTTGTAACACAAATTTGCAATAAAAATACAATTGTAGAAAGCGTATGTTCTTAACAAGATATATATTTGCAATTAAAATATATTCAATATATAGCAAAAGGGAAGGAAAAAATAATGAACAAACCAAAAACAAATACAAAGTCTGTGTTAGCTGGTCCCTTGAAATAAGGTAATTTTATTTCCCACTAATTTCTCATATTGGGGCCGACTTGGTTTGAGGACGACTTGGCTTTGGGACGACTTGGCTTGGGGGCGAGTTGGTTTGGGGACGAGTTGGCTTGGGGACGAGTTGGCTTGGGGACGACTTGGCTTGGGGACGAGTTGGTTGGGGACGAGTTGGTTGGGGACGACTTGGCCCGAAAGCGTAAGCATAGTGGGTATAGGCTGGGTCTACTGTACTTAGGCCTAGGCTATTTCTTTCACCATTAGGCCTTGACCTACTTGGACCCTCACCCTGGGCCACAGGTCATCCTAGAGTTATACAGTACATATAGTAAATATCATGAGTCGATCATTATCATGAGTTAATCACTGCCTTCTAAACGCCATTGCAGCCAGTAGGTGCCATGTGATTGCAATGCTAGAATAACCTGCGATGCAAATTCTTCAAACAACATCAAAAACAATTACTTGTAATCATGTTTTTGATTTTTTAAAGCAAAAATGTTAGTCATGGCCAGATTTTCAAGTTTCAGCAAAAGTGTGAACCAGAAATTTGCAAAAATCAGTAAAAATGATTAAGAGAATGCCTTTTATGAAGTTTTAAGCAAGAATTCTGATAGAAACGAGATTGTTCTGTTTCATTATGTAAAAATCTGGCCCTAAATGTAGTAACTGGTAGTGCGGTGATCGACTCATGATTACTTCATAAGCATTGCTACTTGCACTGCCTCCTACATTTCAAGATTCATTTTCTAAAGATTACTCTGTCCAAATAACACCAAAATATAGCACAAAGAAGAAGACATATTACAAAATATTCCTGTCAAGTTTTATCGATTTTTGTCGATTTTTTCATATTTTTGTGGAAACGAACTTTATTAGGTGATCGACTCATGATAAGCCTAGTATATATTAAAAGGAAAAGGTAGGTCACATCGCCTAACACCAACGCAGTGCTTTGCACAAAACCCTTCATGATTTCTCACCTTTTACTACATTTACTCCTTCAGATCTCTCGAGAACCTTCCCATCATCTTTTTCTGATGAAACAAAACAAACTTTAAGTTGTCTTAAACAAAAAACCTCACATCAAATGCAAAAAATCTTCTCCACCTATTCAATGTTAATGACAGACTAGATCACTTTTCTCCAATTCATGACGTCACATTACGTACTGGGGATTGCCCTGTATGAAGCCAGTTCTCCCATCGTTGAGCCAGTGTATACCGCATGCAAGTTTTTTTACGTAGCACAGCTAGGGGAATTCTATACAGTACATACCTGTATGTGTTCCATGTTGTACTTGGGGCAGGGCACACGTTTTGGTATGCTGGGTTTTCTGATCCGCACGTTTTCCATTCCTTGTTCAGGTTCCCCGTACAGAAGAAAATATACCAACCAATAAGGACTGCTACAGATATCCAGTTTCTTTCCTCGGACCGTCAGAGACTGGAACCTACTCCCCCAGAACATTACAGATCTCGAGAACCCCAAGCAGTTCAAGAGCGCTGCCTTGATGATCCTCAGGCGGGGCGACTAAGTACATGCGCACACTCAACCCTGCACGTTTGACTCCACCAGGAGTGTTGTGCAGTATTTTTCCAGCTCCAGATCCAGGTCGTTGACAGATTTGAAAGCAGTTCGAACTATCCAATGGGAGAACCGGATTTGTACAGGGCTATTCCCATTACGTAATGTGACGTCATGAATTCGAGAAGAGTGATCTAGTTTGTCATTAACACTGAATCTGAAGAGAAGATTTTTTGCATTTGATGTGAGGTTTTTTGTTCAAAGGCCCAGTTCTTTCACCCCAAATAGTACCAATTCTCCTAACCTTCTTACTTCAATCCCTCCCACAATTGTCTGAAATTCATCCTTATCCAGCCACAATCTCAGTTTATTGCTTTAGGGTGAGTATAAAAAAACTCAATTTATATAATAAAAACACTCTCAGTACCATTCATGCTGTGTAGTATAAACTTTGGCACTCTGCATTGTTTGAATTAGCTGTCAATCAAAGAGCTGAGCCAATTGAGTATTTCGGTTCCCGGGTTCCAAAATTGTAGTTTGGGGTGAGAGGTTTGTCCCTTTAAGACAACTTAAAGTTTGTTGTGTTTCTTCAGAAGATGATGATGGGAAGGTTTGTAGCGGCTTCATCCAGAAGTCCACTTTAGAAGACCGCCCTCTCTTTCCCAGCGACATTTCCTGGAAAAGAGATGGGCCAAATTTCAGTGAATCCCTTTGTTTCACCCATGACTAAGTCTGCATCATCCGTGAGACTTTTACTGCACGTGTAGGGAGGAACAAAGGATTCAGTTGACTTCCACTTCTCACTCCGCCGACACGACAAGGCACGAGCCTCCGTCCTATTTGAGATGTACCGTAATTATTGACGACAATAATTATTCGACTTTTTCCTGAAGTAAGAACATTCATATCGGTGTTCGTAATTTATATTTAGCATCGCCGAGCGAATACCCGTTCAACTACTTCAAGGAGAACTCGCTTTTATCTCTACCTAAGCAAAGCCACGTGGTTCGCGACAGGAGAGTAAGAGTTGAAAGTTTCGCATTAATTTATATTAATTAATTTAATTGGAATACTTCGCATTCTACATTACATTTGGATATCGACCCGGACTGGATACTTGACCACGGATTTAGCCAGAGTGATTATTTACACGGACTTCGGATTTGTTTTTGGGTGAGTACATTTCCGATTTCTTACGTCGATCTGTCTACAGCCGATCCCCACTCATTACCCTAAAGGTTCTCAAGAGATTTGAAGGGGTAAATGTAGTATGGGGTGAGAAATCATGAAGAGTTTTGTGCGAAGCACTGTGTTGGTGTTAGGCCATGTGACTTACCTTTTTAATTATATACTAGGCCTATACTGTAGGCTATGTATAACGCTAGGATGACCTGTGCCCTGGGCCTGGGACAAATAGAACAAAACAGTTGGCCAATCTGCTATCTAATGAGCATTTTCATCGGTTATTTCATATATTTAGTCTGCAAATGTAAATTACTTGTAAAATTAGAGACCCCTTCCTAGCACCGGCTGGATATACAAGGGCTTAACTTACTAGCTGTAGGCTAGTACTGTAGCCTTGGCTACCCGAAAATGAAATAAGTACTAAGTTACAGGTCTGAGATCAGCATAGGCCTACAGTAGGCCTTTGCCTTGCTACTGTAGGCACTCTACAGACCGATCAACGCAACGTTTCTGTCAATGTAACTGTGCCTGTACAACAGTCTGTTTACACTAACGTTATGCATGACAATTGACATTTGATGTAGGCTAGTTACTTGACAAAAGGCGATGCAGATTACAAATCAATGCTTACCCTGTGCCAAAGTTTTCACGAGCTAGTCTAGTAGTTGCAAATTTAATTTTTTTATGCCAGCATTGCAATGACACAAATTCTGGGGCAGAGCATTGCTGAAATTCCGGCAATTTCGGTTTGGCTTTGCCCGGATCGCCGCGCCGAAGGAGACTTCCACTGCCCATGTAGTGACAGTATAGTAGTAGTGTGACGCTGAATCGGTCACTACATACACAGCCGAACGTATATCAGGTTCACGATGTGTATCACTTCTTAATTGACCGACTCATGGTAACATAATCATACTTGTAATTTTGCATTGTACTTACACGTTACCCTGCCGGTAGCAATGTACTTACAATTCAAGCTTTCTCACTTTTCTTACAGCAAGGTAACTACGACTACATTGGCCATGGCCGGGTTAAAATACTTCAGATTTGACCGACCGGTCGAGCAATACAGCGATTGAATGTGGCAAACTTTCTGAAAGATCTTGAGGCAAGCAGATGTGATAATTCACATTGTTGGCCAATGCTTTGTTCTTCAATTACAATCATAGGCGGCGGAAGATGTTTTTTTTTTTTTTTTTTTTTTTGGGGGGGGGGGGGGGAAACAAGTTTGCGGCAGTCGACATAAAGGTGCGGACGCCGTACAGCGTCAGGTTTTGCGCGAAACCCCATCGGCGTGGGGTCCATGAGGGGCCCGCTAAGGGCCCCTGGTGGAGTCCAGGGGGGCGAAGCCCACGACGCTCAGCGATTTAAGAGGCTCCCAAAGTGGGCGAAGATTATATTCAAATTAAGGATTCTAAACAAGAATTTAGTTCAGGAATGTGGTGAGGTAAGGGAAGAGAGTGGAATTGGAAATATGACATTTGATGTCGGAGAAACATACTTTACGGTAATTTTAGGGGTCAGGGCCAAAATGTTGAAGCTACTCAAAATTGAACGTGTGTGTGATAATTTGAGACAGGTCATTTTTACGAGATCCAAAGTGTTTGTGGACATTTTAACAATAGGGAGTTCTCAGTATATAAAATTCCGAGGCAATATGTGTGGGGGTCCAGGCCCCGCAACAGGACCCGGAAGCTCTGAAACTTCAGGCTTTTTTAAGGGACTTAATGGAATAAAGAACTTTCGTATAGGTATTACTTATAGTCCTAAAAGGGACATTATTACTGGGGCAAATGTGTGATCATTTGGGCCCGGCCAATTAGGAGACTGGGGATACCCGGCCAACATGCCCAGCTGGGCCCCAACTGGGTTTCAGATGGGCTACCTGCTGGGCCCCAGCTGGGACCCATTCGTGTTTGTCAGGTGCTCACGTGGGGCCCAACTGGGCTAGTCTTTCCCACATGATGCCCAGATGAAGCCCAGCTGGGTCCCGCTTCAATAACTAAAGCCTGAGCTGGGCTTAAGCTGGGCTTCAGCTGGGAAAGGCTAGCCCAGTTGGGCCCCACGTGGGAACACCTGACAAACACGAATTGGTCCCAGCTGGGGCCCAGCAAGTAGCCCAGCTGAAACCCAGCTGGGCATGTTGGCTGGGTATTCCCCTCGCTCAGTATGTGTAAAATGCCCTGATTTGAGAAGAAGAAAGATAGTTTAAAAAGAGAAAGATAACTTGCAATGTTTTAACTTTTTGAAGGGCGAAAGTAAACCCTCCTACATGTTATCGTTAATTTAGGGGTCCAGGGCGAGAAGCCCCAGGAAGCTTTGCAACTTTTACACTTTGAAAAGTAATAATTGAGCCAAAATAGCCGAAATGTAATTAAAGCAACTTTAATTTGTTAATATTACTTTTGAAAAAATTATTTTTGCGACGTCCAGTTTTTTGGGGGCTCATTGCCAACATTTTTGCAACTAAATCCTGATATACTTACACCGTGCATTCTGAGCAATGAAAATTTCAAAACTTCATATACCTTAGGGTTCCGTGTAACCGGTACATGTAATTCAAGGTCAAACTAATAGGACGAAAAAAGGAAACATAAGACCACAATTGGAATCCATTACATGTGCCTGCTTGCTTCAAGTTATCATTTTACAGAATATGCGTCAACTTCAATTACTATAGTATCTCGACTAACTTAGAATATGTTCCTATTTAAAGGGGAAGTTTTAAGCAAAAATTTACTTTTCATAAGTGAAAGAGAAACCAATCTACACAGTGTGGCGAAACTCCCATCTTAATCGGATATTTTTTTTTCAAGATATCAGTAATAAAGCTACTAGATTTGTGTTCCAAAATCATCTTGAGGACAGCGGAGGTTATACTTTTGCACATTGACAAGTTTTTTCCCTTGGTTTTTTAGTTGCGGTGCCTGCCTTGCAGGCAACCGCAACTAATGCAGTTACTATCGAGATGTCAATTTCTGACTTTTTCGGCACTTTATTTCTATCTCCTTCTAGATGCTTTGTGGTATCGAAATACGGTTTAGTGCAATTTGTAGGGATGGTACTTCTCTTTCGTGTTTTTAAGTTTTGGTGGAAATATGATTTTCGTGAGAGTGTAAAATTGGGGTTTTTTTCACGTAAAATTTGCAAACGTGTTCTATTTTTAGTAACAATCTTGCGGAAAAACCAGGTCCGTGTGTACTCTGGGGAATAATATGTTGTTTAATTTAACACGGCGCCATCATTTTGGTTGTTTTTTTAATTCATCGAGGTGTTACGTGAATTTGGAGTATTTATATGAGGATTTCTTTGTAGAGATTTATTCTTTTCAAGTGACATGGTCGGGGTTGCTGTGGAGTAAAAAGTTTGATAGTTTAGAGGAGTTTTGTTCACTGTTTTTTCATAAAGTAAGTTTCTGTTGGAGGGAAACATTGTTATTGGTAGGTAAATATTATTTGTATAAGATGGCGAGTATTAATATTTGTGTTATATCAAGGTGTCTGGTTATGGCAAATTTGTTATTTTAAAGTTTAAAACTATGTGGAGAATATAACAATGCCCAAGAAGGGCCGTTCAAAGATTTTTTTGTAGAAAGGAAAGGTTGGCAACAAAGAAAAAGAAAGTATGGGGGTGAATTTCAAGATAAAAGTTATGAAGGGGGGAAAATGATGATGTCAGAGTTGGGATCAAACAAAAAAAGGCTCTAGTGGATATGAAAATAGTCAGAGGTGTGATGATGGGGACAGTAGGGAACATGACGATCGTAATGTATTATTTACACGTTCCGAAAGATCTACATGTACATTTTATTTTTTCGTTGTTGTGGGTGGTAATTGTTTTTTTCGGTGTTTGGCATTATTGGTTACAGGGAAGATGATGATCTTTATTTAACACAAGTCATTGTAAGTTCATTATGTACCCCTCCACATATTTACACCACGAGTTGCCATTGCTCAGAAGCTCCACTAAAGAAGAATGCTTAAAAACCAAATTCAGGGGGAATGTTCTTGGGGATATTTATACATTTAGGGAGAAGTGCACATCATAAGATGAAGAAGTGTTAACATGAACAAATAGTTTAATGTGAAGAGTAGTCACGGTAGGGTTTTAACATGTTCATTCATATCTTGTTTTATATTTGTATGTGATGAGAGCAACCATTTTTTATTACGCTGGGCGGTGATCTGTTTGAGATATTGGGAAGAGGTCTGCATGAATGAAGGTTTTGCCCAATCATTCAGGGACTGCTTTGGGTCTTCTGTTGGGGGAGAAGCCCTTGAAAACCAACTGATTTGGTCTTTTTAAAGGCCATGGATAGTTCATCTCTTGTCAAAAATGTGTTGATTTTGAAATGGTTATTTAAAATTTTGAGGGGGCCATGTAAGTTTGGCTTTTTTTACTTGAGGAAGCAAAGACATCCCTTGCCTTCTCCGGGATTTACGTCACTGTAAAACAATTACAAATGATTGCCTTATAATTTTTTATATTTATGTTAAACGAACGTAAACATTAAATTTGTACCGTTTGTAGAGGGTTTAGATTGTTGGCTTACACAACGAAGTTTTGAACAGGTACAAGAAAATTCCCAATTGTAAATTTTTAGCCAGGGGGTTCATTTCGTAAATTGTAAAGTAGCAAGACACTTATTAATAAGCTAGTCATGCTCTTTTTTGTTATGTCACTGGCTGTGGTGTTACGTTTTACGTTAGCGAAACGTTTATTTTTCATGAAGTCCGTTTCATCTTTGAAAGTGATTTGTTGAGCTATTGCATATGGGTGGTTGGAATGATGAAATTTGTCTTTTACGGAGTTTTTTACTGGACAGTGCAGTCTTATTCATAGACCTGGCTTTCTTATTGCTTTTACATATTTTAGGTTATCGCTTGATCAGTTGCGAGTCGTGGCCATACATAAACTTGCTATATTATTATTTTTATTAGAAAAAGAAATGCATGGAAATTATTAAAACAATTTTTATGCAATGGCAACAGTTTTGTTCCGTAGTAAGAAGTCACTGTCAGAAAGGCGACAAGAAGTTCTTGATATAGAGTGTAGGAAGAAGCGAAACTGTTTAATGATGTGATGACAGACGAATCGCCGCTAATAGTTATAAACTAGGGACATCGATATTTTTGGTATTCGGGTTTCATGAAGGGACGCATAGATGTTGCAATTTATCTTTTATGATTTGAAAGTGATTGATTCGGTTCTCTGATTTGTGGAGGTCAACGTCGTTCAAGTGTCTATACATTACTAAACTAAGAAGTTACCGGCGAAGGGTTAGTAGTGACGTATGTGTGCGGGATTAATATAAATTGGAGAAACAGTGACAATAGGCCTAAGGCTAGAGTGAAATATCATCATATTAACATTTATGTTGAGGGAATGTAGGTGTAAGTAACGCTGACAAAGGAATTTTTACTTTGCTGTTTTATATTTTTTTTTAATTTTATTTCATCATTTGTAAAGATTATGGTAAATCTGAGATATCGACATTTCTTTTGATTCTCGTTAACTTGTTATTACATGTTACTTACAAAAAATTTTTATTAGGAAAGCTGAGAGTAAACTTGGTGCGGAGCGTACAAAACTTTTTAAAAACCATTAATCTTTAAAAAGTCTTTATGTTCAACATTGGAATTTTTTCCCCTTTTGTTCATTAACATAAATCCATATTCAACCAAGTGACTACAACGTTACTGTCATGTATATACAGACTCATTGTCGTTTCCAACATTACGTCATAACAGTGTACTCCACCTGTATTCACTAAACAGCTAAACAAATGGCATGTTTTTCCTTATTAACTGCACTACTTAAAATACAATTTTGACTAACGTCTGTTTGGTCGAATGGTCTGTCTTGAGCCTGTGGCGCTTTACCATCTTTTATCAGAAACCCTCATGCTGTACAAGGAGTTACTAAGGAGCCGGGACATTAGGGATACCTTATATTGAATGCACAAGAAACAGCTTGTAAATGACGTTTGAAATGTTATCTGATGTGACATTTTGCTCTTTCTACAGTTCTAAATCAACTGCTGTATCATCTTTTCCTGATTTTCTGTCAACTATGAGTTGAAAATGAGCAAACCTCATTATACCGGCAATCGAGTATTTCTTTGGTGTGTTTCACGTTCCACCTCAACCACATTTCTTAAGTGAATGAACAATGTTCCTGGGTTACAAGTGTGGAACTTAACTTAGCTGCTATTGGGCAAAACACAATACAAGTATTTTGGAATGGTATTTTTGTCCCCCTAAAATATAAAATCACCTTTAAAGTACAAGACGACTTGGTATGTCGGCACCGCAACTCGTCTAGACGTTCGTCTTGTTTCAGAATGTTGTGTTGACCTTGAAGTTAATAGAAACATGCCTGTGTGAAATGCAAAGTTTGTAAAATTCACATGTCCGGACTTATGCAATCATATTCTGATAATATTGGATTGCTGTTGAGAAAATTGGGTGTAACTGTTAAAGAAAAACAAAAGTCTGTCCATTAATGTGGGGATATGATGACATAAAAAAGAATTAAAAAAGCACGGACATCAATACTTTTTAGGAAAGGCGCTATCTTAAATTATGCACGATGGGGAAGTTCTGGCACTTATAGCCGGGAAATCGCAGGAGTCCGGGCCTTCAACTTTAAAAATTAAAAATTTTATTTCCGCATTTTGGTACACTGTTGATATTGATTGTGTAAATTCATTATGATGATCTGAAATGTTTTGTTTAAAATTGGTTATGAGAAAATAAAGTGGAAGGATAAAAAATAATAAACTAAAAATGAAAAAATAAACAGATCAGGTAGTCAAGGTCGTGGTCGACTAAACATCGTTGTTGCTACATGTTTAGGTACGCCAACATTGGAAACAGATATTTAAAGATCTACAATTGGTATTGGAGAAAATATGGAATTTTAAAATTCTGTTAGTGAAATAACGGTACAAAAATGTGTGTTATGGTAAGGGAATAGAAAAATCTGGCATCTATGTTGAAGAATCTGCACTTCTTATGAGCAATATCATCAGTGGCGTAGCCACTGGGGGCCTAGTTCCCCCCCCCCCCAGATTTTCTTCAGCCCCCACCCCAGATTTTTTGCGTCCTGATAAAGTAATTGAAAAAAATAAAATGTTTGAACGGAAATAAACTTTTAAGTATTTCCTTCAAACAGTAAATAAATAAAATGTGTAAAAATTAAAAAAAAAAATCATAGATGAATGTGTGTAAAACACATTTATTGTGCACGTATGAAATCAAGAAATAACTTCAAAATGCCTACTTTCACTAAATTAGATACCGTTTGTGATCTGCACTGTCGTTTATTGCATTTCACTTCGAAGATGAAACGAAAGTCTCGACGACAAAGTTTTATGTGACTTTGTTAGGTTAAGACCCTCTCTGCCTTTCGGATGGCTAATTGATTTACTGAAAATAAGGCAATCTTACACTGGAGACCACTCTTACACCACCATTCCTATACTTTATCCTACACAAAATATGCCGTAAGAAGGTAAGGGTAAGGTACTGCCTTCGGATAATTCTTCCTTCCATCCTTAACAAGTAGGCCTATGCCGTGTCTCACTCCTGCCCATGACAAGTGCCACTGTAGGACGATTTTTTTTTCGACAAGTCCTCTTTTTACTAGTTGGCACTGGCGTCCGGGGGATTTGTAAAATGTCCACAAGGTCCGGATTTCATGTGCTTCCCACATGATCCATACTTCTGCTTTGCGGTTCAATTATTTTGAGAGATATATTCGTAGTATTTTAAGTTTGACTACGTAATGTACCGATGAACAAATTTTGCACATTGTTTCTTAGGTAGTATGTATGTCTCTTGTAAAAACTCTACAAAAACTAAAAATATTTTGATATTTTTCATGCTCCCCAAAAAGGGAAAATCCTAAAACTTACGCCCATAATCAGTTGAAAGTTTTGCCAAACATAGCACCATTTTGCATCTAGGAAATCTAACGCAAAGAAAGTTTCTCAGAGGGGGACACAACTACTTTTGGTTTTCCTGTTAAAGGGTAAGGTACTGCCTTAGGAAAGCTGAAATCCATTCAAATATTGCCGCATTTGGGGCTGGGTACATCCAGTTTAAAACACGTGGGAAGTGCCGTTTCCGACCATCTGGAGGGGTTTTAAAGCCAAAAATTTTCTTGTACGCTCCGCGCCAACTGATGGTGGCGCTCCGCTTAGATTCAAATATTGCCGCGTTTGCGATCTACGTCCTGAAGTTTACAATAATTTTCCCAAGGGGAAGGGAGATACCGGTTCCCTTTAGTCTCATCTACGAGGCCACAGATCTGAAGTGTTCAGTTTGGGGGGCCCTAAAATGTGTACGTATTACCATTTTTCACAGATTGATTTTTTATTCTCATTATTTGAGAAGTCGCAGACATGAGATTCGTATTTCAAGGCTGGGTACATCCAGCTTCAAAACACATGGCAAGTGCTGTTTCCGGCCATCTGGAGGGGTTTCAAAGCCCAAAATTTTCTTGTACGCTCCGCGCCAGCCGATGGTGGCGCTTCGCTTAGATAGTCTTGCCGTGCCTGACCCTCAGAGGTACCAGGCCCCCCCACTAATTGTTACCTAGGCCCCCCAAAAATCCCATCCTGGCTACGCCACTAAATATCATACAGATCGACGGTACAGCGGTTTGTTGAGGTTGCATATGATGTACGGTGAGGATGGAGGCTTTCAAACGAATTTAAAACACTCAATCCTATTCACAAATATTTCAAAATTATCACAAGAAATTTTGCAAAATTGTAGTTACGGATATTGAAAAATTTGAAACTTTTATTGAAGAGTATACCTCTGTTTAAAAAACCTAAAGCAAAGTCGTCACTAAGACTGAAGTTCAAAGAAAAGGAGGACAGGGATCGCATCGGCCTGTTCTAAGGGTAGGGGTTGTCCCGCGCCTTTGGAAACCTCTGGTTTTCAAGAGTGCCTAGATGCAAAATGGTGCAATTTTTAAAACAAAATTAGCATAGGCGTACGAAGCGGAGTCCAGGGTGAGGGTGCACTCGCCCTCCCAATTCGGGCAAAACAGTTGGTCCATTCGGGCAAAACATTATAAAAGATGCCATTATTCGGGCAAAATTTGCTCTGGCCCTCCCCACAAAAATTATCCCCGTACGCTTCTGAAAATTAGGAAAACCTGTGAAAGTTGGCATTCTTGGCAATTTAAAAAATCCGTAAATATGTAGGTATGGTAGCTATATAAGTCTGGTGGATTATCGGTCTGGCGAACATTTGGTCTGGTCTATACCAGGCAAATCTTGTAGGACACAATTAATGAATCTGACGCGGGAAAATCCTGTTTTACAAGGTAAATGATCACAGCTGACAATTTACTGCCTTATTGTGCTCAAGGGGAAAAATGACCATCTTCTTGTTTTTAGAAGTTGAAAAGTTATGATTAAGTTTAAATCAATTTGACCTTTTCTTAGTGGCGGCGATCATTACAAATTTTGTCAAAATTTCAGCTTTTGAAAGGTTTGAAAGTAAAATTGTCAAGGTAAACGAAATCAGGTCCCAACATGCTGCAATTTATACCTCATTCTTTCTTAGTTGGTATCTTGTCTGGTTAACTGGCCCACTTCCTGGCCAGATTTGATCATGTTCAATTTTACAGGGCGTTCTTTAGTTTAGTTGGTAAAAGGGGAAGTAAGATTATGAAATATATAAGCCTGTTCTGCCATCCGCTCTGTTTAACAAATAACATGTCTGTAAATTCGTCAACGCTGAAGTAATATCACTGCCATCTTTAATATCAAAGGAAGTTATCATACATTTTCGTATTCCTATACAGTGCTTGGAAACAGTGAAGCAAAACAGGATTTTAGCCCTATGAATATTTTCACACTAGGATCAAGTTTTTAACAACAATTTTCCTATAAGTGACAAATATTGTATGCAAATTGTATGCAAATAACCTCAACTTGTCAACAAGTTTATAGACACATCTGTTACCACGAATGGTGGGCCATTAAAAAAAAACTTTCTCAATATGTTGAAGATGTTGGAGTGAAATTTATGCTTATGTATTTTATTATTTTATCTGTGGTTTAAAGTGGTTCATTGAGTTGGTTCATGAATTCCAACAGATTTTCCCAAACCTAGTAAGTTTTTTTTTTTACATACCAATAACAAATGGTCCAACTTAGACAATCCCCATATCCTCTATGCAAATTACTGTTTCATGAGTGAGTACTTAATGGCTCAATTTGGTGTTCAAAATTTTGTGACCAGACACTTTTTAAAATTATGAACAAAATTTCCATTTCGAGTTAGAACACCACAAAATTCAAAATTTTAACTTTTCCTATCTGTAACAATTGGATACTGACTTGACTGTTTATGCTAATTATAAGTTTTTTCGTGGGTATAGTACACTTACAGGCCCAATTCTCTCACCTCAAACAGTACCAATTCTCCTGACCTTCTTACTTAAGCTCCTTTCACAATTGTTTGAAATTCACCCTCATGCAGAAACAATCTCAGTTTATATTGCCTCAGGATGAGTACAGAAAATCTGAATGTGTATAATCAAAACACTTCAGTACAGTTCATGCTGTGTTATATAAGTTTTGGTACTCTGCATTGTTTGAATTAGCAGTCAATCAAAAAGCTGAGCCAATTGAGAGTTTCTGTCACCCCATACAAGAAGTGTAGTTTGGGATGAGAGGATTGGCCCTTTAAACACTTCCATTAAGTTATCAATATCAACTCAATGAACCCCTATATGGTGAAGGATACAATCTCATTTTTAGTGTTACATATAATATATATATGTATAACCATGCATGTAAATTTTTTGCCCGTTTTATTTGGCCCTCAATTTGTCCACATCTTTTGAATTCCTGGTCCAGCCACCAGCTGGAAAGTGCTGAAGACGAATTCTTCCTCAAAAAAATCTTTCTGCTGGTCAAAATGCAGGGTACTGTAGCTCATATTACAGAGCAACATGTACTGTTGTTAGAGGGGCTTATTTCAGTTGGTTAGGAGAACTGGAACTTTTTGGGTGTGGGGGATAAATTAAAAGAGATTTATTTATCAAACTTTTGATCATATCTAAAAATTTGCTGATATTTAGATCTTTGGCAGAGCAAATGATCTCTGTGCATTTTCTTTAGTCAAAGATGGAACCGAGACAAAGAGAAAGCAATATAGAACTAATTTGTTGAAATCAGTGGCGGTACCATGGTGGGGCAAGAGGAGGCTTTTGCCTCCCCAGATTTTGGCCTTGCACCCCACTTGTGTCCCCTCAATTTAGGTCAGTAAGGAGTTGTTGGGTTAATTGAAAAAATTACATACCTCTCCAGATACTTAATGTTTCAGAGATATGCTTAAACCTCCAAGTGTCTGGAGGCTTTACTCCTTGACCTCTACCCCCAGGAATGGACACTTGGGCTCTGTTGTGCACTGAGCTTGAAAATTCCCCCCCCCCCAAAAAAAAAAAAAAAAAATTATTCCCCCAAAAATTATCCTTTGCCCTTAATATGCCCCACCCCAAATTTTTACATACTGTCACCACCACTGGTTGAAATGTTTTTTGTCACTAGCTCAGAAAATTGTTCTTTTTTTATTATTTCGTGTATGCATGAGTTAGTGTCATGGTAATAAAAAATATGATAACCATCCTTGGAACAGATCCATGAAGTTTCCCCCTCTGACTGGAAAAATTCAAACTAAATCGAGTGAATTGGATCATTTCCTATCATACCTCCAAGGATGAATGACTTGTCATACATGCTGTGTCATCCATATGAACATCCTCAAAACAAAGTTTAATTGCTTTATTTAAGACAATGATTTGTTCCCCTGTATCCCTGTGGGACAATTGTACAACTCAATGGGATATGTTGACACCTAACTAGTGCGGTGAATATCCTAATAAACGGTTCCAAAATCTCACCATTGTGAAATAATTGAAAGCTAATTATTGCATTCTTTTGTATCTGGCATGAGTCGGGTATATATGATGATGATCATGCTCTATCTCAAAGGAAAGAAGTCATTATACTCTCGAGCCAATTCTGGCTCAAAATCCAAATGTCCTTTGACAGGATTCTCCCATTTGTCAGCTTCCTTTCATCCTATAGCTATGTAGGCTTCATTCTACGTACAGCACCACAGTGCTGCATTGCCATACATAAGAATCACATTTAGCTGCAGTCAAACAAACACATGTTCACTTGGATGGTCAAAGTGTTAAAGGACTGCAATGCTTTAAATATAATAGGCTTTTTATGTGGTCAGGATTTAGTTCTCGTGGAAATAATTTTCTTTAAGGTAAGTAGAAAGCAAATCTGTACACATTCAAAGACCTGGAACTGGTAGATTTTTTCCATTTTTCTGTAAGTTTATCTTGCAAGTTTATAATTTCTTTCAAAAATTCATTTTCTGTTTTTGTTTCCTGTAAGACAAATTTCATTCAATAATGGTATATACAATTAAAACCCAAGACTTTAAATTGTTTGTTGAAACTTTTTTTTTTATTCAAATTGCTAGTATCTGTTGCTCTAAATGTTTTAGACTAAGTTTATTATCAAGGGTAAACCAAGAAGTGTAAATTGTACATTTGCTTATAAAAACATAATCAAGTGGATTAAGATGTTTTTGATTTAACATACTAGAGTCCTATGTGTTACTTTATTGGTTTTTTAAGCAGCTCATTGAGTTGAATCATGAAATTCAACAAACTTTCCTGAACCTGTTAAGTTTTCTTTAAATACCAATAGCAAATGGTCAAACATAGACAATCCCCATATCCTATATACAAATTACTGTTTCATGAGTGAGTACTAGATGGCTCGATTTGGTTTTCAAAAATTTGTGACAAGACACTCTTTCAAATTATGCACAAAACCATTACAAGTCAGGACACCACAAAATTCAAGATTTTATCTTTTCCTATCTGTAACAATTGGATATGACTTGACTTACAATGGGAATTATCAATGTTTTTATGTGGAAGTTCCCTTAAAGACTTCCATTAATTTATTGATATCAACTCAATGAGCTCCTTTAACCCTTTACCGTTGTGCTCCAATCGGGGCATATTTGCGCGCCTCGGGGGTGGGCGGAAAAGCGGACGTCGCACGCCCCGAATCAGCTTCCGTGGGTTATTGACCCTGTGACCTAGCTTAAACCATTGTTCCTCTCGTTGTTGTGGCTGAATTTTCGGTAGCTACTCGCAGTTTCGAGCTCTGCGTGAAACAGTAAAAGATGTGTACGGTGACAGCCAAGCTCTCCATATGGGTCCAAAAGGACCCAAACAACGGTAAAGGGTTAAAGGACAGGAGCAGTCATCCCAACCTGAAACAGTGTAAGGAACTGTTCTGTTTCATGATTGGCTGTTGAGAGCCATGTGACAACATTTTTTCTCTTCAAATGTGAAATTTACTAGGATTAACTATTTGATTTACCTTAAAATGCAATAATGAAGTTATAAAATATAACAACAGATACTTTGAAGAGAAATAAGGCAAAAATTTTGATATTTAGCTTTTTCTTCAAAGTAAGTTTGGGGGGGACTGCTCTTGACCTTTAAGTCTACAGGAACACAGAGGGAAGACTAAATGCTACAACTTGAAAACAAACAACAATTGCTAAAGTTTCCACTGGAAAACTGGAAAAAATCCACGAGGAGAATTGTTTCGAAAATATTTTTGAAAAAATAGTTTGGGAAAAAAATAAAGAGGCCATTAGATTTTCATTTGGGAGGGAATTTTGATTGTTTCAGCTAAAATCACCAAGATCATTTACTGGATATGGAAGCATATCTTGAATTTGAATATAAGTGTGTAATTATCATTTTTAAATAAATCTGAGAATTTCATGAAATATACAGATGCTGATCATAATTTCATTTCCTATTTGTAGTTTGGTTTAACTAAGTATTTTGCAATACACTAATTTAATTTAGATGTAAATTCAGATGTAACTCTTAGTCTCTTAAGATAACAGAACCACAGGAAGTAAAACTGCCCATTTGTCATGTACCAATTTCTGAATGATCTCTAATTCAAATAAAAGGGCTTCACTTCTTTTACTTGGAACAATTAAGAGAAATCTGCTTGCTTAAAACCTGAGCTGAAGGTTCAGATAATATTAAAGGGCATGCAGATCCCCCACTTTGAATTAGCAAACCCCATCACCTGTGAGACAATTAAGCAGAGATCTGCATGATTTAGCAAATTATTAGACATAAAATAGAAGGAAATGGTTACCTCACTTGAATTAAAGGGATAATCAGAGTTTAATTGACAGAGAATGTTGGGTTGATGTACGCTGTTCAACGAGGTGTTTCTTGATTGGCTGTTGCCATTGTATTGTATCGATTGTATTCTTTGATCAGGTTAGGAATTAGGTTAGGATTAGAGATATCATTAGCCAGTTAGGAAATTTTTTGTTTAACAGTGCACATCGCCCCAGAATGTTAACCTTCTGTTCCAGAGCCTTGTTTTCTCCTTCTGCATACCAGAATATAGAAACACTGGAAAGGTCTTTAAAGGGAAAATCCTCTCACCCCAAACTACACTTCTAGTATAGGGTACAGAAACTCTCCATTGGCTCATCTTTTTGATTGACTGCTAATTCAAACAATGCAGAGTACCAAAACTTACACAACACGAACTGTTCTGATAGTGTTTTGATTATACACATTGAGCTTTCTATATTCCCCCTGAAGCAATAAAATGAGATTGTGTCTGGATGAGGGTGAATTTTGGACAACTGTGGGAGGGGCTTAATTAAGAAGGTTAGGAGAATTGGTACTGTTTGGGATGTGAAAATTTTGCCTTTAAGGTTAAAAGAAACATTAATTTGTGTTGATTTATGTTGAATAAATTTTTCTGAATATTTGTTGCCAGATAAAAAATCTCATACAGTAAGACTATACAGCATTCCTTACACTGTAACCAATCACGATCTAAGGCTGTGATCAGGGACCAGTTTGTGTTAGTTTTAACTTTTAAGTCAATATGCAAATGTGATACAGAATTAAAGTGAAAAAATGTAACAAAAAACTCTAATTGCCGCTTTAAATGTCAATCTTGGCACATCCAGCTGAAGATACTATAGCAGCAACTTTTAGCTTGGAAGTATTAGGACTGCTTTCCAACCTAGTCAACATGCCCAGTTGGGCCTCTACTGGGCTCCAGCTGGGCTACCTGCTGGGACCCACTTGTGTTTGTCAGGTATTCCCACGTGGGGCCCAGCTGGGCTGGCCTTTCCCAGCTGATGTCCAGTTGAAGCCCAGCTGGGCCCAGCTGCAACAACTGAAGCCTAGCTGAGCTCCAGCTTGGCATCAGCTGGGAAGGCTAGCCCAGTTGGGTCCCATGTGGGAACACCTGACAAACACAAATGGTGCCCAGCAAAAAGTCCAGCTGGAGTCCAGTCTGGGCCCAACTGGGTATGTTGGCTGGGAAGATGCTGTCTTATTCCAAATTATGGAGAACATTTGATTTTTCCAACTTCTTAAAAAAAACAAAATTTAAACCATTCAAAAATTTTAGGAATTTGTGAAGAACCAAAAATTGCTTTGAAATACCTGTATGAAAGAGATGTAAATTGTGTGATCATGTCGTCACTAAAATATCAGAACATTCAAGATAAATGTTGTATTTGTACTACAGACATATAATTTAATAACATATAAATGTATATGACTGTTTTTAAAGTTGTGTGAGATCAAATTGTAATAGCTGATGTTAAAGGAAATGAGCAGTCGCCCCAAGCTTATTTTGAAGTAACAGATTAATCTCACCAATTGCTTCTTCCTTCTCTCCAAAGTATTTTAATAATATTTTAGGATTTCAATATTGCATATTCATGGTACACCATGGGGTTTACTTCTAGAAAATTTCACATTTGAATAGGAAAAATATTGTCACATGACTCTCAAGAGCCAATCATGGAAAAGGACAGTCTACTACGTACACTAGTACAAGTTGGGGTGATTGCATTTTCTCTTTAAAGTAGCAATGACAAACCAGAAAACCAGATGAGTTTAAAAAAGAAAGATGAAATAAGCCTGGTGTTTGAGGTGGGGTTGCAGGGGGCCCGGGAAATTCCCCTCCCAATTGGGCAAAAGCAGTTGGTCTATTAAGGCTAAAAAATTGGCAAAACATTGGCCAAACATGATAAGCAGTAACATTATTCGGGCCAAAAATGCTCTTGCCCCCTCATAGAAAATAACATGGACGCCTCTGGTAATAAGACAGGATGCAAGCTAGGGCATCTACAAATGTATACTGTAGAAGTATGCAAGAAAGCACTGAAATGATAATTTATGTTTTGAAAGTAGAGCAGACTTATACTTTATCTAAACATCAGACACGATGTAATTTTTGTTGAAAGGAAGGTGTTAACGTTGGTTGTGACCTTTTGTGAATTTTGTTGCCCCCTTCTCCTTCCCTAATATAAATAAATAACTTGTGAATCTTCCACTGTTCTTGAAATATATTTATAAATCATAATATTTTTGTATCAAGTGAATAAATTACCCCGGGTATTTTTCAAAGTTTTGAAGCAATTAAGTGCTACATATATAGGACAATGACATCTTGGATCTGTAAGGTTTTAATTAATCAGTCAATGGTTTGCTTCCTTGTTTGGCCCACAGGAGAAGGTATTCTAAGGTCATACTTGAAACCCTTGATATCCAAGTAGCCAATTGAAAATGATCACAGCAGCTGTCGCAGCTCAAGGTAATTTATCTTTGAGAGTTTTCCATCCAAGATTGTATCATGTGATAGTGACTGTAATTTTTATTCATTGAGGATTTTCACAGGTGTCTGGTCATCTGAGAGGATGCCTGGAGTTTCTTTTGAACTAACAAATTTGAAAAAAAAAAAACTTGTAAAGGGTTGTCATGTGTGGACAACCAAAATTCTGAGTACAAGAAAAATACTTTCAATGCATTCAACAACTCGAGCTTGTTGTTCCCCGACTTATAATAAACTCCACTCGTAATCCCCATATATCAGATAAAAAAAATGATCAACTTGTTATCTCAGACAAACAGTGCATGTAGCAGATGATTTACTGTGTTTGACGAAGGCTAACCTAAATGGCCTTGATGGTTTTGGGAGCAAAACCTCTCTTTGGAAATCCATTAAAATAGTTATTGTAACTAAGCTGATGTTTTTCTATTTGCTGATCATTTTTAGTCTTACCTGTACTCATTTTTCATACTTAACAACCTAAAAACTTCTGATTTTTATGGGTTCTAAGGTTCAGAAAACAGATCATTTCCTTTCAAATCAGAATGGTTTGCAAGTGTGTGACTGCAAGCTGACACAGACATCGAGATCTCCATGACCATTACCAAAGCATATGTTAAGTGTTGTAGATAAGAGCATCATTTAAATTGGGCAAGATTTCAAGTGAAAAGTATTTTTGTGCTAGAGTTTCCCTGTCTATTAAAATGAGCATTCAGTTTAAAATTCTGCCTCTTATCCATAGCTCGGAAGTTGAACTATGTTGAAGTGGAGATCGTGCCTAAGCCTTCAACAGGGTAAGAAAACTCCCAGCACATCCCTTTCTTGAGGCAGAGCACTTTTTCTATTTATTTTGGTATATCCACTGTGTTTACTATTTGCTAAGTTAGCCTGGTCTATAAATAGTTCATGAAGTAATGCCACAATAGAAAAAGCAACTCTCCAGAGTTAGTGTAAGTGTGTACAGGAAGTCTAGAGCTATATATAGTAACAGTGATTTTACTAGGATTACTTTTTTAAGGTTATGTCATGAGATGCTGAAAAGTTTCCTGCAGTATTCAAAGTCACAAGAGATAGGTATGTAGGGCTTACATCCTGATGTCTCATGATTAGTATTAGAAGTGTGTATTGCAAATACACAAAACTAATGTTCTCAGCTTTTTGTTTTCTTTTTTTTAAGACCGCATGTTTGGTCTTACATTAGAGCATCCGCCTCTCATGCAGAAGACCCGGGTTCGCTTCCCAGGTTGAGTCACACCAAAGACTCTAAAATAGCAACCTACTGCCTTTGTGCATGATGCTCTGCATAAGCAATGGAGTAGGGAAAACAAGCCAGTGAGCCACAACTGGAAAAAAAAGCCGTGGCTGGCTTTACTTTAACCAATTGGTTGGAAACTGGGCCATAAAACTCCATCTAACTAACTAACTAACTCAGCTTTTTTTAAGTGTCCTTCAATTCCCATCATTTATTTGCCTTTGACCCTTGTGTAATGGCTTATGTTGGAAGCAAGCCATAATGAGGATTTAAAAAAATTTAGGGGAGTGATATTTTGGGGATATGTACAAAAAATTCAAGGTGGTCTTAGCCCCCACAACATCCCTAATTCTCTTGGCTACTACAGGCCTGCTGGAAATGGATTTTGAATGAACAGTTCCTAACAGATTGTCTCACATGTTTTCTGCAAAAAAAAATAAATAAATAAATAAATAATTAAAAATACATTTGTAGTCAGGGGAACATTATCCTTACCAAGCTAACTGGAATTTCATATGGAGAGTATTAAGTCAGTACAGGACATAAAGGACCAATCCTCTCAACCCAAAATACACTTCTAGTAAAGGGTAAAAGAAACTCTCAATTGGCTCAGCTTTTTGATTGACTGCTAATTCAAACAATGCAGAGTACCAAAGTTTATATTACACATGTTGGCGAGGCTCTGGAGAGCAGCGGTTGTTGCAGTTCAACTGGTTAGAGACAACTCTGACAAACGGAGTTTCTCTTTACTCGAAACAGAACTTTATTTTCTCGGAATTACAGACATAAATCGGGATGCAGGCTATACCACGTTTTAACGTGCAACTATACGATTCGATCGAATGACGCAATCTCTCAAAGGGTTCACAGATGAAAACATAACTACTATTCAAGGTATATAAGAGGGTTCACAGAACTAAGACTACAAGTACTACGGTAAGTTCAATAACGTATATACAGTCCGACAAAAGTGGACGTCGTAATATTCCAACACTCCTTCTCACTTGCAGGCGGACTGGTCATCTACTGTAGTTCCACGACACCTGCCATCTTTCTGAGTTGCTGAAATTTGTCTCCATGCAATCCTTTGGTCAGCATGTCAGCTACCATCTCCTCGGTTCTGCAATACTCAAGCTTCACGTTTCCGCTCTGGACTTGTTGGCGGATAAAGTGATATTTAATGTCTATGTGTTTGGATCTTCCATGAAATTGGGGATTTTTGGCCATGTGAATGGAAGACTGGTTATCCTCAAGGATAACTGTGGGAGAGGTAGGATCACTCTTCAAATCAGTGTACAGTCTCCGCAACCATACTGCTTCTTGTGCAGCACTCGATAGAGCCATGTACTCTGCTTCTGCCGTAGAGAGTGCAACACTTGTCTGCTTTTTGCTTCTCCAACTTACTGCGGCACCATTCGCCTGGAACAAATAACCGGAGGTTGATTTTCGGTCATTGATATCTCCTGCCCAGTCAGCATCAGAGTAGCCAACGAGGTCTTTAGAGCCATCTTTGCTGTACTTATGACCAAATTTTGTGGTACCTTTCAGATAGCGCATAATTCGTTTGATTGCCGTCCAGTGCTGCTGGGTTGGGTCGGCACTGAACCTTGCCACACTACTGACTGCATACGTAATATCTGGTCTTGTCATAGTTGATAGGTACAGCAAACTACCCACTGCAGACCTGTACAGTTCTTGATCAACACGATCACAACCATCTGTTGCTTTAGCCAGCTTTGTATTGGCGTCAACTGGCGTGGCAACTGGTCTAGCATTTTCCATGCCAAATTTGTGCAGGACCTTTTCAGTATATGCTGGTTGGCCAATCCAGATTTGCCCTTTCTCTTGGTCATGACTCACGTTCACCCCCAGAAAATAGTGAAGTTCTCCCATATCTTTCATCTCAAACTGACTAGCAAGACATGACTTGACTTGTTCAATTTTGTCATTACTCTTTCCTGCCAGGAGAATATCATCTACATACACCGCAATGATAAACATCTCTCCTTCGTGAGATACATAGAGGCAAGGGTCACTTTCAGTCTGCACGAAACCCATTTTGATCAGTTTGTTATGAAGTGCAGAATTCCAACAGCGGGGTGATTGTTTCAAACCATAAATACTTCGTTTCAGTTTACAAACAAGGTGTTCCTTGCCTTCGACTTCAAAGCCTTCTGGCTGTTTCATGTACACCTCCTCATCAAGGTTGCCATTTAAGAAGGCTGTTGTCACATCCATTTGTTCTAACTTTAGTCCATTCTCCACTGCTAGGGCTATCACAGTGCGAACTGATTCAAACCTAATGACTGGACTAAAAGTTTCGTCATAGTCCACTCCAAACTTTTGTGAATAACCTTGTGCCACGAGCCGAGCTTTGTACCTTTCGACTGAGCCATCAGCACCATCTTTGACTTTAAATACCCACTTGCTTCCAACTGCCTTTCGATTGACTGGCAGTTCCACCAATTCCCAGACATCATTGTCATGCAGAGATTTCATCTCTTTCTCCATGGCACTCTGCCACTTAGAAGCATTTGGGCTATCTAGTGCTTCTCTCACAGTTATTGGCTCACTTACTTCATTTGCAAGGGTAACCCATTCTCCATAACGACTGGGTTGTCTCCTTTCTCTTTCTGATCGTCGTAATTGTGAGTCTGTGTCATCAGAAACTGTTTCTTTGTCATTAGAAACATCAATTGTTATGAATCGGTTTTGCTCTGATTCATCATGCTCCTTCTCAAGACCACAGCTTAATTCATTAAACAAAACATCTCGACTGAAGAAGACTCTGGCACGTTGAGGATCATATAACCGATACCCCTTTGTATTCTTTCCATAGCCCAAGAAAATACATTTCTTTGCCTTTGAGTCTAGTTTCTGTCTCTCATCTTTGGCAACATGGGCATATGCCATACACCCGAATATTCGCAGGTGATCAGCCTTTGGTTTTTGACCTGTCCATGCTTCAAATGGTGTCATTCCTTCAACAGCTTTAGTCGGGCTTTGATTTCTCAAATAAACAGCTGTTGACAAGGCTTCGGCCCAAAACTTTTGTGGTAGTTTTGAGTCAGCCAGCATTGATCGTACTGTTTCAACGAGAGTACGATTCATCCTCTCAGCAACACCATTCTGTTCAGGGGTCTTTGGCACAGTTAGCTCATGTCTTACTCCTTCTGTTTTGAAGAAATTTTCAAATTCAGCCGATGTGAATTCACCACCATTACTGTCAGTGCGCAAAGCTTTTAATTTATGGCCTGTTGCTTTTCCACCAGAGCTTTCCACTCTAAGAAACACTTAAACACCTCGTCTTTGCGTTTCAGCACGTACACCCATACATATCTTGTGCTGTCATCAATGAAAGTCAGAAAATACTCAGCACCCCCAAGAGACTTTGTGTTCATTTTCCCACAAACATCACTATGCACTAACTCCAATGGCTTTCTGGACTGCTTGTTAGTGCTAGTTGGAAACTGGGTACGATGATGTTTCCCTTCTGCACATGGTTCACAGAAATCAATGTTTATTGATGCATCATAATCAAAACAGTCAACTAACTTGTCTTTAGCCAACTTTTGCAAACTTTTTGCCCCAAGGTGACCGAAACGTCGATGCCAGATAGTTTCCTTTTTCACCTGACCTTCACCTGTAGCTGTATTTGCCCTTTGATTACTGGTTTGGCAATCCAAGTAGTACAAGCTACCAATTCTAGTTGCCTCAGCAATCACCTTGTGGTTTGCATCCAATATTTTACAGCCTTGTTCAGTAAATCTGGTCATTTTCCCAGATTCAGTTGCTTTCGACACACTGAGCAGATTGTAGGACAGATTGGGCACATACAACACATTATATAGTTTGCATTTCTGTCCTTTGCCGCTTGGCAAGTTCATTTCCAATGCAACAACCCCTTGACCTGTTGCTTGCAATGTGTGTCCATCACCCAATGTGATTTCTACTGGCTTTCAGGGCTATTAAACTCAACAAACAGCTCATTGTCATTACACATGTGGCAGGTTGCCCCAGAGTCCACGATCCAGCTGTTTAATGGACCATTAGCATTAGCCGACAGCGCATGACGTACTATCAGCCCAACACTTTCATTATCAGAGCTACTGTCCCTATGTTTGGCCTTTACATTGTTAGCCCTTTGACTAGACTGTTTCTTACTTCTATGGCCTGAGTCATACCTTTTCTCAGCTTGTGCAGGTAGCGTACAATTTCGTTTGATATGGCCACATTTTTCCACAATTGTAACATTTCGGGCCTTTTCTCTTTGTTTGCTGCTTCAACGTTACCATGGCTTGTTCACCATTCACACTGCCACTAACCCGGTCTTTCATTTTTCTCTTCGTGTAACAATCTTTCAGTCACAGTTTCCATTTTTGGAACTTCCGGGTTTGCCTCTAGAGCCGTAACTAACATATTGTATGAATCTGGCAGACTGGCAAGCAGGTGAACTACACGATCTTCTTCACTTATCGGATCGCCAATAACTGAGAGTCCATCAAAAATTTCCACCATTTGCTTAATATGCTTTTGTACTGAGTCACCGTCCTTTAAACGCTGTGAATAGAGCTTACGCCTCAATTCTAATTTGTTGGCCCATGATTTCTTTTGAAATTGGTCTGCCAACTTTTTCCACACAACGACTGGGTCATTTGGGTCTCCTATCAAGTACAAAAGTGACGGTTCTATGGATAATACAATGATAGCTAGAGCTTTGTCTCTTCTAGCAACAAACTTATTGTAACTTTGACCCTCGGCCTGAGGTGGTGGGGTTTCTGAGCCATTAACTATGCTCCATAGTCCATCTTTCATGAGAGCCATTCGGCACTGCACTTTCCATGTCGCATAATTTTTCCCATTCAGGGATATCACCATATAACTCTTCAGTTCTGTTGCCATTGTACAGTAGTTGTACTGAACAATGCTAAAATACCAATTCAGCGAAAATAACGTTACCGCCCCTGTTGCAGTTCAAGCACACAAGACTTCTGCATACACACGTAATCCTGGGCCCATAACCTGTTGGCGAGGCTCTGGAGAGCAGCGGTTGTTGCAGTTCAACTGGTTAGAGACAACTCTGACAAACGGAGTTTCTCTTTACTCGAAACAGAACTTTATTTTCTCGGAATTACAGACATAAATCGGGATGCAGGCTATACCACGTTTTAACGTGCAACTATACGATTCGATCGAATGACGCAATCTCTCAAAGGGTTCACAGATGAAAACATAACTACTATTCAAGGTATATAAGAGGGTTCACAGAACTAAGACTACAAGTACTACGGTAAGTTCAATAACGTATATACAGTTCGACAAAAGTGGACGTCGTAATATTCCAACAACACAGCATGAACTGCTCTGCTGAGAGTGTTTTGATTATACACATTGAGCTTTTCTATACCCACCTTAAAGCAATAAACTGAAACTGTGTCTGGACGAGGGTGCAGAATTTCAGACAATCATGCCGTGACATCTCTTCTTGAAAAAGCAACATAAACACCCCAGTACATCAAAGGCGGTGTGGGGTGTAACTGATATTTGACTTTTTTACATGATCTGTGCCCTGAAATGAGCTAGGCTTTCATTTTGTTCGCAGAGCGTGAAAAGCAATTAACACATGCTTGATTGACCTGTTAGCTAACCTCAAATGTTATGTAACTTTTTTGTGTATTTTAATATAATCTGTTACTGTCAATCGATTAACCAGACGTGAAATGTTACTATATCAAGTGTGGGTGTAGTGAGCTTCATTTCCTCCCTGAGGTGATAAGAGGTAATCAGGCAGAGAAGAAGAATGTAACAAAAAGTAAGAAGGACCGTTTCATCATGATTATGGGAGGGGCTTAATTAAGAAGGTTAGGAGAATTGGAACTGTTTGGAATAAGAGAATTTTTGCAATTGGAGGTTGTATAAGTTTCTCCTGCAAAAATATATCACCACAAAAATAACTATTTTCTTACTCTCAAAAACAATCTGGAGTTTGAGTACTGGTTGGGTCATACTGAAGACTTTCAACACAGAATTTACTGCCAACAATCTAGTGTAATTTCAAGCATAGTTGGTAAAAAAGTAAGACTTTCACTCAGTCTTGTTTTATATTAGGAGTGTACTATGAGCAAGTGAAGTATATGAACTTTCTCTCTGCTCCAATAATATGGTGCATAAATGTTTGCTGCATATCAATTATTACTTTAACTTTCACAGGGGTGCATATGAAATGAAAGCTGTAGGCCTAGCTAGTTTAATCATAATCCTGAGTGGGGTTTTTTCGTAAGTTTTATATTTATACTGGGATTATATTTGCACAAGATATCAATTATAATTACACAAGCAGTTAAGATTTCATCTTGCTGTGACATTCCATTTGTGCAACTTTATCTTCAGGCAAAATGTAATTTAAATTTGGTTGGTTATTTCTCTTAAAGTCATTATTTGCAAATGTAAATTATTTATTGGAAAATGCATTTCATATTTTTTTTGCACACCCTTGTTTGCAAGTGCACTTTTGCTTTAATGTCTTTCATGATTTTTTTTTGGTATTTTATATCAACTAATTTGTTTCTCCAACTCCTTTTTCCAAGACTATTTTTTGACCAATTCCATGTGTTCTCATGAAAACTGTTTAACCCACTGCACATTTTTTCAAGCTGAATACTGTACTATACTGCTGATTTATTTAAGTTTGCTAAACATGAATTTGAACAACAAGCAATGAAGATTCAACTACTTAAGCAAAACCCTACTTTAATTAATTTTACATTCATTACAGATAGACATAGGCTTCTACAATATCATGATATCGTGTAGCTAACCCTCTGGCCTCACCATTGGCCATGACAATACTGATAGCCATAGGCCAATTGTCTAACTGGGGCACTGATTTGGGGGGGGGGGGAGGGAGGAGGCACTTGCTTTCCAATGAAAATACTGGGGGTGACTACATCCTTTTGCCCCCCCCCCCCCAATTAATTAAGGCAGATTTAAGAACCAAAAGGTAGAATCAACACAATGTGCCATTAATGTATACAGATGACTTTCAGGCTTTGAGAAATGTTTCTTTAAGCTTTTTTCAGTAATAATACTGCATTTGTAATGTGCCATCTACTGTACATGTTGTGTATGTTTTTGGCAATGTGAGTGTGTATATGCAAGTTTGTGTGCATATATATGTGCCCTTGCAATTGTGTAGGTGGATTTCTTACAGACAAGCCCAGTCCAGGATGTAATCCAGGGTTTGGAAAGTCTTTTGATTCAAGTGAATAATTTTCAACATTTAATATCCCAGCAATGGAACAATTAGCTATAACAATGAGAGTTGGATGAGTAGGATCAATTTTGCAACCCCTAAAATGCATATTTTGAAATCCTAGACTTGATGTACATTTTACAAATATAAGGAAATGGTACTTTTATTCTCCAAGGGGCAGCAACCCCCCTCCCCAAACCTGCCTGACTACAGACTCAAAACGTGTAGTCCCTCAGATATAGAGAAAATAAGCATGAAGATAAGTGTTTCCTCAGTGTTCCACACTAGAGGTGCTGGAATAGAACACGTTATTGAACCCAGTGGGAATAACGAACCCTGCAATCAGTATCACCAACCATTGAAATAATACAAAAATGAGGAACATTGAACCCTGGGAACACTGAATCCAGGGAATGTAGGGTCCCCTGAAACTGACCACTTTCACATGTACTTCTAACCTTATTTTCATCAGGGCCAATGGCGAGAAACCTTTCATACATATATCAGATGCAGGGGTCAAGTACAGCACCATCATTTTTCCAGAAAAAGACGGCAAGTAAGTTAAATTCTTTAAGAAGTATTTTCATGTTTTATATGGCAGTTCAGTTACACCTCTACCTGCTGTCTTAATTGTGGTTTCGACATCTCTAAATTCCAAATGTGTGAAGGACAGTGTAAGGATGAGTGCTTGAACGTTTCAACACAAACTTTTCTTCAAAAGTATCCTGTTGCAGATATTTTTGGAAAACTATAGTTGCTGGAAAAGAGAGATGCCAGTTGAGAGAGAGAGTTACCCAGTAGTTTCCATGACAACAGTTTCCTATTATGCAATTCCTTTTCATCCTGATTTGCTACCACAAACTATGGCCAGGTCGAAAACGCGGAAATCGCGGAAACCGCGAAGGTTGTCCAAAAATCTGTCCACGGTTTCCCTGGCAATATGGCCAGGTCGAAAACGCGGAAAACGCGGAAAAAGGTCCCTCTTAAGGAATTACAGGAAACTTCTCCACGAAAGTGCCGAAAGTGTTGTGGAAATTGATAATATATAACAATAACTGCGTTTAAGTCAAATGACAAAGTCTGATGAAGGGCCGGGATACTCATAATTTCAGAGTTACAAACTGCCACGCAATTTTCAATTCAAGATACTAAAACGGGTCTCATGGCTTTTGTTGCACTGAATAGGAAATGCTACGAGTGATAAAAGAGTTTTCGTTTAGGTCTACCATGTGTTAAACACTTTTCCGCGATTTCCGCGTTTTCGACCTGGCCATATGGCCAGGTCGAAAACGCGGAAATCGCGGAAAAAGTTACCTCTTTAGGAATTACAGGAAACTTCTCCACGAAAGAGCCAAAAGTGTTGTGGAAATTGATAATATGTAACAATGAATGCGTTTTTTAAGTCAAATGACAGAGACTAATGAAGGGCCAGCTACTCATAATTTATAATTTGAGAGTTACAAACTGCCACGCAATTTTCATCTCAGGTTACTGAAACGGGTCTCATGGCTTTTGTTGCACTGAATAGGAAATGCAGCGAGTGATAAAAGAGTTTTCGTTTAGGTCTACCATGTGTTAAACACTTTTCTGCGATTTCCGCGTTTTCGACCTGGCCATATGGCCAGGTCGAAAACGCGGAAATCGCAGAAAAAGTTACCTCTTAAGGAATTACAGGAAACTTCTCCACGAAAGAGCCGAAAGTATTGTGGAAATTGATAATATGTAACAATAAATGCGTTTTACGTCAAATGACAGAGACTAATGAAGGGCCAGCTACTCATAATTTATAATTTGAGAATTACAAACTGCCACGCAATTTTCATCTCAGGTTACTGAAACGGGTCTCATGGCTTTTGTTGCACTGAATGGGAAATGCAGCGAGTGATAAAAGAGTTTTCGTTTAGGTCTACCATGTGTTAAACACTTTTCCGCGATTTCCGCGTTTTCGACCTGGCCATATGGCCAGGTCGAAAACGCGGAAATCGCGGATGGCCAGGTCGAAAACGCGGAAATCGCGGAAAAAATTACCTCTTTAGGAATTACAGGAAACTTCTCCACGAAAGAGCCAAAAGCGTTTGGAAATTGATAATATTTAACAATAACTGCGTTTAAGTCGAATGACAGAGACTGATGAAGGGGCCGGCTTCTCATAATTTATAATTTGAGAATTACAAACTGCCACGCAATTTTCATCTCAGGTTACTGAAACGGGTCTCATGGCTTTTGTTGCACTGAATAGGAAATGCAGCGAGTGATAAAAGAGTTTTCGTTTAGGTCTACCATGTGTTAAACACTTTTCCGCGATTTCCGCGTTTTCGACCTGGCCATATGGCCAGGTCGAAAACGCGGAAATCGCGGATGGCCAGGTCGAAAACGCGGAAATCGCGGAAAAAGTTACCTCTTTAGGAATTACAGGAAACTTCTCCACGAAAGAGCCAAAAGCGTTTGGAAATTGATAATATTTAACAATAACTGCGTTTAAGTCGAATGACAGAGACTGATGAAGGGGCCTGCTCATAATTTGATAGTTACAAACTGTCATGCAGTTTTCATCTCAAGATACTAAAACGGGTCCCATGGCTTTTGTTGCACTAAATAGGAAATGATACGAAAATGATAAAAGAGTTTTCGCTTATCGGTGATTCCATTTATTTGGGTACCAAGGGTACATACGGGGCATTAAATGGTAGTCAGTATTTTTGTATATGTTGGTCATCCTTATGTTTTTATTATCATAAAGTTGATGAATTAATTACAAAAATATTCAACATTTTTTTAAACGATGAAATTATGAGGGCAAAATGAATCAAAATTAGCACATTTTAGGAGCAAAAAGTGTGACATTTAAACTTGTCATTCCAAAAACTGGTTGCCCTTATTTGTAGGTTTAATTCAGTAATGTCTTTGAGATATAATACTGACGAAATATCCATTTCAACTGTTAAAGGGGATGTCTATGCAAAACTTAAATTTTCAAATGTGAAAGAGGAATCAAATCTTCACATTGTAGTGAAAGTTTCATTCAAATCGGACATGTATTTCTCGAGATACCAGTAAATGAAGTCAGTAGTTTTTAGTTTCAAAAGGAGTTTGAGGGCAGCAGAGCTTATATCACTTCCTCACATTTGACAAGGAATGATTTGTTTCCTTTTGTTTTATCAGACTGTTGTGTTGACCTTGACGTTAATAGGAACAGGACCTCCCATGTGGGAATGCAAAGCTTATAAAATACGCACGTCACCTATGTAATCACATTTTAATAATATGTGATTGTTGAGGAAAAGCCCAACTCTAAAGTTTAAAGAAAAGCAAAAGACTGTGCACTAACATGGGGATATGATGTCATTCTCATAAGTGCTTGCTTCAAGTTCACTTTTTGTTGAAAATCTGAAAACTTCACGTGCGCATATCTTGAGAACCACTTGTCGGATTTCAATGCAAATTTCACCAAAATGCTTAGAATAAGCACCCCTCTTACATATCAAATCCTGTTGTGACCTTAAACCCTTCTTTTAACTATTTTTTGCCCGAAAGTTTTACATTAACTCTGCCTTAGGGGCCCGATAAAACTTTGTTCCCAGTGTAAATTTTCATGTCCTCATTTACTCGGGGAACATTGGCACCAAGGTCGTCGTAAGCAATGGAGGGATTTGGGGGTGTCTTACCCCGATAATTCGTCAGAGCGACGATGGTTGGAAAATCTGAAATTCCAGTTGGAATTTTCTCATACCGTCGCTCTACTACCAACTGATGGGACGCCCTACTTTGCGCCGAAAACTTTGAGAGTCGTCAGCCTCGTCATCTTTAGTTAGACCCATTCCACCTGGCATTCATGTTTCATGCTTTAGTTGGGATAACATCCAGCCCGTCGGAACTTGGGACCATGACACCCCCAAACATTAGGCTCTAGCGACGGTCCTGATTGGCACTATACTTATGGGATATTGTCCATACAGATTTATAGATTCCCTCAGCTCTGGTGGATTATTAAAGATTGTGCATGGTCTTAAATATGAAAAAAGTTTGAACTGTTGAAGCCCGAATTCTCGCAAACATGGGAAAATGGCATTTGCAAATGTTTGCAAACCGTATTTATGTCCCCTGGAAAATTCACGTTGTGAAACTTTGCATTGAAGAAAAAGGTATATCCTAAACATGTGTTTTGACCGATTTAAATTTGGCCTGGCAATTATTTCTCCATTGACTTTTGGTATGCAGTGTATGCCACTTGTCAACTTCTTCAAATTTCCGAATTCAACACAGTTCCAGCTTCATGTCCCCGTCGTGCTAATTTCCACCGACGGGGAACAGATTTCTGGACCACGCAGCGATTTCACTCACAAAACTTAATATGATGGTTGTAACTGGCAAATTATTGACTTTTTCAGCTTCACATTGTCCAGAATTTTAAAGAGGTTTATAAATGTTTTATAAAATATCCAGATGACTTAAATGCGATTAATGCATTATTTATGTCACCTTTGCACGGGGAACAAATGATTTGCTAAATGTGGCAGTTCAGAAAATGTACGAAACTCAGCAAACCATAAAAATGACTCACCCAAAACCATTTTTAATAAATAATTTGATTACCAAAAAAAAAAATAATTGCTTTCACATCTCAAATTTTAATTCACGGATTTGGCTCCAAAATTGTCATGTCACAGGTTGATACCCTTATTTATGGAATCACCCTTATAAATTTCATGCGTGAAACAATTTTCCGCGATTTCTGCATTTTCTACCTGACCATCGAGCCTTTACTTTTTCCTATTCAGTGCAACAAAAGCCATGAGACCCGTTTTAGTATCTTGAATTGAAAATTGCATGGCAGTTTGTAACTCTCAAATTATGAGCAGGCCGGTCCTTAATCAGTGTCTGTCATTTGACTTAAAACGCATTTATTGTTACATATTATCTATTTCCACAACACTTTTGGCTCTTTCGTCTATAAGTTTCCTGTAATTCCTAAAGAGGTAACTTTTTCTGCGATTTCCGCGTTTTCGACCTGGCCATATGGCCAGGTCGAAAACGCGGAAATCGCGGAAAAGTGTTTAACACATGGTAGACCTAAACGAAAACTCTTTTATCACTCGTAGCATTTCCTATTCAGTGCAACAAAAGCAATGAGACCCGTTTTAGTATCTTGAATTGAAAATTGCGTGGCAGTTTGTAACTCTGAAATTATGAGTATCCTGGCCCTTCATCAGACTTTGTCTTTTGACTTAAACGCAATTATTGTTACATATTATCAATTTCCACAACACTTTTGGCTCTCTCGTCTATGAGTTTTCTGTAATTCCTTAAGAGGTAACTTTTTCCGCTTCTAGTTCTATTGCAGGACTCTGCAAGAAAAACTTTCCGCGTTTTCGACCTGGCCCACAAACTATTTAATTTGATGTTAATTTCAACCTTTCTTTGAAATTTGAGTTGGTCCATCTCAAGTCCTACCTTTTAAAGCAGCATGTGTCTTTAACCCAGGCAAGGTTCTGGGGGGGGGGGAACTGGTGGGGGCAAACATACTGGAAGGGATGGAAATCTTTGCCTATAACCTGTGAAGAAAAATGGTCAGGGCCAGCTTTGTTCCCCATGGTCCCCAGCTTTGTGCTAGGATTAATGTGGTCATATGCCATTTCAGGGCTATACAGTAGCAGGGCTGTGGGGGAGGGGGGGGGGGGAAGGGTTTACTCCCCCAACATTTAAAATCCTAAACACACATTGTATGGACTATAGGTAAGAGTGGCATTCTACATACTGTTTGAATTGCTCCATGAGGAATTTTCACCAGGATTCAGTCCTGAATGTTCTATGAACTGGGCCATGTAGCTCAATCACATGTAGTGAAAACATTTTTTCAATGAAAGGTAAAGGTTGAGGTCTCTTTACATGAAATTGCATGGACAGTATTTGATTGTCCTTCCAATACAGGTTGAAGTCTTTCATTTATTCAGCAGAATTCAGAGCAGTACAATTCATTTACACTTTTGTAACCTAGAAAAAAATATTTGTAAATGACTAAACTGCCTTATTGAATATGTTTTATGATATGTTGTATGATGCTCTAAGGTCTGGTGATATGAAATTGATAAAGTCGGATTTTTTTATGTAAAATACATTGAAAAACTGATAAATAGCCATGATTCCCATAAAAATCCATTAAAAATTGACCAGCCATTTAGAGGGTAACTTTTGCCAATGTTAGCTTTTGTTTTTTGTAACCTTCATATTGGGCAGTTCTACCAGTTGCCATGAGGATTTTATTTTGGCAGTTTTAAGTATTTCTAATAATGAGTAATTAAGAGATAACAAAAATAAGAGATTAACAAAACATATTTCTAATTATGAAGATGTAAGCATTACATCAAAAAGGGTAAATTGATACAGATTTCCCCCTTTTAAACTCTCACTCTTTAACTTGTGAGTAAAGTCAGGGTCATTTGCAAGCATATCAGCATACCTTCAAGAATGCAGTACATGTGTATGGTTCAAAGCATTGATATATCTATATATGCACTGTATCCTACATAAGTGGGCTGTGAATTGCATTTTCTGAGAGGAAATGCTCTTTATTAATTCGGGTCGGACACATCTACAGTGTGATTGATTCACACCTCAGTGAAGTAAAAGACCCCAATGATTCACCTTTACACAGGGGAATTCCTGATCAAGAAAAGCACTACAGCTGTGAAACTGTAACTATTTAAAATGTCAAACAGTAGCCACAGTTGACTCCCAACAGCAAATCATGAAACTGGACAGTGTAGTTCTACACTTCTTCAATTTGGGATGACTGCTCCTGCCCTTTAAATGAAATAAACATTCCCAGGCCACAAGTAGAAAAATCTTGAACATTATGACTTCACTTGCTTAAAAATAAGGACACTATGATCAGACCTCACAAAGGGGAGGTCAGGTGTTATAAAATCATCCTTATCTGTTCATTTATTTGTTGTAAGAAACCACTATCACTTAATATACAATAGCACTTAACCCCTGGCCTTTGAGGAACTTTTTCCCTGTTGACAACACGGTCTATTAGCACAGCAGATAAGCTAATGAAATGTCCAGTGGTTGCAGAGTTAAATCTTTTGTTTAGACTATGAACAGGAAGCTATTAATTTCCCAAAGAAGGGTTCATATGTCACTGAGAATAAATCAGTCATGTTCACAGGCACCAAATTTAATTGGATTTGTAACAGATAGCCAGTTCATGATTCCAAAATTGGAGTTTGGATCTCTTAAAGCAGATGAGTTTGTAATGAAAGAAGCAGAACTTCATCAGTATGATACAGCTATAACAGCAAGCATGAGAGACTGATTTCCTAAATCATCTGAAAGCGTGGATCACTTACTTCCACTATGTTATAAGAACTATTCCCTCAAAAAGTTATGGAATTTGATTTTATCAGTAAATTTTAATAAGTCATTAGAGGAAATATCCATTCAGGTACCATTTTGAACTAAAACTCAACTTCCTGGCAGACTTGAAACTCATCTTGACTCCTGAAAATTAATATACTGTTAAAGTTCACTCACCCATGCATGGCACACTGAAAAGCTGTGCTAAGCTAAGAAGAGGGTCTTCCCCAAAAAATTATAAAGGTGGCCTGATCCTTCTTCCCCATTGCCCCATTGGCAGGTCCAGTAAAGAGTAGGAATAGGGAATACCTGTCATAATACACCCAGCCCCACTGAAAATTGTTCTCAATTGCCTCAATTTGTTCATGTACTGAGTTAAACATATTCATCAAATGCAAATGATCCTGGAGAATGGGACCATAGGGGAAGGTTTAAAAGAAACTGAGGGTGGTAAACATTTTGGAAGAGGGAAGAAAACATTGGGGGTGAGGAAGAGGATGGGAGGGTGGCTGGAGGTTGGGGAAGGGTTGAGGAAGAGGGTAGGTGAAGAGTATGTGAACATGGTTAGGGAAGAGGAAAAATTTGGGAGCTGCAGACTTATGCAATGTTTGTTATTTGGGACAAAATATACTTTTTAAAAAAGCTCACAAGCACTAAAATTACAACTACTGTATGTCAAAAGTGCTCAGTTCCTTGAATTCAAAGATACATTCTTAGTACCCCTTAAAAAGTTAAACTTCACCCAAGTATCATCTATGCAGGATTTCCTTTCTTTGGTCTATTAATAACAGAACTGCTTGCATGAAAAACTTACAGAAAAATTTATCAGACAATCACTGCAGATGATCTGATGTATGAAGTACCTAGTTCTGTCACACAGATCACTGAGAAATGAGTACACCATAGCTACCACACAGTGTCCTCCTCATGGGAATACATCCCATCTGGGTGACTTTTTCTGAAATCTTTCCTCATTTCATATTCACCACTTATCATGAGCTATGCCATTAAAAGATGGAAATGAAGAGGGTTTTTCTACATTCTTGGTTCAAAATTTTAGACAGACACTGTCTGTTGTTAATGATTTTTAGAATTTTGCTTTGCATGCACGCTCTAGCCAGAAAGGTTGGGTTCTAAGATCAATGCTTGACCAAATTTTAGCCTTTAAGGAGATCGGTCACAGCTACTAATACTCTTTTTAGGGAAAACCTATAGGTACCACAAATGGTTCATTACTCCAATTAGCTGCTTAAATGAACAGCCATTTTAATAACCATTCTGGTACAACAGATTGAAGCCAACAACTTTGGGGGTTCAAATAACAGCTTCCAACAAATTCTGAAATAAGCGAAGGCAAAAAAGGGGATCAAATTACTTAATAAGTGCATTGAAGGGGTCTGAGATAAATGGCTATAAAATGTCACTTCATGGCCATTTTTAAATGCTTAAAATGGGGGTATGTTGGTACTGAGAGCAGTCCTTGATGAAGTTAAAGGGCCAAACCTCTCACCCTAAACTACAATTTTGGTACGAGGGTACCAAAATTCTCAATTGGCTAAACTCTGTGATTAACAGCTAATTCAAACAATGCAGGGTACCAAAGCTTATATTACACAGCATGAACAGTACTGAGGGTGTTTTGATTATATAAATTGAGTTTTTCTTTACTCACCTTGAAGCAATAAACTGAGATTGTACCTGGATGAGGATGAATTTCAGACAATTGTGGGAGGGGCTTAAGTAAGAAGGTTAGGAGAATCGGTACTGTTTGGGGTGAGAGAACTGGACCTTTAAGCATATAGGGTATTTTTCCAAATGAAAAATCCTGTTTATTTGACCAGCCATGAACCTGCAAAGTAGTGCAAAGTAGCCTTCAGGTTTAGTTGCAAGATCAATTGCTTTTGAAAGCTTAGGGAGATGGGGAATTTTATGTTGACTGACAGTCTCATAGAGACAATGATGTCATATCCTGGGCTTACTTACTTTTATGATGTCCAGTTCTGTCCAATATCAAGAAATCATGTGCAAAATACAGTGACTAACCCTAATCAAGCATACACTAAATTTCCTGTTATGCAGTGAATATGATATATACATTCTGTCTACCACTGTCCATCCCCTCCCCCCTTCCAAAAGTGGGTAAAATCCCCCCCCCCTCCCATTTTCAATTAAAAATTAAAAATTGTCAACATCTTGGTTTCTTTTGAAATGGAGGATACTACTTCAACAAATGTTTGAACTTACACAAATAAATGACCTTTAAAACCTTTCAAATTGCACTGTACGGGGGGGGGGGGGGGGGGGGTTGGAGCAAGCTTTTATCCCCCTGAACCCACTCATAATTTTAACCTAGGACAGAATCAATTTGGACTTGGGTTTTAGCAGTAATAAATTACTCCTTTTTGTGTTTCTGGCAGAATCCCTGGAAACAGGGATGTTACCATTCAACATTATCAGTCGGGGATTTTCAAAAAAGCTATTCACAAAAATCACAATGTGACTGATTTTATAAAAGCACCAGTCTGACTGCTAATGGGGGTAAACAAGTGGAGGTTCCCCACGGTCTTCTTTTCATCAGGATTTCAATCAATCAGGCTGGTTCATAAGATAGGAATAGCAATATGGCTTAAATTTTGGTGCATATTGCCAAACATGCAGAAAAAACATACTTGACAGTATATTGTTAAATTTCTGTGATTGAACCTTATTTAACATTGCAAATTTACCTCCTATTTTAAAAGTTTTTTTTCATACCCATTAAAAACATACTGAGAAAGTAAGAGGAAAGACTGCAATCAAAACAAAAAAGAAGGGCTCTACACAGTGTTGAATATTTCATGACTTTGAATTTGGTATGACCTCTCTGGCTATCTATCCCTTTCTGCGCTTTCTGCTACCATTTCTATACAGTAAGTGATAACTACTAGCCCTAGTAAAAAAATTCTTTTAGAAAAGACCTAAATGTTGGAGATGATCTCTTTACTGGTGGCATAGCGACTATGTCCCCCATGGAGGAATGGTCCATAAGTAGGTCAAGAAGGAATGGCTGAGGGGATCAGTCAATGGAGGAGGATGGGTGCACATAACTACTGTATGTAAAGTATAATTTACAAAAGTTGAAACAACCATCTAGTTTAGATGACTGTATGAACAATTTAATTGAATGCACTACATTTAACCTAGCTAATTGCCAAGTTACACCAAAGGTTGTTTTTTGTCAGTGACTAGAGTTTGTAGCTAGGATCAATTCTTATTTGACCCCATTTCTCAAACACACACCATGGTTCACAAGTGGATCAATTCTTATCCTGCTGAATTAAGTTAAAGACAATCTCCAATTTTGCTTCAACAAATCCCTGCATTGACAGTAACTTTTGCCTCCAAAAGAAAAAATTACTGCTATTCTAGTCAAGTACCACAACCTACAAGATGAGCTATGAAAGCAAATGAAGGACACTTGATTAAAATAGATATGACAGTTAAAATATTTGTATTTTCAAGCGCCCTTCTTAGCCACATGCCCCACTCCCATGGTAAGGGTTAAAAAGTGGACCTTTAGAGAGATAACTATTAGTTATAAATACTATACAAGCAGTCCACTGATTCTAAATCTTCTTTGTAATAATGAAACTGGCAGGAAGGGCAACATCGACAATTTACTCAACTACTACTCCAGGCTGTTTTACTTGTTTCCATGGAGCTAATCATCTCCACGAGTACACAGCAAGGGTGCATCACAGGAAAGTCACATGACATTGCTTGTAGTAATACCCACCAGGTGTTTATTTGGGTTCACTTTGTCATAGGTCAGCTTCCTGTTCTCTGCTACCCTTTAAGGGAGGTTCATTCAAGCTATGAGTCAACAATCTTTGGAGTAATTCTAAAATCATTTCCCTTGAAGCTTGTGTTAGGTGAAATTGAGTCCTCTTCCTCTTTGTGCCTTTAATACCATATATTTTATCCTAGCTGGAGTTCTTACTCCCTGCCAGGGTTAATTCAGAGAGCCTGAGGTAATATCTATAAAAACCAATACATCACCATTGCTACTTTGATAATGTTTTGTAGTACATAAATATCATGCCATTAAATGATTGATGCTCTCCTTCCTTTGTTGCTCATAAATTATTACAAATGGATAAATGGATCTATCCTTGGATTAAATGAATTAGTTAAGCTGTCTGTCAAATATCCTTTATCCATCTATTTAATAGTTCTGCAAAGTGATATGGTCAGCTCTGGTTGTCTGAGGGTCATTATATAGTCTACATTTAATATGACTGTCTACACAGTAAACACATCCTTGCTTAATAAGTGCACAATTTTTTTTTATGTAAGAGACATAGGGACACTTCTGTGTAATTTGTGGATTAACGAAAACTGCAGAATAGAAACTATTTGAATGTTATGTAGCAATACATATGTCAAAGTACTTGCAGACGTTGTGATTTTGAAAGTCTTTACAGCACACAATCAGCACAGCACAGATAATTTAAACATAGGTCTGAGGATGTATGAAATAATTGTTGGATATTTTTTCTTCATCAGAGGCACACCCAGGAGTTCTATAACAGAGGTGGAGCCCACTCAAGGGCTTTTGGCTGGTTGCCAAGGAAACAAAGATGTCCACAAGAAGGACAGTCTTCAGAGGGAGATTCAAGATGACACAGGAAAAAGTCGCACACGGAGAGATGAAGTTCGCCACGAGGACTGTAAGGTGAACAAATTTGTAAATGCTAAATTGATTGAACCAATACATGAAATCAGAGAAAACCAAAGGGAATCATCACCTTTGAACTTGTTTGCAAAATTATTGATCTTTTTGTAATTTTGATTGCAGACTAACTGACTGACTGTTTGATTAATTAATTGATTGATTGATTGATTGATTGATTGATTGATTGATTGATTGATTGATTGATTGAATGATTGATTGATTGACTAACTGACTGTTTGATTTGATGCTATAGGAAATATGCAACAAAGAAATGTAAAAGCAAACAGGAAAAAATAAAACAAATGACAAGACACAAGAGAAGGGAGATACAGGGTAACTGGGAAAATGCAACAAATCTAATGAAAGCTTTTTTTTCCACTGGGATCCCTAAAGATGGAAAAATAGAAGGAGAAACAAGAAACAAGTCATATTGCACAAGATCATTTGTAATAATGCAAAAAAATTGAGGGCAATCACAGCCATTCAACTACAATACCCTGGGGTACCAAAAAATACATAAAGAAAATATTTTTATCACTGGAATTTCTGACTGATGCAGGATTACTTTTAAGTGATATTAAACATCCCCTGATGCCAATAGCAACATAGAAAGTTGAATGTTAATAAAAATTTCAGGAAAACCAAAGTACTGCAGTACTCATTTCACATACAAACCTGTTATTTTTGTTAGCAGCACTATATTCCCATACATATGTAGGTGTAACTATTGACCAATAATCATGGTCCACTATTTTAAGGTAGAGGGGGGAGGCTAACTAGATTGATGGAGTCCAAGAACAATGACCAAAGGTGCACTTGACAGTGTCAAAAATTTCCATCACAATGAAAATCTGTCTACCAAACAACATACTGTACATGTCCAATAGATTGAGGAGAGTCTACATCACTGAATCAAAGGTGCACAAGACCAAACACTTCCTAGATTTAAGACACACTAGTGAGGTTTGCTAAGCCAAACACTCAGAACGGATTGAATTTATTATTGAAGTCCAAAGGTGCACAAGAACCATGGTGAATTTTGACCAAAGGTCCACTAGAAAAAAAAGGGTTAATAGTCGCTGGAATGTGGGTTTGCTAAAATGAACATTTGCAATTAAGACAGGGTAACTAAACTACATCAAAATTGTACAAGACAGAATTTCCTAGACTGAAGGTAAACTAGACTAAAGGTTGCCAAACAAATAATTTCAAATAGACTGAGTTTACTAAAAGATGCACAAACACTTTCCTACATCAAAGATTTGCTGGCACTTCACTTTTCAAGTAAGGAACCTACATTCTAGTGATCAATACCCCTTTTTCAGGAAATGTCATTCTTTTAGAAGACTTGTGGCTGTAGAGTTTTTCAGATTGCTTAATAAAAGCAAATGGTGGGTCTTTCATAAGCCCAGGTCACACTACTGTACATTGATATCGGATCAAATTGCAGTACAATTTTTGTGAGTTTTACTTCAAATCTCCTCCGTCCTTGGTCAAAAAGAAACAATTTGCCAACTTGTGTAAATATATGATTTGTACCATGGGATTACAAAAATCGAAGTTATACGAATTATTCTGTGATGTCACATCCGCAGACAGCTTTTATCGTAGTCTGATAAAAGCTTTTTGTCAATGTGATGTCACAAAAAAAAATAGTTTACCCTTCATTTCCATGGTCCTCTAGCTTATACCAATCATATTTTTACACAAGACAGCATATTTTTGGTTCTTCCCCTCAATGGATGGAGGAGATTATGACTAAAACTTGCAAAAATCGGACAGTATTTCAATCCGATATCACTGTAGTGGGACCTGGGCTTTAATTTTACAATACATCATTGTTGAAATCAGGAAGTACTTGGAATCCTCAACATTTTCAAAATCATTAAACCACTTGAGTAAGTCTTTTGTATACATATCACATCCCCTGAGTAATTTCAGATAGTTCAGTGGAAGTACTTCCCAGACATACAGCCACTAATGAGGTATTTCCCTCTTAGTAAATTACAAAATCCTGTTTGAATTACTGGTGATAGGTAGTATGAACATGACACAAGGAATTGCAGCCTGTAAGAATCAGACAACCTTCAACAATACTATAAGAATGCTATTTATGATCAAGTAGGTTAATGTGAGCTTTACTTGTCATTGAAAGAAAAGAAATTTGTATTTTTAATCCCACCATTCAATTGTCTGAAATTTTATCACAGGCAATACTCTTTTTTTGTAAGGTGATGCTTGCACTACAGTTTCAAAGTCTTCCAATTGTTGAGTGCCTAATTTTTTCTTCATTTTGTCTTTCTTGGGGGGGGGGAAGGGGGAGGCATTTGCAGTTAAAGTTTACACAGACGTACAAAAGACTGAGTGTAGAATTTTAAAAAATTACATTATTTGCACAACAATGAGAACTTTAAGTCATTTTCTAGAAACATTAGCTCAACACATCAAACCAAATTTCCCACAGTCATACCTCCTGTATGTACAGTATATATTACAATGTTGCATAATACAAGTTAAACTGAATACATTAACTGCAGCAATGTAAGAAATAAAATCTTTCAAATCTATTGTTTGACAAGAATACACAGAGACATTCTCAAGGTATAACAGGGTTTACTTGCAAATTAGTAATGAACTCATTGTGATGTGATTCAAAAGGCTTGTTTTACATGAATAAGAATATCCACGTACAATTAAAGGTGACTAAACTTTCCCGTTCAAGTCGTAAAATTAATTGTCATGTGATGAATGCATCCATTCCTGATTCTACTTAACCTACCTCCCAGGGAAGAATGCTGTGCGTAACTTAAACATGGGTGGCTTTTGGCACTTCAAAACAAAGACCTGATTAAATGTTAATCATGCAATTAAACAATGGTAGCTAAAACTGAAGTGTTCAACTTTTATTTGAAAATTTTTCTAGTTCATGATAAAAGCTACATTTCCAAGGAGTCTTAGGGTTCTTGATGGATTTATAACCATTATACTAAAACTGCCACGACCCACGAGCCAACCAAGGATGTGGGTTGTGCGTGGGGGGCTGTGGGTGTCTTAGTAATAACTGATTTATGGAAGGAAAAGAGCTATCTTTGTAAAATATATAACTAAAGGTGGTTACTAGGGTATCTGACAGGCAAATTAATACTACCACAAAATATCTACTGTACCTCTGCAAAAGATTTAAAATTATAGAATCAAAAATCTTAATTAAAAATAAAAATCAAGGGAAGGGATGAAAATCTGTCTGGAATACAGGAGATATTCTTTTGTTAACACAGGCATTGCATGGTTGCCAAAACCAACTTCTTTAATTGGTTCTCTAAAATTTTCCAGCCAACTATTTTGAAGATACTTGCCAAGATCATATACATTAGACACGAAGAAATTTAATTATAATATATGCCAATCAGAGAAAGAATGGGTCCACTGCACTGTCAGTTGATTCAGATATGAGCGTTCATAGATTTGTTTCCATGAAACAATGCTCTAACAGAAAAAAAATCACTTTGCAGTTCATAATTAATGCATTAATGACTTCACTTTTAAGTAATGCAATGACACCATTTTTAACTACTGAGGGGCACAAAATTTTTGGGAAGGGAAAATGCAAATCCTTATAAAACTGAGTATTTTAGAAGTGATAAAAGCTGTACTCTGTGTGTTGATTACAATTTGAGGTCTTGCATACTTACAGTACTCTGAAGCAATAAACTGAGGTTGTGTCTGGATGAGGATGAGTTTAAAGACAGTTGTGGGAGGAGCTTAGGCAAGTAGTTAGTTCATTAGATGGAGTTTTGCAACCCAGTTTCCAACCTACTGGTTCAAGTTGAGCCAGTCATGGCCTTTTTTTCAGTTGTGGCTCACTGCCTTGTTTTCCCTGCTCCATTAATTTGGTGAGAGGATTAGGCGTCTAACAGCCAACACCATCAGCAATTACTGGTGCTGTTGGATGTTGACAAATGTGGCTCCTAGTTGTATCAAGTTGCCGCTACAGTTTACAAGCCACACCTTCTGGGAGGGGGGTTAAAGACCCTCTATAAATTTGCTGACAGGGCCTTTTTCATTAAATTTTCCCCTTTTGTATAAATTGGTAAAGTATCTATTACACCCCTTAAAGGACCAATCCTATCACCCCAAACTGCAATTCTTGTAGGGGCTTACCAAATTCTCAATTGGCTCAACTCTTTGACAAACAGCTAATTCAAACAATGCCCAGTACCAGAGCTCTACATTACACTGCATGAACTGTACTGAGAGTATTTTGACTACATGCATTAAGCCTTTTTATACTCACTCTGAAGCAATAAACTGAGATTGTGTCTGGATGAGGATGAATTTCAGACAATTGTGGGAGGGGCTTAAGTAAGAAGGTTAGGAGAATTGATTCTATTTGTGGTGAGAGAAGTGGGCTTTTAATACTAAGTTTCCTTTGTAACTGTTTGATACAATCTTTGTCACAACTAAATACAACACTTTCATTTTTCAGACAGAATTTCATTTGTTCCAATTGCAGAGATCTTCAGGAGCTTCAACCCCACCAAAAAGACGAAGGGCACATTCTTCACCTTCTACAACTAAAAGTAAGAAAATAACTTCTCAGGAAAAGGAAGAGCGGAGTATATATGCTGAGGGTGCTTCCAGTGAAACAAACAAGACCAGGACCCTCCCATCTGTAGAGGCACCTTTGAGGGATGATGTGTTTACAGATGATATTAACGATGAGGGGCATACTGGTAGGCATCATCAGGACCAAAAAGAAAAATCTACAAAACAAGAAACTCCTTCGAGGAAGATGAAGAAGTTCTTCAGAACTGGACGTCATGTGTCAGATCTGGGTACTACCCAGGACATTATACATGTTGTCCAGGCAATGCAAAGGAAAGTGCGTCGCAGATCTTCTGGTGGTAGCGTTGACAGTGGCACAGATTTGGGATATTCATCCAATGGTCATAGTCCCAACCAAGATTTGAATCCAAATTCAACTGGGATACATACCCACTTGGATAGTAATGCTCCCAATACCATAAGAAACCCACCTCCAATACCTGGAAGCATGAGAAACACAGAACTTGAAATGGCGATGACAAGGCGTAAATTGTCCCGGCAGTGTTCTACCGACAAGAAACCGTTAGCTATTTCGGCAGAACAGCAAGAACCCCCAAAACCAGCTCCAAGTGGAACAAAGAGTCGTACAAAATTCCTTCAAATGCTCCCTACCATGAAATTTGGTAAAATTGGAAGTTCTTCCTCAAAGTCCAAGGCAGCAAAACAAGAAGAAAAAAGCCAGTCAAGTAAAAAACCAGTCCCCCTTCCCAGGTACAACCGTAGTCAAGCTGTGCCCCACCAAAGCTGGACAGGAAGTCAAGATTCTGTAGAACTGAGCATAGATGCCACATGTGAAACCTCAGTGACATCATCAAACATGGAGGCTGACACTTATGTCAATTTGATGTTCCAGACAAGAGATGATCATGATGGTCACAATTATGAAAATGTGCAAGTAGAGGTAAGTTATGTGACGTGATGTTTGTTGCACAATAATTCTGTATGTCAAACACACAAATTTTGAATAAAAATGTATAATGTATACTAAGTATAAAGTTCACTAACAGTGAAATGATGTGCTTATACTGTGCAATAAAAAAGAATTTGATTACCATAGTCCCAAGCAGCTTCAATAAGTAATGCTGCTAATAACTATTTTTAATAAAACACTTTTCAAATTTTAAATTTGCCAAAACTGGTCACCAGATGTTACCAATACCAATGAGGTGCCCATCTATAGCCCTAAAGAATCACATTTGATGGCAGTTCATTTCACATTAAAACCAAATCTCCTCACTGCAGACAGTTTCGATTCTCCTAACCTCCTTACTTCAGCCCCTCCCACAACTGTTTAAAACTCTTTGTTATGCCAGACACAATCAATGTTTATTGCTTCATTGTGAGTATGTATACAAGACCCAATGTTCAATCAGAACATACTTGGTATACTACATTCAATGTAATATTTTGAGCTACACAACTGCATTTTTTGAATCTGCTGTCACTCAAAGAGCTGCATCCATTGAAAATTGCTGTGGACTATAACAAAAATTGTAGTTTTGGGTAAGAATTGACAGCTTAGTGGTTTAGTAATTTTAGAAACCTCACTTTTTCTCTAATAACTGTGGTAGCTATGACAGATTTTAGCAAAGGCAAATTTTTCCCCATGATGTCCTAGCAAGGAAGATACTTCATGTAAGACCACCTCAAAACTGAGTTGTGTATACCACTGAAGGGAGATAAGCATGCTGAGTAGCCTGAAGTGATTAGGAGGTGTACTTTCACTTGAAATATGAGGTAGGCCTACATGATATATATTGTACGGACACTCTCCTTTAAGAAATGCCACTGTCCATTACTCCATTATTTTGAAAAGCAATTGATGACTCCCTTCATCTTTTTCCCTTTTGGGGAACAAGAAGATTAATATCATTTTTAAGAATGCATAAATTCATTCTCAAAGTGAACTCAAGAAGAAAGTATTTTATTCACATAAAGCTGGTTTGACATGAAGGTCAAAATTGTCAAAAATTAGAATTAAAATCTAAATAATGGATGTAAGGATGCCTCTTTTGCTGGTAATTACAAATTCTACAGAAACCACAAAGCTGTGCCTCAATAGTGAAAGATGCTTTTTAATGCAAGGTCAATTCCACTTATTTAACATTATTGTGGGAACTGGGACAAGGACCTTCTATGGTCAGTTTCATAAAGTAACTGTTACCTGCATCTGTGGGTGGGTGACTAAACTTTGTCGGAAGCACTTGTTCTACGACAGGTTGTGGTTTTCTGTAAACTGGCTGTGATTACCTGGAGGGGTTCCTTCCTTAAACAAGGAGAGGAAAACTACCCATTAGCTATGCACAGGTGTACTTTCTTGAATTATGTTGTTGTACTTAAAAGACAAAGCAGTCGCCCTAAAATTATTTCGAAACAATAGCTTAATCAAATGATTTTCTTTTTCTCTCCAAAGTATCTTTCATAATGCTTCAGGACCTAAATATTTCATATTAATGGTAAACCATGAAGTAAACTCCTAGCGAATTTCAGAAATGAGGAAAATGTTGTCACAAGATTCTTAAGAGCCTTTCGAGATAGTAGTATAGTCTGACTACACTAATTAAAGTTCAAGTGACTGCATTTTCCCTTCAACATACTTGTTAAACCACTTTCCAAGGGCATATAACACCATATACTGTATGTGCATAGTCTCTTTGACAACCTTGATGGGGCATTCATGTGTCACAATAAGGTTAACAAATGTGTTGCACCTATAGACAAATCCAGACAGCAAGTGATGGTCTGATTTCAGTCGGCCATAACTGGGGTCTACCACCTTTCAATCTTTAGGCCAGTGATCCACAACTGGAAAAAATGCCATGACCAGCTCGACTTGAACCAATTGGTTGGAATCTGGGCCGTAAAACTCCATCTAACATAACTTGAATCTTTCATTTTCCTTATCTTTATAATGGATGGTTGTACACTAAATTATATCTTAATTCCTTCAATTTAACTGAACATGAATGTTTTAAGTTCATGTAGACAATAAATGAAGATGATAAAAGCTGATGGACCCCACCCCACTATAGTCACTAAACACTAGCGCTGATCAGATCATCTCTACCAATTCATGGGGGTATCTTGATTAAAATGTCACGTGGCTTCCTAGCTGATAAAAACAAAGCAGTGTTGTGTGAAGGAATTTTGAGGTGCGTGAGGCCAAACACAGAGCTCCCTCAACTCACATATGTAGGTCTACAGATCACCAGAAATTTCATGCCACCAAAATTGCTCAATGCAAAATGGTTCAGCCTTTACCTCCCACTGACCAATATCATGGGTAGCATACTAAAAATGTGAGGAGAGGTGAACTAAATAGGTGGACGAAACAAGTTTTAGATGTCATCCTCAGGTCTTTGTAACAAGGAATAACACCCCACTATTCCATCCTAATTGTTTCTCTAATTTCTTGACAGGAAATACCAGAAAAGCCTTCCAAAAAGCACTTGACCACAAGTCAATCTGAACCAACAAGCCATCACTCCAGACCAATGCCTGCCCCTCGTTTAAATGCTCCACAACCACAGGTCACCCCTCCAGATCATCAAAAGGACATTCCCTTTGTAGTAAGAAGTGAGATCAGCAGTTCACAACATGACGCTCTATTGTATAAATCAGACTGTCGTGAGATCGTTGAAGGCGGTTACTTCCAAACTGATATCCATCCATTACTCAAAAATAAGAAATCTTCTATAGATACAGAGGATTACCCCTCCTCTCTTGATGAGGGAAGTCTAACATCAGACCGGTCATCCCACGAGGTGGAAATGTTGACCCTGACATTCCACCAAGATGTCAACGTGTCCAAAGATTCAAAAGTGGGATGCTGCAACCAGGTCAGCAAACGTAACTCTGATGGATGTGGGAGGAAAGGAACCAAGAGTGAATATGTCTTTTACCCCAAAGGGGATAAAGAAAACAGTAATCGCCATCATCACAAACACGTACGCTCTCACAGTAGTGGTGGCAATAAGACGATATTCAGCAACACCATCATGGTCTGCCACCCAGCAGAGAAAGAAGAAGTATATTCTGCCGGAATGTTCCCCAACGTCAAAATGGAAACATTCAAGCCATCTAACAACAGTCCTAGTCGAGAGAAGTTGACAACCAGGACTACTCATGAGCATGTCACCTTGGGTCAGCATGTGCATTCTAACTACCATGCCAGTCAACCAGTGGGTAGCCCAAAAGATCAAGCTAAGTACATGATGGAGCTACCTAGTGTCCAGAAAAATGGTTCAGCAGGTTCAAATGGCCAAAGTCAGACGCCATGGTGGGATACTGAAAATGGAGAAGAAGAGCAACTTGAGGAGAAACCAATCCCTAGTTACAGTAAGTTACCCATAAATATACAAGATAATCAGTGCAAAGGATCATGGGATAGCATTAGGTACACATCTTTTGGGATCCCAGTAAAAGACCATTGACCAAAATGATAGAAGAAAAGATTATCCACCAAACCTTTGCGAAAAAAATTCTGTAGGTGCTTCAAATTAGCAATGAAAAAGAAGTGTAGACAAGAGTACTTCTCAAAATAATGGCACTTTAGAGACGGAGTACTGCGGTTTCCTGGATACAGCTCGTGTGAATTGCACTACCATTGGTAATTTTGAATGTAAATTGTAAACATGGTTGATGGTACCTGGAACTGTGCTGCTTAACATGTAAATCCAGATTCAATTGCCTCCATCTTTTATGAAAGCTCCAGCCAGATGAAGTGAACTGTCAGAAGAAGGTTAACTAATTTAGGTATAGATTGACACGGAACCAGATTGGAATGTGATACCACCAGCAGAAAATAAACATGTTTGATTGAATCTGAGGTATTTTCCTTTTCTTTCAGTCAACCAGCCTTGGTACTATGGTAAGCTTCTTCGGCAGGAGTGTGATTATCTAATGATGTCAAAAGGCAAAGCATGTCAGTACCTGGTCAGAGATAGCTCACATAGAGTAAGTATAGATGTCAAATCCATAACCCTTTACCGTTGTTTGGGTCCTTTTGGACCCATGCCGAGAGCGAGGCTGTCACCCATCTTTACTGTTTCATGTGGAGCTCTAAACTGCCAGCAGCTACCTGAAAATTCGGCCACAACAACGAGAGGGACAAAAGTTAAAGGTCACAGGGTCAATAACCTACGGAAGCTGACGTGGGGTATGCTACGTCCACTTTTCCGCCCACTCCCGAGGCGTGCAAATATGCCCCGACTGGAGCACAACAGTAAAGAGATAAGTAAATCCTCAACATCCCAGACAGTGCAGCTTTCTAATAACATGTAATAAAAGTAGGAAGTATGCTAGGTTAGGTTATTAAAATCAGGCAGGGTGGTTTGATTGGTTTGATTGCATGTAGCTTTAAAGGGCAGAAGCAGTCATCCCGAATTGAAGAAGTGTAGGGGACTGTCCAGTTTCATGATTGGCTGTTGGGAGTCACATGACAATGTTTTTTCTCTTCAAATGTGAAATTTAGCAGAAATAACTACTTGGTTTATCTTGAATATGCAACAGTTAAGTCATAAAATGTAATTACAGATACTTTGAAGAGAAATAAGATGAAAATTGAGTTATTTAGCTTTTTCTTCAAAATAAGTTTGGGGGACTGCTCTTAACCTTTAAGCAAAGAGTGTGACTTACGGGATGGGAACCTAATGAGGACTTTTGACACACTCCCATCCTGTATCCATACATCTGTTAACTTCTGTTACAGAGGTAGAACGGTTGGACAACAGGCTTTTAACCAAACAAAACACTGACAAGGAGGGGAGGACAAACATCTGGATGAGAAGCAAAGCATTTAGGGGGGGGACAAGCATACTAAAATGTATTACTGCTGTAGTAATTTCTATCTCTCAGAAAAGCAAAACCTTTTGCCCTGGGAGGGGAACTGCCCTCCTTAGCCACAGGCCTAGTTAGACAACTGTCTTTATGTCAAGAGTCAAAAGCTAGTTTAAAAGTCAAAAGAGATAGACAGTGCAACATGTCAAGCATGGGATATTCAAAGGACACATGGGAAACCTTGCAAAATTTGTTTATATACTTAGTGTCATACATACACTACCAAATGTTATAATACTGGTTTTCACAATAAATAGAAATCATTTGTTTTAAATTTCATCAATTCATTAGTAGGTGGTTGCATGAAATTTATGAACAAAATGTAAGCCTGAATTATTCTTCACACCTTTGGCAATCGTATGGCCCCGAATATCTTGGAGAGTTGCCTAGGCTTTCTTGGCAGACAATTTTTGTGATATAAACTAAGTTTTAGTTTACTATGCTACTTGGCTTGCCAATAGAAATGAAAAAGCTTGCATTATCTTATAATTTGGCACTAAACTCACTTAAGGCCAACACATTCCATGGTTGGTTGAAAAGAGAAGATCACAACAAATGCAGGGATATCAATAATATCAATAAAATCTCACACTGTTTCAACTCATATTGCTTGACCTTGAACTTGTGAAGAACTGCATTGTTTTAATTGGTACACACCTATCAAAAAAATATTCTTCTAAAGAGTGTAATTCACTATTTTTGGTTCATGGACATACATGTTTTTCAGATGATTGATTACAAATTACTATAATTACCATAGATCTTTGATTTAGTTGGGATGCCATAGTCAGCTTAGAATGCCAAAGTTTGTAACATCAGTCTGAACCATGGTGACATGATACCCCTTTATACTCTGTGAAACATCATACATTTGGCACCAAACATTGCATAAACAGCTGCATTTGGTAGTATAAAATCATATTCCAATTATAAATAAAAGATAAGGATTCAAAAAACCAATTGAAGGAAACAAAACCATTTAACTTGAAAATCTAATTGAACATAACAAGAACACTTAATTTTTGTTTCCGGGGTTGGGTGGCGGAAGCTCAAATTTTAAAGTTAAATGTAAATCACCATCAAGGTTTCCTTTGAGAGGAAACTCGAAAAAGGTTTCTTTTGGCAAGCATTCTTAATTTGCACTTTTTTATTTGGTTTTTGTCCAAGGGTTTTACAGATGAATAATCACACTGCTATCATTCATTGTGCGATTATTATGTTTGGCAGCACATGATTCAGGAATGGAGTTATATACTGTACTTGGAATTTGAAATTTCATACTTTTCTTTTAAAATTTGTGAGAGCAATTCCTTTTCTATGGTAAAAACTCTTTGCTGTATATGCAATGTAATACAATTTATAATTTTGACCCAGGATCATCTTTACACACCTTAGTGAATTGCCTAAATAAAATGCTTGACCTGCTTGCCCACCTTGTATTAAAGTATTAAAGTAAAGTCAGTTCGGAGATTCATTTTGGTGGGTATGCACTGGCCCACATTGTCCACATTGTCCACATTGTCAGGATAAATAAAACAATCCTGCATCTACAACACATATTCAAAAAATTTGAGTTAACATGAAATTTTGGTAAAATCATTCTTCCTTAATCCATCAATAACATAAGGAGGAATCTCAAGTGTGTGTTTTTGTGCTGGGGATTGTGTTCAAATTGTCTTTTTGGTGTACTGTAAAAATTTGCATTATAATCTGCTGTAAATTTAAGTAACACTGAGACCATGGACATCTGCAGAAATTTTTACAAGGGAGGCCAAGGTCATTCATGGATGACTATATTGTGTACACTATCTCAGCGGAGCGCCACCATCAGTTGGCGCGGAGCGTACCAGAAAATTTTGGGCCTTACAAACCCTCCAGATGGCCGGAAACGACGCTTGGCAAGTGTTATAATCTGCATGTACCCAGCCCTGTAACAGGAATTTCATGTCTGTAATTTTTAGATTTTTAGAATTTTCAATGTAAAAAATTGTTGAAGGGAAATCTGCCTCTCGGTCACGGCCTCGCACGCCTATGCACGATAAAACTTACAACTGTGAAACAGCTTATATAGGCCTATATCCGTTCCCCAATTATGAATCATACTCCTCCCCCCCATTTTCACCTTATATTTCCCAGTTACATCTGCGCGTCGCTTCTTGAGATCAGCACGGGACCAAACCAAGACCAACACATTCATCAATAGTCGGATGCCATATGCACACTACATACCTGACAACTAGTACAATTTTGGCAGAGTTTTTACAATTACAAATTTCCAATAGATATCACGAATGATGGTCCCCAAATTACGATTTCACTATTCAGCATACCATCTTCTCTTTTGCTATTCCTGGTCAAATGTCCCATATTTCACAAGAAGAAACTGACGCTGTAAGTGAAGATACTTTGATGATTTATTTTTATTTTTTTTTATTTCAATTTTTAAAATTAATTTTTTCACAAGTTTGATTTTCCACGGGGGGGGGGGGCACTTCTGCCCCCCCTTCCGGACGCCCATGACTGAGACCCCTATGTTCATTCAACTTGGTTTAGATTGGTGTTGTATGCACGTACAGTAGTGAAAACAAGGGAACGTGTACCCTACCTTCTGAGCGTAATTTGTTATTTCCTACGCTATGCCCCACAATTCCATGCAGCGATGAATTACCAAACTAGTTTAGTGATGCACTATGCAAATGACATGTATGTATGTTACTGAAATGCCACATATACTCATGGTCTGTATTCAGTGTTTCCACTTTCCTAGATGTTTTGAGCACATGCTCTCTGGAAACTATTATAATGCTTTTCACAAACCTCTAACTCAACTACTGATGGTTCAAAGCACAGTGAGGACGCAAAGTGAGGACTCAAACCAACATAAGCTTATGAATCTCAACTTCTCAACTTAACCTAATACAATTTAAGCATGACATTGAAAATTTTGTTGTTCTACTTACAGGCTGGTGGTCTGATGTTGTGTGTTCTCCATGGTGACAAGGTTCATCACTACATCATACAGGTCATCTCAAACACAGAATATCACATGGCCAATCACACCTTCTGTTCCGTGTCTGAAATAATTGAATTTTATCGCAAGCACGTCATCTTGTACTCCTCCAATCAGGAGCCAGTGTTTCTTGGAGAACCATTCCTCTATCCACGATAAATGCTACCTGAAAATTCCACGTCTACCAGAGGTACTTTGTGAATAAAAGACTGGTCAATTTTAAACAACATGCTGTTACATACTTTTTCATTTTGAGAAACCATGCAAAACTTAGTAATAAAAAATAATATAGATTCTGAAACTGAAGAATGTGCTCTTTGTGTTCAGGACTCAGACATGGAGTTTATAATATTCTTGTCTGGCAATAGGAAAGAGGTTTGTGATAAAACTCATCATTTTATGATCTACATGTATGCAAGTTTCTGTCTTAAAGGCCCAGATCTCTTACCCCAAACAGTACCAGTTTTCATAACCTTCTTACTGAAGCCTCTCCCACAATTGTCTGAAATTCATCCTCATCCAGACATAGTCTCAGTTAATTGCTTCAGGGTGAATATCTGAAAACTCAATGTATATAATCAAATCACTTTCCGTACCGTTCATGCTGTGAAATATAAGCTTTGGCACTCTGCATTGTTTGAATTAGCTGTCAATTAAAGAGCTGATCCAATTGAGAATTTAGGTACCCGGGTACCAAAATTGTAGTTTGGGGTGAGAGGTTTGGCCCTTTAAGGGACAGAAATTTTTAAATCCAAAATCCAATTAAAATCAGACCAATAGATTTTAATTAAACTTTCTTCTAATGATGGTTTACTACATCTGAAACCAGCCCTAATTTGCTCCATGATAAACTGTTTCAGGTTGACATCATATAACTGATATCACTCATGGAGTGATGTTTCATTGAAAAACAATCCAGTAACTGTATCCATGTCCAGTAAACACTTGTCTGCCAATGTGACATCATGAAATTCTTAGTTTTTGTTTCTTTTTCATAGTTCTTGGATACAAACCCTTTTTATATGCACAAGTTAGCAACTTTTGTGGCCCTTTCTGATGGTGAAGATTTAAAACTCATAAAAATCACACTGCAATCCTATTGGAAATCAAAGCTGTGTGACCCTTGCCTCAAACTGAGGCAGACTAAACTGTCTACACACCTCTCCTTCCACCACATCAGCAGAAATAGTTTTTAGGACAAGATTGTAAGATTGAATGACTTCAATCAAAGTACCTCAAAAGTAATATTGGCATTACAAGGAGAGGCATGGTTCCAGTGGCGGATCTAGGGTTTTAAAAAGGGGGGTGGCTAGGATTTGGGTTGTGAATATTTCAGAAAAAATTAGTATTTCGCCTGTAATACAGTTGCACCTTCAAGCTCTATTCTATGTTCGTAGCAGACTGCCAGAATTAAATTAGTCTTTGGTGTTGATGCATTTAACATTTTAATTAATCCACTTTTAAATATGTACTTTTAAAAGTGTTGTTCGCGTTCCATAGGAAATAATAATAAGAAGACGATGGCAGACAATGCCTACTTTTTATTATTATTTTTTTGATCAAAAAAGGGGGGTGGTTAGCCACCCTAATAACCCCCCTAAATCCGCCACTGGGTTCATTTAAATAAAATTAAATCAGTGCTTTTCATACAGTTAATAATTTTTCCTGATTCACAGTGTATTTATTAGTCCATGATTTTTATCACAATGCAATATTTTTCTTCAGTGATATAACTGGTTTTTACAATTTTACAAGTCATAGTTGCAAAATAAAGATGTTATTATTCCAAGCTTTTGTTTTTGAAGAGAAATTGCAAAGGTGACATTCCCATATAATTTATATTTTGCTCTGTGATGCAAGTTTTTACGCTAAAATTTTGTACAAGTATCATACTACATGTAGAAAGAGGGTATTCTTAGCTATCTCAGTTCATTGACTTGTTGCAATTAGGTGTGGTGTAAGTCTAGATTAATTATGTAAAAAAGGGACACAACACAATTGTGTCTAAATTTAAAATGCTAAATCTATTTAATCAAAATATACATATTTCAGGCAGTATTGGCATACTTAAAACATATTTCAGGATTATTGAAGTAGAGAAATATCATAACATTAAAAGAATACACTTCTCTATTCTAAATTATTATGTAACTACTTTAGCATATATTATTTACACTGATCCTAAGCAAAGTATCCAGACATGGCTAGAAGGGGAATCAGTCTTAAGTTGTGAAACTGGACCTCTCTCTACCTTTCCCGAGAGAGAGTCCTCCACAATTTTGAAAAAAATTGAAATATAAGACTCTCCCAGACTTTTGGGGACACTAGGTGGAATATTTTGTACTGAAAAATAAAAACTTACAATTACTCTGTTTATCTGTCTACTATTAATAAAAGTTAATGAATACATTTTTTGCCCAATGTAGAGACCTGGCCAAGACACTGGCACTAGATTATGAAGCATAATCAGTTCAAAATTTCGCCCTTGGGTAGTAGGGCACACCTTCAACCTAACCAAATATGCCTGCTCTATTGGATAAGAGCACAGTCAATACCCCACTCAATACTTCACTTTATGTCTGGCCTGCTCGAACTTTATTCGGGCAAGGTAACATCAATTTTATGTTTAGTCCAGCCACTGTAGTAACTCTATCAGACCAAGTGAAGTGTGGTTAGACAAGAAGAGAAGTGAAAGATTTACATAATCAAGAGATAAGCTGTTAGAATCACTGGCTGAAAAGGGAGATAAGAGGGCTGTTAATGTCACCTAGTTCAGCCAACTTCTGCCCATCATTTTCTCGGCCATGGATTTTGCTTTGCTAATGGTATCATACAACATTGCAACTGAATGTCTTGATTTTTAATGTACATTGTGTATGAAAGACAAGACTAAAACTGAAACTAAGATACTCTTTTCCCTGAGTCAACTACTTCGAGATTTGATACAGCCATGCTAAAATATGAATCTTGTTAGAGAAGACCACATTGTAGTATGAAGGTTTTATAAAAAAAAAAAAAAAAACTTCTAATTTTGAATAATAAGTTTTGAAACACATTGGAAGCTAAGATCAGAATAATATTGTTGTATGCAAATAATCACTTTAACAATGTCAAAACTGACAGGGTGCTTGACAATCCCTACTACTTTGCAGAAAGTACTGAAGCACTTATCTACACTTAAAGTCAGTTTTCTACTTAGGTTTTGAGAACTCATATTTGTTCAAATCCAAATTTAATGGTTCAAGGGGTTTCAATAATCACTGTAAAACTATTTTCTCCACAATGTTGTGCTCAATCTCATACCTATGTGCAACTACGTTCATGGAAAATATTTCTGACATTTAAAACTGACTAGAACTACAGCAGTAGGTTTACATTACATAATACAGGATTAAACTATTCCAAGATGTGCAGGAAGTTGCTTCTAATGCTTAATATATAGGTGGGTCATTCCATCAGGTTGGGACACAAAGTGTGACATAGAAGTGAAAATTTCAAATTGCTTGAAATATCATTATTTTACAATAGAGCATACTATACAGACATTACTTTCAATATAAAACACTTTCATTACTGTAGAATTACTGAGTTCTTCATAATGGTCCATAAAAGGTAGGCGCATCAGCTATTTGTGCTGATGTAACATGGACACCAATTTCAGGTTTGAAGTTGGGTAATCAGCTTGGGTCACATTTAATATTGCAGTTTCTTTCCCAAAAATATTGCAACTGATTAGTAACTTTTAAATAAGGTATTTCCGTGAAAATGGGTTTCTACAAAAATGTGAAAATTGCAAAAAATAAACTAGGCAAAATACTAAGATTTTTGTGTAGCTTAAAAACTAGAAAACTTTTTGAAAACTCTAATAATGGACAAGTTGTGTGCTATAAATAAAATTATATTTAATTTGTTGATAGCCTGGGATAGTACAGATTTACCTAATTTAAGCAAATTTATTTTGCAACTGCTCCTAAATCTTCAGAAATGAGTCTAAATATGGTGGAGTGCAGTTGTAACATGGACACCGTGTCCATGTTACATCATGTGTTAAATATTGATAAAACAGACACTTATTTTAAAAAGAACAGCACTATTAGGCTACTCTAAAATCAGGTGGCAAGTTGTGTAATATGTTTGTACGCAAAACATGTCACTTCAACTGTATACAAGGAAAATGTCAAACAAAAGTGTAGTTGTTATGGTGCAGATGTAACATGGACACCGTGTCCAATTTTACAATCACCAATAAAAGTTACCTTTAACATATTTAAAACACAAATCTTTTCATATTTTGTATCCACAATGTAATTGTGCTCTATTTTAATTGATATAAGCAGGTTTATATTTCAAATTGTGTTCAATTATAACATTTATCCAGCTAAACCACAGTTCTGATGTAACGTGGACACCGAAAATCTAAAATGGCATAATTAACACACGAAACAAATTTAAGTCTATTTTGTGCATTTTTTGTAACTCTTGTGTCCTAATATTTGTAAGAGGAATAGTATAATGTATCTTGTGCAGCTTGTTTAAAAGTTATGGAACAAAATTGTCTCAAAATTGCGCTGATGTAACATGGACACTGTGCTGCAAAATGACCCTCTTTTGCATCATATTTGAAAAAATTTAGCCGTCTCTCATCTCTTTGCATTATTTTTCCAGAAATCAAGTCAGATATGAGAAATTCAAGTCAATTCAGGCTTCTTTTGAAGAAAAGAGAAAATACTACACCTTAAGAAAAAATGTTACAAAAGTGGACACCGTGTGTTACATCATCACACTCATGTTTGATGAACTCAAACATGAATTTTAAAGTTAACATGACAGACTTGACTTACCATGAGCATTTTCCATGGTCTTTTATTCTACTTTATCAGTAAATTGGTGATAAATACTTATTTTTAAGTTTTCACATTTCATGCTTAAGTCTGCATATTCAAATGTCACACATGTTACATCTGAAAAAGTCTTCTCTAAGGTCATGTTTTATGAAATATCACCAAAATATGATGAAAAATCTCATTACATTTGGTACCAAAATAAAGGTCTTTCTGTGCTTTATAAGTTGCAACCATAAATTAAAGGAAACTTTCTTTGCATTTTCTAAGAAAATTAAATCTTATCAATGAAACAGCAAAATATGCACTGTGTCCCAACCTGGTGGAATGACCCAGGTACTGCTTACTTCAAGATAGGGCTGCTGAAGCAGCACTAAAATAACTTGATTCTCATCATTGGCCAGGTGCATTTTGAAAAGACTTTGGCTGGATTTTTGGATAGTTTCCATGTACACTTTTTTTAAGTAAATTAGATCTCTGACATTTTCTCTCAGGCTGACAGTTTTGCATTAATATATTGCCCTTAATTGCTACAACCAAGTCCCAAAATCAAATGTTCCCCTTGTCTTTGTGACCGACGTTGGGCCACTTTGACAAGAATACTTTGGAAACTCAATGTAGAGTACAAAATGTGGTCCAGACACAACTCACTGAAAATTGATTTGTTCTTAAAATAAAAATTAAAAAAGGGACAAAACAAAGTGTTTTCAGAAGTCAGTGATGAGAATCAAGTTATTTATATTTTTTATGTGGAATAATCATGAATCTATTTGCAAATAAAAACCAAAATTATAAAATATATATGGTTGATTTTACATATTTTGGGTCTCCATTTGGAAATATATGGTTGCAAATTACTGATAATTAAGTCTTTCTCCTCTCAGCGTGATGCTAAAATGCCTGATACAAAAGCCAATCACTATATCCAGTAGAGAGCTCACCAGCATTTACTTTAATCTTTATATGCCATTCCCACTCACAGCTGCTTATAAACTTTCTCATGTGTGTGTACTAATTTGCTTCCATCTTAGAGTTCTGCTGTTTTTTCACGTTTGCAAGGTTCCTGTTTTCACCAGTCACCAAACATCAGTTATCAAATAGGATTACAATCTCCCTCTAGATGTAAAAGAGTGACAATCTATCAAAACGATTGACCTTAGTGATCACTCTCTGTTTCTACTGTTTCTAGTACCATTCCAGTTTCCATCGAGTGACATTTTCCCTCATTTGGGAGTTAATTACCACTCTGAGCAGACTAAAATTTCAATCAAACTTCCACTTAATAAATGAGTGGTCACGAGGCATTCATTAAAGAGTAAATTTCATTCTTTTGCATTCAGAGAGTTGATGTTGAATGAAGCTTGAGGGGAATAGGTACTTCAGAGATGTGCACACTGGTAGTTTTAAACCTGGAAGCATCATGAGGACATGATGTACAAATAGTGTTCTCTAACATAAAATGTAGTCTAACTACTTACTATGTAAATGTGTTTACATTAGGAAGTCTCCTGGTTAAAAACCAGAATTCTGTGACCAGACCTCAAAATGCAAAGGTGGGTGTAGTAAAATCATACTTAATAGCAACATTTCTCTGTTGTACAAAACCACTACCACTACAACTAGTTGAAAAGCTTTTGTGTTATTTCAGGAATTTCAGGATCAAGTTCAATTGAATTAGATAAGAGATAAACATTTCAAATGGTTCAAACACTAGGATCTGAATTTTTAAGCAGAGGAGTACTTCCTAATGAAACTTTCTTCATTCTACTGTGTTACATCTGTTACCCTGGAATATGGGGCTCTGACTACGTTTACCAGGTTATTTTGCTACCAGGAAGTAAACTTTACCATAGGCATCAAAGGTATGCTCTTCCCCATCTCCTGATGTGGGATCCTTTGTTAAGTACTGTTCAATGTCTTTGTAATCATATGTCTGAATCAATTCAATACTTGAACACCAAGCTGCAAAAAAAAAAAAAAAATATGTGTAGAAGAGACTAGATCAGATTTCACAGCCCAGTTTCCAACCAATTAGTTCAAGTAGAGCTGGCCATGGCCAGGCTTTTTAAGAGTTGTGGCTCACTGGGTTGCTTTCCCTTCTCCATTGTTTATCAGGGTTTTCCTTTACTTTTTTTTTCACTCCCCGACCGGGATAGATGAAAAATGTTTTGGACAGTCTGCCAGCAGCTTGACTAGCCCGCATGGCTTCAGTGTTTTTCGCTTGATAAAAATGGTATTGCAATACACAAATCATGAAAAACATATGGGTAGACTTTTGCCTCATAAAAGTCTTATTTTAAGGGCTTCTTCTATACAATCAGCATCTTTTGTTTTTCCCATAAGCTTTGTCTTTCTCGTGATCCCATTTGGGGCCAAATTTTGATGACCCGCGCACTCGGGTTTTTAGCTCCAGCAACGAAACGCCAGATAGTCTGTCCCTAAGTCACTGGAAATACGATGGTCCCAGTATTCCACTCTTGTGACAGTCAGAAAAGATCGACTCTTTTCCTTTTTACCTACGAGCGGTGCAGAACTGTTTAACCTCTATACCAATAAACTCAATGAGGAAATGAAACCATGAGCCAGTGCCCAGATCTTCGTCATTGCGACAATTATTGTAGGATGAATCGACAATGACTCAACTCTTGTAGGCTTTATCAATACATTGCAACCCCAGAACAACACATTTTTGCTGCAACACAGTTTCGTCAATTCTTCCCACAGCTCAATCAGATAGATTCCGAAACAGACTCCAACACACAAAGTCAAATAGAGAGTTGCACTGACTCAGCAACATGTGGGGCCTATCGCTACACTAAATTCCCATAGACCATGTCACACTGGCTGATTGGCTAAATCACAAAACTTGGAGCTTCGAAGCCACTCTCCGGAGAATTTGGGGAGGGCCCACAGATTTTTTATATCATACGGGGGTAGGATTTTGAATCAACAGCAAACTTATGCAGATATTTGATTACAAAATGTAGAGACATAGGAGTAGGGAGACCAAATGTATTTATGGCACTGCAGTGCCTGCACTTTTATTGTGTATCAGAGACAGAGTAATTCGAACAGCCTGTGACAGCTTGTGGGCGCTCGTGTAATCGTTACGTGTAAAAATAAATTTTCTTGATAAGAAAAGTGATATTGAATTTCATTCATGCTCTGGGAGTCTAGGTCCGACAGGGTCTGGACTTGGTGTAGAAACTTTTGGTTAAAAGTCTGATAGTATTTTGGGTGAAGGTCCTACACCTGTGGTAATTGGGGACATTTCTGTAGTCGCCCGTCAGGATACAGAGGAAGGCATCTTCACTCATCCGAGGCTATTTTCAGTTGCAAATGGCGACCAGGCGAGCCCTAACTTCAAACTCTGCTAATGCTGAGCACAATGGCAGCAGGTTCAGTTTTTAAAGTCTTTGGTGTGACCAGGCCAGGACTGGAACTCCCCACCTCACGACTGCAAGTCTAATGCTCTAACCACTTGACCATAAAATATGTGTCAGAAATTTAGAACCAGTATTACCAATCTACAATCAGTGTTCTTGATTTGCTAAAACATATTCTCCAAATTTGTTTAAACTTGATTAAACATTCATGGAATTTGACACATAATAGAAAGTAAATCACTTGATGTGAAGGTGTCATTAATCTTATTTCTTTCCATTTAAAATAATTAAAAAGTTTATTGCAGGGACTGTAGCAAAATGTGTTGAAATAAATTTTTGAGAAAATATTAAAACTATGTCAGTGTCAGTTCATTTTATTCTTTTGAGTTATTGATTGTGGGACAAGTTCAATTAAACTAAAACATGGCCAGAGATTCTGCAGCTAAAGCAGGAGAGGGGCTATTGTTGTCAAATCTCAAGTCCAAACTGATGCTGCCCTTGGCCAAGGTTACAGGTGGGTTCAAAGGGAGCAACAAAAGCTTGCTTCAAGGCCCCCCATAAGGTGATAAGGTGCAATCAGAAAGGTTTTAAAGCTATTCATCAACATACATTTCAACATTGCTCGAAACGTGAACTTTTCTTAAATAACAAACCAAGATACTCACAATTCTTACTTTTATTGAAATAAAAAGAGGGGATATTACCCTCCTTTTTTGGGAAGAGAGGGGGAAGATCCCCCTTTTGCTCCTTTGGCAGAAACACAGATGACATAATGAAGGCAGGAGGTTAACTATAACAAGTAAGTTCATCACTGAGTGAGAGCAAAATGTCTCCAGAAGTATTGCCAAATTGTTCAGATATTTTGAGATTATTCTACAACAGTCTGAAACTAATTAGTGCAATGCAAAGAAAACTCACAAACAAACAGGCATAGAGCGAGTTAAGATACTGAAGCACAGGGGAAGGGGGTAGGGGTGGAAATGGACTTCTAAGGAGGCAACACTTTTTCAAAGAGGCAAGATGTTTAACTGGCAACTGGTAATTTTCTAAGGGGAGGGGAAACACATTTTAAGGGGAGTAGTTGCCAGGGATGGAGGGGAAAGGGGACTGGAAGGAGGTCCTGGTAGTCAATTATACAAATGCTTAATGTGCAAGATTGGCATCTCATCAAAGGAGTACTACATGGATAATATAATCAGGGTAACCACCATCGACTTGACCATTTGAAGAAAGTAGTTTCAGGTTTTGGTAGTATTTCAAAATTTGTACCTAGAACTACAAAGTTTACTCTTAAACATATTTACAAATAAACAGCGAAGGGTAAACACAGCTAAAACTCTGATCAAAAAGATAACATTATTATTTTATATTTGAAAGTGAAACAAAACTACTGAAGGCAATTCAGAAATACAAACAAAACATTAACTTACGAAACATCCTTCTGACATCTGCCTCATAGAGAGATTCATCCCCTAAATTAAAAAAAAAACATTAAAAATATGAATAAATTTACCAATAGTATGAGCAACTGTGTTGCGTTTATGAAACCTCACAACCAAAGTCCTAAAAACAGTGACATCCTTCAGCTTTCATCAAAAGAGAAGTTTGTGAAGAAGGCATGGCACATTATTCTTCTTAAAGGAAAAAAACTTGAAATGAGATAAAAAAGCTTGATCTAAATATGTTAGTGAGGGTTTAATTCAGTCCCAACTTGAGTGAACTGTTCTCTCAATATTAGCAAATTTGTCATATTTGTGACCTGAACAGGGAACAGTTTCTCTGTTGGTGCATCACATTTCATAACTCAAGATGGACAAATTAATGCAAAACTGTGTAGCATTTTGTACAAATATTAGTTCCTTTAATGATTTTGTGATAAAAAAGCCCCAAAACCTCAAAATTTTCAACACTAATTATTCCCTGATGAAATGAACTTGAGGTAAGCTTTGCTTGTACTATCTACTCACACTGATGAACAATGCCCTGTTTTCAGCCTTTTGCTTTGCCTTTGACCTTAACCCTCTACCGTTGTGCTCCAATCGGGGCATATTTGTGCTCCTCGGGAGTGGGCGGAAAAGCGCACTTAGCACACCTCGCATCAGCTTCCATAGGTTATTGACCCCGTGACCTTAAACTATTGTCCCTCTCATTGTTGTGGCTGAATTTTTGGGTAGCTACTCGCAGTTTCGAGCTCCGCGTGAAACAGTAAAGATGGGTGACAGCCGCGCTCTCCGTATGGGTCCAAAAGGACCCAAACAATGGTAAAGGGTTAATCAAGGATATGAGCTTCCCCTGGAGAATTTCAAATGGGTTGAACTCACATGTCTATCATGCACTCACACTATAGAATGGAAAAATGTAATGTGTGGGAAATTGATAGTTAAGTATAAAGGCCTGATCCTCTCACCCCACACAACTCCAGTTCTTTTACCTTCTTACTTTAAGGCCCTCTCACAATTGTGTTAAATTCATCTTTATCCAGACACAATCTCAATTTATTGCCACAGGGTTTAGTATAAAGACCCCAGTGTGTAATCAAAAGACTCCTTGTGCAGTACATGCAGTGTAATATTAGTTTGGGTTCTTTGCATTATTTTAACCAGCTGTTAATCAAAGAGCTGAGCCAACTGATAAATTTCTGTTGACTACTACCAAAATTATAGTTTAATTGGGGTGAGGTAGCATGAAGAAAAAGCAAGAGTGAGCCCATTGATATGAGGTTAGAATGTCACAAATTCCATCTCCAGAATTACACATTAAGCTATAATAAAAATTTGAACACTGTGCTTAGATTATGTACAACTGTTTTCTCTGAGCAGTTATACATTGGGTCAATACACTCAGATTCAGAATGAGAAAATTGACTCACTGGAAATTTCAGTTTCGTGGAACTGTACACACGTCAAATGTGGGAAAAACTAAACCCTCTTTTTGCATTTTTTCCCACAAACATCAAAGCCTGAAATTTGCAAGCCATTGCATCAAAACTCCATCTTAGTAGCTTAGCCTAAACACTTTTAAGTATCCTCTAACATATCAAAGCTCTAACTAATCCTCAATACTTCTTTTACAAACTGAAGTTGAAAAAACTCAGCTTAAATTTTAACAGAACTTACATTCTTCTGGTTTTTCACCAGGTTTGAGTTTTGGTTCAGCTAAGTCCAGTAATATTTTCCCTTCACTCCTGACCAAAGGCTTCAGGTGCTCCACATACCTTTTGCAAAATTGTTAAAGAAAGAATACCAATGTTATGTTGACTTCTCCATAAGTATATTGACTTTGTTTCAGATGAAAGGGAGATCGACTGCATGGTCAAGTGGTTAGAGCACCAGACTTGCAGTCAAGAGATCGGAGTTTGAAAGTTTGCATCCTGCATACTTGAGACTTTAAAAACAGAACCCACTGATTTTGTGATTGGTGCTCAGCATAAGCAATGGAGTAGGAAAAACAAGCCAGTAAGCCACAACTGAAAATCACTGGAAATATGGCTGGCTTGACTTGAACCAACTGGTTGGAAATTGGGCCGTAAAACTCCATCTTACTGTACTTACTCAATTCAAATGACAGGGTTAAGAGAATATTTTCAACCATTTTTTGTCAATTACATTCACTTGAAACAAAAAATTGCATGATGTTTTCCTTTTTGTAATAAGTACACAGAAAATTTCTATAACTAAAGGGAAAAAATACTCACTCTATATTGCATTGCTGTCACCTCATATCTTTTATTTAAAAATTTTGTAACTACCTGAGGTGTGTGATTCCTCATGATTTAAAGACAAATATTGTTTAAAATTTGCATTAACATCTGCAAAGGCAGGCAATAGCATCAATCACTACAAAACCATGACATATTACCAATAAACTCTGGCTAGTTTTCCTTTCCCACAATTGTAGTATGCATTTCAAGATGAATATTTGTTTGAGTGAATAAGTTTGAGTGAATTTTTAAATTAGTTGTGAGAAACAAAGCAATGACATATTTTTGGCATAAATCCTTTACCTTAAACACAAATTAGCCAGATTACTTCCTCTGAACTTTTAATCCCTCTGCATCTGCAACCATGGTATTTAAGCTACAAAACTTTGGCTTTAAAGTAAGCACAATATTTCTGGACAGTACCCTCTAAAGAGATCAATTCATTCAACTTAAAAATATTTAGCATCCAGGGTTTCAGCCATGCTTGTCATCTAGACAGTTTGGTTGTTGCTTGCACAGACACTTGCAGACCAGCAAAAGAGCAAATTTCAAGACAAGCTGTCAACTGGCACAAAAGTGTGTAACTAAAAATATTACCACTTACAGGAAGCAAACTTGTCAGAAAATTGTTCCCAAACATGACAACTAGTGTCAGTTCTTGACAGAAATTAAGTTCAAAAATAAGAAAAAAGACAGCACCATTTGCCATCTTAGCATATTATATCAGCCAAAGAAAAAAGAAAAGAAAATGCTATGGTGGTGGGCAACCCCTTCCGTTTAGAATCCCTGCCCCACTCCATGATGGCTCTTCCATTACACTGGCGAAGCCCTACAACCTGCTGCCTAGAATCCTGTAGCTTGAGCCTTGGTAGTATCACTTTATAAGTTGCAGGCTACAAGCAATTCCTTGATAAATTTAGCTACTTATGCAGTTTGAACCTCAGGGTTCAGACTTACTTGTCTTTCTGATCATATCCTGATATTGCAAACAGACCTCCAATATCCCAGATGGCATCAAAATCACCAATTAAATCTCTAAGGGAATACAAAATATAAAGAGTGTGACAAGAAATAATTCAATCATGATGTCAATTCTTTGAGCTTGTATTAAACTTACCTTCCATGCCATACTTAAGTAAAATACTCCTACTGGCCCTAAGACTGAAGACACCATATGTTTCAATGTAATAAATTGATAGTCAATACACTGCCTCACTAGATTTAGGTAGCTCCCAAACACTTGACTGACTGACTGACTGCCTGGGCTGGTATTTCCAGTTGACAAGCTCAGAAACAGTTTACATCCTCTCACAACATTTTGTACAGCATAAGCAGTGTGGAACAATGGAAACCAAGCCAGTGAGGTACAACTGGAAAAAAGTGCCGGTAGACTCGACTTTAATTATTTGATTAGAAGCTGAGCCCCAAAAATCTCATCTTATGAACACACCTCATCGCACCTCAGCCTGGCAGATGACCAGCTGTTCCATCTCAGAGAAGGTGAACCCTGGTAGAACATTCTTTTTTATTACAAAACGAACTTTCATAATTCAATGAGCTTGAGGCATTTGCAGCGTGGTTGCACCAGAGCCAAGAGAGAAAAAGTTCCAGTGAGATGAGGACTACAAGAGTTAAAATTTGCAACCTAAATGTAATGCTGACAAGTTCCTCATGCATGCTACATTTTAATTTACATTTTATTTATGCCATACACTAGAAAGTATGTTCATTCACCATACGCTTTGCAGTGAGTTTATACATCATACAGGGTCTTCTATAACAGAATTTTGAAAAGGGCTGTGAGATGCCAACTTGCTTCAGCCTGAAGCAAACCTTCCAAGGCATACAACAAGCATTGGAGGATCACAGAACAGTTGGAATTAGAACATTTCAATATTTCTATAGTAAATCATTGCATGCATCATGTTGTCCCAGAGGATAACATGTCCTCACCTCATCTAGTGGTATGTATTAGTCAAGCAAGGGGACAGCTAGGCAGTCACCTCCTTGTATGTCTTGTCATCTGTATTGTTCTAGCTATAGGCAAATCCGATTAGCGCTTGTTTTTAGTGACTGTAGGCCGCCATCAGTGGGGTCCATCTGCCTAAAACCGTTTTATTTATTGTTTACATGAATTTCAAACCTTCATATTTAGTTAACTTGTAGAATTTAGGATACAAATGAGTGTACAACCATCCATCAGAGGTAAGCAGGGAAATCGAAAGATTTAAAGGTAATGAACCCCAGTTCTGGCCGACTGAAATTAGACCATCACTTGCTGTCCGAATTCGTGTATAGAAGCATTGATACTTGTCCCTTACTGCTGTGCCAAAACTGGCAATGTGTGTTAACCCCATGGACTAATACATGTACCACCCTATAAACAAAGGGAAAACCCCTAACTGTAATAACTTTTCCTTTAAATGAAAAATACTTCACTTACTGTACTTGGTTACTTTGAAGAAGTCACAAACATAAAATTCAATCTTGCCATCCTCACTCTGAAAAGGTAATAGGAAAATATATTTATAAATAAAATTTAAGAAAGTTTATTTAATTTACAAAACCAGAATGCAAAAATGCATTGAGGTTTTGATGATACATAAATGTTCCATTTCAAAGAATGCCATCATGCACCATTTTCTTCTCATTCAAATGTTATACTAGCATGTTCAAAAAATAATTGTCATTCCTGATAACCTTTTGACCTCAATAAAAGCCATACATAGCTAGACAGGCAAACGAGACAGACAGACAGATGGACAAACAATTATCTCGAAAGATCGTATTTAAAAAGGTTCCTAGACTTTTACCCCTGGAGACCCCAGATGATCTTTCATTTCTGCCAAACACAATGGGGCTAAATTGAGGGTAGAAAATCGCATTTATTCCGCCTAAATAGGGATACTTGGCATATCTGCCTTTGACCTCAACCAAAAACAACATGGACCATTTCCTGACCATAACCTATCCAAATACAAAATATGAATTATATTCAAGTTTCCTACCTTGAGATATCCCATTAAAAAATTTCAAACTTTGACCCCGAGATGACCTTTGACCTCTGCCACAAAAAACAGGAGCATCTCCTGACCATAACGTATCTACATATTAAATATGAAGTCTATCCAAGCTTCCCATCTTGAGATTTCATGTTAACAAGATTTTTAGACTTTGACCCCTGTTGACCCCAGGAGACCTTCGATCTCCGCCAAAATTAAATAGGACCATCTATTGACTAAAACGCACTAGGGCTGTGTTTTTTTCGGTTAATTCACTATCCGTTTAACCGATTTTATTAACCGGCGGTTAACCGAAAATGACGTAATGTTCACACAACAACAAAAAATCAACATTTCCAAAGAGCACCATCACTTTTGTACAGGAGAGTACAAGTCTAAAAATGGCGTCGTAAGTCATGTTCGCCGATGAAAGCATGTGGCAACAATATTGTTATTTTGTGCTGGGTTTATATCATCTTTTCTCAGTAAAAGCCCATCCCACATTTACTGAAGCTTTCTTCAGACCATGTGCACTTTTTAACATTACAGCAACTGTTGTATTTTCCCGCCTAGTCCTATGTAATATCGCCAGTTACTTCATGAAACACTCCAACACCGCTGCTTTGATGCAGCTTGCTTGCGATTCAGTGTTCAATACATGTACAGCGCTCACATGTTTGTCATAGTAGCGACCTGTAGAACTGCACCAGTTTAAAAGGCCCACCAGCCGCAAACATCACAACCAAGCTCTATTACCCTGCATAAATTAAGGAATTCCCAGCATTCCTACCGTGAAGTTGTTTACAGTAGGACTTAAGAAATGTTATCATATGACGTCATTACGAACCAAAACAATGATGCATGTGGTCCCATGCATACAGTAGACTTGCGTGAGTATCTGTTTTTACCACTTAACAAGGGACCATGTTTTGCTAGGTGACATCATATGCATACAATCTATTGCAAAATTTGAATTGCCTCTGCATCGTGATGGGATCAAATTCGTTGATTCTGAGCCAGCCAATCACAACTCGCGCCATCGCGTATGGGATTTAGTGCGTGAAAATACCAGACCTCCGACAAATTTCCCCATTGAGTTTGCATTATGCAGATCGCACTTCCAAGGCTTACATAGCTGGCCTGTGCAGCCGGCCAAGCCCCGTGCTAAATTCACGGAGAAACGGCATCACGAATCTCTGCATGCGTGAATTTTTCGAGGATCCGACTAAAGTGCATTTCAGTTGCTGATTATTTTTAAACAAGACGTAAGGTTTGGACAAGAAGTGCCAAAAATATGGGGGTATTTATATCAGAAAGGAACCATAACATACGTTAATCGAGTCCATTTTTTTGCTGTCCAGAACCGCTAAAAGTTAGATAGTTGCATATTTTTACATGCAGCGTAGGGTGGACTTTTACAGTACAGTTCATTATCGCAACTATACAACCCAGGCGGTTCAACGAACTGTGTATGCTTATTCATAAATATCAACATGGAATGTTCCATTTTATATGATATTGGACAAACAAAAAAATGGCAGGAATTATCTGGTGCTAATGATCGTATTTTACAGGTTAAATTTTTTTCCAAATACTGCTACTAACAATGAAATATAATGAAATTTACAGAGGTGCAGCATGGTAAAATATTTCGATTAGCTACAAGTGGGGAGATTTATTCAAATATACTTGTGCCCTAATCATGGTCTTAACTAGAAATGAAAACTCTACAAGCAAGCAAAGTTGGCTAGTTAACTGGTCCACCCAAAGGTGCTTCAGTCTGGCGCGCAACCAACTTCGTCGGCTGGGCATCCGATTTTAGTGAATTTTTGGACTTTGGCCCCTAGTAACCCCAGGTGACCTTTGACCTCCCCTAAAAATATTGCAGACCATCTCCTGACCATAACACATCTACATAACAAATATGAAATCTATCTCTATCTTGAGATATCACGTTAACAAGGTTTTCAGACTTTGACCCCTGGTGACCCCAGATGACGTTTGACCTCCAACAAAAACAAAAGGTACCATCTTCTGACCATAACGTATCCACATACCAAATATGAAATCTATCCAAGTTTCCTACCTTAACATATCAGGTTTACAAGGGTTTTAGACTTTGACCCCTGGTGACCCCAGATGACCTTTGACCTCCACCAAAAACAAGAGGGACTATCTCCTGACCATAACGCATCCACATACCAAATATGAAATATATCTAAGCTTCCTTCCTTGAGATATTGTGTGAATGAGATTTTCAGACTTTGACCCCCCGGTGACCCAAGATGACCTTTGATCTCTGCCAAAAACAATAGGGACCATCTCCTGACTATAACACATCCACATACCAAATATGAAATCTATCCAAGTTTCCTACCTCGAGATATCGTGTTAACAAGGTTTTTAGACTTTGACCCCTGGTGACCCCACATGACCTTTGACCTCCACCAAAAACAATTGGGTTCTTCCTCTCAATATGGCACATCTATGTACCAAGTTTGAAAACTGTCGGACATTCCTATCTTGAGATATCGTGTTAACAAGGTTTTTAGACTTTGACCCCTGGTGACCCCACATGACCTTTGACCTCCACCAAAAACAATAGGGTTCTTCCGCTCAATATGGCGCATCTATGTACCATGTTTGAAAACTGTCGAACATTCCTATCTTGAGATATCATGTTAACAAGCAAAGTGTCACACACACATACACACACCCTCACACACACATATACACCCACACATACACACACACACATACATACACACACATGCCATCATGAATGCATTGGTTTCTCTTATCATCGAAACCAAAAATTAATAAAACAGAAAGTCTAAATTTAGTTGTGCAGATACATTTTGTGTAATTCATATAAAAAGAATAGCCTTACTGAACTGGAACTGTTTTTAAAGAAGACCTGCAAGGTACAATCACAGAAGGAAAGAGGCAGGCAGGGGGAGATTAGGACCATCCCAAATTTAAGACCCTTCCTCTCTGAACAGGACATTCTATTGCTTACTACACAAGCTTGTCAGAATGTTTCTCAAACACAAAATTGTGTAGCAGTTTCTGATAATCCAAGGATATCCACTCACTTTATGATAAACAAGACGAGCATAAACCTTAATACTGCTATACAAATTATGAGCACTAAATTATTCTCTGACTTAGACTGATGTCTATTGTACTTAAAAAAATATTTGCTCCATTTCCTTAAAGATCTGTCAACTATTATCTTATCTCCCCCCTCCTAGCCTTTGCAAACGTGCTAAAGACAGGAAATAAACCTGTGCTTGGTGCATGTGGACATATCACAGGAGTAGGAATGTGAATGATGATTAGAACCAGCCAGTATCTGTAAACTCTGAGTTGTAGTCAAAAAGAGAAGGCAAACCTCAGCTGTATTTATCCATCATAAAGCAAACCAAATTTACTTTCAAAGATGCTGTCACATGCTGGCTTTCAACACCTTGAATTTTGAGAAATGCAATTGCACACACCATCACTCTCTCAAATCACTGTGAAGAGTGTGATTTTTGCACAACTAGATGAAGGTGGGAGCTCATATAAATCTATTCAAAATCAAAAAAGGCTTTCCAACCCCCATCCCCCCACCTTAGTTCAAAATAAAATTGCAGAATTCAGCAAGCATTTTATACATCTTGAAATAAAGATAACAGAGGAACTTAAGTGTACTAATATTACATGCCAATTGGCAGAGATAATATTACCAAAATAAATGATGATAAAATAATTTACCAACATTTTAAAGCCTTACCTTGTACAGCTTTCCATTCTCAATGTCTGGTAGGTCACTGATAGAGAATTTTATTTTGTTTTCTTCAAAAAATTCCTTGGCTGCTTGTTCTACACAATCGACACCAATGACAGTGTTACCTTGCTCTGCTAACCTGAAAAATCACACCACCAAGACAGAGCCATTTCAAGTGAAACTACTGTATGTTATAAAATGCAACTTTGTTTATGTGTTATGCTGTATGCATGCTGATTCTAGGATTTTTAAAATGTTACTTCCAAGCAACACATTTCTGTTATCTGAGACACTATTTAAACTATGACCACAGACTTTTCAAACAGTGACATTTTGGGGGTTAACATGAAATACTATACTTTGAGCTCTACAATATTAAAACAATATTGACAAAACAGGCTCTTTGGAAATTTTGTTTATTCAGTCGCAAGTTTTTTTGCCATTGTTTGCATACTTGCCAACATTGTCATCTCAGAATAAAAACAAAACATCCCGTAAAGCAGATAATTCATCTGTTAGGGGTGAGCCCATAAGCATCAATGGGGTCAACAGTCTCATTTCCTCTTTTTCACTCTTAATGCTTACAATATATTTGGTAATCATTCAGATGCATTCAAGATCGATGTTACTTTTTTCAAGCTGCTGCTTACCAGCTTTCAGGCTATATTTAGTTAAATCAGACAGAATTTTAGAGTTGTTTGCATTTTAAACCCCACTGCATAAGTCCTAATTTCATTCATAAGTCTGGACTAATGAGTAATGGGTAACAAATCCAAAAATTTTTCCCTCAAGCCTAGTTCTTATCTTCAGGGCTAGATTTTCATGGTTGGACAACAAAACTTCCATGACAGCCAAAAGTTAAAATGTGCTAGTCTGATGTACAGCCATTTTCTTTCTCTGTAAGAATTAAAAAGCAGTTTGCTTTTTGTTTTGATTGAAGACTGTATTGCTGAATCAATTCTTTCATCTATTTCCATCATACAATATTTCAGGCTTCAGTATTTTTGTGTCTCAAACATCATACCTTTATATTGGGAACCAATTAAACCGTACATGAATACACTCACTGTTTTGAAAGTAGCTGTGCACAAAAAGGTTTCAGACTGCCAAATTTCCTTTCAGACAACCAAAAATAGTGAACAAGTTGCACGAAGGACAACCATAATTTTTTCAAAAAATCAAGGCAGCGAGACCTGTATCTTGCTGTAAGCTTTTGGGACCACTTTAGTCTATGTAGTATCTACAAGTAAAAGGCTGTTTGAATGTTACTTTCTCTACCCTTCAGTTGAAGTCAGACTTTAAAAAATCTTGATCAGATTTTGATCTGACTTTTAGAGTTTTTTTTTAAACCTTCTCTATCTTTTGTTAGAAATAACCCCAAACTTGCCAGCCTGTGTAAATAGATGATTTTTATTGTAGGACTGCAAAAATTAAATTTACACTAACTAGTTTGTAACTTCTCTTCAACAGACAGTTTTTTTTTGGACTAAACTAGTCTAATTAAAACTGTTTGTCAGAGTGACAACATGAAAAATCAGTTAGCATTTCATTTTTCATGCACCTATGGTGCAAATCATAAATATAGTTACACTAGTTGGCAACTTTTTTGACTCTTTTCAATAAGAGAAGGAAAAGATTAAAATAAAACCTCACAAAAATCAGGTTGAAATCTGATCCTAATTCAATGTAGTGTGCCTGCAGCCTTTAGTGCAAAGAAATGGTAGGTACCTCCTTAATTCGTAACTATCTACATATGGCCCTCTGTGCAGGCACATTTTTCCATACACAATAATCAGCAATGCCACATAAAACCAAGAGATAAAAACATCTTTTGTCCAAATTTCTCAAATTTGTTAACAGTTTTTAAACAATTGAATCTCACTTTGCAATAGCTTGAGGATAAGAACAGTACATATTCAACCCTTTCACCAAGATCTCACAATCTTGTGCCAAACATACTTTGGAACAATAGAACCCTATTTCTTAAACAAGAGCCCAATGGGCACTGTGGTTCCTTGCTGGATATTATACGAACTAGTGTACAGCCAGTCTTCGAAATAGAGCGAAGCCAAGGCTCATACTCAATGTTTGTAACATCTTCACAAGGGGTATTTTAGTACTAATATTACATGATATCAATGATTAAATTTTTGTGGCCTTACTTACATTCAACTTGTATAATGCTTGGTGATCCTTCATAAACATTTCCTCATTTCCAAATGTATTTATGTTTGTAATCAAACTTGATATTATCACCAACAAATAATACACAATGTGGTTAGAGAAAGAAAAATACCCCTTGTACTTCTCTCATAAGTTATTTTTACCTGCTCTCAAATAAAACTTGTTATTACTTTAAAACAATCTACCATTTGTCCTGTTTGCTATCTCTACACAGAAAACATGGTTTATTCGGCAGTTAAGCAGAAAGCAAGTGATTAATGGGGTGTGATAATAGAATGAGGATTAGGTTACCCCACAGAGCACAGCAGTATTAAAGAGACATACTGTATAATCGTGCATTGCTACCACTGGCAGAGAGGCCAGTTTAATGCAGTGTGACCTGTGCTCATTGAAATCTACAGATTTCAGATACTGCCCTCTTACAATTTTAAATGATCCAAAATCTGTGTACAAACCGAAGTAATCATTACTGAATGAAAGTAAAGGCCAAATTTCTAAGGTGTTTGGGTGTGTAAGCATGCAAAACCAGGTGAGATAAAAAATCTATTGAACCTATCTTTATCTAGCTTACAACATTTTCTAAATAACATTTCCAGTGGTTGACCTCCAGTGACCTTGATGACCTTTGACCTTAACCAAACACAGATTGATTTGAAATCTGTCCTTTTTACCTTAAAATACTGTGTTAAAACGTTTTTCAGTGTTTGAGATCTGGTGACCCCAGATGACGCCTCACCAAACATATCAGATTTCATCCTTACACAATAACACACCAACACACCAAGTATGACATCTATCCAAGTTTCCTGCCTTGAAATATCATGTTTGAGAAGGTTTTTAGTTTTTGACCTCTGGTGACACCAAATGACCTTTGACCTCCACCAAAAATGATAGGGCACACCTTCAAACTATGGCAATTCTATATACCAAGTTTCAATTTAATCCAACTTTCCCTTGTTGAGTTACAGCATACCTAAGATAGCGTCACAGACACACACACGCCAAGCTGACTACATAGGTTCCTTAAAAAAATGGGTAGCTTCACTTTGTTTCATGTTCATTCAAGCAGCTGGCTCACTCTGATTGGTCAAGGATAACTTGTGCAGTCACTTGTGTTGTAATGCTGTATACAGAGTATGGTGTAAATATGGCCTTGAGCAATTTCAACTCAAAACTAGCTACCACAGTATTTTCTGAGATTTGTGTAAGACTAGGAGTTGCTTGCTCAAATTGAAAATGGGCTTGAAAGTGAACTCATTACAAGACATTTTATTTTTAATGTCTGCAGCCAGATCATTGGGAATGTAAAGAGCAGCAGCGATTATCCCAAACTTATTTTGGAACCTCTAAATCTCATATCAAATCTGATATTTAAAGATTTTATAAATGCTGCAAATTCACACTTACCCAAGGAGTTAATACTCTTTACACAAATCACAAGTTTGTGACAAAATAATATCACACATTATTCTCAAAAGTCATTCAAGAAATTAGGTAGACTGACTTCATTAATCCAGATTGAGTGGCTGCAGTTTCACTCAAAAAAGGAATGCTACCCCACCGACTCACCATTTCATGTCCAGTGATTTACCACAAAGCGGCAGGAAGACCCTTCGGTTACTCTTCCCACCACACAGTTTGGAGTAAAATTCCTTCAGAACCCTGAAATATGAAAGAAATTTACATTTATGACAAACCTAAATAGTAGACCAAGCTTCTTATAGTAGACAAACTATTTGACACAATCTGGAGTAGGAATACTTCAGGATATCTGCAAAAGAAGCATTCTGAGGATACTTTAATAAATATTGATTTCTTAACCTCACTTAAGTATTGTCTATGTGTGGTACAATATACAATACCACAAAAGTTTATTAAGCTGCATGCTGTGGCTAGGGTTTGGTGGAGCTCCATCCATGTGTATATTTTTTTGCATGCTTTTATTTGTCAAATTGTGTAACTGGACCAGGAAGGAACTTGAGTTCCTATTTTTTCAGGAACTTTTTATAATATTATAAGTACCTGCAAACCAAAATGATTGAAGGGGAGGGGGACATAAAGAGGTATGTAGCACAGGAACCATAATTACCCAAGAGATTAAATGCATTATTATGAGCATTGGCTAACAACTGTTACGTTTTGCAACTTGCATTATTGGTAAAGATGGAGGTTCGGGAATGCAGCAAGTTTCACATAAAGTGCTCAAGTATGCACTGGTAAAGGGGGCCTAAGTGTGAGGCATTTACACAGGGTAATTATTTAAAAGGGGACCATTTTTATTTTGGCTTCTTTTCTTTTATGACCCCTTGTTGATATATATGGCAACTGATAAAGCAAACTACGTTCCAGTATAATTTTGAAAGGGTAAAAAATTCCTATATGCTTGTCCTTCTTTTCTAAATACAGTATGGTTGACATTAAGCTCTCCGATGTGTGGCTCATAAGGCTCATATCATGAAAATTCTATACGAGTTGTAGGGACTATATGAAGACAGGATGACAACCCTTGTGATCTGCAATATTTGGGGAGAGTCCTCCATGGAATTCAACAGTTGCCAGTCATGAAGAAAATCTTTACACATTTTGCCAACAGATACAGTCCTGCAGTTTATGGGGGTTTTGAGTATGAACTTCACCGTAATAAGTAAGATATATTCCTGTTGAATACAAAGCAGTAATGTATGTATCTCTTTCCAACTCTTCTCTTTGTCAACAATGTTACAGACACACCCTGACTCCTACTGCTAAATACAAAGATTGTCTCTTAATGAAAGAAGAAATTAAAAAAAAAAAACAATGACCTGTATGCTTGCAATTTAGAATTGAGAGTACAGTTGTGAGAAAGATGGAAGCTTCAAACAGATCATTTTTTGGGGGCATATCCAGTTTATTTTCCACATCAATTACAACACAATCATATAATAGGATTTAACAAGGAGGTGGGGGAGGACTAAAGAAGCAAGAGCTTGTATTGGCAGTCCCTCTAACAGCCAAATTAACATAAGTACAAGCTACACAACAACAAAATATAAACACAGAATAAAAGAAAACAAAAAAATAAATCAGTAAACAACTTAGGATCAAATCTTATATCAAACCTCATATCAAAGCATATACTGACAAAGGCCTTTTGCTTCAGGATTACTTGGATTTAAATGAAACTAGTATCATTAAAAAGGGAAGAACAACAGCAGCTAAACAATAGGAAGAAACAAATCAATCAAATGTTGTCATCTGAAAAGATTATCAAATATGCTGTCTACTGACAAATTTGGTTAATAGGGTGACATTTCTTCATCTATTACCCCCCCCCCCTCCCAATAAAAGCAATAAAGACTTACGGGTGTACCACTGTAAAATGAAAGCCAATAAATCCTCTCTGCCAGATTTTCACCCAACCCTCTGGTGTGAATGAAAATTCTTCTTCAGCCATTGTTATGCCAGTAGTCCAAATGTTCCTGATGATTCAAAATTGTGAGCTCCCTGTTTACCATCAAGCAAAGAAAGCAAGGCAAACATTAGACTAACTGACACTAATTACGAGACTTTAGACTAACCTAAGACTTTATACTGAGTAGAGTAAGCATGTCTATTTTGTAATTAAAACAGTACCTTCCTTTACTTTCAACAATTACTGTACAACAAAATATTCCTCACTTGAAATTTAATTTTGAAGGGCAGGAAACTCACCAAGGGCCTATTTTAGGGGAGGAAACTAACTTTTTGTAGGGGAGGAAACTAACAGGTCCGGAAACTAACATACCCCGTTAACTCCACATCAGTTTATTAACTGGAAAGTGTGTATTTGAGCTGCTGAATTTTTACACCATGTCATCCTATATTTATAAATTTCAATTCTGCCATGCCTAGCTAATTGGCGTCACCTAGGCATAGGCCTAATGCAAACTACGTGCATATGCAAAAGAGCAAGAAAATGACGCCATCAAAATGCAGTGCAAGTTTTACATGCATGCCATGGATATTCAGTGTAACATACAATAGACTAGGCCTACTGTAGGACCTAGACCTATTCCCAACTCCAGTAGGACTGCCTAAGCTGTTAGCAATAATTAGGCTATAGTCTATAGTAGTCTAAGTGGAAGCAGGCCAAGTCGTCCCCAAACCAACTCATCCCCAACCAATTCGTCCCCAAGCCAAGTCGTCCCCAAGCCAAGTCGTCCCCAAACCAACTCGTCCCCAATATGAAAAATGGTGTGATTTTATACACTTAAATTATGCAAAAGTGACTTGCATGGTATTACCTCTCACCCAGGTTCTACAACAAGTGTAGGCTTAATCTATGTTCGTATCTCAAGAAGCGACTTGCGTGATTTTATCTCTCACACAGGTTCTTCAACAGCCTGTCAGTGTAACGTTAAGCCTAGTAACGTTAGTACAATCGTGGTAATGTTGTAGGTAGGCCATGGTCTGGCTGTGGGTAATTAAAGGAGGGGCTGCAGTGTTCTTATAATTACCCCCTTCCCACAATCAAATAGGTTAAAAAATTAAAATTGAAGTAAATGACCTTTGAAGGTGTTGATTTTGTGCTTTTATAGGCTTATTATTGTTAAAAATGAAATAAACACCTGGCCATTGAAAGAACAGATTTAAGCAGCCACCCCCCCCAGCTTGGAAATTTTAAAAGTGCCATCTCAGCAATACTAGAGGCATTTTAGACAACTAGTTGAAAATTTTCTCTGCACTGATACCCGTCAACCAACGGGGCCTAGTCCATCAGTGTCATTTGCTTATTGCAGAAACCGGTCTAGCTTGGTCATAAGAGCCTGGTTATATATCCATAGCCAACAGATTAGCCCAAATTCCGAGTCATATACAAAAAGAACCGAGAGTTAGACTACCGTTCTGTTACTTGGAGAGTTTGTTAATGTTTTATACCCCTCCCCTTTAGCCGCGTGATAACCCTATAGCACTATAAGCTATATTTTGTCTGTGTGAAATGTGTCAAGCCATGCTATTGCTTGTACTTTAATAAGAAGGTTGTAGGGGTCAAAACGATTTGTGTACTTCAAGGCATCAATACTTACAGTATGGTAACTATGGTAACTATCTGTGTATACAACCCTGTAGGACTGTTTGGTACTAGATAGGTATGTATTGTATTAGGTATGCATGAATGCACTTAATTGCACCTGTAGATATAGAAGTTGAATGTACAAAGCACCACAGCCTGGAGGCTTGATGAAGAATAAAGTCAGTTGCATCCAGACCTCCTTTGTGTTCAGTTGTCTTTCTGTTTCTTGCACAACTTTCAGTTAGAAAGCCAGGTCTAGCCTGCAACTCTAAAATGGCCCTGCGAATATAGAACACTGCTGCCTTAATTTTGTTTCAGTATTCTGTTAATATTCTGGAAGTCCATTGCCAGAAATTGGAAAGCCGAGGAACTGTTGGTGTCTTCTTATCATTTCTACTATTTTATTGACTGCATCCTGTGTTGTTTTTGTGTTAATCTGGAAATCCATTGCCAGAAACTGAGACAGTATAAGCATATGTTTCTTTAGCAAGTTTGCTTTTCCAAGAAGTTCAACTGCCACACCCTGTACAATATTCTACCTTGGCTATGCATCTCTGCTGGCAAGTATTGTGTTGTATTGTTATAATACTGCTAAGCACTTCCTCCAAAAGTGACATTACATTTGTTGAATCCTTGTCTATCACAAATATGGCTCAGAAGGAAGAGAAGAATGTAGGTGATACGAAAACAGAACGTTATCCTCATTTAAAATACATGTTGGCTGATTATATCCAAAATTTGTGTGAACAGTATCACTTATAGATACCTCGCAGCTCAGACCTAAACAAGAGAGAATTGATGCCTTACAAACTATACCAAATTTGCAAGATGTAACAACCGCGTTACAGGATCAAAATTCACAGAATCAGACATCACCATGTAAGGTCAGGGTTCGTAGCCCTTCATGGATTCAAAATTCAAGGACTTTTCAAGGACTTTTCAAGACCTCTTAAAAACTTTTCAAGTACTATATAGAGCGACTTTCACTCGGAAATTTCACTGAGATCAATCAAGCGCATGTGCATCGAAACTCGTACTTCCAGGTATCAGCTGTAATTTGCTTTGATGTTCAAACCATCAAACTGAAAATGGAATCAGGGTCATGTACTGCATAATGCTGGGATGTCTTCAAATACTGTATGCATGAAAGAATCAACATTTACTTGAAAATAAACATATACAAAATCCATCAAAGATAACAATGCATACAGCGTGGCCAGTAGATCACCGGTTGCACGCGAAGACCAATTTGTGACAGAGCCTAAATGTTATAATGTTCCGTTTTGTTAAAATTCCCTTTGAAATATTCTGTTTGCATTTTTTCAATTACGAGTCCCTTTGATTTTTTCTCTTCAGCTAGTATGAATAATGGAAAATTCCGATTTCATAAAATGAAAATAGCCTCAGACTGTATAGCTGGTTTTGTACCAGACGTGCCGCATCGTATGTGCATGGCAAGCTGATGCAAACACAAGCCTACGAAGTAGCCTACTAGTGTGGTGTACGAGTAACATTTGCCTGCCATGCAGGCATCTCACTAGTGTTCGACAGATTGTGCTATAATTGATAATACCCGATTATTCAATTTAACAATCGGACCTGATTCCCAGTTACAGATCACCGATTATTGGAAAGAGGGAAGTAACATGTTTGTCACTTTAGTACGTGCCCTTGCTTCGTGCATATCGTATTATCATAACCAGTTCAGGATGGAAAATATTGGGAATATTTCTGGATATCATTTTTGTAGGCGAAATATTTTCACTTTAAAAAGTGGAGATACAAATCCACCCTTAATACAGTACAATTGTTTGCAGTAGATATCACATGCCCTTTGATAATTTAGTTCTAATGCCAACATCATGCTCTGTCTAGTTTTCCTCCCCCAATCATGTCGGAAAATTGCATTCTTTTACTGTACTGGGTTGTAGTTGCGTTAATGCACTGTAGCTACTCTCCTGTTTTAACGAACCCCATGTAAAGCAATCATGATAATCTTAGCAGTTCTGGGCACCCGTAGAACGTATCTCATGGTTCTTTTCCGATATAAATATCCCCGTATATTTTTAGCAGTTCTCGTCCAAAACTTCAGTCTTGTTTAAAAAGAATCTGCAACTGAAATGAACATAAGTCCGATCCCCGAAAAATCCACGTTCAGAGAGATTTGTGAAGCCGTGTCTAGGTGAATTTAGCACGGGGCTCGACCGGCTTCGCCAGCCGGTATTACAAGCGCGATCGTCATAACACAAACTAAACGGGAAAATTTGTCTCGAGACCGAGTATTTTCACACACTAAATCACAAAGGCGAAGGCGCAAGCTGTGATTGGCTGCCTAGAATCAACGCAATTGAACCAATCACGAAGCAGGGGCTTATTTAAATTTTGCAATGGATCTTATGCATATGATGTCACCGAGCAAAACATGATGCCTTATTTGGCGGTAAAAACGGACACGCACGTAAGTGTAGTGCATGCGTAGGCCAAGAAGCTTGCTGCAAGAGACCACGTGCAATTACTGTTTTCGTTTGCAATGACGTCGTATGACAACATTGCTTAAGTCCTACTATAAATAATATTACGGAAGGAATGCTGGGAATGACTTAATTTATGCAAGATAATAACCACCGAACTTCACAAGATTCTAGGTGCGAAGTGTACAAAACGTGCACAGATATGTATGCAAAGCTTGTGGATTGGAAAACTGAAACGGCAAAACACTGCAGCTAGATAGTCTGTACTATGTATTTTTTGCTGAACAGTTGGTACCGCAACTTACGCGGTGCTTTCTGCAAGACAGGGAAAACACCTTGAATGCACTTCTAAATCGAATTCCAAGTAATACTACCAGGTTATAGCAGAAAACTTAAACATCAAACGATCATTCCCATGACAGGGGTAAAATTTATACGTTTGTGATTATCAATGCATCCTGTTTTAGCGGGAAGTTAAAGGATTGGGTATTTACGGGAATTTTAACGAAATTAAGAGCAAGTTTCAAGTATATTTAGCCCTTTTTCCAGTTTGCAAATAATGGGTGGTAGTGATCGGTTGAATGGCAGAATTGCCGCTTATTTACCGATAACGGAATAATCGGCCCGATGCCAATTATTTAACCGATGATCGGTCGAACACTACATCTCACCTGGAAGTACGAGCCATGGTGTTTGAACCTAGTACCGTTTACGTACGTTCGGCCTCAGTTTTTAGTGCTCAACATACTAATCTTACGGTACCCATACCGAATACGGCGGCTAGCACTATTGGTCAAGCTTAACAAAGACACTAGAGGCCCAATATTCCAGCCGCTGGGATATAAATGTTTTCTTTTCGACTAGTTGACATGAATTTTGTTTATGTTGGGATGAGTTACAGCTCATGCAGGCATTTATCCCCCCCCCCCCCCAAATTAATTCAGAGTTCTACGGATTTCTTGCATCATCAAAATCAGCCAAATGTGAAAGTTGTCATATCAGTTGACATGTTATTTACGAGCACTGCGCAATACAATATTGCAATACATGGATTACGTCCTGTCGTAATCTCGTAACATTAAGGACCTAAGGTTAACATTTGCCAAATGGTTATGCACACAAAGCAGGGACTAACAATATGATAGGCTATACTGCCGATGGAAGAAGCTGGTTCTGCCTGCCGCAATGATACTCCTGCCACAAGCAAACGGCTAAGACTTTAGTAAACCTGATTGATCAAAATTACGGCTATTAATTATGAAATCTTGTAAGAAATAAAACATACACTGACATATTTTACACTCCAAAACTTTTTTCAAGGATATTTTCAGGACTTCATGTCCTCATTTTTAAATTTAAGGACATTTCCAGGACTTTTCAAGGCTCACAAAAATTCAAGGACTTTTCAAGGTTTTCAAGGACCGCTACGAACCCTGAAGGTAAAAAACTTTCACCCACTAACTAGTAATGATGATTTAGAGTGCTATTTAGTGACTTTTGAAAGGCTATGTGTGGATCAGAACATTCCACCAGCAAAATGGACCATTAAGCTTGAGCCCTTTTTCACTGGAAAGGCACAGAAGGCAGTACACTTGCTGACAGATTCACAGAGGCATGACTTTTCATTTGTCAAAGAAACTATTCTTGCTTATAAATTGACGCCTGATTCGTATTGTGAAAAATTTTGTCGAGCCTCAAAGTTATCCTCAGAGACATTTCGTGAATATGGAGGTAGGTTGAATTGGTACCTACGAAGGTGGATCAATCCATCTCAGGATCTCCTAGCTATGGGCGATTTTAAGACTGTCATGGATAAGATTGTTGCAGACCAGATGATAGCATCACTTAAAGATGAAGCCCTACACTATAATTGCTTGAGTATAAGTGGTGCAGTCTTTCAGATTTAACAGACAGAGCGGATGACATCATCTAAATTTGACTCACCTCCTGAAATCACAGCTACACAGGATACTAATCGTCAAGGTGGGATTGCTCCTGCTGGAAGGGGACAATCAAGTTTAGGGAGAAGCCCTGAAACTATATCTACTGAAACTACGGCTATGCAGGATAATAATCGTCAAGATAGGGTAACTCCCAACTGTAAGGGGACAATCACATTTTGGGAGAAGCCCACAGAGACGAGGCAACATGGGGAATGTAAGATGCTATTTGTGTAATGAAATGGGCCACTATAGTTTCAAATGTCAGAATCAACAGCATACCCTGAACTTGATACGCATGTCAGATAGTCTTCATCAAGAACAGTTGTGTAGTATCGAAAATTTAGCACAAGGGAAGTTATCTGCAAAATTGGATGGAGCCTATTTTGAATCTGTTATTGATGGGGCTGATGTTTTGGCATATGCTGATTCAGGAGCAGCTGTTTCTGTTATTAATCCATCGTTAGTTGAAGTGGAAAAAGTTATTCCCTTGGATGGACCTGTTAATATTTCATTATTGGATGGTACACCATTAGTGATTGCTGGTAAAGTAACCTCTTCGCTTACTGTAGCAGGTCAGAAAGATCAGGTTCAACTGTTTGTTGCTGACATTCCATGTTCTTGTATTATCGGGCGGGATATTCTAATGAAATTTGCACTTGTATTTGATAATGCATGAAGGATTGGTCTAGTAGGTTACAACCATTTGTAAAATTCCCCCTAATTTGGGTTGGCCAACAAAAGGTATCTGTAAATCAAACATTGTCTTCTCAGGAAGTGAATGAAAATGAGATTGATGTTAACCTTTCTGACCAAAAGCCAATATCGGGTAAAATTGAGGGTTTTGCAGAGGAAATTGATCAGGTGTTTCAAGGTTATCCTGAGGTTTTTGTTGATACACCTGGGTGTTAAAAGTGACTGGCTGCAACATAGGATTGATACAGGGGATGCCCGCCCAATTAGGAAAGCCCCCTACAAATTGTCTCCAGCTAAAAGAGAAAATTTAAGGGTACAAATTCAGGAAATGTTGGAACTAGATTTGATTGTTCCATCTTGTTCGGAGTGGAGCAGTCCTGTGGTGATGGTCAAAAAACCAGATGGTAGCTTTACATTAGCCATAGATTACAGGGCACTGAACTCAGTTACTAAGCCTTCGAGTTATCCAATCCCTATCATAGATTCAATTCTTCATTCGATGTATGACTCATGTGTATTTTCAAATTTCAACATTGGATTTGAAGTTTGGTTTTTGGCAATCCACAGTTCATCCTTTAGATCAGCCTAAGACAGCATTTGTTTGTGAAGAGGGGGTATTCCACTTCAAATGCTTACCTTTTGGCCTGAAAAATGCAAGTCAAAATTTTCAGAATCTTCTTGATATTGTTCTACAACCTATACATTCTAGTGTTTCCAAGAGTCACAGCTATGCATATATTGATGATATTGTGATTCATTCCTCCAATGTTGAAGACCATTTTAAGGATCTAAAGAATGTACTTGACTGCCTTAAAATGGCAGGTTTGACAGTTAATCCTTCCAAATGTCATTGGTTATGTTCTGAAATAAAGTTTCTGGGTTACATCATTGACGAGCAAGGAATTCGCCTTAATCCAGAAAAATCAGAAGCAATACGTAACTTTCCCACCCCTATGGACAGGAAGTCATTAGAACGCTTTTTAGGATTGGGAGGCTGGTGTGCAAATTTGTTCAAAATTATTCCAAAATGGTAGAGCCCTTAAATAATTTGAGGAAGAAAGGGGCTGAGTGGTATTGGTCTGAAGAATGTCAAGCAGCTTTTGTTAAGGTAAAACAAGAAATAGCAAGGGCAGTGTCTCTTGTAATCCCTGATTTTAGGAAGCCTTTTGAGGTGCATACAGATGCTAGTGGGATAGGTCTAGGTGCAGCCCTCATTCAAAGAGACAAATTGAATGAACCAAGGGTTGTTGCTTTTGCCTCACGGTCATTAAGTGCAGCAGAAAAGAATTACTCTGTGACAGAACTTGAATGTTTGGCAGTTGTATGGGCATACGAGAATTGGCGCCCTTATCTTGAAAGCACTCGTAGTACAGTATTTACTGATCATCAAGCATTATTGTGGATGTTACACACAAAATCTCTCAAAGGGAGGCTTATTAGATGGGCACTATGTCTTCAGGAATTTGATTATGACTTTCACTACCATCCAGGTGCTCGGAATACTATCCCAGATGCTTTGTCAAGATCTCCAAAAATTGCAGCCATTGAGTATGATGATAATGTGTGTTTTCACCCAAGTTGTAAAGGTGATCTTTCTAGTCGGATTAACTGGGTCCAGTGTGATAATTGTGAACATTGGTTTCATTGCCTCTGTTTAGGGCTTACCAAAAAGCAGGCAGATGAGTTAGATGTATGTATGTAAACAGTGCTCTACAACAGGTAGGGTTACCAATGTGGTAGAGAGTAAGGAACCATCTTCAGGGAAGATTGAGAATGAAATGGATGTGCTACCAGATATAAACCAGTTTATAATGGCTCAGAAGAAAGACAAACACTTGTTGCAAATAATTTCAAAATTAAAATCCACAGGTCAAGAGTTGAGCAGTGTACACCTGAACTATATGATGGAAGGGGGATTACTGAAACGTATTGATAACAAATTAGATAAGGTTGGTAAAGTTGTTGTGCCACAAAATCTAGTACATGAGGTCATAACACATTTTCATTGTACACCTACTTGCCCACATCTGGGTATCAGGAAGACGGTCTCAAAGATCTGTGAGAAGTTTTGGTGGGGCAAAGTTAGACGGGAAGTAGTGGCTTTTATTAAGCGATGCAGGGTTTGCCAACTTTCCAAACCAGTCTACCACAAACCAGGTGGTTGTATGTCATCTACTCATAGTACTCATTCATGGGAGATTGTGGCAATGGACCTGCTTGGGCCATTCCCAGAGAGTAAAGAGGGAAATTTGTATGTTCTTGTTCTTACCGACCACTTTTCAAAGTTTACTATGTTATATCTGTTGAAGAGGGCATCAGGTTCAGTCTTAGCTTCTGTTCTCAGGCAGGTTTTTTGTATTTGGGGAGCCTGCCATACTGTACATTGGTGTCAGACAATGGACCACAGATGGTGTCAAGATGTGTTGCTGAATTATGTCTGTTGTGGGGTGTCAAGAGAGTGTTTACTGTTCCCTACCATCCACAAACTAATTGGGTTGAAAGGGTCAATTGTAATTTGGTATCCATGTTATGCTGCTTCGTAAGCACTAACCATACTCAATGGAACAATATGTAATGGAGTTTATGCTTGCTCTGAACTCGTTCATGCATGATGCTACAGAGTATTCACCATATGAGTTGTTTTTGGGCCGTAAACCTTTGGGGCCTGGGGAGTGGGTGGACCAAGACCCTACAAGTGGTGTAAGGGATAGAGCTGATATGTATAGAATTGCAAAAAGAAACATGCAAGAGCAACAAAGGAAAGACAAAATATTATACGACAAGAAAAGGTCAGCAGTAAGCATTCGAGTAGGGGATAAGGTCTTATTGAGAGCACACCCTCTTTCAAACCTCAAGAAGAAGTTTGTTGCAAAACTTGCCCCTAAATGGCGAGGGCCCTAAAAAGTTACTTCTGTGCTAACTCCAGTAAATGTGGTGATCTCCGCAGAGGGAGGGGATGAAACTAGAGTTGCTCATATTGAGCAGCTAAAGGTAATACCAGACTAATGCTTTTAAGAGAGGGGAGATGTAGGGGTCAAAATGATTTGTGTACTTCAAGGCATCAGTACTAAAGCAACCCTGTACTTCTTTTGTAGTAGCTAGGTATGTATGGTAACTAGCCTATCTGTGAAGACAACCCTGTAGGACTGTTTGGTACTAGATAGGTATGTATTGTATTAGGTATGCATGAATGCGCACTTAATTGCATCTGTAGATGTAGAAGTTGAATGTACAAAGCACCACAGCCTGGAGGCTTAATGAAGAATAAAGTCAGTTGCATCCAGACCTCCTTTGTGTTCAGTTGTCTTTCTGTTTCTTGCACAACTTTCAGTTAGAGTGCCACGCCTTGCCTGCCAGCAATGTCACGACTACAAGGTCACCTGAAAATTTGCGTAATTTATTCACTTTGGGGTTAGCAAATCTCTGGGTGAAATTCAAATTTCCCTTGCCCCTGTGAAACACCATAGGCCTAGGCCTAACACGGTATGACAATGAGATTGTAAGGAAACGCCCATTCATTCACATTGCTGCCAGGATTGTCCATTGCTTGAAAACCGACGTGGGAAGAGAAAATCTCAAGAAAGCCATTATTTTCCATAATTTATAAGTAGTATCCATGAAAGCTTCACTATTTCCCACTAATTTTTCACGAATTTCTCATATTGAGGCCAACTTGGTTTGGGGACGACTTGGCTTAGGGAGGACTTGGCTTGGGGACGAATTGTCTTGGAGCTGGCTTGGCCCGAAAGCATTCTAGCGTCTAAGTTAGGCCTACATCAGTCTGTGCACTGCTAAAGGTAAATACTAAATAGTCCAGGCTACCATGACTGTGGTACGTAGGATCTTTTCTTTCCTAGTCTTGTTAATGTTTGGTGTTGATGGTTTGCTTTTTGTTCTTAAGTTAAAGGCATATTTTCATCATCCCAAACATTTCCAATTCTCCCAACCTACTTACTTATAGCCCCTCCCACATTTATCTAAAACTCATCTTTATCCAGACACAATCCTAAATCCAGTTTATTGCTTCATGGCTTGTCCCAGTGGCCATACAACTTACAAGTCCATAATGTGTAATCGAGACATTCAGTGTCCATGCTGTGTAATTTAGCTTTGATGCATTGTTTGAATGTGATGCCAATCAAAGTGCTGTACCAATTGAGAGTTTTGATATATGCATACTGAAACTGTAGTTTAGGGTGACGAATAAGGGGGTTTAGGTTACACCTCAGGCATCTCTCTTGCACTGTAACCTGTTATTATAGGCACAAGTGGCCTAAGCTTACCTACTAACGCGGTTATTGACGTTAGGCCTAAATTAGGCCCCTAAAGTTTGTAATGCTACGTACAGGTTGCAAACGTACTGTTAATGTAACACTGGTTGGCGTAACGTTAGTGTGATTTGGTCTAACGTTAGGCCTACGCCTAATTTAATTTAGGCAGTCTGCTAAATTGACAACTTTTCAGCTTAACCTCACTTTTATGGGTCAACTATCTTACCAAATGGGCTCCAATTTGGAACCACTGCCCCGAACTTTGCATGGTCTGAGAACTGGATAGGCCTACCTTTGCGTTGAACTTTCGTGAAAGTTTCGTCGCGTTGATGCGACGGAAGGATCGTGCAAGTGGTAACGTATGCACAGTACACAAGCGGTATGTACTATATCGTGGATACATAAGAGCGAGGGTTCACAACATTTAGAGAAAAGTGGTGTTTACTTGATCGAGTGCATACGATGACGTCATCATCGTCATTCGGAAGTAGCCTGTGCAGAATCCCAGGCATAGACCTGATTGATGATATTTAGACAGCACATGAAAGGACGGAGGTGGAGATTGCCTGGTTAGTTACTTAGATGGAGTTTTACATACGGCGCAGTTTCCAACCTATTGGTTCAAATCAAGCTGGCCTCAGCCTTTTTTCAGTTGTGGCTCATCACTGGCTTGAATTCCCTACTCCATTGCTTATGTGGAGCTTTACCCACAATGGCATTTGATTCTATTTTTAGAATCTTGGGTATGACTCGACCTGGGAATCGAACCCAGGCCTTTCGCGTGAGAGGCGGATGCTCTACCTTTAGACCACACATCCGATGGATGCAGTGTAGAAGATGGATGCAATGTAGGATTAGTAGTACAAACATGCCTTGTCATATGGATACTGGTCAAAAGGAGAAGGGGAATTTTGCCTTTATCTATATGCTCATATTGGTAAAGGATCCTTGATGATCCAATAAGCATCATATGATTCTATGACATTAACACTTGTGTCTTCCTGTAAAAGAGAAGTTACTTTATTCTCAATACAACTACTTATTGCTAAGGGAATGTTGCAGCTTATGCTTGGTACATGAGAGACTAACAGGATAAAAGGGTCTACAATTAATGTTCATTAACTCTGTTAATATAGTTTTCAATTTCATTTAATTAGCCAAATCATAATGGTGGGTAGGTTTAGCACTGAAAACGCACAACACCATTAGGTGATGGGAATTTTGAACAGCTGGTATATGGTTTGATTATTCTAGACACAATTCTTCAGAAGGGGGAGATCCTATTGCTTTAAGGATGTAAGTCAAGAACTTGATTTCAAACCCTTTTACTTTAAGGATGATGTCATTAATTTTATCAGCTTTGTTAGAGTCCAACATATCTCACCCTATAACCTATTGTTTCATTGGGATTTAACCTAGTGGTGCCCACAATCTTTTTTCCAGTTGCGGATTGTAAATTTCCCTTCTCCATTGTTTATGCAGAGTATCATGAACAATGGCAGTAGGATACATTTTAAAAGCATTTGGTATGCCTCAATCTGGGAATCAAAACCTTGGAGTCATAAAACTTCCTTTCTAAAATGTTAATAACCACTACAAATCTTCCAGGTCTCAGTATGGACATTTTCCTGGCAATCTATACCCCCATTATGGTATGAGTGCAATGTTGTGGCTGGTTTCAAGTCATCCCCTTTCTGGCATACTGACAAATCTCAAATTGGCATAGTGATGAATGAGAAAATTTGGCAATTTTGGCGTAGTGACAAATGCATTTTTTTCTGAAATCTGTTCACTTCAGCCTTAAAAATTGCAACGACTTTGTAAAATATATTATTTTCTACAATTCCAAACATAAAAATGATGAATATGGCAAAAATTCTCCAAATAAGACCAACATTTTTTCACTATGTGAAATACAAGATCCACAGATTCATGAAATTCTCGATTTTGTGCCAGAAAAGGGACGAAGTAACTGAGGTTGTTATGACAACCACCCTGTCAGCAACCTGGGACAAAACAGTTCATGACCCCAGAAGCAAATAGCAAGTGTTAGCCATCTCAAGCTGGTGACTATTAGTCCAGAATCTATCAGAGAACTTCTTTTTCAGGTATCGGGAGATCAATAAAGTTAGAGACATTTGCCCTGTCAAAAACTCTTTACTCAATAGAGCAACAAAGTTAGTTTAAAAGGGGGTTAACTGCCACAATTACAGAGACAAGCTTCACCCGAGAAAATGCCTTTTTTCTTTCTTTTTTTTTAACTAAATATCCATCAAATTGGCTAGGTATTTGGATGGAGACTCTTGATTAGAATCAATTAGCAAATGCAGTTGAAAGCCACCCTCAGATAAGCAAAGACAAGCAATTTTTCTGCAAGTTGAAGCAAACAATCTTTCTGCTCACTGTCTGTAGAAAAGCATAGAATGGTTGTTTGCATTCTGGTTTAGGGTTAGCTAGTTAGATGGAGTTTTACGACCCAGTTTTCAACCAATTGGTTCAAGTCGAGCCGGCCACAACCTTTCTTCCAGTTGTGGCTCACTGGCTTGTTTTTCCTACTACACTGCTGATGCTGAACACCAAGCACAAGGGACTAGATTAATCATGGTTTGTAAACTTCAAAAGACTTGTTCATCAAATGAGTGTTCCAAGAAGCTTTGTCCAAGATTAAAAATATGCTGTTGCACATGGTCCTAGCTTGAAATGAGACTTTTTGTAATAGGTGGTAAGGTACAAATTGAGAGTAAGCACTTTCAAAATTCTGATGAAGATGAAACAATGTTCTTCACTTTAGATTTGGTTGGCCTTATATTGATAGATTGCCACAGTAATGTAGGGCAGGGTTGATTAGACAAAGGTTCTCCAACATGACAGGTTTAAAAGACCAAAGATCCTACCTCTACATTAAATCTTACCCTTACCATAATCATGGATTAGATGGAGTTTTAAGGCCCAGTTTCTAATCAACTGGTTTAAGTCAAGCCTCTCTAGCCTTTTTTGCAGTTGTGGCTCACTGGCTTTTTCTCCCTACTCCATTGCTTCACATTAAGGAAAATGGCAGCAGGTTTCATTTTTAGCAGGTTTCATTTTTAAAGTCTTTGATATGACCCAGCCAGGACTTGAACTCCAGACCCCCAGACTACAAGTCGGATCCTCCAACCATAATCATGGGATTCATGACATGGAATGTTCCACAACAATAATCTAAAGAGGGGTGGCTACATTTTTGTTTATGGATTTGCAAAATTGTGCAGAATTACCATTGTCACTTAAAAAACCACTTATCAACTGGTCCAAACTTCTTAAATGTGTCAAAAAGCAAAATAAAACAAATGTACTTCAATAACAAAATGACAAGTAAACCTTTTTTTTCACCTTATTTCATATATTTAACAATCCACTGTCACTAATATATACATGCAAAGAGTATTCTAATATGCTTTAGCTTCATATAAAGCAAAACGGTGGCAAAACAGCAGTTAATATCATCATGTGTGACTCACGTGGTATGAAATTCAAGTAGCGTTACATCAAGTTCCCTCTCCTTACATTGACTCAATTTTTATTTCATGTTACGTCATAATACGGATGTTTAAAACTAAAAAAAAAAAAAAATAACCACAGTGTGACCATCTAAAAAGGTCTCAAAACATTGGTGTGTGCAAATGCCTATGGCTGCTGTTTTATTTTTATCAGTGTCCAAGACCAATAGATTTTCTGTCAGACAAATATTACAAAACATTGTGAAGAAGGTTGTCTCTCTTGACATCCCAAAACTTTTTTAAATGAACATAATTTCCTTTTATTTAAGAATAAACTCTTTAAAACTTGGCATTTCCTGATTTCCACTAAGATCAAGTAGTAATCACTGTAAAATTTGTATTTTTTGTAAATTAAGTGATGACTTGACGTAACATTTCTGAAAAGTCAATTTAGTTTGAAAATTCCTGACAAGTAACAGATTTCTGGTGAGACAAACAGTTCTCTGCTCAACTGTTATTGGAAACCACTTCATATAGGCATAAACTGGTTATCATAAACTTTCCTCAGATCTGCATAATTGCAACAAAAGAAATTTACTGAGATAGAAAAGCCAAACACAAAATCCCATTTAACATAGAACAGTGTTCTAACAAGTCATGACTCGAGTCACTTCCTCTCAAAATGATAGTGACTCGATAGGATTCAGGAGTAATTTCCCCATTGAAATAGTACAGTGACTTGAGTTAATGACTAACTCGAGTCACTTAAAAGTTTGAAAACTGGTGACTCGAGTCACTAACCTAGTGACTCGATTGCAACACTTACATAGCATCTACCAATGGTAAGCATTGTTATTGGCTACTACAGTCACATCTACTTCGAAAAGCACAAATATCTTTTAAAAAAATTTCATTTGCTTCAATTTGCTCTAAACTAATACAAAAATAATTTGAACAAAATTTTTACAAAAGAAGTTCCTTTTTCCATTTTCATATGTCATTAAATGATCACACATTACAATGTCAAACAAACAAAGGCAACAATGCTGTGTTAATTACTCATTGCACACTGGCAAACTTTTCAGGAGTTTTAATCAGACTAATCTAAAATACACGCTAGAACTATTGCCGTTGAGAACGGAATTGAACTCCTAAGCACAGATTTCTCAATTTCTGTATTAGTGCTCATGTAAAATTCACTAACGAAACTCATGCAAAACAAAATACTTATTCCTGTACTTGAATGTACGGAGTTCTTCCACTGACGTCAAAAGCCCCACCTTTTTTTCCATTTGACACAGGGCAAAAACTGTGTCAAATGTATTGCCAGCTGAAACGCAACTGATATGACAACCAATCTCATAACTGTTGATTTTTTGCCTGGCAGCAGGTGTCATGTGAGAGCTGTATTGTCACAACATAATACACTTCACTAGTACTTGTAATAATCATGTTGTACTCACAAGTCTATTATACTTATTTTTTATCTTTAAGTTAGTACACACTGTCTTCCTAACAACTCTAATGGTGACCAAATCTAAAGGAGCAAGGTTTTATTTCTTTTTCTTTCCTTTCTGTCAGTTTATAATTGATGGTGTTTATTGCACTTTCTTCACATTGTTCATTGCTTTAAACCCTTTGCTACGCATGGTTTTCCTTGGAAACTATAGTTGCCATTGCTACACATAATGTTTTCACTGCAAAACTACTGCTGTCCCCTGGAACAGCTCCTTAGAACACTTCAATGTGTCATTATGTTTTGGTCAAAGAATCGGCTTGAACAGGAGCTAATTTTACATACACGCACCCTCTTGGGCTCATAGCAAAGGCAAATATGGAGGCCTCCATTCAAAACCTTACTATTTATGGCAGCCTTACAGACATACTGTGTATAATATAATATGTAGCTCAGTATGGAAGTATGGACCCCTTTCAATAGCAAAAGGGTTCCTATCAGACGAGTCAAGTCTAATGATATTTTCACTGACATGCAATTCCTTCCTTCCATATTGGTGTCCAGTATTTGATAAATAGAGTTAACTAAATGCTTCTGACCACTTGTTTTCAACTTCTCCTCATACTGTAAACAAAATTCCACAGATTATACTATCTTTACTTGCAAAGTTACTCACACTATGATGGAATTTTTTGGGAAAATGTCTTTGAATAAATCAACATGGAGTCAAAGCAACATTTCAGTAACCAACTAGGCTTGACTGTATGATAAGAAACTATGCTATCTATGAAAAGAAAATGAAATGGCATAGAATTCTATCCTGAGATCGAAGCAGCATACCTTAAGCAGGCCTCGATTTTTAGAAAAATTTACGGTTGCCCTTCAGGCAACCATTTCACTTATTTTAGTTGTCCACAAGTGAAATTCGGTTGTCCGAAACAAAACACTAATTGTGATCATGTACTTATAGTCTTGAAAAATAAAAAGATGTGTTTGAGAGACAGAAACACTTGAAGTCTGAAATATGGTACTATGCAAAACCTCAAAAGAGTTGGTCAGTCAGCAGTATATGTTTTCAGTCCTACAGAAAAATGGTTGTCCATTGGACATCCAACCTTATCTTTTAGTTGCCCATATGAAATTTTAGTTCACCCGGACGATCGGACAACCACGAAAATCAAACCCTGCCTTAAGGAATTCTTTGTCACTCAAAGTTTGATACCACATCCCACGCTGATTGCAAAATACCCTGATCCTTTCTACCTACATAACACTGCCACATAACACCACTTTAGACTGGCCTCATATGACACACTTAAAATGACTTGGGTGCTGTAGGATTATTAATAAACCTCGTCTGAACAGTTTCTGCTGTTCAATTCAGCATTGTAAACCATTGAACCATTTAACAATGATTGTCAAAGAAAACTCAACTACTGAAGATATGCCTACAGTCTTATTTATAAACTGAAATACAGAATGACAATTAGCAAACTCATCAGTGTGTCCTATCACTGAATAAAGAAAGCCACCGAGCTTTGACATATCCCTAGCCCAACAGTCCTAGCAGAGTAAAATATCACTTGGACAAGTGCATATATACTGCTCAATATCATAGCCCAATAGGCAAGTTCCTAAGCAAAGTCTTCTCAAGTAATCTGCAGGCCTATTCAAAATTTGAAAATTAATGAGTTGGTATTTATGCCGACTGGTAGACTTGGAGAACAACTAGCCTGAAGGACAAGTAGTTATAAAAACTTTCAAAGCCTGTAACTTTCCCATTTAAATCCTTCCATTAACTTCATACATGGATTTCACTATACATCTTCTTTCCAACTTTTGCAACGTAGAAGCTGCTATGGACAAAACAGAATCGTCATGCTTCTTTCTAAGGATGCCATCAAAAGATTTTGAAACATCAACTTAGCCACTGTGAAAATAAAGTGAAAGAAAAAATGATTCCAGTAGCACCAATGGGTAAGAAAACAGCTTTATTTTATGTACTAACTACCAATGCACATCCAAAAAGTCTGCTTTAGCTGTCTTGACTTCAAGACAAAAAAGCAAAGTCAGCTGGGTTAACCGGTTCACCCCAACCATGCCAAGGGAGAAGAGAGGTGGAGAAAAACCAACCTACATCCAGCAGGATTTGAACCCAATGCACTTGTGAAACACATTGGTACACAGCAGCTGGAATAGACCACTCTTCCACTTGATCACCCCTTGTGTTTGAGGATAAAATATTTGTCTTAAATACTTGTTTCTACTACATTTGTTTATCGTCACTGCCAACTGTGGAGGCCCCACCATTTGGGGGGGGGGGCACATTTGGGAGGCAATCATCCCCACAGGCATGGGGCAGGCACATCTTGATTAAGCAGTCAATCTTACTAGAAAAGTGACAATGAGATAACTATCTTTCCATGATGTACAATTTAAAACAAGCTTATGCATAGCTGTTTTTTTAAAATGAGCCTTCTTTGAAAAGAGCTATACAATAATTTTGAAGTGATGGGAATTAATGCAGGATTCAGAGACATTTACAATGATAAAATTCCATGACTTTCAAGGTCCTTGACTAATATTTCCAGGATCTTTAAAAGAGTCAGGAGCCGTAATCCCATGTATTTTCCACAAAATGATGCATCTGAACATTGAGAAAATCTCAAGACAGTCAGGAGAGTAAGTCTATATCTTTAAAGGACCAATTCTCTCACCCCAAACAGTACCAATTCTCGTAATCTTCTCACTTTAGCCCCTCCTACTGTTTGAAATTCACCCTCATCCAGACACAATCTCAGTTTATATTGCTTCAGGGTGAGTATAGAAAACCTCAATGTCTTTAATCAAAACACTCTCATTACAGTTCAAGCTGTGAAATATAAGCTTTGGTACTCTGCATTGTTTAAATGAGCAGCCAATCAAAAACCTGAGCCAATTGAGAGTTTCTGTTACTCCGTACAAGAAGTCTTGTTTGGGTTGAAAAGAATTGGCCCTTAAAATTCCCTGACATTTCTAGGACTGCTTGAAAAATGTTCATTTTCCCTGACTTCCCAGACCTGGAAATTCAAATTTTAGTTTTCATAGACTTTTCAGGATTTTCAGGACCTTTACAAACCCTGTTTTAACAAAAAGTAATTAACAGTGGTATCCATATAATGCTTAGGTTGTTCCACCTTTTACATACTGTTAAATGAGCTACTAACATAATGTATTGTACAGACTTACCTCTGTTTCAGCCCAAGGTCCTATATTATCACTGGTATCAAATTCCGTCTCCTCACTACTCTCTTCCACCGCCTCTACATCCTCCTCCATGGTGCCCTCTAGATCTGTGTTATTTTCTACTCGCTGTAAGCCCTGCACTGCTTTAGTGTTACTAGGATCAAGGCTGAAGAGGAAGACAAAAAATCTTAATCATACAGAAAATACATCATATATAGTGTTTAAACAAACAAAAGAGAATCACCCTGCATTTTTTTCCAAGTCTAAAACATGATCAATATTAATTGGTTTTCAACAAACAAAATTTAAAAACTTTAAGGTCTTCAAAACTATCCATTCAAATACATGATGATTTTACCAGTTTTTAAGATGCAGTTGCCCACTTGCCCCAAATAAATGATTTTTGTCTGGGACAACTGATATTATTTATCTTCTGGTTGTCCAATGGGATAACCACTTACACCTGTATCTATCTACACCCTTTTCTTCAGCCAACTTCATTTTAAAATATATTGCTTGGAAGCAAAGTTCTCCTCTGCAGGGTTCTACCTACTTACCAAAATTTCCATCCCAGAAATTGGAACATCTAACAGGTGATCCACAATACTAAGTTCACAACATTCAGAATTCTACATTTTCAGTGTTAGTTTATTGGTAATACTGAAAGGTGCAAAAATACAACATTCTGTTTTTTTATGAGTTTCAAAGCTCAGAAAAAGGAATGATTCAACTTAGAATGAAACAGTTGAAAAGTATGGAATTTCTGTTAACTTGCATATGCTACTTACTAAGACATTGAGTTTGCAAAAATTCTGATGGAAATTTATGGCTGGACAATATCACTTTACGGTGGGGTGAACCACAACCTGTAAGGAACTACCAATTTTTAAAAACCACTTGTCCCCTGGACAACTGACTTTTTCACCCTAGTCTGAGCCCAGTAACCCCAATTTTATTCAACTGATGTGTCAGTAGTTGCACCATAGACATTTTAAATATCTCTACCAAATTTATCCATACAGATGAGCTAGTATTTTCACAAAGTTCTTGAGAACTCTTAAGGACTTGAAAGATCCTAAGGACTTGACTGATCACATTGACACTATTTGCACATAACACCAAGTCTGTATTTGAGAAATATGTAAATATTAGGTAAATATCCCAATGGTATATCTGAGAAAATGTTATATTACTTTTTTTTCTTCACAATCAGTCTCTGACCTTTTCAACACAACCCACAGTCATATAATAATTCTGAAAATGGTAACTCAAACACTTCAAGTCATGTTTAAATTGGTATAAGTGTATTTCAAAAAAATAAATGCCTTTTTAAAATATTCTTCTTTCCGAGGAGAAAATTTTCTCCCTAATACCTACGACTCAATCATGCATAAGGCATACAAGTAATGCTGGTTTGAAGCAACATGTTAACATGAGACAAAATGTGAAAATATCTCACCTGATAGCAATATTATAATGATGTGATGCACCAAGCAAGTCCTTTGTTTTAACCAGAAGCTCTCCTAGCATTTGATGAAGCTGACTGTTACTCTGTTGCTCTACATGTTTACGCAACCTTTAAAAAAGTAAAGCACATTGACAAAATTGACCATTATCAATTGATATTATGTTCAATTTAATGTATAGAGAAGCATTAACAAACCCAACCCCCCAAAATATTACACTATCTAATAATCTGACAGCACAAATGGTAGTATTCAATTAATCAGTATTTCATTATTTCTTTTAGGTTCTAAATTCAGCTCTGTTTAACTTTTTATCACCACTAACACACTGAGATCAATGAGCAAACAAGAGCTTGTTTATTTCTTTGCATTCTTTCAGGTTGGCAGACCCATAAATGTTGCAAGTGATTGAGATATGTTATAGAGGGCTTTCATTGACATCACAAGCCCTGGTCCTTTTTTTTTTTTTTGACAAGCAAAAGCTACTGTAGTACGCTGGCTAGTGGGGCTAGCTGAGAAGCAGCTGAAGACCAACACATGACTGTTGCAATAAAACAGTGTCAACTTTTGCACGGCAGTGGAGGTGGCTTACCAGTTTGGACATAACCTGAGAGCACTTCTATAACAGTCATGAAAAATAGGCTACCCAAACATTTGAAAGAGAAATTAAACAAAGAGACTCATTCCCCAGCTACGTATATGGAAATACCCTCCTTTACCAAAACAGCAGGTATTGGAAAACTAATACATCTAGAGCAATATACAACTACAGACAAAGCATGGAGTAATTTTGTTAAAGTATGGAGTAATATTTCAGTTTTACAAGTTATTCTGCTAAATTAATTTACATCACATCACAAGGCTTTTTAAAGAAAATTTTAACTTCTTTTATGGGTGAAAAAAGCTAATTAACAAAGACAATAATCTAGCCACCCTTTATACAGTGAAACTGGCAAAAAAAATCCACCGATTTAAATTGGCTCCACTTTAACTTAAAATCAACGTGTTCCACCAAAACTGAAACCTGCAGTTATTCTGATTTTTTTATATTTGAAAGTTTATTTGAAGGTTGTGACCTCCATCTAAAAGCACTTTTTGGGAAAAGTTTGGCAGCTTATGGACAAATTGTGACCACAGCTATTAGAAGAAAAATTCTGGCGACAGAAAATATTACTTCGGTATTGGGATAACATCACACACTACACTTTAGGATAAAATTTACATTCTTTCTTTTCAAGAGCAGCATACTTACAATTCTATTGCACCTTTGATGTTGCCCTGCTCTGTAAGGACATTAACAAGTAAATATACTGCTTCCAGATATGTGTCATCCTCTGCTAAAGCTTTCTCCAAGGAGGATTTTGCCTACATTGAAACAAGTGACAGAAAATTAATTTTTTTAATTAAATAAGGTTATACGGCTCAGTTTCTAACCAGTCAGGCCAACCACTGTCTTTTCTTCAAGTTATGGCTCACTGGCTTGTCTTCACTACTCCATTGCTTACCCTGAGCACCAAGCACATTCGCAGAAGGTTCCAGTTTTAAAGTATTCAGTGTGACCCTACCAGGAGTCAAATTCCAGGCCTTTTGGCTGCAAGTCAAATGCTCTAAACCAATTGACCATGCAGACAAAAAATCAAGTAAATGCATGTTTTGTATTAAATGAAAAGGAATCACATTCACCTGCTGTACTCTGTTAACTGACAACAGCGGACCCAGTCTTCAGTACAGAATCTCTTTAAACCAATATTCAAGTGGGAGACATACTAAAACTTTTGGGGATTTGAATTCAATATGAGCTCCTGAAATCCTCTCCACACACAGACACAGACACATACACACCACCAAAATTCCCCTTTGGAACACCCACTCCAATACAACTCTCACATGCATCATTTCTTTAGGGACAATCCCCCTCTATGACATGACCCTCAGAGGACAAGTTTTTAAGTTTCTTGTAAAAATTCAACTGAGTGGTCGTGTTCATGAGAGGTCATGAGCAAATTCTCCCAGTAAAAGGCAAATTGTCAGATCATGTACAGTATGAAGTGATCCTGGCAGTTAAAAAATAGCTCCAACCAGTGAGGTTTCAAATTTGTATTTATCTTATACATAGCATCTTAATTGCCTTGTCTTTTCATTTCTCCACATATTCATCATTTTATTTTTCTTTGTTTCCTTTTTTTTTATCAAAGGCAGCTTGCAGGTCATGCATTCCCCTGTCTGTTGTAAAATGAATTAATAAAACACATTTTCAAAAGCTTGTCTTCTAGTTATAGCAAGTAAAAGATGAAACTACAACAATTTTAATCATTTTGCAAATAAAAGCAGTTACAATATTAAATTACATAATGAAAGGTCCTTCCTACAGTTTACTTGACTTGTAAATTTGTGGGGAATTCTCTTCTTCTGAAATGAAACAGAAAGTCCAGTTGATGACTTGATTTTAATCACTAAATAGCTGCCGTTATCATACTGAGGAAGGAGTGGCTTGGTTACAACTCTAGGAAAAGAGCATTTAGTGAGTTTGATGACTTTTGATTACTTTGAACCTCCTATCAATGCCAGAGAGATTTTGAATTGTCAGATGAAATGCAGGTTGGAAAAAAGCGGACTGGTAACCAAGATGTAACTTCAATTGGATCGTTCCAACAGTCTGCTTGATTTGAAAAATCATTCCAACAGTCTACTTGATTTTGAAAGCTCTGAGGACTTTTCCCCTATTGAACTGATAGAGAGACCAGAGGTGAAAACTTGACTCAAATCACTTAATAGTTGGGAGTTGAATAGCTGAGAAAAGGGTGACTTGACTTCAACTCTAGAGAAAGAACACTAACTGGATTTGATGACTTTGGATTAAAGTCTCCTTTGTTCCTTCCATTAGGGTTGGACAGATTGTAAAGCTCATGATGTAACAAAATATGCATATGGCTACACAACAAATCAATTGGAACATAGTGTCTTAATTTTAACTGTCCTTGCATGAAACATTCTGTATTTGAGCAAAAAGCCAAATGCACACCCTTCTAAGTTTTGTAACTCAAAAGCAAGATACAAATTGAGAAAACTTTGAATGGAAGTAAAGCTTTACCTTGTCAAGAGTAAGCCTATCCTTCATGAAGACAGAAGCCAATGCTGTGAGAGTTCTTGGTGATGAACCCAGGACATTGTAAGAGTTACTGAAAGTTGTCATTGCTTCACGGATTCTGTTTGCTTTGATATAACAATCCACAAGACCTACAGGAATAACAGGCATGTTTAAATTTCCATTAATTTTTTTAATTAATAATTACTTTCCCAAAATAAATTACTATGTAATACAAACTTATAATAACATGCAAAATTTAATCCAACACTCTTATTCATTAATCAGGAGAATTTCCTTAAAAATCCACTATTACTACTGTAGGATTTCCTCTGACATTCTTTTTGTGTGACAGCCATGTGCCTTACAGGTTTTGGTTTCTACCTCACAGAAAACTGCTCCATCTGCCACCTGCAATGTACTAGCTATGGGAAAAGTGGTAGTTCACCCTCTCTCTGTGTGTCAAAGCTGGCACCATTTTATCTTATGGACTAGTCTAACAACCTACAGCCACTTCAAGCCAGGAGAACCCTGCAACACCAACATTTCGAAGCTGCAATAGCATATTTACAAAGTAAATATATCTCGACTTAAAAATTACAAAAACAAGATGACATCTTTGTAGATTAGATAAAATTAAAATGAAGTCTCTCTTTTCACTAGCCTATATACTAAGTAATTTATCCTTTTGATACTGAAGAGGGTTCCATCCTGCCACGCTGAGTTGTATATTATATTCAATACTCAGTACATGTAGAGTTTTTGCAATTACAAAGTTTTTGTATGGAGAGTGCATTATTTCCACTTTAACCCAAGACATAACCCACCACATATGTAAAAGTATCTCTTCTTTAAGCCTATTCCCTGTTAAAGTCACCGTTACAGACTGTAGGTTTGTAAGAGCTATAGTATTCCATGGTGCAGCAGTACAATGGTTTCATGGCAAAACCTTACATATATAGTAATGTGAAATCAGGGTTTTGCTGCAAATCCATGTGCAGCAAAAGGATTAAAATACACTGTACTAAAATTAATTAAAAGTAAATAGGAAAAGACTTCTGTTAGACCTTGATGGGCCTCAAACCGATGGGGTGCATGTCTCACTGCTTCCCTGAAATGAAGGGTAGCCTCCAATGTCCTACCCATCTGAAGCAAGGCTCTTCCTTTCAGTAAAAGGGCCTCGATCTGACCAAAGCGGAGCTCATAGGCCTAAATAATAAAACAAAAATTGCAATTGACAATGGACACATAGCAAATTTCTATTTCACAGCGAGCAAACAAGCAGAAAATTTTTATTGAGAGTTTACACATATGAATTAGCTGATATGACAAAGGGATGTATTACTGAGGGTTGGGTTGGAACCATAGACACCTGAGTATGGAACAGAAATTGTGTCATACACTATCTATGCACCACAATCAATTGGAGTGGAGGGCACATACCATTTTTGGAAAAACATGGTTCCCTTGTGGCAGGAAATGGCATTTCCTATGTCTTTTTTCCTCAATTTACTGATTACTTAAGTAGTAATGTTTTGTTTGGAGGTTATTTTCTTAGAGCACATTGAGAATTACAAAAATTTGGTGGTTGATTCCTAACTTAGCTGATCTATGGTAACAGAAGGAATTTGCAAGGGACACAAGGGCTTCATTTTAGCATGAGTATGGTTGTTTTTGTCCCTGACCAACTCTTGCAGCTACAATGCTCACCAGCCAAAGCTACAACCAGGGTTGTATCTATGCACAGTACTTTGGGTTGTAGCTACCCCTGGTTGGTGCTAGTACAAAAATTTTGTCAACTGACAAAAATCATTTATTACAATTTGCCCAGGAGCACTAAGTTCTCTGAAAATGAGTTCCAAATGACCTTTAAAATATCATTTACTCCCTCTCTGTTTCAAACACAGTTTCTTTGTGAAGCACATAACAATAATGACTGCAAGCTTTTACCATTGTTACTTATTCTCTTTTATAGGCAAAATTGGGCCAGTTGCATGTAATCTTAACATTTTCCATAAAGGCCTTGTTTGTAGTCTCTCACAGCTACTCCCTTGGTAGATACAACACTTGCTGTGTTCACCACTGTCAGCATCTCCATCCAGCACCAAGTTTGCTTTAGCTACAAAGCCATGGCGGCACAGCCCTTACCACAACCAACCTCTGATGTCAATCATATGAAATTTGTTCACTTTACCCCATGGCAACTTTTTGTACCAAACAAAGAACACCTTTTCTCTAATTTTGTAATAAGGGTATATTTCTTGCCTGTAAGTCACACTCTTGGCAAAACCATTATTCAGGTATGTCTATGTTTAAGTGGGAGCACCATCAACAAGATCACTTTATACATGGTACAGTAGATCAGATGATATTTGCAACTATTTATGTTACCTTGTTGGCAAAGTACACTGTCCTACAGGCTTTCCTTGGACCTGATATCAGTGCATGATAACCCATTGCAATCCAAGGTTCAGGCTTTCTATCTGTAACAGTCATAAGTTTGCTAGCAAGACTGCCAGGAAAATGAAAAGAAAATAAAGATTAAATTAAGATTCACTCTAAATTAAATCTTTGCCATAATGCTTTCATCCCACTAGTAGAATTAGCAAGTTCCCAAACTTTCTAAAAGGTACTGCAAGAGACTGTTCTTCTACTTACATACAAGTACACTCCGGTAAAATGTTCCTATCAAGCTACAACTTTCGAGCAGCTGATGAAATTTGTTCACATTTGATTAACATCCTAATTTATAGTTCAATAATGATATGTACTCAAAAGTATTATTTACTTAACATTGTGTATCATATAAGCAAACAAGGAAGAGGGAAGTTTAAGCAAGAATTTAATTTTCATATGAGAAAGAGGAACAAAATCTACTCAGTGTGGTGAAAGTTTCATTCAAAAGGGACATGTACAGTATGTCTCAAGATATCTGTAAATGAAGTCAGTAGACTTGTGTCCCAAACTGAGTTTGAGGGCAGCAGAGCTTATATCACTTCCTCACATTAACAAGGAATGGTTTGTTTCCCTTTCTTTTATTAGACTGTTGCTTGTGTGGAACTTGAAGTTAATAGGAATGGTACTTCCCTGTGGGGGATGTAAAGTTTGTAGAGTTCTTATGTCAGTTATGCAATCACATTTTAATAATAGGGGATTGTTGAGAAGAAAACGGACTCTAAAGTTAAAAGAAATACTAAGGACTGTGCAATAATGTGGGCATATAATGTCATATGTGCTTGCTTCAAGTTCAGTTCTTGTTGAAAATGTGAAAACTTTATGTGCTCATATCTTGAGAACCACACATCAGATTTCAATGCAAACCTCACCAAAATGCTTAAAATTAGCACCGCTCTAACATACCAAATCTTGCTGTGACCTTAAAACCTTTTAAAGATGAAAACCATAGATTGAAAGAATTAGAAAGTGGTCATCCACATGGTGTTATGACATAACAACTACTGTACTTCTTAAAAACACACTTTCAGCAAACACTGCCACATCACTCAACTTCATTTCACAAACTTACTGAAGCATTTCACTGAAATCTCAGGGCAAAATCCTGTTTGACATAACAAATAACAGTGCCTCTAAACCATTCTTTTGGTGGCTGCATTTAACCATTCCCACTCTGCTTTCATCACAAGTCTTTAGTATGTGCGTAAATAATTGGTCACATGGAGAGTGCCAAATTGACTAAGGGACAACAGATTGTTAACGCAAGTCTTTCATCATCACTCCAGACTACAATTCTACCAGCAGTCAACAGAAATTCTCAATTTTCATTAACTCTTTGATTGACATCAAATTCAAGAAATGCAGGTAGTCTCATACACAGAGCATATACAGAGAGTGCTCTGATTACCCATTAAGTCCTTGTATACTCCCCAAAGTATGCCCTGAAGCAATAGGCTGGGATTATGTATGAATGAGGAGGAGTTTTAGACAGTTGTGGGAGGGGCTAGAAGTAAGTAGGCTGGAGAACTGAAACTGTCTAAAGTGATGAATAACTGCTCATAAATGAAACAACAAACTTCCAAAAATTAGCCAGACCTTTGAAGTTCCATAGATTTCTTTTCTTTGTGTAGTATGTATGCATAAAAGTCCATTCCAGTAGTATTTAAAGGATCCAGAGCATGGATTCTTTGATAAACCAGGCCGGCATTGGTGTAATCCCCCAACAAGAAGTAATTCTCAGCTAAGCAACACAGAACGTTGATATTGTTTCGTAATACAGTCTGAAAAATAAACGTCAACAGAGTGGCACTGAATCATCGATCAAGAACATACCCGTATGATCACTGAAAAAACTGAATAACTTACAATGTTACTGCTGCAGAGCCCTGTGAAAACTGACGTGACATGTTGGTAAGTTAAACCGCTTTTTGAAACTTCTAGATGCAGTTGGAGAGAGGACATCAACACATGGTTTAAACAGGATTTTGTCTGGCCATAGAACCCCATCTAACTAACTGACTTTATCATATGAATGAGAACTAGTTAACCATATTTGGGGATTTCATGATGATGTCCTCTCCCTAGATTCATGTGAAACTGCCTCTTGAAGATGAAGAGATGAAGGATGTAAAATTATGAGATAAAGCAAAGTACTTTTACAGATACCATGCTAAAGAGAGCCCAATCAACCATTGTGCTGTTGCTAAAGATTGTGATTTGGTGTATGACAATCTCCTAAACATACCCCACCTCTTGTTTAGGGAACCATGTCTGTCAAGCATAAAGGTTTCTTTTTACAAATATTGATCCTTAGTACCAAAATGTTATAGGAAGTTGAAAATAAGAAGGGGTCTTTGACTCTAGGTATTCACCCTAACCTCTAACCTCTCACGACGGTTGGTCAGTCAGACAGAATTTCATGACACACCAGCATGAATGTGTTACATGCTGCCACCAAGAAAAGAAAAAAGTACTATGAGGGACTGATCCTGGACAACACTAATGGAACATGCACACAGGTCTATAGACCCACAAGGACACTGTTTCTCCCGTTCTACTCCCTTAAAAATTCTGCATACATTATTATTTTGATGATTACAAGAACATACCCCTGTTTCAAGGCTTTTGAATGTGCTAACAGCTTTTGCATACTCTTTACTGGCACTGTAGGCATGGCCTTTTAACCAAAAGTTAAGCCTGTAGTAGAAGAAAGGAAACAAGAAGAGAGAATTATTGCTACTGCAAGTACTGTAGGTAGGACTTTATATCACAAAACTGACAGGTATAGACGAATCCGGACAGCAAGTGATGGCCTGATTTTAGTCAGCCATAACTGGGGTGTATCAACTTTTAACCTTTCAATTCCAATGCTTACCTGTATCATGGATGGTTGTGAATTGTAAATTGTATCTTAATTTCTTCAATTTCACTGAAAATGGGAGTTTGAAATTCATGTAGACAATAAATGAAGACGATTTTAGCCTGATGGACCCCACTAATGGCAGCCTACAGTCGCTCAACACAAGCACTTATCGGATTCGTCTATACAAATAAAGTTACAATTTGTATGAAAATTACTAATATCCTTATCATAAGATACAGTACATTATAATACTATAAAAGTACTACTTAGTATACAAGGAACTAAGTCTGTGCCCACATCAAAGGTTCCACACTGTACAGATAGAAGAAATTACACACCTCAATATGTTTGACAATAATTTCCAACTCTTTTAAAGTGTACCTGAAGTCAGAAAGTTTAGAAATATGTACCATAAGATATGAAAAATGAATTAAGATGGTTCAAGTCCCATCTTCATAAGACATTCCTCACCTAGCTGAGATATTAAACACTGAACTTTTCCACTAAATAAAATTGGAAATGGTACATTGTGCAATAATCTGGTATGTCATTGTTAGGCTACCCATGTTACAAACTTATGATTTCTTTGTTTTTCTGAATGCTACTACACCTTGTGCCAAAATATGATCGGATTCCTACTGCTATAGGATGACATTTGTTGGATATTAAAACTGCTTACCATTCTAGCTGACTAGCATTTGGGAAGCTACTAATAGTAAGAGAGGCCACCTCTGTTCCTTTAACACCGAGTGAAAATAAACCAATAGCTGCTCCAAGACCTAGTGGACATTGTCTGTAAGAAAGCACATAAACTTGACCAGTTTTATCAATTCTTCATTATTTATTGATTTCCACAATGCACACTAAGCAATGCCCTGCTCTACTTTACCTGGGCACTTTTTCTGACAGAGATTATCATGCTTTGTTGCAATGTTGGATGAGTTTGCACGCTGTTTTTCACTGTAGGCAGAGTGCTTTACCATGCACAAATAAATTTCTACAAGAAGCTCTTAGCTTGCAGTGTAACCAAACACACATCTATCACTAAAGAACAGGAAGTCAGGTTGACATTGAGGGAACCACACTTTCTGCAGTGTCGGGTCCACAAATCATAGAGCCGGGACCTTGCCTAAAGAAGACAAAACATTATTCACAATTGCAGAGAAAACACAAAAACTCTTGTTCTTGCAAACAACATACCTCAACTGACAATATGCCCAAAGATATATTTTTCAGAACATTCACAGGATTTTGCATTGTTCAAATTTTAAATCATTACCAAAGACTTGCCACGACGAGTATAAAGGAATGCATGAAACAACTTCAAACAAGTTTTCTATCCAACCAAGGTGCATATATGATGTTCTACTGTTTCTTCATTCAAATCAATTTAATGCCTAAACATATAATTGATTCTATGTTTATTTGTCTGAAGCCATACATACCTCAGTACTTCCTTATAAGCAGTGGTCGCTGGTCTTTCTTTCCCAAACTGTTCGTAAAGCTTTGCTAAGGCCATGTTGACTTTTGGTTTCCTTAGCTTGGCAGGTATAGCTTCCAGCTTTATAATTAAACACAAGAGACAACTCAAAATCAATCAATGAAGTTTAATACAATACATTTAAAAGTGAAAAATATTATCTTGGAAGTTGTATAACTCCAAATTTAAAACCTACATTGTCTTTACAGAAATTAAAGATCTCTCAATTGAGTGACAAGAACTCACTGTTGTTATTGCTTCTCTGTAACTCTTCACTTTAACTAGACACTTGTGAATCTTGTAACGCACATCAATTTCTGATGGAAGGCCCTCAGTATTCCATGACTGTTGAAGTATCTTTTGACGAGGGTCTTGTGTTTTATCTTTTGTTTTCTGAAATGCCTTTTTAATTTGGATGGCTTCTTCATATACACTCTAAATGAACAAAAGAAATTAACAGACATTATAATAAATTTCACATCTGAGGAGAGGAAATACTGTATTGTAACACAGCTCTCAAGAGCCAATCGTAAAACAGGTCAGTCTACTACACTACATCAAGTTGGATGACAGCGTTTCCCCATTAAGTCATGTACCTGGGAATTGCTGCCTACTGTACATGCTGAAAGTGGTACCCTACAGGCCGCGTATAGACGAATCTGATTAGTGCTTGATTTTAGTGACTGTAGGCAGCCATTAGTGGGGTCCATCAGCCTTTAATCATCTTCATTTATTGTCTATGTGAATTTCAAATCCTTATATTCAGTGAAATTGAGAAAATCAAGATACACTGTAGTGTACAACCATCCATGGAACAGGTAAGGAAGGAAATTTCAAGACTGAAGGTGATGGACCCCAGCAATGGCTGATTAAAATCTGACCATCACAATCTGTCCGGAATCGTCTGTAGCCTGCAGCATAAGTACAGTAAATGGCACACACCCCAAAACTTAATATATGACATTAATAGTAATGTTCTTCTGGCTTCATCAATAATAACAAATCAAAACTTGTGCAAAGGTGTCCATGGTCCAAAAACTTGAGAATCCCTTTCCTACAGTTCATCTTCTTGAATAAAATGCACTTTACATTCAAATACAATACTACTGTTGTAGACAAGGCCAATGTGGGCCTCAGACTCTCATACTTTGGGCAGCTTGAGGCCACCAGACTGTGCCAGTAGTATTATATGCCTCTAGTCCAGGACCAGACTCAGCATCAGACTCCAAGGACCAGATTTACAACACTAGCTTCAAATCACTGTCTGAAATGATTAGGCTAGTTGAAAAATGTGCAGTACTCTTTATCATATGCAATTTTTGATAAGAGATTCCACAAGCAGGTGTAGAATATTTGCCCTGAAATTTTCAATAACTCACTACAAATAACAATGTTCATAACTTTAGTCCTGGATACTTGTACAACATATTTTCACAAAAATAATACTTTCTCCTGTCTGGGAAAGAGAATGCCACCCCTGACCCTCCAGCCCACAAGCATACTATTAAACGGGAGTGTTGAAGTTGTGGTCAGTATCTGCCTTGGATTCTCCTGCCTTCAGTGGTCTTGAAGTCTCAAAAACTCCATAGTGTTGTAAGCTTCTATTAGATGACAGCTTTGGCCTCAGACTGCTGGGTCTAGACTGAAACACCACATAACAGTAAATGCTCAAATGCTTGAAAGTTCATGGTACTAGTCACACTGCAAGGAGGAAAAGACACACGCATGTGCAAATTTTACTTACCTCTGCTTTCCTGTACTCTTCTTGATCATAAAGAGCATCAGCATAGTAAACAAAGAGTTGATATTTTTCAGCTGGGTTTAAGAAATCTGGATTGTGGCTGCAAACACTTTTCATCAAGCTCCCCTGAATGCAACACATGAAAGGTAGGATGATGTTAAAACACAAATTACACAATTCCATTCAAAGAATTTGTTTCTGCATAACTGTACATTCAGGCATACTGTAAATTTGGCATTTGATATCTGCAGCTCCAATATATTTTTTGCTGATCCTTAGCTGATAGGTTGAATACTTCAAGTTGAGGCACAAAACATTATCTATGTAAAGCTAATCAAATTGCAGACCCTACACATGTTCAGGTGTCATTTGGCACCAGACCAAAAGTTTTCTCTTTCTCTTGATCTCTTTCACTTGTGGTTCTCAGGGTTCTGCAACATACAGCATTGGCTATATACCTTGTGCATATGATGTCACAGAGCAAAAGCCTTCGCCTTCCTTTGGGGGCAAAACAAATCAACACAGACAAATACAGACAGCTGATTTGTCAAACAGTCAAATATGTGCATAGTCTGTTACACGTGCATGGCAAATACTTATGCGTGTGACCCCGTGTTTCATTGTTTTGCCCCCATGGATGACATAACTTTAAGGATGTTGTCAATGCGCAAGGTCTATAATGATGATCACCTTGAGGGAGTTATGAAAGCATTCTCTACTGTCATAGCAATCAAGCAGACCTTATGCATATTATGTCATAGAGCAAAAAGTACCATCTCAATTGGAGGGCAAATAAACCAACACCAGCAAATGCAGACAACTGATTTGTCAACTAGTCAAAAAAGTTTAGTCAGCTACACATGCAGAGCAAATTCTACTGTGGGCAACCATGTGTTCCATTGTTCTGCCCCCAAGGTTGATTTCACTGTGTCATCAGTGCATAAGGTTTACTTTAAACAATATGCCATGGTCAAACAGGAAATTGCACTGCTGAAAAAGTAGAACTCATTTCAATTTTATTTGCCAAATGCTGAAAGAAGACCTCAATAATGATAAAAATGAACTTCAGTGCTTCTGAATAATTTTGAAAGAAAGTAAATGGTAGTAAGGTAGAACCATGAAATACATAGGGGCTTATGATTTTAGCCTTTGAGGTTCAACCACCACAAATTCGACCACTACCCCTGATATTTTGGATTATTTCCGTTAATTATTGTACGACCTGTAAATTATAGTGAGTTCTTGTGAGTGAATGAATAATTAAGCGCTCTGTATCCCCCTTTAGATATAACTTAAGCAGATTTCTTATCAATCAATATTAACTGATTATACTACAGCACTTGCTCATTTTTAACTTTAATTGTTGCACTCCTACAACCATTCACTTTGGATCTTTCTCCTTGAAGAGGCATGCCATGGGGGTGGGGGGGAGGTAATGTAATGCATGGGGTCAGCGTAATGTAGTGTGTACAATGTAATGTGTGTGGCAAGGGTAGAAAGGGGTACAGGTAGGTATGTGGGGCAGTAAAGCTCTAGGGCCAATCTTCAATATTTTTTCCATTTACCAGGCATCTTATGAGGCCTTGGCCCATTGCCCTTTAGCATGTGATGTGATAAGATATGATTTGATGTTCTGTTACGTGAGGTGATGTGAAGCGATGTGATGATGTTATGTAATGTTATAAATGTTACACTATGTTAAAAATGTTTTACATCAAACAGTATTAGCAACATTCACACTAATGGCATGACACTTGTTTATAGATCAGGAACAGGACCCAGCTTTTTGTTCCTACAGTACAATACCTTAGGCTCTACTACAGGGTCCTTGACTGGGTACACACAATACTTCAACTCCTTTGATGACCATGAAAAAGATTGTCATCTCTCTGGCCCCAAAGAGTTATCTTTTGTCACCACATTTTGCACAGATAATCCTTGGCATTACATCCCACAGACTTCCTATACATGGAAAAAGCATACTGAATGGTACATTGTCCCACTGTATGTGTGAGAAAAAGCCCACCAAGATGGCTGTCTGCTATGTTTTTGTGTGGAAGTTTGGACTTGCTCAAGTATATCGCCATATTTTGCAAGAAAGTTGACATATTTTTGAAATGTGGCAAGGTAAGGTCAAAATCCCTCCACTTATTATAGGAATGTGATATTTTTCCCCATTTAATTTTAACTTTTGCTAAAAATATTACAGAGTCGTCATCAAATCAGGCGATTTGAAGCTTCACGGCGGCCATCTTGGTGCACCTTTTTTGTCCCAGTTGGTCCCAGCTACGGATAGGACATGCATGTTACATGCTATGTCCATGTATATAAGTCCCTGTTACATCCACATACAGTACCACCGTGACCTTGACAACAGCACAAAATCTGTCAAAAATAAAACTTATAAACTTAGCCCCATTTTTAAAGGAAATTTGCTCAGCCTCGCCTTTATCCTTTGCTACCATTAATGAGGCTTAAGACATGACTCAAAATAGTTGCAACAATTATTTAAAATACAGGTGTTTCTTTGATTAACTGATAATGGTATTCTTCCACAGTTCAATATTCTTTATTTTGGCAATATCATTTCCTTGAATATATTTTGAAGTCATGCCTACAGTATGGCCATGGGAAAATTTGGGTAGATGCGCACTGTTTAACAAGGTGTTTCTTGATTGGCTGTTGCCATTGTATTGTATCGATTGTATTCTTTGTTCGGGTTAGGGATTAGTTTAAGGATTAGGATTACGTTAGCCAGTTAGGAAATTTCTTGTTAAACAGTGCGCATCGCCCCGAAAATTTGGGTGACCAACTCAGAAAAAGTACCCTTCTTGAACAAAATACATCTCAAACTTGTGAAAGGAATTTCTTTGTTTCTTAAATTCTTTTTACACAAAGTAAAGCCTTTAGTAGCACAGCCAGGATTGCGTAATGGGGGTTTTAAGGCACGACAAGAGGGCAAAGTCAAAGGTGAGAGAGAAAAAACATATTTAAGTGTAGGTGTTTTTTGCATTGCAAGGTTGGGTCATGGGGGTTTCAATCCGGAAAACCACCCAATGGCCACTCCACTGACTTTCTTACTTGTGGGAAGGACAGCCTACAAGAACATAGAATGAAAAATGAATTCAATATTTCTTTTCAAGTACTATTTTCATGGTGAAATTTCCATTGAGTGACCACCTAATGGTGAAACTATGTTAGGTATATTTAAAAACATTTTGACTTATGAGATGAGAGCACTGTGAGTCATAAGATTGTCAACCTAGTCAAACTATATTGTCACTAGGTTTCTGGAGCCCTTTTTATCTCATCGCTCCGTGAGGAGGATGAGATATTGTAGTCACTTTGCCTATTGGGCTATATATGGCAATGCCAGCTTAAATCGCAATGGTTGCCATGGTAACGGTAAATTTTCCCAGGTTACTAGTCTCGAGGTCTAACCCATGGTGAGGTACCCCGGGGTAATTGAAGGTCCAGGGCTGAGAGAGGGGTCAAAACCTGTCCATGTGTGTGTGTGTGTGTGTTGGTGGGTGAATGCGTGTGTGTGTGTGTGTGTGGGTGTGTGTGTGTGTGTGTCCAATTTTGTTTTCTTAATATCTTGTAAACGGCTGGGCCGATTTTCTTGAAACTTGGTAGGATGGTACCTCAGGTGGAACAATTGCATTTTGATACACAACCGGAAGTGAAGGTCAAAGGTTACAGGTCAAAGGTCAAATTCGGTGAAAATCACATTTTCTGCTATATTTCAAAAACGAAACGTTCTCCTGACACGAAACTCTACACATACGATGATTGCATCTAGACGTACCAAAATACGTGGTTGCCATAGCAACAGATGTCAAAGGTCAAGTGGTAGGATGGAACACAAAATTTTCAAGTGATAATTTGTTCGTAAAACGTTTTTGTCCCTCAAACTCCTCCTAGTGGGCTGGACCGATTCTTTTCAAAATTGGTAGGTGGGTACCCCAGGGTGGGAACTTGTGTCTCCCAGACCCTCGGAAGAAAAGGTCAAAGGTCAGAGGTCAAAGGTCACATTTTGCAAGAAAACACTTTTTTTCCCTATTTTGTACTAAAACTTCAAAAGAAAACCTTCATTTTACATGAAAATTCACAAGTATAATAGGGTAGACTAGTTCTACCAAAATATGTAGTTTCCATGGCAACCAAGGTCAAAGGTCACGTGACAGGGGGTCACATACTTTTTATTGTATTCACTTATACTCTTAACGGAAGCATCCCACAAATCTGAAAGTTTAAGTGTAATAGCCTAGGCATGATACTGTAAGTTGTACCGATATGTGAGGTTGTCATGGCAACCAAGGACAGTTCACTTACAGATTGTCAACGGTTAAAGTGGGCATGACACGGCCATAAAAATTTTTGTGTATTGCAAGATTAGGTACAGCATTTTATCAATATCATCTCACACCCCATTAAAAAACCCGTACAATTCGGCATAAATGATATTCGAAGGAAAACTGCGTTCAAAATACAATTTCGAAAAATGCTGCAACACCTCGCCTGACTTTTATGACGCAACTGGCGGCACAAACCCCGCCCTACGGCGCCCATCTAGATGTGGAACTAATGTAATGCTGGGTAAAGTTATCTTATCTTAGCAACCTCATGAAAACGATTGCATCACAATACAGAGTCCAACATACAGAATGGAAGGCGCAGACCATGGTGGGGATTCGGAGCAAATCATTGGCCAATATGTTCGTGTGTTTATGCGCGTGGGTAAAAATAGTTCTGTTTTACTGCAAGAAAGACGCGGTTCGGTCGTTATAAAGAACAGCAATGAATATGTGTGGGCAGACCAAAACAAGCGCGTCCCCACTACGAGCGCGTCTTTACCATATGAGCTGCTTTATGAAGATGCTATTGCGAATACTAAGCAGTCACCGCGCAATGCACAATTCACAATGTAGTCAGTGGCCACGCTCACTGCTATAGAGGCTTTTCACATGACGTCATAATACTCTCCGCCGGCCATGTTGGAGTACAAGTAACTACGTAGTAAACCATACGGGACGCGCTTGCTCGTTGAATTTGTATGCACCATGCATGTCACAGTGCACACTGTGCAGTGCGTTCGGCACAAAACCACGTGTATTTGGCATGAATGTCCTCCAGCATGGCGGTTCCGTGACGTAATTGCAAAGCCTCTATTGTAGCACCAGTGTTTGCAATTATGTATGCGCTAACACGCGTTACCATGCACATGATTCGATGATTGTGAGCTCCCTGGTACCCATTTTTGAGACGCCTTCACATACGTTTTTTCGCATTAGTTCGAATTTCAAATGGGCTGAGCCTGGCCTGTAATTGGGAATTCAAAACGTCATATGTCGGTATTTATGGAAATAAGTTAGTAGGGAAATCATTCACTTTATGTCTAGGTGTACCCAAAGAACAGTTACCGAGGAACTTACTTTAAAAGATTTTCGGCCGACGCATTAATCTTTTCTGCGTACTGGCCTGTGGCGAATCCAACCCGTGGCAAGGAATAACCCAAGATATGAAACTGTGGGTGACTAACATTAGGTTAGGCATCATGGGCCTACCTATCTTACATATTAGTGCCCTGAAAACTTGGCAGTTTTGAAGCATCGCCAAAAAAGGTACGTGACAATTTCCTTGCCACGGGCTAGGATTCGCCACAGACCAGTGCGCAGAAAAGGTTTGTGCGTCGGCCGGAAATCTTCTAACGCCACGCATTCAACATGGCGCACACACACAGTTTTTTAATTGAGACGCACATGATGCACATATCAGCGATCCGGGGCACACGTGAAGTTTGCCGTCGCGTCAAAATGGAGAATACGCTCATACAGCTAGTGCCTGAATAATAACAATTACGCACTTGTCTGAAGCGTCCGCGAAAGCGTCTTAGGTTTTAAATCGTTGCTTCATATCCGTATCAGTTAAGTGTAACAGTCAAGCTAGTTTTCTTTAGAGTGTTGCAAGGGGATACCAATATTTTAAAAATAAATTTGTTCCAAAATCTTAGATAAACCTACTGGATTAAAAGGGCAGCCGTTACAAAGATTGGGTAGCCCTTCTCCAGTTCTTTTATAATCCGGTGTCAGAATTTAAATATCCAAATGATGTTTTTTGTTTTTGAATAAGGGGTGCGCCTATAGTTCCAAGAACTTGATTGGTCTGTGCCATATTCTTTCCCCTCGCTATCTTATGAAAAAAGACTTCCGTCCCTTGGAACGAAAAAAAAAAAATCGATTCCCAAATGGACTTCAAATAGGAATTTCAAAGGATTGTGGAATGCAGCTTTAGTATGGTAATTTTTCTCAATGAAATTCTACTGTAGCATAAAAACAGCACAGATAAAACTTCTAGCACATAAATAGTTCAAGTTCTGTAACCAACTTGCGCACATGTTAGCGATGAGATATGCAACTCCGTGGATTGCCCTCTTGTTGATATGTTGCTTTAAATGGTGGAAATTCTGCATGTATGCAAGCCAGTGACTGTAGTAAGGAGAGACTAGAAAGAGTGAGTGATACTGTACAGTATGGTCATGTTGAGTGGCTGTTTGCTAGCCTAGTCTAGTTTATTCACTGATTGGATTGTAGCCTTTGAATTACTGTGCATCTCATGGGGCTGAGCCCTCAGTCTACAGTTACAACTCCAAAGGGCCAAAAACAAGCCATCACAGAGTGAACAGTTGGAAGCTACAGAAAGAAGTCATCAAGGGAAACACAACCGAAACAAAAAGTTCTGCTTGTGTTTAGTTGATTGTCATGTAGTGAGGTGCACTCTCCATGACCTTTAACACAGATGCCATCTTGCTGTTTACAAGCACCTCTCCATTCCTTTTGCCTTAGATTCCCAGGGCCCTTCCTGTTTCCCGTCACGTGTTACTGGTGAACTTGAAATATTACTTCATCTCAGTTTCAGGGGAATGCTGTAACCCATATTTTAAATGTGTGGCCAATTTCACCCTCTACAGCCTCCTCATTGGTCATTTAGATCAGCATACTCAGGCCTATATTTTCAGAAAAATTTCTGGTTGTCCTTCGGGCAACTATTTCACTAGTTTTGGTTGTCCACAATGAAATTTGGTTGTCCAAAACATTTTGCACACAATTACAAAACAGTAATTGTGTTCATGTATTATTGGTCTTGAAGAATTAAAAGCAGGGATGTTTGACAGACAGAAACACTTCAAGTCTGAAACATGGTAGGTGAAAAAATGTTGGAAGCGTTTATCAGTCAGCTTTACACTTTTTCAATCTAAGAGAAAAATGATTGTCCATCGGAAAACCAATCTTTAACTTTTGGTTGTCTGTATGAAATTTTAGTTGTCCCGGACAATCGGACAACCATGAAAATCGAGCCCTGATACTCATTCATTTAATTTGGTGCATCATAATTTTTGACCAATCAGGGGACTGCAATTAGTTCTTGCATCTCCCACAACCCTTGTGGCTTGTAAGTACGAGACAAGCTCCCAGCTGGTCACTTGTGCAACAGACCTCAAAGCATAAACACATAGTCATTAATCAGTCATCCTTGTGTACATAAATAATTACCTTTTTTTTCGCTGGCTCATTGATCATTTTTTGGAAAAACAAGGTCCCTAAAGAGTTGACTAAGTGAGGTTATGAGTTTGCAGATGGTCTGCGATTCCAACTATACAGTAGGGGTGTATCCACTTGGGGGTGCAGCACAAAAGGGAGAAACAGCTGGTTTAATTTTAATTGTTTGGAGAATAGCATTCCAAAGGTGAGCACTTCTAGCAAAGCACTTGTACAGTATTTGAACACTTCAGAGCAGGCTGTGAGTTTTAGATTTGCCAGGTGCGCTACAAATCACACTTCTCAGGAAATTAAGGGGTGTGGTATTACACCCACACATCTCAAAATTCAGAGTGAAGGGTGTTTAGGCCTTGGCATATGATTACACAAACCTGATGGAAGGGTGGTAATAGGTGGAAAGTTCACAATTTCTAAAACATGCAAAGATCAGCTAAGGCCCTACACTGATGCAAAGGTCACCATTTATGAGTCAGTCTGGGAAATTTTTGCTGAAAGATAGGCACTTGAGCAGTATAATCATAAGACCCAGCCTCCCAGGTTACAGTAGAATAAGTCGAATGAGCCTGATTAGGCCTACAATCACTGCCAAAACAAATTAAACAAAATCCCTCTGTAGCAGATATTACATTGCCTTTTATCGATCTCTCATGGTAGCCACTCGGGGTCCGTTAGTTTCCGCCCTTGATAGTTTCCGCCCGTTACTTTCCGTCCCTAAAAATCTTGGGGCAGAAAGTAATGTTTGAACTAACGTGTGATAAAAATAACTGTTAACTTCAAATTTCAAATCAAAGTACAAGGCAACAATGAAATTTATGGCTACCCTAGGCCTAAAACTTTTTCAGTAGGCATATCCTCATCAAAAATCATCGAAAAGAATGAATTTTACCACCTTTTTTCTAAATGTCAAGTCTAGTCTAGTCACGGACTTGTATTTTTTTTACGTATAAGACTAGGCTTGTCTATAGGTAGACTTATGCTGAATGTGTGAACAGTTATTCACAGCACTGAATACCATATACCTGTACGTAAGGTTCGTATAAGTATACCAAAGTCTAGAGTGAGAATGTTGCTTGGAAAGACGTCAACGTGGCAGTAACGGGTGTTGCATTGAATAGTAAAAGACATCGATGAAGTTTGAAACTTTAAGAAAAAGTTGATGGAATCTTCATTTGACGAAAGTACCACTGATATCACATTCCATTCCATTACTTTCCGCCTCCCAAAAAGATGTTTTCTGCTAAAAATAGAAGGGGCGGAAAACACCGTTTTTGAGGGGCGGAAAATATCGAGGGCTGAAACTAACTGTAACCTAGCCGCTCTCCCCCTTTCCCCCACTTCAAGTTCAACGTCAGTTTGTTTCAATTTACTTTTGGCTGCGATTAATTTGTAGGCCTAGCATAGCCTATGCCTAACATTAACAAGAAGTACTTAATCTTAATTTAAGCTCTCCTTTCCACTTCAACTTGTTATAGGCCTATGACTATAATTTAATGAGGATTTGATCTCAAGAAGGCATTAATTATCTTTTATACGTAAGTCAACTATGATTGTGAATGGTCTCGCACATTATTATTTTTAGGTTATTTACTCCACAGGTACCGATTTCACGATGTAACCTAACGTTATACACGTAAAGCCTAACGTTAACGTTATCCCTTTTTAATTATTGCATAACGGCTGGCATAAAAAGCCAGGGCATCAGACTAACATTTACCATAAATGCATACACCAAAATAAATGAAAGATTACCACGACAACAAGGTTAGAGAAAAGCTCCTCTTGGTGCAGGAGTTTAATTTGTTCCATAATTTCGCACTTCACTTTAGGCTGCGTTCGGATTTATACAGTAACTAATAGGCTACAGTGTTCCTGTAGGCTATGTCGATGTTCCAGTATATTGATATGCTGCATACCTAAGAGCTGTACTAGTGAGTAGTGTTTAGCTTAGCGTATATTAATAATATACTTGTGTATTGAAAGAAAAAGAAATTGCTATTTGATTCATGGCAATGTGGAAAAAAGTCGTTGCCTTGTGATACTTGTTTCACATTTAGAAAATGTAAATTAGGGATGAGGGCAAGAACAACAGAGTAGTGTTAACAAATTTCGCAATGTAACGACTTCAAAATTCCTATATATGTTCCGCTCTGGGATAGAGGGCGGAATCCAAAACTTGCCCTTCTGTGCTAAAATTACAAACTATCAAGGCGAATGGTATGTCCCTGGGGCATAATTAGTCACCATTCAATGCTAACTTGTAGATATTGTTTATAATTTTCACCTATTCACCTATGTTCACCTGTGTGCCACCTGAGTCTGCTGACAGTGAAGGGAGTCACAAACTCATGTAATCCCCCATTAGATGCCTCAAGCGATCTTTAGAGAGAAAGAAATAACTTGCCAATTGTTGATAGAGTTGCAATCGACAGCTTGATAGCGACCGCAAGTGGTTGTAGCAAGTATAGGCCTATATTTGTGAAGGAAGTTGTGGTCATTGCCTAAGCTTGTTTCATGCTCAAGAGATTAAGTCGAGATAACAACTCTGGGGGTTTGGTGGAGGGAGCTGCAGATCGGTGTTGCATTTGGCTATACTGTAGGTCCTGTTACGTCATGTGCAAAATTTTCCTTGCGCTTCGCGCGCAGCAAAGTGCAATTCCTAACGGAGCAGTAGTATTCGCTCGTTAATCACTTTGGTAATAAACTTTTCCGAGGTCTAGACAGACAAAATCGGAAATTTGTCATATGTGACACCACACTATCCCTGCACATCATCAAGAGATACCGGTTACTAGAAAGCTAATTTCATAATTTTTTCATAAAGTTTCTTTCATAAAATTCCAGTAATCCCTCAACTTTTCAAATTCCATTCAGGAAACCCAGCAATACAAGTTCCATTTTTCGTTTCGCACGCCGAAAAATTACATTAAGTTCCTATCACACTGGTGTTCACTGTGATAAATCGAAAAATTTGTGTGCTTGCTCCACTAGCTACGCCACTGCTTGACACGGCTAGGGCAGTTTCGCTGGCCTAGGATTTCAGGTTATGTGGGGTGTCATGCAGTGGTGCCAAATTTTGACTGGCTGGCTGGATATTTTTCCGACTAAATGGAGGAACCACCATGCTAGTTTCGGAGAGTATGAATCCATGATGCATAAATGTCTGGTGGGATCAGTCTTAGACTCGACAAAGCTGAAGACTATCTAAGCGGAACACCACCATCCGTTGACGCGGAGCACACAGAAAATTTTGGAAAAATCGCGACTCCTTAGATAGCAGGAAAAAAGCATTTCCCGGGCTTGTATAAGCAAGGTCTTCACAACGATTTCGCCCGGAAAGCATAGATAATTTTGAAAAATCTCGAACCCTAAGGTAGCGGGAAATGGCATTTTCCGGGCGTTTATGCCCCCCCCCCCCCCCCCCGAAATTTTAAAGCTATATTGCTTGATGAAATATGCGTTAATTGTGAAATATTAATATCAGCTTGTAAAGACGGACGGAAATACTGATAAAAACCGGAACTATCTTTTCCATTTACATTTTCTATTTTCAAAACATGCCGACGTACACAGATAAATGAACCTTAACTTTTTCAAGAAATGGGATGCTGATCGACTGGTGTTGACTAATAAATTACGTGTAGGAGGATACGTTTAGGTTTACTGGTCGAGAAAACAACTGTTAATAATTATTTTACATTTTCACGGCAACAAAGTTAAGAACGTTAATAGTAAGCTACGCTGTACACATGCTGCGGGCAGAGGATTCTCTGCCCAAATTATGCAATCATTGCCTTGAATGTCTAAGCGAATCGTCACGATACTAGTTGGCGCGAAGCGAAAAAAATATTTGAAAATCGGAACATCTCAAAATTCCATAGATAACATTTTACTTGTAAATAACTCCAGGGAGATGTTAACTCAAAGTATTCGTTACTTTGAACTTTCTTTTTAAATTCTCACTTCAATAAGAAATGAACAAATTGCAATCTGATCAGAAAATTAACAAATAAAATGTATCATTTCAATTTGTTGGCTCTAACCAATTTGGACCCTTTGTACAACTGGGCACTACTCTGTGTGTCTGTGTAATTTTAAAACAGTCAGTTGTAATAACACCTCCCTGCAGCTGGTTAAAATCATCCAACAACGTTTTGAAGCTTCCACCCGAACGATATCCATGTAGGGCAAAACCACTCACTCGCTTTAAAATCAAAAGGGTAAACCAATTAAGTCACTCTTTGATAGGGTGAAAAGTGTGAATTCACTCTATTGGAGTGATAATACACTCCAAGAAGAGTTCAGTTCCCACTAAAAGAGCGAAGTTTCACTCTTGATGGCGTACCTATACAGTGATCATTCTTTAGAATGAGTCACATTGCAGGCACTCGTGAACGAGGGAATTTTCCCTCTTCCTATAGTGAATTTCACTCTTTTTGGTGTGAATTTCATTCTTCTTGGATTGAACTATCTCTTTAATGGAGCGAATTCACACTTTCACCCAGGGGCGTAGCCAGGAATTTCTTGTGTGTGTGTGTGTGGGGGGGGGGGCAAAGTCGGCTCATCGTCCCAATCTTTTGGCTTTACAAACCCTTCAGATGGCAGGAAACGGCACTTCCCGAGTGTTTTATGCTTCATGTTCCCAGTCTGGAAATATGGATCTCATGAAGTTTCTCAATTAGTGCAGACAAAACAATCAATCTACGAAACTTGTTAATACATGTTTCTAAGCGGAGCTCTACCGTCGATTGGCGCGGATCGTACCAGGAAATGTTTGGCTTTACAAACCCCTCAGATGGCCAAAAACGGCACTTCCCGAGTGTTCTAAGCAAGAATATGTTCACCCCAACTTTAAAATTCTCCCCGCTTCTTAATTGGAGCACTTGACAAATATTGAGGGGCCGAACATACCCTTAGCCCCCACTTTTTCATTTTTCATCGACGCCACTGGGGTGCGGCATTTTCTTGAGGGAGCTAAGCGCCCAAGTGAGGAGCCGAGCGACCGAATGGGAAGAGAACGGGAAGAGTCTTCTTTACTTTTATTGTATAAAGCTATGGTGCGTCCAGTTGAGTATGGTGTTCCTGCTTGGTCTCCATTTCTTTGAAGAGACCTAGATGAAATTGAGCCTGTGCAGAGGCGTGCCACCAAAATGGTTCCAGGCCTTAAGGATTTTGCCTATCCAGAAAGGTTACATATGGATTAGATTTACCATGTCTCAGGTATCGGAGGTTGCGTGGTGATATGATTTACATGTATAAGTATTTGATGGGTGAAGTAACTGGCAATGTCTCCCTTTTCCAGAGAGCAATTGATTCCACTACCCGTGGGCACCCTCTCGAGATATGTAAACCACGTTGTGTCAAAAGCATTAGGCAAAGATCATTCTCCCAACGTGGTATTGGCATTTGGAACTCGCTTCCAGCGCACGTCGTTATGGCACCGTTTCTAAACGGGTTCAAGTCAAGCTTCGACAAAGTGTTGCGTCAAAGCAACATTTATTTTGACCATAAAGCTGAGATTTAGCAAATTGGCTAATCTATTGACGAAATGGCCGTTGGCCAACAACGTCCGTCTTGATGATGATGATGATGATGAAGAGGGTGTGGTTCTCCCCCTCCTACCCCAAGGAGACTTTGCAATTTTACATCAAAACTGAGCGATCTGGTGAACACTTAAGCTGGAATTTTTGGACATTTTCTATCTGAACCCCCTGGCTAAGGGCCTGTCTCCCTGGGTGTCCCCCTCCCCTTTTGGAATTTTTTGCTGTCTCGAAGAGCTTAGATGCAATATGGTGCTAAATTTTGTTCTTTTTATACTAGATTCCAATGTTCTCCACAGGGGGTTATAGAGGGGCTACGCGCCCTCCTAGTAAAATTGGCCGCCCGTCCAAAATAGTTGCCGCTCTCCAAAAAATGCAGCTTCCATTTTTAGTTCATTGCTTCATTACACATAAACAGGTCATGACTGGAATAATATCTCTTCCCTCCAGGCTTGGCGCCAGGATTTGCCGGACGAAGGGCCACTCTCCGAACGCGGGAGGGGTAGGGTGGGTAGCGACCCCAATCCCCAACAGCCAGGATGCCGCCGATGATGAGTTGGTGAGGGAGATTTGAAGAAAACCTGTGCACTATACCTGCCATTGCGAGTCATATACGACATAAAATTTATATATGCTACGGTAGCGGAAGATATTTTCGCACTGATTTAACCGTGGAAAAGCGGGCGAAAATTTTTTGGGTTAGCCTGCACTAAAAAGAATCTGTACTTATTTAAAGCTTATACTGAAGTCAATTGTCCATGCATTTGGGCTTTATCGGGCACAAATTGTATTGTACAGTACTTCCTTCTTCTAGTCCGTATCTCACGACTGACACAAGAGATTGATGAAATTCCGGACATGTACATTTATTCTACTTATTAATTTACTTGAAAAGATGGGATGGGTTTGTACTTTATAAGATCTAGGTAACGGAACTGAGGAAAGTGGGCAAAGTGTACCGAAGATTTTGGGTTCTATCGCAGAAATAACTCTTTTGAAAGCCAAAATAACTAAACCGACCACGGGAAAGTTAACATTTGCGTAAAGTAAAAAAATCTGTGAGGAGTGGGATTGTGCAACAGTGCGTCCCCGGCTATGCTAGTACTTGAGAACGTACACTACATGTACCTACTAAACACTCAGACTTACTGTACAGGCTTAAAGTCAATCAGATGACCAATTAAGGAATCCGCCCACCTGGCCCATCCCTGCTACGGGTATACATGAAGTTTCAATAGGGGAACGCAATAACTGATAGATCGCTGTCATGGGGAGAGATCGGGGGAGGGAATAATCTCTCAGGACACCCTTCCCAGTGGAAATAATTTTTAACTTGTGGAAAAGGGATGGAATGCAAATTTTCGCGCATTTAATAGCACAACAAATATTTGCTAGCGCCCCACCCTAAGAAATGGACAAATTGATTTTATGTAAACTATCAGTAACAAAGGCAAAGATAAGCTTAAAATATTGTTCATGGTACTAGTACATGGAGTCGAACGGTTTGTTTCATGGCATTGCAAAATATATTATATTCCTGTATAGGCATGTTTCCCAATTACCGGAGTTAATTTTGCACTTGATACCTCAAGTTGGTCTAGATCTGGTGAGACATCGAACACGCATGCAATCGATCAACGTAACAACAACGCATAACAGAAGTGCATTTGTGTGTGCCTTTATTTTAAAAGTCCACTTGTAAAACAAATAAAAACATGAGGCTGAAAATATTCAAAACGTAATTCCTCACTTGATTACCCCCTCAGCATAATATAGGCTGCGGCTACCATAGGCCTAAAAGTACCGGCGCATGCATTTAGTCAAGACCCGATTATTCACAATACCATTGTTAGACTACAGGTACCACACACCTAGTAGCAACTAACAAAAAATATGGGCCCAGTATTCTAAAACACTTGCCACGGAATTAATTTCTACCCATGTCGCGTACTAAATTAATTATAAAACTGTAATTACTAGAACGATTACCCTGTGGTAGATCGACGAATAAAACAGTAACGTAGTCTAGTCTTATTTTTTCGGTGTTAAGTCTCAAAGATTTTTCGTGATTTTCAAGAAATCCACAGAAATCTTATATCCAAATTCACGCCAATCAAAATTGAACCAAAAATAATGATATGTACTCTAACCAGGGAGTTGCAACTCCCTGCTCTAACAGTGTAATGCTTAAATTTCATGCATCTAAGAAGTAATTTTTTCCGTGACTGCAGCGTTTGTCGTTGTCGTTTCCGTTACCGTTACCGTTGCCATTCAAGTGTGTACGTAGCTTAAGAGTTCATTTTCTGCTACCAAGAAGGCAAACAATTTGAAAATTTTGTAACCTTGGCCCCAGTCCAGTGGAAAGACTGAGTTTGAAAGCAAACAATGCAAAAAGAGAACACCCTGTAAAGTCACGTGAACTAATTGAGCCCCAATTTTTCCGGCCTGCACTAATTTAACCAGATAAAATTTTCTGATCCATCTTTATTATCCGAACAGTAAGTTTTTGGAACACGAGATCTCAAAATAAAGAACTATATAGGTCTGGGTGCGTTTAGCAAGGTCTGACAAGTGCCATTTCCTGCAACCTTGGAGGCTTTTTTGCAAAAATTTTCTTGGCATGCTACGCTCCAACCTATGGTGGGGCTTCGCTTAGATGGTTAAACGTAAATTACCCCCCCCCCCCAACAAAAAAAATGTCCCTAGAACCGCACCTGCTTTGTTGTACCTTTTGTCACTCCAAAAATGTGTGTTTTAGCTATACTTAACGAAGTGGTTAAGCAGTGAAGTATTTTGAAAGAGAAATATGAACAAGAAGTAAAAACAGCTCTATAAGGGAATCATTGTTTTGGCTAGGAAGACATGCATCCATTTTATCTTTAAGGAGGCCATTTCCACGATCTTAGTCATTTTTTGACTCAATTGAGCGAATAATAATAATAATAATAATAAAAAAAAAAAACGATCTTACAAAATTCCCAGTCCTCAATGTACGATTATGAAGTTGAGACAAATTCCTCTCAGTGGCAAAATTGTGGTAGTTAATTCTATTCTGTATCCTTTATTTTACTGCATTGCTCCTGTTTACCCTACCCCACTGTCGGTCATCAAATAATTTGACAAACTCTTGTTCCCTTTATATGGAAAAAAAAGAAGTCGGACTTGGCCACTGGAACGCTACCGTTCCTAAAATCATACTCTGCGCAGCCTGTTCTATGAAAGGAACGTATAGGAAAGGGACAAGGGACAATCTTGCATGACACCACGGGCTCAATTGATCAATAGACGACAGCTGACCGTTTGGGCAAAACAGAATTGAACATGAATATAGTAAAGAGAGAAATTATTAGAAAAAAGTAAAACACAAACTCATTTTACACAAATAAACGGCTTGCCATACATAGGTCTAACTTGTACCCGCGTAACCGGGTGCATTACTGGAAAATATTGAATTTATTGAGTCAATAACGTGAGCATTCCAGTGACGCACGCAGGTGTATTAAACGACTTTAGCAAGCAACACTGCACGCACGAAATCATGGCTTCTCACTCTAACGAAGATGCTGTGAATGAACGAAGGCTGAAACCTATCTATGGTAAGAGGAGGTTCTTTTCAAACTTACCTAAGCCTCTCTGTTTATTGCACACATGAGCTAGAAGTATTTGGTGTACGAAGATTGAGGTTTTAGGTTTTTGGCAGCTCTGGAAAATCATACCAGTTGGTCGTATCCTTACTGTACGTACCTACTGTACAGTGTGCATTGCAAGTGCAACATACTGTACGCGAACTGACCTAAGTTAGGCCTAGGCTAGTAAGGTTACGCCTCACACTGTTTTCATCAGGACATCAGGAACTAGCCTAACTGATGGTGCATTGCAATTTGCATTATAAGTATGCCCAGGCTAGTAGTAGTAACTTACTGTAGCCTGGCCTAGTGCTGTACTACGGTATAAGGCTTCCTTAGTATGATGGGGTGCGCGGCCTGTCGAGTGCTCATCTGCACTAACATAATGTGTAACAATCGTGATATGACAGAGCTCTTACATGCCCTTTCGACAGCAGCCTAGGCAACGCTAAGTGTAAATGTTCGAAGCAGGCCAAGTCGTCCCCAAACCAACTCGTCCCCAATATGAAAAATGATGTGATTTTATACCCTTATATGATGCAAAAGTGACTTGCGTGATAAGATCTCTCACACGTTCTACAACAGGTGTAGGCATAATTTACGTTGGTATCTCAAGAAGTGTCTTGTGTGATTTTATCTCTCACACAGGCTCTTCAGCAGGTGTAACGTTAGGCCTAAAAGTTAATGTACGTTGGTACAAAATCGTGGTAATGTTGTAGGTAGGCCATGGTCCGGCTGTGGGTAACCAAAGGAGATCGACTGCAGTGTTCTTATAATTACCCCCTTCCCCCAATCAAATTCCCCCCCCCCCTTTTAGTCTATCTTATTTCATTTTCATGAATGGTGCATGAGAAACATGCGACAATATTTTTCACACTGAACAGTACGTGTCAAATTTAGGTGCCAGTGGAAGTCATTGCTTTACCTTCGACATGAAATATAATTAAAGAAAATCTCAAGAAAGACATTATTTTCCATAATTTATAAGAAGTATCCATGAAAGTCACTATTTCCCACTATTTTTCCACTAATTTTTCATTTTGGGACCGACTTGGTTTGAGGACGACTTGGCTTGGGGACGAGTTGGTTTGGGGATGACCTGGCTTGGGGACGAGTTGGTTGGGGACGAGTTGGCCCGAAAGCTAAATGTTAGGCGTACTAGGTCTTGTTAACTTTAGTATTAGTGTCCAGAAGTCAAGGTCAGTGTCGATGGTTAAAGTTAATCATTTGGGAAAATTAACAGCAGCTGGTGATTTTGAAAAATCATCTAATGTTCTAGACTTAGGGGTAAGTTAGGTATCATCAAATCCAGAGCACAGGTTGTCCAAGCATTTAATGTATACATAGCCTAAGCTAAACTTAGAAATGAGGTAGGTCACATCTCTGTGTGTGCTCCCCAGAAATTTATTCATGGTTTCTTACCTTATACTTGATTTTACCAGAGCAGTAAACTTCTCACGAAGGTTCTCATAACCTTTTCTGATAAAAAGTTGCTCTTTGCGTTTCAAAAACAAAAAACCTCACATCAAGTGCAAAAAATATGCTCAGATTCATTTGTGAAACACAGTGTGATCACATGGCTCTGGTTCAGTTAGAGCATCAGACTAACAGTCTGGAGGTTGGAAAGTTCTGGTCTGGTCAAACCAAAGACTTTAAATAGGGTTGTCGCATGCACACAGAATTTTTCTCCAAAATTCTCACGGAACTACTCACACCCAAACACGAAGTCGCTAAAGCAGTGTGTTTAAAAACTGAATTAACAACACTCAAAATTGACGAAATTTTGCCTACACTGTAAAATTAGTACACCTAAGACATATTTCTACTATAATATTTCACCAAATAAGCTTTAAAACAAAAAGAAGAAAAAACACGTTACAGTTTCTAACGATCCCTTTGAAGCATCGTTGCAAGGGTGACAGTCAAAAGTGTGTTTTGGTCACACGTAAAATGCCACACATAGCCATCTTTGACTTGATCGTGCAGTACCGAAGTACGGTTAGTATGTGTAGTACTTGTGCGTACATGTGCGTAAGCACGTGTACGCATTGCTATGGCATAGACTGTGTAAGCAGGTTATGTGTGACTTGTTAATGCATGTTACGTACACAGAACGCAAGCTATCATGACACGGACATGTGATCACTGAGTGTCTTGCCCAGTAATGTTACATATTCACGCCAGCACATCTGGTGTACGTAACACAGTCATGAATAATCAAAGCATCTGAGTGAGCAGTTACGATGTTGTTTTTGACCAACTTTTGCAGGCAGATCGTAGCACTGAAGCATACGGCGATTTGGAGAAATCGTGAGGATTATGGAGACATAAAATCGGCTATATTTTGAAAAGTACTGGTTGGATTTTGATCAAATTTGGCATGGTTGCTTAGAAAAGGGTATTTAACAATGTGAATCAGTCAAATTCTTGAAGTTTGATATTTTTCGTGGAGTCGTATTTTTAGTGCGACAACCCTACTTTAAAAATGGAACCTACTGCCATTGCGCTAGTTGCTCAGTGTAAGCAATAGAGTAGGGATTTGCAAGCCAGTGAGCCACAACTGGAAAAAAGCTGTGGCTAGCTCTCATGAACCAGTTGGTTGGAAAGTGGGCTGTAACACTGTCTGACCTAACCTATTACGATTCATGACATCACATTTCGTAATGGGTATTACCCAGGTACAAATCCGGTTCTCCCATTGGATAGCCATTTGAAGGTCAAGAGTAGTCCCCCAAACTTATTTTAGAGTTACAGCTAAATTTATATCACAATTTACATCTTATTTCTCTTCAAAATAGCTTTCATGATATTTTATGACTTATTACATGTATTCATAGGAATGCAAGCTCTTGCTTCTGGTAAATTTCACTTTTGAAAGGGAAAAAATGTTGTCAACTTGTCACATGACTCTCAAGAACCAATCATGAAACAGGACAGTCTACTTCACTACTTCAAGTTAGGGTGACTACTCTTGCCCTTTAAGGGAATATTCAAGTAATCCATTGGATGAGTTGGATACTTATTGAGGTTGCCCTCCAAAATTTTGGTTGACCAAATGAAAATGAAAAGTGTTGACAGATGAAAATATCTATTTTTTTCTCTCTTTATGGTCACTAGCTTAGATAACAGTGTACTCTGTTTATCTAGTGCCCTTCACATACATACAATATCATGTTTTCAGATTCAGTAGCGTAGCCAGGATTGTTTCATTGGTGGGGGGGGGGGGGGGGGGCTTGGTGTCATGGGGGTGTTTTGGGGCATGACATGAGGGAAAAGTCTAAAGACTGAGAGAAAAACCTCTATTTAAGGTGTTTTTTGCACTGCAAGATTGGGTCATGAGGGGGGGGGGGAACTAGCTAATCCCCAACCCCCCCCCCCCCACGCCACTGCATGTATTATAATCTGAACTGCTGAATGGTACGTACTGTGTAAAACATATGAGAAATATATAAATTTGAAATTGAAATATTGAAATTGCAATAAATTTCTATCTGCTTCAATGATGAATGGAATACTGTTGTATCAAGACTGCTTCTATATAGAAGGAAAATTCTATGAAATGTTTTCTTGCTGATGTATTGGACTAATCAATTGCATATGAAATCTACTCATCCATGGCACAACCACAATGAAAGAAAGAGAAGAGAGAGAAAGAAAGAGAGAGCCTGATGTCGCCATTTCTCTAAATGTTTGACCGTTTTTCTATCTTCATAATTCAAATTGTTCAGTGCCCCAATTTCCTCTGTGTTCACTTAAGCCATTTGTACCATAAATCACAAATTTCTGGGTTTAAAAGTGCACAAAAATTGTTAATCTTGCCACCTAAAATGATGAAAAGAAATGATGAACTGATCATCAAAAGCTTTTGACTCTATCCTGCATTTGTATGTAGCTTACTGTAGGCTTCAACCACTTTGTTTAACTTTACTCTAGAGTGATGAGGTCTATAGTTTGACTCCTGACTGGGTTATACCAAAGATTTAAAAAATGGAACCTTCTGCCATTGTTCTTGGTGCTCAGCATAAATAATGGAGTTAGGAAAACCAAGCAAGTGAGCCACAACTGGAAAAAAGGTTGTGGCTTGTCTGATTTAAACCAGTTGATAAGAAACTGAGACCATTAAACCTCATCATACTACTGTGACTAACTTGCTTCAAAGAAGGAGGAAACAATTTTGTTTCATTTTGGGATAAGTCACTCATCTTTTACAATTAGAACGCTAACACCTCAGCAATGATATCAGCATTGGCCTTCCATAGAATTCATAGTAACTGCCAAATGTGAAGCAATAAGGGGTTTATGTGATGGCATGGAATAATTCAAACAGTGAATGTGGCCGTGTTGAATGGGCTGCTTTTTAAAGGACCCAGTACACTGGACAAAGGATTGATCTCTCTATGTAGAATTAACTTTAAAATTTGGTAAGGGAACTAGTTTAGATGAATGTTAATCTGTTTTGTTCATTCTACAGTATACCAAAATGTCATTCAGTGAGTTCACAATCAGGGATTAAAATAACAGTGGTCCATGGATCCAATGACCCTAGAAATTTGCTAGGGCCTATAGCTTCTACAAGAATGCAGCCAGATTGGCTCCTAAACAATTGAAGTCTATGAACAACACGTCCTAGGTAATTTGGTGTACTGAATTTCACGTCAGAGATTGTTACAAGACAATTTTGACAAAAGTATCAGTTTAAACTGTATATGCCATATGCATAATGTGCTGCTATTGGTCGCTATTCTAATAAGGTGCAAGCAAAGTAGTTTTGGTCTAGTTAGCTCAACCACTAAGTGTGGGTAGAGCTTATGTGGTGCTATGGGGTAAAATGTGTGTCTCTCTCTTCAAAAAGTTTCAGTGTTTTTGAACCTCTTCAGATGTGGATATCAGGGAATAATTTAGTACAGAAATTGTGCATAGCATTTTTGCAATACAAGTTCCATTTTGTGTAGCAATTTTCAAAACTTGCATAGCAATTTTCACTGTCATACTCTTCTTCTGTTATGCAGTACTGATTCATGCCGGCAGATGCTATTCCCCGCTGTGATACGTGTTCAGTTACATGATGAAACTAAACCTAAACATTGACTTAATGCGACAGCATTGTTCCACGAAAAGTCCTGTCTGCAATAATTCTTTATGGATCTGCAGAAACTGGGCACAAAATACTGACTACAATTCCATATCAGATTGAATCAGTTCCTCACTTTGCTGTACAGTGTTAGGTCCTCCAGAGAGCAAGTCAAAAACATTCACTCAACAAATTTGATGCACTGCATACTAACAAACTGGAACATTGCCAGAAGACAGGACAGTAACCTTATTGTTTTTCTTCCACCATGATAGTAAGCAGTTTGCATGCTTCTTAAATCCTGGGACTTTTCCTAAATTTGGAGCTTGCAGTCCATTTCTAAAAGTGTTCTCAAACTTCTCTTTGTATGTACAAGGCCTACTATGGGTATTGCTACAGCCTCATTCAGGGTAGTCAGAACGATGTCAATTTGAAAGATGTCCAATATAATCAAATTTTCACAAATTTCATGAAATAATTATGAGCAATGTGTAAAATACTCTTACTAAGCCCTTCATACTATTTTCAAAAGATTAACCCCTGTAATTTTGCCCTTCGATGCTTTTTCTTCAGAGTTGTTTGTGCTTGACCTTGCACTATCCTAACGTGTTTGTATATAGAGATGTGTATTGCCTAGGCTAGTCTCGTGTTTTATGTGAAAGAAGCTTGATCCCTATTGGAAGTCTCTGAGGTATCATAACAGCACTTACAGAGTGCCTCGTACTTCATACACAGCTGCATAGGTAGGTCGCACCATCAAAAATGTAACTAGTGGCCAATTGGTGCACATAAAAGTTTTGTGAATAGGCATAATTATCTTGCTGTTTTTAATGTACTCAAAGTGTCTGGGTACTTTTTTTGCTGCTTTTGTGCAGTGTTTTGTTGCTTGACAAGTGTATGTGTACTAATAGTATATTGAACAGTTGTAGGCCTTGGTGCAGTTTTCCCGTACATCATTTCCATTCACCGAGTACTGGAGCTTTTGCTCGAAAACTGTATTGTCAATTTTGCTACACCTATTTTTGGTTCCTTGCGTTAGTATGTAGTCAGGTTGGCGTGTGTGTGTGTGTACCTAAACAATAGACTTCCAGGTCCTCGGTAGTAAATTCAATAGATTTCTCAAGTCCTCGGTTGTCTAACAATAGACAGTCTATTGTGAAGGTTAGGGTTAAGTAAGCAGACACAATGGAGATAACAATGAAGTCCTCAGTTGTGTGTAAAAACACGACTGTGTGTGTGTGTGTGTGTGCATGTGTGTGTGTGTGTGTGTGTGTGTGTCTGTGACGCTAGCTTGGGTACGCTGTAACTCAACAAGGGAAAGTTGGATTAAATTGAAACTTGGTATATAGAAGTGCCATAGTTTGAAGGTGTGCCCTATCATTTTTGGTGGAGGTCATTTGGGGTCACCAGAGGTCAAAAACTAAAAACCTTCTTAACATGATATTTCAAGGTAGGAAACTTGGATAGATGTCATATTTGGTGTGTGGGTGTGTTATTGTGTAAGGATGAAATCTGGTATGTTTGGTGAAGGTCAAGGGGTCATCTGGGGTTATCAGGGGTCAAACACTGAAAAATGTTTTAACACAGTATTTTAAGGTAAAAAGGACAGATTTCAAATCAATCTGTGTTTGGTTAAGGTCAAAGGTCATCAAGGTCACTGGTGGTCAACCACTGGAAATGTTATTTAGAAAATGTTGTAAGCTAGATAAAGATAGGTTCAATAGATTTTTTATCTCACCTGGTTTTGCATGCTTACACACCCAAACACCTTAGAAATTTGGCCTTTACATTCATTCAGTAATGATTACTTTGGGTTGTACGCAGATTTTGGATCATTCTAAATTGTAAGAGGGCAATAACTAAAAACTGTAGATTTCAATGAGCACAGGTCACACTGCATTTAACTGGTCTCTCTGCCAGTGGAAGCAATGCATGAGTTATAAAGTATGTCTCTTTAATACTGCTGTGCTCTGTGGGGTAACCTAATCCTCATTCTATTATCACACCCCATTAATCACTTGCTTTCTGCTTAACTGCTGAATAAACACTGTTTTCTGTGTAGAGATAGCAAACAGGACAAATGGTAGATTGTTTTAAAGTAATAACAAGTTTCATTTGAGAGCAGGTAAAAATAGCTTATGAGAGAAGTACAAGGGGTGTTTTTCTCTCTCTAACCACATTGTATAGGTGATAATATCAAGTTTGATTACAGCATAAATACATATGGAAATGAGGAAATGTGTTTGAAGGATCACCAAGCATTACACAAGTTGAATGTAAGTAAGGCCATAAAAATTTAATCATTGATATCATGTAATATAAGTACTAAAATACCCCTTGTGAAGACGTTACAAACATTGAGTATGAGTGTTTGCTTCACTCTATTTTGAAAACTGGCTATACACTAGTTCTTATAACAGCCAGCAAGGAACCACAGTGCCCATTGGGCTCTTGTTATTTGTGTTGCAAATTTGTCATTTTGCATCGCATTTTGCGATGTGATGCGGTATAAATTTTTCCCTGGGATATACTGTACAGTAATTTGTTCTAAAGGATGACTATAGCTATGGCAAAGGATGTTTTGATTTTTGAGAGGATTGGTTGACAGATTAGTTCAATAGTTCAGTATTGATATTTTAAAAAAGTGCTTCAGCTGGTGTTCCTTTTACATTCAGTTACCCTCCATTCCAGTTCTTTCATTGTACTGCTGCTATGCATGGTGTAAATATCTTGAGAGCATGTGTTTATTTGCTGAAGAAGAGGTCTTCATTGGTGCTGGAATCTTGAAGCCTGCTACAGTAGACTTTCCTAAAAATATCAGTGTAATTATGTATCTGGCACTTCCAGCTGAAAGCAAACTGTTCCTACAGCATTGCAGTATCTGTTACACAGTTGTTTGTGAGAACTTTGCATACAAAACAGTCATTGTTTATCCAGGAAGTTCCTATATTTGCTATATTTGTCTAATCATTTCTTGTTTTCATGGTGTAATTGAAGCTGAAAGTCTTGAAGAATGTTGGAGACTTTAACTTTTCTTCCTCAAAGCAGTGTCAATTCTTGAATTTATTATGTGGAATATTTTGTTTAAAGAGAAAGTGAAGCTACCCCAACTTGAATTAATATAGTGGCCTGTCCAATTTCATGGTTGTTTTCTTCAATTGTGAAATCAAATTTACAAGGAATATCCGCTTGGTATACATGTGTTTCCCAAAAGAGAATGACAGATACTTGGGTGAGAAATAAGTAGGAAATTGTGAGATGTAGCTGGTCCTTCAAAATAAGTTCAGGTTGACTGTTCTTGTTCTATACCAAGCAACAGTACCAACCTCTAAAGTGCAACAATATTCAACTGCTGCTGTAGGTGCTAAGTGTTATATCATGGTTAGCTCAAAGGTTTGTGTAAAGTGTAGACTATGATTGTGTTCAAAATAAATCAAACACTGAACAGGTCATTACTGTACATTTAGAATGGTCGAGCAACTGCAGCAACTGCTGCTCCAGTTTATCAGTCCTTTTCTATTTATTTTTGGGCTCCTTGAGTTTCCTTTCAGCCCCTAAATTTTAGGAATTAGATTCTTGGTTGGCTACCAAAGTTTGAAAGGCTTATTTCAGTCCCTGAAAATCCTGCATTTGCCAAGATAAAACCTTAATACTAAAATAATATCCACTGGCAAAAGATCACAAACCCTTTTTTGTCGTCTGATTTCTGTGACTTACTATTGTCATCACATTTTTTTTTTCTTTGTTTGCCTTTTTATAGATAACTTGGACAATGGCAGTTACAAGGCAGCTATGCAGCAGGCAGATAAGTTGCTTAAAAAACATAAGGATCTTCACTGTGCTAAGGTACTGTTTCAATTATTTAACCCTTTTCCGTGCATCTGGGTATACATACTATCAAAGAATTTAGACATTTTTCTAAAATCCATAACTTTGTCACTATATACTCCTCAGCCTTTATTCAACCACCAAATTATAGCTTAAGAGATGTTCTTTATTATGAACTACTTTTGGGGGGGGTTATCATGGACAATTTTTGAACTTATCACAGTTGAAGTTGTTTTAGCATAATAAAAAATTGAAAAAATGTCATAATTTACAAATTTCGGTAAAAAAATTGTTTCAGGTACCTATCAAGCAGGCAACATCTCTTTACTCGTTTGGAACTACCTTCATGCATCTAAAACATTCTCAGACAGTTTCAACTCAGAGAGATGCAGGGTTTTGGAGAATAGCTCCATAAATTTGAAAAATTGAAAAAATATTGTCGAAAACGACCCAAAACAAGCCCTTCTTTCAAAAATGCATAATTTTCTAACCCTTCAACTGATTTTCCTCATTCAAAAACCAAAATGTTCCTTTTGAATTTCCTAACACAAATCTAATCACAAAATTGGTGTCTTATGGTGATATGGCACCATCTATTACCAGTTAGACTGTTGTTATCGTCAAGATCACTGTTGTTGTAGTTATCCGTACACATAGTGTGTACAAAGCCTGCACACAGTGAACGTTCATTTGAAGTTCGTTTTCAAGGTCAAATATCAGCCATCAGATAAATTCAAGTGATAAAAGATAAAAACCACTCAGGGATAACAAATAAGGATTAAAGAGTGATGCGGGTGAGTTTTTTATCATTGGGTAGGGCTTTGGAAGGTCATGAGAGCAAAAAAATTGTGCCGGGGGGGGGGGCGTGTAATTGAAAGAAATTGGATGTAATTGGTTTATTGTGTCAAAGGGTCTTGTTAGGATAGTGGTTAGGTCATCAAGGTGCACAGAAAAGGGTTAAGGGATACATGGTCATTTTTCAGTCAAACATATGTACTGTTGTGCTAGAATTGTTGTTAAAGGCATATTCTGGTGACTTATCACCTGGGTCTGGTAAAAAAAACAAATATATTCTACACCATGTCCTTTGTACTCTGTCTCAATACCCTTCTCCAATCTCAAGATACCTCACTTTGAGGATTGGTTACTTTTGTGAAAAAATACCTCTGCTTTTCAACAAAGCCACAGAATGTTATGTAATGTGGGCACATTGTCTCAGATTCCTTTTGTTTTTCTTTATAATCAAATGTCCTGTTCGTCCTTGAAATTGGATACTGTTGGAATATTTGTATATCTTTACCTGTAGATCTAGCATTTCCCTTCATTATAAGTAGAGTACAACCAACAATGTTGCTTAATATTGGCTGTAGCAGCATCAAAATTATAGATCAGTTGAATTGAATGTCAAATTACTGCAATGGTATCACAGATTTTCCATGATACAACAAATCTCAAAAAACAAAACTGCATTACTAAAATATTTGGTCTTCTGAACTTTGTATGCTATTGAGATGTAGTTATCACCTCCTAAAAGAAAAAAAAAATTCCTGCACATTTTGAAGTTAATGAAATTTGTCTCTGGAACATGCCTTTAAAGGGGAAGTTTAAGCAAACATTTAATTTTCATTTGTAGAAGAGGAACTAAATAAACACAGTGTGGTGACATTTCCACTCCAATTGGACAATTCTCAAGATATCAGCAAATGAAGTTACTACAATTGTGTTCCATTTGTGAGATTGAGGGCAGCAGAGATTATATCACTTCCTCACATTGACAAGGAATGCTTTGCTTCTCTTTGTTTTTCTAAAGTGCAACAATATTCAACTGCTGCTGTAGGTGCTAAGTGTTATATCATGGTTAGCTCAAAGGTTTGTGTAAAGTGTAGACTATGTTTGTGTTTTTAAAGTTAAAAGAAGCAGGATCTCTCTGTTGGAAATTCAAAGAAGTGAAGTTCTAATGCCACTTATGCAGTCATGTTCTGATAATTTGGGATTGTTGAGGAGAAAATTGTGTGTAAGGTTTAAAGAAAAACAAAAGACTGTCAATGCCAGGATATGATGTCATATGTGCTCACTTCAAGTTCACTTTTTTTTAAAAAATGTGACAACTTTACTCGCTCACAGCCACATCTTCAGAACGGCACATCAGATTTCAATGCAAATTCCACCAGCATGCTTTGAATAAGTACCCGTCTAACATATCAAAACTTTATGTGACCGTAAAATCCTTCTTTAAAAGACTGATTGATATATTGCACAGCCCATTGTTGAACAGTGCTTTACTTAGCCTGGAACAGCAGTGACATGCTTTGTTTCATTCTGTTTCAGGTTCTCAAAGCCCTAGCCCTTCTACGTATGTATCGAACACAAGAAAGTGAGGTTCTTGCAAGGAGTGTAGTAGCTTTGAAACCAACTGATGAACCAACCCTTCAGGCTTTATCAATATGTTTCAGAGAAATGAATAAAGGTATAAATGTACAGAGCTGAAAAAAAATCAGTAATGTTGAAAACTTTGTGTGGGGAAATTTTAGTCTGTGAAAGTAAATGCTGCAATTTGGAAAGAAATTTTGCTAGTTTTGTTTATAAGAAATGGTAAAGTTGTGGATGGTAAAGTTGTGGATAGTTTGACTTGCTTGATGAAATCTTGGCATATTTCACAGCCTTGATACAGGATTACAGGATACATAGCTTATGAGGTGATAATGGTAATATTTTGGAATTACACGTTTTTCAATTTTTTTGTTGAACTATAAGTTTCTCATTTTCAAGGTTAAATAATGTTTTGATTCTTCACCCATATGTGTTAATTTTAAGAGAGGAAATATTATACTTGCAGAATATAACATGATATGTGAGGTTTGGAGATACTCTGTGTTTATTTTCAAACACTACGTGTATGGACACACACTTGCTTGTAGACAATTATAAACTTTCAAGCTGATTTCTGAAGAAGGAAGTTGATCATGATTTTTTAGTTTCCTTTTTCACATTCTTTTCTTTTTTATGGTTGCCATAGTAACCAATCTGTACATTCCATGCAAGTTTCTTTTTGTAAGTATTTGTAAGCATTCTGGGCTAAAACCTTTCAGTTTTAGTTATTTTTAATTTTGACAAAAGTTACGTTGCCTAGATCATTTGTTGGAGAATTCCCATACAGAAATTCTTTTGTACTATTGAGACTGAACCTATTGGATAGGAGTTTCTTTCAATTCATCATGCCTGATTGTGTCTTTGAAAGACAATTGTCTAGTGATGCTAAAGGGCAGCATGTATGGAAAGATAGTGGTTCATAAATTTCAACTTCATGTTGGATGGCCACCAACCTGGCAGTTTAGATCAAATTTGTTTTCTTTTATAACACCAATTTAGATTAAAATAAAAATGTAAAATGTGTAGAGTTGTCTTTAATGAAAACCTTACTTTGATGTACAGTAGTTGGGTATCAAATTCCAAATTTTTCGGTTGCTAATCTTCATTTCTTTCTGTTATTTCAAAATAGTGCTTGAAACAACAGTACAATCCCTTTAAAAGCTAACAAACCATGTTATAGTTGTGCAGATGATAGTGTCCCTTTAACAGCTATTAAAAATGTTGCATCATTGAAGATGAGAGGGCTCTTTAAGGATTGACCAATTATTTTGTAGCATCAAAAGTGATAGTGACCCTTTAAGAATCAACCCTAATAAATTAAAGTATTACTAAAGAGGATAGGAGCTCTTTAAGCATAAGTCAATTATACTGTGCACTTTTTATCCACAGTTGAATTAATTGTAGAAATATTCAGTAATGCTGTCAAAGCTCAACCCACGGAGGAGTATCTTACTCATCTATTTATGGCTTTGGTTAGGGTTGAAGACTTCAAGAGACAGCAACAGGTAACTTTGCTTTCCTTTCTGCCAGTTTTTTTTAACATGGTTTGTAAATGTGTTTTGCATTAGGACTACCAGATTGCCGTTTTAAACACCAAAACCACTAAATTTGTCGTTTTATGGTGATTTTGTCATCACAACATTTCAAAGAAATGCATAAAAGTATTCTGTCGTATTTTTGGCATGGGCACATATGTTTGCCAATTTCTTAAAAATGCAAATTTCCCTTAGTTTGCCAGTAGGCCTAAACTAGTGAAACTTGCTTTCTCAGATTTCATTCACTTGATAATTTATTGAAAAAGAGACAGAGATTGTACAAAAATGGTGATCATTTTACAACATATTCATGAATTTTAATGTAAGTTTAGTGAGATTTCAACAGAGGTGTGTTGGCAGTTTTAAACCATGCTGTATGTGAAATTGGTTGTTTGTTACATCATAAAAAAAATATGGCAAGCTTTCTTTGTTTTCAGTTCGGGGTGTTTAGTGTAGGTTAAGAAGAACTAGGTTTGATTTGGCAGGTACCTCTGCATCATGGATATAAGAGGGAAATGTTGCATTTGTTTTGCAAGAAAAATTAATCCTTTTAAAACTAATATTTATTGACACAGGGTGATATATTATCAAAAATAAAACAGTATTGCACACCTTTTTTGGTTTCGATGAAAGAGAAACCAATGCATTCACGATGGCGTGTGTGTGTATGTATGTGTGTGTGTGTATGTGTGTGTATGTGCGGATGTATGTGGGTTTGCGTGTTGTGACACTTTGCTTGTTAACAAGATATCTCAAGATAGGAATGTCTGACAGTTTTCAACTTGGTGCATAGATGCACCATATTGAGAGAGAGAACCCTGTTTTTTGGCAGAGGTCAAAGGTCATCTGGGGTCACCGAAGGTCAAAGTCTGAAAATCTTGTTAACACGATATCTCAAGATAAAAAGCTTGGATAGATTTCATATTCCAGTATGTTGATGCGTTATAATCAGGAGATGGTCCCTATTGTTTTTCGCAGAGGTCAAAGGTCATCTGGGATCACTAGGGGTCAAAGTCTGAAAATCTTGTTAACATGATATCTCAAGATTGGAAACGTGGATAGATTTCATATTTGAAATGTAGGTGTGTTATGGTCAGGAGATGGTCCTTATTGTTTTTGGTGGAGGTCAAAGGTCATCTGGGGTCACCAGGGGTCAAAGTCTGAAAATCTTGTTAAAGGGATATCTCGAGATGTCTGTCCATCTATCTATGTATTGCTTTTGTGGAGGTCAAAAGGGCATCTGGAATAACAAAATTATTTTTTGAACATGCTAGTTTAACATTTTAGTGAGAAGATAATGATGCATGATGGCAAATTTGAAACAGTACATTTATATAACATCGAAACCTCAATGCATTTTTGCATTCTGGTTTTTTCAAAAAATAAAGTTCCCACAGACAGAAATAGAAATTCAGTTGTTTGTTGCTTGAGAATAATTTGTTCACCCAAACTTTCAGCATTTCAAATGATGCAATTTCCATGACTCTTCCTGCCAATAGTATTTTAAAGCTATTGCTGCGGTTTATGATTAAGACTGAATTGTTGGTTAGTGTCCAAGCCGTTTTCTTTGCACTCTTTGTTGGAGCATTTTAAACACAATATTTCCCTTTAAATATTGCAGTATAGCAGTGCCTCAATTGATCTCATCTCACAAATGTCAAAGTAGAACAATGTCTTTTTGTCTTGAGCAGTCATAAGCTCCAAAACACTTTGTTCAGCAGAAAATATTGTATTTCATGAACTTTCCTCCTCGTGATAAGTTGACAAATTTTAATCATGGATTAGTATCGTTACAATACACTTAATGGTATGTAACATTGGAAATTGCCACCCTGAACAACAAGTGACTTAACATGTTGATTGAAGTGTATAGAATAATTTATTTTTGTTCCTGTCTTTTAGATTAAATTGAAAACTTCACCAGATATTCTCTTTTTTGTCTTTTTTTTTTGTTTTTCATTTTGTTCACAGACTGCGATGTCCCTGTATAAGCTTACCCCTAAAAATCCATTTTATTTCTGGGCTGTGGTTAGCACAGTCATGCAGGTGAGTTTTATCTTGCTCAGATCTAGTTTAGACACTTTTGTATTGCAAAGCTCTCATCTTATATTCCCCATTGGTCTTACCAGCCTGATGGGTTTATTTTTTTTTCTGTTGGGTAGTGTACAAACTTTCAATACTAACATCATGTTTTTGAAATAATTCGAGGCTTTAAGACCAAAAACTGTTGTAAAATATATACATGGTATTCCCCACCTTGTTATGAGAGGCAACTAAAGGGGAAGACTTGAAGTGTATTTGAAGTTGAAAGATTGATTAACTGCACATCCGCCTACCTACCAAGCTAAGGGCAGAGCCATTTATCTAACTGGCGGTTATTGCCAAGTCCCGTATGTATTTCCTGTGCCCAACTGGCCATACTGGCTGCTTTGATTAATGACTCTCCCCTAACACTGTGTAACACATTCATGTCAGTTTGTCATGAAAGCCCCTTTTATCTTACTCCTCCATATTTTTGCAAATCATAGTGTATTTTTAATGGAATCATTTAACAGGCTTTAACAACAGACAACACTGCCAGTAATTTAGGTCAAAAGATGCTTCTGCCTCTCGCTGAGAGGATGGTAGAGAAGATGGTGAAAGAAGAAAAGATTGAAGCAGAATCTGAAGTAAACCTTTACCTGATGATTTTAGACTATCAAGGAAAATATGAGAAAGCTCTTGAGGTTATTCAGAGTCCACTCGGAAAATGTAAGTTTTGCAGATTGACTTAAATTGAAGTGTTAAGGATTGGTAGAAAAAAAAAAAATTGTTGTTAACTTGCAAATACCAAGTTAGCGTTAATACAGTGCACAGGACCTCCTTGAAGCAGACTCCATTTTAACTTTTTTCCCCCATTATCTTTAGTAACAAAACATTTCCTGAAAAGCAATTTTTATTTAGGTTTATTCATATAGAAGTTGCTGTTTAAGTTGGATCGTTACACCACACACCACTAGTACTGTAGCTAGATGAAGTTTTCAGTACTGCAAAGCAGCGATCGTTCACAAAGTATAGGCTTGGCCACAATACAGTATCCATGGCGAAGGTAACCGCTGCGCCCCCCTACACAGACAGCTGCAGGACCAACTCTGATAAGTTCAATTTTGACACTTGCCCAATCTACCCATTTGTTTCATTTCTAATTTCCCCCCAAAATAGTGTGGCTTGGAGTCACAACAAAGACTAGGCCTAGGGCCTAGCAACCTAAGTTTACAGTACAAAATGTAATGTTAGAGCTAACAATAAAAGGCTGCGATCAAATCTAGACATCATAGTTTTCATCTGTCATTTATTGTATAAGTTGACATCTGTGAAAATATGTACGTTTGCAGCATGTAACCAGGACCCACTGCTCACAGACTTATATACATGGACAGAGCTTGTAATGTGTATGTCCTGTCCGTACATGGTCACCACTGACTGGGACAAAAAAAGGCGCACCAAGATGGTTGCCGTAGAGCTATTAATTGTCTGATTTGACGATGACTCTTTAATATTTTACACAAAAGTTGAACTTGAATGGGAAACAATATCATATTCCTGCAATACGTGAAGTGATTTTGACCTTACCATGACATTCTTCAAAAATATTTCAACTTTTCTTGCAAAATCTGTAACTGACTTGAGCAAGTCCAAACTTTCACACAAAACCATAGTAGACGGCCATCTTGGTGCGCTTTTTCCCACATATAAGGTGGCGAAAATCTACTGTGCACTGGGTATGCTCTGTCTATGTATAGGGAGTCTGTGCTGCTGCTACATGCACAGTATAATATACACACACTGCCTTCAGCTGGCTGCTCGGCGTGTATCGTTAAAAGTGCTCAGAGAATGGGTGTACTTCAATTGGCAATAACATGACATCCTCCCTCAATAATTTCATTAGAAGGAGGGAATTCCCAATCTTTTAAACCGCTTTATTCTTCGTACCAGAAGTTTGTTCGATGTACAGTACGAAGCGGTAGGGTATAAACAATTTTCAGCCGACTGCTACCATGTACAGCTGTTGGTATGTGTTCTGTTTGTCTTGATAAATAGTGATTGAAAATATTGTGAAACTTTTTCCAGTTCATGACTAACAAACACTCATATGTGATACAAGGAAAGCTGACCTTGTTATTTCTTATTTCTTGAAAAATGTCAATTTCAAGTTGAAATTTTTGGAGGCATTCACAAGTAGTGAATCGACAAGTAGCTTATGAAACTGAACTTTTACGGTGAAGTGCACAATGGCATACAAGATACTCAAAAGACACTACGGTGTATGCATACGTTTAGTGCTTTCAAATTTCATTGTAAATTATGTTCATTACAAATGTATTGGTGGTGTTGAAGTAAAGCCTGTCACAACAGGTTCCGTGTTTGGGATTCACAGATTAATACATCCCCCCATGACACCGCACACAATAACATGTAAACTAGCGCGGCTAGGTGGGAGAAAAGGTGCATATCATAGCTCTGCGCAATTTTTGAACTTCTTGTTCGTACTGTAGACATTGTATGCTTTTTCAATGCAGGTGAACTTGTTAAGAAAGATTTTACATTGCTTACTTAATGCAAGTCAGTGGCCCGGGGTATGAGATGCAATTAATCGCATGTAACATTTTACTAAACGATTACTTGGCTGGCGATTAATTGCTAATTGCTGACAGAAGTTATAGTAGACAATAGCTCCATCCACCCAGACTCAACGAATTTAATGTCACAGTTTTGTTTATCAATCTTCACACAGCTCTCTTGGTATCTGAGATTCCAAGTTGGGAAGAAAGAGTAGCAGAACTTTATTTTAAAATGCAGAAGTGGGATAAAGCCAACCAAGCATACAGGAAAATGCTACTGAAAAGGTAATGTACATGCTACTTTTGCGTTGTGATTTTAAATATATTTGGTTGCTGAATGACTCGGTTGAAGATGAGTAGTGCTAGCTGCCTAGCTTTTAATATCACATTTGTCTGGGAATAATTTTCTTTAGAACAAAGGCCTAAGTGTTATTGTTTGTTGCTTGTATTATTGACATTGTAATTTTTTCTTCTGTTCATTAGGGCCATGAAGGGGAAGGGGAAAGGATGGGTGGGAATAGGAGAGAATTGGGAGACAGGGGGCATGTTGCATTTACATACAGATCATATATTTGCCTTCTGATTTCCTCCCATACAAAGCTGGGCAATTTACTCCAAGTTTTTTGCCCCAATGTTTCTGCTTGCACCCATGCATCACCCTTACACCTTTTCATGCCCAAGGCAGTACTATTGTCTATCATTGAAGTATGTAAGGAGCCCCTTGGGGGAAAAAGTGGAAACTGGTTCATACTTGGTTGTACCCTGTTTGTTTATACACAGCAAACAAGTAGTGATATGCTTGTTATAAATAGAATGTCATTAATAAAAAGAATACTATATCTTTCAATATTTAATTGAACAAAGTTAACATTGTCTTAGTTGTATGACAGTTTTTTAATGTTTAACTTTGCATGTCATAAACAAAGATGTGTTTTGCAGCTCAATTTTTGTGTTTCATTTCTCTTTTTAGCCCAGACAATTGGTTATATTACACTAATTTTCTGACATCAGGGTTTAAGCTTCAGGAAAATGGCTGGAAACTGTCAAAAGAAGAAAGGTAAAGCTGACACCTTAAGTGATTATGCCAGCTTATATTAAAAATCTTTGTACTTTTAATTTTTTAACAGAATTACTCACTTTCATGTATAGTGAGCTAGTGAGCCATAGTAGAACAATCAAAACAACTTAAAATGAACCAGTTGGTAGAAATCAAACCTTTGGTGTAAATTCGTTTGTGGAGATAAAAAATGTTGAAATTTATACTCTGAATGTAAGAGGAGGATGTAAAGTATCTCTTCAATTCTCTTGTTCTACAATTGGAACAGTGATTAACTTTCTTTAAATCCTGAAAAGCACTGCCCTGTTTGAATGTGATCAATGAAATCTTTTACAATACTTGGCCATTTTTCACAAAGTTTTGTCAAGAAATTGTTCGTTTTCCAAGTTAGTGTACTCTGTACAGTTTCAAAGGATGCTTAATAATGTAGTAAGTGCTTAACAGTGGCATGCCATATTATTGCAAATTTCACGTTGTACATTTTATAGTGAAGGTAATTACATGGATTTTACTTCTCTTCCTTGTAGTTAGTTCGTTAGATGAGATTAAATGAAACACCAACACGAATGTGTCCTATAGTGTCAGCCAACTTGATTAAAAGTTCAAAGTTCCAATTTATGTTCAAGTATTGTTCATGTTCATGTTTGGTTTGTCTTTAGTTGCCTCTTCCTTGTCAGTTAGCTATGTTCTGTTTATGCTTGTTTAGGATTTATTGAAACTAAGCAATGATTTGTTCAGAAAAGTGCTTTTTGGTTTTGATGAAAAGACAAACCTATGCATTCATGATGGCGTGCGTGTATGTGTGTGTGTATGTGTGTGTGTTTGTGACACTTTACTTGTTTACAAGATATCTTGAGAAGGTAAGATCTGACAGTTCTCAAACTTGGTACACAGATACCCCATACTGAGAGGAAGAACCCTATATATTTTGGTGGAGGTCAAAGGTCCTTTGGGGTCACATGGGGTCAAACCTCAAAATCCTTGTTTACATGATATCTCATGGTGGAAACTTGGATTAATTTCAAACTTGATATGTTGATCCATTATGATGTAAGGGAGAACCCTATTGACTTTGGTGGAGGTCAAAGGTCATTTTGGGTCACGTGGGGTCAACCCCGAAATCCTTGTTTACACTATACCTCAAGGTAGGAAACTTGGATTCATTTCAAACTTGATATGCTGATGCATTATGATGTAAAAAAGAACCCTTTTGATTTTGGTAGAGGTCAAAGGTCATTTGGGGTCATGGGGGTCAAACTCAGAAAATCTTGTTTAGGATAGCTCAAGGTAAGAAATGTGGATGGATTTCATAATTAGTATGTGGATGAGTCATGGGGAGAAGATGGTGTGTATATAAGGTTTTTTTGTGGAGGTGAAAGGACATCTGGGGTCATGATCGGTCAAACTTTGAAAACCTTGGCAAAATGGGATATCTCAAGGTAGGAAAGTTGGATGGATTTCCTAATTAGTAGGTGGATGTATTATGGTGAGTTGAAAGTACTGTACCTGTTGTTTTTGGTGGAGGTCAGTGGTATCACCTGGCATCAAACTCTGAAAACCTTTTTTTGCAGAATATCTTAAGGCACAGCATGAAATTCAGCTTTTTGAATATAGAAGTGTTTGGTTAAAAGAAAAACCAGTTGCTTACAGGTGGAGTCAAAGGTCACTTTGGGTCACCAGTTGTTACAAGAAATGTAGAATTTTATTCGAAAGAGCATATATGTATCATTGAAACCTCAATGCATTTTTGCATTCTGGTTCTTCAGAGCAGTTCTTCAAGAAATCCCCAAGGGTTTTACTAAAACAGGCAATACTTTGTGATTAAGAATTTCTTTTTCTTTTCATAGTAATGAAGTTGCCTCTAAAATGGATAATAACATCATGGATAAGGAAGAACCAGTCATACAACCGGACCAAGTCTTGTCACAAATGACCTCTTTCATCTTGGAACGGGTCGCCAATGTGGAAGAGAAGGTGCAATCAGAAGAACGCAAAGAAAAGCCATTGAGGGGCCCTTATCTGGCCCAGTTAGAACTTCTTTCAAGACTGGCTGATGATAAAAAATTAGAGAATTACCCTGAAGCAGGTAGGAACATGGGAGGGCTTAAATGTGAATAAATCCTCCTGTGGGCTTGAGTTGTAGATTGTGCCCACGGTGTGCTCTGCCTGGCGTAAGAGGGGACTAAATGGGAGAACTTCAACAGTACGACATTATATAACGCATTTGTGTTGGTGTGTCGTTAAATCTTATCTTACTACAACTACAACTTCAGTGTGAATCAAGATTGGTGATTTTGAATTGTAAATTTCAATGTGGTCTGTGATTGTCGATTTCAGGAAGTTGTCCAACTTGGAAAGTTACAGTTTCAGTATGTTTTCTTGCTTCTCATGACAAAATTTGAGATTGATTAATATTTACTGTGATGAAACAAATATTACATGATAAACAGAACATGTTAACACAGTAATAAAATGGTAGTTAATAGCTAATACAGTTAAGTGAACAGTTAAGTAACAGTAATAAATAGTTAAGTAACTTGTCGTGGTTAACTTTCCTGTCAATATAATATTTCGCTGTTAACAAAGTAGTCACCAAGTTTTCTCAGTAAACCCTTCATTATTCAAACAGTTAATATTTTGAGGGAGTTTTGTGCTGTATCTTGTATTATATATGTGTTGACATTTGTCAATGTCCGAAGTTACTCAGACCAGCTAAAAATGTACCATGGTTTACCGTACTAAATCTGTAGTTTTAGCATAGTTTTACCAGGGTACATTTTTGACTGGGAAATTTTCTGTGCCATTTTTAATTGGGCAAAGGTAAATTTCATGTCAATTTCATGTCATTCAACATTTTATGAAGGTAAAACATGAGTAGCATTGCTTGAAAGTTGTTGGAAAACATGAAAGCTTTGAAGTATTTTTCATAAAATGTTAGTAAAAATGTTTCTGCAGTTTAGTATCTAAATAGTGTGAGTGTTTATAAATATTTCATAAGATTGCAAGTTATGTAGAGTTTCTTCTTTATCAAATTAGTTAGTAAGGTGAAGGTTTATGTCCAGTTTCTAACCAAATGGTTTAAAAGAATAGTCCAAAGCCACTTGGCAGGGGCACAGCATGTTTGAAAGAACTCATACATTTAGCTCCAATTTTTTTTTTTTTGGAAGGACTTGCAGGCTTGAAAAAAAGGTGAAAAACCTCACCAACTTTGTACTTCAAAATGAACAAGTCTGCCTCATTAATATTTATGAAGCTTTTTCTCTGATGTCATGGATTCACTTTGGTTTGTAAACCATGTTCATAGACTTTTGTGTAGCAGTCCATGTGTGTACTGGATTAGCATTGGAAACATGCCTAGGTTCCACATGGGGCTAGGGAGAGGTCGTCTCTGTATGTCATATTCTTATTCTAGTTCAGCTGTGCAAGTGTAGATTCATTTATTGGAAATCATTCGCTGTGATGGGAATATGACTCTGTGTATGCACCTCAATTGCGACTAACAGTTACCGATGTATACTTAATGGCTTGGAGTCTATAATTACTCTAAGCATGATGTGCCCAAAATAGAAAATGAAGTAAGGTGGGGTCCTGACCCTAGCTGCATGTCTTATCTGCCAAGCTTAACGCTTAGGAAGTTGTGAGTTATGGCTGTTCAAGCATTCCTTCAAAATTTCCTGAAAGGAGTTCTGTACCGTACCAAATCCACATAAGGAACCAGCAAGATACAGGGCATGGCTTTATTTTTTGCCACACACAAAATACATTAACATCCGTTTTGTTTGTGGGGATCACTTGTTGAGTTGCTTAGTATGTGACTTTTTGTAGGGGTACAGTAGGCCTAAGTTAGGCCTACTAGTAAGAAGGTACTAAACCAAAAGCTTATGAAGTTCCAACACACACTGTTCCAACTGTCTTTGTTTATGAAAATGCACCGCTATCACAATCTAATCTAGTATGTGCTGTGAGGTATGCAGCTCATGTAAGTGCAAAAGAAACATTAAAAATGTGCAACATCAGACTTCATTTGTAACGACAGCAACACAAGAAAGGCTAACATTATTGTTTAGCTTAGGCCTAGCCTAATGTTTTGTAGACACACTGCTGGCACTCTGCTGTATGAGTAATTGCCAATCTGACTAGAACAGATCACTTAGAGAAAGTAAATTCATGACATAATGGCCTCATCCAATAACTCAGAAGAAATTCAAAGTTTTCTTAGTTTTCTCCAAGGTCAAAACATTTTGAACCTATTGCTGCTGCCAGGAGGTTGTTTCACAATATTTTCAACATCCTGAAATAGTTTTTTGTAAGCTTTGGGACTATTCTTTTAAATCCAGCTGGCCACTGTCTTTTTGTCACTGGCCCACATCCAGACATTTCAAAAAGGGGGATTGATTTTAGAGAAAGTAGGGAAGTGAGGGAGTTGCACTGCTAATTTCCCATATGTTCTTTTGTTGATCTGGTGAATAAGGGAGGGCTGAGGCTGTAAAAGCCCCCCCCCCCCCCTTGGATCCGTGCCTGTTCCAGTTGTGGCTCACTGGGTTTTCTCCACTCCATCCGTGTTGTAGCAAGTCAAGACTTGAGTTACTTTCTTTCAAGTGAAAGTGACTAAATAGAATTCAGTAGTAATTTCCCCATTGTAATAGAACAGTGACTCGAGTTAATGACTTGACTCGAGTCACTTAAAAGTTTGAAAACTGTTGACTCGAGTCACTAATCTAGTGACTCGATTACAAAGATGTACTTGATTGCTTATGCGGAGCAATAAGCAATCAAACAGCAGTGGCCGGAGGTTCCATCCCTGTATGATCATACCAGAACTCAACTCCAGAGTTGCTTTATTAGAAAGCCAAACAATGATGCATTTACAGCATGGCTTATAGACTATACCTACATATCAGATAACATCCACGTCAACATTTGGCACAATTTTGATACATATTTGAATCAATTCCAGCTTCAAAACAACATATTGCTCTTGTAAATGAAAGAAAAGAACATGCTTCTACTTTTGACATGACTTAGAATTTAAACATTAATATATTCTTACATAAATATATGTCATGACTTTTAATGATACAGTTTATCCTCATGCATATTTTATTGTCTTTTACTTTCCAGGGAATGTTTTAGACTGTCTAATTCATTATTTTGAACTATTTGCTGACAAGACCTGTTGTTACTCAGACATCGCTCCACACTTGAATAAACTGGAAGAGGACAAGAGGAAATTATTTCTGGAAAAAATGGAAGAAGATGTAGGACTTATCAGTACTGATGGAGGAATTTTTTATGCAACAACAGTGAGTCTTGGACACATTATGATTGATTAGGTGGTATCTTATTGACAGCAATGGTACCCTACTCCTCCTATGGGAGGGGATTGTGAGGGATGTCATAGTTTGGTAATACTGCTGAGGGGGATAGTTGTGTGGGTTGGGTGGGGGAGGGGGGTGATGAGATATTTCAATGTTAAATTGATAGCACAATGTTATTAGTATAGACAAATCAGACTAGCGCTAGTGTTAAGTGACTGCAGTCAGCCATTAGTGGAGCCCATTGGCTTTAAATTGTCTATATTTATTGTCTAAATGAAATTTCAAACCCTCAAACAGTGGAACTGAGGGTATGAAGTGGTGATTCAGTGTGCAACCATCCATGGTACAGCTAATCAAGGAAATTGAAAAAGTAAAGGTGACAGTCCCAAACTATAGCTGAGTAACATCAAACCATGGCTTGACTGTCTGGATTCATCTTTATGTTTGATGTGAAAGGGAGATTGGTTTGGTTATTTATGGATGTGGAAAGATGACAGGTCAAAATAAGTAAACTTGGTAAGTTGCTGTTTTAGAAGTAAGGTTTTTTGAAAAGATTGTCTTAACTTTGAGTAATATTTTGCTCATACTTTCAAAGTGCCAAATAATGTAACAGTTCAAGACAATATTTTTGAAAGTGAAAGAAATGTTACCACAGTTTGTATTTATACAATGGTAAAATTTCGAAGTCGTAATATTTTGATAGTCAAAAAACTACTGTTAGATTTTGTATCTGGAAAACTGGATTTATTCAGTAATGGAGAAAAGCTAGTCTCTTTAGGTATCATTTCAGTTCAATGTGAATGCCATATCTCATTATAAACTTGTGGGTAGTGATAAATATAGAATAGTTGATTTTATCATTTCTTAAAATGTTAGTGCTGTCCCCTTCTTGAAATGTGATAAATTATGTATTAAGCCTATGTAGTCAAAAATGTATTAGGGTAAAATGCCTAAAACTTTTTCACATTTGTTGTCATACAGTATGCCTTTCATTTTAATCATTTTACTGGAAGCTATCACAAATTTTACTGCTGTATGACAACCTTTGACCGGTTCTCTTTCCAGGTAAAGCAGTTACAGAGACATCTAACATGTCTAAAGATTGCGAGGTACTATGGCTTCCATAACAGACTGAATTGTCCAGATAAGAGCAGTCTTTCCAGAGAACTTGTACTTAGGTACAATGATGGACTCAAATTTGGCACCGAGCTCCTTCATACAGATTTGCAATATTCCGATGAGTACTTACTTATGGCGATACACATACTCCTTGATATTATGGATGAAACTGGTGAGTGGACATGAATATTCAAAGTTTTAAGGTCACATGTAATGGAAGAAGGGAACTGCATTATAATGAAAGGGCAGGGCTCAATTTTTGTGGTTGTCCAATTGTCCAGGACTACTAAAATTCCATTCAGACAACCAAAAGTTGAAGGTTGGTTTTCTGATGGACAACAACTTTTGTCTTGGATATAAGAAGAAGTGCACTGTGTCAGGCATCTTTTAATTCTCAAGGCCAATAACACATTGACATTGACGTGGACAACTAAAATTGGAGATATGGTTGCCAGAAGGACAGCCACAAATTTTTTCAAAAATCAAGGCCTGAAGGATGATGTGATATTTTGTATAAGAAGACTGATACTCTAAAAGCAACATGGTATGAACTGGTTAGAATCTGATATGAAAGGATGCATTTTGTTAAAGAAAAGTTTGAAGTTAAATTTTCTTTTCAACGTGCTGAAACATTTGATGGGAGTATACAGATATACATGTTAAAAATATTAATAGAAAATTTTAATCATTACAAAGCTTAAAAGATTGAAAAGAAGTCTGGTTAGAGAGAAAACCATGATTGAGACATATTGAAATTTACTTTTAGCAAGAACATAAAGTAGTATGATATTTTTATTGCCAAAAAGTAAGGCAATAAATGAGCTTCAAGGCTGGTGATGTTAAAAGGAGAGGAATTGTAAGGACTTGTTAAAAGGAACATACTGCCATTGTGCTCTCTGCTTACCGTAAACAGTGGAGTAGAGAGAACAAGCCAGTGAGCCCAACTGAAATGGCCTGTTTGGCTTAAACCAATTAGTTAGAAACTGAGCCATGAAACCTTATGTTACGAGGTAACTAACTACATTAATTATATATATTTTTTTACATTGTTTTTTTTTTTCTAAAGGTGATGATAGTTTGATATGGTATAGTCTTGTACTGCTAGAACTGGGACACAAAAACAGTAGATCGAGTCATCACTTTAAATTACTCTTGATGAGATTATACTGCACTGTAGGTGAGTCATAAATACAATTTTTTTGGAAAGTTTCAATTTAAAAGGAGAGTTTGTTAAGTTGAAATAAATTGTTACTTCCATTTGTGCATGCAGGGTTCCTGTGGTTGTGGAAAATCTTGAAAGTTGATGAAAGTAAAGAAAATTATTTTGAGGCCTGGAAAATCCTTCACATTCAGGAAAATTGTGCAAATGTCCTTGACAAGTCATGGAAATGTTCATGGAGTGACAATGTGCCATTTGCACTCATAATATCAAAACATATTCTCACTCATTAAATTTTATGCAAGATGTCAAGAATAAGGCCATTAAACGGTCCTGGGACAGTAATGAAAGGAAAAATTAGGAAAAATTGATTTCCCAGTAGTGCAGCAACCCTGCTAATGCATTTTAGAACTGTCAGATCTTTAGTAGATAACCTTGATCAGAAGTTTCATATATCAAAGGTCACGGCAGGCTGGACTTGAACCAGTTGGTTGGAAACTGGGCTGTAAAACTCCATCTAACCTAACCTAACCTTTTTCCAAATAGCAATTACAAACCATTGTCAGACGATGTTGGTGTGCCATTGATAAAAATGCTGCACTTTTGGTGCAGCATTAGAGCATTTGCCTCTAATGTGGAAGGCCAGGGTTCGATTCCCACGTCGAGTCATACCAAAGACTCTAAAAATATGGAACCTACTGCCGTTGTGCATGATGCTCCCCATAAGCAATGGAGTAGGGAAAGCAAGCCAGTGAGTCACAATTGGAAAAAAGGGCATGGCCGGCTTGCTTTGAACCAATAAGTTGGAAATTGGGCCATAAAACTCATATTCATAATTAGTCAGTTATCACATCTTTCATATTGCCATGCATGTGTGTATGGTATGTGGATGTGCAATATTAAGTGGATGAACCCTGTAGACATTATGCATTTGATGTCACAGGGCAAAAGTTAAATGACATCCACATCCGCCTTTGGAGGAACATGTATATCATTGCAAGATTTGCATAAAGCAAAACTAGACAGCTGAGTTTTTTAACCAACCCGACAGTATGAAGCAAGTGGGATGAAATTTACTGTTTTCAGTCATATTGCTAATTGTTCTCTTAAAGTATGTTAGTGTGATGCCAATGTATTTACCCTACAAGTACACACTGTACAATCAAAGTAAGGACATTCCATGTTATATCTGTATTCTTACAGGTGTCTTTGGTCCTGTACCTGATTTATATGAAGGTCTTGATATCAAACACATGCAACAGGATACCTTAGGGTAAGCTTACTATATACTTCAGATCATAACAAGGTTTACATAAGTCACTTTGACTACTGTAATTCTCTGTATTTTAACTTGCAATCTCATCGCATTACTAAACATAAGGATCAAATTCAGCTGCATTACTTTCTACTGGTACTCTGAAATACAGCTGCATTTCTACCTTACTATATAAGTTGCACTGGTTTCCTGTCAAGCAAAGAATTATTTTGAAAATTTTGATTCTTCTTTTTAAGTTCATTGTACCATCTTGCCCCATCCTCTCTCAGTGATTTGGTCTCCATTCATTCTCCATCTTGCATGTTACACTCCTCTAAATTTGTCTGAAAGCCAATTGGATCAAAATCTAAAATGTTGGAACCCAATCTTCCAGTTATATGCAGCTCTGTATCTGAGAAATTCCTTGCCATCAATTATCAGAGGCACTTCAAACTTGAATTCTGTTAAAAGTAAACTTTAAACTTATTTTTCTGTTTTTGATTCCTTGCCGAAGGCAGGCAAGGAATCTATGCGATGGTGATGTCGTGTGTATGTGTGTGTGTGTGTGTGTGTGTATGTATGTGTGTGTGTGTGTGTGTATGTGACGCTTTGGCTTGTAAACACAATATCTCAAGAAGGGTAAGTGTGACTAACCTCGTATTTGGTGTGTAGGTTGGTCATATTGAGTAGATGATCCCTATTGTTTTTGGTGGAGATCAAAGGTCATTTGGGGTCACGAGAGGTCAAAAGGTCAAAACTTTGTAAACACGATATCTCGAGAACGGTACATGTGACTATGCTCATATTTGGTGTGTGCATTGGTCATATTGAGTAGATGATCCGTATCAATTTTCGTGGAGGTCAAAGGTCATTTGGGGTCACCAGAGGTCAATAGGTAAATTCCTTAGAAATTGCTTGTAAACACGGTATCTGAAGAAGGGTAAGTGTGACTAATCTCATATTTGGTGTGTGCATTGGCCATATTGAGTAGATGATCCCTATTGTTTTTGGTGGAGATCAAAGGTCATTTGGGGTCACCAGAGGTCAAAAGGTAAAAACTTCATAAACACGATAACTCGAGAACGGTACATGTGACTATGCTCATATTTGGTGTGTGGGTTGGTCATATTGAGTAGATGATCCGTATTGATTTTCGTGGAGGTCAAAGGTCATTTGGGGTCACGAGAGGTCAATAGGTAAATTCCTTAGAAATTGCTTGTAAACACGGTATCTGAAGAAGGGTAAGTGTGACTAATCTCATATTTGGTGTGTGCATTGGCCATATTAAGTAGATGATCCCTATTGTTTTTGGTGGAGGTCAAAGGTCATTTGGGGTCACCAGAGGTCAAAAGGTCAAAACTTCATAAACACGATAACTCGAGAACGGTACATGTGACTATGCTCATATTTGGTGTGTGGGTTGGTCATATTGAGTAGATGATCTCTATCGAATTTTCGTGGAGGTCAAAGGTCATTTGGGGTCACCAGAGGTCAATAGGTAAATTCCTTAGAAATTGCTTGTAAACACAGTATCTGAAGAAGGGTAAGTGTGACTAATCTCATATTTGGTGTGTGCATTGGCCATATTGAGTAGATGATCCCTATTGTTTTTGGTGGAGATCAAAGGTCATTTGGGGTCACCAGAGGTCAAAAGGTGAAAACTTCGTAAACACGATAACTGGAGAACGGTACATGTGACTATGCTCATATTTGGTGTGTGGGTTGGTCATATTGAGTAGATGATCCGTATCAATTTTCGTGGAGGTCAAAGGTCATTTGGGGTCATGAGAGGTCAATAGGTAAATTCCTTAGAAATTGCTTGTAAACACGGTATCTGAAGAAGGGTAAGTGTGACTAATCTCATATTTGGTGTGTGCATTGGCCATATTAAGTAGATGATCCCTATTGTTTTTGGTGGAGATCAAAGGTCATTTGGGTCACCAGAGGTCAAAAGGTGAAAACTTCGCAAACACGATAACTCGAGAATGGTACATGTGACTATGCTCATATTTGGTGTGTGGGTTGGTCATATTGAGTAGATGATCCGTATCGATTTTCGTGGAGGTCAAAGTTCATTTGGGGTCACGAGAGGTCAATAGGTAAATTCCTTAGAAATTGCTTGTAAACACGGTATCTGAAGAAGGGTAAGTGTGACTAATCTCATATTTGGTGTGTGCATTGGCCATATTGAGTAGATGATCCCTATTGTTTTTGGTGGAGATCAAAGGTCATTTGGGGTTACCAGAGGTCAAAAGGTGAAAACTTCGCAAACACGATTACTCGAGAACGGTACATGTGAATATGCTCATATTTGGTGTGTGGGTTGGTCATATTGAGTAGATGATCCGTATCGATTTTCGTGGAGGTCAAAGGTCATTTGGGGCCATGAGAGGTCAAAACGTGAAAACATCGTAAACACGATAACTGGAGAACGGTACATGTGACTATGCTCATATTTGGTGTGTGGGTTGGTCATATTGAGTAGATGATCTCTATCGAATTTTCGTGGAGGTCAAAGGTCATATGGGGTCACCAGAGGTCAATAGGTAAATTCCTTAGAAATTGCTTGTAAACACGGTATCTGAAGAAGGGTAAGTGTGAGACTAATCTCATATTTGGTGTGTGCATTGGCCATATTGAGTAGATGATCCCTATTGTTTTTGGTGGAGATCAAAGGTCATTTGGGGTCACCAGAGGTCAAAAGGTGAAAACTTCGCAAACACGATAACTCAAGAACGGTACATGTGACTATGCTCATATTTGGTGTGTGGGTTGGTCATATTGAGTAGATGATCTGTATCAATTTTCGTGGAGGTCAAAGGTCATTTGGGGTCACGAGAGGTCAATAGGTAAATTCCTTAGAAATTGCTTGTAAACACGGTATCTGAAGAAGGGTAAGTGTGACTAATCTCATATTTGGTGTGTGCATTGGCCATATTGAGTAGATGATCCCTATTGTTTTTGGTGGAGATCAAAGGTCATTTGGGTCACCAGAGGTCAAAAGGTGAAAACTTCACAAACACGATAACTCGAGAATGGTACATGTGACTATGCTCATATTTGGTGTGTGGGTTGGTCATATTGAGTAGATGATCCGTATCGATTTTCGTGGAGGTCAAAGTTCATTTGGGGTCACGAGAGGTCAATAGGTAAATTCCTTAGAAATTGCTTGTAAACACGGTATCTGAAGAAGGGTAAGTGTGACTAATCTCATATTTGGTGTGTGCATTGGCCATATTGAGTAGAGGATCCCTATTGTTTTTGGTGGAGATCAAAGGTCATTTGGGGTCACCAGAGGTCAAAAGGTGAAAACTTCGCAAACACGATTACTCGAGAACGGTACATGTGAATATGCTCATATTTGGTGTGTGGGTTGGTCATATTGAGTAGATGATCCGTATCGATTTTCGTGGAGGTCAAAGGTCATTTGGGGTCATGAGAGGTCAAAACGTGAAAACATCGTAAACACGATAACTGGAGAACGGTACATGTGACTATGCTCATATTTGGTGTGTGGGTTGGTCATATTGAGTAGATGATCCGTATTGATTTTCGTGGAGGTCAAAGGTCATTTGGGGTCACGAGAGGTCAATAGGTAAATTCCTTAGAAATTGCTTGTAAACACGGTATCTGAAGAAGGGTAAGTGTGACTAATCTCATATTTGGTGTGTGCATTGGCCATATTGAGTAGATGATCCCTATTATTTTTGGTGGAGATCAAAGGTCATTTGGTGTCACGAGAGGTCAAAAGGTCAAAACTTTGTAAACACGATATCTTGAGAATGGTACATGTGACTATGCTCGTATTTGGTGTGTGCATTGGTCATATTGAGTAGATGATCCGTATCGATTTTCGTGGAGGTCAAAGGTCATTTGGGGTCACGAGAGGTCAATAGGTAAATTCCTTAGAAATTGCTTGTAAACACGGTATCTGAAGAAGGGTAAGTGTGACTAATCTCATATTTGGTGTGTGCATTGGCCATATTGAGTAGATGATCCCTATTGTTTTTGGTGGAGGTCAAAGGTCATTTGGTGTCACGAGAGGTCAAAAGGTCAAAACTTTGTAAACACGATATCTTGAGAATGGTACATGTGACTATGCTCATATTTGGTGTGTGCATTGGTCATATTGAGTAGATGATCCCTATAGATTTTCGTGGAGGTCAAAGGTCATTTGCTGTCACCAGAGGTCAATAGATAAATTCCTTAGAAATTGCTTGTAAACACGGTATCTGAAGAAGGGTAAGTGTGACTAATCTCATATTTGGTGTGTGCATTGGCCATATTGAGTAGATGATCCCTATTCTTTTTGGTGGAGATCAAAGGTCATTTGGGGTCACCAGAGGTCAAAAGGTGAAAACTTCGCAAACACGATAACTCGAGAATGGTACATGTGACTATGCTCATATTTGGTGTGTGGGTTGGTCATATTGAGTAGATGACCCGTATCGATTTTCGTGGAGGTCAAAGGTCATTTGGTGTCACGAGAGGTCAAAAGGTAAATTCCTTAGAAATTGCTTGTAAACACAGTATCTCAAGAAGGGTAATTGTGACTAATCTCACATTTATTGTGTGGATTGGTCATATTTAGCAGATGATCCCTATTGATTTTCCCAAAGGTCAAAGTTCATTTGGAGTCAGCATGTTCAAAGCCTGACAAGCTTTCCTTCACAGTCTTTCAAGAAAGGTCACTTGTAGGGTCCTGTAACTTGTCATGTAGATGGCACATAGTGAATACATGGTCCCAGTAGTTTTTGGTGGAGGTCAAATGTCATTTGGGTTCACGACGGGCAACGGGGATCTCAATGTAGGAAGATTCGATGCCTTGCATGTGTACTTTGTGGGCACATTATGGAGCCCTGTTAATTGAAAAACATTGCAAAGCAATGTCAATGTGAAAAAAGGCCTTACATTTCAGCAGCAAGGAATCACTAAGCCTTTTGGCTTTCTGGTTCCTGTTCTTAATGTTTCATCTTTTACCTTGTCTTTCTTTCCTATTGTGTTTTGTACTTTTTTGCAAAGTGCATTTTAACATGTGTATAGTATCTGTGCTATAGAATTATCATTTAATAATAACAATGCTTTTAGTGTGACAAACGATGCTGGATTTATGAACATGGGGCTTGATTTACAAAGATTACTCAAGGAAAAAAAGCTTCCATTAGCCTGACTTATGCAGTGCTTCACTCTTGTTTGTTATTCATGGAGGCAAGAGTTGTTAAATATTTAACTTAATGCATGCATCAGAGTTGTTAATTCAAAAAGCCAACAACTAATGCAAAGGCAACCTTTGCTAGCGAGCTGTGTGTTGTGTTGGTCTGGATTGTCAGAGGTGCTAAAGCAGTTTCACTTGCAGCCAGGCTTGTGGCCAGACAAAATGTCAAAAGGGGAGTTTTGGGCTCAGGAAGTAGGCAAGACTATTTCAGGGTTTGATTTTTTTTTTTTTTTTGGGGGGGGGAGGGGGTGTGTGGTGGGGGAGGGGGGTGTGGTGGAAAGAATTCAGGGTACTCTGCCTTTTTTGCCACCTCCCTCCCCTTGACTATGGGTTTTCTTTGAAAATCTGCACTTAACATCAGCTGGCATTTGTGTCTGCAAAATGCATGTAACGTATTCTGTGGAATGGTGTAACATGCTGCTCATTGTTATTTGTTAAATGAATATGTTATCTAAAATTCCAGAAATTGTTTCAGTATAGGTGTTGAAAAATCATCAAAAACTACATCCTCAATATTAACAAAGTTTTCTTTTCCAAGTAATGTGTCTGAGCCGGATCCAGTCATATTGACAATTTTAGTGCCAAAAAGAAGTCAAATTTCATAATTTCAAGAGTTTAAGAAGCCTGTGATATCTAACATTAGAGAGTAAGTTCACTCAGCTGTGGACTTTAACAATAGACCATTTTCCGAACAGCAATTACAAATACTTGCAGAATAGAGATTTTGCTGTGCATCGCTTTTGACCACAGCAAAATGACACTGACAAAAATGATGCATGCCAAAAATCTTTCCCATAATCCTTTGCAGTTGCTATTTGGAGAAAGGTCTATGACTGGGTCATACCAAAGACTTTAAAAGCGAATCCTACAGCCATTGTTCTTGGTGCTCCCAATAAGTAGGGAAACAAGTCAGTGAGTCACAGCTGGAAAAATGTCGTTGGAGCTGGAAAAGCTCATCCAACAAATTAAAGGGACAATCCTCTCACCCCAAACTACACTTCTAGTAGAGGGTAACAGAAACTCAATTGGCTCAGCTTTTTGATTGACTGCTAATTCAAACAATGCAGAGTACCAAAACTTATATTACACAGCACAAACTGTTCTGATAGTGTTTTGATTATACACATTGAGCTTTCTTTATTCACCCTGAAGCAATAAAATGAGATTGTGTCTGGATGAGGGTGAATTTCAGACAATTGTGGGAGGGGCTTAATTAAGAAGGTTAGGAGAATTGATACTGTTTGGGATGAGAGAATTGGGCCTTTAACTTGACAATGGTTGAAGGAGATAAAAGGACAGCGTATGTTGTCAGGTTTACTCTGAAACTATATGCAGGATTTGGTAAAATAAGCCTGAAGGTCATATTGAAGTTCATAATTTGCTTAGTGTCAGGTTTCATCTGATTTTTATTTCATTTTCCAGATACAATGCCCTGAAATTTGCCAAATCTCTTGGTCAGTTATCATCAGCTGCAACTCTATACAACACTACACTCAGGTTTTATTTGTCAGGACAGCGAGAAGTAAGCAAATGAATCGGTTGTTTCATTGGTTGATAGTTTGGAGATGCAGCTATTTGACCTTAATAAGCAGCATCAAATTCAGAAGAATGTTTTAAATTTTGATATGGCAAACAAAATGCAAAAATTGGCCAAAGTGTGGAACTTTTCATACCAGAAGTCTAATACAGTCTAAATCATTTTATTCTCAAGTTCTGTTTCTCTTCACATATCAAAGGCCAGTCTGAGATGTTGACATTTGTCTGAAAGTAGGTTGTCCAGAAATGAAAATAGAACATATTAACTGACTATTTTGCTCTTTCCACGAGGATCACATTTTGTGGAGAAATAGTTGCTGTTTAATACTTACCATTATGTCCCTTTTGTGCTTTGTACTGGCCATGACCAGCTGGACTTAAACCAATCGGTTAGAAACTGGGCCATAACAGGAAATAATTTAGCATTCAAATTTTGCATAGCAGTTTTGGAGATTTTTGGAGTTTTTCACACATTGTTTGTGAAAATGCAAGGGTTATGCACACAAAAAATTGCTACACAATTTGTCATTTGGGTAGCAACTTGGCATGTTTGTGTAGCAAATTGCAATGCGAAACTTGATAAATTATTCCCTGCATAAAACTCCATCTAACTAACTAAATCTTTGCTTTGTAATGAACTGCATTTTTAAATTTGCAGTATTGAAACCAAAGCTATGAAATTGTTAGATAAAATGTAATGATTAAGTTTGTCCAACATATGCCAAACTTTTCAGATGCAAATTACGTCATAGCTGGTTGGTGTAAGCAAGCCTTAAACTAGATAGTAAGTGAGGTCCAGATTCTGAGGATTACTTGGACAGTTGCCATGTACTAGTCAAAGAGAAAGGTGCACAGATGAATGTTAGGTAATTGTTTTATGTTCACTTTGTTACAGGTAATGGAATACATGATAGCTTCCTATAGGTTTGGGACATACCAGAAAATACCAGAGTTTCTTAGGTTCAGCAAAAAGATAAAATTCTCTTTACATTTCAACCAAGCTGCAGTGGAGAAGAAATTGCTAGATGTGTTATTGGACTCGGAAAAGTGAGTGTAATTGGAAGTATGGTATTTAATGAAAATAAGAAGTATATGACAAATTAAGAAAAAAATCTGTGATTGGCCTGACTCAAAGCAATAGGATAGAAACTGTAGGGTAGAACTTTTTCTAACGAACTAGCTTGACAAATTGGTTCATGCTAGAAATTAAATTGTAAAGGTGGTGGGGGAAGGGGGGGGGGGAAGGGGGTGGTAGTTATCAAATGCCTGAAGCTAGAACAGCAGAAAATGTTAAAATGTAGGTCAGAAAATGTTTGAACAGTGTATCTGTTGTATCTATTGTCTCTCTAAGTGTTAAGTTGTGAACATGCATGGTTAATGTGTAGATAATATCAAGAGAAATACTTCTACTGTATCAGTGGCATTTTTTTTTTATCTATGCAATACTTTATTCTTGAGCCTTAAAAAATGGTTCATTTTCATTCACCATGAAAAGGATTGAATCTTGTGATCTCACAATTCTGAGAATGTCTCCAAGGAGAAGGAAGTTGCAAGTGGCGTTATGCAAGATTCAGGCAGGTCCTTCAGAAACCTGAAAAGTCTTTGTGAACACCCCAATTTTGAAAGTAAAGTAGCAATGGGAAAGAATTTGTTGAAGCAGCCAGTGGTGGCAATAGTTGTGGGTGAGGAAGGGAGGAGGGGAAGTACTACTTAGGAGGTTAAAAAGTTTCACATTTTATATTTGTGTTTTATATCGACTGTGACAGGTCAAAACATTATTTATACCTATTGTGATAAACAGTGATAAAAATTATCATTTGCAATATGGCAATTTATTTGGAATTTTGGGCACTTCTTTGTAAGGCAAAATGTGCAAATGTTAGAATTTTCTTTCCCCTTTTCTTTTTCAAAAAAGGGAAGGAAAGACGTTCTCAGAATATGTTCGTAACATGGAACTTGAACCTGAGAGGGGTGAGTACTAGGGCTATGCAAGATATAATTTTAATAAGAGTTGTTAGTGGGTGAGGAAAGTGTTCTCTTTGATGTTGCCTCCAAGGTATGAAATTACTGGGTACATTTGCAGCCTGCTTGTCTGTGAAGACCTTACTCTGACAAATATAATGTTCTGTTGAATATGCAGTGTTTCATGACATGTATGAATATTCATCCCATTAATTATGTTCTGTTACAGATACAGTAGAATGGGATAGACTCACAGACCAGAGGGATCTGGATGTGATGGTATCCTGGAATCCTCCATCAAGGTGAGGAAGAAATTCATGTTTTGGCTAATAACCTATCGAATAAAACTGCACGCTTCTCCTACATTCATAGTCAATTAAGTGTTGTAAAACAACTACACTTCAGGGCTTCATGATAATGTGCATTTCAGAATCAGACTGATAAGTGTGCAGATTGAAGACATGTTTCACCATTTATGGAAATGATGAAGAGGGTTGTTTTCAGTCTGCTTTGAATTCATGCCGCATTCTTAGAGACTTTTCTGAGAAATCATAAATGTATGAAATATTTTGCTCAGCTGTACATTTCAACTTTCAACTTGTGCACTTTCATTACTTTGCCAGCCATTACAGTGAAATAATTTTGGATTTTTTTTTGTTTTGATTGTTAATACAGGCAACTGTCATCAACTGATAGGCAAACATCTATGAAGCAAGAGCTAGCTTGGCTGAGGATACGAAACTTACTCCTAAGATTGATGGCTGTGACAATAGATTTACAGCCCCCTACCCCTTCTGCTGGACCCTTAGAGGCCCAGACAAATAATCAGCATGATGGCACTAATAACAAAGAAGATTGCAATTCAAAAGAAGTTTTGAATTCAATACTTGCTGAGTTTGAGGAACACCTTGAAACTTGTGATGGAGATGAAGATACCAGGAAGAAGGTGAGGAGGATGAGAGACAGTTTGAAATAAATATAAAAAGAAAGGGTGGTCTTCTTTTCCTGCTATTGATGACATGTCACTGTTAGGCCTCTTCAAAATATAAATATTTTACCTGCTGAATATATTTCTATCGTATTCGTATTCCTTCGTAGCTCATGTTGTGGATTGTGGTGGCTCTTGACTAGAATGTTAGCAATATCTTTTGGGAGGGGAAGATGTTTGTAACTTCAGTGCTCTGTTGAATCAAACTTGGAGGGTGTCGATCCCCAACTGAATTTAGCAATATAAGGGTGAAGGCCCATCTACACAGTTATGCATTTCTTCAAGTGTAATGTCATATGAATGTATGTATGGCCTGGTTTTTATTGATTTCCATTTGGAATATGAAGCACCATTAACTAAATGCACAGGTGGAGATCATTTTTTTGTCTGTGCAATTATACTTTTGTCTATGCAGATTCTCAAATTTTCACAGACTGAGAATTTGAGTATGCACCAACAGGTACTGTATGTGCAATATTCATGCATCATAAAAAGTATTCCCAAACTTCATCAACTGGAAAAGTCCTAATTGTTTATTTTGTGTTAAATATCTCTTAATTTGAGTCAAGGTTTATGATTACTTTTATGCTGACCATGTTATTGAAAGCAAGTGATAAAATTTTTTTAAAATTTCTTCAAGTGATTTCAATATTTGTTGGGAAGACAAATCATGCAGCTACAGGATAATCTGCCAAAGATTATCATCTGGGGTCACTAGAGGTCAAAACGCAAATTTCCAAAATTTTCCTTTTTGCAAGGAATCGCAAAGCCTTTGGGTTTTCTGGCACATGTTGAAAAGTTGTCTAACTTTGTCGGATGTTTGATGTTAAATTCCTTCATGAACATTGTCATGCAAATATATGATAAGGTTAAAAGAAGGGTGTGATTGTGTGGAGAATTAGGGCAATGGTTGACTGTTTAGCCAATATAGAGGGATTAGACAGTATTTCAACCTTTGTCAACCCCATCACCATCCCCCCTAACTTGAAGAAACCATCCGTTATTGGATCAAGAAATATAGTTTTTCAAGCTTTCAATGTGGAATGGAAGATTTAGGATATGAGCAGATCTTTAAGGGGTAGTACTTTTAATACTTCTCTTGATTGAGAGTTAATTAGAGCTTTGTGTGACTATGGTTGGACATGTTTATAGATATTGAGAGAATAGAACCCCCCAAAAAATTGTACAAGGAATAACAAATTCAGTTTGTGCTTTGGCTTCAGTTAAGACGTCACTTTCAGTGGCATCTTTCTATACTAAGATCACAGACTTCCTATACATGGACAGAGCATACTGCACAGTACATTGTCACTACTGTACGTGTGAGAAAAAGCTCGCCAAGATGGCCGTCTGCAATGATTTTGTGTGAAAGTTTGGACTTGCTCAAGTAGATTCCCATTTTTTTTAAAGAAAGTTAAAATACTTTTAAAATATGGCAAGGCAATGTCTAAATCACTTCACGCATTGCAGGAATATGATATTGTTTCCCATTCAAGTTTTACATTTGCTTGAAAATATTACAGAGTCGTCGTCAAATCTGATAATTTATAGCTTCATGGCAGCCATCTTAGTGTGCTTTTTTTGTCCCAGCCTGTGGCGACCATCTATGAATAGGATGTATATGTTACATGCTGTGTTCATGCATATTAGTCTGTGAGTTATATACAATTAGGTTTATTATAAGCTTTTAGTTAACACTGAGACACAAGTGTTTAGTTATTCATCAGTTTAATACTTTTGTTTCATTCCCAGTTACCCTTTCATGGACCCCCTAGTCCCCTGACTGGAGAGTATTTGGATGGGAAACATGGGAAGTTAATTTCATTAAGCTGTCATATAGTAAAAGAGGCTTATGAAATAAATGAAACTGGTGCAGGTAAGTTATTCAACTAGAACTTTTATCTAGTTTTAATCAACATAGTAACTTATTCCTTGAATTATTACCCCCACCTCTTGGGACTAGTGAGAAATACCTCGATCACTTTCTACAAACCACTGCCCACAGGGGAAGGGGTAAGGGTTGTATGGTCTCACGGATCATTCAAGGTAAAAAGCATTAATAGGAATGTTAGTTAGTGAATATTTATGAATTGAATACATTTTTACTTTAACAAAGTTTTCCAATAGCCATGAAATGCTCCCATATAACCAATGTGTTCAAAGGTATATGTACATGCAATTTATTGCAAAATCATATTGATTTTCAAGAAAAAGTCTTCTAAAGAGCCTGGCATTGGTGGATTTTAAAGAAAAAACTCCAATAGAAAGATTTGTGAATTTGAAAATATGAGCAGGAGTATGAATGCTATGGAATTCAGGGGAAAAAGTGGCCTTAATATCCCTTTTAAAAACTTTTTGATTGAATTTTTTCATCAATATATTTATATTTACAGATGATTCATCATCTTCATTACAAGATAGTTTTTGTGTTCATTGTGAAAAACTGAAAAATACACTTCAGGGTAAGTAAGATTATATTGCTTGGAAATGAAATGTTTAACAGAAACAACCAGCTTTCAGTGTTATTGTAACCTAAGATATAAATGAATGTCTATTAATTTAGGAGATCTCCATCATATAGTCTCCTAGGTAATCCCTAATGATTGTTTATCCTATTCATGAAAACCACAACTGACATTGTTCTTATGTCTTAATCAGAATGATGAAAGGCTACTGTTTTGAATGTAAGGTTAAGCCATTTGCTTCATACATGCAAAATTTTATAATTTCTCTTTTTGTAGAATCTTTGAGAAGAAGCAGGAGGGGGCTGATCAAGGAAGAGGGAGACAGGAGAGTTTTTGATCGTCAAGTCTTAGTGGAATTATCATTGCTTTCAGAGGTAAGGGAATTTAAAAATGGCAATTGTTATTTTTTGTAACTTTTTTGAAAGTAGCTATGTAATTTATTAATTAATGTATTTTTTTCTTACCCTTGGAAGTTTCGACTGTCTTAAGTTATTTTTTTCTTTCTTTCTAATAAACAATTTGGAATTTCTTCTTCACAGACAATAGTTTTTGTAATTTACTTCTTGGGTCTGGCTTGCCGAAATCTAGCGTCACTGAAGCACAAAGTTTCAAAGAGAAATAAAAAGAAGAAAAATGCTCCTAAACCTTTGGTAAGTTTTTGTCCTCTTAATGGTTTGCTCTATTTCTTAGCAGAATGTGAAGGTGTTTGAATGTAATAGTAGACTTGCCCCTAGTAAACAGACAGAACAATGCAACTTTCATCAGCAGATGATCTTAATGATTACCCAGCAAATGTGGCACAATATCAAAGCAGATTGGATGATACAGTAGACCATCTTGAAAAATATTCATCCAGATGTTGGGATGAATAAAAAAAAAACTTAGAAGTTTAGAATGATGACGTCAACACTTGCAAAAGATACAAGTCTCTCTTGGCAAGCTGTAGGTTTGGACTTCATGCTCCGCAGGCTCGTGTGTGTGAGCATGTACAGTCTGCAAGAACAGTTGAAAAAAAGTGCTACAATGCTAGCTTGTGGAAGTTGCAGCAATGGGCAGTGAGAAGTAATCTGGATGGTTGCATAGCAGCACAATGCAATGGAATCACTTTGAGAGTAACAACAGAAGCATCATGAAAGGTGGGCGGAAGGAAAATGTGAGAGACTTGGGGCAAGTTTAATTTTATGAATGAACCAATCGTATTGAGTGGAAGATAGTTTAATTTTGTGTGTGTGATGTATGAATTGTTTTTAATGTGCCAATCAGAATTTCATTTTTTTCTCTGTGTTATGAGAACTGAATTTGTGACCATGTTATTTGAGATGCACCCTTACTTTTTCTTACTAAGTAGCGACTTCTGAAGAAATACCTGTATGCTTGGAAGATTTCATTAACCTAATAAAGTTATAAATATAATTTTAAATCTGCTATACAGTTGATTTTAGAGTTATTTCTTTCCTATTTACTTCTATTCACAAGCATGTGCCCACAAAACACATTCAAAAGCAGAAACAGAGGAAGCAGGGAGGATATGTTCAACCCTATTTTGGGGGTAATTCCATTAACTTTTTATCATGCAATAAGTTCAGCTCAGGGTCCTTTGTTCCACCCCATCCTCACTCAACCAGCCATTGTTTACACAGAATTGGGTTGTTGTCCAAACTCAAGCCTGTAAGTTAGATCAGGTTTCACAAAACGTCGACACAAGCATCAACCAGGTAGAAAGGTATAAAGGGTTAAATACAGTTTCAAATATGCTCAAGGTCAGTTTCAAATACAGTTCAAGTAAATGGCTAGTCCTTTCCAGAGGTCACCTATTATGAGAGATGAGAAATACAGTGGACAAATGTTGCAACCCCCACCCCACAGTTTACTGAAAGCAGACTGGCCAGAAGCTGAGCGTTTTCTATTTATCTTTTTCTATATCACTCTTACACAAATAGAAGGAAAGGGGAATTATCTGACTTCTATTTGTCAGTACAAAAAGTAACTACCATTCTCTCCAACAGTCTATTTTCATTTCACTATATGCCCTGTGAAGAGATAGTGATTTGTTCTAACAAGCCTGACAATTTGAAATTTACTTTCCAGCCACCCTGTGTGGGTAAACTGCAGACAGCTTTGGGAGATGTTACACAGATACTGGAAGGACTTCAGGCTGCTGTGTCTGATCTTGAAGCAAGTGCACAATCTCTTGATTTCACCCAGCTTACGCTCATGAATACACATGAAGAGGTTAGTGCTTAGTGATACTGGAGTGTAATCACTACTTATGAGCAAGTTGAATCCGACCTTCAAAGACATGAGCATGATCTTTAATGTATCACATTGTTAGGTTAGGAAGGTAAATGGGATTTTATGGCATACCAACATGAATTATGCAGGCAAGAGATACTCCTCTTTTTAGAGGAAATTCCTCTTTTTTTCTTCATTCCTCTATTTTTTTTTCCGTCAAAAGTTTTTTCCATAAACGTATCATAAATCTCAGCTATTAAACTTTTGCAAACAGCCTTCAAGAGTTCTATCCAATCAGAAGTTTGTAGTAAAATGATATCAATGCCCTTAGGGGGCCATAAGTTCTCCCCTGGACCCCCAGCTCCTGTGTCTACCTCTCAATTTCCTCTTTTTTTAGAAGTCTCATGCTCATTTCCTCTTTTTTTTCTTTGGAAGTCCCAGGCTCATCCCTGATTACACAGTGTTAGCTAGATAGAAAGGTAAACTTCAAATAGGGTTCAGGTTCAACTTTGGTTTCAAATTCAGTGGCACATTCTGCAAGCTTCAACCTACAGGGAAGGAGGGGGGGGGGGTTCATGGCAATGTTAGGAAGGGAGGAGCTTTTCATACAGGGCTCGATTTTTGTGGTTGTCTGATTGTCCGGGACAACTAAAATTCAATACGGACAACCAAAAGTTGAAAGTTGGCTGTCCAATGGACAACCATTTTTCTCTCACAATGAATTACAGTCAAGCAGCTTGCATTTATCTGATTGAAGAAATACTGTTGACTGATCAACTCTTTCAACTTTTTCCATCATACAATTTCAGACTTCAAGTATTTTTGTCTTGAAGAAATCATTTTTTCATTCTTCAAGACCAATAATACATTAGCACAATTACTGTTTTGTACTGTAATTGTGTACCAAATGTTTTGGACAACCAAATTTTCTTTTGGACAACTAAAAATACTGAAAAGGGGTGCCTGAAGGACAACCATAAATTTATTTGAAAACCAAGGCCTGTCATATGACATATATCAGTCATGTTTGAAGGCAACCCCTATATATACATAGAGACTTGCCTTCAGAGATGATGATTGCAAACGTGTAGTTATGATGTCATCACTGAGAACTATCTTTATGGTCATGATTCATCTTAACAGGATGAGGAGTTTATGCAAACAGAAGCAGTGATGTGGAAAGCAATCTCTGGGAGTTACCAAGAATCATCGAAAGAACTTCTTGAACTCTTGAAAAATAAACAAGAATGTCTCTCAAAACTGAGACTGTGATCATGTGATTTGGAAAGCAGATGGAAAATGTTGGCAAGCCAACGGAAGAAGACGAAGAGTCTGAGATGAGAGTGAAATGTGAGAAGCAAGGGGCAGTGTTAAGATGAAGAAGAGTTATCAGAGCTTGTCAGGCCTGTGCTCAGGAATTTGATTTTGGTAGTCTTGCTTGTTATGTAATGACAAATGTATGATCTTTGCCATAGATGCCAGCATGAGTTAGAAGCCGTAAAGGGTTAGAGGTCTTAACCTCCTTCTTTACCTGTGTGGTATACCAATTGCCAAAATCATGCATCTAGCTAGTGTGTTGCAACAGGTTGTAGCACAAAGAACCAAATCAAAGTTGAAAAAATGCAGAGTTAAGAGCTGTATGAGGCATTATTTTGCTGTTTTGTGCTTTTTTCTATTTTTGTAACCTTCACCTCTCATTGCCCATCTGTGCCTAGTAATTTTGGTTTTGAGTGTTGCGCTTCGGTGAAGCTTAAACCCTGGCTAATGGTATGCAGTTTGTTTAGATGAAGATTAGCAGGACTTGGCTTTTAATCTAGGTACCTGGTTAATCTATTGCAGTTAATTCTCTAGATGGCAAAATTTATGCACTTCTAGCCTTTGCTTGTACCACACATGTCTCCTTTTTTCTGCCATTACACTCAACAACTGATTGTCCACCTAACAAATTCTAGTACTACATGGATGAGTTTTTTCATGCCTTTGGCAATCAAATATCAGAGGGGACTTTTTCATGGTAGTGTTAGCAACTCTTCAGAAATGTTCATCATAGAATGTAGTATCTTTGATGTAGGACTGTGGATTGTGGTACCATGGCATACAACAGGATGGTGAAGAAATGGTGGAATTGGTATGTATTGGCATACCATCCCCCCCTCACATAGTGCAAGCAAATGCCAACGCCTTACAGTCTTTAATTGTAGAGCCTAATACCTAGGACCGGGGATTCCACCAGAAACACAAAAGGGGGGATATATTAGTAATGCTGTCACAGGCTTAATTTTAAAGGCCAAGAGCAGTCATCCCAAATTGAAGTAGTGTGGTAGTCTGTCCAGTTTCATGATTGTCTGTTGGGAGTCATGTGACAATGTTTTTTTTTCTTCAAATGTGAAATTTACTGGAAATAACTGCTTGGTTTACCTTCTATATGCAAAAGTAAAGTCATAAAATGTAATGAAAGATACTTTGAAGTGAAATAAGATGAAAATTGTGTTATTTAGCTTTTTCTTGAAAATAAGTTTGGGGGGACTGCTCTTTACCTTTAATACAAATGGGTTAAAGGGGAAAAAAGTTTGCTTTAAGATGAAAGGTGCAATTATTATGTAATTTAAAACTTTGCTGCATCAGTGTCTTCTTGTCTTCCTTTTTAAAGTAAGGAACCAAGATACTGACAATTTTCTAAATTCTATGGAAAAGAAAAGGGGGGATGTTTTCATCTTCTTCTGGAAAGGGAGGGCAATCCCTACCTACCCCCTCTGGAAGAAACACTGCCTACCAAATGCCTTCAATTTTAATACTATATTGTTATGGCAGTGATTGCTGAATTTGGTCTCACAATGAGAAAAATTGAAAAATGAGAAATAAATTAGTCTATTTATGAATCCAATCATTAAGTGATTTTGAGATTTGTCTGCCAATAGTAGGGGCCAAATCGTTTTTTTCATCTACCTGTACCTTAAATAGTTGCATTCAAAATTTTAATTGAAAACCTGAACTTAATCCACTTATTTTGGAGTTGTTTGCAGCCATCTGTGATATTGGTAATCAAAAGTAATTACTTATTTAAGTGCTTGTTACACCCCGTGTCTCTGGCCACCAGCCTTAACCTTTTTTAACATGACAGGTACAATGCATTGTGGGATAGAGCTTGGGTACTTATCATTTTTTTTCTCAATGGTATTTTACTATGGCAGAATATGATGCACATCAATACTGTATCCCATAATCCTTTGTACTTTATTGTGTACAGGGTCTGTGGGTGGCTGCCAACAATCTAGAACCCCAACATAAGTGCATTCAGTGCAGATTTTGAATTAGATGCAAATATCCATGGAACAGGTTGACTAGAAGAAATGAGAGGATTAAAGTTGTAGAGGGACCCAGTAATGACCCAGTTCAGTTGCTTGCCTGGAACTATCTATAGCAAGCAACTGAACAAAAAAAAAAAAGCTGTGGCTAGCCTGACTTAAATCAATTGGTAAGAAACTGAGGTGTGAAACTCCATCCAACTCTAGTCAGCAAAAATGTGTTTTAAAACTGTGATCCTGGACTGACTTTAATTCCCTGAAGAAGGTTGAAAATTTTTTGGTTTATCATGTCAGCATAGGTGATCTCTTATTATTTAAGAGTATTGAATTGCATGCATGGCAGGCAATGACTATGTTGAAAATTGATTATCAGACATTTGTCAAGTCTACTTTTTACCCAGAGAGGTACTAGCATTTTGATCTGTATGGTTTGTTAAACTGTATATCAAAGGCAAATATTTTTTTATTTTTTTTTATAATGCATAAAGATAACTCACAGAGGAAACTATCATAACAAAATTCATCCTCACTAATTGACATGGCCAATACCTTTTCTTCCATAAATTTTATTTGGTAATAAATGTTGCTTCCTTTGTAAGCTTGGCTGGAGAAAATTACACATTAGCTACAGCAATGAATTTCTTGCTGTGGTCATTTTTTCTTGAAAATGAAGTTACCCATTTTTCTTAATTATATCAAGTTAAATATTTTTTTCCCATACATTGTGGTCATTTTAGTTGACCATAATGCAAGAATGTTTTGTAAACTCTTTTGCATGAAATAATGATTGTAAAAGCACCTGGAATCTGAGTAGTAGCAGTGTTGACCAACAATTGAAATCTTGAAATAAAATCGGACAGAATTTTCCACAGTATCATGACTTCTTCAAATATTGTCCCTTTACTCATGTTTTATTTCACCAAATTGTCTTTTGCTCGAATGAAAGTTTGTAGCCTAAAACTCAAAGGTTTTCTGTTTTACTCTCTTCTTAGTGGTGCCATGATATGTCCAAGGGGGAGTGGAGATTGGGGAGGGGGGGTCTCCATGATTGAAGGGCTAGTAGGACTGTTGGTGCATTTATTATCTGAACAAATTCAGCTGTGGTCTTGGAAATAAATCTGTCCTTTGTCCGTCCATACATCAACATTGGAATAAAGACTGCTGTTTGTTGGTTCTATGACTATTCCTTGTCAAATTTGGTAAGGTTATACTAACATATCATAGTCCTGTGAATTATGGTAATAACAGGAGGTTAAAGGTCATGTGGGGTCATAAGATGTCAAAGTGTGAAAAAACAAAGCCTTCACCTCCAGTGGTAATAAATAAATCTTTTTCAAATGTGACAAATGTTAAATAGATAATGGAACATCTGTTTGAACTTTTGAAGTAGCTCAAAGGTCATTCATGCAGGGCTTTAATTTTGTGGTTGTCAGGGACAACCTAAACTCTTTATGGACAACTACAGATTCAAACTTGGTTGTTGATGGGCAACATTTTTTTCTTGGCTAGAATACAAAGGGAGCTTGCTTTTATCTGATTCAAGACTTTACTGCTTACTGATTGACTTTTTCAACTTTTGTCATCATATTTCATACTTCAGTATTAATGTTTTATCATAATATTTCAGATTTCAGTAATATTTTTCTCTCAGGCATTATATGTATTTTTCAACAGACAATTCATGAACATTCACTCTTCTGAATGCCAGTAACAAAACACCAGAACACTCTGTTTAGTAGTTGTGCTAAATATGATTTGGACAACCAAATTTTCTGGCAGACAATTCAAAGAGTGAAGTTTTCCTAAAAATCAAGACCTCCATCTATGGGTAAAAGGAGGTCAAACAGAAGTAGGACAAACAGTTTTAATCACACAAAATCCTGCAATGCCATTGGGTCCAGTTCAAATCTTCTCAAATTTGGCAAGTGCTCTCTGTAAATGATGGGGTCATCAGTGTTGCACCTTTTGGAGTTTGTTATTTGTTTGTCATGTAGAGGTCAAACACTGCAGAGGGGTTCACCGCCAAGGGATTATGTGTTGATTTTATGAAATTTGCCACAGAAATCAGTTGCTGGTGGATCTTAAAAGCTGTTATTTTGGAAGAAGGTCAAAGGTTATTTAAGTGATATACAGGTCAAATTTTAAGATCACTTTGAAGCCTTCAACTCATAGTTATAGTCAGATCTTATTTTTGTTGGTCAAAGTGTTTAGTAGATGATGGTTGTAGACCTACATGCCATGACAAGGCCCCTTACAGGAACACACAGCTTTCAAAAACTCGATTTGTGGGCCTTAGGTCGGGTTTTAGCAGAATGTTTATTCTGGGAGATAGCCCCTGCAGCACATAATGCTGAGATGCTTATCAGGTTTGTGTAAACAAGCTATGGAGTCATGCACTGCTTTTCTGTGCACATCAGTGTTGTAATAAAGTCACTAGATTAGTGACACAAGTCACCAGTTTTCAAACTTTGAAGTGACTCGAGTCGAGTTATCAACTCGAGTCACTGTACTGTTTCAGAAGGGAAATTACTCCTGAATTCTATCGAGTCGAGTCACTGTCATTTTGAGAGGATTAGTGACTAGAGTTGTGACATGTAACAACCCTGGTGCACATAGAACTTTTCTGAATGAAGATAATTAGCTAAGGGGAAATAAAAACTTAAGACAGGAAATGGAAGTAACTGGACAAAGGCTATGGAAAGGAAATAGGCATTACAATAACTGTCAAAATCTGTAAGGGGGTTTCTTGAAATATACTTTTGAAGTGGTAAAAAATAATTGGGGTTCATGGAGAGGTCAAACAGTGAAATAATGCAAAGGCCCCCTACTCCCAACTTGGAGTATCAAGCCTAAATTATCAAGTATAGACTTTGTTCAGGTGACAATGGATCATTACCACTGTTCCTTTAGAAGTAGGTCCAAAGTCCTTTGGGGTCATAGAGAGGTCAAAAAGCCTCCAACTAGTATGGGTTTTATCCAGACCTTTGTCCGAGCTGGACAATATATGAATATATGACGGCCAGGTCATCATATTTTCCTTTTTGAAGGTCAAAGGTCATTTGACCAATGAAATTGTGCAATAGCTGCCAGCTTGTAGATAATATGTCTGTTCCTCATGACAGTTTGCTGGAGCACCAAGTCAGATATTGGGTTATCAAAAGTTTACTTTTTGGTTTCAATGATAAGAGAAACCAATGCATTCATGATGGCGTGCGTGTGTATGTATGTATGTGTGTTTGTGCATGTGTGTGTGTATGTGTGTGTTTGTGACACTTTGCTTGTTAACACGATATCTCAGGATAGGAATGTCTGACAGTTTTCAAACTTAGTACAAAGATGCGCCATATTGAGAGGAAGAACCCTATTGTTTTTGGTGGAGGTCAAAGGTCATTTGGGGTCACCAGGGGTCAAAGTCTGAAAACCTTGTTAACGTGATATCTCAAGGTAGGAAACTTGGATAGATTTCATATTTGGTATGATAATGCGTAATAGTCAGAAGATGGTCCGTATTGTTTTTGGCAGAGATCAAAGGTCATCTGGGGTCACCGGGGGTCAAAGTCTGAAAACCTCATTAACACGATATCTCAAGTTTGGAAGCTTGGATAGATTTCATATTTAATATTTGGATGCGTTGTGGTCAGGAGATGGTCCATATTGTTTTTGATGGAGGCCAAAGGTCACCTGATGTCACCAGGGGTCAAAGTCTGAAAACCTTGTTAATGCGATATCTCAAGGTAGGAAACTTGGATAGATTTTATATTTGGTATGTAGATGCATTATAGTCAGAAGATAGTCCCTGTTGTTTTTGGCAGAGGTCAAAGGTCATCTGGGGTCACTGGGGGTCAATGTGTGAAAATCTTGTTAACAGGATATCTCAAGTTTGGAAGCTTGGATAGATTTCATATTTGGGTATGTGGATGCGTTATGATCAGGAGATGGTCCCTATTGTTTTTGATGGAGGTCAAAGGTCATCTGAGGTCACTGGGGTCAAAGTCTGAAAATCTCGTTAACACAATATCTCAAGGTAGGAAGCTTGGATGGATTTCATATGTGGTATGCAGATGGGTTATGGTCAGAAGATGGTCCATATTGCTTTTTGGTGGAGGTCAAAGGTCATCTGGGGTCACTGCTGGTTTAAGTCTGAAAACCTTGTTAATGCAATATCTCAAGGTAGGAAACTTGGATAGATTTCATATTTGATATGTGGATGCGTTATAGTCAGTAGATGGTCCCTATTGTTTTTGATGTAGGTCAAAGGTCATCTGAGGTCACTGGGGTCAAAGTCTGAAAATCTCGTTAACACAATATCTCAAGGTAGGAAGCTTGGATGGATTTCATATGTGGTATGCAGATGGGTTATGGTCAGAAGATGGTCCATATTGCTTTTTGGTGGAGGTCAAAGGTCATCTGGGGTCACTGCTGGTTTAAGTCTGAAAACCTTGTTAATGCAATATCTCAAGGTAGGAAACTTGGATAGATTTCATATTTGATATGTGGATGCGTTATAGTCAGTAGATGGTCCCTATTGTTTTTGTTGGAGGTCAAAGGTCATCTGGGGTCACTGGAGGTCAAAGTCTGAAAACCTTGTTAACACAATATTTTAAGGTAGGAAGCTTGGATAGATTTCATATTTGGTATTTGGATGCATTATGGTCAGGAGATGGTACCTAATGTTTTTTGATGGAGGTCAAATTGTCATCTGGGGTCACTGCTGGTCAAAGTCTGAAAATCCTGCTTATACAATATCTCAAGATAGGAAACTTGGATAGATTTCGTATTTGGGTATGTGGATGCATTTTGGTCAGGGGATGGTCCCCATTGTTTTTGGCAGATATGAAAGGTCATGTGGGGTCTCCAGGGCTCAAAGCCTGGAAACCTTTTTAAATATGATCTTTCAACAGAGCTGTATGTCCATTTGTCTGTCTGTTGTGTGTATGTCTAGCAATGTATGGCTTTTATGGAGATCAAAAGGTCATCTGGAATGACAAAATTATTTTTTGCACATGCTAGTATAACATTTGAATGAGAAGATAAAGGTGCTTGATGGCACTCTGTGAAACAGAACATTTATGTATCATCGAAACCTCAATGCATTTTTGCATTCTGGTTAAAAAGGACAAATTGGTTTCTTTAGAGGAGTTAAACACTCCAAAGCAAGTAAAAGAATTTGTCCAGTTTTCAGTTGATGAAGTATACATATTGCTGATGTCATTTCATCAGAATGATGAAATGTCATTCGACGTCACTAGTGGTCAGGTAGTGGCATTGCTTTTCCATAAGAATTTGATATTGCTGTAAAAGTCATATGTGATGGACCATACAGATGGTTATAAATAGCAGTTCATATTTGTCAGCAAAATGGCACACTATCAGTGAAAAAGTTGTCTCAAGCTGGGAATCATTTGTTTCCTGGCTGTAGCAATTGATTTCTACAGTACTGAAGGTGAAAAAGCACATTAAATCTTGACTTTTCACATTTCTTCGGTTCTGATCCCATTATACTATAACACTACAAAGCAGTAACTGTTTCTTAGGGAGGTCATAGTTGCCGTTAATGGTGGAAATTGAGGTAATTTGTCTGGGTACACACCTTCCAACCGAGGTAATATATAATTGCAGTCCATCAAGGGGAGGTCGTAGGACATCAGTCAGAATATATATTGTTTATGTTGATGAGCCCTTCACAACCTACAGTAGCTTTTATGTCTCTTAGCTAATTTGATTGTTTCCTCGTTTGTGTAGTTCAAAACTGCCTACCTCATTTTCCACCATTGACAAGTATGTGTGAGCTACAGCATCATTGCTACTCTTTTGTTTTAGAATCTATCTCCATTGTAAGCAAAATACCCAAGGAGGGTCAAGTATGGTTGTGGAAAAATATTGAGGATGGTCACTAGCGTACAGGAACGGGGTGAAATGGGTACTTAAGCATGCTTTCCCTACTGAGATGATTTTGGGTCACCTTACATGGGTGCTGGGACTTGAGCATATTGCTGATTGAACGTAATGACTTTGATGACTAGGACTACCCCAGAATTGGTTCTACAGTTCCCAAATGTGATAGGAACCACATGTCTTTATGTTAACATGATTTTAAGGCAACTTATTTTCTAGATACAGTTGATAAGACTGAGTGAGTGTCCTAAAAAACAAAATGCCCTTCAAGGTCAAGGTCAGTGAAATGATAATGGTGCTTATGATGATTTATTGCTTTGCAGAAACTTTGGAAATTGGAGGTAGCTTGGAGGGCTTATCTGTAATGTAAACTAGATATTTCAAATTTCAAAGAAGTATACAGTAATTTTTGTTTTATTTTAAATTTGTAAGCTTTGTTACTAAACTTTAACAATCTTAAATTAAGGTATTGTGTATTTTAATTGACTGAAGGGACTGTGTTACTTGAATGCAAATAAGTCAATGAAATGAAGCAAATAAGAAAACAATTTGCCCTTTCACAGGAATTTGCAGGGATATTATGTTTCAGATCTGTTGCATCAGATGTAGAGAGCATTTTCCAATACAAAAGAGTAAAAAACAAAACAAAACATGAAGTACAATTTGGAAATTTATTTGTACTTGTTTAACATGTTCCTGCAAAGATTCATGTCCTGGGAAGGAAAAAGGAATGTTACATAAACATCAGGGCCAGGCTGTAAATGGTGAGGGGGACAGTTTCTTGGTTTTGGGGAAATCCTGCATCACCACTTTCCTTCACTTTCGTGAAGTTAGCAGGGAGTGGAGGAAAGGGGGAGGGGGTTACTTCCAAAAGTCTTAAAAACCAATCTGGAGACTCCGGGTGTTGGTTGCATCATCTCTTAATGTCAAATACTACATACCAAATACTTAATTAAAGCTGGCCATGCCATTGTTGATGGTGAGTATTAAGTTATTTATGTTAGAAGGTTTCCACTTTGACAGTACATAATATTTGTAACCTTGAAGTGACTACATCTCTTAAATTGTAATCATCTCTCAACATCACCTTCTTGAGCTCAAAGCAAGATGCACATGTGAACTTTGATGGGCACATAATAGAAAATTCTTTCTCAATTAATACCAGTGGATTGAATATTACTTAAAAACATGCTCCTCAATAGAGGATGGGCAAAATTTTTATATTTAAAAAAATATTTGACCTTAATATAAAACCTAACAAAGATCAGTAGCTGTGGTAAAAATGCATCTCATGAGGGTCTTTAAATTTATAACGTCAGGTGGAAGTCGCAAGTGGTTTTTTTCCCTCTTGAAAGTTTTACTAAAGCTTGGGTCACTTTGGGTATTCTCTGACGTTGGGTGTTCTCGGACAGTGGTATATAAATTTAGTCACTGACTAAAAATAGTTTGATTGTTTTTAATCACCAGACAGTTGTTTCATAGATATATGTATGCATTCCACACAGCTGCATCTGTAGCACATGACGCCGCCTCATTTTCAAGAAAATGGAACCTAATTGCAGCAATAAATTTCAGTTTGAAAATTCCTTGGCACATTTCCATTTTTTCGGATTAAATTTTGTGTTAGGACATTGAACAAAATTAAATTCATAATTTCTCTATCATTTAATGTGTATTTTCTGATCTTTAGTAATAATATTATTGAAATAGTAAAGTGTCCGAGAACACCCAACACCCAAGGTCTCTGTACATATGCATAGATCCAGTGCATATCTGGGGCACATTAGTACAGTTGTGCCTGTCCATGCATCAGGTAAGCATCAGTGTAGTTCAAGTGTGTTGGAAGCTATAGAGGTAAAACCGTCAACTGTTCGACAATACCCGAACATACCCTATACGATTTATTGCTCCAAACTGATAAGGACATGTTAGACCCATCTTCACTGGTTACATCTTAGAGTTGATGCCTGCAAAAGAGGGCATTCACTACCAGTCATGATATATATTTAATGTTCTCTAACTTTCAAAACTTTCCAAAATCTCTTTCAAAGTGAATCATCTGCTGTCCCTGAAAATCTTTATGACAGACAAATTTTATCTGAAAGATACAGATCAGGTGTAACATATCTGCAAAGTTTGTCACCTTCCTAGTAATCCACACTAAAACACTTGGCCTACTGTTGCATTTCTTTTGCACTAAAAAGAGCCATCTTATATTTCTTCAGTGATCAGTTCTCACTCATACAAATTCGTGTGATTCAACTTTGTAGAAGAAAGTGAAAAGTCACAATTGCAGCAATTCACTTGATAACTTGTAGTTGCTTCTCAAACAGCATATTTGCAATATTACAATAACAATGTAAGTCTTTGTGTTCTGCACATAGTCCATTTTACTTTGTTTCATAAAAGACACAAGTCAAGTTTCCTGAGGTCCATGGTAAAAGATAAACCATATTTCAATCTTTACCCCTTAAAACAGTCTAACCTTGCTGAACTATGTATGCTGTAATAACATACATACTTTATGTCACAACAAAAGGTGCACACACCTCCTTGCCTGCACAGCACTCTCAACATTTCAATTCAAGAACCCTAAGTACTGCCTCCATCTTTCCTTTCTTGACACTGCTTTTATAGGATGTTTGTTCAAACATCAATACAGTTTCAATTCCCCAGTTACACTGTCAATAGTCTCTGCATGACCTAGGAAGAAAAAAAAGTAAAGAAAAGGTCAATAATAGTTAACAGTTTACATATTCTCCCTGATAGGTGTTAAAGGTGCAAAGGAAAGAAAAGTGAAGACCATCACTGCACTTTTGGGAGACACACATCCAATATGGAAACTCTTAAATGTATGATCTTAATAGACCAGACCTCGATTTTCAGGGAAATACTGTATATGGTTGTCCTTCGGGCAACCACTTTACTAATTTCAGTTGTTCACAAGGAAATTTGGTTGTCCGAAACATTTTGTGCACAATTACAAAACAGTTATTGTGTTCATGTATTTTTGGTCTTGAAGAATAAAAAGATGTGATGTTTGAGAGGCAGAACTCTTGAAGTCTGTATTTTGTATGATGTAAAAAGGAGAAAAAGGTGATCAGTCAGCTGTGTACTTCTTCCATCCAGGAGAAAAAGTCCATAGGTTGGTTGTCCATAGGACAATCAACCTTTAACTTTTGGTTGTCCGTATGAAATTTTAGTTGTCCCGGACAATCGGACAACAGCCGTGTAGACCCTTTTCCAAATAGTATTTACTTTGGTGCTTGTTGACTTTGGGCAGCATCAAAATGACGTCGACTAAGTTGAAGTGTACCGAAAGTCTAGAGGAGAATCCTTTGTAATTACTTTTAGGCAAAAGGTCTATAGTCTCTCACTTCCTAAAAAAGTTACTGCTGATAGAATAACAAGAAATTTATTATGTGTATAGGGTTTAATTCAGCATTTAAAGTAAATTCAAGATGACGTACGTATTTCTTTTCAAAAATTCTTTCAAAAGACTTCCCTTCCGTGTAAATTTGATAAAATTTTATGCAATGTAAAAATATGACAGAATATTTCAATATTTGTAAGTTAAATCAATACCCAGGTATGTGTTTTTCCTACCTGGTCCAACACCTAAAACAGTACGAGATCCTGGGGCTATTTGTGTTCTCCCTGCATCTTGGATTAAAGTTGTAACCAAACCCATGGATCTTGCATGTTGCGCCAAAGAATATCTTGGAGGAAAAGAACACAGAAGAGAGAAATAATGCTGATGCACTTGGCAGTGTGTCTTATGAGTATAATGATTATGGTTTCACACTGAAAGTATTCATTGGTGATTTTATGCAAATTAAAAAGAAAACTGACACCAAAACTATTGCTAAAGACCCTGACTGTGGACAAAGCTAATTGTAGCTATCCCAAAATGTTGTTGCAGAAACTTGAAACTGAGGGCTGGAAAAAACTGAAAATAAATGTTGGTATCAACTAGGCAAAAAAAAATGTATGGTTACAAATTAAAAGCAATGGTGGTTACAGTATTATTTTCAAAAATTAGATGTCCATGCCCCCTTCTCTTCAACCAGTAAAAAATAGTAGTGTAAACACACAGGTGGACGACACGCGCGGTGGGTTTCCTCTCTACAGTGAAGAAGTGAACCCGAGTCATTTGTCCTGAATCTTTTGATTGTGACTTAGTCCATAGAGCCAGAGACATGGATACATTATTGGGACTCAGAATAAAACAAGTGGACACATCTTCAACAGTGTAACCCATTTTATTAACTACCCAATTACAAAACTTTAAAAAAGAAATAAAAGTATGAGACATTTACTCTTAATGATGCACCCCTCCTTTGTGTCTGCCACACACAAAGGGATTAAACATTTACTGTATAAAGGAACAGTACTATCAGACTCACTTCAACAAGTGGGGTCCACACAAGTAATGCAGTAAAGTTAAATAAAACCAAGGACAAAATAGCAATTAATCACCAAAGTTCATCCATAATTCTGCAAATGTAACAACATGATTTGCCTACTGTACAGGGTAATTGAAAACTGTCTAACTCCAGCCTTAATCTATGTGGGTACCCCAAGGGGTGACTGTGCCACTGATCTAAGGTCCAACCCTATCAGCCTGAGTTAACCCTAGCTTCAATTAATCAAGCAGCACAGTACTACTTTCCCAAACTGCAGTAACACACACATATTAAACATCACAAAATAAGTAGGCTGAATAAACATTTATAAACCCAAACATTGAGACGCATGAACACTGTGATGATAGACAGATCAGGGATCCACAGAGTGGTCTCAACCTGAGAGCTATCCTTAACCAACGTAATGAACAATAATCACATGACAAAATATTCTCTTACTCTTGTTTACATGTGGAATTAATATTACTTACAACACGCCTAACGTTATAGTATACACTCAAAACCGTTACCCATAGTTAAGCACACATTACCGTGATGGATGGACTCTATCGAATACAACAATCTCACGTTAGTTCTTACCCTTACGATATAACTTACTCTTACTAATAAGCCAAACTTCTAACTTACTCTTTCTTAGGCCTGTAGCCTAACGGATCCGTTGTGAACAGAAAACTACATTTTAGTTAAATATCCCGGGTTGACGACACAACAATGCCAGAGCCTTGACTTCTACATGTGCACAGCTCTGCATACAGCCAACGACTAACATGTCACAAGGGGGACGATCGGGAGGTCCAAACAAAGAGAAGCAATGGTGATTCACTTTCTTGGAAACCCGGACATAGCTCAGTGCTTGTTGAGTCACGCAACTTGTTGCAAGTTGCTCCTACCTAACTTACTTAACAAAAATAGAGGGTGGCAAATAAAAACTGAATTACCCCAAACCCAGGCTGTTACAGTAGCATGATCCATCCACAAAAAAAAAAAAATAACAAATTGATCTTTCACTATAGCAATAATCCTAAATCTAATGGACAGTATCTAATAGTAAAAGATTCTTACAGTGTTTCTTCATCTGGAGCTTTCACTACTACCTTGGGTTGACCACAATTTAACCATCTTTTGAGGACATCGGGCTGCTCTGAGTCAGCTCTTCTGTAGCACCCTACAGCTGCATGACTGCACTGAAAGAAAAAGGAAAATACTGTATTTAGAACAGTGTGAAGTTATTCTGGATTCTGGCTCCACCATGATTTTCCTCAACAGAATTCAAGAAAACCTTTAAGTATAACCAGTCAACCACAACTGGAAAAAAGGCCGTGGCCAGCTCAACTTGAGCCAATAGGTTGGAAGCTGGGTTGTAAAACTCCATCTAACTCTCACTCTAACCCTGAAATTAAATTACAGCTTAATTTAACATGAATCTGTGGAGGGATAGCCCTGGTGGAAACTGTCTGCCAGTTGGAGCATGGGAGTTTGAAATGATGTTTCCAAGATTGGAGAGAAAGGATAACGAAATGAAATATCAAGGCATGCCAGCAATTGCCAATACAGTGCACACCATTATCACTCACCTCAAATCACTGGCAGACAGACTTGGGGTGATTACATCTTAATGTAATCGACTATGATTGCTTCATATTTTACGATTGTGATTATGATTAGGATTACAGCTAAAATTGAAAGTAATTGATTACGATTGCGATTACATTGCAATGGAATCATGATTACAATCGTGATTACATTTTCTTTCCACATAAACAATGTAGTGGGCAAAACAATCCAGTGCCGACAACTGGAAAAAAGGACATAGACATTGCTCTAGATAAGCCTGGACAGAACCAAGTCCTTCCAAAATAGAGATATTTGAACCCATGCACTTCTCACTCATTTTAAGCTGGAACATCCAAGAAAGAGGGACAATTAAATTTTGTCATTCCAACAGAAAAACCAAGGACTGAAAAAATTGTTTAGTAGCTTTACATCTTTGTTCAATTCAATTTCAATGTAATCAGAAATGAAACCACGATTGTGATTACTTTGCCATTGTAATCGATTACAATTGCAATTACTTTGCGATTTTCACAAATGTAATTGATTGCGATTACAACAACTTCAAAATGTGTAATCGATTGCAATCGATTACGATTACTGATTGTGATTACCCCAAGCCTGCTGGCAGACAATGATTGTTCACAAACCTGAAAAGGCCACAAGCATATAGCTAGATAAATAAATTAGTGACTATGGGGCTGGAGTAACAACTAGATGACAGACAAAGGTACAGTACTGTAATACTATTCCCCAGAAAAATACAATTATTTCCACCAGAAATCAATTAAATACCCACAGCTTTACCAAAATCATTTCTTAATTAATTGCAAAAATTTGTTCATCCAGGAAGAAATGTAAAGCTACAATAGGACAAAAGGTAATTTGTACATCTTTCTTTAAATTGAGGCACACGTAGTTCTGCTCCAAAATTTTGGTAACATTATTGGCAGATTATTAAGCTGGCATATAAATTGAGCAATCAACAGAGTGCATGGTGTACTGTGGTGGCTCTCAGTCTCTTGGTCTTTTAGAATTTTTAACTAGACAGCAGTTCTCTAGATTTTAAGGAATTGCACAGTTTGCACCATAAATAGAATCTCTGTATGCTGTGCTATTTACTGCACTTACCTGTGCGGCTACTTTCCCCTTCCCCATCTTCAAATCTGACCTCACGACTAACACCATTTTGTATTCACCTGAATCCCCTGGTGTAGTTACCTGAAAATATGAATGCACACTGGTTTCTTTCAAAAACATTTTAACATAGTCCTAGCTTTATTGGTTTCTTCTGAAAGTATTGGGGAAACTGGAAAAACCATAGAAAACTGAAAAAAAGGCTTTTTGTAAACTGTGGAAAAAGCTTTACAGACGGAATGATTGAGCATTCAAATTTTGCGTAGCAGTTTTGAAGATTTTTGAGGTCTTTCACACATTTATTTGAGAAAATGCAGGTTTAGCACACAAAACAATTGCTACTGTACACAAGTTTTCATTTGTGTAGCAACTTGGCCTGGTTGTGTAGCAAATTGCGATGCAATACTGGATAAATTATCCCCTAAGAGATGACACTAAATTAGGCCAATCTTAGTATGACTGCACAGTGTTCTTCAAAAAAGTATTAAATGATATTATTTTGAATGGTCAAAGGGATGGCAACTTTATTTTCATCCAGGTGTACAGTACATCCAGTTTCCAGTGTCATGTTTTGAGGGCTGATGGTTGCTACTGCACAGTGTGTTTATCATCTCTGTTTCTCATCCTTAGACAATGATCAAAATGTTTATGTTTATTTCCTTAGAGGGCTACAGTAGGTACATGTTAAATACTTGTTAAATAATGAAGGTAAGAGTAATAAGCCTTATTCTCAAACACTTACCTACGGTATACTTTTCAAGTCATAGATTAGCAGACCTATGAACTTGTCTAGCCTACCTGACATTTGGAGGTTTTCATTTTTTAAGAGAGAAAAAAAAATAACATAACATAACAGGTTGAAGGGCAAAGGAGGGCCAAGACCCCATACCTTGAAGTCCAAACCCTAATCAAAAGTCACACCAACAAATCTAAACAAACAGCCCCAAACAATCAGATTTTACCACAGTCACAGGAGGAACTTGTCAATGTTTACCTTAAAGCAGTGTACTGACAGGGAGTTTACTACCCCATCTGGCAGACAATTCCACTCTTTGACAATTAAACTCTACGAAACTAAACTCCCTAATGTCAAGCCTTGAAAAAGGCTTTTCGAGCTTTTTACAATGCCCACAAACCTGAGAATCACTTTTAACCCTTAAATTACTACAAGACAAAAGGGGATTCCTTTTAAGAAAGAAACTTGTAAACCTGGAGCATGTCCCCCTAACCCTTCTCAGTGCCAATGTGGCAAGTCAGAGCATGGTAAGGTAAATTTCTCACCTCAGGTTTAAGGCGAGTGACTCTCCTCTGAACTCTAAAAGAAACTTGTCCTTTTCATAGAAGGGGCTCCAAGCCTGAGTGGCATAGTCAAGATTGGGTCTTACCAACTGCTTATACAAATTAAGTACAATATCCTTACTAAAACTGATTAAATTCCTCTTGATCAATCCAAGCACTCTATTATTGTAGCCCTAGCAGCAGTGGCTGCACACTGCCTTGATGACTTTAAATCCCCAGTAATTACAACACCCAGATCTCGAAGGTGACATTACTTAAAACACTACCATTCATGTTATCATAACTAAAACTTTTAGGACCAAAATGAAGGACTTTACACTTAGGCCTATCTGCATTAAAAAAAAATTCCAAGTCTGAGACCAAGAAAATAACCGATCCAGATCTCTCTGCAGCAGTAAGGCATCATATAATCATCATATACTCTGTGAAAAAATTTTACAGCCATGGGCATGGTTTATTTAATTTTACTTAGATTTCTTTAAGCTACTGTACCTGTAGCATAGGCTGTTACTGTTAGTGTTACTTTGCAGTAATGAGTTGGTCTTTCAACAGCAATATCGAAAATTGATGTGAATGATCACCAAAATATATTTCATTTAGAAACCTAACTTCTTATACATAATTAATTTATTTTCTTCAAACTAAGGAAATGACAATAATTCCCTTACTTGAGTTTCTGGTCCTTGCTGAACTTGACTACCAGATGCACGCAAAGCTAATTGCCTCTGCCATTTACCTTTCAAAAACCAGCCCAATAGAGCTCCAGCAGCCATGCTAAATAGCAGGTTTATGTTCCATGGGCTAATGAAATCTGTCACTTTTGTGGTCATTGTACACCTTAGTTTATTTTTTGTCTAGTTTTTGTAATAGGCTAGTTGTATGCGAGGCATGCATACTGTAGACTAGTAGTGAAAGTGTAATCTTAGCCTAGGCCCAGCGTTGTAACAACTAACACAGTGTTGTGGCTAAACGTACTCAGTACCGTACATAGACCAACGTTAACCTAGCGTAGCGGAATTGGTCCGACACAATGTAGGTCCGGTAGTAGTGGTAGTACCTCAGTAAAAATCTAATGGATAGGCCTGAACTTCTGTACATGTAAACTTCGGAAAGTTTATCTCAATTTGAATTTTCTCGCGAATTTTACTTATGGGGAACAAAATGGAGCTATTCGTTCCTTTTTTAAACTCAAACCGGACAAAAATCAGAACGGGTTCACCTGTTCTGTCCTGATGATGAACAGAGGGACTGATTGAGTGATTGAATTGTGATTTATTTCTCTACTACCGCATCCATGTGGCGGGAAATTTATATGAACCTATGCATATGCTATGGGCATTTGTTACAGTAAAATATACTGTACGTCTCCGCAACTTTCTGCACTCACGCTCAGATAGGCAGGGGAGGTCAACAACACTGCTATACCGTAATAGTATACCATAACGTTAGATGTGTAGCAGCAATTCCCACCACTGCAAATCAATTAAAAGTGTGAAAGTGGGCAACATATTCCAATGGCTCCCATCAAAGTGAAAGAGATCGTAAGGTTCAGCTCACAGGTAGCTATTTCTTTAACTGTTCTGATTGTTGTCGGGGTCAACTAAGTTAGGCCTAACTTAGTCCTCAGTAAAGGACGAAGTTAGCTAACACTGAGTTAGACTGTCGCATAGCCTAATTAATTGTATATAGTGAGCAACGTAATAGCGAACGACAACAGTCTAGTCCTTTACTCAAGTCTGTGAGGACTTACATTACAGTACACTAGGGCTAGCAAAGCCTAGTGTTAACGTTAGTGCTGTTTATTACCAACCATGTTTTAGCCTAGTTCTAGGTCCTAACGTTAGGTCTGCTTAGGCCTAGCCTAACCACTTTTATTGCCACTAACGTTAGCCTAAGTTGCATACTCCTAGTCCAGGCCTTGGTCTAGTACTACCACCAGTGGCACTAGCCTAGCCTATCTGTAGGCTATAAATAAGTTGACAGTAGGCCCTAAATTAGACCTAACTGTTAGGCCTAAGTTGCAAATAACCTAGGTTGGCATAAACATACCTCCCAAGTGACCGGCATTTCGTGGGTTTGACCCGCATTTGGACATCCAAACCCGCTGACCTGCCCAGCCCTCTGAAAAACCGCATTTCAAATCTCCGAGGTATTCTTAGTAAGAGAACCACATAAATAAGCAAATAATTCAGCTTACCGATAACTACAAATTCAGTAAATCTTATCTCATGGCACATTCAACTGCTCGCGCTGCGATATACAATGCATAGGGGTACGTACGGTATGCCTGCTGTCGCAACATCGTTATCGGCTAACCTTTGCAGCAGGTATGGAATATAAGTTCCTGTCACTGCATAAATAGTGTAATAACGTCGTTCAACGCCGCAGCCAATAGCGAAAATAAATAACCACTTCGCCGAGTTGACGTTTGAAAACTGTGCCGGTACCTCACCAAAATTTACCTCAAAATAACTATTAAATATTGTGATTAAGAGAGGTTTTAGTCATCGCACATTGGCGAGTATCTGCATAATATTATTTTGGCAAATCTCTCAATACAATGTTTATCTAGGTTATCGCAAAAAATTTAGTACTGTACTGAACTTTTTTGGCAATGATCTAACGACATTGCGTTGACTGATTTGCCAAAAAAGTGTCACCATTTTGGCTGTAGACACTTCTAAAATTCAAAAATTTTCGAAAAGGGGAGGGGGACATCCCCTTATACCCCTCCCCCAGGCCGGCGATCCACCAATGGACATATCAGTTGGACCCGCATCTAGCCTCTCAGGACTCGGGAGCTATGCCTAGTAATAAACACAACCTAAGTTGAGTTACAGTATAGGCCTCAAGCACCTGGATTTCAAAAGTCATGGCAACCCATTTGTGGGTTCTGTCATTTTTCACCATGGTAACCCATGGGAACCCACTTTGGGTTTTTTGGTTCCGTGGTTTAATCATCAGGGGACCACCACGCGAAGGGGAACAATTGTTCCCGTGAAATCTGACAGCCTGGGCCTTCTTGTTCTTTTTCTTCATAGAAAAGGTGACACATCCAAAGGACATTCTTTCACCACACATGCATCGAGAGGCTAAAAAAGGCTAAATATGCCCAATAATAAAAAATGACAGGGTCCTTATGGATTGAGGCAACCTTCATTACATAGAGGGGAAGACAATTCAAATCCTTTATGCAAATTTAGAAATGGTCTCTGCAACTGTCCTCGCACTCAAAAGTGAAGGCTCATTGAGTGAACTTAGTGATTTTTTCACATATATTCCAGCCAATATTGAACTGGTCACTGCAACAGGGACTTAGCCTCCACTCAAAAATGGAGATATGTTCAGGTAATTTCACAAATATCCACACAAGTACATGTCATTATTTTCTGTTGCAAAATAATGCAAATTTGCGTGTAGAAATGCCATTTTGGATTGTAATATAATGGTGGTGTCTACTATACGGTACTGCATTGTCTGTGGGATTGTTTCTCCTGCTGCTAAGCCTATGCTTGTTGTAGATTTTCAGCTATCCAAATGTTTATAAAATTATGGTTCTTATGCTCAATGGTATACAGGGAGTGTACCATGGATTGACTGGATGCTATAACCAGGTGCTAGTCGCTACCCAATCTAGCAGACCACTATAGCTTCTGAGCATAACGGGGGGTTGCCATATCAAAAGAAAGGTTACAGTTGTGAATTTCCTGTTTGTACTATCACAGTGTAAAAAAAGTTGTCAAACAAATCATTATCATATGGTAGATGCTGTTACTTCAGTACCAGTAACCACAGTGACTACAATTGTCTGTCCCTATACAGTAAATAAGTTCCTGTCACGGTGTTACTGTCACGGCGTTACCAAAAAAGTAACGCCGTGGCATATTTCTAATTGGTATAATTAATTAACAAAGAGAGATATCATAACTTTAGTGCATGGATGTTGTAGGCCATGGTGGACATGATTTGCATTATAAAAAATATTCCACTCCAATTTGTGCATCTTACATAATATTAAAAAATTACAATATTTAGGGTAACACCGTGACATAATGAGACAATTTTAATTTGTTGCTCGTTAGTGTGGAAGACATTGTTGAAATCATAATTTGATTTCAAATGTTGTAAATATATTAAAATAACTCCATGATAGAGTATGAATTCGTAGAAAAACCTCAATTCAGTTGTTGCTAGGAAGCTTTTTATTATTCCATATTTTGTGAGAATATTGACACTTTGATTACTGCTAATTAATTATGCATGCAAAATGACTTAATTTGGGTTTTTTTTATGAACCATTTATTGTATTGGAAAATTCAACTTTTTAGCTTCAATTTGATACCAAATTTACTAATACTGGAGAAGTTTTAAAATTTGATGGTCATGTCCACTTTTGCGTGGAATTGCCCAAATTTGGTCACTGTGACTGCACCTCCACTCAAAAGAGGAGGCTTAGTGAACTAAGTAAATACTTCTCAAATGATTACACAACTGGGAAACTGAAAGGCTTTTGTTGGGTTGTTGTCAACAAAGCATTCAATAGTCTAAAAAGACATGGTTACCATGCCTCCTTATTTTCAAAAGATGTATCTTGCCTGCAGCTGGGTATTTTATAGTTATTCCAATTATAACATACAGTAACGAAAAACTTAACAGGTTAAAGGGCAAAGGATGGCCGTAAAGGCCCCACAAGATGCCCTGTAATCCAACCCCTGCTCTCCCCCCTCCCCCGGGACAAAAAAAAAAATGAAAACCACCAACACCTAATGAGCCTTAGATCAAGATTAGACCTTAGATTAGATCAAAATGCCACTTTGGGTTTAGCAGGTCCTTGGCTAGACCTATACAGTAACAGGCTAACTAAGAGCACAGTGGGACTAAAATGTTTATCCACTTACTTTCACAGTATAAAAGTCCTCAAGTTTATTGAGAAACAGGACAAGGTGAATATTCAGATGTTGGGAATTGGACTTATTGGGTTTGACATTTCTCTTCTGTGGGCATAGAATGTAACCTGGCCAGAGGCAGGGCTTCAGAGTCCAAGTCAGTCCTTCCAAGTCTTGGTCAAAGACTTTAAAAATGGAACCTTTCAACCTGTGTATCTGTGTATGAAGTTTTGGACACTTATTTAAATTAGAGATAATTTTCATTCCACCTGAAAGAATATGAAACAGTGAAAGCTCATTCCTGTGTAAGGAATTTGATCCAAATCTTATGTTTCTGATTGACCTCTAGTACTGTTACCTAAATGATTTCATACTTCTTTTAAGATTTAAATGATACTTGTGAGCAAACTGGCTAAACCAGTGCTGTAAGCTATTGTTGCTGAAAGTCCTGGAACTAGAATGCATGACATAAATTTAGATCAATTAAATTAATAAATAATAAGTAGTATACAGGCGAATGCCCACCATTGACCTTTGACATTTGAATATGACACAATTAAGCAACAAGAAAAAGTTGAGACTTTTTATTGCTAGTCGTCATGCTAGAATATAAAATTTTGGCCTTTTTTCCTTTATTCACGAGACTAATTATCATGTTATTTGAAGTCAGCAGAGAATTTCCGTACATCTCTCTTGTCAAAGATACTTTGGAAAGTTGCAGAAAATGAGAAAAATAAACAGATTGAACAGTAATTCCAGTTCTTAGAAAACATACATGTTTCAATCATTGAGACACCATTGAAGTAATCTTTTTGCTACTTTTTGAAAAGAGATAATGTCTCTGTTATTTCAGAAACAATATGGAATCATTCAAAATGTCACTATCAAAAGTTGGATTCCCATTTGCTGTTACTTTTCAAACAGGTATTTTTTTCTCCAAGAAGGCAGAATGATACTTGAACTGCCTCAATTAAGGAGTATATGAACAGTAGTTTTCGGTAAAAACAGAATGTAAACATCTCACATTAGTTGGCAGAGCTGGAAAAAATGTGTATTCCCCAGGAAGGGAGTCTTTATATTTCCCACACAATTCTCTCTATATTTTCAGGTACAGGAAAGAGAATTTTCCCTGTTATTGCCTAAAGTTCCCTCTAGATGCCCAAATTTTCTGGGAAGAAGCCTTTAAGCTTCCCAACTTTTTCAGGCATGTTAGTCAGCTTGGAAGAACTTGAAATAAAGGCACTTTACTGCATTTTGAAAAGGGAAGCTAATAATATAAAGGAAGGTCGACAGAAGCTTAACAAGAACAAAGAGACCTGTCCGTTAAATCTGAGTAGCTGAGGTTCATATTCTATGGCAGATTGTCTTGATGCTTCACCATCTGCTACAACTTCCTGATAAAATCAATCCCCTGTACAGTTTGCATATTGTTAATAATTCAATGGTATGCCTTTCTGTTTCAGGATAACAACCACCCTGTTGAAAATCTCCTAAAAGTTCAAACACAGTGGAATCGTTGGCAGTGTGCACCAGATGATCATTCAGGATGTCTTCAGGCAGAATTGCAGCTAGAAAAAGCTGATTGTATCAGCTTCATAGACATAGGTAAGTCTTCATATTGTCCAGATAAATCACCCAAAGGGCTGTTGACATGTAGTCTTTCTTTGTTGGGATTATAGTTGACAGCTCAGAAAAAACACTCTTAGGAGGGGCAGATTTTAACTCCAATGGAAAAATAATTCAGCTTGGTCAGGGGGTTTTACATGGGTAGACCAAGGACCTTTATCTGTCCTTGATTGAGAGAATGGTGTTCAGTTCTTGAGCAAATTCTAGTTTAGGTTTTAGATGAGGTTTAATGGCCCAGTTTCTAACCAATTGGTTTAAGTCTTTCCTACTTTCCTCTTTAAGTTTTTCCTACTCCATTACTAGAGGGCATCTAGTTCTGTATTTACTGATAAACTTTTAGTTTAATATGTAGATCAGAATTATTACGTCCACATTAGTTTTAAGTTTTTCCTACTCCATTACTAGAGGGCATCTAGTTCTGTATTTACTGATAAGCTTTTAGTTTAATATGTAGATCAGAATTATTACGTCCACATTAGTTTTAAGTTTTTCCTACTCCATTACTAGAGGGCATCTAGTTCTGTATTTACTGATAAGCTGTTAGTTTAATATGTAGATCAGAATTATTACATGTAAGTCCACATTAGTTTCTAGCAAGGTTTAATTTTTTAAGGCATACAGTAACTGGTGTGAGATCTGGGCTAGAAAACGTTTGGAGTAGGATATATGTTAAGTACAGTTTACTTTATTAAAGTTCTGTACTTTGAAGACCTACAGGGTCAGGGAGGTACATGGACTCGTCAAGTAACCTGTATCAGGTTGGTTTTGAATGGAAATGGAAGCATGTCCTTCTTTGACTTACTGTCCAGAATTGGAGACAGCTAAAATGTATTGTCTGGCCAAAATTACAAGAGATGATTTCAGAATGGGGAAATAATACAAAATGCATCAGCCAAATGCATGATTTTTGGTCTGGACTTGGCTTGGCTTCTGTGCCTTTAACCCTGCAGTGTACCTGGAGAGGTAGCAGTCACCCCAAACTTATTTTGAAAAAGTGCCATCATCATCTCTTTCCATGTACCTTTCTTTATATCTTAGGTTGAATGGTTCATATCTAAGGTTAAGCACTGCATGAGCTATAGTACAACCCATGAATTTCACTATTCAGTGAGAAAATATTTTCACATGACTCCCAAGCATCAATTCATGGAATAGGATAGACTACTAGACTATTACAATTTTAGAGGATTGCTCTTTCCCTTAAAGGCAATCACATGGCAAGACTCCACACTTTTAGGGCTTTGTATTGTCATTTCTTGTGGATTGGAAGGTTGTCATCAGCAGGGACTGAGATTCCCTGCATCAAATTCCTGGCTCTGGGCCTACAAGCATGCACAAATGGATCCCACTTTGTGATTTGGACCATCTTTTAAGTGCCTCACCCTCGAACAGTTTGGCAGCTTTAACACTTGAAGCATGCTACTTTAAGATATGGACATTGTGAAACTCACTCATAAAAATTCATTCTGAAAACTCTTCAGCACACAACTGTCAATTACAATGAGTTAGAGCAAGTTTGAGGCACCAGAGAAAATTTCTTGTCATACTGTACCAGAGTAGATCTAAAATTTGAACAACTTCATCAAGTCCTTTGCTGAAATTTTGATTGTGCATAAGTTGAGGTCCAATGCTGAAGTAAATAAATACCTCATAGTTCAATGACATAAATTTCTGAATGAGCAGAATGTCATTTGATATCTATTATTATCTTTTTTTATTCAGGGAACTATGGTTCTTCGATGGTGGAAATTCAGGTTCGCAGATCTTACTCATCAGAGGGAGACTTTCAAACTTTACTGCCAGCTACCATGTTCCGTACAATCAAGGAAAGCCGTGAAGGACTTAACAAAAATGGAGTGAGAATGTTCAACAGAGGTATGAACAACTGACATATGTACTACCTCACCATATGTGTCCATTAAAAATTGAATACCTGCAGGTCAAATGAAGGCCTATCATAATAATGGAGAACTTAAGACCCCAAATACAAGCAATTAAGCCCCTCCCACAATTGTAGACAATTGTGGGAGGGGCTTTAGTAAGTAGGTTAGGAAAAGTGGAACTGTTTGGGTGAGAGAATTGGACCTCATACTTGTGTTATGTAAGTTGTCGGCGAGTCCGCTCCTCCACCATGTTGGGTATTGAGTGGTACGGGATCGAGTTCCAGGCGGAAAAAAGATAGGAGAGTTCAGTTGATTTTAAAATATTTATTTGATGATTTTAGTTTGATTAAGATGATTAAGTTGAATTAATTATTCTGCCAGCCTAATATGATTCCTATGATATGTGTATCCCTCTGCGTCTACGGCACGAGTGTCCAGCTCGCAGGCTCGGTCTTGTGAATCGTGCGAGCTCTGAACACATGCAGTCCCCCTGATTGGTCAAAAGTTATGACGCACCCATATAAATAATTATTATGATATAAATGACCAATGAGGAGGCTGCGAAGGGGGAAATTGGCCACACCTCGAAAATATGGGTTACAGCGTGCACATGGAGCTATGGCAATGTGATATGTCACGTCCACTGGTAACACGTGACGGGAAACAGGAAGGGCCCTGGGAATGTAGAACAAAGGGAGCGTTGCTCGTAAACAACAAGATGGCATCTGGTTAAGGTCATGAAGAGTTCACCATACTACATGACACTTGATTACATTTGAATTCCCTCTTTTCATGTGAAACAGCTGAAAAAGATAAGTGGAGCAAACTTTGCTGTATATTTCTATGGAATTATCACTGAAACCTCCCTTGCAATAGTCTTCGTATCATGTGACATGTTTTGTTTTTTTATTTTTTCCCCTTACTCCTGCTAGTAGCTTTTTTAAATTTATGCATATTTGGATACATTTTAAAGGACCACAATAAAAAATATTTGCAAAGGAAAATTTTATCTTATAAAGTATTCACTTTAGAATGGTCCATTTGTTCAGAGGGGACTGTATCTTGAAAACAAAGACAAACTGCATATATATCTGGGAAGTATCTCAGTTCAAGATTTAATGTGAAAATATCATCCAGGTTTCAAGACATTAGAATTACAGTGTAAACCAAACTTTTCTAGAAAAATAGTGAGGTTACTTCAGATTCAAAGATGTGTGTAACAGTCATGTTTTTTGGTGTTCTGTGTGTATGCTTGTATGATAAAAGGTAAAATATTCAAGTACAGCTTTGACACTGAATTGTCTCCACTTTTAAAAAGATCACTTTGTAGAAGGTGTGCGAGACAAACAGTGGGACAGAATTAAAATCATATGTCGTGAATTATCCAAGAAGAACCAGCAATTTGGCCTCGCATTCATATCATTCTCATCTGCTGAAAAAAGAAGCGACCAGCAAACTGAGGAGAAAAAAGTCAGTAAAGAAGAACCAAAGGTACAAATATTTCTTGTCTCATTTTGGTTTTTTATCAATTGTATTCATTTTAATCAATATGTCAACTCTCCATTTTTGGTGGAGGTTACATTTTCTTCTTTCACCTGTACATTCTTGTTATAATCACAAGGCTAAAAGGTTTATTGGATTTTCCCAAATCATGAAAATCTGAAAATGTCTGTGATTTTACTCGTCATATTCTCAGATACATAGACAGACTGTTTGAACTGCAATGTGAAGATTTTCATTGACACCTTACAGAGGTGGGTGGAGGATTCAGTGTCAAATTATGCTTTTTGGAGGGCAGGCTACCCAAAATTCAAAACAGAACAACCTACAGCTTCCTTATCGACAAGTTGCCAGGGCCACTTTCTACACACTATAGATTGAAACTATTGTTTTAGGGATAAGATACGCATCACTGCACATCAATTCAGAATAGACATTCCAAATACACTCAGTAACAAAATCTGCCAAGACAGCCATAAGACAGGATTTTGAGTTTCTAGAAAATGTTGCATTTCAGTAATGGGCATTGTAGCATCATGATATCCAGTAGCTTCCTTAAGTATGAAATTCCTTCAATGTGGTCTCATTACATTTTGCATGGATTTTTTTGTTTCTCTTTTTGATCCCTTGCCAAAGGCAGGCAAGGAATCTATGGGATTGTGATGTTGTGTGTGCATGGGTGTATGTGTTTGTGGACTTATGTAATGATTTTGCTTGTAAACATGATATTTCAAGAAATTTCAAGAAGTGTGTGTCTAATCACACATTTGGTGTTTGGGTTGGCCATATTGAGTAGATGATTCCTATTGTTTTTGGTGGAGTTCAAAGGTCATTTGGGGGCACGAAAGGTCAAAACCTAGTAAACACGATATCTCAAGCAAGGTGCATGTGGCCATGCATGCTCATATTTGGGTGTGTAGAGTAGTCCTATTAAATTTTGTGGAGGTCGAAGGTCATCTGGGGTCATGACAGCCTTGGTAGGTCAAATGGTAAATTCCTTAGAAATTACTTGTAAACACAGTATCTAAAGAAGGAAAAGTGTGACTAATGTCATATTTGGTGTGTTGGTTGGGCATATAAGTAGATATGATCCCAACTGCTTTTGGTGGAGGCCAAAGGTCATTTGGGGTCAAGAGAGGCCAAAAGTTCAAAACATTGTAAACATGCATGATATCTCAAGAAAGGTACATGTGACAAAGCTCATATTTGTATTGAGTAGATGATTCACTTTTGTGAAGGTCAAAGGTCAATTGGGGTCAGAAGTGTCAAAGGATGACAAGCTATAGTTTGCACAATATAACAAGAAAAGTAAATTGTAGGTCCTCATACTTGGCATGTAGATGGTGCATAGTGAATAAATAATCCCTCTAGTTTTAGTTGTAGGTCAAATATCATTTAGGTTCACCAGGGGTTAAAGTCCCAATATCGTGTATATACACAATTTCTCATGGTTGGAGTCCTGGATACTGCAAAATTTCACACATAGTATGGGGATGTGATATAGTGAGCAGAACCCTAGTTCGAGGTGGTCAAAGGTCATGGGATCTCAATGTAGGAAGCTTGGATGCCCTGAATGTATACTTTGTAGGTACATTACGTAGCACTGTCAATTTGAACAAAGGGCTTACATTTCAGATTCAAGGAATCGCTGAGTCTTTTGGCTTTCTGGTTTTTTGTTATATCTTGATGTAGATGGCTCCTGCAAAGAAGGGAAAGAGTCCAAAATGAAGTAACCCTTTGCCAGCATGGAAGAAAAATGCTTCATTTTACCGCCAGTATATGGAGTTTACATTGAAGAGGTAAGTGGTGCAGAACCCTAGAAATGTTTATTCTCCTTTTGTTTAATTCATGTTACATAAATTTATGTACACGTAGTGTTAGGGCTTGGTCACAATTCAAACCAATAACAGCGAAAGACCACAGAAGAGCGAGATTAAAATCAACAACTTAATTATTATTCACCTCTTACTTCCTTAAATTTACAATAATTAATCTTAAATCTACTAACAATCTTTTACCGCTTAAGGTATCACTCTTTGTCCAAGGGGTAGTGTTGCTAGCGTCGATTGTACAGCAGCACAGCGTAGGACTCGGTTCCGCGAAAGCAGGATGAAGACTATAGTGATCATTAAATAGCGACACAATTACCGCGTTAAACGGCGAAACAGGTGTCTGGTCTCTGTATTGTCTTGTATCTTCTGTTCTCCTCTCTCTCCTGTCACAGTTCTTGCATGACCTTTTATACACCTGATAGTTCTTCTAGAAAGGTCAGGAACTTATTCTTATGGAAATGTCTCGTTTGATCTTGTACAAAACAAACAGCCAAAGTTCTGGGCACAGTAACCCATAAACACAAGCGAGACAGATAGTTCTCGAGAGAAATTTACAGTAGCCGTCAGTTGCCATAGTTGGCTATTATTAGGCCATTACATCATACAGTACTTTCCAGCAGGTGATCGTACATTCTCGTAATTGTGGGAACGTTCTCTGGGGTCACCCGTTGAATATGCTAGAGAGATAGCACCGAAGCTAGCACTTTCTAGAACTTTTCACTCGCTCATCAATGGATTCAGTCTGGTGACTGGTGAGCTGATGTCGCCTCGTAACAGTAGATGTTCTTCTCAAAATGGTATTCTCATCTTCAAAACATCTGTTGTCCTTTCCAACCCCCATGCCCCATGAAAACTAATAAATTCTACATAGGAATGCAAGATGTAACTAAAATTTTAAGTTGACTAACTTGTTAACATGTAGCTCCCAAGTCAGATCTCTCTCCCATAAGAGTGGTAAAATATTAAAATATGTCTACATACATGCAGTTGCACCTTTTGTTATTTATAAAAGGTAAAGTGCAGCCATCCCAATTTGAATTAATATTGTAGTCATTCCTGTTTCATGAATGGCTCTGGAGAATCATGTGACCACATTTCTCATTGATTCAATGTTTGCTCAACCCTGACTATGTCATAAAATATCACGAAAGATACCTGAAAGAAAAATGGGAAGAAATTTGTGAGATTTATTTGTTTTGAAATTGTTAGAAAAGACTGTTTTGCCTATTGAGGTTAATGTAACACACCAAATCCCCCTTGGGAACAAGTCAGTCTTCATTTTATACCTGGTTTTCATTTGTTTCCATAGCAATGTAGGAAAGTCTGAACTGAAGGAGAAAATTTTAAAAATGTCTGCTACAGCAGAAGATGGCTTCAAGCATGAAGACTCCTTCAGTCGTTCAGCCAAAATGCTCTTAGCATCATCAGGGGGTAATGGTAAATTGCAGGAAGTGCCAGACTACAGAGTGCTCATTGAGGCAAACCCCCCTGACGAAGTGAAAGATGGTCTAATCCAATTTAAACAAAAATTGTCTGCATTTATTCAGGCTGAGGGTTCAGGAATTGCTACAGCATCTATGAAAGGTAAGTACCTTTGTTGATGAAAAAGAAGTACTGTGTTCTCTTTACATCAAATCATTTGTGGTGTCATCACGTTGTCTTCAAACCTTCATCAGTGATTGCATCATTCATATGGCTAGCAGTTAGCCCTAGGACAAGAAGTTTTCTACACCAAGTGACATTCTTATCTTTTGTCTGTTCCACACTGGCTGCTGACTAGTGCTTTTGGGTGATTTTCTTTCTTGTTGACCACAACACTGACCATCCACTGGGCTCTGTTTACATCTTGCAGTTGGATTCTTAGTTAAATGTAAATAATTCTTGACCTACTAAATGATCAATAAAGTTCTGACATAAAACAACTACAATGAGTGTACCCCAGTTTTATTGTACACATTTCATTTTTTATGACCAGGTTTGCGTGCAAAATTTGCAGAGCAGCTAGGGTACCAAATGGACGAACAGATGAAGAAAGAATTTAAGGCAGCCTTACTGAAAGCAGCGGAAAAGATTCTTTTGTCAAATTCATCTCCAGTTAGAACAACTACCAAGCAAGTACAGAAGGCAGAAAATAGCAGTAAAACAGATCCACCAAAAGAAGTTAAAGATAGTTTTATCCAGTTTAAACGAAAGCTGGAAGCATTCATACAAGCTGAGGGTCCTGCGATTGCTACAGCTTCTATGAAAGGTAATAATAGTAATGTATACAAAAGGAAATGTGCCATCCATATATACATCTTGAAGTAGCCCTATAGTTGTAAACACAATTTGTTAAAGTTTGCATGTTGAGTGACATTCAGACAAAAGCTTTATCTGGTTGGTCGATTGGAACTTGTTCAGCTGCAATTATGACTGTTATGGTGTGTTGTCAAATCACTTGCTTTTCCAACTTCATTTCAATGACACTTGCATCATTAGAATGTCCTGAGTGTTTTATTTTGGAAATTAAAATTGTGTCCTTGAAAACCAGCAGTGTCACTTACCAAAATGCAAATTATGTGATGAGTAAGTAAGTTACTTAATTAATCAGTTAGATGGAGTTTTATGGCCCAGTTTTCAACCTATTGGTTTAAGTCAAGCCAGCCATAGCCTTTTTTCAGTTGTGGCTCACTGGCTTGTTTTCTCGACTCCATTGCTTATGAGGAGTATCATTCACAATGGCGGTAGTTTCACTATTTAGAGTCTACATATTGACTTGACCTGGGATGCTCTACCCTTAGACCAAACAGGGGGATGAGTAAGTAAGAGATAGGTTAATGGAAGAAATGTCAACACTGCCACACTCTTTATAATTTTGCAGAGGCAACCAGTCACTCCAGAAACATTTAAATTTTGAAGAGGTATGTCTTCAGAATGGCAATAGATGTTGCCAAAATTTTAACAGATTAAATAACAGAACAGGGGAAATCTTACCCTTTAACTGTCAAGTAAAGTCAGCTATTTGGCTGGCATGACATCATACTTATATTGCTCACACACAGATATATGTGTCAATGTGACATTTAGCAATTTAAAAATAGCTCCCTCTACAGTAGTTCTTTCTCGAAGGTTTACAAGACAGGCACTTTTTTACATATGAAGGAGGTTTTTATTAGGGAGGACAGTCTTTTACAATATGGAGCCTTAAAAGTCATATTATGGTGGCTATTTAGTAGGGTCTACTTAGCAACATCAAAACCATAAACAAATTGAATGCAAAGTCAAATTGATGTGCTGTGCAGATTTCCCATATTGCACCTAATCTGAAAAAAAAATTGCATTTCTTTGAAAATTTGTATCTTCCAAGTGCTATATGAAATTGAGATGCAGTTTTCATCAGTTAAAAAAGGAAATTTTTCTTCACTTTCTGAAATTCAATGAATTTTGTCTCTGGAATATCCCTTTAATAAACAGTGCTCTGGAAATTTAAATCTTTGTTTCTGTTTTGTCCAAACAGACATTTTACTGTCTTAAGACCTGCATTTACAAAATACCAATAAAAACATGTTTCTAAGATTTAAAATCAGTTATGAGGTGGGTGTTCATGATGGAAAGGTCTTAACAAGCAGAAAATTTATATTTTATGTGTCCAGGAATATAATAGTTTGACTGGGGCCATAGGCTAGTTTGGGCAAAAACCCAACAGGGATAGTTCAAACACAGCCTGTGAAGAGTGCCACCAAAACTTATGCAAATTGTGTATTGACAATGTGGACATCAATCTTCACCACAGACTATGGTTTTCTTGATCCTGTGGCAATTTTAACGAGACTTTTTTCTTTGCAGTTCAAATTTTTGAAGTACCTATAATTACATTCTAAAAGACCTAGCAAATTGAAGGTAATTACAAAAATATGTCTTGTTTCCATAAATTTAGGATATAGCCAAAATTTGGATACATTTATATGATGGCCGTTTTGAACTTTTGCAAGTAGACATATTTCTGCAATCTTTGAGCAAGTCAAGCTTTTAGAATGTCATCCGTTTGGTCTAACGGTAAAAGCATCCACCTCTCATGCAGAAGGCCAGGGTTCTGTTTCCAGGTCGAGTCATACCAAAGCCTCTAAAAATGAAACCTACTGCTGTTGTGCCTGATGCTCCTCATAAGCAGTGGAGTAGGGAAAACAAGCCAGTGAACCACAACTGGAAAAAGGCCTTGGCCAACTCGACTTGAACCAATAGGTTGGAAACTGGGCAGTAAAACTCCATCTAACTAACTATATGTCCTAAGGCATAGTCCATGATGCAGAGTCAGTCTACCAAACTGGACTGCGTATGTCACAACAAACTGTATTGGACACAATTCATTAAGAAATGTATGGTCAGATTTAGTTTTCTGTGTACCCTACAACCATTTTGTTATATTTTTTGTTTCCAAACAGGTTTGAATGCAAAGTTTGTAAATCATATAGGTTACAAAATGGATGAAAAAATGAAAAAAGAATTTAAAAATGCCACAATGAAAGCTGCTGAAAAGATTCTGTCGTCGAATTCATCTCCTGTAAGAACAATTCCAAAGCAGACACGGGAAAAGGATGAGACACCTGGTAGCAAAACAGTTGATAGAAGCAAAACTGGTCCCACTAAAAGAAAAATTTTCCCTCCAGAACGTCCTACCAAAGCCAAAACAGAGAAAAAGAAGAAACTTCCTGCTTCAGAATACAGAAGTTGTCCAAGATGTTATGGTAAGAGTACTGATTTCAACATGTTTTGTGAAAGGAGAATCTGCAAATGTATACTTTGCTAATTGATCTCTGCAGAACAGTCATAGTTTTATAGCTCATATTATCAATTCTTTCCATTGGAGTGTGTTAAAGACACTTCTGGGCCTCAAAGGGTTACTATAATGCCCAAACATGAGAAGAGCTCTCACATACCTCTTAACAGTTGCTTGTGTTGCCAGATACTGCAAGTATCATCCAGAAATAACTGCCATGTATAGAGATGCCCAGTGTTGGGGGCGGGGGTGATGTGATTTCACAATTTTCAGAGCATCTACAACTGCCATACTAATGAACCATTTGAATTCCAAGTTCGCTGAGTAAATAAGAGGCTGGTGCACATTTAGATCGCTTCTGGGACTCAAAGTGCCAATCAGGGTTCCTAGGCAGTAGGTAAGATGGGAAAAGTCTGGAATTAGTCATGGTTTGAATTTTTAGGTGTGCAAGTGCAATTTTACACCTTTACTCACCTAAGATCAGTGAGAGAGGTGCAATATTTTACACACCTAAATAAAGAATGGGAACATAGGAAAATGTACCCACCTTTAAACAAGCAGCACACACACTATATTCCTTCATTTTCTGGGGAGTGTGATGTGAATGCCACTTTCCCAGCTTTCATACCCTTAAAAAACAGAATGTTCTGATTATCTGACTTTGGGTATCACAAACATACCCAATACTGAAAATGATCAGATAAATCATGAACCATCAGGGAAAATTGACATCAATCTGTGCTTACACAAAAGTGATTTCAACTTATACTTTGAATAGAAAGGAAAGGAGTAAGTTTGCCCCCCTGGTCCTGTCCCTTTCATTGAGGTGTGCACTGCTGCACTCACAGTGCCCCTTGTTGGAACACAGTGGATCATGATATGTTTCCTGATATGACAATGCCTGCAAATATAGACTAATCCGATTAGCGCTTGTTTTTAGTGACTGTAGGTTGCCACTAGTGAGGTCCATCAGCCTAAAATCATCTTTATTTATAGTTTACATGAATTTCAAACCCTCATATTTGGTGAAATTGGAGAATTTAAAATACAAATTATGTATACAAATACAAATAGTGTACAACCATCTGTGATAGAGGTAAGCAAGGAAATGGAAATATTTAAAGGTCACGGACCCCAATTATGGCCGACTGAAATCAGACCATCACTTGCTGTCCGGATTCCTGTATATGCCATGAGATGTTCTACACTCCTTGAGTTAGATCCACAAATAATGAAACTACTTAGCAGTTATTCTGTTTGAGGAAATCATACTTCAAGTTTAGCTACTGCATCTTTGATGCTCTTGTCTTTTTAGAAAAATTCACAGCTGGTCAGATAAATTTTCACATCGTCAGCTGCAATCCTAACCATCAGCAGATAGCAAGAGGAGCGCTAGCTGCAGCTACTGCATCCTTTGACCAATTAGGATCTCCCTCCACTAGCAGCAACGTCACAACATCAAATCCAGGGAAGAAGAAGAGGACTGCTAAGAGAAAGCCAGTGACCAAAGAAAATAAAAAAAGTTCTGGAAAAAATGTTAAATATCACACCACTCTTGGAGTAAATAGCTCATCAGTTAGGACTGATGATCAGTTTTCACCCAGAAATGTTGCAAAGGAATTGCCCACTTCATCCAACATGTCACCTTATGGAAATGAAGACTTTAATCAGAATATTGTTGCCAGCTCTCCTGAATTTGTAAATGGCATCAAGGAAGAAGAAAACTTTTTGCAATGTCCGATATGCGAAGCTTATTTTCCTTCATATTTTATTGAGGTCCATGCCAGTTTATGCGGGGTGTGACGATGTTGCGTGTACATCCAAGTTTCAGTGCAAGTTTGAACCTTGAAGGATCCATTTGTCCAATTTACAATTATATGTTGTGCATCAATATGGCTAAAACAAAAAGGAACACAGATGCATTTGTTCACTTTCAATGTGGGAAAGTAGGAAATTGGTGAAGGTGTAGGGATGGAAATTGGTTGGGATGGGAGATCAGGTAATACATGAAAGAAATCCTTTTTTGTTCTGGTTTTTTCCAGTTTAAAGGGTATTAAAATACCCCAAAAATATAATTCCATAAATCTCTACATCATATATGTCAACATTATGTCTTTCCGTCTGCTTTGATGGAAAGAGTTTTTTTTGAAGGCAGATTTTGAGCCAGATTTGGAGTCAGTGTCATGGTTGGCATTTGCTTTGAATTCAATTAAAAGCAGTATTATCAAATTTTCTTTTGATACGTGATGCTGCAAATGCAGCTTAGTCCTTGATTAAATCTAGCTCACATGGTTTGAAAAAAGGCACTTAAATTGTGTCAAAATACTTTATCAGATCAAATTGCCATACTATATTGAATCTAAAAGAGACAAAATGCAAGTTTGTGTGAGTCAGAAGTTGATGTAGTTACCATATGAAATTAAAGGATGATTGCAATTTATGCAATTACTTAAAAAAACATGAAGTTTCATTTAAAGGTGAGTCCATGCTAAGTAATATTTAATTTATTCACAAACACAATTAAAAATTTCAAACATAGCCTCTTAGGAGGAGGTTCTTGTATTGGTATTTGATACAAATTAATGTTGTGGGTTAGTGATTGAATGAAGTGGTAAGGCTCGGGTAATGAACCATTCAAGATGAGGTGTTAGGCTTAATCATGACTTCGAGACATGAGTGAATCAGAGATATGACTCAACGTCTGCTCATCTTTTAATGTTATGAAAACTAAACTTTTTAAAATATACTAGTCTTTTTGTTTATTGAATAACATGTTTTGTCTTCAGTTGCATGCATTAAAACTCTTTGACATAAGGTTCAGAGCCATGACTATTGGCAAGTCCGGAGCTTGGCCTACTGATGCATCTTAACTGATTTGTAGGCTGTTATCTAAAACTTCTATGAAAACAAGTTTGTGGCCCCAGGTTCAGTTTTGATATCTTGAGTACTTGTACGTATTACTATTCTTGCCAGCGAATGGAGATTGACAACTGAAGTGTTGAGTTTACTAACAAGCCGTTTTAAGTATTCCCTCCTTATAGTTCTATAGGCTGCAGGTCATCTGACAATATATTTATATTATCATTGTACACTTTTTAAGATTTTAGAAGGTAATTTTTAATATTCAAATTAGTTTGACCAGAACATGATATTTGAAAATAACTAGACCTTACTTAAACTCCATAGCTTAATCACCTAGTTGTTCACAGTAACTGGTGGTCAGTGACGTCATAAGCGCGAAAAATTTACCATAAAAAGTGAAAAGTTGTGAACAAAATTAAGAAAAACAGAGCTTTCATGTAAAATTTGATTTTTATTGGTGTATTCATTTGAATCTAAGTATCTTTTATATTCAAGTTATCCTAGTTTTACATGATATTTGTAGCAGGCTTTTTCTTTCAACACTTTTGTGTTATATAATTTAAACAGTTTATTAACCTTTCATTTAAAGTTATTTAACTATGTAGCAACATGATAACATATTGAATTTTGTAGGATAGTTGATCAGCAATAATGGATTAGGAATCTCATTGTTGACTGACTGGTTCACCTTGATTTAAGATTGAAAGTTTGAAGAGTTAAAACATACTATTTTAACCTGAGCATGAAAAAATACTAATTTGCAAGCTAATGGAAACAAAGTTAAATTAAAATTATTTTGCACCTGCAGGCATTTTTTCATTTGCAAACTGCAAGTATAGCATCTCTCGAAAATGTTCATTCAGTAGTGAAACGGCTAGAAGCAAAAGTTTTAACTTTAGGCTCTTGATTAGGATTTGTAGCGGGGAGGGAGGGGGGTTGGTTGAGATGGAGAATGGGTGGGGAGAGATCATGCAGTGAAGGCTTCAAAAGAAAAGTGCAAGTGGGGTTGGTGGACCCTGCTACAGGAGTGCTTGTCTGCATTTTGAGTTTGAAAAAAAGGAGGTACAGGCATATTGATTTCCATTTCAAAGCAATAGAAAATTTTTTACTTCAATAAACAAACATTATTATTTACACAAGAGAAATTACCCAATTAGAACTTGATCCAGATCTTGACAAAACAAATGGGGAGTACTGTATTAAATTTAGTTTACTGTAGTGTAAATAAGAGACCTGTGTCTAGGATTAATGTCAAACATATTAACATACAACTCACATCTTGCTGAAATGTATTGCTTCTATGGTGATACAACTTACATAATAAACTTATTAAGCAATGTTATGTCTAGTAAAAGGTGACACAATTTGTTCAAAATACTTTTTGAGTGCCCATGCTGATAATGCTTTTAGTTTTACTTAGGCTATCATTCTCTATAAATGTACACATACTGTTATTTGCTATGGGTGAGAATGTTTTGACAATGATCTTTAAAGTTTTGTCTTGTAATTTTGACAAAGTTGGTGTCAAAGTGCTTTTATGATGTAATTGATTACATCACTACTCAAAAAATATTTTAGTGTTTTAAGATTTTCCTACTGTAAGAAGTATTGCATGATTTAACTTTCTTCCATTAAACATGTGAGCTTTAACCATTTCAGAACTAACAAGGAATTAATAACCTACAATTTACAGGGTATTTCTCCTAAACTAAGCTCCTCTAAATAGCTTTAATACTGTTAATACAAACAGAGACAAACAAATCCTTTATCTCTCAACTTTAGTTTGTTTTTGTTTCATTTTTGTACTGAGATAAGTACGGTGGCCGAGGGGGTACAAGCAAAAAAAAAACAAAACAAAAATGCAGATTTTTGGGGGGTTCACATCTTAATTATCTCGTAATTCAGAGATGCTTAGTCAGAATTCTGACATACCATCCCAGAATTCTGAGTTACTAAGTCAGAATTCCAAGATACTATCACAGAATTCCGAGATGCTATCTCCGAATTCCCAGTTACTAAGTTATAATTCCGAGATACTATCTCGGAATCATGAGTTACCGTTAAGTCAGAATTCTGAGATACTAATTAAGTACTCTGAGATAATTAAGATGCAAAAAAATACACTTTTGGGGGGGGGGCTTGTCCCCTCTCTGCCACCTACTACAGTGGCCGGGAGGTACGGTATACGACCGTAGGAGCGTAACTTGCGGAGCGCGTCGAAAATTTGGGTCCTTTAACACATTTGTAAATATGGAACTTCTGTTACAAGAAACAGTTTAGATTCACGGTTTCCTGTATGAATATTTGCGGGACCTCCGAAGACGCTGCGTTTCCTTTTAGCATATATCTGAGGTAGCATGTCGTCTCAAGATCGTTGTTACCACATAGTGTTATCTAAGGAGTGCCCATTGAGGCTTCTCGGCCACATTCAAAAGGAGCTCCCCAAACTTTGCCTTTTTTAGAAAAAATATTTCAAGATAAAAAGCCTATATTGAAGAAAACTTTAGGGAAACGGCACTGTAATGGCTCGGAAAAGTTTACTACTGACTTCTTTATGAGCGACCACTTACTGCATTAAGGGTTGCAATTTTGGGCGTCACTGCTCTGCAACATTGAAAATTGATAACAACTTGACACTTCAATAGCTAAAGAATCCATTTACACAAAATAAAGACAATATATTTTAAAATCGAGAGTTTTCATTGAAGAAAATTTGGAATTCTATGAAAGAGAGTTTACAAAAATCAGCGGTGGACCTAGGGATTTCGGTCAGAGTGGCGAAAACGGTCTGTAGGGGCGCTTCGAAGGAGTAAATAGCCTCTGCACGATCGAAGCCACGGCTTTTCAGACTTTCCATTTGATTTTACACACTTGGTAGAAGACTCCTTTGTCATTTCTTCTCAGCAAGTCTTTCCGCTAAAACACGTAAGTCTACTATCCATGGGCCTCTGCAGATAAAAATTCGGGGGAAGCGCCACCATGAGTTGGCACGGAGCGCAAGAAAATTTTGGCCCAAAATGCCTCTCAGATCCACTGGTAATGGCATTTCTATAGCCTATTTACCGCATATAAATAGCGGAAGTGTCACTCAGTGTTTTCCCTATAAATAGGGAAAACACTGAGTAAACTGTTAAGATATGTTGTTGTTAATTATCCTAGTCTTTTTCTTTGTGTTTTCTTCATTTATTTGGGTCTTTTTTGTTTTTTTGTTTTGTTTTGTTTTGTTTTGTTTTTTTTTTTTTTGTTTTCCGGTGGTGGGCAAGTTCCCCCCTTGACCCATTTGCAGACGCCCATGCATGTTTCTATCACTCTCTTTCACATTCTTGTATGGAGGCAGCCAGAATATTTTGTGTTATTGTCAGGTCTCGGTTTAAGATTTTTATGTTATAATGGGCCACTTTGTAAAGATAATACTGTAAACCCTCAAGAGCCACTAGCAAGCAGTCTTACAGGGGAAAAGGTTTTGGAAATTAATCACCGTTTGGTGTACATTTTTGGTATCTGAGAATCAAGATAAGTACAGGAAGAAACATTAACTGACGTAATTTACATCATGTAACCACTCTGAAATAGCCATTAAGTACATTGCAAGAAATATGCAAGGCAAAAGGTCTGCTTGGTTCTCTAGATACCGAATTCATAATAAATGAAAGAAGCATTAACTTACGCTTATTAGATGCAATTTTCTGGCTTTTGAGACCACCAAAGTACAGAAATAAGCATTTTCATGGGATTATCGTGCAGTGTCAGAAATAACCATTTACCATGAGAATGGTCACGTGAAGAAAGCAAAATGGAAGCTTCTCATTACCACTATGGCAACAGTTTTATTTTATTTAAACCTGCATTCTCTTCAAATGATTTTGAAAAATGTTGTGGAAGCTATTTTGGTATCTTTATAAACTCTTTTTATGGTCTATGTTGACAATTATACCTGACCTGAAGAGGGCTATTTGCGCTACAGTTATTGTTGCGCCCCTTTGCATCATCTTTTATTGGCCGGGAGGGTGCATTTAAAGTCAGTCTGTGTATTTTGTAAGCTTAAAATCACGCTTGATGTGGAAGCAACTAACTTAGCACAGCGACAACATTCATTAGTGCGTATAAAGCATGAAGATACGTTTCGGCAAAACCTATGCCTATATTACAGAAGATTACCATTTTCATCAGAATAAAGTGCAGACGTACAGTTACTGGCCGTGGCTGTTTGATCATTTTGTTACCTGGGTCTTTAAAACAACGCTATTAAATTATGTATTTTGCCAACAATGGTGTAAGAGTAAAAAAACTTAAGAAGGGCGCAGACAGACGATTTTGGTCCGTCAGGGGGGGGGGGGCAACCGCCCCGTACTTACCATATGGCAGCTCCGCCACTGACAAAAATAGCAATTTAACTGCCGGTGTCTCTTGATGAAATGGTGTCACATAATTGCAGTTGCGAGGTTGGGAGTTTGAGTTCTGGCCGGGTCATACTGAAGACTTAAAAAACGAAACCAACCACCATTGTATTTAGTGCTCAGTATAAGCAATAGAGTAGGAAAAGAAGACAGTAAGCCGCAACTTGAAAATGACAGTGGCTCAGCTTGGACCAGTTGGTTGAAAACTGGGCCGTAAAACCCATCTAACTAACATCTATGATTTGAGTATACTTGAAAAATTTGTCGAACCAGCATTTTTTAAACATCGCAAATATTAGGCAAGTATATGTTTCTATCTCCTGGATCGCATATAATGCCTCTTTGGTACAAACAATACTGCATTCACAATTATTTGAAAATAAGGACGTAAGACCATTTCCTTTTATGAAGTAATCTGTCTAGCAAACTTGAAATAATTAGTGAAGATTTAAATTATACTTGCATGCACTGTGTAAAATAGGAGATGCACGATGGCAATGCACTAAACCGAGTTCGGTTTCATTCAGGGTGTATACCGGTATCCCATCCTCCTGTAATGACGGCACCATTGGCATCATTCCTGAGGAATAGCAGGGTGCACGGGGCTGTTCCACTCATCTTTGTGTAGGAAATATGTATACATATCGGTGGGCAGTACGAGTAAAATTCGCTCACTTGTGTGCAAACTTACGTGTGTATCCAATTAGTTAGCCAATCAGCCGTCTGTGTTTTCTAAAGTTGTTTTTTAATCCTCAAATAGAGAGCGTACATTTTGCTTTGTGACATCATAAGCATAAGCATGGGCGTCCGCAGAAATTTTTACAAGGGGGGGGGGGGCAAGGTCATTCATGGATGATTGAATTGTGTACACTATCTAAGCGGAGCGCCACCATCGGTTGGCGCGGAGCGTACAAGAAAATTTTGGGTCTTACAAACCCTCCAGATGGCCGGAAACGACACTTGGCGAGTGTTATAAGCTGCATGTACCCAGCCCTGAAACAGGAATTTCATGTCTGTAATTTTTAGAATTTTCAATCTAAAAAAATTGTTGAAGGTAAATCTGCCTCTCGGTCACGGCCTCGCACACCTGAGCGCAATAAAACTTACAACTGTCAAACAGCCTATTATAGGCCTATATCCGTTACCCAATTATGAATCATCCCTCCCCATATTCACCTTGTATATCCCAGTTACATCCGCGCGTCGCCACTTGAGATCAGCATCGGACCAAACCAAGACCAACGCATTCATCAATAGTCGGATGCCATATGCACACTACATACTTGACAACTAGTACAATTTTGGCATAGTTTTTACAATTACAAATTTCCACTAGATATCATGAATGATGGTCCCCAAATTACGATTTCACTATTCAGCATACCATCTTCTCTTTTGCTATTCCTGGTCAAATGTCCGCATATTTCAGTAGAAACTGACGCTGTGAGTGAAGATATTTTGATGATCTATTTTTATTTTTTTTTTTATTTTAATTTTTAATTAATTTTTTCACAAGTTTGATTTTCCGGGGGGGGGGGGGGGGCAAGTGCTCCCCCTGCCCCCCCTTCCGGACGCCCATGAGCATAAAATCTATTAATTCTGTGGGACGCATAAATTATCAAACTCACGTATTAAAAGAAAAGAAAACAAACAACGTAAGCATGTAAATGGAACAAAGGTTGTTTCTCTTTTATATAACCACAAAAAGGAAAAAATGGCATTACAAATGTTTTGCCACAGTTCCTTCAAAAGAAATGTGAAGCCTCTTTTTCCTATTCAGTATTGACAAAATTTCAAGATTATCCCAATCTATGTGACTGAAAAAATTGTCTTTACTACCAGTATAATACAAGACAAAATGTGTGTATGAAAAGCAAATAAATTATTGCCTAAAAACAAGGATAGATCGATCAAAAGGACATTTACCAAAGATACTTTTTGTTAAGTCCTCCAGACTTCCCGGCGAAGAGCCAAACAAAACCAATCAAATATTCTAGGAAGAGTTTGGCTTCCTTAGAAAGCTACGCCCTCAAATTGAAGGGCAAACTGAACAATCTCTCAGCCTTCGGACCTTTTGTGTCACGTGTCTGTCATCTCTATCTCCGTTTTGGACTGGATGAAAAAGAACAGATACTACACATGATCTTAGACAGAAGCTAAAGGCACTCAGTATAAAATATTGCCAAGATATTATAACCACAATGTACTGTACTGACCTTTCTGGACAGATGGAACCAATTGCGCATAAATATATTTTGTAGCATAAATTTAATAAAAATACATTCATCTAAATACTCAAGACACAAGATACCTGCAATCGACTGGATGAATTTTGAGCTTTAGACTAAACGATCGTACACTTGTTCATAAAAATCATCATAGCAAATTTTTGACCACTTGTTGGGAAATGAAACATATGGCTGAAAGGTTAATCATTATACACATTCATGAGAACATATTTGAACATACCAGTTGGAGTTTACTTCAAAATTTGTTATATAGGACAGTGGCTCACAAGATCATGTAATTTGTCTGTGGATGCAGTATACAAATGTCTGATGATGATACTTTTGAACACGTGCACGGTCGCGTGAACTGCCATGGGTTTTACATTCCCACACTTCACAGCCATGAATCAAAGTTCTTAAAGATCCTCTTACAAATATGGATTCATATTTCACATAAATAAAATCATTTTTATGTATTGCCGTTTGCGTTTTACAACCCATTGCTAGCTAACCAGTATTGGACAACACTGACGAAACAGAAACATACTCAACGATACTACAGTATGCTTAAATAGCAAAGGTTCTACCCTCACACTGAAAACTTCGCAGAATTGAGGAAATCTATGTTTGTAGAGTAATGCCACCATTGTCAGACGTACTTTAAAAGGTCAAATGAAACTGTTATAAAGGCTGTAAATACCTTGACTATTCTTACCACGCAAAACCACATATTTATGACAACAAATTTGTAAAGGCCTGATGGTACTTAGAATTTGCAACTGTTACAAAGCAAAGATATGAGAATCAAATATAGTTATCCCTTCATCTGATGCAACCCCAGACATTGTTCATAATTAAACCAGAGAAATGTTACTAGGTGTTCTAAGGTATGTTTAAGCACAGGTTCCTGACTTCTGAGCTATACTAATATATGAGCTGCTCTCAAAAGGAATATTTAAGCAAAAATTTCATTTTTCACAGGTATAAGAGGGAACAAATCTACACAGTGGGGTGAAACTTGCATTCAAATCGGACCTGTTTTTCTGTAGATATCAGTAAATGAAGCTGCTAGATTTGTATTCCAAAGGCAGCAGAGGTTATATCACTTCCTCACATTGACAAGAAATGTTTTGCTACCCTTTGTTTTTTTGACTGTTGTGTTCACCTTGGAGTTATACAGACTGGACCTCCCTGTGAGGAATGAACAGTTTGTAAAGTTCTCATGTCAGTGACAGTCACTTATGAAATAGCATTCTGATAATATGGTTTTGATGAGGAAAAAGTTGGTTGTGAATTTTAAAGAAAAACAAAAAGACTGTCATTGATATGAGGATATGGAGTCATATGTGCTTCCCTAAGTTCACTTATTTTTTTGAAAATGTGATGACTTTTCCTGCTCATATCTTGAGAGAGATATGAGCAGGAAAGATTTCCTGCTCATCAGATTTCTAAGCAAATCAGACTTCTAAGCAAATTTCAATAAAATGCTTAGAATAAGTAGCCCTCTATATAAAATCTTGACGCTACCTTGAACTCTTTTTTTAAGAGCACTTTCAGATGTTAAATGTTTGGTTGTTGAGGTTTTGCTTTCTTACCCCCTCCCCACCCTGGCCACACTCTATGTCCAAACTTTCACCCCCATACCCCTCCCTGCCATGGCCACACTCAATGACCAAACTGTCTTACCCCTCCCTGCCATGGCAACACTCTATGTCCAAACTGTCTTACCCCCTCTCTGCCATGGCAACAGTCTGTGTCCAAACTGTCACATGATGTAGATATCCCTGAAAGTGGAACTATAAGCGGAATAACTCATCGACCATAAGTTTTTGCATTAGAAAGTCCCTGGTAGCTAGGCACTTGATATCTGGTTGTTAAGCACAGATGGTCAAACAATATCAATTTTACATCTCCTTGCATAAAATAAATTTTTGTAGTAATGCTCAAACTTCACTCTTTTTTCTTTTGCTGTTGTCTCATTACCATAATGACTGATATCAGATAAAAAAAACCCCACATAAAACAAAAGGGTCCCAAGCCCATCTGGGGGTTGCAGAGTCTTGACATTGTTTTTGAAGTGCGTTCCCAAAAAGCATTAGTAAAATATTATTCAACACTGAGGATTTGTCTGCAATTCATAGCACATTATTTTGTCATGTGTTTACAAATATATGATGCATGTGACAACTTACACCCTTTGGGTGGGATGCGTAAGAATTTTATCCAGCTTGGGTCATTTGAAAAAATGGGGAGGTGGATCACTGACCTGAAGCCTTACAGTTCTTCAGCTTTTGTGCATCGGACAGCATATCTTACGAGGACAAACAATATAGCCAACTGGCACAAAAGGTAAGCAACTTACTGCATTCTGTGCATGTACAAATTCTATATTATCAAAGTTGTTTGAAAAATCTTCAAGGACACAGAGAAATAAGCAACTGCAGATAGAAATCAGGTCTTGAATATTGCGGCGTGCAATTGTCATTGCACACCATCACTCACCTCTAATCAATGTTAGGGGTGTGGTTTTAGTCACACTAAATAAAGAAGGTTAGTTCATATAAATGAATTGAAGTTTATAAAACAGCACACCTAACACACTCCTTAATTTCTTGAGGAGTGTGATTTGTAGCACACCTGGAGAATCTAAAACTCAAGGTACGTAGAAATATGTTAGATATAGGTGTACGTACATCTGTATATAATAAATAAAGAATATTAAAACTGACACATTGTATTAATGTCACAAATATGAAAAATGAATATGTGTTCAAAGAGAATTAAAAGGAACTCTAAACCAAAAAAGGGGACACATTTCAGATAATTATGATAAAATAATCGATCAAAAGGCACTTGGGTGGTGACATACAAGAAACAAATAATGCTTTACAGTTGCTGGCCTGAAGCAGCCTAGGAGTGTTAAGGTAATAGAAAATAAAGAAAAAGGTTAAATATTACTTAGAGTCTTTCATTGTCTCACAAAAGTAATATTTCAGATAACATGTTAATGCTGGCAGCAATATTGCTTAATGATAGGGTGACCAGATGACCAGAAGTACATGGATATGTCCTCTTTTTATCAGTTTATGGTGGCCATCAGATGCATTTATAAAACTGCTCAGAATTTCCACATTTTATGTATTTATCACAGGTTTTAACAGGTTTATTCCTGATTTTGCTTCAAATATTGCACCAGTTTGCATCTAGACACTGATGGAAATAAAAAAGGGTAGGACTCTCCCCTCACAGCACTCCCACAGGCCTCTGATCCTTATCCTTCTTTCCCCTCCACCCCCCCCCCCCCCAAGAAAAAAAAAATATGGTAATATGGTAATAATGTTAAATACAATATCCCTTCTCAATTATGCAATCTTTAAGAAAAATCCTACAAAACTATTTAAAAAAAAATTTAATCATAAAAACGAGGTGCCAGTGTCATCTTTTGTTGGACTGAAAACACAAAGGTACAAGACACCAACCAGATATTTCCTATACATGAACATTGCACACAGTATGTTATGTAAGATTGTCGTAGAGAGTCATCAAATCATACAAATTATAGCTTCAGGGCGACCATCTTGATGCCCCTCAGGTGTCCCGATAATCTACAAATAGGAGGTACTTGTGACATGCTCTGTCCATTTATTTTGGGAAGTCAGTGGCACCAACACAGTAAAGACTCATTCACAATTACATCACTAGTTGGCACAGAGCAAGCTCATGCAGCAATCTTGTAAACATGAATAGGGATTCTACAGGCAATCAGGCAGACTCAGAAGTGTAGGCAGGATTGTGTCATGAAGGGGGGTTTGGGGACACAACATGAATGAAAAGTCTAACGGGAGAGAGAAGAAACCGCTATTTTAGATCTTTTTGCATTGCAAGGTTGGGTCATGGGGGGGTTCAACCCCATAAAACCACCCCTAACTACACCACTGGGCAGACTATTATTATTTATATTATTATTAATAATAATAATATATATATTATAAATATATAATAATTGACAATAGTAATCTGTGTATAACAATTTGAAATGAAGAAGCAGATTAAATCATTAGTCAACCAAAATTGAATTCCTTGTTTACCCATTAGAATTCAATAGTCTGGTGATTAATTTTAAAATGTTTACATCAAAAGAGACTGATGCAATGTCAAATTGAAAACCAACCCCATGACTGAGGTTAAGGCAAAATGTCTAGGAGGGCAGTGTAAACACTGGTTACATAGAGCACCACAACTTCTTATTTTGTGGTGAATTAGTGAATTGTTGATTTCAGGGGACAGGGGCAGCTGGTTACTCATCTACCCCCCCCCTTTACCCACACCACGGCTGGCTACCACCTTGAAATCTAATTGAATTTTTCAGAGTGTAATAAAATTTGCTTCAGTAACCATTAGTTTTTCTACACTAGAAACTTTTCAATCAAATTGACAGCTTTGTGGGCAAGATCTAAATCCTAACAGACAGATCATTTAAGTGATCAAACAATGGAATATGCCCTTGCTCATGTTAAGTAAAAATTCAAAGCCGTGTTCCAAAAACATGTTATATGAACACATTGTGCAAGCACGAAAAGGTCACCAATGTTTACAAGTGGGCCTGCCACTTCGTATCGCTCAAAAGCACTGTATCACAAAAACACACTTGAGTGTGCATGTAGTATATGGACCTTTCGCTAACTGCATGCACAAATGCGAAATGCGGAATTACCCAGCAAGTCATATTAATGACGCGATCTCAAATATTGGCTTCAAAAACAGAGCAGAGACCAAAACCCAATCTCCACCTTTGGTTTTCAATACACATCCCTCACATCAAAACCAAGGATCTTTAAAACACTACCTCATCACAGAACATACCATACTCAATAAGATTTTCCCTCAGTCCCCTGCCCATTGCCTACAAACAGGCTAATAACCTGAACGACTCTCTGATAAGAGCATCACTACACTCGGAATCCTCTCAAATCAAGAAAATATGGACGGAAATCTAATTCAGATTTTTACTTAACTCCATGCTTGAATAATTTATCCACTTGTGACTCCTTACCATCAGCACCACACATGCACTGCCATTCTTACCCCTACCGTAACTGATAAGACGCAGTAATCATCTTCCAAGGTCAAAACGCATCCAGAAATAGAATTAGGCCTACTGCTATAGCCAACTACCAAGCTAAATCACTTTTTCACAAAACCAAACCTACCCTGGTGCCCTGATTTTGCCATACAATATCACTAAGGGATCCTTTGACATAAACTGTACACCGTATAATTTCTCCCGAAATATCATTCTTTCAGTCACATCACTGAGTTCTGGAGCGTCTATCATTACTAAAAACCCCCCAAAAGTAAACTATACACTACTGCACTATATACACTTGCCTCTAATGTGGGGTGCCTAGTGTGGCCTAGACCAAAGGAATATTACCCGTGGTTTTCCACCGGAAAGCAAATGCATGCCGGGAAGCAATTAACCAGAGATGCGGGGTCACTTGATCCACCGATGTGTTCCCATTACTGTGGTAATGTGAACTGTGTTACAATCCCGAAGAGCTGTGCAGTAGGACTTAAGTATTTCCGGTTCTCTCTCTGCCTGCCACCTGCCTCCCAGGAAGCCGAGCCTGGCACTGCTACATTCCTTACATTCCAAGACAGACCCCTTGGTGTAGAAATCCTTGCGCAGTATGGTAAAGTAGTGCATGTTTTTGAGACTTACTTTTCTTAGTTTGCTCATGTATTAGGCAAGTCACAACTTGCTCAGTGGCTGGAAATTTAATTTAATTGCTGGATTTGGGTTCTTGTGGCAGTAGCTTTAACATTAGGCAGTACAGGTTGATGAAGAGGGTTCCCCAAAGTATTGTTAAGCCAGTGATTTGAAATTTGAATTGAATAAAAGTGCCCCAATAGTTACCTACCCCGTTTCTTCAAGAAAAGCATTTTAAAAAAAAGAAGTCATTGTCATGGTTTCTAAACTCATATTGCAATGGTGCAGATTCTATTCTGGCCACAGAAGCCATATTCTGCACCCCAATGGGATCTCATGCTTTAAAGTGCATCTCAAGTAAAAAAAATCGACAATAATTATTAACCAGTTTAAAAAATGAACTCTAACAGTCCAACATGCACCTTCATAGGACATTTGTGAGCACAGATATAAAATGCTGAAGTTTATTCACTCAATTAAAATGGTATGTTGTGCAATGATTTGTGATATCATTGTTGTACTAATCAAATTACGATCTTTGTATTTCTTTGTTTCCTGAAAGCTACTGCACCTTGTACCAAGGTGTGATGTATGGAACGCCAAAACCGCCATCGCCTATGACGATGTACTTCCATTTGGTGGCGTTATTTTACATGAAGATGTTAGTTCAAATGGCCATCTATCCAGGAATGATGACGTTCTTCCGTTTTGCGATGTTACCATCGTAAATGGCGTTCGATCAAACGGCGATGTGTATCCAAGACGTGTATCTAAGGCGTGTATCCAAGGGGAGTTCCTGTTCTCAGGTATACATATTCAGCAAAGTAAAATCAAACCAATCACAATGGTTGTCATATAAAGAGATCTAGGTCTCGCACGTGTGCGCGCGGTTTCATACTAGTTACTCAATATATTAGGCTAAGTTAGTTACCCACATGTCCCATATGCATGCTTAATAACCTCATACAACCACCTGTGTGCCCTAAGCAAAACGTTCAAGTTCAACGATCAGACGATGGATGAAATAATTGAATCCCTTCACATCGTAAATGAAGACGAGGTGAAGGAAAACTTTCGGAGGGAAGCAGTAAGTTTGATCACTCATTGCAATGATAATGCTCGCCTTTACGTAGCCAAAGCCAAACCTGATTGGCTGCATCTTTTACAAAACCATCCTTTAGATGGAATAGTCATCATTGGTAACTCCCCTTGGATCAAGCCTTGGATACACGCCTTAGATACACGTCTTGGATACACATCGCCGTTTCATCGAACGCCGTTTACGATGGTAACATCACAAAACGGAAGAACGCCATTATTCCTGGGATAGATGGCCATTTGAACTAACATCGTCATGTAAAATAACGCCACCAAGTGGAAGTACATCGTTATATGTGATCGAACGCCGTTTGAGTTGGTAACGTCGAAAAACGGAAGAACTTCATCATTCCTGGATAGATGGCCATTTGAACTAACATCGTCATGTAAAATAACGCCAGCAAATGGAAATACATCGTCATATGCGATGGCGGTTTTGGCGTTCCATAGTGATGACACTCCTATTCTTATGGAGTGATGTTATTCGATGAGCCCTCTTTGCTCAACATGATATGCAAGCAGGTAGGAAGTGTTCAAGGTCATAAAAACATCTTTAATTTTAAAGGGAAACAAAGGAGATAGTATGAGTTTTACAACAAGAAAGTCACAAATTATTGTGAAATGTTCTTATTTGTTTAAAGTGGATAAATTTCACCATTTTATATCTCAGCTCAAGAATGTCCTATGAAGATGGGAGTCGAACCCTTAGAATTCATTTTTGATGCTGTTTAATACATATTACTTAATATTTTGACTTGAGGTACACTTTAATCAAAGAGACATATTTCACAGGCTTAATATTAGCCCATGAAACTTTGAAAGTAGCAAAGTATGGAACAACACATTACGATCTGTCTGGTCAAAAATAGTTTGCAAATAGCTCGTGTCTGCAGCTGACCACTTTGAACATCTTCCAGGTTACATTCCATGCAAAATACAATTTTATATCAACTTTTCATTTTTTTGGAATGACTATGTGGCAATATGTTTAACAGAATAGGCAAGTAAAGATAAAACAATTCTTAAAATATTAATAGAAATCTTCAAAATAAATATGTTCCATGAATTGTCACAAAACTGTCCTTAAAAACTGCACATTCTGACTCTAAATACTGTATCAACCACTGACCGATCTGTTTGTGATGAACAGAACTTTCATCATTTCTTCCGACTTAACCGACTTGGTGTTTTTTCATGACTTTTGTTAAATTGAATTAACAGAATATCCTGAAAGAGAAAGAGAAATTTTGTGTGTTTTTTTTTTATTCATCAATTTTCAGATGTTTTTTTCAAACCTCAATGACTGATGGCTCGAAAAAGAGAAGTAGTGATACAGGCATACACAAATATTTCAAGCAAAAAACATGCTGCTAGAACTGAATGGGATGTTTTAGCCAATGTTACTCGGTGATCAGTGCCTACAGATGCAAGTACAGTGCAATGCAGATTGTTCAAGTTTTTGTATCACTATCTGTCCTGCATAAAAAAAAAACGAGAGTGATCACCAACCAAATGGAACATGGTACAGTACCACAATTTGTGGTAAGATGGTCAAGATACTGGAAAAAATCATTATTTCTGCTGTTTTAAAAATAAAAAATGGAAAAAGGGTACAGCTCTAAAAAGGATGCAGGCTGGCACAGGAAACATATTAGTTTTTACTTGACCGTACTGAACACTTCCTTTCACAAGCTTTATACTCTTTCTAAACAGTGACCCCCTCCCTAAGCCTCTTGAAAAATAATTAAACATTCATGAGATGGACAAGTCCTTTGAAGTTAAAATAGTCCCTGAAATCCTCCGCTTTCTCCTTTCAGTGATGTGGACGCACTTGCTTCAGCTTAAAAAACAGTTTCCTTATTTTTGCTTATGCCTTTGGTGACTTACAGCTGCATTTGGTAGTAATTGGTACTAATCCAAGGTCGCCATACAAATGCCTGATTCACCCGGTATGTGACTAATAGAGTAAGAGTTCTAAAGCAACTGTCTCTCTAATGTTTATTTGGTGACAAAAGTAATTCTGCACTAGGCTGTATTCTTCATACTTATGCCTTTGAATGAACTGATTGTTAACTCATGTCTATAACATTTTCCACTTTAATTGGTTCATTACAGTTAAGTGATTATGCATTATCCCAAAATAACTCAAAGTAATGGATGAATGCACCCAACTTAGTCTGCTTTGCTTCAATGCATGTTGTTCTGTTCAAATGTGGTTATCCAAAAATATTCTTCTTCGTATTTTGTTTCCACCTTTTCATCAAAACATTGTGTATGAATGGGATTGGTGAAAGAGTTCTAGACCTGTGCATTAAAACACAACAATGCGCTCTAAGGGATAATGGTATCCATGGATGCACTTGACACTCCAACTGCATATTCATGCGTCACCTGCACTTGCACTCTGACTGCGTATTAACCTGTGCTAATGTATTGTCAAGCATTAAACTTAATCTTATCAAACAGCCACTAGTTGCTGTACAAAATCCCATGGGGCTGGAAAAAAAGTTTATTTCCCTGTGAGCAAGTCACATTTCCCACAATTTTTACAAGATGCCCAGTACAGAACAAGCAAAATTTCCCTCTGTGAGCCAAATTTTCCCTCTACATTTTTCCTGTGGGGAGCTCACCAAATTGCTATTTTTTCTACCCATAGTTCCAATTTGTGACCTGAGTAGTAAATCTGTGGTTCCCTTTCTATTTTCAAAGCACCACATGTTCAGCAAGAGTTGGCAGTAAACAGGGCAAATGCAAACACAATTTATGACAAGGTGACTTGAGAATGGGAAAAGGGTCATGCATCAATAGGTACTTCATAATGGTACAGTGAATCAAGCTTTGTAGTTATACTGTATGCAAACTTGCCACTTATAAATACAGCTAGGAATGCTAGGCTTTGTTAAGAGATAAGGTAAAATAGAAAACAGAATTTACTTTGCAAAAGCCAAACCACCAAAGGGTTGAAAGTGTCACAGCATTCAACTATATAGCAACAGGAAATAAGAAAAAAAGGTGACAAAAGGCAATGAGGTGAATCTACTTCTTTTTTTTTTTTTAACAGTTGAAGCAATACACTGCAATTTATCATTGATGGTGGTTAAATACACAGCTCACCAAGGTCTGCTTTGATGATCTGAGCTAAGCTTTATCCAGCATTTCAGCACATTCTCGCAAAATGACCTACAAGTTAACACAACGGATGAAATAAGAATTTACCATTGTGGCATAAAGTAAACCTTGAACTTATGTCAAACAGGAAGGAGGGAACTTCCTTTAATATACAAAATATTTTGAAAGTGAAAAAGTCACTTAGAGGAATTTTTTTCAGCTAAAATAGGTACAAATCTAGCCAAACAAATAAATTTTCTTATTTGTACTTCACAGATATAAAAGGCTAAAAGCATCACACATGACTCTCAAAATGGTTTTAAATTTTAAGCAAAATTTGATTGGAATACTGAGTACTAAAATAAATCAGACCTATTTTTAACATACACACCTGTTGAACTGATTAAGTGAAACAGCATCAAATTGTAACCCACCTAACACTCTCTTCATCATGTTAGTACTTACATTATTGGGTAACAACAAGATTGTACTACAGTATGAAGGTCCAATTAATCATCCAAAATATTTCAAAATTAAGTACACTGTTTAATATGAAACAAGTACAAAAATAAGCAAAACGTAATTTCAATCATCTTTCCTTTACACTTTGTGACAAACATTTCTCCTTTTTGGCAGGAGGGTGGTATTAAAGTGGGAGGCTGTAAAAATTTCAACATTTTTCCTGTTTTTTGAGTTACAGCTGTAAACCCTGTAATTATGTTACATATTTGAATAATTTCCTTAACCACAGAAGAAAGTTTCAGTACCTTGTACCTCAGAGGGAGAGCTAAATAGATTCTCCTCTCACAAGGAAGGCCCGACTTCTATTCTCAGGTCAAGTCATATCAAATACTCCAAAAATGGAACCTGCTGTTGTGCGTGATGCTCTGCATAAGCAATGTAGCCAAGGAAAACAAGCCAGAGAGCCAAAACTGGAAAATAGGCTGTGGCCGGCTGGACTTGAACCAATAGGTTAGAAACTGGGCGGTAAAACTCCATCTAACTAACTACCTAACTCCTTGAAATCCACATGGGGATGGTCTTACTAATTCAACAATAAATTATTACAAGCTTTGAAACATACCTGTTGTTTCAGCTGTGTTTCAAATTTCTGACACAACACCATCAATTCCTTGATTGTTGCTTCATTTTCAGATATTTTCTGGTCCCTCTTTCTAATTTCATTTTTTAAACTGTCACAATTCTCACATTTCCTGTTCTTCATGAGTGATTTAAGCTTTGTTCTGAGGTCAATAGCTTCTTCAGATACTTTTCCTAATTCTTTTGTCAATTCTTCTAATTGCTGCTGTCTCTCCCTGAAATTATGAGAAAAAAATGTTGCAGATGACTTATTGTAACCTCACATCAACAAATTTAGGCTACTATAAAGAATAGTAAAATAGTCACATTCAACAGCATGTTTTACTTAGATGGGATTTAACAACAGACTAACATGGTTTTGTTGACTACTGTAAGCTAGATTTACCCTTTCGCTACAGATCTAGAATGGGGTCCATCCCAGTATACTGAGCTATGTATTATATTTCATATACACAGGACATACGTATAGGTTCTATGAAACACTAAGTTTTGGTATGGATGCCGCCAGATTTGCACTGGCTATGACCCAAGAGGATGCATATGTGTAAAAATATCTCTTCTTCAAGCCCATTCCATGTCCAAAAAACAAGTACACAACATAGATTTATGATAAGCTATTCCAGGAGACAGCTGAGTGCTATGATTTTGAGGCAAAACCACACATATATAGCACTAATGGTTTGGCAGCAAAACCATGCATAATGAAGAGGTTTAAAGGTAAAGTTCAAACATCGTTCAAATTTCAGTTTGCTTTCAGATACAGTGCAAACAGATTCAAGTTCTCCCTTTAATAGCCCATTACAACAAGCAGGAAATACCATGGGCATATTCTACGAACCCTAACCCACATTGAAAAACAGCATCATGAGAATGGCACTGGGCAAATAGAGGTGGAACTTGCCCATAGACCTATCTCCAAATAGCAATTACAAAGGATTGTGGGATAGAGTTTTGGTGTTTGTCATCCTTGTCAATGGCATTTTACTGTGGTTAAAATTGATGCACACCCAAAACTATATCCCACAATTCATTGTAATTGCTATTTGGAAATAGGTCTATGGGTGCACAGGCGATTGTTGGAGCAAAGGGCCATATCTCATCACCCCGACATTTAAATAAACTCCTTACCCAGCTGCAGTTTGAAGTCCTACTCAGGACCAGGAATTCATGTTACAGTCTTCCAATTTCTTCATAATAGTTATATATCACAAAGGAAAACAATAAAGCAAAATACAGAAAGAATAGGAAATATACATAAAGTCTTTTATAACATATTATACACTTTGACATATTGAATGAAAGTATAGTCCAATATCAAATTCACAACCCCATACTACTTGTGCTGCAAAATGATGTTGTTTCTGCCATATGCTCCCTCAATTAGTTTTATGCTATGATGGGAATGAATACAAAATCATCTTTCATGACATGAAAGTCCGTCCATTCAGTCCAAAGTCTTGTAAAAGCTGACCACAGTTTATCACTTGGGTAATAAATGTCTAGCTCTATCAGCACACTGGGTACAGCTGACTTGACTAAAACCACAGAATGTGAAAGTCAGTGACCATCACTGACCAATATGCCTTTCCCAAGCTGTGCGGCACTACTTGGGATTGTAGGCTTATGGAAATTTTCAAAGCATGCCAATCATCATCTAGAAAAGGGAAGTACATTCAGACACAACTATTTTTTACCATGAGTTGTCTTTTAGAAAGTTTGCCATCTGTTTTTTCATCTTTTCTATCTTGTCATCCCTTTCTGTTACTTCTCGCTTCATATCGTCTTCCAGCTGCGTCACTTTGGTTTCATACTGTCAGAGAGGAAAGATTAAAGCTGTATAAACACATTAAAGACGAGCCAGATACAACGTTTTCCTAAAATTTCAGCTGAGAACCTACATATCCAGCTAAAAGTCTATACACTCCTTTAACTTTTATTGTGTGCTACTAATATGGAAGGGAGCACTGGTTGCTTAGCCCATGAATTAAAAAATTGCACTTTTTATTTACGCAAGGAGGAAAATACTTATTCAAAACAGTTTCTCCTTTCAGGTGAAGAAATCATTACTTGGTGACATTTTGAGACAAATAAAATGTCAACAAATATCACAATTATTTTTCCCCTATTTCCATGTTTCAATTGTTTTTGAATTTCTCCTTTTTTAACTAGCACCTAAAACTGTTGGTCCACATTCAAGTTGAATATTAAAAAAAAGTATCCAATCAAATGTTCTCTAATTTCATTGAGCACTGATATTTCATTGCCTTTCCCTTCAAATGAATTAGCAACTGTAACCTCATTTGGATTTTTTTCTTAAACTTTTTTGAAGTTCAAAGAATAGGAACCCCCTCCCCACACATTTTGTATTTCCTGTTAGGAGCATTTTATATCATAATGACATGATTCATAGGGAAACTGTCTCACTGCACTGAACATGAACAAATACATACTGAGGAGTTTATGAACCCATCTGAAAAATTTCCAGAACTTTTTCAGTCCAGGACATCATGTCTCATGCATAGTTTAATTCAGCAGTAATACTCTCCATATCAACCTCAAGCTGTCTTTTCCTATCTGGATTTACCCCTATCGGCAACCAAAAAACTAAACAACATAAACTTTGAATGTCACTAATTATATCAGTTGATTCTGCACACTCACTCTATTTTTAACTTGCTGCATGCTTTCTTCATGTTTCCTTTTTAATTCTTCCACAAGTTCTTTCTTTTCTTCCAGTTCTTGGGACACTGATTTCAAATTTTCTTTTGTTTCTATATGGCTGGTACATTCATCTTCATATAGCAATTTGTAATGCTCTTCCTGCAATAAAAGAAAAATAAACTTAAGAAATGCCATACAATTAAGGCTAAACACAAAAAACACCTGCTACAAGTAAATGCACATATATAGACTGGGACGGAACTATTAAAACTGTAGTATCTGACTATCACAGATCTAACTGACCAAGTACGTATACGGCAGAGAATTAAATTACAAAACAAAAGCACTTTGTAAGAACATCTCTCAGCTAATTCAATTTTTCATTTGACCAATGTCTACATTAATCCAAGGACTATACTTTCCATAACAAAGCTGCAAATTCACAACAATTTAAAATCAAGTTCCTAGGCAGGACTGCATGTCCTTTGACTAATATGTGAATCAAACTGCTTGAACACAAAAAACAGTTTTTCATCCCTCTGATAGTAGGTTGTAAGGTCTAGCCCTTGAGAAAAGAATTTTAAATACATATTTCTTTTTACTTTCTGGGAGGAAATAAACTTTTGTGGTAAAAGGAACCAAAGAACACAGTACAAATCACAGACAGAACCTTCGTTAGGTTAGGAAGCAACTTGCTGCAATGTTTGAGCTAAAAGGGCTGTTCTGTGCAGAAAGGCACAGGGGGAATCACCCCCTCCCTCCTCCCACAATTTAAAATTTTCAAATCATAAATACAGTATGTGCTATGATGGTGGGCTGGGTTTGAACTGCCACCTACAATTTTTGCCCAGTCTGGGTTCCTGGAATCTTTTAATGTTTAATCATGATACTATGACATTTGGTGGAATTTTTGGAAGGGCAAAATATGGTTGGTATAAATCCCCAGATAACTCTGTGAGACAAGGAATATTTAAAGAAGGATAAATGGCAAACACTTTTTAACTTGGTACACTTCAGCAAGTAAAATGGTGGGCCAAAGCAGGACTTTCAACCAAAGAGAGAAAGTGAGCAGATGTTTAAAAAGCACCACAAAGCAGGATAACTGAGAGTTGGGGTTAAAAACCTATGTTGAACTTGAAGAAATAAAAAAAAAAGTGAAGTATTTGGAAGCACATAGCCAGGGTTGTCATGCCACCTGTCGGCATCTGGTGGGCCTGACTGGCACTGGCAATTGCTAACCATCACAGAGTTATGATTTATGGCTATTAGATACTCAAATTTTGTAAAAAGCATAAAAATCATAATTTGAACTAAATGCTCTTACTATGTACAGTATGTGAGCACTAATTATTACTACAAAACTTACAATTTCTTGAAGTTTCTGATTGATAGCAGCCAAGTCAGAGTCTCTTCTTTTAACATCTTGTTTCAACTGTTCAATGACCTTCTGTAATGACTGGATCTTGTTCTTGTACTGTTTCTCTTTATTCTAAAAAAAAAAAGAAGGCTAGCCTTGGATAACTTTATGAACAAAATTATGGATGACCAAATGACTAGGGGACTTCACACAGATCTCTCACTATTTGTGTTCTGTATCCTATGCAGGAGCAGCACTACAGGGCTAAGTGGGGGTATCCCCCCCCCCAAGTTAGGTCAGTAAAATAAATAACATGCCTCTTCAGAGACTTAATTTTTCATCCCGAAATTTACTAAAACCTCAGAGCATCTGCAGGGCTTCCCCCCTTGGACCCTAACCCCCAAGAACAGGTGCTTTGGGTGCAGTTCTGGGCTGTGCCAGAAAATTTTTCTCCCCCCCTCCCCCACATTATCCTTTTGTCCTTAGTTTGCGCCCCTCCCCCAAATTTGATATTCTGGTGCTGCCACTGATTCTATGCCTTTTCAGATTATACCTCCATCAAATGCAACAAACATGAAATGAGAACAGTGCTATTATCCTGGACATTTCGAAAGGACCAATCAAATTATAGAAGAACACATTAAATCCATGTTATCTAGAAATCAAAGTAAACTTTAAGACCTTAATACCTGCATTTCCTTAACTTCTTCAGATAATTTCAGACTGACAGTGTCAGGTCTAGAGGTCACAGGTCTGGATGGAGATTTTGAAGGCAATAAGTCCACTCTTTCAGAGCTTTTTGATACAAAACCAGACAGCCCCATGCTATCCCCTTGTACCATCAATTGATGTTCCTGAAGCAAGAAGTATATTAAACATTTAACATCAAACTATTTGAAATATTTCCTTCATTTACATGTTTAGGGATGATTTTTCAAATTTGTTTTTTGTTTGTTCTTATGTTGTTTTTATTTTTTTTCTTTTAAGCATAATACAAAAGGCAACTTCTACTAGATGAACCATAATTTACATTCTAACAATTTTAAAAAAAAAAATTTTTTTATGATTTTGGTCAGTGTATTTTTTTTTGCATTATTTCTATCACTGAGAACTCCCGACTTACTATCTCTTGCCAGCACACAGACTTTGGCATGATCTGGAATGAAAACCATACCCCATGTTAAACACCAAGGTGAGAGTCTGAAAGTTGACCTCCACATGTCAATCACCAAATTTTTCTTAACCCCCCTCCCCAATCTGACCAAAATACCTACCTCTGCCACTGAATACAAAACAATTTCCAAACTGGGTTTGAGAAGATATTAAATACAGAAAAATACTGCAGTTTGCTTACTACAAAATATTGCCTGCTGGAGTCATTAACAGCTCTAGCAAGAGGGGGGAATACAGTCCCTTTAAACTTGATGCTTCCAAGTGCTCTAGATCCTGAATGACCTCTTGGTGATGTCATGGTGTCATAGCAGGAGAGCTTTGATGCCTTGCCGATGTAATGCAAGATCACAACATTTTCTTCTCCATTGTGCAGATGAGGAAGTGACTGTAAAAGAGAAACAACTGTAGAAAAAAAATGAGAGCTTTCCATTGTTAAATTTTCTTACACAAAATTTCACATGGGAAAAAAACAAATTTCATGTGTATGTATTTACAATTAATCCTGTTCAAAAGATCCCATATAGCCCCACAATACTCCAGTTTAGAGCAGACAAACATTTTGTGGGCAGTTTCCTTGACATCCTTACTGCAGGAGTGGCTATTTCTTTGCAGTTATCCAAGCATTTTAATAGCCTTCTTAGAAATTTGCTTAATACGATTGAATCACGTAGGATCATTACTAATTCAACTCTTAAATAAGGCTGATGATTAACAGCTTGTAATGTTAGACTTCTCCCATTCATGTGATAGGCTAGCCTTTGATATTTAGTTCTTGAATAGGACTTAATGCAACGTCCACTTCGTTTTACTCCAAGCTAGAGTCCTTGGCCATAGTCGGCTAAAAAACCCAGCCATTGCAATATGACTTGAGGAAAATTGATCACGGCATAAATAGCTCATTTTGTCAGCTGATTTTACCATCACTATCCTTAAACAATTGGAAACGGTTTTATGTTTATTTATAGCTAAATATTATGCATACATGAATACAATTTCAGGTTACTTTATGGGGCAAAATGTTAGAGAACACTCAGCGGAAGTGGCGTTTGAGCAGCAGCCACTTTGCTGTTCTGAGAAATGATGGCGCCACACGTACTTCCACATCAGTGGACAACATAACTGCAATTCCTCTTATATATAATTATCGTAAAATCCGTTGTCTATTTTCAAAACTTGAAATGAAGGATGTAAATTCTATCCGGTATACGAACAAAATTGTTTCAAAATACTTTCCAGAATTTTTAAATGTGTTACTGAATTTAATAAGTTTATCAAAATTTTCTGTAAATAAGGACATTTTGTAAAGTGGAAACTTTTTAGACAAACGTCTTCTGATTTGAAACATCATTAAAAGTAGTCAGTGTAACCCTCCCATTGAGTGACCCTGCATTGTTCATACACCTCGAGGTGAATAATAAGGCAGGATCCTCTCGACAGAAGGGTTACCCTGTCTACATGAAGTGATTGCACTGTGTCATAGGATTTACACTACAGAACTACAGGCAATTCTAGATTATGCATCATACTCCGTGGTAGAGTTGATTTTTAATTCCAAATTTAACAAACTTATTCCCCTCATTTGAAGAAAAGCTGATTGACAAGCCAAGATGCTGTGTTTAAGATCATTCATGGCAAGTATGGTAATTATAGGTGCATTTTTGAAGATGTAATTCAGTTGGAGAGTTGCATGACAAAATTGGGGTGCAGACGTCTTGATCTCAGGAGGCGTATGGGCAAGGACATTGTGTAGGGATTAAGGCTTGTTATTGATGCTCAGCTGTGATAACTTTTAGTACAGTAGCTCTTACAGCAGACACTGCTAGGTGTGTTATCCTTTTAAGTGTACTACATCTGCAGTAAGAATATATGTCTGGAATGTCCCCTTTTGTGTATGGTATACAGTAGCAGAGAGTGGCTCTGGGCATGGTATAATGATCTTTATAACATTGTTATTCTAATTAAAGGCATGCTACTACAGGTGTTCTGTCTGAAAGTGATGTTGTGTACTGCAAGTAAGAGAAGAGTTTATCTAAGCCTAATTTGAATAGTGATTTTGGTTGGCTTAAGCAAGCCTAATACATTTATGATTGGTTGATGTGTCTGCAAGCTGGTCAGGGCCAGACAGGCTGGACATGTGATTAAACAGAGTTGCACTGGCCTCCAGAGTGTGCAGATGTCTTCTTTTATCATTGTGTTGCTGTGTTTGCTTTCTTTTGGTTCTGTTTCATCCCTGGGTCCCTACAACTGTATGGAGTAGGTTCTACCGTTAAGCGTAGTACAAGGTCCTGTTCAAGGATTATTGATAATGGGGTTCTTTGCACAAAAAAATGTGTAAAATGTCCTGGTCTTACAAGTGGAAGTTCTACTTGTTCAAGATGTTTTCATAAATGATGTGGGATATCTGTATTTGGGGACAAATTTGGGTGATGGGCTAAGGGAAAGGGTATCCTCATAGGAGCCAGATGGTCAATTGCTAAGATGGAGATTTATAGCCCAGTATCCAACCTACTGGTCCAAGTTGAGCAGGCCATGACCTTTTTTCCAGTTGTGGCTTGTTTTCCCTACTCCAATGCTTATGTGGGGCTGGCCCTCAAACAGGGCTGTGTGTTCCTTACATGGCCTAGGCTCATTCCTCTCACATCACAGCCCTTGCGCGGATAACGTTCACAAACCTAGTCACTAGCCAAGACGCCCGCAGAAGGTCATCTCTTGTGTCCCCATATAACAAAATATTCTCACTGAACTTTACAAGAATGATCTCTGGTACAGCATTCACCTTTCCACAAAAAATGTTTACAAAGTTTTATCAAAGAGGCCAAATTTTCACTGCCAGTTTTGATTGTAACAGTAAGTCAATGGGTCACGTTTGAATCCTCGACAACCTGTTCTCAGTAGGAGTCAAAGGACAAGGGGAAACTTAGCAACCGCATTCCCATCCCATCATACACCAAGAGAAAATGACCACTAGCCTACTCATGCATTTTTTTATATCTTGTTCCAAATGATCCCTATTTGCAGTTATTTTGGTGAGATCTCAACAATAGGCTAATGCATTTTTCATTCATAGTATGATATTTAAAGTTGTAAAAGTAGCCTAGCCTAGGCATATTAGCCTAACGTTAGGCCTTAACCAGGTCAGTTATTAATATTTTGTGCATCCTGGTTAGTGACTACGTTTGTGAACGTTATCCACGCAAGGGTTTGTTGTGAGAGGAATGAGCCTAGGCCTAGCCTAGCCTTGGCCATGTAACGTCTAACGAACACACAGCCCTGTTCGAAGGCTACTGCTAGCTGTGCATTTCTCTAGCCTAACCTAAGCCTAACGTTAGCTAGGCCTAAACTAGCCTAATGGTTGATTCACATTATGCTTGTCGCACAGACTGTTGGTAGCCCTGATAGGTTTCATACTGTTGCTTGTGGTTAGGCGTAACACAACAACAGTAAGACGAAGTTAACAGCGGAGTTGACAGTAGCCTAACGTTAGTCCAATAAGGGCCCATCATAGGCTAAGGCTCACAGTACTATAGTTACTGTGAGTGTGAGGCCTTAGCGTATGTTAGGCCTAACACTAACGTTAAGTAGCCTAACAGGATGCAAGTGACAGCGTAACGCATGATGACGTACAATTTACTTGCTCTGGAGTAACCTTAGCTTAAATCAACCTGAACGTGCAGTATGTTTAGAACATGTGCCATCCATCCATCTCTCCTGTGTTGCACTTCACTGGGCCACGTTTAAGTGAACATTTTTTGAAAATTACGTCAACAACTCAACATTGCCTAACGTCTAAGACACAGTTCACCGAGTAAGCAATATCTTGTATTGGTCATGCTCATTGGTTGAAAGTAGAACAGCTTTAACACGAAAGCCAATCAACAAACGTTTAAAATACTGCGTTGCTTAGCGTCCTGTGAGACCAACAAATGGAAGTTAACGAGATGCTCTGTCTTAGTTAGATTGTTGAATCCAAACTAAAGTAACTTCAAAAAAAGAACAGATGATTTGAAAAGGGGAATGACAACGACGACACCTCTTATCCCCCTTTTGCAATTGGTATGCACCCGAACAAGTTGCCTCTAGCGGAAACTCACTTCCACTCCCTTCGCTTTGACAGGATATGGTCTTGAAAGTTGAATGGTGTCTTTTGTAGTCAGGGTAAGGCAACGATTTTTTTTTTAAGATTTGACTCTTCTTTCGACAGTAGAAAGAAGAGTCAGTAGTCTATAGGCAGTAGTTTCATGTTCTTCAAATAAAAAATATCACCGCCGTTTCAAATGCCATTTCCGGCTGTCCGAGGGGTTGCGGGGTTTTTTTTCCAAATTTTCTGCACACTTTCGAGTACACTAGCCGAAGGTGGTGCACAGCCCAGGTAGCAGTTCAGGCAGGATAAGACCTAAATCTTCCCATAGGATAAACACATTTAATTGTATATCAACTGCTGTCCCTTTCTCTTTCTACTTCAGCTCCCCTTCTTAAAAATGTCTGTCGGATCGGCTCTTGGTAGTAGTTTCACTAGATTTGTTATCAAAAAATCTTGCTTGAAGTTTCCCTGGACGCATATTTTAGACCAGTGTGAAGACAATAGAATAATCCTTAAATTACGGCGTTAATACCTCACAAACATCTTAAAACTCAGGAGCTTCTGGGGCTTATCCCCTGGCCTGAACTGCCCATCAACTTCTAACAATATAGTTCATCTCCCCTTCTTCAAAATGTCAGCCGGATCCACTCGTGGCAGTAGTTTGATATTTTACCGAACAGTTTTCCAAACAAGTCTTTCTTGAAGTTACTCTGGCGGCAATTTTTAGATCAATGTTAAGTCAGTAGAATTACCCTTAAATAACGACTTAAATACCTAGCAAAAACCCCCAAACCCAGAAGCTTTGCCCCCTGGACCCCCACCTGGGATTGGCCCCTCGACCCCACCGGGGGCCCTTATTAAGATGGGTCCCTGGACCCTTCCCGATAAGCCCTACAAAATTGTTGCCCCCTCCAGTGCCCCCTAGAATAAAAAAGTCTGGTGACGCCACTACTAGTATTAGTTAAGACAGAGCATCAGTGATCGATAGGCCTACGGGAGCATTTTCATTTGGACACTTAATTTCTTGCCCGACAAAACCGAAATTCTGCCATAAAAACTGTCTGAGCGGAACGCCACGAATGGCCTGATTAGTAGCATGTCCCATACTAATTCGTAGAATTTAAGCAGTAGGCTATAGCTATCCATTCTTGTCGTTTGTAATACATTCTCACTTCGAAATAAGCTCGCAAAGTGCAAAGTGATCAGAGTTCTTCAAAAAAAACTTGGTCCCGAAGAATGTAATATTGTTTGAAAGAATATCTACGCGGAGCACCAATATTGGTTTGCTTAGATGGTCGATATTCGCGTTTTATGCTTGTGAGGAGAATCTAAATAGTCTTCTCTCGAACTCTCGAATATATGAGTTTACTCCTAACATCTTTTGCATGATAAGTATATCAAACTGTTGCCCACCGCACCTGAACGTTATTACTAATAACGAATCCCTGCTTCGCTCCCCTGTCCCCGTCTCGTACGTCTTCGCCACAGATGCTACCTTTTGAAGTTAAATTTGGAATTTGACAAAATTGGCGTACTTTTAGGAAATAAAGAAGGGCAATGAGGGGCCTTGCAGAGACAATTCCTCCCTTTGAAAATTTTTGAGAAATTGGGTGCCCTTATATGCAATCTGGTATCAGATATGCGACCTTTTGAAGAAAACATTGTGTCACTTAAGTACGTATTTTTAGTAGGATCTACGAAATGGCATCCGAGTCTGTGAGGGGGAGTGGCCCCTTCCCCCTGCGTATGCCACTAAGTACTTCCACTTTTAAAGGTCATTGTGCTTTCTGATAAATTACAATTTTTATCAAAACCAGTTGAATGAACAGGTAATAATTGGGCAGGTGCAGATGAATTACAGTTTTGACGCGCTCATTTAAGTGGCAGAATAATAAACGTGTATGTGGAGGTGGTGTGGTGTGCGAAAAGTTTATAAATAAGACACGTGTTTTTAGAATCTAAATGCGTTTACTACGGAGGGTAAAAAAGTGTTTAGAGAAACGTTAAGTTCCGAAACACCATTTTTAGTCAGTAAAGGGACGGATGTTTGCATTGCGACCCTTATCTTTTAATCTTAAAGTGTATACTCTGTAAGTTACTCACACCGATGACACCGAAAATTTTTATTTGTATTTGAAGTAAGGAATGTTTTTTCATCAGGAAGTTACTCTTTGACTTTCAATGAAGTTTTCAAGGCTGTAATATAATCTTGGATATTGATGAAATATCCTTATGCTTTTTCTTAACTTATGCAATGACGTCACGCGACGTCATTATGGGGAAAACAATGAACCAACCTGCACGCACAACCTTGTTACCGTTAGGTACGGATTCCACAGTCACCCAAATCAGCTGTCTCATGGCTGCATTTGTTGAGTGACAGTGGCAATGATCATAAGATAAAAAAAAAAAAAAAACAATCATAAGATCAAACAAACTCATTGAGCTCACACTGACATCACGTTTGGCTGAGAAACAAGGAGCTTGGTATGTGGCTGCACTCATGCAGTAAAATGTGCCCCTCACTTGTAACGGTAACAGCCTAAAGTGCCTATACGATCGGTTGACTAACCAGCTGTCTGCATCTATTGGTGTAACTTGACAATTATATACGGCTAAACCCATGAATTAGGGACCCAATTTATGACATCCTGGGTAACAATTGGATGTTAAAAAAGGAAAAGCAAAAGAAGTAATATGCCAACTTAAATAGTACATACACGGAAGTTAAAGCCTAATCGCATTACGAATGTAAAAAATGGATTAAAAGGGCATTTTGTGTTTCATGTGTAAACGGGACACCAAATCCAGTTTTTAGAATTTTATGCCCATATATCAAGCAGCTTATGGGATACATGTCCCTCTAGACTCATACTTTGTTCACTACCATTGGCACACTTAAAAACAGTTCCAAATTATGTGCATTTTGGTTATTGAGATCTTCATGGTCTAGTGCATATAACGTGACACCGTTTTGGTGACCCGGGTAAAATATTTAAAGTGGAACTTTAAATAATTTTCCAAATCCAGACACGAAATAAGTAGTGACAAATAAAATGTAGCAACACAGAATTGTTTGCCATACATTTTTCAGTTTTCCATAAGCACACAACAGGGTTCACGTGTAATTACGATGAAATGGGACACCAAAATTTCGGGTATTGTTCACACGTGAAATCCATGAGCTCTGCTCCAATGTACTTGCTCAGCTGAGCATTTTAACGGTCAAACTTAATACTCAAAAATGACAATGTACCTACATTGTAATAATGCAAAACATTAAAACAAACATATTAAAGCTTTCTTTAGGCCTATACCGCAATACAAAAATACAGGGCCAGATGATTTTTTTTTTATGTCCAATCTTTGGTGTCCCGTTTACATGCGTAAAGATGTCAGTATATTGCAACTTAAATTCCAAATGTTAAAAGTAAAACTGTTTTATTGTATATTGTTGAAATGTACCAACAGATGGATGAATCTTAAGTTTTTATTGGAAGATTGTGTAAATCTTCATACAAAATCTGTTGCATGAGAATATCGCACTGTACACCCGGACCATTGGTACTTTATTTATGGAATGGTCTGTCCACGTGTTTCTCCAAAGTAGGGTGTCCTTTTAACTCTGTAACATACGGTACATGACGTTTATAGGTATCCGTTCTATTTGCATGCAGACGAATAAACCAAATTGAGGCATATAAATAAAATTGTTATTGTGTTTGTACAAAAATAACTTGGTCTTGCAACAGATTTTGTATGAAGATTTACACAATCTTCCAATAAAAACTTAAGATTCATCCATCTGTTGGTAGTGTTCAAAGAATAAACAAGTGTTCAAAGAATAAACCCCGAGGCATTTCAAGGCTATGCCACATGGTTTAATTTGTAGTTGAAACGTTAAAAGTGCTGAAACACGTATCCTTACCGAAGAGACCGCAGCACAGCCAAATTGTTCAAACCAATACATGTAGTACATTTCACCAAATAACCACTTCCTATCAAGAGTGTTCATTTATAAAATGACCAAGTGTTACTGTGTTACTGACTGCTTGGTATAGTTTCCTGTAGAACCTTAATTGACTGTTATATTAAATGACAAATCTTCTCACCCAGACTGCTCCAAATCTCTATATTACTTATGGCCCTTCTTTCACCGCCGTCTAAAACTCATCTCCACATCCATACAATCTCAAACTATTTCTTGTTGCTCTTGGGTGATGGTATACAAGACCCAATGTAAAGGACAAGACCCAATGTGAAGGTTACGTTAGATGGAGTTTTACGGCCCAGCTTCCAACTAAATGGTTCAAGCCACGGCCTTTTCTTTAGTTGTGGCTCGCTGGCATGTTTTCCCTTCTCCATTTCTTGTGCTGAACACCAAGTACACCGGCAGTAGAGTCCGTTTTTTGTTTTCGGTATGACCCGGCCAGGACTCGAACTCCCGACCTCCAGACTGCAAGTCGGATGCTCTAACCACTTGGCCATGCAATCGGTCCATTGAGATCCATTGGGAAATCATAACACTCTAGTATGAGCTACATACTCTGTATCTTTTAAATTTGCTGTCAATTAAAGAGTTGTGCAATTGAGAATTTCTGTAGACTATAGACTGTAACAAAAATCGAAGATTGGTCTGGGAACTGACTGCCTTTAAAGCTACAAGACTTGAACACATCATTCATATCACATTTACAGAGCATGCATGATAATAAATTCCTGCAAACGGCAGGTCGGTATGGTGCAGATCGTAATCGCAAGAATTGCAGTGAAGTCACGACTCGAGACACAACTTGTGCAACTTTCGTCTGACCGATTGCTTGGATGATCCCTCCGTCATTGAAATAACGAAGCACCTGTAGTCATGATTGACCGGCCGAGTTTCTATTTACCTTGTGCATATGATGAGCGGTAGTACGCCCTTCTTTGGGGCAAAACAATCCAACACAGACAAATGCAGGCAGCTGATTTATCAACCAGTCGAATACGCGCAATAGTCTGCTACACGTCAGTGTAGACGAATTCTTATGCATGCGGCATCGTGTTCCATTGTTTTGCGTCCAAGGATGACGTCAATGTGTCTGCCGTCTATGCACAAGGTCTATTAAAGGCCGGGGTAGGATAAATGGAGTTTTATTCCTCAACTTATAACCTTCTGGCTTAATGTAGCCATGGCAACAACAGTTTTTCAGTTGTGGAACACTCCTTCTCCATTGCTTGGAGTTGCATTTTAAAATGACTGTAGTTGACTTGACTTCCCACAAATAAAAAAAAATGGAAGTAGACTTACTTCCGCTGTTCGGAGTGGACGCTGTTTGCACATCTCTCTTATTCTTTCATGCGTGTAATTATACTGAATATGGTTCAATATACAACAATAATCAAAGTTTGTGTAGTTAGTGCTCTTGTTATATTAACGGACAATAGGCCAATTGACCGCCTTTCGCCCACGTATTCAATTCATTGTGAAAACAAGAAATTTTGACAAAGGGGTTTATCTTAGAATTAGTTCATTTTTGCTAATATATGCTATATGAGTTTACGATGCATTACTATTATATATAAACGATCATATTCAGTTTTCAGTAATTCCGACTAGTCCCTGCATGCGTTGTGTCTTGGCCCAGGAATTAATAAGTTCTATTCTACAAATTATTCCCTTTAAATCATTGCACTGTAGACTTCTCATCATATTCTGCTGAAAATTTTCCCATTACGTTACAATCAGCTTTGTTCCCTCTGATAGGATGGTCAAACTGCAGCTTAGGGGTAAAAAAAAGGCAATATATGACGTCATAATACTCCCCGTTGGCCATGTTGTAGTACATGGAACCAGATTTATTTCGAGGTTATTGACCTATTGGTGTCTTGCTTGCAAGATCGGTTCAATCAGGCAGGTTTTGAGACATATGAACAATTAGAATCTTAAAGGTCATTTACTCCGAGGATTATGCTCATGAAAAAAATTGTCGTTGACTATTACTCAGAAGATATCAACATACCTATCTTGAATGCACACCTGGCCATATTCAAAGTTGAACCATATGAAAAATATGTCTGATGAAAAACAGTTCATGATGGAGGAGAATGTTATACCATCTGTAAGCTCATCAATCACATCAGTCTCGCTACTAGTACCACGGGGAGGAGATTTTTCTCAACTGCAAGATGAGTGAAAACGTGGGTACGGTCAAATATGTCACAAAACGCTTTAACAGCCTAGCTTTACTCAATGAATACAAAAAAGGACTGACAAACGTTGCTTAACTTCCTTTGCCAATGAATCTATTTCCAGAAGTTCCTCCCGTCAAAAGAGATTTGGTCTAATGAAGAAGTTAGACTGTCATACATGCTCAAGATAGTACTCATAGTTGACATACCATGTTTCATTTCTTTTTTAATAATACCTCTTCGCGTTTTTGCACTGAGTGACATGTCAATTCGTGTATAAGCCCTTTACTGAAGCTAGTTTTGAGTTGGACCTACTAAAGGATTTATGAATCATTCAGCTTAGCGAGTAGTTCTTGACAATTCTTAGTGCTCTTGCCTTAGCTTGATAGAGATTGAGATAGCCTTACAGTCGTGTTGAGTCAACCAGTCAGATAATGGGAATTTCATAAGTAACAGACCGGGATTTTAATTGAATGAAAACCCGAACATTGCATTTCCGAGCAGTCTTCAGCTCTCACCGATGTTATGTTCAAGGAATCATACAAGCATACCTAGACATCTGAGGCTTCTTAACCCATTCATATACCTTCCTGCAATATAAAGTATGCCTTTATCGGAAAAATAATTCCCTTTGTAACTTATGGATGAAACACCTTTTCATTCTGGTCTTCAAACTCTTAAAACGAACATTTTTGTATTCTTAATGGTTTAAGTGTAACTGAAACTTCAGATTTGCGTAGGCTCATCAAAGCGATATTAAAGTTCATGGCACCGTCCGGTCGAGCAAGGAATATACCGCAATCCATGTTGCTGATGGGCCTCATAAAGGGCAGGAGCAGTCATCCCAAACTGAAGAAGTGAAGTAGACTGTCCAGTTTCATGATTGGCTGTTGGGAGTCATGTGACAATGTTTTTTCTCTTCAAATGTGAAATTTACCAGAAATAACTGCTTGGTTTACCTTGAATATGCAATAGTAAAATCATAAAATGCAATTAAAGATACTTTAAAGAGAAATAAGATGAAAATTGAGTTATTTAGCTTTCTCTTCAAAATAAGTTTGGGGGACTGCTCTTTACCTTTAAAGGGGCTCCTTGAGTTGATTTCAATAACTTAATGAGAGTGTTAAAGAGTCACTATCCCATGACAATGCTTATAATTAGCATAATAAACCAAGTTTCACATCTAATAGTTAAGGGAAACACTGAAATTTGAATTTTGTGGTGTCCTGATTTGCAACGGTTTTGTGCCTATTTTGTAAATGTGTCTGGTCACGAATTTTTGAAAACCGAATTGAAACTCAAAGTGCTCACTCATTAAACAGTCATCTGTACGTAGTATATGGGGATTGTCTTAGTTTGGCCATTTGTCATTGATATGTGAAGAAAACTCAATAGGTTTGGAAAAATTTGTTGAATTTCATGGACCAACTCAGTGAGCCGCTTTAAGTTGTCAGCCCCCCCTCCCACTCCTCCCCACTCCAAAATTGGCCCCGCAGTCCCTGCGTGCAACTTCCTAGCAGACACACTCGACGTGTACCAGGGAGTTGCCACTAGACCTGTAGACTCCTGAGTGTACACACAGCGCATACCGCAGTGCAAACTGTTCAGTGCGTTTAGCACAAAGCACGTGTATTTGACACGATTGTACTCCTGCAAGGCCGCGGATCCGTGACTTAATTGCAAAGCCTCTATTGGTGCAGTTCTTAATATCTAATCGGCCGCTTTCCCGAATTGACTGTATTTAGAGTGATCCAGCTATAAGCAAAGTTTTGATAACTTTCTTGCTTGAAACCTTCCTTGCGTACTATATTAAAGTGAATCATTTAATTCACGTCATAAGTTCCGTGAAGAATTTTTGTTAGCCATTGATTCCAGTCCAAGGTTGGTGAAGTGTGCGTTTTGTTTGGTTTCCATTGTTCATCTTGGTATTTGCCTATATGTACTCGCGTACGGTAGATATTGTTCGCACGCAGAGGAAATCTACACACATTTGGAAAAATGAATTCTTTCAACGAACAGCCAGAAGGTGCATCAGTCGTGGACCAGACACTTCAACAGAAAAATGATTTCAGCTTTGTGCGTGGGTAAGTGTTAGCAGGTCTTTAGTCTACCAAAGGGTGCAGGGGTAGGGAAAGTTTACCCTGAGATTCCCAAATCGTAAGCCTACACAATGTGCTGCACTCTTAAAAGGTGTTTAGGTATTAAAAGTTTATTTAAATCCCTTTTTGTCCCCACTTTGTTAACACGTTTAATCGCTAAACACACGGTTCTAATTCATAAACAATTTCAAGTTCAAATTTATTTTACAAATGATTTGTTACAATAATTTTTCGATAATATTATAAAGCAATTTAAAATGTGACATATGACGGATCGACATAATGGGAAAAAAAGACTTATCTAAGCTAGTGACCATAAAAAAAATGAATTGAACAAAACAAATCAAAATAATAGTAAAGATGGACAAAGGGATAACAAGAAAAGGGGAGAAAGAGGAGAGAGAATGCAGTAGGAATATTATACACTGTTAAAAAATTTCTCTGTAAATTTACATAATTTTTATGACAAATTTTTTTCCAACCAAATAATGTTTTTTTTACAGCCAGACTGTAATCATGAAAAAACATTAAGGGTTTGTTTTTTCTTTACAGTTTTTGCATGTAAATTAGTTTACAAAAGTCTACTGTAAAATCGAATAACAGAATTGTTCTGTTTTGTTTACCTTAATTTTATGTGAATTTACAGCCTACTGTTTTCATTCCCGACGTTTTAATATTTATTATAATATCGCTTTTTTACCTTTCATATGTTATTACGTAACATACACTTCACCATTACGTAGATGAGGTATTTGCTTATCAACGTAATGTGTCGTTACGAAGCTGTTTTCAATCAAAACACATTGAGAATGCTTTGTTGTCATATTATTGTCAAGTAGACTGCTATCTCTAGGAACTTTGTAATTGGAAAGTCACATTTTTTGTACAATATAATAACTGTTTTTAAAATAAATATGACAAAGAATGCAAATACATTTGTTGCAAACATTTCCAGACAAGGTAAACAATAAGTTTATCACTTCCTGATTAAAAAACGCCATAGAAGATATTATTCAAAGCAACAGCAATCCTTTTGTTAGGAAAATGCCTACAAAATAAGCTCCACCCATTTATGCAAAATGAGATTTACGTCATAAAGTGGTAAATTTACAGACTCTTTCAAGTAAATTTGTGAAACGTTTTTAATTTGCTCCGATCAAGTGCATGAGCGCCTGTGGCGATCAGTTGACATCAGTACACCAATTGTCAGTGCTCTGAAATTAGGGCCTTACAATTTCTTTTTACTTAAAAATGTGTGACAAATCACCAGTTGTATGATATTTATAACTAAGAACGTAATAACTAAGTATGCTTTTATAATAAATGTAAGTTAATTTTCAAATAGGGCCATAAATTTGCCAAAAATGTTTTTTTTTAAACTGAAACTTCGCAGAACGATGCATGTATATATTGAAAATTTTCTGGCTATTTCTTATTTGTTTGTTTGGGCTTATTTTTGTTCCTTTTTCAGCTTAAAAACAAAATGAATGTTTGTTAAATGACAGTATATTTATGTGAAATCAGAAAAATACAAAATACTGTTAAACTTTCTGTAAATTTACAGAAAAAGTTTTACAAAGCAGTAAAATTTGGTTAAAAAAGCAGACAGAAATGGTTTTTCAAATAAACAGAAAATACATGTTAAACAACCTTTTTTTATTGTAGCAATACAAAGTGTCTGTAAAGATACAGAAAATCTCTATTAAAAGTAAAATACAAAAAGTTTAAGTTAAAAAAAGTCTGTAAATTTACAGAAATTTTTAACAGTGTATAGGGTTGGAGTAAAGAATCATTTGTAAACATTACAAGTCAATTAAGTTACAGGTAGTTGTTTTAGAAGTTTACCCTTGAACTTAAGTGTGAAAGTCTTTAAGCGGCTCATTGAGTTGGTCGTTGAAATTCCACAAACTTTTCCAAACCCGCTCAGTTTTCCTCACATACCAATGACAAATGGTCAATCTTAGACAATCCCCATATCCTATATACAAATTACTGTTTTATGAGTGAGGAGGCTACTTAACGGTTCAATCCGGTTTTCAAAAATTTGTGACCAGACACTTTTTCAAATTGTGCACAAAACCGTTTCAAGGCAGGACATTAAAAAATTCAAAATTTTAACTTTCTCTGTAACTATTGGATATGAAACTATATGACTTATTATGCTTTCTGTCAGCATTGTCATGTTGTAGTGACCCTTTAACACTCTCATTAAGATATGATATCAAGTTACGAGCCCCTTTAAGATACATGACAGATTTAATGTAATGAAAGGAAGAGCGACAAAGACTGTAACAAGAGTTGTTAAGGAGTAGTTTGCCATGTTGACTGTTATGATGTGTAACATTAAATAAATTTCTACAGCGACTGATGGTAAAGGAGTCATCAGAAGCATTACAATAGGTTAAAACATTAGAAATAGCTATTTTAGCTTGCTATTACACTAATGATTAAACAAAGCTATACATTCAATAGGAATGAATGTCTTTTACCTCAAGCAAGTTTTTTCCCAGTTTGCCAGTAGAGGCGGTAAGTCAGGTAGCGCATAGGCTTATTTGTGAGTAGGCCTACCTTGGGTAGTGTGTTCTGTCGGATTTAAAGTGGTCTAAAGCGTGATATCTTAGCTGCACCGTAAATTTCAATGACATAGCTCATCTTAGAGTAGACAAAAGAGTTATAAATTTTAGAGGTAATGGTGTCGGGAAAATTTCCCCTCAGTTTGTAAACATTGTCTTACATTTAACTAAAGATTCAGAAACACATAGCCTATCATTAATGTGATTCACCCAAGATAACTTACCATCAATCATGAATCCTTAAGTTCCTACTGGATGTTTTGCTAATGGTTACACCATTAAAGCTGAAAACCTCCAAACGGGAATGACTAGTTTGTTAAGCATAAAAATTGTATAATTGTTTTTCCCCAAATGACGTATATCCATTGCATTCAAATCAGACTTTCCAGTTGCGTTTGGGCTGGGTTAACTATATCAATTAATTGCTTCCAATTATTACAAGATATAAAACATTCGTATCATCGGCAAATAGACAAGTAGAGCTGATAGGCTATCAGGTAAATCTTTCTTAATACCACCAACGTAAATGAGAAAGGAAGGGTCCCAAGACGGAACTTTGAGGAACACCAGTGGTCAAATACATTGTTTTCGATTGTGTAAATAGCTAGTCAAAACAATATATGCCTTCCGCGAGCACCAAAACAATTCAGTTTCTTAAAAAAAACTCTGTCGAGTTACCTACAGAGTCAAATACTTTCTTAGGGTCAAGATATACACCAGCTATACGTTATTATCAGCATCAAGTTGAGAACAAATAGTGCTAGCAGCAGTGGCGTAGTTACTTGAGAGGCGGCAAGGGGTGGGGGTCGCCCCTGGAAAATAATTCGGAGGAATTTGATGGAATGATATGTTTTTTATGTGTATACAAGGACGGGGATAAATATATGGCTTCTTATTTAATGAGTTTAGGGGATATGCTATCCATGCCTGGAGCTTTAAGAGCAGCATTGTGGGGTATTTATAGATTTCAGCTCTATTTACAGGTGAAAAGAAAAGTGGGGAACGGAAATTCTTAAATACTTCATGGGACTAGCAGTAGAATAGAGTGTTCTACATACCTTTTAATCACCTTTTATATCCAAACATTTACCGTCGTGTTTAATAGCTAAACATTTATTTATTTTGTGTAAATGAATAAAAAAATTTTTTAGTGCGGTAACACCAATATGAAGCCTAACTTAATTTACCAATTTATTTTCGAACCCATGAAGCAATCACGGGTACCTGCCTGGTTGAACAACACGTGCACGACGACCCTATTAGACGTAAAAAAATCACATAGAAGTCACTAAACTGGGCCTAATAAGTGTCAAACAGATAGAAATGTACATATCGTGGAGCACACTTTATTTTACAAAAAAATACTCTAGTTATATACTCACGGCCAGACTGGAGGCGGCAGAACGTTTATCTCTATGCAGAGATTGCGTTAATAATAAATTTTGAAAACAAAAGTATTATTGCCTCAACAGCAGTTACCTTCACTCTCTTCCAATCAAAAAAAGTAGGAAAAAGACCTGTCCGCTTAATTCCATCACCTTTTTGTGGCTGGCAGCTCCCTCGTCTGGCTCATACTAGCGTGCTTAGTCAGTGCGCCCGAGTTCATGTGCTTATTCGTATCTCTTATCGTATCTTTTATTGCTGTTGGCTAATAATATAAAAACTTTTTTTTGGGGGGGGGGGGGAGGAGGTATAGGTAATGACAATAGATGTGCAAACCTTCGGGTTAGTGTCGATCTTGGTATGGAGTGTCACAAGTCCGTCCATTCCTTTACTGCTGGGAAAAACTGTAGTGTGGACTCTCGATTTTCCAGGCAGCGGGCGTAGCTAGCCAATGGTGATGTCATGTGAAAACACTCCATGAAACGAATCCGGTTACTAAATGATCTTAAGATTTTTCGGCCATTTGTGGGGTACATCTCCTTATTTCTTTCATCGACCTGAACCATAAATAGTTCTGTTCAACTCATAACTCAGTCTGCGTATTGGGGGTCGTTTGCAAATTGCAATGATCTGTTCTGAAGGTAATCAAAAACCCCAAAAGACCCCTGCCATTTCTTACCAGCACTTGACTGCCGGATTTGTGTATTGTATCAAACTGTACCTGGGAGCATAAAGGTAATTGGATACGTTACATACTTTATGCCAAACTTTAAATGCGTTTAAATCTTACTAGATGGAAAACTTTCAGTCAAATTAAAGGGAAATATTGCGTTTGAAATGCTCCACCATAGCATTAAAAGTATATGCTCTAGTCATTTTTAAATCATTCAGTTTCAACAATAAGCTCCAGCAATAGCTTTATCTCCTCAAAATATTATGCACAAGAAGAGTTATGGAAGTTGCATCTTTTGAAATGTTTAAAGTTTGGGTGAAAAAGTTATTTTTGAGCAACAAACAACTAAATTTATCTCTGAGGTAAACTTATTTCTTGAAAAGAACTGCCTTTTTTGTAATCATTATCACTGTTTGCCAATAAATATTGGTTTTAAAAGGATGAAATTTCCTTGTAAAACAAACGCAATAATCCCCTTTAACCCTCAAGTTCATTAAAAAAAATTTTCAATGTAATTCAGCAGTTTGCACCGCGGGACCTTGAGTTTGAGTTTGCAGTTAACAAAACCCAGCAAATTCACAAAGAACATCAATTCGCAAACACTTTTTTACATACACACAATTGAGTGTATAATTTGCTAACCTTCATTTTTCTCGATAATTGTTTGTATAGTTCAGCCGATGAATGCAAGCTTCGTTCTCCTGCCGCGTTTTTAAATAAAGTGATAGGAGTTTAACAAAGGAACCTTTATCACTTTTCGCTGTCATTTATTTTTCAATGGCTTATTATTTATATCAAAAATAGCCATTTTGTTCAAAAATTGTCAAAGGCAGCCTCGTACGAAAGAAAAGCTGAATTGAATATATAGCCCAACTGATTCTCAAAAGCGTCCTCAGTCAGAAGGCCTCATAGGGCCTTTTCGGGTGGACCATGGACTCATTTTACTGTGGCAAAGATGCGGAAAATGTCAAAATTCCGACTTAATATTGATACGAAGGTCTGTTTACAGTAAGTTGGCCTATCCTGTCCTTACGTGGTAAAAAATATAGTCAAAACGATTAGAGAGAATATAAATGCGTGCACCCGTCTTCACAGTACTTCTGTTAGGCATCTGAAAGTTAGACTAACAGAAAATATTGGCTCTAACATTGGAGTAAAACTTCAACAGTCAAAATAATGAAAGATTCCCTTGACTAGTTGACTAGGGGAATTTTTACACATTTAACATTGTTGATAACCTCGGTGACAACGAACTTGCTTATTGAGGGAGATTGTCTATTGTCATTGATCAGGGTTGCAAATATTACAAATAACCGCATCGAGGTTATTACAGAATTCATAATGGAACTACAGAATTTATGTTTTTAGGTTGCTAACTGTAGGGTCAGTTAGTCGGCGTGTGGGGGGGGGGGGTCAGGTGGAGAAGTTCCTCTCCCCTATGAGAATTTGTTGAAAGTTTAGGTACCCTGCAGATGTAATCTGGTGCAACCATTTTTTGTCATCATTTGAAGTCAATGTTTTGTTCCATGCCCATTTTTTCAGAATTCTATTGGGGAAAACCCCTCTTGATACGTCTATGCATAAAGGCATATAACAAATTTGTATTAGTTACTGAAAATAAAAGTTCGAATCTCCCCGTCCACCCCCTCAAAAAAAAAAATAATAGGAAAAAGTCACTTTGTCGACAATCTTCACACGCTTCGTCTATACCGGTATTTTGAAGTTAATTCAAAATCAATCAACTGTATAAAAGCCGTTTGGTTTGACTGTTTGGATTGTCACCTTGAACTTGTCCCGGACCGTTTGTCACGTTTTGAACGACTGATTTCGGATTGAGTGTGTAATGCTCATAGGCTCACCAGAGAAGTATTACAGCTCCCTGGTCCTCCCTTACTGGTTACCAACGCTCTTAAACGACGACCGAGCTACAAATAGATTTTATGGGTTTTAAAAAGAGATTTGTTGCAACCTGCTGAACCATTAAGGATGCCAAAATTTCTTTCATATACAGACAGTCAAGCAAGATAAATGAAGGATTTTATTGACAAATATGATGAAGTTTGTAGTGTTTGTAGGTTAATTCCCCCTATCGTTTTTCTTTTGACTAGCTATACTGCTAACCTACGCAAGATCGACTACAGACTGATATTGCACAAAAAATGGTGTAATTAAATTAAACCGAGTTTCTCACTTGTAATGAAGCTCGGAAAATCCAAATTTGTCTACGTTACCGCTAAAATATTTTCAAGCAAGAGAGACCAAGTGAGCTATTGTATACATACATACAAATATTTATATAGCGCTAGCTCCAAATGATCAAAGCGCTTAAAAACAGAAAAAGAACGGTAAAGTAAAGTGAGACTTAAGGAGCTTTTTAAAAGTGGTGACTGATTGAGCTTCCCTGATATTACGCGGGAGTGTGTCCCAAAGTGAGGGGCCAGCTACGGAGAAAGCCTTTTCGGCAATGTGTTTCTTTCTAGACGGAACTGTTAATAGAGTTGTATCAGTAGCGGACCTCGTTACCGGGCCTGTAGAGGGAAGTTGTTTACATATCAAAGATTTTGTGAGATAAACTGGTCCGCAGTTATTTAGGCATTTGTAAACGTAAAGACATATTTTAAATTTAATTCGTTTTTCGATAGGAAGCCAGTGAAGTTTTTTCATTAAAGGTAAAGGACTATCCAGACTAGAGGCAGAAAAAATCAATTAAGCAGCTCTGTTTTGCAACAACTGTAGACGTTTGAGGTCTCGAGCATTCGCACCATAGAGGAGGGCATTACCATAGTCTGATCTAATAAGGACAAGTGCACGTACAATGAGATGTCGTGTATCCAGATCAAGATAACGACAAATGCGACGGATGTTACGGAGCTGGAAATTTCCAGCTGATATGAGACTATTAATTTGTTTGGTCATGGACATATTAGAATCAAAGAAAACTCCTAGATTACGTATGTTACAGGATGGTTCAATATATCACCCACTGTAAGGTTAAGTTTTGGGAGCTTTAAAAGGCTTTGTCTAGTTCCCGCTATGAAAAATTCCGTTTTTTCATTATTTAATTTTAATTTGTTTTGATTCATCCACCTTTTGATATCAATAATGCAATCTTATAACAATTGCAACGCCCTTACAGCAGCACCAGTTTCGTTAGGATTAAAAGAGACGTACAGCTGAGTATCATCAGCGTATGAATGAAAATTGTAGCAAACAAATTTTTGTACGATTCCCTGCAATCTCGGGCGTTTTTTTTTTCATTTACGAAACCTACGGAAGGTCATTCCTATTTTTAATTTGATAGTTTCCTCCCTTGTCATATCAAAAAATCGACCGTTTTAGCCAATTGCTATCGGAAATAAGTTTATTTTCCCAGGTTCCTGAGCCGACCAGCTACGACACATGATCGAATTTGAGGGACACCTTTTGCATTGTTGTTATTCCTTTAAATTACTTTCAAAAATGTTCATCAATTGCTACCGCACCACAAATAAAAAAAGGAATTACAAATCGTAGCTACTTATTAAACTAGACTCTCCCCCCTTTTTTAGAGGGGCGTCATCTCAGCCTAGATTCCTTTATATAGACATTTTTAAAGAAACCCCAGATATTGCTTTCTGGCAACCGCCTCATTTACTCAGAATCATGGTTCACAGAAGCTGGTAAGGAACAATAGGAGTTTCTTTAGCGAATTCCTGTTGAATAATTCCTCACCACATTGGTACATTGATTTACCCGGTTACAGCCAACAAAAACTGATCAAGACTCTTAACACAGTTTCTGAAATGCTTTGAGAATTAGTCAAATTTGCTACATTCGCTGAAGAATTTTTAAAGTCTAAAATATATCAATACTCAACAAATCACACATCTATGTGTTAATAAATGTTCAATGTTATCGCCTTTAAATTTAAGTGAAAAAAGTCTGCGGCATTTGATCCACTAGGAAAAGTCGATATGGGTCCAGTCGGAAAAAGCGTACTAGAGAGAGGATGAGAAAATTCCAACTGAAATTCGATATTTTCCAACTATCGTCGCTCTTACGAATTTTGCTGTCAGTCTATACACTCTATGACCTGCAAAGCCAGGTCCAATCAGGGAGTTGGTCCAATCAAGCAATCCGTCCTCACTGGAACTTATTGCAAGTAAAACCAGGGAGTTGTTATTTGGACAAATAACAGCTTCCTGCCTAAACGCAGCCTTCAATGGAAAGTAGGCTACCGACTTGAAGAATTCTTCCTGGGCTACTAGAGGCCGTGTCATATTTTACTACAATCGCTAGTTTTCATGTACGCCAAGAGTTTTTACTCGCTGGACAGCTACAGAGCAACTGTAATAAGCAGAACTAACCTGTCCGTTAACAATTTGCCTACGTTGACGTCTTTACGTTTGCCAAAATAGTTCTTCTAGAGGCTCCTGATTTCTCCTAAAGTTTACGATCGACCAGGGAGTGGATCGACGCACCTTCGCAGCGTGATTTTGACCCGACAGGATATGTCACCATATGTGCTGTATCCATGTGTAGCCGGCTGTAACACACGCTGTCATTTTCACAAGTATCCAACAGTCCAAAATGCCAAGCCTCTAGGCTGACAAGGCACCGACCGGGTCCAAAACCTTTCCAAGCGGGGAAATCTTTTCAGTGGGTCAAATCTGTCCAAATGTATTAAGTAATGGCAAACTTCAAAGCTCTGTGGGAATGTCCACGGGCTATTCCCCCACCCCCCATATCACCTCTTGCTACTGCCCGTGCAATGCACGAACAGCTTGGGTACGGTGTACAGTCAAAGCATACCATATTCAGATGCGTGGGGCATAAATATATTTTGGGGGCCATTATAGGAAGTGGTGGTTGCCCAGCAAAATATCTAAGTGGAGCAACACCATCGGTTCACGCGGAGCACGCACAATTTTTTTAAAACTGGCATTTCCAGAATTGTAAGTAGAATTGAAGAGCTAGTTATTTTGATTTTTTTTTTGTAAATGAAATAATTTAATTGCAATAAAAAAAATTGCATTAAGTTATAAGAAAATCAAGCCTATAAACTGTGCCTCTACCATTCGATGAATTGGTAAGGTAAAGTAAGCTAATCATTGGAGAATAAGTTCATATGTGAGGAAGCGTCAGAACTAAACACTGAGAACGGGCCACGGACTTCCTATACATGGTGAGAGCATACAACACGGTACATTGTCGCTACCGTAAGTGTGAGAAAAAGGGACACCAAGATGGCTGTCTGCTATAGTTTTTATTTGATAGTTTGGACTTGCTCAAGTAAATCAACAGATTTTGCGAGAATATTGAAATATTTTCGAAATAATGCAAGGTAAGGTCAAAATTACAACACGTATTGCAGGAATATGATATTGTCTCTCATTCAAGTTAAACTTTTTTTAAGATATTACAGAGTCGTCGTCAAATCATACTGTGGCCATCTTGGTGCGCCGAGTTTTTGCCCCAGCCGGTGGCGACAATCTACGGATAGGATATACGCGTTACATGCTCTATCTTTGTATACAGGAAGTCCGTAGAATGGGCCTTTCTTTCAAGAGTGAGAATCGCAGGGAGATAGCTGACGCGGAGCGCTATTGCTGTAATTGGTATTTCTAGAGCCTTATTACTGCATGTCCTGAATTGCCATTTTCAGATGTTTCATGCTCCTGGACTTTCAAGGAAACATTCCTACAGTAGCTGGAATATATTGCTGGCCTTCTAAAATTGAATACAAAAACATCATGATAACGGAGGTGGAATGAAACCCAATAGTAAATAATAATGTAAATGAGGGAATAATACGTTCATGTGACTATTGTTATGTTGCTATTCATTAGCAATTTACCATCCAATAGTGCACCAATGAACATAACTTCCGCCAGAGAACATATACTGTTTAAAGACTCTTAAAAAGGGTACATATGATACTTTCTTTGAACTGATCTGCAGCACTGACAGACCATTGCGGACCATTATGAGAGCTTTGGTAGCACTAGCAGATTATATTGTATTATTAAAAACATGTAGACTATTTATCAGATTGGTGTTGAAATTACGTCCAATAAAAGGTTAGGCGTAATATTACAGGAATAGCCAGCAGTCTTGTCACTTGTTCATGATGCGCAAGAAATACCATAAATCGTTTGCGTAATTGCGTATGGAGACATCCGTAGTAGGATCAGGGAGTTGCAACTCCCTGGTAGGATCTTGAGATTAAGTTCGCCGAAATACTTAACTCTCAAGCTGAATACGCGAGAGTTGACAGACCCGAGCACAGCCGTCCCCCAGCAAATCTAACTGACATGCTTATATGATTACCAAGCTTCCAATGAGCTTTATTTTTCAACAACAATTAACTTCGCATAGCCTAGCACCTCAACATGTTAGCTACAATTTTAAAATGCATTTCACCCTTGAAAAAATTTGGGAGCAGCCGCCAGGCCTCAATGGACAGGAAGCCTCTGACGTTCATAAATATTCATGGTACGTCATGCACAGTTCACGCTATAATTGGCTATTGTGTAGAGGAGATTGTCTTGCCCTTCATGAACGTGACATTACATTTACCCGAAAAATATGAAGGGATGCTCAACACACTTATTATTAACTTTTTTCACACCTGAAAGAACTGTCAATGTCTCTATGATATTCTGATAAACAACTAGTTAAGAACGGTGCTGGATCAAAAAGTTAATTTTCTCGACAAAATCTGATGATCCCTTTAATCCTACCATATCTTCTTTCAGGTGTAATTCTCCTTGATGTAATAAGCGTTGTCAAATACAGTATACAACTTCATGTCCATGATGAAACTTTCCCTCTTACTTTTTGTTACATCCTCCTTCTCTGCCTGATAACCTATTATCACCTCACGGTAGACATGAAGCCACTTTACGCAAACTTGATATAGTCAGGTTTCGCATCTGACTAATTGACCGACGGTAACAGATTTATTAAGATACTCAAACGTTACGTAAAATTTGGGGTTAGCTAACAAGCCGTTCAATCATGTGTCCATTGCTTTTCACGCATGGTGAGCACACCCCACACCGCCTTTAGTCTACTGGGGTGCCTGTGTTGTTTACTTGAGAAGCAACGTCACGGCATGCACAGAGCGTAAAGTACATGTGCGTGTACTCTGATGGAATTCAATCATCACCGGGCCCGATGATGTTTTGTACTTTCTTTTGTGTAATAAGTGTAATCAATAATCTCTTACACAGATAAAAACCTCTTTCAAATAAGTTATAGTTATTATAATCACTATGGTTATACTTAAATTCAACAACCACAAAGCCAGCATTCGCAACAAAAGTACCAGGCTTCCTGTCGCGGAACACTGTAACAAAGCTTTTCACACTGTCGATGACTTAAAATTTGCTTTGATATATTAATTCAAAAAGGGAAATTACGGCTAATCTGAAGGTGTGATATGCTTGTCCAAGACCTTAACCGTGATCTTTCCTTTTACGTCCAACAAGCGTGACCGTTGATCAGGTCGTTTGCACTTTCTTTTTGTAACTCTTAACATCGAGCTTCCCAATGGTGCTATCGACGAGCTTCCACTTACGGACAAGAACAGACAAAATAGACCTTATGCATTGACGACACACTGACACACCGCCCTGTAATTGTAGCAGTCTATTCGTGTATTCGACTGGTTGACAAATCAGTTGTCTGCGTTTCACTGTTTTGGTTTGTTTTGCCCCCAAAGGAGGGGGTACTCTTTGCTCTGTGGCAAAGATATTATATGCACGTAGATACCAAACTCCTATCCCTACACTGTTAGACGGGCTGACTCCTCACAGAGTCTCAATCGGAGGGGCGGAAGTGTTCATCTAACATGCGCACAGCTCAATTTGGTTATGTGCGAGAACAATGGCGCATGCATAACAGAAAATTCCATTGTGACGAGTTGTCACCGTGCGTGCATTTTCAAAGGTCTCACTACTCCATTAGAGGAGTGTTCTAGAGCGTCAAGTGTACACCCTCGAAGAAATAGTCCTTTTAGCTCTGGTTTTGACCAAATTTTGTCAAGATAACATGCCAGCTGGGTGATGAAAGTCCATGAATATGAAAGAGTACTTGCCAGAGTGTGGATGTTGAAAATTTGGGTAAGATTGACGTTGATTTTGACTGTTTAAAAAATTGCTATCAAATGGCGGAGATTTTCTGTTTTTGTGAAGAGGCTAGGGGTGGGTGTACCCTACAAAAACTTTAAGTCCTTCTAGCTCAAAATCTAAACGGTCATGGTATGGAAATTTTGTAGTGCCATGATGGGCAAACTTGTCAGCTATCAAGTGATGGGTGTCTTGACATAGCTGTGAACTTTGACAAGGCTGCAGCGGCCTCGAAAAGGAGCTAATTTAGTGTGTAAGTCAATGGGGAAATTATTGGGGGTGTGAGGCCCAAAGCGAGTACTGTACGCGCACAATGCATTTCTCCGTACGTCTGAAGTCCGGAATTATTGACGCATACTTCCGCGTGCTTGGAAAAAGAGCGCAGTAGTTGATTTTGTGTTGTAAGCGCATACGAATGTTAACGTGTGCAGAGATGTGCGTTTGTGAAGATACCATAGAAACTGAGCAATCAGTAAGCCAATGTTCTTCAAACCAGTCGCTGTGCGTTAATGTTCAAATGTTATTAAGTAGAAAGCCGCCGAAGAAGTCTAAAACTGTTTCATGTAAGTGGATTTTATTGAAGAACGGTGTTTACAAGAATTGCAATGTTTTAAAATCACACGTATATACTTACAATTAACTGTTGGCTTTCAAAATGACTGATCAGTGATCAGTACTCCCGCCCCTCCGATTCGGCCTCCGTGAGGACTCACCGCGCCATTTTAAGTTTGGCATCTATGCTTGTACTATCTTTGCTCTGTGACCAGAGCAGGGGTGGCGCCAGGATTTGCCCGACAGGGAAGCCAAGCTCCCAGACGGGGGGCAGCAGTTCAAGGCCCCGACAAAGACGATGGGTTAGTCCCGGTGGGACGTAACTTGATAGAATTTGAGACGAGCGCAGCGCGCCGAAATTTTTGGCCTTTTTTTTAAAAGAAACACTTAAAAATCTGAATTTTATTTTTTGAAAGAAATTTGGCTTTTGTAATGATAAGTAAAAATGGGGGGTATTTATTGAAGAATCTATCCTTGATATGAACAAATTCAAAAACGTTTTACACGCGAGAGCTGAAATTCTGTCGAGGTTGTGCATTTAATTGTTCTTGTCCTACGTACTAAAGTCTCAAGACCAGGCTTAAAGTTTGCCCGAAAAGTTTTTTATCCTTTTTTGAACCAAGATTCGAAAATTAAGAGCTTATTTTATTGCATAAATTTTGGAATTTAATGAAAGAAAATTTGGTTTTTGGTAAGGTTATAATAAAAACATTTGGGTTCCTTATTAAGTGATATGCCTTTCAAGAAAAAAATTGGGTTCCTTATTAAATGATATTCCTTTCAAGAGCACATTAGGTAGAATATCGGGGGGATTAACAAAGTTTTCTGGTTATTTGTTGTACTGAGTACCCATCAATATTGGAAAATTTTGCCACTTTTAGCAATCTGAAACTTATATTATGACAGATTTTCGTGTTTTTATGGAACAATTTGACCTTCTTACAAGAAAAATCAAGTAGGGAGTAATCTGTAGTTTTGTACAACTTTGTTGGGGCTACTGAATATCATCAGGTAGATTAAGGTCCTCGGACCATATTGGTAAATGTTCCCGTGGAAAAAGTTTGGCTTCCCATATATTTGAAATTCTGACATACGCCGACGGGAGTGTTTCAGTTTGGGAGAGGACAGAATTGTTTTGTTTTTCTTTTGTCCGAAAAATATAATATTGCCCGAAAAAGTACAAGTGGAGCGCACAGATATTTTAAAAAAATTAAGAACCTCCAGAAAGCAGGAAAAGGCATTTCCGCGGCCGGGCTGGTAAGAAGAAACAAAGTACCGATATAGTCATTATTTTGAGCTTTCTTTCGCAATAAAATGTTCACTTTGTAATACTGCCCCACAATGAAGAATAATATGCAGGCATGAAATGTTCTGTTAAGTAATTTTTGCGACCTAAACACTATCTAAGCGGAGCGCCACCCATCAGTTGGCGCGGAACGTAAAGAAAATTATTCAAAAAACTAACACCACAGACACCCGAAAATGTCATTTCCCAGACTTGAGCAGTCGTTATTTTGAGCTTTCCTTTAAAATAGAAATTTCACTTTAATAGAAAAAAGATAAACAACGTGGTAAGTGAACAGAAAACTACCAGATAAAAGGTACGGTATAATGGACTTGTCTCTTTTCGGGGGAAACTATGCAAAAACATACTGTTTTTTTTTACTCTACCAGAATTCTTTGTTACATTCAGTTGCAATATCCACTAAAAAGATGAAATTTTCTTCGTGACTGCCCGAACTCCAGACAAAATGATCTTACTTCCAATGTATTTGAAAAAATGTCACGTTACAAGATGGCTTCAATTGAATTTTCAGTCAGACTTAAGGGGAGACATATTCAAGCCACTGTTTATCATTGTGTGTAGCCCAAAATGGCCTGGCCGATTTTCGTTACCGTTTCTAGAATTCAGGTGTCAGGACACGCCACATGGCAGACCATTGGGCAATGCATGTCGAACAGACCTTTGCCAGAGGATCGGAAGGACTTTAGAAAAAGACCATTGGGTAATGCCTGCACATGAAAAACCACTTGTCCGTTTTTGCAAGGAAAATTTGGAATTGTCAGTTTCCTTGAAGAATATGGTCTTCTAGTAAGCAAAATCAAGAAGATCGTCGGGGCTGACTGAAGTTATCAGGCCCACATTTTTTTTTATCGTGGACCTGTATTTGAAAGATCCCCGATGAAATTGGATTTTCTCTCAACAACAGGAGAGGGAAGTCTTCCCCAACGGGGACAACGATATCGGTTCGGATTTCGCTCCGATTTTTGAGAGGGTTAATTAATACCTCCCTCATCTTTGCTTGGAAAGAAACCAAAATTTGCCAACCAGTGTAGACTACGAAATTCTAAGTAACTTATACCAATTATTCCGTTACGCAACATCCACAGACAACTTTTATTGGATACGCGTAGTTCGATAAAAGCTATTTGACAATGTGACGTCACGAAATAAGTAGTATATATTTGACTTTCGTATTCCTCTCACACTGATCGTATATTTGCACAGGATGGCAAAATTTTGTTTTTTTCTGAAAATGGATCGAGGAGATTTTAACTAAAACTGACAGAAATCGGATAGTAATCCGATCCGATATCTCTGTACATAGTGTGTACTGGGCTTAAAATCGATGCATCAAAAATAGGTTACAAACGAAAAACAAACAGAATAAAAGTTAACGATCATCCATCCAGTAACTCAAGTCCTTTACGTTCTTCATTTTTAGGCCCTCTGCAAAAAATGCTGCTCTTCTCCGACGGGGGATGAGATAGGACAATTAAGGTACATGGAATTAGGTATAACAGAGCTAAGAATAAGTGATCGAAATTCGATTCCCAATATGCTTTAAACTAGCATTGCAAAACGAAAAAATGTGTTCAAGATCACCCACCTAGTAACTTCAGTCCTTTTAGGTTTTTTACTTAATTAATTAATTAAAATTAATTTGAATTAATTAATCAATTAAGTAATTAACTGACTAACTAATTAATTTTATTATTTTTAGACCTCCCCGACGAAATCGCCGACCTTCCCCGACGGGGGGCCAGTGTTCCCCGACGGGGGGGCCATGGCTTCCCCGCCCCCCCCCCCCCCGCTGGCGCCACCCCTGGGCCAGAGCCATAAATACACATACATATGGCACTGTCTGTGACATAGTATACATAACGTCGATACTAGACTACTAGGGGGACTGCTCTTTCCTTTTAATTTATAGGTTATGCCAGTTGAGAGTGAAACCTGAGTCCTCAGACTCAATTATTTTAATACAAAGTTTGGGCAACAACCCCTTCAGGCGCGGATCCAGACATTTCAAAAATGGGGGGCTGACTTAAAAGAAATCAGGGGTGTGAGGGAGTCGCTTTCCTAATTTACCATGTGTTTTATTGTTGATGTGACGAAAAAGGGAGGGTTGAGGCCGTAAAAGACCCCCCCCCCCCTTGGATCCGCCCCGCCTTTGAGTTCAGTTGAACCAAGGTATTCAAGTGCGTTTACTTACCAAACTTTTAATGATTGCAACTATTGCAACTATTTATTTTTTTATTGTTTTACATTTACAGGTATGCAACATCTATCGAAAAGTTCCCGGTTGTAATTTGCCTCTTAATTTTTTTCGTTACCTTTGGACTTGGCATTATTACCTACTTGCTACATGGTTTCCCGTCATTTTCGGATCCGCAGGTGGTAAGTGTTTTATGCATATTTTGATAGCTTTTCTGTAAGATCTTGAGAGAAAGACAAAAATATTCCATACCATGTTCCTCAAACCCTGTTGCAATACTATTTTCTTAACTCAAGATTATGCTCTTTAAAGACTTCGTTATTTTTTTAAAATGCCTCTCCGTTTCATCTTCCAGTTCAATGTTTTCAAAAATAAAATTCACACAAAGTTTTGTAATGCGGATAGATTGCCTCATAGTGTCTTGTCTGGGATCACATGTCAGGGGGGCAAATGACCATATTTACCAGGTGAAAACTTCCCTCCCCCGCCCCAAGGCTCTCAAAGGCTTTACATATTATTCACTCGACGAGGGTTATTAAGGTTTTTTTTATAAGAAACCTACGAGAAGCTAGACCATAGGTGTATACGAGCATTTCAGTTTTGGTCCAGTGTTGATCAAGACTATGAAGTGAAGCTGAGGAATAACTGTTTTATAAGCCTCCAAAATAAGTCGCAATTTTTTGAAACTGTTTTAATTTTTCATGATCATTTTACTGTGACTATAATGCGTTATTTTGTTCCGACACATTTTTGAAAGGACTGGGGCACTCGTAGATGTTTTCAGTTTAATTAAATACATGTCAGACTCAACAATGGCTGTCCGATTTTTCCAGGCCCTTGCGCGAAATTCAAGTCCTGCGCAAACTAGCTTTGGAACCTTTCGTTTCGAAAAGTGGGGGACTATAACTGCACTCTTAAAAAGTTGGGTAAAATTTTCTGGGCAATGTAGAAGTTGGTTAAAGTTTGCCCAATATTGGGCAAAATAACCGAGAAACTTTTTGACCAAAGCTGGTGAAATGATTATGAAAATTTCTTTACCCAACGTTGGTTAAACGTACCTCCAATTAATGATTTCTAATACAACTGCTATTTCTAATAATTTACATTCACAGTAAATATTTTGTAGAACGCTCACGTACACTGTGGCAATTTTTCTAAGACAATAAGGGGAAAGTCGATCGGAACACCAGTTTAATATACCTTCGATCCGAATGGAGCATTCTGAATTTCTCAAATGAAATTTGTGTTTATCACCTAATGCAGGTTAATTGAAATGAATTGAAGCTGCCGATTGTGATTTCTTGTAGAAAATCATGCTTCCCAATTGTACAATACAGCATAAAGAAGAGAACATGAAATATGAAGAAACGTGCATGTTTAATCTTTCATAATAACAAACAAATTTCCTTGAATATATATATATATATATATATATATATATATATATATATATATATATATATATATATATATATATATATATATATATATATATATATATATATATATATACTAGTCGAATATAAATACTTAATTGAAATCCTACTACTCTTTAAAGTTGGTAGCATTATCAATGGCCGGGAGTACTTTAGAAAAAGCCCAAAACTTTTAAGACTTGTAGAAGGTACCTTCTCTGAACCATTACAGTGTGTGTTTCACAATAACAGGTAAAACACTGAAACAACACCCAACTTCCGGGTAAGGAGAAATTGATCGTTTTACCAATAATTGGTAATATTTTGCCCAACTGGCCAGTTGGGTAATTTTCACATTACTACATATTGGGTAAAACGAATTGCCCAACAATAGGTAAAGCAATTAACCAACCGTGATTGGTCAATATTTGACCAACAGTTGGTCCGATATATATTTCCACAGTGTTGGTTAAAAGTTGGTCAAAAAAATTTGCCCAACATTTTAAGAGTGTACTGATCCTCTGGAGTACGATGTCAGTGCTATGCGGTATTATCGATATGTTATGTCACAGATAAGAAACGATGCATCCCACATCCATAGTGTGGGACAAGATACAAGTAAGGAGTAACTCAGACAAGTACACTCCTCAGTGTCGTATTGCCCGCCGGGCAAGTTTCCGTGGGCTGAGATGTGTAGTATCCGTTCTTTTCAGAGATTTCGCCGAACGGCCCTTTGCCAGAGGGTCGGGAGGACTTGTGGAAAAGTTTCCACAAAGGCATATTAAAAGTGGACAAGACGATATGCATGCGAAGAAGGATACTTGTAGAACAGTTAGCCCGATGGACAAGTAAAAAAAAAAGAATTTGTGGAAGCCTGCCTGAAGCTAAAAATTCCCTTTTCCTTTCACTCTTCTTCTTTTCCCTTTCTTTCCGTTTCTCCTTTTCGCCTTACCTCAATTTTTCGCTTTTCAACCCGTTGGTCCCAGCTGATTTTCCCGGTCGAACCGCTTATGGGGGGGGGGGGGGAGCACTTTCCCCCCTGCTACCCCAACAGATAAGTTACTGTGTCACAGATTCCCTTGGTCTTCCGTTCATAATTTAATGTCCTGTTTGTACTTGAGACTTGCACTATTAAAATATTTGAAGATCTTTTCCTGTCGCTTCAGCAGTACCCTTTACTAGTTGTGGGGTAGAACAACAATGTTGTATACGCCCTAATATTCCCTGCAGCAGCATCAGAATTATAAATAAATTGACTGCAATGTCAAATAAATGTGCCGCGATGACGTCAGACATTTCCCATAATGCACCAAATCTCACAAATAATTGCTTTTCTGTAAGAGTAAATATCTGCTTAACACTATATGCTACTGATATGCAATTTTCTCCCAATGGGAGATATAATACTTAACGGACAATCCCTATAAAGCATGGAGCTATTATTTACTCCCTTCTTAAGAACTGACATTGTCAGCAGGCTGTAATTTTCGACAAACTCTTAGAACACCTTCCATTATTATTTCATACCGTACGTTAAGAGGTGTTCGATTAAGGAAGCCCTGGTTCCATCCTCCATGAGTACAGCCCACTGTACCCGCTCCACGTCCCCATCAGGCACGTAGCCACGGGGGGCACAGGGGGGCACGTCCCCCCCCCCCCCAAATTTTTCAATAAAAGGTCTTGCACTGAAAGAGAAAAAAAATTTTCCACATTAAATCACCACAACTTCAAAATACCTAGACTGAATTCTGTCAAAATATCTCCCACTTTCGAACAAAACACACTTTAACTCGGGTAAGGAGCGTATGAACGGCGTACACAACTATTACTGTCAATTATTAGTCATGGATGGCGCGTGGAGATCCCTTCCCTGAAGGTCGAGGAGGTTTCGCTTAGTATTGTTTCGTGCCTAATTTCGCACGTCAATGTATCATTCAGCTGTCATATACTGTAAGTTCTTACGTGAGAGTAATGTACATTTTACCTGGTTTCTGGGCCGGCGTTGTAGGGAGTGCAAAAAGAGAGACTTCAGCCACAAAATAATGTAATGAAGTTACCATAAAAATTTATTCCTTAAGAACAGCTTTAGGAAAAAGTGTCTGGAATTACCGTATACCGCAAAAAACAAGTAAGCAGTTAAATACAAGTAAAATCAACGTGTTTCTGATTTAGGAGTTATTTATGTGTCCGGGGAACGGGGTAAGCAAATGCAGATCAACCCAGTTGAAGTTGTTTCGAAATTTTCTAACCGAGAAAAAAGAACCAGAATCAAACTCTTTTAGGCAAGAAAATACTTGATAAAGCTACAGGAAAGATTGATTTTCATGATTTGTTTAAGTTAAGTTTGACATCACCAATTAGCCTTGACAACCTCGTTGGCAACTTTTAATATCCACATTTTTCTATTTCATTTTCACTTTTAGTGTAAAAAGGGTCAAAGTTTTGTTATGAGACCAGCTTTTTTGGAGTACAAATATATCAAAGAAAAATGCAAAGTTTCGCACCATTTTGCATCTAGAGTTTTCGAAACAGGCAAAAATTTTTCAAAGGGGAGGGGGACACCCCCTCCCCTTAAACCCCTCCCCCAGGCCGGCGAAACTCCAATATTGATGTGCCCCCCCAAGTTGATTATTCTGGCTACGGGCCTGGTCCCCATCCCATGTCCTCTGCCCACGTACGTACAATGTTGGGGCCCAACGGAAATGGTGCGTCCCGACTTGGCCTTATAATCACCAAAACTGCACGGAGGATCGGGATGAAAGGGGTTTCAACGACCTTTGTCAAAGATTAACGGTCCTACTACTAGAACTCTTTGCAGGAAAAAGCTTCCGTCGAAACTACGGTGGCCAACAGGGGACAGGCAAAAAAAGGGGGATATATTTTTGTTCGCATCTTAACATCTCAGAATTCTGACCTAGCCTCCCGGAGTTCTGACTTAGTAACTCGAAAGTCTGAGATAATATCACGGAATTCTGAGATAGCATCTCAAGTAATATGAAATTTGCATTGGAAAGTGGGTTTTCAACTTTCATTGCGTAGTACGAATGTTGTTGTTTCAATTTCTTGAAAGTACCAAATTTGGTCACCGGCACCGTGCATTTTAGTATATAGTATCTACATTCTCCAGGCGCGTAGCCAAGGAAGTGTGCAGGGTTGGTAGTTGAGCCTCACCTGACCCAAGTTTGAAAAACCAAAGAAATTGCCACAAATGGCAATCTGATAATTATAAACTTTACCGTGGCATTTGAGGCAAAAACCATAATTGCACCAGTTAGCATTTTGAGATAAAAAACAGCTCTCCTCCAAAGAAATCTGTCCCATAGACCCCTCCTCATGTGTCAAGCCCCGACCACACACACACACACACTCACCCACACACGCACACCTACTCACACACACACACGGACACACACACCTATACACACATGTCATATGTGACCCATGTAATACAGGAGTGTGGCTGTAAGTATATTGGAGTCTGTTGAACACAATAGGCTATGTGAAATTCCAACACGTGGTTAGTTGTTACCCTTGTCACACCGTCTGTCCAACACGTTTCATTATTGCGAATGTCAATAGTTTATTTACATGATGAAAGACACCGAGTGTTCACACTTCGTTGGTCACGTGGTATTTTGTTTTGTGCAAGTCAACAGAAGACTGTCATTTCCAGTATACACGCAAGTGTACAGTTAATGAAGTCACGTGACCAGTTCTCTAGCATTCCCGCCTTCTTAAAAGTCTGCGCAAATGAGATTTCGCGGAACTGTGACTGACAAGGGGTCTCCCCCGACATGTTGAATTATGTATAAGTAGGCGTATAAATAGACACAACGACACGGTAAGTGGACATTTTGACCTTTCCTTCTCTTAGAAGTCAAAGATTTTTTAGGTTTTTTCAAACATATACTGCAAAAATACGTCCTCAAAAAGAGGCAGTCGATTCTTATGTCTCAGATTAGGACCTCAAACTTTGCGAGTACCTGACTCATTGAGGGATGTAAAACGATATTTTTGTATCGACGTTTGAAGATTATAGCATAGGCTTTCTGTTGATACCAAAATTACGTAGTTTAATTTACAAATTGTTTTGTAAACAACTGCTAAACCTGAAGGGGTATTTACGGTACAATATGTATGTAGTATGTACTATAGTACACATGGTATTGGTACACAGCTAACGTTAAATATCCTATAACGTTACTGTTAGTACTAACTACTATTCCAATACGGCTCACAAAACGTCGACCATAACAAAATAATTAACGACTATTTTACTGTGGGATTTACAGGACAGGTACCGATTGCATTTACAATCTTAAAAAAACTTCCAGTGTTGTTTGCAGACTTGCAGTCTTTAAAGTATGAAGCTTTAGTTTTCATGGCATATATTCAGTGACATTCAGTGCAATGCTGGCACTGTGGCCGTGGGGGGCTTGCATGTAACTTAGCCTAGTTGTAAAGTAAACCTTGGATAGTGGGACTGCAGGGGTGTATGAATCATGACCAAGTCAGCCTGGATTAACCACATTCTACATTTAGAGGCTTCAACTTCAGTCTGGACATATCCACGGATTATTATTCTTTCTTACCTGATAGTTTCAGTGTGCCGCAAACAGAAAAACTCACTCCTTTCCAACATTTTCCATAATAGACCTACAGTGTAGTGGTATACTGTACTGTAATGAAGTTCAAGTTATGTCTATTTCTATGAAGTCCCATGGGCTATAGAGCCAGCTTTGTAATTCTAATCCTTCATAAGCTTACATCATTCAAAAACCTTACCCCATCATCCATGGGCAATTATGTACTGCCACCTTAACTGTGACTTGCATTTAACTTTAATGAAGGAGTGGTTTCTGTGGACTCGGAGACAGGAATTAGTGTTCAAGGCTGTATGGCATGCCTAGCATATATCACTTTTTATTCAGTAACAAGTTCCCACTCCCTCAAACTCAATCTTACACTGGCTGACTTGAATTGTCTCAAAACTCACCTCAATGTGATCCTAAACTGTATTACAGTAAGCCTACTACTGATTATTATGACATCCATGATATGTTCACTGGCAGCTAGCTTTGTCACACCCTAGTATACTCAACTTTGTTTTAAAATGGGTTCTCATCAATGTGGCACTCAATGAAGTGAAAACTGTTAATTCATTCCTAGATTTGTTACATTAATTTTATTTATTTTTGATCATTAAGGTGGTCACATAAAGGAGAATCATATTGGGCAACATTTAGGTAGTTTCCTGCACAAAAAACAGACTGTAAGTTGTTACATTGACTGTTTGAGCGACTAGGCATATCAAACTGGCTAGTAGAAATGATTGGAACATTCCGTCCAGGCTCTCCCAAGAGGACAGGATAGTGATGAATTACTATCATAACAGTCCAGCCATCATCATGTAATTTTTAGGACCAGTATTCAATGTGAAAAGAAATTCACAAGGAATTGAAAGTAAGAAATCCCATTTGCCAAACCTGATCAGCTGGACATACTCATTCCCTTGGAACCTGATTGGTATTTGCCTTAAATTGCCTTCAGTATTTTTCAATTTTACCAAGAGTTAATGAGAAAAATCAAAAGCACTTGTTAAACATTGTACTGATGATCTTTCCTGCAAGGCCCTTCCTGTCTAAGCAGGCCCTTTTAGAAAGGTCCCTCATTCAGTTTCTTGCTCAAGTATGCTGACTGCATGAGTGTATATGATGCATAGAGTTTATTTTTAATTTTTTCAAAGCATGAACATTGAATTGAAGTTGATACAGTTTCCTAGAATAAAGATTTTTAAACCAGCTTTTTAGTCAGCCCAACTCTTTTTAAAGTGAGGTGATTTTCAGTGTTTTAGTGCAAACAAGATGCAGTTTTGCTCTGTATGTACAGAGCTTATTTGTGTGTATACTATGATGACTATGACATATTGTATGTGTATACAGGTATATCACATTCAAACAAGTATATACCAGTGCAACACTACTGATTAGTTTAATTTGTAAATGGCATTAAAACAAACAATTTGTTGCAAAATGTCGAAGGAGCAAGTATCACACCATTTTCTCCGAAATGGGAACAATACTGGTGAGGATGAATTAGACTGCTGTTGTAACGTTATACATATAGGACGACCATTAACGTTCATTTCGCGAAAGTAGGCCCACTATACTGTTTATATACTCTGGGCGCTACAATCTATTCGTCGTGGAATTTACCGAGTACCTGACTCATTGAGAATATCTTATAGCGCAAAAATGGTACCAATAGATAGAAAACAAAATTTTCTTTCTATTGAAGTAAAAACTGAGTAGTTTAAAACAACATAGAATAAATGCTGAACGATTTTGCAGAGCATTTGAAACCCATTTTACACGTTTCATAAAATGGACAAAAATCCTCACTTTTACCCATAAGTTCACTCAGAACCAGGCACCGAAAGTATTTTTTACATCTTATTCATTGATTTTCACGGTTTTGACGATTTTTTGGCTCCTAGTTTCTGAGATAATTGACTTTAAAAGTCATGACTTTTAGCTAATTAGTATTCAAATCCTTATGACGTCACCAAACGTCATGCATAAAATGTAAGAGAAGGAAGCTCTTTTCGAGCAGTTGCAATTTGACTGTTTCCAAAAATAACGTCGAGTTAACGCGTGAAAGTTTGCTGTGGCTGAAAACGCTGGAAGTTTCTGTAACTCGGGCGCTGACCTGAGATCCTGCTGTAACGTCGTTTCAATCATGATCATTGCTCTAAAATGTGTTTAAATCACAACGGTTTCTCACAGGTTTCCCGTGGTATGTACAGACTTGTCAAGCAAGGGCAATGCTTCCCCTCTGAAACTTCCGTCCATATTTGTAAATTGTAAAGATTTAAAAAGGAGAAATTGTATAACTGTAACTGCCTTCCTGGAAGATAGGCTAATTCGGGTGTGACCATCTAATTCTACGCATTTACAAATTTTATCTGTTGTAATAACTAGTTTGCATCAATTGGCACCGGCAGAAGGATAGACTTTTTCAGTGCCGCTTTTGGGCGTGATAATTGTGAAATTATGACTAAGATTTAGATTAAAAACAAGAAAATCTGACCTTTACCTACAATAATTGTATGAAATCACTCAATTATCTCTTAATTTGAATCGTGGCCACGCGGGACTTTTGTCTATGTGGGCGGGGGATTTTGCCCGGTCCCAGATCCCATCCCAGGACTGCGTCGCCGACGTCTGCCCTATTCAGCTAGGTTTTGACCAGTGAGGGGAGCGCGGCTCTCCTGTATCGTACGGCCATGATTTGAATACTAATTCCCAAACGTAGGAGGAACAATACATTTGACTCACCCACTTGTATTGTGATAACATTTTACAAACAGTGGCGTAACCAGGTTTTTTCATTTGGGGGCCGAGGGGGGAGGCTGATATTGGGGGCGGTCTTTAATCCCACCCCACAGCACAGAGATGTTACTTGTCTAACTTAGACTAATTACAAGCCAGGCAGAATATCCGTTAAGAACGCATCAGCTGTCAAAACTGAAACAAGGGACTGCATACGTAGTATCAGGAAATGCCACCGCCTACCCATTTTCATTCATTTTTTTTCGACCTTCGAATTTCATTGAGGGGGGGGGGGCTAGGCATTTCACTGGGGGATCTCGCTCCTGCCCCATGTTGGTCATGCCACTGTTTACAAACCGTTAAATTGAACCCGCATTGTAGGCTACCATTATTTTGCAGTTATGGCATCTGGCAATTTTGTATTTCCGTGGGAATTGCAACACGTCTCGCTTCGAGCTAACATTATGCTAACAAAGTTGTGTGAAATCCAATTTTCGATTGTTGTCATTGCCATTAAAAAGGGGTAATATATATATACAGTTCGGGGTCACTGAACATGAAAAATGATAGTAGCCGTGTAAAGTCTAAAACCTAAATATGTACGGAATGAAAAGAAAGTAAATTTAAACAGATCTGTCAAATCTAAAATGTAACAATTCAATGACAGACTTTAAAAACATAAAAAAAAATATTTTTCAATTTCTTTTACTGTAGCCTATATAAAATATGCTGGTGGGATTGTTGGTATGCTCTTTATCGGTACATATCATTGTGTACAACTTTTTGAGCTTGCGTACAGCCCTATACCCCGACACGCCCTATCTAGGCTGCATATGTTCCGAAAACTCGAATAGTACTGAATGAACATATGGGTGTCGGAACGTAGAACCGACACCTTCTTCGCTCTGCTATAGCTGTTTTCACCAAAGGAAACCACAACTGACGGATTGATCAGTGGTTCACGTGTTGGCAGTGAGAAGGAGATTTTCAACGAATGGTTAACTGACTCATATTCTGGTATGCCAACAAAGTGGTTCCTTGCACGCGAGACAAATATTTATTGCTCTTGATATCATGGATCTCAGCCCAGGCCCCCAGATTTTCTTCAGGCCCCCCAGATTTTTTGTGTCCTGATAAAGTAATTGAAAAAAATAAAATGTTTGAACGTAAATAAACTTTGAAGTATTTCCTTCAAAACAGTAAATAAATAAAATGTGTAAAAAGTAAAAAAAAAAAACATGGATGAATGTGTGTAAAACACATTTTGTGCGCACGTACGAAATCAAGTAATAACTTCAAAATGCCTACTTTCACTAAATTAGATATCATTTGTGATCTGCACTGTCGTTTATTGCATTTCACTTCGAAGATGAAACGAAAGTCTCGACGACAAACTTTAATGTGACTTTGTCAGGTTAAGACCCTTTCTGCCTTTCGGATGGCTGATTGATTTACTGAAAATAAGGCAATCGTACACTGGAGACCACTCTTACACGACCATTCCTATACAAAATACACATACACAAAATATACCGTAAGCAGGTAAGGGTAAGGTACTGCCTTCGGATAATTCTTCCCTTCCATCCTTAACAAGTAGGCCTATGTCGTGCCTCACTCCTGCCCATGACAAGTGCCACTGTAGGACAATTTTTTCGACAAGTCCTCTTTTTACTAGTTGGCACTGGCGTCTGGGGGATTTGTAAAATGTCCACAAGGTCCGGATTTCATGTGTTTCCCACATGATCCATACTTCTGCTTTGCGGTTCAATTATTTTGAGAGATTTATTCGTAGTATTTTAAGTTTGACTACGTAATGTACCGATGAACAAATACTGCACCATTTTGCACATTGTTTCTTTGGTAGTATGCATGTCTCTTGTAAAATCTCTACAAAAACTAAAAATATTTTGATATTTTTCATGCTCCCCAAAAAGGGAAAATCCTAAATCTTAGGCCTATAATCAGTTCAGATTTTTGCCAAACATAGCACCGTTTTGCATTTAGGAAATCTAACGCAAAGAAAGTTTCTCAGAGGGGGACACAACTAATTTTGCGTTTTCCTGTTAAAGGGTAAGGTACTGCCTTAGGTGAGCTGAAATCCGTTCAAATATTGCCGCATTTGCGGCTGGGTACATCCTGTTTAAAACACGTGGGAAGTGCCTTTTCCGGCCATCTGGAGGGGTTTTAAAGCCAAAAAATTTTCTTCTACGCTCCGCGCCAACTGATGGTGGCGCTCCGCTTAGATTCAAATATTGCCACATTTGCGATCTACGTCCTTCTGAAGTTTACAATTGTTCCCAAGGGAAAGGGAGTTACCGGTTCCCTTTAGTCTCATCCCCCAGGCCACAGATCAGAAGTGCCCAGTTTGGGGGTCCATAAAAAGTGTACGTATTACCATTTTTCATAGATTGATTTTTTATTCTCATTATTTGAGAAGTCGCAGACATGGAATTCGTATTTCAGTGCTGGGTACATCCATCTTAAAACACATGGGAAGTGCCGTTTCCGGCCATCTGGAGGGGTTTTAAAGCCCAAAATTTTCTTGCACGCTCCGCGCCAACCGATGGTGGCGCTCCGCTTAGATAGTCTTGCCGTGCCTGACCCTCGGATGTACCAGCCCTCCCCCCACTTGTTACCTAGGCCCCCCAAAAAATCCCATCCTGGCTACGTCACTGGCTAAGCCCCCATATTATATGCACGAACGTATTCGACACCTGCTGCAAAAGTTTCTCTAATCCCATAGTCTTGTTCTCAAATTCCAGCATTTATTGACTGCTAGGCCTACACAACTTTCGTAAGGACAGCGTTACACACGACTCAGCAGTTTGCAAATTTCTTTTCGGTAAGAGTCACTTTTGAACGAAACATCGTTCTGAGGTGGTGCACGTGACATTAGAGTGTTTCTTGATGCAACTGATCATGCGCAGCAGGTGTTTTACCGATGCGCGCATGGTCCCTTTTACTACAACACTTTAGTAAGAATTGTTGTGCAATATAGGCTTTGACGGATCGGCCACGCTGGAGGACAACCATGCCTAATAAACGTGGCTTTGTGCTGAACGTTAATGTGGTATGCTAGGTGTGTTGAGTGTGGTCCACTACTACGTAGTTACATGCACTCATAACATGGCCACCGGAGAATGTTGTGACGTCATATGAAAAGCCTCACAGACGAATCCGGACAGCAAGTGATGGTCTGATTTCAGTTGGCCATAAGTGGAGCTCTATCACCTTTAAATCTTTCAATTTCCTTGCTTACCTGTACCTTAGATGGTTGTACACTAAATTGTATCTTATTTCCTTCAAATTTACTGAATATGATAGTTTAAAACCAATGTAGACAATAAATGAAGACGATTTAAAGGGCAAGAGCAGACCTTCCAACTTGAAGAAGTGTAGTAGACCAGTGGCGTAGCCACGGGGAGGGGGTCAGAACCCCTTCCCCATGACCCAACCTTGCAATGCAAAAACACCTAAAGTAGCGGTTTTTTTCTCTCTATCCTTAGACTTTTCCCTCATGTGCTGCCTACAAACCCCTCATGACACCACCCCCGCCCCCACCCCCATGACACAATCCTGGCTACACGTCTGTATACTATCCTGTTTCATGATTGGAGTCATACAATAAGTGCAAGGCAGTTTGAAGTAAGACGGAAATTTTGGTATTTGCTATTACTTCGCCGAATCCAAATAATTCGGGGTCATCAGCTCGTGACCTTTAAGGCTGTTGGACCCCACTAATGGCTGTCTACAGTCACTTAACATAGGTGCTTTTCGGATTCGTCTATATAGACCTTGTGCATTGACAACACACTGACATCCGGGGGGGGGGAACAATGGAACACGTAACGAATAAGAATTCGCCCTGCACGTGTAGCAGACTATTCGAGCATTCGACTGGTTACATAGCTAAGAGTATTTATTGGGGGCAAAACAAACCAACACTGAAAAATGCAGATAGCTGATTTGTAATCCGTCGAATACGCGCATAGCCTGCTATACGTACGCGCAGAGCGAATTCGTATACGTGCGGCCATATGGAATACCGTTTTAACACTTATTCGGGAATTTCAGATATCTTTAATTCAATTTCAGATATCTCTAATTCTATTTCAGATATCTCTCAATTTCAGATATTTCTAATTCTATTTCAGATATCTCTAATTCAATTTAAGATATCTTTAATTAAATTTCAGATGTCTAAAATAGTGCATAATTTTAGATATCTGAAATTAATTAGAGATATCTGAAATTCCTGAATAAATGTTAAAACGGTATTCCATACGGCCACGTATTCCATTTTTTGCCCCAAGGATAACGTCTGTGTGTCGTCCATGCGTATATAAGGTTTATGCCTCATGTATTTGGCATAATGATTTCCTCCAGCAGCATGGCAGATCCGTGGCGCAATGGCAAAACCTCTATTGCAGTGCGGCACCGAGGATTCCCCTTTCTGCGAATATCTATATGTATACTCCCCTTTTCATTTTTCAATATATATGATGCGTGGAATATTTAAGTTGAGTCTGATTACAGAGTTTGATTCTGGTTGGTTACGACCTAGACAAGAAAAAAATCGTCTGGACCTCTTCAGTGTGTTGAAAAATATACCTTTAATAAATTTTCAGCAAATTAAAAAAACACTGACACTTCGGGGTTCAAACCCCCTGAACCCACCCACTGGGTGCAACACACTTCTTACCTGTTTAAATTTGAGAAAGTGTGCGTATACTCTTCTGCCAGTGGCGTAGCCAGGATGAATCTTTTTTCGGGGGGGGGGGGGGGCTAGGTAACAAGTGGGGGCCTGGTACCTCCGAGGGTCAGGCGCGGCAAGACCATCTAAGCGGAGCGCCACCATCAGTTGCAGCGGAGCGTACAAGAGAATATTGGGTTTCACAAACCCTCCAGATGGCTGGAAACGGCACTTCCCACGTGTTTTACCCAGCCTTGAAATACTAATCTGATGTTTGCCACTTCTCAAAAGTGTGAATAAAAAAAAACAATCTATGAAAAATGATAATACATACACTTTTTAGGGACGCAAAATCTGGGCATTTCTGATCTGTGCCATGTCCTAGGGGGATGAGACTAAAGGGAACCTGTATCTCCCTTTCTCTTGGGAAAAATTGTGAACTTCAGGAGAACGTAGATCGCAAATGCGGCAATATTTGAATAGATTTCAGCTTCAATAGGAAAACGCAAAATTAGTTGTGTCCCCCTCTGAGAAACTTTTTTTTCGTTAAATTTGCTAGATGCAAAATGGTGCTGTTTGGCAAAACTTTGAACTGATTATAGGCCTACGTTTTAGGATTTTCCTATTTGGGGAGCATGAAAATTTTCAAAATACTCATTTTTAGTCTTTGTAGAGATTTTACAAGTGACATACATACTACCAAAGAAACAATGTTTTCCGGTTTTCAGTGGTGTTTAGATGCAAAATGGTGCAGTATTTGTTCAGTTATCGGTACATTACGTAGTCAAAATTAAAATACGAGTAAATCTCTCAAAATATTTAAACCGCAAAGCAGAAGTATGGATCATGCGGGAAACACATGAAATGCGGACCTTGTGGACATTTTACAAATCCGCCTGACGCCAGTGCCAACTAGTAAAAAGAGGACTTGTCGAAAAAAATCGTTCTAAAGTGGCACTTGTCATGGGAAGGAGTAAGGCACGACATAAGCCTACTTGTTAGGTATGGATGGGAAGAATTATTCGAAGGCAGCACCTATACTCTTAAAGGGCCAATCCCCTCACCCCAAACCACAATTTTGGTAGAGGTGTACTGAAATTCTCCATTGGCTCAGCACCTTGATTGACAGCTAATTCAAACAATGCAGAGTACCAAAGCTTTTATAAAACAGCATGAACTGTACTGAGAGTGTTTTGTTTATAAACATTGGGCTTTTCTATACTCCACTCGGAGCACTTAACTGAGATTGTCTCTGGATGAGGATGAATTTTAGACAATTGTGGTAGGAGGTTAAGTAAGACGGTTAGGAGAATTGGCACAATTTGGGGTGAGAGAATATGGCCTTTAATGCATATTTTGTGTATGATGAAGTATAGGAATGGTCGTGTAAGAATGGTCTTCAGTGTATGATTGCCTTTTTTTCAGTAAATCAACCAGCCATCCGAAAGGCAGAAAGGGTCTTAACCTAACAAAGTCAAATTCGAGTTTGCCGTAGAAACGTTCGTTTCATCTTCGAAGTGTAATGCAATAAACGACAGTGCAGATTATGTACGGTATCTAATTTAGTGAAAGTAATCATTTTGAAGTTATTACTTGATTTCATACCTGCACACAAAATGTGTTTTACACACATTCATGCATGTTTTCTTAATTGTTACACATTTTATTTATTTACTCTTTTTCAAGGAAATACTTCAAAGTGTATTTCAAACATTTTATTTTTTTCAATTACTTTATCAGGAGGCACAAAAAATCTGGGGGGCCTGGAGAAAATCTAGGGGGCCTAGGCCCCCAGCCCCCCTCCCCCTGTGGCTACGCCACTGTCTTCTGCAATGAACGCTTCTCGAGACATTTTTGTTGGAGATAGGATGAGCATATTCGATTCTCCTTTTTTTTTACTATTTTGCACAGTTATATCTGAAGATGGCATCTGGAAATTCTCCACAATCTATTTATATCCTTCACAAATTTTGATCTTTCAGGGTTTTGAACCACGTGGAACTGTATTGAGCTCAAGAGCATCATCACTCCTAAAATTCAGCTCAGCAGATCGAGAGATCCTTTCACCCAATCCCCATCCTACTATAAACAACTTGCCCTCTGAGACGATATTGTCATCAGAGCCAATGGCACCACTTTCACCGAGAAACCAGGCTGAGCAAGAAACAGTAAAAGTAAATACCCAATTTGTTGAAGGGAGGTGCTCTGTTCCATGTAAGTGGTCACAATTGTAGCAAAGAATCGAAAAGCGACACTCGTGAATTGTTTCAAAAGTAGAAATTCTTGTACCATTTATCAATATGATATCAACTTATCATATGGAAGATAATGAAACTAAAAATAATATATACGGGCAAAGCGCGCCGAAAGTTTTGTTTTTTTAATGCAGAAAAACGAAGGAAACAAAAATGGCAGTTTGAGTAGTACAAGAAAAACATCACAAAGTATTTTTCAATCTACAGTTTTGAGTTCAGTGAAAAGCTTCAACATTTTGTGGTTCATTTCAGAGATATCATGAGAACTGCCAACTGTTGCTTGCTATGTTCGTGATGTTAGTATATGTGTGTATATACTCCTTGCGAGGTTCACTAATTTATATCATTGACATCGAGTAAAGGCCAGGTCACACTACAACTTACGGTTCATTATCTTAAATCCTATCCGAATATTTCTAGATTGGATCAATATTTCCTTATCATACTTTGCCCTAAGGATAGTCGGGCTAAACCGAGAAATGAGCGAAATTTGTTCCACGATAAAATACACTGCAACATTGATGTCGCTTAAGGGAACAATATTTGTTCATAAAACAATCACAAATACAATTTTGGTGGACGTGTCCAATGGAAAACTGCAGTCCGTCGATGTGACCCGTTTGCGAAATAGCTTGTTAGCATTCTCGTTTTCTTCTTAAGCTGATCATGTACATATAAATATCTACACAGGATGACAAATGTTTGGTTCTTTTAGACCAGAGATGGAGATTTTTAACTAAAACTCACGAAAATCAAATTGTCATCCGATCCAAAATCGTTGTAGCGTGGTCTGTGCCCATTCTTTACGATATCAGTTTTAATTGTGATACAGTGGCGGATTTAGACGGGACGCCACAGGTGCGCGCCCCTTTAATTGGTACGGTTCTGCATGCTACAATATGCTTCAGAATGTTTCAAACGTAACATCACTTTGCATATCGGTCCACGTTCAAACGAAAAGGATATTTCCCAAAGAGCAGCAATGAATGAATTCTTGCACCCCTCTATCGAATTCTATTGAATGCGTCCAGACCAGTCAATAAGTGCCTTGGTGGGGAACAAATTGCAACAGAAATGATTTCACCTGCATTGGCGTTAGGAAACCAACCTTTATAACATACCACAAATCAAAAAAATAAAAAAAAAAATAAAAAAAATACGTACTATGGGAAAATTTTCATATTAGCATAATTTTGCTAATTAATATCAGCTTTAAGTCAAAGTTTCAAAATTATGGATAACTTTCTATCACATTATGCTATATCGTATCAAAGGTGTTGTCTGTACCAATGTTAAATGAATTCAATGATGATGACACCAATTTACCAGGGGTATTACGTAACACGGATTATGCTAATTGGTAACTTTGGAACCGAAAATAACTCAAAGTAGAGTTAATGTCCGTTCCATTTTTTGAAAGTCAAAGAAATCAATGATCAGAATATTCACATTTCTGAAAAGGGTTGTATTTCCCATAAACCGCCTGTAATGTGCTGCGACCACGGACTACCTATACATGGACAGATCATACTGCACGGTAGATTGTCGCTACGGTACGTGTGAGAAAAAGCCTGCACACCAAGATAGTCGTCTGCTATGGTTTTGTGTAAAAGTTTGGACTTGCTCCAGTATATGGCCACATTTTGCAAAAAAGTTGAAATATTTTTGAAATATGGCAAGGTAAGGTCAAAATCACTTCTCGTATTGCAAGAATATGATATTGTTTCCCATTCAAGTTTAACTTTTGTTTAAAATATTACAGAGTCTTCGTCAAATCATAGGACTTATAGCTTCCCGGCGGCCATCTTGGTGCGCTTTTTTTCCAGTCGGTGGCTACCATCTACGGATAGGACGTACACGTTACTCTGTCCATATAAATAAGTCTTTGACCTGACCAACAAGGGAGCTACCCTCTAACAAATCCCTGGATCAACATTAGTATATGGGTGGAGGCATGACCATTCCCAGCTAAAGGGAAAGTACAGGATATGAAGGATACATTACCGCATAAAATAACAAATCTTCCTCGGTCTCCTTGTAGCCTTTAAAGGCTGAAACTCTTGGGTAATAGATGTTAAAATCTATGGAAGTTAATGAAGTCATTTTCAAATTTGTACACAACTGGAACATTTATTGTAAAATTACATAATCTTTCCACAGGTATTTATTCCCCCAAGATTGTCTACGAATCGTCAACTGATGAGAGTTTGTTTCAGGTGAAACATCTTAAAGAGATATGTGACATTGAGAACAGGTTGATAAGAAACCATCCAACCTTCCTATCTCAATGTCTGAAATATGACGACAGGAGTACAGAATGTTGCAATAGTTGGTCACTAGGATACTCTGTAGCTTTAATGAACAACAAATCTTCCTGCTTCTTAATTGATGAAAAGGACGTAGAAAGAACGAAGAACATTTTAACAAAGTGCGCCACATTTTATATATCTGGTGAATTGAAAGAAAATGGACTACATCAAGAAACGGACATTCCTATCGACTGTACCGCCGGCTCTCTCGTGTTTACAGTATTTCAGTATTTACTACCAAAGTCATTTGTTATTGGATTACAGGAAGATCGAAGTCTCGATCCTGCCTTTACATTATCTATTTCACCGATGGATTTATCTTGCGGAGAAGGTGAATGCAAAGATCACATCGAAACCCTTTACAAAGATAATTTTCAACATCCAATAAACAGCAGCAGTGCTGTAAAAATTGTGGCACTTGACTTTGAATTGAAGGTCGAAATTTTCAGAGAACTCTTGATATCAGATTTGCGTTTTGTAGCAATGGGTGTACTCTCCGCTGTAATAATTATATGGCTTTACACAGCATCCTTGGCTATTACTGTTGGTGCAGTGCTTAATATGGTAATGTCAATGACGTTAGCGTATTTTTTGTACTACGTTGTCTTTCGTCTAACGTTTTTTCCATTCTTGAATATTGCTTCTACAGTTCTTGTCATCGGTATTGGAGCTGACGATACGTTTATCTATGTCGATCTTTGGAAAGCCGCAAAGGACAAAATAGGACGAAGTGAGGGTAAACGTGCTCTTGTCCTCGCTGAAACAACACGCCATGCGTTCTTAACCCTACTAGTGACGAGTTTGACAACGTCTTCGGCTTTGTTCGTCACTGCCATAACCAACACAGCAGCTGGAAAATGTTTCGCTGTTTTTTCCGGAAGTGCTATTCTTGCCAATTTAATGTACACAGTCACTTGGTTACCCGGGGTTATTATTATTTATGAAAAATACTCTTGCTCAACCAGTGACAACCAAGGAAGCCAATCTTGTTCAAGAGGAAGCGTTAACTTCTTTGTAAAAGCATACAGGACTTGGGTAACATTGCCAAAGTCGTTTTTTAACAAATATTTACCTAAAATAGTATTTCACCTGCGCTTCATTTGGATAGCCCTTTTTTCTCTAATTGGTGTAGCTGGTCTGGTCCTCATATTTGTCTACCCAGGACTAGCTCTTCAAGAAAACGGCGAACTTCGCCTTTTCAAAGACACACAGATTTTTGAAAATTACGAACAAAATTACAAAGGTGAATTACCAATTGTAAACGACTCCCGTAATAATTTAAATATAATTTATGTCTGGGGAGTTTTGCCAACATACGACGAAGATCAATGGGATCCACTTGAATATGGAGAATTAGAGCTTGACAAAGAATTTCATTTTGGTGACGAACAAAGTCAAATGTGGTTATCAGAATTTTGCCAAAATATAAAGAGTCAGGCTTTCTATGGAGAAGGTTTAGCAGAAGAAAAAAACAATTTCTGTCTTATCGATTCCTTTATCTACTGGATGAACCGAACCTGTCTTTTAACTGACGATAAATCATGTTGTGAACGAGGGGATTTTCCTTTTCCGAAGGATTCATTCGACAAATGTGTCGTACTCTTCATGACATCTGTCTGCCAAAGTTATCCATGTTACAGCCGTACACCAGGAGTAAGATTTGATTCAAATAACTCAATACAAGCCCTATATCTTAACTTTCGAAGTTCTGTCCCATATAGTCTGCAATTTCAGCCGATTAACGACTTTTGGAAACAATTGTCTTCATGGACTGAAACTCAATTATCAAAGGCACCATCGAGTTTACAAGGGGGTTGGGCCTATTGTAGCCAAGGGGTTCAGCTTACGTTGTATGATCTACAGTCTGGTTTAGAGGTGGGTACATCATTGACCGTTGGCATTTCTCTTGTCACTGCAGCGCTCATACTCCTCTTAGTTACTCAAAATATTCTCATCACAATCTACGCAATGATCACCATCACATTTATAGTTTCCTCTGTGGTAGGGGTTCTTGTTTTACTCGGTTGGCAGTTAAACATATTCGAGGCGATAACCTTTTCCCTGGCAGTAGGTTTGGCGGTAGATTTTACGATACATTACGGTGTTGCATTTACAATCGCACCTTCCAAAAATCGCAAAGAGCGCACTTACTTTGCCATAGAGACGTTAAGCTCACCCATAACCATTGCCGCGTTATCGACGTTCTCAGCAGGAGCGGTGATGATCCCTGCCATTGTTATTAATTACTCACAAACAGGCGTTTTCTTGACGTTAGTAATATCCCTCAGTTGGCTGTATTCAACGTTTTTCTTCACGTCATTATGTATGACAGTCGGACCTAATGGGCTATGTGGGCAATTATCTCCAAAAATATTTCGAAATATACGAAAGAAAATGGCAAATTCTGAAATGCCAACACACCCACAGGCCTTTACCAATGAAGGTTTTAGGATAAGCAACAATTAGTATCAGACAAACCAACGATCTTATTTATTCGCCGACCAACAGGCATTGAGAAACCTATGATTCAGCTGATTAATTTTTTAAATTTAAGGAGGGATGTGAAAGTTTCCGAAAAACTTGAACCGTACCTCAAGTGTAGAACTTTAAAATATATATATTTTATGTGTTGCAAAATGAATATTATTCACCCAACTCCCATTGGCATGCCTGGTTCGTTCCATTGTTGAAATATTAAATGTAAGAATTTGTTCACTTAAAACAAAATGGTCCATTGTGCAATAGGTTCCGACTTTCTTGTTGCACACTGACTCACTTTACCTGATTTGTCTCCCAATAAAATTAAAAATGTCTTTGTAACCTTGGCCACGTCCCGTTTGCTTGCACGGCATGTTGTACAGGACTTAATGTAGTTAATTACGTCACCCCATAAGGGTAAGAGTGCTACCGCACATATTGGTAAAAGGTGCAGTACCTTTAAAAAAAAAAGAATACAAAGACTGTAATTTGAGTAGTACAACAATGACATCATATATTATTGAGCACTGTACCGCTTAAAATTGAGTGAATGATCTTGAACATTGTATATCTCAGCTCAGGAATGCTCCACGAAGATGGGAATTGGGCTGTGTGAATACATTTTTCTGCTCTGTACTACATATATTTATAAACAAAGGATTTCATGAAAATCTTCGAATTCGTTGGATACTGCGTGCAATTAAAATAAACCCGAGCCAACTTTTATCAATCATCCCGAAATTCTACATAAATTTGCTCTTAAAAGGCAGATCACATGATAAAAACCCCAACTTTCTCAATATCACCTCAAACCAATTATAAGCCACTAGCGTAGCCAGCGGGGGGAGGGGGGAGAGTGCCCCCACAGAAATTTTTGGGACGCGATGGGAGGTGTTGAAAAAATGGAGGAGAGCCCCCCCCCCCAAAAAAAATATATATATATATATATATAAACGGTAAGAGGAGGGAGAGAATCGGGGGAATTTTTTTACAGTTTTTTTTTTTGGGGGGGGGGGCTCCTAGTCGTTACGATAAAGTAGGCAGTCCCCGACGGTGACTAGTCTCCCCTTTGTTTTACCTATTTTTTGCTCTCAAGGGACTATTTCCCTAATAAGAACCTCAAATTTTCGGCGCGCTTCTCGCACTGTAGATTCACTCCAGTTTTTTAAGTAGTTACATTCCACATATCTAGAGAGTTTAAGTCCTGTCAACTTAAATTTCATCCCATATCACAAAGCCTAGTTGTTGTTTTCTTGTGTGCGTCATATACGATAGGTCAGTTGGTGAGCGACTCACGGAGCATAGTTTGGCTATTTTATTGGGTATTTCAGGTGGTTTGGACACAATGTAGGTTATCCCCGATACGGTCTTCAACCCCAACAGTTTCTATTTTTCTTTTTGTTCTTAATGATTACATAGGCTATGTTATTTTTGTAAGCCTACCAAAAATTTTCGCGCGCTTCGCGCGCTTTGCAATTTCACGATTTAGACTCAAAAGAACACTATCATTGCGCAACTCGGCTTTTAAAATATAAAGTAATATTGTGCAAAATGTGCCCCAGGCTGCAATGACATGTGATAGTTAGGGTCCTTCATATCCCCTTCTCACCACCCCTCGACAAAGGGGCTGTCGGAACTTGTGGTCGCTGGCATGGCTTTTCCCATGTCGGGAATAATCTGTCGCCTTCCCATGGTCGGTTTAGTTATTTTGGCTTTCAAAAGAGTTATTTCTGCCATAAAACCCTAAATGTTCGGTACGCTTTGCACACTCTTCCTCAGTTCCGTTAACTAGAGCTAATAAAGTACAAACCCTTCCCATCTTTTCAAGTAAATTAATAAGTAGAACAAATGGATTAATGTACGTGTCGGGAATTTCACCTCATTTCGCTAAACTTAGTTAATCATCTCTTGTGTCAGTCGTGCGGTACAGACTCGAAGAAGGAAGTACAATATAAGTTGTGCCCGATAGGGCCCAAATGCCGGGACAATTGACCTATATAAGCTTTAAAAAAGTACAGATTCTTTGTAGACTAACCCAAAAAATTTTCGCCCACTTTTCCACGGCAAAATCAGTGCGGAAATAGCTTCCTCTAGCCTATACAAGTTTTATGTCGTATATGACTCGCAATGACAGGTATAGTGCACAGGTTTTCTTCAAATCTCCCTCACCAACTCATCGACGGCATCCTGGCTGTCGGGGCTTGGGATCGTTACCCACCCCTACCTCCTTCGCTCCCTCAAGAAAATGCCGAACCCCAGTGGAGGCGATGAAAAATGAAAGAGTGGGGGCTAAAGCAATGTTCAGCCCCTCAATATTTGTCGAGTGCTCCAATTAAGAAGTGGAGAGAATTTCGAACATATTCTTGCTTAGAACACTCGGAAAGTGCCGTTTCCGGTCATCTGAGGGGTTTGTGAAGCCAAAAATTTCCTGGCACGCTCCGCGCCAATCGATGGTAGAGCTCTGCTTAGAAACATGTATTAACATTTTTCATAGACTGATGTTTTTTTTTTTTTGCATTATTTGAGAAGTTTCAGAAATGAGATCCATATTTCCAAGCTGGGAACATGCAGCATAAAACACTCGGGAAGTGCCGTTTCCAGCCATCTGAGGGGTGTCTAAAACCAAAAATTTTCTTGTGCGCTCCGCGCCAACTGATGGTGGCGCTCCGCTTAGATAGTCCTGTCGGTCAAGATTGGGGACGAGGAGTCGACTTTGCCCCCTCACAAAAAAATCCTGGCTATGCCCCTGTTATAAGCTCTTACTGCTCAAGTAGTATGGGTGCTCAGCATAAGCAATAAAGTAGGGAAAACAAGACAGAGAGTCACAAGTGGAAAAAGGATGTGGCTGGCTCGACTTAAACACCAATTGGTTAGAAACTATAGGCCGTAAAACTCCATCCAACCTAACCTTACTTCTCAAACCTGTTCAAAAAAGGTAAAAAATAATGGAGCAAATTTCCAGTTTCGTGTGAGAGGCGTATACATAGGCCTAACATAAAATTCGTAGCCCAAAACAAATTTTAGCCGTCTGCCATGTAAAACTTGTTTGATATTGCTCATATGAATTAAGGGAAGATCCTTCAATAACCACCCCGATTATTTGAATGACCCTCTCTAAATGTGAAATTTATTTCTTTTAAAATTTCAAATTTTCGTTAAAACAAGCTCCGGATATTTAAATATTTGTTCAAACGAAACCCCAAATTTTGGCCCGTTACGAGCGGCTCAGATTTTGCCCAGTGACTTACCACCGAGAATAACTCATCGCCTTAGTCGGCGCTTTGAATTGCGGTTCCCCCACTCGGGGATTTCGTTTCGGGCATGTTCTGATCATTCTCCGGCTTTCCCTCGAAATGCGTAAAATTCGCTGAATAAAGACAGGCACTTTACGGTGAAAGGGAAACTTACGTGGAGTTATATCAACTGTACGATGAGAAGTACTAGCAGTGAAAACTGGAGGCGGTTGTCCACACCGGATGAGCCCCTGTGGATCGTCTTTTAATGTAGACTGCATAGCATGTCTTTTGTAAATGCCTCCATAGACCCCCTAAATGGTTTCGTAGCGTTAAGTTTAACGAAAAAACTCCGTCCGCTCCCCGGGGTACTCAGTGTTCTACTGTATAGCCACAAGGCAGACTACCCCACTTGTTGTCAATACAAACTCCTCTAAAGGACAATGGCTCTTTAGCCTTTACTTCATATAATTGATATGTATTAGTTGTACCTTTCAGGTCAAACTATTTTCCGGTCAAACGATATTCCAGCATTATGCAAAAATTGCAATATGTACGAGTAGTTGTATAGAATTTTACATACACAGTCAAATTTTATATACGTATACGGAGAAAATAGAAATAGGAAGATGGCCCAATGTAACGTTTGGCAATTTTTGTAATAAATTAGTTAATTAATTGATATGAATTACAGTTGTCCTTTTCAGGTCAAACGAATTTACAGAATTATGCCAAACTTGCAATATGTGCAAATACTTAAAGAATTTTATATACACAGGCAATGTGTGAGAAATATGTTACTTTGATAATTGAACTGAGTCAATAAATCAGTAAAACTGATTTTGAACAATGACCTAATATGTTGCTATTTTTCCTATCGTCTTGTCGGCTTAAAGACCTGATCTTCTCACTCCAAACAGTTCCAATTCTCCTAACCTAATTAATTAAGCCCCTCCTACAACTGTCTAAAACTCATCCTCATCTAGACACAATCTCAGAACATTGCTTCAGGGTGAGTATACAATATCCCAATGTGTAATTAAAATACTCTCGGCACAGTGTACGTTTGCTGTGCAATATAAGCTACAGTTCTCCTCATTTTTAAAACATGCTGTCAATCAAACAGCTGTGCCAATTGACAATTTCTGTGGACTTCTATAAAAATTGTAGTTTGAGGTGAGAGTTGACTGCCTTTATTTGTTTCTACCTATGAACAGAATAGACCGTCTGCATATGATGTCACAGTGCATAGAGCTGACAAAACTCCACAATAGCTTGCTAACATCCTTGTTGGAAAGTCCATCCTAAACACATGCATAATTACCTGTGATGGTTAAAAAGTTCCCCAAAAAGTGCAGTGGATGTTTTGTGAGACAGCTGCAAAAATATTGAGAGAGGTAAAGTAATGTGTTTGGAGGCGCACGGTTAAAAGTAGATAACCAATGGCAAAGTAACTTCTCTTATTAGGAAGCACTCCACCATTAGCGGATCTAACTTCCAGAGAAAAGTAGTTCCAAAGTACATCGTCAATTACTCTCTAAAAATGATTACCCAACCTGGGCAAAAAATTACGCAGCAGTTGGTTCCATATTCCTCCTGATCGGAATTGGGTAAAAAACTGCCCAACTCAGTTGGTTAAGTGTTTTACTAATTAGTTGGGCAAAATAAATTTACCCAATCATTTCACCCAAATAATTTTGCCCAGAAAATGGTTAAAATTTCTACACGTTTGCCCAACATCTGTTCTGTTGGTTGCTCGTTTGGATTTCAATATAACCTGATATATAATTTTATGGTTTGGGTAAGAAGGAGACTGAACAAAGTACCCTAAAACTTAGTACACCGTTTGCCCTCCAAGAGTGGTTGGGGGTACCAGCGACTCTCTTTTTCTAAAGTCCTCTTGACCCTCAGGCAAAGGGCCGTTCGGCGAAACCAAACTTTCACTGCTTCCCGAAGAAGATATTACGTCCACTGAAGGAGATTACGTGACCAAACTTACGGCCCTCAGACAGAAAATCCGTCACTTGTTGTACCAGCGACGATACACTTGGTTAGTAAACAGTAAAGCGTGTAGTTTGGAATACCAAACTCAAGCGTGAACTTTATAATTCTTCTTTCATTGCTCTTTAAAAGAAGGGTTTAAGGTCACAACAGGATTTGCTATGTTAGAGGGGTACCCATTGTAAGCATTTTGGTGAAATTCGCATTGAAATCCGATGTGTGGTTCTCAAGATATGAGCATGTAAAGTTGTCACATTTTCAACAAAATGTGAACTTGAAGCAAGCACATATGACATATGACATTGATTTTCTCCTCAACAATCACACATTACTAAAATGTGATTGCATATGTGGCATGAGAACTTTAAAAACTTTGCATCCCCCACAGGAAGGTCCTATTCCTATTAACTTCAAGGTCAACAAAACAGTCTGATAAAACAAAGTGAAACAAAGCATTCCTTGTCAATGTGAGGAAGTGATAAAAGCTCTGCTGCCCTCAAACTCACTTTTGAACACAAATCTAGTGACTTCATTTTCAAATATCTCAAGAAATACATGTCCTATTTGAATGAAACTTTCACCACACTGTGCAGATTTGGTTCCTCTTTCAGATATGAAAATTAAATTTTTGCTTAAACCTTCCCTTTAAACAATTTCGTCCAGATTTTACTGCTATTCTACCCCTAGCTTTTTATTTACCGAATCCAATCGTGTTCACTACCGTTAGATCTCAATTAACCACTTTCACTAAAATAATTATCTGTAAAACTTGACTGATCTTTTAATAATCATCTGATTGGTCAATTACATTTTTCCCAAATGTTGGGTACTTTAAAACTGCACAACACCTTTTACCAACTTTTGAATTTTACCCAACCTTAATTTACCCAACAAATATGGATAGATTGTTTACCTGTTGTTAGCAATCAATGCCATGTTGAGCACTCTGGATTTTGCTCAATTTTTTTTACCCAACAGTTTTTAGAGTGTAGTAGGTCCTCTTTAAATGTGTTCATGCTAGGATAATGAACTGCTGCTCATTTACCTTGGATATTAAAGAGAAAATGTAAATGGGTCAGGGCTGCTAAATTGGAATGGATTTAAAAGGTGATTTAGACTATTCCAGTATGTATGTGTGAAAAACAGCGGATTTCCGTCACTTAGGGGTGGGTCCACAGCCCCTAAATTTCTTCCCCTGTAGCTCAAAATTTGAATGGTCAATTATGGTAATTTTGTGGTCCCATGATTGTCCACTGACTCACTGGTTTCCATGCGAATTGTAGCTGTAGTGGGTTGTGAACTTTGACAAGGTTGTGGGGGCATGAAATGAAGAGGAAATAGTGTGTAAGTCTATGAAACAGCTATTGGTGGTGCGTTCCCATTAACTTGGTATGTGAAAGGTCTTCAAATGCAGTTCCAGACTCAGACAAATCATGTGACACCCTTGACATATATACATACTCTAATTAGGGCCCCCAGACTGGTTACTACTGATCTGTGGCGTGGGGGATGAGACTAAGAGGAACTGGTATCTCCCTTTCCCTTGAGAAAAATTGTAAACTTCCGAAGGATTAATTAAATAGATGAAAAGTATTCACTCAATCGCAATACGGCTGTGGGAAAACCAATAGTAAAGTGATGGGGTACTTCGAGAAAACACCATTTTACTCAATGACATACTCCATGGAGATACCTGAACATGGGACATACTGTACGTCCAATAATAAAAATAAACGTAAGCCGCGGGATGAGGTAAGGTAAAAGGTAGCACCATGTTGAAAAACATCAAATTTGATACGCTGAGTTCTTAATTACACAAATGAAACAGACGGTGCACTTGCTTTGTGACCGTAAACAATAGAAAAATCGCACTTTTACGTGTAACGTTATACCACATTATGGTTTAAATTCAAATAGGTCTTACGCCGCAACTCAACTTTTTTCAACGATCTTTCTGTATAGAGTGCTTTCACGTTATGTCGCAATTGGTAAGTCATGCCCACTGTCAGGCAAAATTCAGCACTGTTTAAATGCAACAGCCACACAGAGGCCATTAGCTGCCTGTTAGCTAACTACACAAAATGGGTACTTCACTAGATTTTGCCCGCCAAAAGGGGCGGGGCTTTTGACGTAAGTGAAATGTGACAGGATGCCCCCTTCAGCTTTTTCACTACCACCGCCGTAAGTTTCCTGTGGTTGAGACTAAGTATAATTTGGTTGGGAAAACAGTCGGCAGTAAACCACACCTGAAAAATATAGCCTGCCTGGTCCAAAGTGGATTTGGTATGATTTTTTGGTGTTTAACCACGGACTTCCTATACATGAACAGAGCATACTGCACAGAAGATTGTGGTTACCGTAGAGTGGGAAAAAGCGCACTAAGACGGTCGTCTGCTATGATTTTGTGTAAAAGTTTGAACTTGCTCAAGTATTTCCCGTATTTTGCAAGAAAGTTGAAATATTTTTTAAAATATGGCAAACTAAGGTCAAAATCACTTCATGTATTGCAAGAATATGATATTGTTTCTCATTCAAGTTTAACTTTTGGTTAAAATATAAAAAAGTCATCGTCAAATTAGACGATTTTTATAGGTTCACGACGGCCATCTTCTTCCTTTTTTGTCCCAGTCGGTGGCGACCATCTACGTAGCCTGTTGCGTTTCAACCACTACTTTCAAATATCAAAAATCTTACTTTCGCAACTATATAAATAATACTATGAGCCTTTCAACGGCTTCACTGTTCAACAGCCCACGTTTCCAACTAAGTTACATGGCATAGCTACGGTATACAATATATTATACTGTTTATAGAGGTGCATTATGATTTTGAGAGAGCGCCATCTTTAGGATACTACAGAGTCTGCTACGCAGGCTACCATCTACGGGTAGGACGTATACGTTATACATGCTCTGTCCATGTACAAAAGTCCGTGTGTTTAACCCACAACTTCTAACCTTCTGCTTTAATCTTGAGGAGCCAATGGTCCTTTTTCCAAGTGTGTTTCAATGGACCATTTTCCCAACTTAATTGTAACGATTCTCAACCACAGGTCTCGCACTCCGGAGGTAATGAAAAGTGAAAAGGCTGTATGAGGAATTCCGCCACATTAGCGTTGAATATGGTCAGAAGTGTCCATTTTACTTGTCGGAGGCCACAAAATATTAAGCGTAATAAGTAAACGTGCCATGTTAAAGTGCCCCCTCAGTCCTATTTATTTTGCACCTTCTCGTTTCTTTTGAGAGTGAGTGGGATAATCACCTGTCTCCCCGTATCCTTTCACCGCCCTTCTAGACGTCCGCAGATTTGTGCGGTCGGATGAGAGCCGTTGCGCGATTTTTGTCTCAGAGCGAATGAGAGTATTTTCGGCCATTTGACGAACCAACTCTGTCTTGGAAATACATCCATAATTTCAAAATGACAGCCTTTTCGACCTTTTTGCAATTCTTACACCGGTTTATGACGGAAAGAACAAGCCAAATGATATACTGGGTATAGACTTTTGCAAAGTCTCTCTCGGAGATGAACCTCTTAGAGCTTTAAAGCTTGTTTTACCCAATCTAGCAACTTTTTTTAGAGAATGTATCCTTTCTGTATATATCTGGCAACTCTTTATACAGTACGCCCTCTACACCTACGCAATGTATCTACGTCAACCGGAAATGACAACAGAAACAGGGAGAAACTACAATCCCAGGAAGAGAAACGGTCGAAGGTATTATATAGGGGGAGTGCAATAACATTTTTTTTTCTTTTTGTAAAGGGGTCTACTAGCATTAGCTTTACTTTCTCAGTCCTCCTCCACCTCCTTGTTTAAATGTTGTATCATTTTGTATTTGAACTGTAGAAACAAACTCAAACTCAATTCAGATATTATCCTGGTTTTGCCGTAAGGGAAGGCCGGTTTTGCCATGTGTGCACAGGGCACTTGCAGAGATTCCGAGCTCACAAGGTGGCATACAAATGAAAATGCTAAACTGTGGAAACTCTCAGTTGTAGGCTAAGTGAAAACCCAAAGACCTGACAAATCGCTTGTATAAGATTCGTTTAATTTTTTTGTGTGGATATTCACTGGGTTTCTTCGTAGACAACTCTTTTATTGGTAAATACATGGCAACGGTGGTCAAACTTCCTCACTTGCATGATAGCTCAAAACCTGCAAGTCATGCAGACAACTTGGCGGATCACATGGACGTTACCAGATATTTTTGAAGGGGGCGTACTTTGCGCTAAAAAAAGAAATTGTTATTGTCGCGTTGGTGCGAGCACTACGACGTCGGCGTGGGATCCAGAGGCGAACCACCCAAAGCTCTGAGGATTTAGACATTTCAAATGCCTATAATGCGGTGAAATATTGTCAATATTGCCAGTTTTGGTAATGACAAAATAATGTGATTTCAAAAAGGTTTAGAGCAAAACGTGAATCCATGTATGGTTATCAAGGAGAAAGTTTTAAATCTTGAAATGACAATATCATCAGAAAGTTTTTCTCTTAAAATTGAGGTGTGGCTATGGTGGAGCCAATTGCAACCGGAGTGGTAGTATCCAGAAGCAACGGATTCCCAGAAGAAAACCCTTTTAATCACGTGGAATATAATGAAGTATTCAAGATTAATTAGGTGAAAGTAGCGAAGGCTTAAATAACAATCGTGAAGAAATTTTAAGCGAAATGACTTCTGCAATGCAAACACATTTTAGAGAATCATTCAAAACTGCAGTGGCGTAACCAGCATGGGGGTAGGGTGGGACCCCCGTGAATTGACTTGCCCCAACTCCCCCCCCCCTCGAATGAAAAAATGAATGAAAATGGATATGTAGGAATAACCCACATTTGTCTGATCATTACTGTCTCATAAGCCGTCTTGACTCCAAATTAGCAACATAATGGACTCGACTTGGCCTCGACCCTTATTTTGCTAACTTGGAGACTAGACGGTTTATTCACCATATTATAGTCAGCTTAACGCGACTTATCCCTTAAATATCGGTACTACCACTTCATTGAGATTTTAAGTCAATTTGAAATATCTCTTAGGTGCACTTTCGTTTTATGTATATTTATATAATGAGCCTATGCTCATGGGCGTCCACAGAAATTTTTACAAGGGGGGCAAGGTCACTTATGGATGATTGAATTGTGTGCACTATCTAAGCGGAGCGCCACCATAGGTTTGTCTCGGAGCGTACAAGAAAATTTTGGGTCTTACAAAAACTCCAGATGGCCGGAAACGACACTTGGCGAGTGTTATAAGCTGCATGTACCCAGCCCTGAAACAGGAATTTCATGTCTGAAATTTTTAGTTTTTTAGAATTTTCAATGTAAAAAATTGTTGAAGGGAAATCTGCCTCTCGGTAACGGCCTCGCACGCCTATGCACGATAAAACTTATAACTGTCAAACAGCCTATATAGGCCTATATCCGTTACCCAATTATGAATCACCCCTCCCCCCCCCCCCCATATTCACCTATTATATCCCAGTTACATCCGCGCGTCGCCACTTGAGATCAGCATGGAACCAAACCAAGACCAACGCATTCATCAATAGTCGGATGCCATATGCACATACCATAGTACAATTTTGGCATAGTTTTTTACAATTACGAATTTCCAATAGATATCACGAATGATGGTCCCCAAATTACGATTTCACTATTCAGCATACCATCTTCTCTTTTGCTATTCCTGGTCAAATGTCCGCATGTTTCACGAGTAAAGACTGACGCTGTGAGTGAAGATATTTTGATGATTTTTAATTTTTTTATCTAAGTTTTTAATTTATTTTTTCACAAGTTTGATTTTCCGGGGGGGGGGCAAGTTCTCCCCTTGCCCCCCCCCCTTCCGGACGCCCATGCCTATGCTGACCTGAAGCAGTTTACCCACCCAAAATAAACAGAATTCAAAAGATGAACATATCCCTCTAATGTGGTTTCAATAAAAATGGTTGTTCTGTTAAAAAACATATTTTAAAGGTATTTCATGAAAAGCACAATTAGATATGTGATCATAATACTATGGAAAGGTTTAGCTACATACATCCAATAGGACCTGTCATCGGACGGCACTTTACAAAAAGTAAGGGGTGAAATAGTCATATGGGGGACTCGATCTACATGTAGTGCAGCGAGATTATGCACTAAACATTTCAAAAGAAATTTACACTTTTCAATGGCAGAAGATATCCTTTTTCGACTTTTGGTACATACTTTCAACGTTTATGTAAAAAAAGGACTGGAGGGTCGTTCGCAACCCCCACCCCCTCCCCCTTGGGGACGTCCGTTGATCTTCCGGTTATGAAAACTTTATATATTTTAATGCGTTGCGTTCGCCTGCTTTAAAAAGGACCTTTAGCCTGCGATTAGTACTTTCAAATTACCGGTAGCTAATACATATGGGCCTCGTATTCCAGTTTTATTTCACTGCCAAGTGATTTCAAAGAGTGAACACTGTGTCAAGTTTAGCTGTGGATGTTGAATTAGTCACTGAAACATTTTGTAGGATTGCCGAATTACCCTACAACCCAAGCATACTCTCCCCTTAATGGGCAAACCAAACTGTTAAAAAATGCCTGTAAAATGACAGCAACAAACTACAAATAAAAAGGCACACACGTGGATCCCTGCTGCATATGCAACAGATACTCACACGCATTTCTTTGTTTTGTTAATTAATTAACTTGCACTTTTGACAGTGAGAAAGGGGTTCCCATTCGCATGCTGAAGGAGCAGCCCTCCGCATAGACAAATATTTTTGGCCTTCTCAAAGAAAGCTTTTTTTATCTTTAGCCAGCAAATAGGAATGACAATATGACAATGATACTGATAAATCAGTTCGCATAATCTCTGATAGCACAGTAACCCGTACCTTCCATGTATCCCTTCGACACTCTTAATCCCCACACCAGGATGACACTCATTCTGAACTAAAAGAGGCGGTAATTAACCCTGGGTGGCAGCTATCAATCAGGGGCACGCCACTTGTTCTCTCTTTTTGCATAAACTGATGTTCCCTATTTATTTCCCCAATGCCACAGCCTCATTGTAAACAGAAGAATGTGGATAAATTTTGGTCCGCCCCGCCCCCCCCCCCCCCCATCCTTACAATTATTTTGCCCGCTCAAGATTCGCCTGAATCGCGTCGTGTAATATTTTTTATTTGGTCATACAATTTGTTATTACATTTTTTGGCCGGGAGGGAACCACCAAAAAAGAATAATTTGGATTTTTTTTGTCGGCATCTTAATTGTCTCAGAATTCTGACTAAATAACTCAGAATCCTAAGATAATTAAGATGCGAACAAAAACAAAAAAATCACCATTTTTTCTTGTCCTCTTTCGGCCACCGTAAAAAATCGATCAGTGAAGCGGACCAAAAAAACTTCTATTTCATGGGACCAAAAAAACTATACCCGGACCAAAACATCTAGCTTTTTTTGTCCTACCCCAGACCAAAAAAACTAGCTTTTCTTGTCCTATGACCCAAAAAACTGAAAATTCCTTTTTTTGGCCCGTCGGACAGGGGACCAAAAAAACTGCCACACCGGCGTGTGCGATATCTATGATTTGGGTAAAGTCCCGAAGTAATTAATTTGCCAAACATAAAACCTGAATTGCCTCTTAAAGATTTGAAGAGATAAAGGTCAATAAAAAAAATAAATTTCAATAACACTTTTACTTTAAAACCTTTTGCGTTAATCATTTCCGTTTTAAAGCTTGCAATGGAAACGTTTGATAATAAACAAGGTGGCAATTCAAATAAAAGGTTCATGTGCGTGAATGCTTACCGAAACAAATTTGATGTATAAATGGTTCAACCGGGCTGATTTTACGCAGAAACGGATAACAGGGAGAAAGAACGAAGGTAGAAAGTGAGAACTCTTCAGATTTCATTGTTATATGACAACCATTTAAGAGCTAAAGCATTTCTCTGTTGAATTGACACTCGAACTAGCTTTAAAATGAAGTGGGGATATTTAAAAATACCCATGCACGTGTTCTCTGTGAGCTGAAGGAAAGTTATAAACTAAACATACTTGTTATTTATTAAGTAGAAAGAAAGTTTACAAAAGTAGTAAAATGTTTTTGGTTTTTTTGCAAAGTGGTAACAAAAATCCTTAGACGACAACAAATAATCGCGACTCTCAAAGCCACTAAACAAATTGAAACTTCTTTCAATTTTGCAAGGGACACTTCAGTTTTATCACGGACTTCCTATACATGGACAGAGCATACTGCACAGTATGCACAGTATACTGCACAGTATACTGCACAGTATACTGCACAGTATTGTCTCTACCGTATTGTGGGAAAAAAGCGCACCAAGATGGCCGTCTGCTATGATTTTGTGTGAAAGTTTGGACTTGCTCAAGTATATCCCATATTTTGCAAGAAAGTTAAAATATTTTTGAAATATGGCAGGGTGAGGTCAAAATCACTTCACGTTTTGCAGGAATATAATATTGTTTCCCATTCAAGTTCAACTTTTGTTTGAAATATAACAGTCTTTATCAAATGAGACGATTTATTACTTAACGGCGGCCATCTTAGTGCGTCTTTTTTGTCCCAGTCGGTGGCGACCATCTACGGCTAGAACATACGTGTTGCATGCTCTCTCCATGTATATAAGTACGTGGCCGAAATATAAAATGCTGAACTTAAAACGGTACATCGTACAATAGGTTGTGATGTTATTGTTGGGCTTCTCAAATTACAAACTTTGTATTTCTTTGTTTTTCTGAAAGTTACTGCACCACGCACCAAGGTGTGATAGCACTCTCACTTTTATGGGGTGATTTAATTAATTAAGCCCTCTCCGAGCAACGTGGTATGCAAGCAAACACGAAGTGTTCAAGATCATAAAATCATTTTTAAAATTAAAGTGAAACTAGAACTGCATTTGCTTGCAAATACGCAGAATTGTAGTGCGTGTTAGAGATGTCTTTTCAGTTAGTACAGTAGCCCAGTTTTTATTTGAACTTTAGGATTTGTTCATGGCGGGAAGAGGGGCTGTTGTTTCTTTTTGGCCACTCCTCTCAACCCTATTTCTTGATAGTACAAAGATGGACCACTTGTCTCCCAGCTCCTTGGCTGGACGCATAAAGAAATCATAGAAGAGTAACCAATGATGGAGTAAATCCGGACCTTCTATGCTAATAGTCAGTCACTAGCTTTATTTTGAAGCATATTTGCCAACAATGAAGCAAGTGCTGAGTAGTCCTTGAACAAGACCGTGTACTGCGCTTAACGGTAGGACCTACTCCGTATACAGTCTAGTGTGGAGTAAAATGAAGTGGACGAAGCATAGTCCCGTTCAAGGACTCGTGCTGAGTAGCCCACTTAGCCATACGTTATGCTCTGTTGTGTTGTTTACTCCTGCCTGAAATGGTTTTATCGGTTCTCGACTCCTCTTTCACCGTTCTTTATGTTAAATAATGACGCCCTCCCAAGCTCTCTGACTGCACCGCTGCATGCATATGACAACTGTCTCGTGGAAGGCCGAATAACTGTTGACGCTGTGTGTTTTAACATCCGTGTTTCGTTAATTCGCAATGCATGCTATGCATGCTGTCAAAACGTTTCGGTCAGACTGCTGTCAAAATAGCTTCTGCTTTTACCACTGAAATAAAGCATGATAATAGAACTACAGCACAAGTCGCTTAATCCAACGCAGTAAAGCCAATTCGTTCCGTACAGGGAATTGGCAATACCCTGCTCCGTAGTAGCTAGATGAAGATACTGTACAATAACGTCTTGATACTGTTCAACGATAGTGGACGCAATGGCGCCGTGTTACGTATACCAATTTGGAAGCAGCGATTGATTCTCCAGGCTTATCACTTCAGTGTGAAAAGGCCGAACCACATTACATCGCGTTTTCTGGAAATTTATCCGCAATGCTCTTTCATGAAGGTAACTCCTTAAATCAGCCTTGTAAGTGTAGTATTTGCTTTTCTGAAGTTGATTTTTGTTTAAAGACGGCCACAGATTGCACTTACTGCTATTGTTAAAGGGTAGAGCATGGATATTTGTACGAACTAAGTTACGGTACGCGCAGGGAAATGAGTTGTGGGCCATAACAGGCTTCACAAAAGAAATTGTCAGTCGGCCAGTAAATGCCAATATTGTAGTGCGGCGCACTACAATAACAAAGCAAATAACGTGAGTTTTACTATAAGAAAGTCACAGATCATTGAGCTATTGATTGATTTGTTTTAAGTGAATAAATTTCAATTTTTAACATCTCAACAACAGAACAAGCTACGATAATGGGATCTGGATAAATAAAATTCATTTTGTAACCTCCAAAATAAATATTTTTAAATTTGTAGACTTGAGGTAAACTTTAAATCAGGCAGAAACAGAAATGAAAAGTATTATAACATTTTATGCATTTATCAATCTCTGGTTCCCAAATCCAAATTATTTCTTCCATTTTTAAAACATGTTAGTCCCAGTAACATTGCGAATATCTTATTTTGAAACTCCATTGAGCATGAAATGTTATCTCTAGTAAATGTGTATTGTCACATTGACTCATCGAGGTTCTGAAATCCGATCGTTTTCTAGACTTGGCCAAGTCTCTCGTGACTGTTGCGCGGTGAGCTGACAACTTTCTCTACAAAATCCCCTACTTTAGCATAACATCATATCATATTTTCCTCTTGTCTAATACGCCCTATATAGGTCTATTAATTGTATCGTTGAGAAGCGATAACTTAATAGACCGATAGAGGGGGTATTAGAAAAAGGCAAATCAGAGCCATATACGGCTCTGAGGCAAACACGGTATGCTGTATTGTCCTGAAGTACTGGATTTGGTTAACAGTGGTTGTCAGCTCCCCGGGGGAACACTCACGAGAGACTTGGCCAATTCTAACCATTTTCAGCTTCTGAGTATCACAAGAAGGAAATGATGCACCAGTTTGTGGAATTCAGGGGTAAACCTTTACAAAAAACATATGTTGTATATGTTGTCAGTGACTCACAACAGCAAAATTGTTGGTTCGGGTAAACAATGGTTCAGGAAAATTTGATTACCCGGCAATTTTTTTTTGTTTGTCTATCAATAAACGAAACGTTTCACCCAAAGTGATAACGACCCCTTAACTTTAACTATATGTGTCATGTTTGGAACAGTGTCCGGCTCTCAATTGAAAATGTTTTCTTTCATGTAATCTGGTACCCTATATGCAGTTGAAGTGATATATGTGTTTGAATATTTTAAGGTATTTCTATGGGCTAAAAAGAGAAAGTAATTGGCATCATGAACGAGATAAAATCTTATGACTAAGCTATTGAGCCCAACAATTGCAGTTAATACGGAATGTGACTGAAACTTTCCATTTCCCTCTTCGTGTTGATTCCACAAAAGATAATGTTGATTTTCCACCTTTACACGTCTTCAAAACATGAGATCTCGAAGTACGTAATGGTTCCCATATTTTTTCATACGTCTAGGGAATATTATGCTGTATGGCTATCAAGGCGAGTTACTTTGAGGGTATCTTTCAAATTGTGAGATCTATCTCGGCGTAAGATATCAAAATGTTAACTTCCGAGATTCCTTTATCTCAAACTTATGGATAAAATGTTAAACTATTTAGTTAGTTGTTTGGTTGGCTGGTTGGCTAGTTGGTTGGTTGGCTGGTTGGTTGGTTGGTTGGTTGGTTGGTTGGTTAGTTAGTAAGTAAGAGGGTGATATTTGAACATTAACAGGGTCGGCAGTGCTAGACAGCTAGGAGACTTTGTAACTTTTATGACTTTGCAATTCCCTGGTCTAAAACAAAGGTTCTCAAATGATGAGTAGCGAATGAAATATCGGTTGCTAAATACTTTAAGATGGATCACTTAGCAGCTCTCTGTGGGTCCCATTGGTCGCGAAACTGGAACGTGCAACAGACAAGAATGACGGACTTCTTGAAAGAAGTCCGCGAAGATCAGTTAATCGAAATGGACAGAACATTTTTTTTTAATAAATTAAGAGTATGTGAAACGTTAGAATTTTGCATGAATTGCTTCATTGACCTGCGACATGTTGCATAATGTGGACACTATGCTCTTTAAACTAGTTACTCGTTAAGTGGCTCACCACGACCAGACAATCTTGTTGCAGTAAGTCGCGTCGCATAGTGTGGACGAGGCTTCACACTAAGGCAGAGCATCGATTTTATTTGTGGATGGGAGACAGCAATTTCCCAGCAGCCTGAACCTTGAACTGTGTCCAGGGGCGGACTTGTCCACATTTATGTAATCCACCCACACGAACGTGAGAGGACGCGTATACACACTCAAACACGCATTAACGCTGACATTAACACGCAAATAACACTCTAATTGACGTTTTCTCAAAGCAAAAAGGTCATCTGTGTACCACAATGTTATATTTTATACCTGTTTAATAGTCTGTATTCATTATGGGAGGCAAAACGATATGCATGCCCTCAATATTTTGACTGGGGCAAACTCTCCCTGCCCCGAGATCAACGTCCCTGAGTAACTTTTTAATTTAGATTTTTCAACTTGTAAGACTCAGCTAATAAACGGTTTAACTGCTCCAGGCAATTCTGTCTGATATCCTGGGCGTTATCCTACAGAAATATTTCCCTCAAACTAAATATACAAAGCCTTACAACTCACTTGGAAAACTAAACTACACGCCAATTGCTAAACCGGCTTGATAATTTTATAGGATGACTTCCAGGGAGTTGCTGTCAGGAAAAAAATCACTCAACGAAAACAACTTAAACGGCGATTCGGAGAGTAGGTGTCCCGCCTTGTCCTTCATCAATTGCACGAGTGTCATGTGCCCTAACCGTTGTCTCCCCATATCAAGTGACCCCCACACTCTACAAAGACTATGGTCAATTTGACCATTAATTTGGTCAACTATGCACCAACCTAAACTATGATCAAATTATTATTATTAACCACATCTATGGCCAAAAGTGACCACTGTCTCGGCACTCTTACCATAAAATGGTAACCTTTGACCGTACTTCGGGTCAGCTATTTGACCATTGTTTGAGTTGGTGTATAGTTGACCACAGTGTTTTTAGAGTGCAGCTCGTGTATTGGGGCCTTATTACCACACACGGTTTATTTTGGGTCAATTGCTTGACATCATTTCAGACCCCATCAATGTCTTATTTCAACTTAAAGTGTAAACTTTCTTCCTGAACGAAATTTTTGAAATGAAAGGATTTATCGAAATTTAGTTCTTACCCTGGCTAATGCTCCGCACCGAAAAAAATGAGACAAAAGAGGAGCTGTCAATAAATATCAAAGAAAATTTGATCCGTCAATAGTGGCCTCAATGAAATATTTTCAGTAAATTCGCATAACAATGCCTATAGACGAATCCGATTAGCACTTGTTTTTAGTGACTGTAGGCCGCCATTAGTAGGGTCCATCAGCCTAAAACCGTCTTTCGTTATTGTTAACATCAATTTCAAACCCTCAAATTTAGTGAAATTGGAGAATTTAAGATACAAATTAGTGTACAACCATCCATGATAGAGGTAAGCACACTGTTAGAAATTTCTCTGTAAAATTTACATAATTTTTATGGCAAATTTTTTTCCAACCAAATAATGTTTTTTTTACAGCCAGACTGTAATCATGAAAAAACATTAAGTGTTTGTTTTTTCTTTACAGTTTTTGCATGTAAATTAGTTTACAAATGTCTACTGTAAAATCGAATTACAGAATTGTTCTGTTTTTTTTTACCTTAATTTTATGTGAATTTACAGCCTACTGTTTTCATTCTCGGCGTTTTAATATTTATTATAATATCGCTTTTTTCCTTTCATATGTTATTACGTAACATACACTTCACCATTACGTAGATCAGGTATTTGCTTATCTACGTAATGTGTCGTTACGAAGTTATCTTCAATCAAAACACAATGAGGATACTTTGTTATCACATTTTTGTCCAGTAGACTGCTATCTCTAGGAACTTTGTAATTGGAAAGTCACATTTTTGGTACAATATAATAATTGTTTTTAAAATAAATATGACAAAGAATGCAAATACATTGGTTGCAAACATTTCCAGACAAGGTAAACAATAAGTTTATCACTTCCTGATTAAAAAAAACCAAAAAAGATATTATTCAAAGCAACAGCAATCCTTTTGTTAGGAAAATGCCTACAAAATAAGCTCCACCCATTTATGCAAAATGAGATTTACGTCATAAAGTGGTAAATTTACAGACTCTTTCAAGTAAATTTGTGAAACGTTTTTAATTCGATCAAGTGCATGAGCGCTTGTGGCGATGAGTTGACATCAGTATACCAATTGTCAGTATAATAAATGTAAGTAAATTTTCAAATAGGGCCATAAATTTGCCAAAAATGTTTTCTTTTTTAACTGAAACTTCGCAGAACGATGCATGTTATATATTGAAAATTTTCTGGCTATTTCTTATTTGTTTGTTTGTTTGGGCTTATTTTTGTTTCTTTTTCAGCGTAAAAACAAAATGAATGTTTGTTAAATGACAGTATATTTATGTGAAATCAGAAAAATACAAAATACTGTTAAAATTTCTGTACATTTACAGAAAAAGTTTTACAAAGCAGTAAAATTTGGTTAAAAAAGCAGACAGAAATGGTTTTTCAAATAAACAGAAAATACATGTTAAACAACCTTTTTTTATTGTAGAAATACAAAGTGTCTGTAAAGATACAGAAAATCTCTATTAAAAGTAAAATACAAAAAGTTTAAGTTAAAAAAAGTCTGTAAATTTACAGAAATTTTTAACAGTGCATGGAAATCAAAAGATTTAAAGGTGATGGACCCCAGTTATGGCCGACTGAAATCAGACCATCACTTGCCCTCCGGATTCGTGTATAATTAGCATGATTAGTCAGTTAGTCAAGATTCATATCCAATAGTTACGGGAAAACTTAAAATGTTAAACTTTGTGATGTCCTGACTTGAAACGGTTTTGGTGCACAAATTTGAAAAAGAGTCAGATCATAAAACAATGATTTGTACTTAGGATTTGGGGATTGACTAAGTTTGACCACTTGTCACTGCGGTATGTGATGGAAACTTAACAGCTTTTGAAAAAATTGTTGAATTTTTAATGAACGAACTCAATGAGCCGCTTAAACAGTGTAAAAAACTTTGATACGCTTCTGAGGATTATTCCATTTTCAGATGCATCGGACCTTTCAATATAAATAGAAATGATAGCGTAAGAGTTGAAAGAACTATTTGAATTTTTTAAGTAAATTAATACAATGAAAGTAATAAAACTCAGAAGTGGTTTCCTGCAACCAAATGACAGAGTGGTGTCTTTTATAAACATGTAATGTTCACGACACGTTCTTTGGTTAAAAGCATCTGGTTTCGATACGAGTTGGTTATCAATTTAAATCTTAATTCTTGACTACTATTAAAGAATTTATTACGGATCTTTCAATTTAAATAGAAATGATAGCTTAAGAGTTGAAAGAACTGATTGATTTCTTTAAGTAAATTAATACAATGAAAGTAATAAAACTTAGAAGTGGTTTCCTGCAACCAAGTGACAGAGTGGTGTCTTTTATAAACATGTAATGTTCACGACATGTTCTTTGGTTAAAAGCATCTGGTTTCGATACGAGTTGGTTATTAATTTTAATCTTAATTCTTGAATACTGTTAAAGTATTTTTTTACGTCGGGTGTCTCGCTAACTGGCCATAAACTATGTTTCTTTTGTTAACTGTAATTTTTTAGTTACATTAAATGTTTCGGGTTTGCAATGCTTCTAAGTACATGGAGGCTTTACAATTACGTTACAAATCCGCCATGCCGCGGAGGACAATCATACCAAGTACACATGGCTCTGGGTTGAAGGCACTGCACAGTGTGCGCTCTGGTATACGCGGTGTGAAAGCATTCTCGAAAAAGAGCGTGGAGTGTGGTCTACTACGTACGCTATTCCATCATAGCATCTAGGGAGTATTATGACGTCGTATAAAAACCTCTTCCATTTGGTATATTACGATTACAAAATGTGTTGCACATGCATGCTGTCCTAATGGCAGATGTTTAATATAAGGGGACAAGATTCTCTGGATCGAGGCCCGTTCACTAGATCGAGGGTTCAATAGGTCAAACGTTTACTAGATCGGAAGGCTCATTTGGTCGATTTCCCTGATTGAACTGTTCAATGGAAGGAAGGTTCGCTAGAAGGAAGGTGAGGTAATGAAATGTTTACTCAGATGTAAAGCGAACTTTCAACTTTGCAAACCTTCCATCCAATGAAGTTGAATGAACCGTCAAGTTCTGAATTGTAAACTAGAACAGCGATGCTGCAGAATCTCAATACTTTGTGAATGTTAGGGAGACAAAGTTTCCATATTTTTGCTGATAATATTTGATGTAAATACAGTCCTCATTTGATGTTTTGCATGAAAATATTTTGCATAGGCCTATATCGTTAATATCCTGATTTATTTTATGCTGATCAAATGCGCAGAGAGCAATTTTACAATATTACCTCTAAGTGATGTACCGCATCTTTGTGCAACATACTGAAACTTAGAAAAACAGAAATAAGCTGTTTTTCTTCTGCATTCCACAATGTCTCTAAAATCACTCTCCCTATAATGCTATGTTCCGTCTCATTTAAATATTGTGGTACAGTATTCTGCAACTTCTGAAGAACTGAGAGCCTATTTCTCTGCTGATATCTTGAGTGTTTGCATTGTTACACTGAATAAAACGTAGGTAGAAACAGCACCCATGCAATACAGTATAAAGATCCTCAAATACTCTTCAAGAAACTCTCGAGAGGTTAATTTTTTCATTATAACATAGAGGCACTTTGATCATGTCTCCTGGACATATTTTGTCCACTACACTCTAATTTGATAAATTGTAAATAAGCTTATTCGATTCCTCTCAAGATAACTACCTCGCAATAACGTGCCGTATACAGAGCCTTTATTTATGGTCATACTACGCAAGGTTATCTTACAGTTACTTCATGCTTGATTTAGCAGAGGTGTGACACCAAGTCTCTAACATCTAAAAGCTAAACTACAAAATGTAAAATTCTCCGTCAGGTATCTTTGCCTAACAACCAAAGTGCTCTGTGCAAAGAAATGACAGCTTCCCTGAAGTGTCCATCACAACTGAAGAGTTAAACCATGAAATATGCCAAAATAACCTAGCAACACTTACCAACCATCACTTGTTAAATTAGAAAAAAAGGTAATGTCTTCTGCCCCCCCCCCCTCCCCCAGCCCAAAGAGCATGCTCTCAAATTCTCAAAGACATTGACCACTGATCAAGTCACATTCCCTTGCTCTAAAGAAATCTCATCCTCTAGCTAGTATGACAATATCTCAATACATGTTATGAGGCATCTTTCAGAATATTTGAGGGTATGAATATTTCATATCGAAGGTAAACTGAGCAGTTACTTCGAGGAGGCCTGTATTTCAGAATTGATAGGAATGCAATTATTTCTAGCAGTATGATTCTATCACAGTGAATCAAATGACGTAATCGTGCACAGGCCTACCAGGCTAGGAAAGGGAACACTAATCCCCGAATTTCGCATAAAATTTGGGCAAGAATCTGTGAAAAAAATAGGGAAAATACGAGCAAGGGTCTGAGAAAATTCAGGAGGACATTTGGATGAACATAATGCATGGTTTTAATACAGGGAAGTGGGAAACTCCTAAACGTGCCCGGAACCTTAAAAAGTTCTGCCAGCGAAGGGAACAATCCTAATCACGGAAACAATTCCATGAAATATAAACAAGAGTTCAAAAATCCGATACACACTAGGACTTTTCAAAAAATGTTATTCGTGAGATTTTCTCATGGCCTTGCGCAACGTACTGCCGGAAATTGCCCAATATCCGAATTCTTTCAAACATTTGCCTGTAAATAAAATGTATAACAGTGATTGACATTTTCATCAAAAATAAAAAAGAAATAGCTCCACGTTCACGGGAAGCCTGTATGGCGTAAAAGAAACTATCATTCCGAGTTTTGCATTTTTAAAATGTTACTCAACACAAAACTCTTAGTGGCCCATTATTTCATTTCATTTCATTTGTTTGTTTTTCCACAATAATCGATAGTAATAGGTACAATACGCAGAAACAAAAGTAGATTGTTACATGAAATCAAAATATTGTGAAGGGAAGCACTCTAAAAAACCCATAGGGTTTGTCGAGTAGAGTGCTCCCAGGAAACAGAAAAAGAAACAAAAAAGAACTAGGATAGTACAAACTAAAAAAAGTATATGAGGGCAGGATATAACAAAACAAAGAGAAAACACATAGAAGAAGAATACCCGTCTGAAGTCACACCCTAAATCCCTCCCTAGATACAATCCAATCTACCTCACCCTCACCCTTGCCCCAAATACCCTATAAGTGCCCCAACCTTCCCACACACATTACATTACAATACACCCCGCCCCCATGACACGCCTCTTGAAGAGGAGAAAGATCCAAAGTGAATGGTTAAAGGGAAACTACAATTAAAGTTAAGAACAAGCAAGTGCTGTAGTATAATCAGTTAATATTGATTGATAAGAAATTTGCTTAGGTTATATCTAAAAGAGGATACAGAGAGCTTGATTATTAGATCATTGGGTAAAGAATTCCAAATTTTGATAGCACGAAAACATATACTCGTCTTAGAGAATTTCCTCTGGTTATCTGGAAGACGAAGACGATTGCTGTGTCGAGTGTTGTAGTTATGAACTTAACTGTTATGACTGAAAAGGTGAGGAAATCCTGGAGGAAGGGAGTTATTAATGAAGCGATAAGTGAATGTCGCTGTGTTTACTTTCATAATGTCGTTTAATTTTAACAAGTTCAATGACTTGAATAGTACGCTTGTATGTTCACGTGGGGCAGCACTAGAAATATATCTGATTGCTCTCTTTTGCAGTACGCTTAACTTATTCAATGAAGTATTACTTGAGGTAGACCAGGAAAGGCTACAGTAGGAAAAATGCGGATAAACTAAAGCTAGATACAATGATTGGAGAGCATTTTTAGGAAGAATGTGTTTTAGTCTACCGATTATACCAACTCCTTTGACAACTTGTGAACAGAGATATGAAATATGGTCATTCCAGGTAAGCTTAGAATCAATAAGAACTCCTAAGAATTTAACACTTGAAGCAGCATGGAGCCCATCGTTATTGATGACAATTTTGAAATCACGCTTTTGACTAGAGGGCATATTGAAGACCATAAAGTTTGTTTTATTTACGTTTAGAGAAAGTTTATTAGAGGCGAACCAGTTAAAATATAATTTGAGTTCATTGTTCACAGTTTTCTCAAGAAGTTTAAGGTTTGTGTCTTTGAAAAATATGTTGGTATCATCGACGAACATTACTAGTAAGGAATTTCTGGAAACAGATGTTATATCATTTACATAAATGATAAAGAGTAAGGGACCAAGAATAGAGCCCTGAGGAACGCCACAAATAATGGGTTGCAAGTCGGAATTTTCATTTTTGAAGGAGGTGAACTGATATCGGTGAGTCAAATAGCTTTTTAGCCAGTAATATGAAGTGCCACGAAATCCATAAGTTAATAATTTTCCTAGAAGGATGGAATGATCAATCGTGTCAAACGACTTTGAAAGATCAAGGAAGACACCCAATGAAGTTTCATTGTTAGCTGCAGTGTTGCTTAATTTGTCCATAACATCAATAAGAGCTAGTTCAGTGGACAGGTGGAATGACCTGGCCGGAAGCAAAACTGGCTGTTAGAGAATATATGGTGTTTGTTGAGAAAGAACTGCATTTTATTAAACATAAGCCTCTCTAAAATTTTGGAAATGCAAGGAAGGACAGAGATTGGTCGGTAATTGACGAAGTGACAGGGATTACCTTTTTTGAAAATGGGAATTACTTTTGCATTTTTTAATTTATCAGGGAAACATCCATGTAAAAATGAGAGATTAAAGATATGACATAAAGGCTTAGAGATGAGATGAATAACTTGTCGAACTATAGCTGGGCGAATTTCATCGTAACCAGCAGCCGACTTCGGCTTAAGTCAATCAATTGCTACCCTTACAACTTCGTTGCTGCTTATGGGTGATAAGAATATCGTGTGAGTGTTATACCCAGTAGTCAGTTTTGTGGGATTTCGATAGGGTATTTTACCCTTTTTATTATCTTGATGCTTTCAAAGTTTGACCGAAAAACCGCTATTATAAAAGTAAAACTTTCATGGAAAATAGGCATATGACTACAAGGATTTGCTATACATTCAGGAGGCTTATGGAAAAGCTTTTCATAATCCCAATTTCATACTGTTGTCTTGCATAAACTTTTCAAGAAATGGCAAAACATGGCGTATGTGCGTGGAAACTCACGAATGTTAAAAAAATTCTGGGTTGTTTTCAGTTACAAAATAATACGAACGGACTCTAGGGTGTGCAGGTATACACAGTTCCCATTTTGTCCAATAGTTCGCCATCTGTCCTGCCCCGACAGCAAAATTAGAGCGCCTCAGTACTGAAAATTGGGAAGGTCCATTTTCAATAACACATAATGACAGGAAGTTGTGTGAGAATGTCTTCGCGTTTGTTTGCGTGAAAATTTACATGAACCCACTTTGTAAAGTGACATACTTTCAAGGGGCGTTAATTCAGTGGAGTTTGCAATCGGATTCGGTTGTAATTGCTATTTGGAAATAGGTCTATGCCGGGTACATTTTTTTGGTAGTTTTTTATCACTAAGCAATTTGTTGTTTGTATTCCATTGGAGTTAAACTTTTATTGCAAACAAAAGCTTAAATAACGAATGCTCTGTTTCTATTTGCAAGCCATTTCCGGCTTTCTAAAGGATTCGATTTTTCAAAAATTTCCATACGTTCCACCCCAAAGATGGTGGCGCTATTCTTAGATAGTCTTTCTGTCAAATATATTACTCATTTTGACCCTTTACCGTTGTTTGGGTCCTTTTGGACCCATGCGGAGAGCTCGGCTGTCACACACCTTTACTGTTTCACGCGGAGCTCGAAACTGCGAGTAGCTACCCGAAAATTCGGCCACAACAGCGAGAGAGACAATAGTTTAAGGTCACGGGGTCAATGGCCTACGGAAGCCGATGCGGGGCGGGCTACGTCCGCTTTTCCGCCCACTCCCGAGGCGCGCAAGTATGCCCCGATCGGAGCACAACGGTAAAGGGTTAAGAGAATAATGCAGGCTATCCCATTCTTTGTATTTTGTTAATATTAGGGATAATTGTTCATTGATAGGATGAAAAGTCTAATGGAAATTCTACCACATTTCATGTGGTGACTTTTTGATCAATTAGTAAGTTACTGTTTCTTATTTTATTTTATTTTTTTTTTAAAGATTTTATTGCAAACGAAAGCGTAAAAAGGCTACTTAAATGCATAGCCCACAAGCCTGGGGAATGCTATTCCTTGGCGGGCCTATGAAAATGTTTGTAATATTGTTGTGCAACTACAGAATTTAAAAAAAAAAGAAAATACAAAAGGAATACATAAAAAGTGCTGTCATTGAGTGGACAGCACTTTTCTCAGGGACTAAATTTTCGGGAATTCCTCAGTATTTAGAGTCTTCATTCACGCAGTTTTCTGCGTCACTAAAACAACCAAACCTTTGACTCCAGTGTCCATCCAAATTTTCCTGTATACCTGTTTTGAGGAAATTGGGCCAGTAAGCATCTGCTCGACTGTGCATTGGCTACGTCTTAGTTGTTTGCCTATCATAATAAACATCTTACTACTCACAGTACCTACATCACCTTAAGGGATCGCAGGGGTGAAAATCTGGCATTTTGGCTCTTTACACGCCTACAGTTTGTGATCAATTTCCTTGTTTGGTCAGCTAATGTATGCTTCACACAGCTCAGATTGGTGACCAGGCGTAGCCTACAGGATAATGAAGTGACCTTTTCAAATTGATTTGAATCATTACGATGGCAAGAATTTCGCCTAATTTACCATACCGGTAGTTTCGCTGCATTTTTCGAAGTTGGAAAAGGTTCGACTTTAAAACTTTTCTAGGAGGGGGCATATGTTTCTCGCTCCTGCTGTGAAAAAATCATTTTAAAATAATGCCAAGTAACATTGTTACCTTTACCCTCATATTAACTTTCGTATGATACGACCATATATTCTCTAAAGTGAGTTCGACTCCCGGTCGAGTTATACCAAAGTCTTATAAAGTGGAACTTGTTGTCATTGTGATTGGTGCTCACACTCTTAACAAGCCGGTGTTAAATTTAACCAGGGTCGGTGTTCTATTTACTCCAACACAATCATGATTAAGTTTGCTTGTTAAATTAACCCAAATCCTAGTTGCTTCAATCAGAATTTGTGTGAGTTTAACCAGAATTTCGTTATAGTTTAATCAGGATTTCATAGAAAATTTAACCACGATTACGTCGGAGTTAAATAACACCGATTCTGGTTAAATTTAACCCCGGCTCTTTTAGAGTGCAATGTAAAGCAATTGAGTAAGAAAACAAGTCAGTGAGCCACAAGTCGGGAAAAGGCTGCTGTCGGATCGTCTTAAGCCAAGGGGTTTAGAAAAAGAGCCGTAAAATAACCCATCTGACTAACTATCTCACCTGTACCGATTTGCGGTGTTTGTACAACGAAACGATGACTACACAAATGAAACTGAAATATTATAGCGACAACTGTAACACCTGGCTTGGAATTCTGCCGTGACAGCGTAGTTTATGCAAGTAGGAAACAAATGAAATTTATTGTTATAATGTGGAGGTGTTCCAATACTTCCGGGGTATGCAAATAATGATTGATATATAAGTGATACAATCCGCATGTGAATCTATAAACAGAAAGACTGATTGTGAGACAAGACGAGAATAAACGTGCAAGATTACTTGAAGACAGAAGTAAATTGACAAGATGCTTTCTATAAGCGAACCTGGGGAAGCACCAATAGCAGAGGTCGAAACAGACAGCCGAAACAAAAATTCGTTTTGCTATAGGTTAGTTTAATAACTTTTTAAAGTAATTTTTTATGCGTAACGGAAATGCTAATTAAGATTTTTTTTTTTCTACAGTCCGACAAAACTCTTTGAGACGCCCTTTCCTCACGTTAAACGTTGACTACAGTGAGCCCTGTTCGTGGCATACATTCACTCTATCTGCGGAACATTGATAGGGGAACGGAAATTTCATATAAGCCTGGGAACAGAGATCCAAGGATATTAAGTCGAGGGGTCTAAACAGTCTTGTCCAAGCTGCCAAAAAACTACGTATCGAGTATCCATGTCTCAAAAGCTTTAAATATATTACTAAATAGAAGGGGGTTTCTGTAAGGAATGCGATAAAAAGATTTTTTTAAACGCTGTCACATGTGTTCTCAGAAGTGTCCTTGAAATACAGAGAAAACAAATGAAATATATTTGAAAAAAAAAACACTGTCACGGCCAGGGCCCTCTGAAAGAAGATTTCACCCATGTGGCTCACAGGAGGTTTGACCAGGGAGTTCCTAGAACCTGTTTTGTCAACTTTAGGTGACTAGGCCATCTAAGTCATTCAAACTAAAAGTGTAAGATAATCGCAGCGGCTGGGTATAGACCCCAGAGCCCGATGAAAAGCCCCCTCAGGCTCCATAGACCGTTGAATTCACCCCATCTTAATGGCACAAATCTTGAATATGTATTAAGAAATGATATTTCTCAAATTAACAATGATATCGAATGCTTATTTACCGATATAAATTTCCCATGCACAAATAGGATAAAAGTAGTGGGGGGTTATCTATCGTCCACCTCATGGAAATGTTACTAATTTTAATGACATATTGTATGAAATCCTAAGCAATGAATCTTGTAAGGGGAGGCCTTGTTTTGTTATGGGAGACTTTAATCTTGACATTAGCCAGACCAATGGCACTTCTTTTTTAGATAATCTTCGTTCTTGTGGTTTTCACTGAATTATTAACCAACCAACTAGGGTAACTTCTTGTAATCAATCTGTAATTTACAATTTCTGTACCAATATTGATAGTTTAAGTGGCTTTGATATTGAAAATTCTGGAATCTTGGTAACAGACATTAGTGACCACTTTCCGATTTTCATCCATTCTTCAATACAACCTACGCAAACTCCTAAGAGTAGCAAAGTAACACACTTCCGCAATTATTCACAAAAAACTTGAACTGGTTTACCACAAAGATTGCAAATACAACCTGGAACAATGTGTAGAAAATGACACGAATTCTGCTTTTAACACATGTTATGGTACAATGGATAGCTTTCCCTTCATAGATTTCAAACATATTAGTAAGAGAAAACAAACCTGGATAACATCTGGACTGCTTGTCTCTGTCAAGCATAAAAACAAGCTCTTCAAAACTTACCTTAGGTCACCATACGCAGGATAATAAACTAACCTATAATACCTATCGAAATAAACTTAATCAGATTATTCGTCTCGTAAAAAGGCAACATTTCGACAAAATTTTTAGTAATGCTAAGCATGACCCTAAACAAACGTGGAAAAACATTAATTCACTTCTCCACAAAGGGCACAACCAGTCTGACTACCCTGATACATTTTCTGATGGTGACACCTTAAGAAACGAACCAAAGGATATTGCGGATGCTTTCAATAATTTTTTTGTGAACCTTGGACCGAACCTAGCAGATAAAATATCGACTAGTGCCACTCGAAAAACTTTCCAAAGTAATAAAAATGCTAGCACTTGTTTTCATAACCCCAGTCAGTGAGAGTGATTTAGTAAAGACTGCGCTTGAGTACCTCAAGCCTAACAAAGCCACTGGCCACGATGTTTTCCGACCTTCTATAGTTCGAAAAGTAATTTGTTTTATTTATGAACCCCTAACCTACGTATTCAATTTATCTCTCTCCCAAGGTATCTTTCCTGTTAAACTCAAAGTTGCTAAAGTTATTCCTATTTTCAAAAGTGGTGATTTGCACACCTTTGCCAACTATCGTCCGATTTCAATTCTTTCTTGCTTTTCAAAGATCTTTGAAAGGAAAATGTTCAATAAAATCCTGGCATTTCTTAGTAAACATAACATTCTCTCTAATAACCAATATGGTTTCTGCCCTGGATTCAACTGAACTTGCGCTTAATGACGTAATAAACAAACTAGGCAGGGCACACGACAATTATCCAATATCTTTGGCAGTCTTTCTCGATTTATCAAAGGCATTTGACATCTTTAATCATGATATATTGTTAGAAAAATTACAATCCTATGGCTTCCGTGGCACAGCTTACAGCTCTGTTAATAGTTACTTAACAAACAGATCGCAGATTACTTTTTTTAGAAATATTACATCTAATATGAACATGATAACTTATGGAGTCCCTCAAGGCTCCATCCTTGGACCTCTTTTGTTTATAATTTACGTAAATGATATTAGCCAGATTTCTTCAAACTCGTCAGTGGTACTATTTGCTGATGATACAAATATATTTTTTACCTCCAACGACCCACATAAGCTAGAAGAAACTGTCTGCAATGAATATGTTTGTATTCAGACTGGTTTGCCTCTAATAAACTCTCCCTTAATGTAAGTAAGTAAGAGGAATAACTTCAATTTCAAAATACACATTAATAACCAACCACTTGAAGTTGCCAGTAAAATAAAAATTTCTTGGTGTTTATTTTGACACACTCCTTACATGGGAGCACCATATTTCCCACCTGTGTTCTAAGGTAGCAAAGGGTGTCGGCATTCTTGGCCGACTCAAACATATTCATCCTCAGAATGTCCTACGTACGATCTATCTTTCTCTGATTTATCCGCATCTCACATATTGTTGTACTATCTGGTCTAGTGCTACCCCTCACAAATTAAAAGGTTGGTCATTCTTCAGAAAAGAGCTGTTCGCCACATTACCTTTTCAAAGCCCCGTGATCACAGCAGAAATTTGTTCAAAACCACAAACCTCCTAAAGTTACATATAAATTTAAATACTGTCACAATCTTATACAAATTAACTCATAATTTGCTTCCTAAACTATTTTCCAATTTTTATACTCACAATTTTCTTGTACATGGCCACAACACACGCCTGTCAAGCAATTTACATATTCCCACTACATCCTCATCTTACAACAAAAACTCTTTAAGGTATCGTGCAGTCAGACTCTGGAATACCATTCCTAACTATTTGAAAGGCAAATTAACCCTTACTTCTTTCCGCAGTAATTATACTAGGTATATTAACAATGATTATTGATGGTTTTTACCCTTTATTCTTCCCCTCGGGTAGGGTGAGATTTCGGCTTATGCTGTTGTGGGTAGGGATTATCTGCTCATGGCATGGTTGATGTAATTTTAGTTTGTTGTTGGATAGTTAAGTTTTCTTTCTTTTTTTCTTGTTTTCCTTTTAGAGAGTGCACTCTCGACAAGCGTTCGGCTTTTAGTTGCACTTCCTGCCACTCTCATTTTATCTTTTGTAATTTTGTTAAACTATGTCATTGTTGAGTGGTGAAACAAATATGAAACAAACAAATCTGACACACATCTACATTAGAGATTTTGCTGTAAGACCCTAACAAAGTGGTTCCTCATGCAAAAAGTTCAATTCCCCCAACTCAGACATACAGGGTCGGCCATTGGCCCCAAAAAGGCTTGATAAAAATATGAAGATCATATTTTGAATTCAAACAATGAACAATCCTAAATCTTATCTATATACAAAAGAAATTAATGTTATTGAACTGTCACTTTCGGAAATCGCTTCGGGCTATTTTAGGGCAAAGTTACGATTTTGTTTATTTTGTAAACTTATTATCTTCATTTAATTAACCATCCCAAGTTCAGAGAGTTTGCTCAATTTGATCCGTACTTTGGTCAGTACTGACAAAATAAAGTCATAAAAACCATTGAGATAATGTTATTCTAGACCATGTGATGACTGATCTCTCAGAATAATATTAACCAGCCACAAAGCAGTCGTTATTTTGATTTCGTTTCGTTTCGTTTATTGTTTTATCGCTTTTACACATATACATACACATAGAGGCTAGAGTATAAATTCAACAAAAGAATATAAGGACATATAAAAGCGAAAGGAAGTACACAAAAACCCCGGGGGCTTGAAAACGTGCACTCCCTGAGAAGAAAAAAAACAACAACAAGCAGACTACTGATAAACACAAAGAGCTAATACATAGCAAAAAAGGGAGGTTACAAAAACATAGCAGAGGTCGAAAAAGAGAGAGAGATCTTTCCCAGCTTGGAAACCCGTCCCCCAAACCACACACCCCACCCCACCTTACCCAGCAACAGCCGGCTACGGAGAAGAAAATGCTTAAGACACTTTAAAATGGCAAAACATGATGCTAAGAAGCCTACGGAACGAATTCAGTGCGTTACATGTGAGATGAAGCCTAGCAGTCCTGAATAAAACGGCGTGAAATGTTTTTTTTTTTTTTTCTGAAGGACTGGATACTTTGTTTAGCTATGACAGAAGACGGGAGGGAATTCCAAAGCCGTATGGCTCGATTACGAAAACAGTTGTGCTGTAAAGAAATTTGAATAGTGTCCAGATGCAGGGATGCAGATTGTCGAGTGTTGTGATTATGGACTGAGAAGTTGTGAGAAAAGTAATTTGAAAATTGATTGGGCAGCAGGTCGTGTAGCGAGCGATAGGTGAATGTGGCAATGTTGGTATTAAAAAATATCAGAGAGTTTCAGAAGGTTTAGTGACTTGAACAAGGAACTGGTATGGTCACGTGGTTTGGGGCAAGTGATGTGACGAATAGCTCTCTTTTGTAAGACATTTAACCATGGGCGTCCGGAAGGGGGGGGGGCAAGGGGAGCACTTGCCGCCCCCCCCGAAAATCAAACTTGTGAAAAAATTAATTAAAAATTAAAATAAAAAAATTAAAAATAGATCATCAAAATATCTTCACTCACAGCGTCAGTTTCTACTGAAATATGCGGACATTTGGCCAGGAATAGCAAAAGAGAAGATGGTATGCTGAATAGTGAAATCGTAATTTGGGGACCATCATTCGTGATATCTATTGGAAATTTGTAATTGTAAAAACTATGCCAAAATTGTACTAGTTGTCAAGTATGTAGTGTGCATATGGCATCCGACTATTGATGAATGCGTTGGTCTTGGTTTGGTCCCATGCTGATCTCAAGTGGCGACGCGCGGATGTAACTGGGATATACAAGGTGAATATGGGGGGAGGGGGGGGGGGGTGATTCATAATTGGGTGACGGATGTAGGCCTATATAGGCTGTTTGACAGTTTTAAGTTTTATCGTGCTCAGGCGTGCGAGGCCGTGACCGAGAGGCAGATTTACCTTCAACAACATTTTTAGATTGAAAATTCTAAAAATCTAAAAATTACAGACATGAAATTCCTGTTTCAGGGCTGGGTACATGCAACTTATAACACTCTCCAAGTGTCGTTTCCGGCCATCTGGAGGGTTTGTAAGACCCAAAATTTTCTTGTACGCTCCGCGCCAACCGATGGTGGCGCTCCGCTTAGATAGTGTACACAATTCAATCATCCATGAATGACCTTGCCCCCCCCCCCTTGTAAAAATTTCTGCGGACGCCCATGCATTTAACTTATCGAAAAGAGTACGACTTGTACTGGACCAAGCAATGGAACAATAGTTAAGATAAGGATAGATTATAGCAAAGTAAATGGAACGAAGAGCATTCTTAGGTAAAATATACTTAAGTCTTCCTAACATACCAACCACCTTAGCGATCTGGGACGAAATGTTACATACATGTTCATTCCAAGAAAGTTTAGAATCAATATGAATCCCCAGGAATTTACCATTATCCACACGTTGTAAGCAATTGCCATCAACAGAGATTTGAAAGTTATGACCTGTGTTAAGAATGTCATTATTAAAACAATAAAGTTCGTTTTTGCAACATTTAAAGAAAGTTTTTTCACAGTAAACCAGTCAAAGTAAAGTTAAAGTTCACGGCACACTTGCTCCTCCAAGCGCTGGGGATCAGAGTCACAAAAAATATATTAGTGTCATCTGCAAACAATACAAGTGAAGTATTCTTGGGAACATTGGCAATATCATTTACATAAATTATAAAAAAGAGAGGTCCAAGGATAGACCCTGTGGAACACCACATTTTACTTTTCTAAGATCAGAATTAACACCATTGAGAGAAGTAAATTGTTCTCTATCAGAAAGGTAACTTTTGATCCAGCTATAGGACACACCTCTGAAACCATAATGCGATATTTTAAGCTTTCTTTCGCAATAAAATTTTCACTTCATAATATTGTCCCCCAGCTAAGAATAATTTGCAAGCATGCATTGTTCTGTTAAGAAATCTGTTTGACTAAAGACTTTCAAAGCGGAAAGTCACCACCAGTTGGCGTCGAGCGCAGAGAGAATTTTTAAAAAGCCTAACCTTTCCGACGGCTGGAATGGCATTTCCCAGACTTTTAACTAGAAATGAAGCAGTCGTTATTTTGAACTTTCCTTTAAAATGAAAGTTTCACTTCAATACAAAAAAAGTTGCTCTGTAATCAGAAAATTTCTAACTCAAAGGTTCAAAGTGAAATAGACCTATTTCCATAGCAGTTACAATGAATTGTGGGATAAAATTTTGGGTGTACGTCAATTTTCACCACAGTAAAATGCCATTGACAAAAATGAAAAACACCAAAACTCTATCCCACAATCCTTTGTAATTGCTATTTGGAAATAGGTTTATGGTCTTGCCTCTTTTTGGGGGAAACTGTGACACCGCATTGAAATTAAACTAATGTTTTGGACGCTATTGAAACTCTTCCTTGTATTTAACTGCAAGGTCCACTAAATTGATGAACATTCTATGTGACTTACCGAACTACCGGCTATAAATGGTTTTATTTTTCAACGTCTTTGGAAATATGTCACGCTACAAGGTGGGATCCAATGAATTTTCAGCCAGACTTTATGGGGCGGCATTTTCACACTACTGTTTATCATTATGTGTATCTGAAAACAGCCGGGCCGATTTTCATTACCTTTGCTCGAATTGGGCTGTCGGGGCAAGATAGATGACAACCATTGGGGAAGGCATGCACCCGAACAACCTCTCGTCCGCATTTGAAAGGAAAATTGGGAATATCGAGAGTTCCCTTGAAGAATATGGTCTTCTAGTAAGCAAAATCTAGAAGATCGTCCGGGGAATGACGTTTATCGGGCTTACATCTTTCATCGTGGGCCTATAGATGATGGCTCTCCGACGAAATGGAATTTTCTCAATTCAGGGTAAGGGCAGCCTTCCTCGACGGGAGCATGGTCCCACGTCTGAACGTGGAGCTCCAGCTCCTTGGTCTGCAACACAATTCTTGTTAATGGGTGACCTTGCGTGCACGGGATGAAGATGAGACAAGGTACATGGAATGAGGAATAGCAGAACTAGGAAGAAGTAATTGAAATCGATTCCGATATGTACTGAAATAGCGTTATTTGCAAAGGAAGAAAATATGTTAAAGATCGCCCATCCAGTAACGTCAGTCCTTCTAGGTTTTTTATTAATTTTATTATTTTAGGCTTCCCCTACGAAACCGCCTACCTTCCCTGACGGGGGAGGGGGGCAAGTTTTTCTTGACGGGGGGGGGGATTGGTCCCTGGCCCCCACCGGCGTCACCCTTGTTGACAACTTTCACTGTAAAATGACATTTCCTAATTTTAAGCATTTGTACAGTTTTTTTTCAATATATCTATCATTGAAGTAACTTGCAGATATTGTGCAAAATACCAATCTATACAATTAAAGTCATTGTAATCATTTTGTACAAATTAGAAGGCAAAACCCAGAATTTGATTTTTGTGTTTTTATATGTTTTACATTTGTACAAACTCCATGTAGGAAAAGCAATAATGTAGCTTAATTCCACCCTTATTTCGGTCAATAATGACAAGATGCAGTTAGGTAATTCCTTTTCGTTGAAATAACTATCACAAAATAAATCTATTAGGCAGATGTAGTTTTATGTTAATTTTTGCCAGCTATTTGTCCATGGCCAGTTTTAAAAGATTACAAACAGTAGAAAGTATCCAAAGGAGGCCAAAGGACCATGACCCCAATCGATTTTTCCTTCTTTGTAATGGAACAAAACATAATTTCAAACATGTGGTGGTCCATGTTTATCTCTCATTTGCCATGGACAATTTCGTCTTTCAGTGTTTACCTGAGTACCATTAATACCACTACATTTATGGGCGCTTTAGTTTGTTTGAAGTATTTATTATACCGTCTCAAACGAATTTAAATAAATCATCTGCCCGACTTGGTTGATTGTTCGTGTGCATAGGATAATGGTTGACATTATGAAGGAGAAGAGCATTCAAGAGTGCAAAGAAAGGAAATTTTCCTGCCTTCCTCTTCATTTGTTGAGCATGTTTAATCAGTTTAATCAAATTTGAACGCTTTTTCGAATGACCATGGATCAGAGCCCCCTTTTACCTGGTAAACACAATTTGAATGAACTGAAGATACCTCCAGAACTTGGTGCAGTCTGCATGCAACTTTTGTTATCGAAATAAATGATTTCTAATGCAACATGTAGACATTGCTGTCGAATTTGTCACCATTTATATTTGCCTGGTTCAACTTATGATCATTAAATAGCAGGGAAATATTTTTACATGGAAGTTTTCTGTTTAGACACTAAAAAAAATAAAATAAAATAAATAAATAAAAAACTAGGAGTTACATTATTATATTTCCATCCTCTGTGTCTATGTGGTAACGGCACGGTGTCGTTCGAAAGAGTTTTCAATTTGGCATGTTGGATGGAACTGATCATGCGCAGTCGTTCTGTTACCGATGCGCGGACAACGGCACCTTATAGTAAAAATTGCTGTAAAATGGACACTTGGATGGCAAAACAGGAAGACACTCGACGCAGTGAAGTCGGGGAATGTCCTTTATAACGGGTTCCAAAACAGTTAAAATTAGTTGAAATTATGACCGACTTCACAGCCTGGCAATTTCCACTGTTACATTCTATATCTCAGCGACACTGACATGAGGAAATTGGGGCCACGTGCCCCCATCGACTTCCCGAAAGGTTTTAACCTTTTTGTCTGTTCGGGTTAGTGTGCGGTATGTTTTTGAGCAAGTTATGATTTTATATTTTGATCATATTCTCTAAAAAAAATAGTTTCTCGAACTATCAAAAAAGGTTTCTCAAACTATCAAACTTTTTCGCGTTTTCGTGCCTACACATTTAATCTCAATGTTGCCCTGTTACCACTTCATTCTGGTGAAAACTTTCGAAGAAGTACGGCAGCAAAAGGCACAAGCTCTGAACGAATCATCAGGTTGAATATTTGCCTTGTGATTTGCAGATGGACTTTGATGTGGAATCGAAACTGTCGTTGGGCAGACTCTCAATGCAAGTTTTGTTACAGAAAGGATATGAAGAAATGCAAGTTTCAACCCCCTTCGCGCTCATTCGTCATGGTATCTACACCGTCTCTTGATATTTGAAGTAGTATAGTTGAAAGTTAATACGCGGATAGCATCATTTGTCATCTAGGAAACATCAACTTAACAAAAATTTCATAAAGGCAGATGAGATTTGTCAAATACGAAGTCTACTCCTTCCGTCGCAACACATAACGCAATGCATGTTCACGTCGTCCGTACTTCCCGAAAAATGTATTCGAATTACATATCAAGGTGTGCGTTAAAAAGCCGTTACTTAGTGTACATGCCTTTATGAAGTTTAAACCGTGCTAGGCTTAGAATTTTTCTCGCGAATCGCGGGGAAAATTTTGGACGTATTTTTCAGGCCAGTGTAATACAGCTCCTCTTTATCGGCATTGACTCCTGCCCCTATACTTAAAAGTTCAAATTTACATATAGGGGAGGAGGCACCGTCCAATCCCCTTAAAATCTTGCCTCAGTCCGGCAATTAAAAACCTCCTAGAAATTACACCCCTACTGGATAGTTGCCCTCATGACACTCAAACCAACTAACTTTCCTTCAAGGTAGTGGTCATGTTTAGGAAATATTCCTACGCTCCGACGGACTCAATATTCGGGCTATGTTAAGTTTTGAACAGAATTGGCCTATACCTCAAACATTCGCTTACACGTAATTGTTTTAGTATAGACAGGTGATGCGTAAAACAACTTTTGAATGCTTCACGAAGTTTTGGAACATATACCGGGTTAAAACTGAGGTCACCGTCAAAGAGTTAAAAATCGCATATGTTTTGATTTATCCTGTTTATTACGTCCTTTCCCAAGAGGACCATGACAACACCAGTTCCAACAACATATTTATTCCGATATTTTGAAGCAACTTGCGCAAGGGTGAATTTAGGTGTATATAGTGAACGACCATTGCCCTCTTCAGAAAAAGTTGAGGTCGCGTCGAGAAAATTTCCCCATCTTTTTTCAAGGAGAATGACCGTTTGCGAGTGAAATTAATAACCTCTGAGGACGACTGGCCGGTCCAGTTCTAACAAGTTATACAACTAAGTTACTGTAGAGGGACAACTTCAGTCGTAGTACTAAATTTTTCTTTCAACGAAATACGTTGGTGCCCTTTCCTTCAGTCCTTATTACAAAATTATTTGATAAAAACCAAATATATAAGTTTTCTTCAATTGCTATTCCAAATTTAAAAAAAAAAAAATCCAAAAAAGCAATAAAAATTTCAGCCCGGATATCGTCGAACGCTTTATCAGTTTATACTCATTCTATTCAGTAATAAGTTAATTTTTCCTTTCTTGAATTGTGTTCCTCTCCTCAGCTTCTATTAAAGTCCCGATTCTCTCACCCTAATTAGTTCCAATTCTCCTAACATTCTTACTCAAGCCCCTCCCACACTTGTCTAAAATTCATCCTCATCCAGACACAATCTCAGTTTATTGCTTTCGGGTGACAATGAAATTGCAATGTGAATAAACACTCTCAGTACACGTCATGTTGTGTAATATAAGATTTGGTACTCTGCATTGTTTGGATTAGCTGTCAATCAAAGAGCTGAGCCAATTCAGAATTTCTGTAGACTACTACAACAGTTGCAGTTTGGCGTGAGAGGGTACTCCTTAAACCCTATCAAGAGTTTGCCTAGAACATTCATTGAGATCAAAAGTGATATAGCAAAAACACTAATACCATTTATACGTAGTTGCTCCAGAGGAAATTGACCAGCCTAACTTTATAATTAACGAATTTACTTATCCGTTAAATACAATAAGATGCTCCTGTTATCACAAGAACTACCTGCATCAATGAACCAGGAAGTGGATTTTGTTACAAGTTGAACCGATAAAGAAAAATATTCGTCTTAAAGTTTTCGAACCACATTGTAAATTTAATTGCTTGTCATCGGGAAGACGGTAAACGTATTAAGAAAATAAAAATTCATTTTGCCCTCATCTTTCAAACACGCTGAAATGTTTAACATGTTTAACGATTAAACTTTACATTTTTGGTAACCAAAGGAATGGATAGGAATTACTAACACGAATGTATTAGACATACATTCTAAAATTCCATTTTATTGATTCCTTGCGTCAGCAGAAGGAATCTATGTGATGGTCAGTGGCGGAGCTGCCATATGGTCAGGGGGGCGGACCAAAATTGTCTGTCGGCGCCCTTTTTAGGTTTTTAACATACTTTACTCTTGCACCATTATTGGCAAAAGACATAATTTAATAGCGCTGTTTTAAGGCCCAGCTAACAAAATGTTCAAAAAACCACCAGTAACTGTACTATCTGCACTTTATTCTAATGAAAAGGGTCATCTTCTGTAATATACGGATAGGTTTTGCCGAAACATATCATGCTTTATACGTACTAAATGAATGATGTTGCTGTTCTTAGTTGCTTCGACACCAAGCGTGATTAAAAGCTTACAAAATACACAGACTGATATTAAATTCACCCTCCCGGCCAATAATAAATGATAAATGATGTTGCAAAGGGCGCAACAATAATTGTAGCCCAAATAGCCCTCTTACTAATTGTCAACAAAGACAATAAAAGTTTATAAAGATACCAAAGTAGCTTCCATAACATTTTTCAAAATCATTTGAAGAGAACATTCAGGTTAAAATAAAATAAAATTGTTATCATAGTGGTAATGGTTTAAGAGTTTTAATGAGCAGTTTCCATTTTGCTTTTCTGCAAGTGATCACTCTCATGATAAATGGCTATTTCTGACACTGCACGATAATCCCATGAAAATGCTTATTTCTGTACTTTCGTGGTCTCAAAAGCCATAAAATTGCTTCTAATAAGCCTAGGCTTAGGCTAATTTCATTTATTATGAATTCGGTATCTAGAGAGCCAAGTAGACCTTTTGTCTTGGCTATTTCAGAGTGGTGACATGATGTTAATTACGTCAATTAATGTTTCTTCGTGTACACATCTTGATTTCCATATGCCAAAAATGTGCACCTAACGGTGATTAATTTCCATAACTTTTCCTCCTGTAAGATTGCTTGCTGTTTGATTCTAGCAGGTTTAATCTTTATCTTCACAAAGTAGCCCATATTTACGTTAAAATCTTAAATCGAAACCTGGCAATAACACAAAATATAATTACCGCCTTGATACTAGAATTTGAAAGAGAGGGATAGAAACATGGGCATCCACATGTAGGGGCAAGGGGGAATTTGCCCTCCCCTGGAAAATAAAAAACCTGAAAAAAACGAAGAAAAAATAAAGAAAAAGACGAAGAAAAAAATTTAAACCAACATTTCTACCCAGTTCACCCAGTGTTTCCCCTAGTTATGTGCGGTTAATAGGCTTTAAAAATGCCATTTCCCGAGATCTGAGAGGCATTTTGGGCCAAAATTTTCTTACGCTCCGCGCCAACTCATGGTGGCGCGGAGCTTTCCCCTCTAAAAGAATTGTGTCCCCCCCCCCCAATTTTCTTCTGCGAAGGCCCATGGATAGAAAATTTAAACATGTTTTAACAGTAAAACTTGCTGAGGAGGAATGGCAAAGTAGTCTTCTACCAGGTGAGGAAAATCAAATGGAAAGCCTGAAAAGCAGTGGCTTCGATCGTGCTGAGGGCCTGAGGCTCAGGGAAGTTACTCCTTCGAAGCGCCCCTGCAGACCATTTTCGCCCCCTCTGACCGAAATCCCTAGCTCCGCCACTGGTGATGGTGATGTCGTGTGTGTGTGTGTTGTGTGTGAGTAGGTGTGTGTGTGTGTATGTGACGCTTTTGCTTGTAAACACGATATTTCAAGAACGGTACATGTGACTGTTCTCATATTTGATTTGTGGGTTGGTCATGTTAAGTAGATGATCTCTATTGATCTTTGTTGTGGTCAAAGGTTATTTGGAGTCACGAGAGGTCAAATGGTAAATTCCTTAGAAATTGTTTGTAAACACGGTATCTCAAGAGAGGTAAGTGTGACTAATCTCATATTTGGTGTGTGGGTTGGCCATATTGAGTAGATGATCCCTATTGTTTTTGGTGAAGGTCAAAGGTCATTTTGGTTCATGAGAGGTCAAAAGGTCAAACTTGTAAACACGATATTCCAAAAAATGTGCAAGAGACTTTGCTTATTTTTGGATGTGTTGGTTGGTTGTACTAATTAAATGTTCTTCTTTGATTTTCGTGGAGATCAAAGGTCTTTTGGGGTCATGAGTGGTCAAGACATCAAAACCTAGTAATCATGGTATCCAAGAAAAATGCATGTGACTAAGCCCATTTTTAGTGTGTGGGTTGGCCGTATTGAGATGGTTATCCCAGATAATTTTCGTGAAGGTCGAAGGTCATCTGGGGTCAGCAGTGTCAAAGTCTGACAAACTTGCTTACATAGTATTACAAGAATGGTAACTTGTAGGGTCCTCATACTTGACATGTAGATGATGCAATGCATGGTGAATAAATGATCCCTATAGTTTTTGGTGGACGTCAAATGTCACTTTGATTCACAAGGGGTCAAAGTCTCAATATCATATTTACACAAATTTCCCATGGTTGGAGTCTCGGATACTGCAAAATTTCACGCATGTGGATGTGATATCAGGAACAGAACCTCAGTTCTAGTAGGAAGAGTTGATGTCTTGCATATATACTTTGTGGGTACATTACAGAGCACTGTCACTTTGAAAAACATTACGAAGCACTGTCAATTTGAAAAAAAAAGAAAGAAAGGCTTAAATTTTAGTGGCAAGGAATCACTAAGCCTTTTGACTTCCTGGTTGTTTATACACTTATAAACTTAAAACCCTTTCAAAGAACGGATTTGTTTTGTTTAAATCATTATTACGGATGTTTTTAAGTACCTTCCTGTCCTCTGCAACAATCAAGTGTGTCGAAAAGATTCCCCTGATTGTTCAACAGTTGAAACTTTAAATCCACATAAAAGGGATTAGGAAGTAACTACAACTATTCTAGATACCAAACAGTCCTTGACATAATTTTAGCCGTTGTCATAACCAGTGCCTTTTCTTAAAAGAAAAAAATATTTTATTGTTTCATCCCAGTTGACAATTCCTAAAAGGGTTCTGTGCAGCTTCAATTAAGTTATTCAACACTGACGTAGGCCTATGTTTCACTGTGTTACAAAATTCAGATGCAAAAGTTTGATTAGCAGGTTCTACAGGCTCGGTCACACTGCAACGAATTCGGATTAAATTCCCTCCGATTCTTGCGAGTTTTTCATGTTACCATGTCCATCTCTGACCGGAAAGAACTCCAAATTTGCCAACCTGTGTAAATACATGATATGTATCCCAGTACTACGAAAATTTAACTTATGCTAATTGTTCCGTGATGTAATAGCTTTAATCGGACCGTCCCATTTGATTTTCTCACCTTCGATGCAAATCGTACAAGATAAAATGGTAATATGCAAAGTTTGGGCTCTTTTTTATTTGTTTACTCCTCCACCCATTTTTGTTCATTTTAATTTCTAGTGTGGGGGCAAGCTTATGAACGATCACATATGATGTCATTCAATTCACATACACTGGTCGTTGTAATAACAGGATTGGTTTCAACATCTTACTTATTACTATCGTAGCCCCCAAAAGCCCAAGGAGATGCTTCTGATTATGTATGTAATTTGGTTATTGATATGAACCGGATTGAAAATCATTCGTTTTTATTCTTCTTTATAGCATAAATTTCAGTTAAGTGGGCTTGATTGATTAACACAGTGGTTTCTACCACTCATACTCACAGCGCCAAAAGGGGGGAAGGGCTTGGGGCATTAGCCCCCCCCCCCTCCAAAAAAAGTGGTCCTTTCCCCTGCAAACCCCAAACTTAATGAGAAAATTGAAAATTTAAAAAATTTGTCAGCCATCAGCGCTAGCCCTACTGGTGACGTAGATACAGGGGGAGGGGGGTCTATTTTCCCTGGCTCTGAGAAGTTAAAAATTCGGAAATTTGCCATATGCGACATCAGTCAACTACAGTGTTGTTTCTCAACTCTGTTTTCATGAAACTCCAAATTCTCTCTAATGAAAGCTCTTTTTTGTAATTATCTGATTCAAAAATTCAAAATTTTCGCTTTGCGCGCAGCAATTTGCAGTTCCTAAAGCAGTCGTGTTCGCTCATAAATTAGTTTGGCGAACTTTTCCGAACTCTATAAATGACAAAATCACCACATAATCAAGTAACATCAGCAACTATTTTACTGTTTTCATGATTTTTTCATTCAATTCAAATTTGGCCCCAGTTTAAGCTCCTGACTTTTAAAATTTCGTCCGAGAGCCTCAATTTGTAGGTCTTAGATAACAATGCGTAGCAACAACGATCTTTGGTCTACGCACAAACGCAGACTTGTCAATAAGAAATTATACTGATTTTTTAGTAGTTCCCAATTTTTCACATTTCTTTATATAGGAAATCCAGAATTCAAAATTTTCCCCATAACAAACTCAATATTTAGAAATATTTGTGTAAAAAAGGGCGACAATTTCGGCGTCTTTTGCAAACTTTGTTCACATTAAAATGGTGTTTACACGTTAAAATATCGGAAAATGTGGGTGCCCGTCCCCTGGAAAAATGACTAGCTGCCCCACTGAGCCCTACCATTAACCTCCTGCACATCTGAAATGAGGAAAATGTATGTGTAAGTGCAGCTGTTTTCATTATTTATGACCCACGCCTTAAATCAACCCTTTGTAGAAATATCACACATTACGGATAGGCTACGCAATGAAACGAGTCAGGGCGTGGCCAAGCGACAATATTATTACAACGCGTGTTGTAGCATTCGTCAATTTGCAAACTGGAGTTTTTACAAAGAACATACCGCAATTCCACAGTATGCACTCCCGGTGGCTGCGTGTTTTTATTTAAGCCGGAACTCCCGAAACTTATGTACAATACAGTAGGCCCACAGTACATATGAAGGGAGATGCATGTCATGTGGAAGCTCTCTGGTATATACACATTACGGTCCGTTGATGGCCCCTCGTCAACATGTCGAGTCTCTCCACAGCCCCAATCCAAAATTCTAGAATACAATAGATACAATACAATGGCCACAGCCAATCAAGAAACACTTTGTTATACAGTGTGCATCTACCCCCTGGTTAAACAGTGCGAATCCCCTCACTTTCCCGTTCGCTTTACATATTAGATTGTTTGCAAAATAACAACACCGTACCACAATCTAGGTATTAGATGAAATTTACAGAGTTTTTTGAAATTAATTAAAGAACTATGTAAAATTGAAGGGGTAGTCAATTTTCTATATGTACTTAAGGCCGATATGATTTTGAACAGCACTTTCCGGGTACTGCGATAACTAAGTATCTTTAAATCAGTAATATTAACTAATGTTCTAATTTGTCCAGACCCTCTTCCCTAGAGAGATAAATAACATAGGCAGGTTTTACAGAATGGTGGGTATACAGTTATTGCCCGATGCCTGTCTCTCATAGAGGACAATTTTCAATTTGCGAATCCTCCCAAAATTTACAAAGATTTGTGTGCTCTCGTTGCGCTTTCACTGTAACTGAATGGACAACAGCCTTCACAGATGAGTAGGATCCATCTAGAAAAATACAAGTGTCATCGGCATATTGAATAATACGTGTCTCGTGTTGACAGATTACTTAACCTTTAATATGTGGGGACAAATTTATACGTAACGCAAGTACCTCGGCACATGTAATGAAAAGATAGGGACCAATGGAACAACCTTGCCCAGTTACTTCTCTTGAGACTCTAAAGAAGGTAGAGGAAAAAACCATTATTAAATTAAAAAATTAATATAAATATAAAATATAAATTAAAAAATTGTAAACAGTAATAAATAAACCCCCACTCTAACCTATCGAAAGCCTTTTCAAAGTCAACCAAAACAAGAAAGCCCGGTACCTTGTTTTCTTTGCAGAAATCAATGGAGTGTAATATATATCGAACATTTTCACCTATAAACTTATTTATAACAAAGCCGGTTTGGTTGTCATTGATAATAGTCGAAATAACATTTTTAATTCTAGATGCCGGTGTTTTTGAACATATCTTATATTCAACATTAAGCGATTAAATGGGCCAGTAATTTTTCACAACAGGAGGGTCTTTATTTGGTTTTTGAATCAATGTAATAATAGCTGAATTCTGATCTGAATTTGAAGCACAGGTATAACAAAGAGTTCTGAAGCTATTTGAACCATTTCATTACACACTGAAACTCCTTCGTGTCCAAGAATTATTTTAATCAAAAGCCAAAGGCTTCTAGGCTTACAATAGTCTCTTAAATACGCGAGCGTGACTGCCATCCTAATTTATCCCTCCCCCGCAACACACTTTCCGGAACTTGCTATCGAAATGAATGGGGACTGCATGCGCTTTACCAGTTTACGCGACTTCACAATGATACCCGTACGGTGTTCTGTGGTAAACAAATATTTCGAAAGCTACACTACATTTTTGGAAGTTGCAGTGATCAAAGCCTGCTTTAAATTTTTTGGCCTTTCAAGAGACATCAAATGATCAAGCTAGTAGAGTTGGATGGAGTTTAAGGGCCTATTGCTCAAGTGATCAAAAACAGCTGCAATATTTGCGTTAGGTCTGAGAAAAGAAAGTTATGACAGCTTGTCAGTGATTTCAACAAGAGCCATGATTTTAAAAGTGAGGGAGAGGGAACCCTGAGGGCACAGGAAAATGTTTGGGGCAATAATTAGTGTCACCCAAAGCACTTGACTGCGTAGCAGACTATGGATCATATTCCTTGATCAGTGTTATCCTAACAATAGATATGGTTTGTGAAGGACTGAATAGACCGAGTCTGCTCTGTGAGGTTTTAAAGAACAAGCTCTTTAGGATAGGGTCAATGCATGGGATCGCCTTAAAGTTTTGGTGGGGTTCAGTGGGGCCCAAATGCTCTTCAGGTTCTAGTACACCTGTGGCTGCAAAATAAAGCCTAAGCATATGTATATTTTAGTTTAGAAGATTGATCCATGAACCGCCAAGGACCCCTGTTCCATTGGGAAAACTCTTGATGGGCTTGGGGTCTATGGGGCAATATGGTCCGTCTCTGAAGCTGTGAGGTTGCAGCATATGGCACATGTCTGCGTGAAAAACAAACGACAAGGTGCGTTTATTTTCCATTGGCTTACATTGGACTAAGCCACGTGTAGAGCTAGAGGGAGTCTAAGGAGCACAACCCCGGGAAGTTTGAGGTCTTAGTAGGGGTAGGCCTATGGTGAAAAAGTATCAGGAAAAAAGTCTCAGAAAATGTAGGCCTAATATTAAGTTTTCATTATTTCGTTCATGCACGTATGAGTGAAGGGGGTCTGACTATAACTCTATGAGAATAAAAGCCCCAGTTGGTGTGGCCACTGATATACTAGGCTTAAAAGAGATCAACTTTCGCCTAGCACACCGTTCTGGTCATTCGAAAACAAACCTCCCGGTAGTCCGATAGGCCCGGCCAAAGGATCATATGCCCTGAACGGCCGCGAGGCAAGCCAATTCGGTCCCAAGCCAATTACTCGTCCCAAGCCAAGTTTCCCCAATTCATTTTTAATAATAATTAGCGTATAATAGCACTGCAGAACGAAGATCCATACTACTTTTAAAGGTCGTTTATTTTAATTTTAAATTTTTTAACCTATAAATTTGATTGGGGAAAGGGGATAATTATAAGAACACTGCAGTCCCTTATACTCACAGCCGGACCTTGGCCTACCTACAACATTACCACGATTTTGACACTCTTGAGAAACTGTACCAACGTATATTAGACCTAACGTTACACCTTTTAACTTAGAACCTGTGTAGACTGAGATAATATTACGCAAGTCAATTTTGCATAATTTAAGTGTAGAAAATCACACCATTTTTCATATTGGGGCCGACTTGGCTTGGGGCCGAGTTGGTTTGGGACGAGCTGGTTTGGGGACTACTTGGCCCAAAAGCGAACGCCGAGACCCAACACGTCCCTTTTAATCTTAGGCCTAACGTGCGTTAGCATTTAGCCCACACTCTAGAAAGGAGTGTTCGGATAGGGTACATCAGATATCAGTCAACTAGCTGTTACCCACATGACGAATTTCATGGGTCATTTGAAAAAGTGTAATTTAGGGCGTATGAAAAGTGCTCTTTTACATCGCCCCGAAAATATAATACTCCGGCACCGATAAAGGCTATACTTTGGCGCCGCCCCACCAATGTACTTCTGGGCCAGTAAGGAGTGTACTTTATCGGCGCCATGGATACATTTTATTTCGGCGTCAAAGTGCATTAGCATCGGCACCGAAGTACATTTTTTCACCGTCGCCAAAGTACATTTACATTGGCCGAAGTACATTATTTTCGAACATAGAGACGTCGGAATTATGAGACATCGGAACATATAGATGTCGAAACACATTGATGTCCCCAACTTATTGCTCATTTTCCTCATCTCTCTTACCGCAATATGCAACAGACACACCCACGTTGGGCAGAAAGTTGTTGCATTTTGGAACAACCTAGAAAGTTGCTACATTTTTGGCCGAAAATTGTTACATTTTGGACCAAGTTGTTACATTTTGGTCAATTGTTACAAAAGGGGACGTAACGAGCCCTTTTGAAACGCCATATCTTTTAATTTAATGACTTTTATGGGAAACGGACTTCATACTTGCGATCAAAATGCCGAAATACTCTGCTATGTTATTTTTGTCTATTTTGATTTGGGGACAATTTGATACCAAACCTATCATGCACTGGGGGTTGGCGTATGGAAATGGGGTCATCGCATTCCTCTTGTCCCATCGTTATGGAATTACTCATTTGGATGTTTCCGGTCACCATGATTTCAGAAATGATCATACCGAATGGATGTGATGCATGTAAGAAAATGTACTTTGGCGCCGATGTAAAAAAATGTACTTTGGCGCCGACGAAAAAAATGTACTTTGGCGCCGATGTAAAAAAAAGTACTTTGGCGCCGATGTAAGAAAATGTACTTTGGCGCCGACTTAAAAAATGTACTTTGGCGCCGATGTAAGAAAATGTACTTTGGCGCCGACTTAAAAAATGTACTTTGGCGCCGGTGTAAGAAAATGTACTTTGGCGCCGATGTAAAAAAAAGTACTTTGGCACCGATGTAAAAAAATGTACTTTGGCGCCGATGTAAGAGAGTACTTTGGCGCCGATGTAAGAAAATGTACTTTGGCGCCGACGAAAAAATGTACTTTGGCGCCGACGAAAAAAAAATGTACTTTGGCGCCGACGTAAGAAAATGTACTTTGGCGCCGATGTAAAAAAAAGTACTTTGGCGCCGATTTTAAAAATGTACTTTGGCGCCGATGTAAGAAAATGTACTTTGGCGCCGACGAAAAAAATGTACTTTGGCGCCGATGTAAAAAAAAAAATGTACTCTGGCGCCGACGAAAAAAAATGTACTTTGGCGCCGATGTAAAAAAAAATGTACTCTGGCGCCGACGAAGAAAAATGTACTTTGGCGCCGATGTAAAAAAAAAAATGTAGGCTACTCTGGCGCCGACGAAAAAAAATGTACTTTGGCGCCGATGTAAAAAAAAATGTACTCTGGCGCCGACGAAAAAAAATGTACTTTGGCGCCGATGTAAAAAAAATGTACTCTGGCGCCGATTTTAAAAATGTACTTTGGCGCCGATGAAAAATGTACTTTGGTACCGTCGGTCTCGCGGACCTTCGGTCTCGCGGGACTTCGGTCTCGCGGGTCTTCGGTCTCGCGGGCCTTCGGTCTCGCGGGAAACCCCCGTTACAGGTATGGCCATAATTATACTGGTCATACTTGTTACACTTATTACCTATAATTCCTGTTCCAATGTCCTTATAATTTATCAACGAATGGATACAGCCTTAACGTCTTGCAAAGCGAAACAGCGACCGGTGGATCCTGGTCTGTGTTGGACATTTAAGCCAAGTTTATACAGCTAAAAGTGCTAAGCTACACGGAAACTTTGAACAAACAAAATTAGAGGCCCTAACGAAAATATGTAAGACTAGACTGTACATACTACAGTGTACATAACCTTACGGCAGATAATCTTTTTCTAGAAGTCCTCTCGACTCTCTGGCGAAGAGCCAAGGGGCGAAAATGTCCCGAAAATGTTAAGGTTTCTGCGTTTAGCTCCTTAAGGGAGCAGAACTCCGGGAGTAAATGTTTGGTTTTCGCCCAACGGCAGATAATCTATACAGTACGTAGTACACAGCCGTATACGATGCTATGCTAGTCTAGTGCCTGTGGAACGCTCACGTCGCAACGTCGCGTTACCGACTGAGTGAGCAAAGCATGATCGCGTTAGTATTTCCACATTTTTGAAAAGTATTTTCTCAAATCGTACATTTAAGTTTCGAAGAATGTAATGACTTTTTTAAATTGGCTGATTCAGCGGTTTTAAAAGTATCAACTCTACCTTATTTTACAAGGATATGTTCCTTTGTATCACGTAATATTTCCAAAATAATTTTTGAAACTGTTGGATTTTTTTCAAACTTCACACTAAGCAAAATTTGGAGACACTGAAGTAGAAACACTGAAAGAAGAGTTGAAACTAGTTCTGGTTATGATAACAGACAGTCCGCACTGTGACCAGGCTACTGCATCTGCGTTTTAAGTTGGTTTTTGGTAGCTCTCTGGGTTGTTATTTTTCCTTTTTGTCACATATTTAACTGATCGACTTTTCTTGAACTTTATACAGTTGTTTCTGGGGTAGCAAAGTGTGTTCGTATTGCAAATAAGCAGAACTCTGGCCCTATATACAAAGTGTCGTAATGATATTATCAGAGTGTGTAAAGAGAAAATCCGCATTTTCTTAATGTATTTTATTGTTTCATGACGTCACAGGTTTCCAAATGGGTTGCAGCTGCATAAGCTTACTATTGTAAGCTAATAAATTGCTCAAAAAATAAAATGAGTGTCATATATTAGGTAAATTGTCATGAAAGATCGAAAACATTTCAACAATCAAGACATACCCAGATAGAAACTCATGAGAGGTTGATTCCACAGAACACACAGTCGTACAGTCTAAGTATCTAGTCATAAATCTAATTCAACATGTGCACGGTTATTGCGATCTTTTGTCTTCTTTTCTCCTTCCAGTTAAAATGTTCATTAAACTCGAACTTGACAAAATTTACGTCAATCTAGGTGTAAATTTTCCATAGAATATGAATTTATTGGTAATATTATTGTTAAATGCAACGTTTTGAAGAAAATACTGTATCAAAATATATCCAGTACACGCAACCTTGAGAATTCCATAAAATAAACTGGCAGTGAAGGACAAATCTCCCAATTCGTTGCCACACTTTCCCAATTCATTGCCACTTCAGATGACCGTCAGTTCTGTGGAATCATCTTGGCATGCTGGTAGTTGTCCAAGAATGTGGTTATCCCGGAGTTAGTTGTTTAAGAGGATATTCGTCTGAGAGGTAATCGTCGGAGGGATATTGTCCAAGGGACATTTGTGAGGTGGGTATTTGTTCTGGAACATAAAAAGCAGCGTCCCATGCCATTGAAGGCTGATGTACAGGGCAAGAAAACTTTGGTCCCAAACGCCTCGCATATCTCTGGAATTGACACTTTCCATGGATATTTATTGTATGCCATGAGAGGAATCCTAGCAAAATAAAAATAACATGAAAACTACTGAAAATATGCTTTAGAACATGGGGGTGGCTTCCTTTTCCGACGTCTTGACTACGCGCTGGGGGAAACTTCCGAATTTTTTATTTCCTAGTGACAGAGGAGGAGGCCTCCCTGTAACTACGCTTAGATTCAAATTATTCCAATAAAGTCAACAAGTTTAAAGACCTTTCTCTCTGCTACAACAGTTATTGCTGTCACGCAACATTGTGGTTTTGTGGCTGTGGTACAAAACATAGTCACAAAATCACTACTACAGTATAATGAATTTTGGCTACAGCAGTGCGACATTATCTTTTCTTAATACATGCTGTAAATGAGATAAAACGTGACCATTCTCCCTTAGGATGGCAAAAACCCCTTAAATTCTCAGTAACTTTGATGTGTCATTGGTTGTTTCAACCTGTCAACGTTTGAAGACAAAAATACACAAAATGGTACCAGAGTGGGGACCAAATGAAATGACCGGGCCATGCGTGTGACTAACCCTAACCCTAAGGTCAGCCCCCTTAGTATGTATGTTCCACAAGGTCCTTATGGTTTCAATATTTGTGAATGATCACACATAGTTGACTTCATTTTAGAAAAGACCAAACCATAACTCTAACTTCTTAATCAAGTTTTATGGAAATATAGGACTAAAAGAAGAATTTGTATGACTTGACTATATTGTCAAATGACGGCATTTGGAATTGTTCCGGTAATAAAAACACTGGTATCTCTGACTGAGAATTAGAGGGCATTATGTTCGGAATTATTTAGTTATTAAATTAGTTATTTAGTCAGTCAGTCAGTCAGATAGTCAGTTAGTTAGTCAGTCATTAAGGCAGGCAGATAGTCAGTTATTAGGTATTACCCAACCTGGAAAACAAAGTTGGCGCTTCTTCGTGAGAAGCGAATGGTCTACCGCTAGACCAAATGCGCAGTAACAGTCATGATAACATAAAATTCATTTTTCAAAAGTCGAAATAAAGGTTCAATGTAAACACAACCAGCATGATATGAAGTAGTGTCACAATACTAAAATTGCATTTCAGTGGCAAGAAATATTTAAGCCGTCTGGCTTCCTGGTTTGTAAAATTATGATTTGGAATGAAATAACACATTGTGGACGATGGCTATGCAAAGCCTGTGTGGTCTCCGCTTTGACAAAAATGTAACCAAAAGACTGATTACAAGTTCAACAAACTATCTGAAAATCAATAACAGAATAGTGTACACCTGATACAATCTTACATCCATATCTTTCAAACTTTGCAACTGAGTCAATTTCCGATGTGTTCTTATCAGCTTAGAGGGCTATTTCCCGAATCAAGACTCTGCTAAAAAAAATTACAAATCTGGGCGACAATGATCTTCCAAAGGTTTATAAGAGAATCATGACCTAGTGAGGTATCTGCTCTAGTGCTAAAGATGTCCATCACACTTACCTTCAGCCTTCAAAGAATTTTTGGCAGGTTTTTTTTTTAAAGTCGGTAATGAGAAGCCAAACAAGGAAGGAGTATGTCTTGTAACTTTACAGTCATACGTAAATCAGAAAATTTGAACAAAAATAGGCTGTAATTTGTACAGGTATAAAATAGTTTAAATAGAAAATGTAAAGAGTTGTTATGACAATCACAAGGTCTCCAAGTTGAACTACACTTAGTGCACTGAGTGATACTGAGAAGAGGGTGCCGTATATTTTAAATGTAATCGGTTTGTCTGAATATATCAGCTACATCTATACATTGACTAACTTCATATGGCTCACAAGTGTCTGGTACAACCGGACGAAATTAGGAGTCTCAAACTCTCAGCTCTACTTTAAGGCAGATTAAAATGCAAATTCATTTACTAAAAAGGCAATTCGAACACACTGCATTCTATAAAACAAAATCACACTGAAAATCCCCCCTTATATCATGGATGTAATAACAAAGAATAATTCGCCTTTCAAGACTAGAACACGTGAGGTATGCACGGAAGCGTTTCGTTTATCACGAAGATTTGCAGGATTTGTGCATTGGGAAACCCCCAAATCGCATTGCCGAAATCGCTTATTCGTAATTTACAATTGAAGTTGCCTTACTGCCAAGGTATTGAGATCATCACAGGTGGATTTTACTGCCATGATCAGTACTAATATTAGAGTAAGTTGTAATTTCTTCCTACATTTCCGGGATTAGTTTCTGGATAATTGCTTTTTCTATTTCTTATTTTGTTCGTATATGCCTGAAAGCACATGGGTTTTTAATTAGTGAAATACTTTGGAAAAGGCCTCCATTTTCAAACGTAAAACTTTATTAAGGGAATTAGTGTGCCGGTAGCGAACTATACCGCAGACAGGGACTGAGTGGACCATATCCGGAGGGTTCAGGAAGACCCCAACCAACCCGATGTTGGTGCTTACAAGGTCTCACTTTTACCCCCCGTCTCCGAATAGCAACTGAAGCGATCATAATTAAATGGTTGTCTGACATTGCTGTCAAGGCTGTTTGTAACCAATGGTTTTTTGAGGGCCTCCGCATTCACTTCACTGTACCAAATTTTAAAATTTTAAGTTCTAGGGTTAGAAGCTTAGAGATTTACTTATAACAAGTCATTCATTAAATTTTTAAAAATCATTTAAACTCAGACTTAGAGAAATTTGGTTAAAAATGATTGCTAATTCGTTTAATATTCGTCTAACCGGGTTGTCTGGGAACTTGATCCCGTCGTTACTTTTGAAAAAAAAAAAACTTAACAAATTTGGAATTATTTTCGTGTAACTTTTGATATGATGAGTCTAACTATTCTTTACTGTGATAATAATATTTATCAGAACCTAGTGGTTTGAGGTGGATCGAAATTTAATACCGACACAGTTCTCTCGTTAATAGAGCGCGATGTACCTTGGGGGGGGGGGGGGCAACCCTTGTTTCTTTTTGTTTGCTTTTTCATAGCGTTGTGTTGGCCTTGAAATTAATATATGGATAAGGCCTCTCTGTCGGGGATTCAAAGTTTGTAATATTTAAATGTAACCTTTTCTGACAACATGGGATTTTTTGAGGAGAAAATTGGTTGTTAAATCTGAGGAAAACAAAAACTGTTTGTGAAAGAATGATGCTAACATATGCTTGCCTCAAGTTTACAGCTTTACTTGCTTGTATCTTTAAAACCACACATCGGATTTCAATGTACACGTCTCCAGAATGCTTAAAAGTAAGTACCCATCCAACATATCTGATATGATCTTATCCTTCCTCTTTACTTTTATTCTGTCATTTCTTGTTACAGATACGCCATCTTTGTTGAGAAGTTTGCCGTTTTTATCTGTCTTTCAATACTTTTCGCTACATTTGGACTTGGCGGTATCACGCTTTGGCTTCACGGACTTCCGTCTTTTAAAGATCCAACCTTGGTAAGCGGTAGTTTTTTAAGAAGAAATGGACTGCGTATGGATCACTGAAAGAAAAGTCCAGAAAAATTTTCTCAAACTTACTTCTGGTTCCACTTCCTGCTTGCTTTCATGTTATACCTCTGTTTTCATTTCAAACATTGTTACAATAATTATAAATATTTGTATATGTATAAACATGATGATGTTATGTAATTTACTACGCAAGATGGAAGCAATAAACTGAAACTGTATGGCTCCATTCTAACTTGATAAAAAGAACAGATACTGCACATGATCATAACCAAAAGGTCGAGAAGCGATCCTTATATAACTTTCCGAAGTAAGAGCACATTGTTGACGAGAAACTGGTTGTTGTAAAAATGTTTCATTAGACACTATCTATTAGACAGTAATTTCTATACCACGGACTTCCTATACATGTGTGACAGTATTATTTTCTACAGGTTCGTGACCAAGAGGGGAGAGGGGGTCAAGTCCCTTTCGAAAAAGTGTTAATACAGATTTCCACATTTGTCCCGTACAAAAAATGTAGGTTCCCTCTTGTGCCGTGTTTGGCTTTAGGCACACTTTTCTATCAACAGTTTTTCTAGGTATATGCCTATTGCATGTAATGAATGCCATAACCACGTAGTGAATGTTGTGTAAGTTTCATCATAATCAGTAAGTTGTCTTAGGTCTATTATGTCTCGAACATTTTTATGATTTTGACAAGGGATCCATTGACTGGAGGATCACTAACTAAAGCAGGAACGCTTGTGTCAGGGGTTTGTAGGGGGCGTCCCCTTATTGGCAATAAATTGTGAAAAGAGAAGGAAAAAAGGAAAAAGAATAAAGGAGCATTCAACTCATGCCCCCCTCCCCATCAAAATACTCTGTAGCCGCCTTGGCTAAAAGGTAACTCTAGAAAAAAGATTCGATATAACGAAAGCCCACTTCACATTTGAGTGAACATTCGATTAGCAAACCTTCGGTCTTGTGAAGCTTCGATTTATTGAATCTTCGATTCAATGAACATTTCATCTAATAAACCTCCCAATTATTGAATCTTCTTTGTATGGTGACCCTTCTGTCCGGAGAACCATCGATTAAAACGTTACCAAAATATTTCACACCATATCCTCAAAACCTTGTTGCAATACCATTTTTCTAGCTCAAGATATCTGTTTTGAAACACTGGTTATTTTTTTAAAAAGATATATTGCCAACAAAGCCACAGAAAGTTACGTAATTCCTTTTGTTTTTTCTTTATAATTGAATGTCGTGTTGGTCCTTGAAACATAGTGTTGAAATGTTTAAATATTGTTCCTCTAGATCTACATTACTCTACCTCTACATCATTGTAGGGTAGAGCAAATAATGTCGCTTAGTATTTCCTGCAGCGGTAAAAAAAATTAAATAAATTGAAAGCGATGTCAAATTAATGTGCCTCAATGACATCACAGATTCCCCATAATGCATCGAATCTCAAGAAGAAATTGCATAACTTTGAAAATTAGTATCTTTAGTACAACCTTGAGCTGCAGTTTTCAATTTCTGAAAGGAAAAAATTCTTCATATTATGAAGGCAATGAATTCTGCTTCCTGAAAATGCCTTTAACTTGAACTTGACCTTAAACTACAATTGTTATGGTAGTCTAAAAAAAAAAAATCAGTCGGCACAGCTCCTTGATTGACAACAAGTTAAAAAATGTAGAATGACTGTATATAGCTCATATTACTCAGCATATACCGTACTGAAAGTGATTACACATTGGGGTCTGTACACTCACTCTGAAGCAATAAACTGAGATTGTGTCTGGATGAGGATGAGTTTTAGACAATTGTGGGAGGGGCTTATGTAAGTAGATTAGAATTGTCTTGGCGAAAGGACTATTACAAATTTGCTTAAAAGACATTTTCGGAGGCAAAATTCATTAACTAAAAATATTCTTTTTCAGAACGTGAAAACTGCATCTCAATAGCAGGTAGCGTTTTGAAGATACCCTTGATCAAATTAATGCAATTTTTCTTTGAGATTTGGTGAATTAAGGGAAATCTGTGATATCGCGGCACGTTAATTTGAAATTACATACGATTTTTTGAAATTTTGATGCCACTGAAGGAAACATTTTGCAACATTGTTTTATGTAGTGCTAGATCTACAGGAAAAGATATTGCAATTAGACATGATTCGACCATTCTGTATGAACCATCAGCCTGCCTTGTTTTATCCCAGATCTATCATTTTTTACTTATATTCCTTGTTATACATAATTGAATATCGATATTTGTATCACACAAATGACTATAACGTCGGGTGATTTTTCTCTCTCTCCCCGAACCAAACTGCAATAATGTCAGTCATTAAGATATGTTTTTGTAATGTTGGAGGAATTCGGCAATACCAGAAACCTAGAAAATTATTTGCCTATCTCAATCAGCACTGCAAAGATATTTCGTGTATTCAGGAATGCCACAGTGATTTCTCTAATGAATCTCATCAGAAAAACCAATGGAATGGTAAATGCATTTTAGCTCACTAGTGTTCATCTACTATCGGTATAGACAACCTGTTCAAACCTAGTTTGCATGTTAAGATAACCAATTCGTTTCGCGATTAAAATGGTCAATTTATAATTGTGAATTTCACTGTACAGACAAACACCGTTACTCTTGTCAAAGTGTATACGTACCTAATTTTGATACTCCATTTGCGATTAACCAGCAGCATAACTTCACATAATTTTACGAGTGAGTTATAATATTTTTTGCGATGGTTTTAACTTTGTTTCAAGATTCAATTAATTTAAATAAGAAAGGAGGAAACCCTAGAACTAATTTTAAAGATAGAGATCGTTGTATAAATTTAATGAACTGTTACAATTTTATAGATTTCTGGATGGAAAGGAACCCATGAAGTCTAGACTTTACATGGCGTCCAATGTAACTCCTGGCATTAGGTGCAGATTAGATTAATTTAGTTATTATGTTAGTAATTGTAAATGTAGAAACAAAATTGAACGCAAAGCTGTAAATAAAATGTATGTATCATATGTACAAAAAAAGAAATAAATGAGACGGGAAAAAATGGTTATTCGATCGTGCGATGGAAAAAGAGGACCGGGTTATTGCAAGTGTAATAATCCACTATATCGACCTTAGTATTAATACAATTACATCAGAGATTATCACCTTTTCATCTCTGCTTTACCTTTAGGGTAGAGCAGAGGTCTTAGACGAATGTTGTAGGTTCTGTTGTAATCTTTATTCATGCAACTATGTTGATCCAGAAGCTATTTTAGTTTAATACACAACGATGGAAAACTTGATATTGATAATGCAAATTTATGTTAGGGACCATTGTCCCAGGATGCACCAGGATGTCCCAGGATGAATACATCTCTGTGTAGTGGGGAACCCCCGGCTCGGATGGATGTCCGTTGATTTTGACAATTTTTTCTGGGCTCATACAAGCAACTGATTATCTGAATAATGCATTTAACATAGGTAGGTTGTCTGACGAGCAAGCTTTATCTCTTATATCTGTTATACCTCTTCTTCAAAAGACTGGAAAAGATCCGTTATTTGTTCAGAATTACCACCCTATTTCTCAATTAAACACAGACTACAAAGTTTGTGCCAAGGCTTTAGCCACAAGACTTAAACAAATCCTCTCAAAAGTTATAAATTTAAATGGGACTGGCTTTATAAAAAGAAAACGCTTCATAGGGGAAAATATTCGCCTTTTCCTTGATTTAATTGAGTATTGTGATACGCTTAAGGAGAGTAGCCTTCTTTTGTTTTTAGAATTTAGAAAAAGCTTTTGACAAAATTGAATGGAACTTTTTACAAAAGTGTCTGGATTAAATTGTGGGTTTGGTGATGTATTAAAAAACTGACTGGATTAAGACATTGTTTGCAAATAGTTATGGCTCAATAGTAAACAATGACTCAGTAGTAAACAATGACTATTATTGTAAAGCCTTCAAAATATCTAGAGGTATAATGCAAGGTTGCCCGATTCCCCCTTATTTATTTCTTACCGGCACTGAAATTCTCTCCAGATCCATCAACAAGAATTATGTAATTAAAGGCCCTATTCTCTCACCCCAAACAGTACCCATTCTCCTAACCTTCTTCCCACAATTTTGTGAAATTCATCTTCATCCAGATGCAATCTCAGTTTATTGCTTCAAGGTGAGTAGAGAAAAACTCAATGTATATAATCAAAACACTCACACTACCGTTCATGCTATGTATTATAAGCTCTGGTACTCTGCATTGCTTGAATTAGCTGTCAATCAAAGAGCTAAGCCAATTGAGAACTTCGGTACACCCGTACCAAAATTGTGGTTTGGGATGAGAGGTTTGGCCCTTTAAAGGAATCAATATCTGTAAATTCGGCCACAACAACGAGAGAGACAATAGTTTAAGGTCACGGGGTCAATGGCCTACGGAAGCCGATGCGGGGCGGGCTACGTCCGCTTTTCGGCCCACTCCCGAGGCCCGCAAATATGCCCCGATCGGAGCACAACGGTAAAGGGTTAAGAAAATGAAAAACGAATTCTAACAGTTCAACTCCCATCTTCATATGACATCCCTGAGCTGAGATATAAAATGTTGAAGTTTATTCACTTAAAACAAATTGGTCTGTTGCGCAATAATTTATTACTTTCTTGTTGTACAACTCACACAAAATGCTTTGTTTGAACACTTCCTGTTTGCTTGCATAGCATGTTGCACAAACAGGGCTTAATTAATTACATCACCTCAGAAGAGTAATAGTGCTATCACACCTTGGTACAAGGTGCAGTAATGTTCGGAAAAACAAAGAAATAAAAAGATTGTAATTTGAGTAGAAAAGAATGGCATCACAAATTATTGCGAAATGTACCATTTTAATTTGAGTGAATAAACTTCAACATTTAATATCTCAGCTCAGGAATGTCCTATGAAGATGGAAGTTGGACTGTTATAAGTTATTTTTCATGGTCTTTAATATATATTTTTGAATTTTTTGACTTTAGGTACACTTTAAAGGAATCTTCATTGTTGGTCTAAAAGAGAGCTTACTTCGATCGGTAAAAGGGAAACCTTCGGCCTTTCCCAGTTTATGTTTCTTTTTCAAGTGTTACCAAATCCCCCTCTTAATTTTATTAAACAGCTAGAAAGAACTATTTTTTATTTAATTTGGTATCGTAGCCTTGAAAAAGTTAGGCGCAATGCTTAAATTGACGATTTTGATGCTGGTAGTTTGTAAGCAACCCCCCCCCCCCATTTGCATTCTTGTATTGAAGGAATGAGATGTTCATGGGTTAAAAGGTACATGGACAACAATATGCTCCATGGAAGATTTTTGTGATCATTATCTTAAGACCTTTTTATTAAAAAGTGATTTTAGCTTCAGGGATATCTCAATCACGAATGAATTTATTGGACATATTTGCATATTATATATATTATATATTATATATATATTATGCCTTCAAACCCAGAGAAGAATTTTAAGAACGAGATTTTTTTGAGTAACTAACGCATGAAGGTGGCTAACAAAATTGTATCGTTTAAAAAATGTAGTCCTATGAAAATGGTATTGTATATGTTAAAGATTTTTTTTTTATGAAGAGGCACGTCTCCGATCTATAGATAATTTAGTTCATATTCATTGCATAATTTTCCTTCAAGTTTCATTCATATCGTAATTGATGCCTGCCTCTCGGAATAGCGATCTCTACCCATTAAACATTGATTCATTGAGCACTCTTTTTAAAAGCTTTTGGTGAGGCTTCTTTTATTTCTCAGCACTTAAACAGGTCAATGTTATCTGTACCCATCCTACTCCAATGAATGAATGGTAAAGAGAACTTGAGTTCTCTATTAACCAATGTAAAGGTATTTTAAAATTTCCTTTAACACTTCACGTGAGACAAACATTCAGTATTTTCAATTTCGTTTTCTCCATAGGATATTAGGTACATATAATGTTTGATGAATAAGAGTTGAAATATTTGTACTTTTTGTGAAAAGAAAGACTTGAAGATGCAATTCCTGCCTCTTGGAATAGTGATCTCTATCCATTAAACAATGGTTCGCCTATCACTTCTTTTAAAAGCTTTTGGAGAGGCTTCTTTTGTTTCTCAGCACGTACACAGGTCAATGATATCTGTATCCCTCTTACTTTAATGAATAAATGGTACAGAGAACTTGAGTAGTGTATTGACCAATGGAAAAGTATTTTTAAAACTCCCTTTAACACTTACGTGAGACAAAATTCATTATTTCAATTTCGTTTTCTCCATAGGATGCTAGGGAAAATCATTACTGTTTTATGAATGTAAATTAAATTGTACTTTTAGTAAACTAGAAGATGAAACTATCGCACTTCTTTTTTAGAGCAAGACATATTCTTCCGAGTTTTTTTTTTTTTTTTTCGTTGCTGGGCATATGAAGTAATCTGTCGTCGGTCTGGCCGTATCCTTTTTTAGCACGTTAAAAGCCTTTCGACATATTCTTTCTGTTTAAGTTAAAATTGAAACGTCCTTATAACTGTTTTATAAATCATATGAAATGTTATATTTTTTTAAGAAGACGAGTGGTGAAAACCCGAAAGTTGGTGAATTTTAACATTAGTTTAAACTTTGTTTTACAAGTCTCTCTCGGTTAAACAAACACAACGATATGTTCCCTTTGAGCAATTGCAAAGAGCTATTTTGTTTTTTCAGTAGTGTTTCTTTTGATTGATATGAACTTAGTTTTCTTGTTTCAATGAAGCACCGACAACTGCAGATAGCTGATTTGTAAACCAGTCGAATACGCGCATAGCATGCTATACGTGAAGGGCAAAATCTTATGCGTACGGCCACGTGTTGATTTGTTTTCCTCTAAGGATGACATCAGTGTGCCGTCAATGCATAAGGTCTATACTCATTTGATAACTGATGGAATTAAGCGAGAAAAGAAAAAGTTGTAACACCAGGATGAAATAAATCGGAAGGAAGAAAGGAGAAGATATAAAAACATTCCAACAGTACAAAAATTTCGAGGACAAACAGAACATTCAATAGTAAAGAAAAAAAAAGAATCTGACGCAATTTGCCCACATTGCATAACTTTCTGTGGCTTTGTTGAAAAAGAGAGGTATTTTCTGACCAAAATAACCAGTCTTTAGAGTGAGAAATCTTGAGTTAAGAAATGGGTATTGCAACCAGGGAGTTGTTAGTAACAACTCGATGTTGCAACAAGGTTTAGAGGAAATGATGTGAAATATTTTCGTCTTTCTTAAAAGATCCAAGTGAAAAGCCATTGGAATATGCTTTTCATTTAATTCAATAAGAAAAAATTTCAATGAAGTTAGTAAGGAATAACAATTTGAGTCAGATTAGTAAAGTAAAAGGTAACATAAGCAATATGTATCAATTAAATATCTTATTGTAAAGTTTAGAAACTAATCCGCAACCTATTTGAATAGTTTGTTGTTTTTTATACTTTCAATTTTTACAGGGTTTTGAGTCACGTGGAACTCCACTGAGTTCAAAAAGACTATCTTACCATAAATTTACAAATGAGAGCATAGAGACTCTTTCCCCGGTGCCACATATGATACCGTCATTTCAAGATAATATTACCAGGGGACCCAAAGAAGCCTTGGGTACGCAATCTGTTGAGGAAAGAAACGAATGCCCCACAGGCAATCATCTAATAGCCGGACAAAAAGGAACAACTTTAAGAAGATGCCCATATCCACGTAAGAATTCATATTACCTTTGTTCATTCCTCTATAGCATATAGAAATGTCTCGTTACCAAAATGTTTCCACAAACTAATTAACAACTTGCCCATTTGGCATCTCGGTGCATCGAGATGCACCGAGATGAGGTCCGCAATGTAGGGATGGGGCCAGAATCGTATTTCCGACTTTGGCGGATATTGTTTTTTGAAATCCGAGATGAACTATCTTGTTCGTTGTTCAATGAAAGAGAGTAAGATTAAGATCACTCTTTACTGCGTGATATTGTTACAGTATATGTAAATCAGTTTATGTGATGTTGCAATGTCTTAAGTCTGGACTTCACCGGTGACTTAAAAATGTGCTCAGCGTTAGTAGATCCTGAGAGTAAAAGGAGGGGAGAGGCCTTTTCACGCATGATAAGTTCAAAAGGGACTTAAGGAATTTCCTAATGATGTGTCATGTTTGCAGTTACCTAACTGGAACTTAAAGTGCTCAGTGCAGTTTAAATAATCCAGATTTTGAAGTATTCTCAAAACCATGTTATACAAAATTTTTTGGATAAGTTATATGTCCCTTATCCTGCTTCTCCGTCTTTATTTGTCACCGCATGGTGGAGTGAATATAACGAAAAGTTTTCGTTAACTCGTCATTTATTTACCGTTTGCCAGGTTTAAATTTTCCAAAGATTGTCTACGAATCGTCGACTGATGAGAGTTTGTTTCAGATGAATCATCTTAAAGCGATATGTGACATCGAGAATAGATTAATGAGAAACCATCCAACTTTCCAATCTCAATGTCTGAAATATGACGACAGGAGTACAGAATGTTGCAATAGTTGGTCACTAGGATACGCTGTAGCTTTAATGAACAACAAATCATCCTGCTCCTTAATTGATGAAAAGGACGTAGAAAGAACAAAGAGCGTTTTAAAAAAGTGCGTCACATTTTATCTGTCTGGTGTATTGAAAGAAAATAGACTTAACAAAGAAACCGACATCCCACTAGAATGTACCAGTGATTCTCTCGTATATACAGTATTTCACTATTTGCTACCGAAGTCTTTTAGTGATGGACTACCGAACGACCAACGTCACGATCCCGTCTTTACGTTGTCATTTTCACCCATGTATGTATCATACACAGATGACGAATGCAAAAATGATATAAAAATGATTTACAAAGAAAACTTTCAAAACTCAAAAAATGTTAATGACAGCTTGGTTAAAATTGTTGGGCTTGACTTTGCCTTGAAGTCGTATCTGTTCAACGAAATTTCAATGTCAGATTTGCTGCTGGTAGCGATAGGAATTGTTTCTGTATTCGTTATTATATTTGTCTATACAAGATCGTTAATAATTACTATTGGATCGGTGGTCAATATGTTGATGTCCTTTGTTCTGGCGTATTTCTTTTACTACGTTGTCTTTCAGATGAAGTTCTTTCCATTTCTCAATCTTACAAGTGCTATTCTCATCATAGGCATTGGAGCCGATGATACATTCATATACGTCGATCTTTGGAAAGCCGCTATGGACAAAATAGGTAACAGAGAAAATAATTTTGTATTAGCACTAGAAGAAGCAACGAGGCATGCTTTCCTGACCCTTCTTGTAACGAGTTTCACAACCTCTGCTGCACTTTACGGTACGGTTATAACCAACATAATAGCTGCAAAATGTTTCGCTGTTTTTGCAGGCAGTGTCATCATTGCTAATCTGCTTTATACAGTAACTTGGTTGCCCTGTATCATTGTTATTTGTGAGAAATATTTCTCGGCAAATCGATCCTGCCACGCGTTGTGCCCTCAGAGCACAAATCTAGGGACATATGCAAAGTTTGCGAGAGACATTTACAACAATTTGCTCAAAGCGCAACGGTCATTTTTTCAAACTTTTCTGCCAGAAATTATCCATCGCTTACGATTTTTATGGATGATAGTATTTCTCATAATCGGGATTACTGGTTTTATTTTAGTTTTACATTATCCAGGACTGTCACTTCAAGAGAGGGGAGAATTCCGTCTGTTTAGAGACAATCAACCCTTCGAAAGGTATGACCAGCTTTACAAAGGAGATTTAGCATTTGTCATGGATATACAGAGCAATTTTGAAGTGGCCTTTATTTGGGGAATAATGCCAACCGAAGAACAAAATCTGTGGGATCCAAACGACTTTGGGATTTTAGAGCTGGATAACAATTTCGCCTTTGGTGACATTCAAACTCAAATGTGGTTGTCTGAATTCTGCCTGGCGATAACAAAACAAGAGTTTTATGGTAAAGATATAAGCAGAAAGAGGAATTTTTGTTTCATTGATTCTTTCTCGAAGTGGATGAACAGGAGCTGTGCTCATTCGGATGATAGTTCTTGCTGTGAAGGAGGAAAACTTCCCTTCCCTAAACATTTATTTGATAAATGTGTTGTGCGATTCATGAAGTCCTATTGTAAAATCTATCCGTGTTATAGTCACACAGCAGGTTTGCGATTTGATAGTAATAACTTGATACGAGCCATGTATCTTACTTTTCAAAGCTCTGTGGCATACAGTGTGCAATTTCAACCAGTGGATCAATTTTGGGACAATGTATCGTCTTGGACCGAGGAACAAATATCAAACGCACCACCGCCTCTGCAGGGCGGTTGGGCCTACTCTCATCAAAGGGCTCAACTTACATTTTATGATTTGCAGTCTGGTATAGTTAGTGGTACTGTGTTAACAGTTTGCATATCCCTCACTTCTGCAGCGATAGTGCTTTTCCTAATAACTCAAAATATTCTTATCACAATCTACGCAATGATCACCATCACATTTATAGTTTCCTCTGTGGTAGGGGTTCTTGTTTTACTCGGTTGGCAATTAAATATATTTGAGGCAATAACCTTTTCCCTGGCAGTTGGTTTGTCGGTAGATTTCACGATACATTACGGTGTCGCTTATACGATTGCCCCTTCAACAGATCGCAAACGACGCACCTTCTTTGCTGTGGCGACGCTGAGTTCCTCTGTAACAATGGCAGCAATATCAACATTTGCGGCAGGGGCGGCAATGATACCAGCTGTCGTGATTGGCTATTCACAAATTGGTATATTTCTTACTCTGGTAATGTCCTTAAGTTGGTTATTTTCAACCTTTTTCTTCTCATCGTTGTGTGTGACTGTAGGACCAAATGGATTATTCGGCCAAATACCTGTACGAAGACTGTGCACTAGGGGGTAAAAAGTTTTAAAACGATATGTTATAAAAAATAATATTGATATATCTTTCATCTTGTAATATTTGCAAAAGAATGATTGACTTGCTGAAGTTGCTGGAAGAAATGCACACTGCACAACTCTGTAAATTCGTTACATAAATTTTGGGAAGTCTGTCTCACTATGAACATTCTGCTCTTAAATCTGAAAAATGACAATGGATCTGAAAAGAACAGTTGACTGCTTTATGTGGCTACGTACAAAGTCGGGAATTTCCGCTGATTTGTAAAAATTAGCATATAAAACTAACAATATGAGTAAAAAAGATTTGGAAAAATCGCAGTCTCTCAAGACGCCGAAAATGCTCCCTTCTCAAAAAATATGAGAAATTTTCTCAGTTATTTATGTCATTTTTCGGATGAAGAGGAAGTGTATCTGTCCTTTTTAAAAATGTTTTTTTTTTTTTTTTTTTTTTTGCTGTTTCAAAGGGCTTAGATGCATGTGCTTTATTTTGCAAATTGCTTTGCAAATTTTTGGGAAGGGGAAATCTTGTGTTATGTCTCCCCGGATTAAACCGTAGGGGGAAATGCCCCACTGGATCGGCGTCCATTGGTATGAGGGTTTTAATTTATTGAATTTGGGTCATTTTTCAGATACTGGAAAGTAAAAGTTGTTTTATTTGCTATCTGAAGTGAGCTCGGGACAAGTAAGGCAGTGCCGTCGGAAAGTATTTTCGATTGGGGGGGCTGACTCGGGCTGACTATCTAAGCGGAGCGCCACCATCGGTTGGCGCGGAGCGTACAGAAAATTTTGAAAAATCCCAACCCCTCAGACAGCTGGAAATGAATTTCCTGGGCTTGTTAATAGTATCTAAGCAGTCCTTATTTTGACCTTTCGTTGTAATAAAATGCTCATTTACAAAAAAAAAAAAAAAACTATATATGGCAAAATTATTGGGGGCTGCAGCCCCCCAGCCTCCCCCCCCCCCCCGCTTTCGACGGCCCTGTAAGGGTAACGCCAGCTACTCACTTATATTGATGAAGGATGATTAGTCTCCTTCTTTTCAATCTATTAAATTTGATTTGGAAACAATTGGTCACTTGTGTATATGTTTATAACACTATTCTGTTTGTAATGCATTTATAAAAAATATGAAGTAATGGAAAGGAAATTTGCATTGTTTAAAAACCAAAGAAAAATCAGACAGGAGACTTTAGACGTTATAATATCATATGTACTTACTTTGAGTTTTTTTTTTTTTTTGTTTGTTTGTTTGTTTGTTTTTGGTTGGAAATGTACCGGTAGTTATTTTGTGTGTGGCAAGAGGTTTTCACTAAAACGAAAATTCACCAGCAAAAAGATTCACTAAACATAAGTGGAATCTCACAAACCCTAACCACATCCTTATCTTTAACTCCAGTCTAATGTGAATGCTTGAATTAGTGAACTTCGATCTAGTGAAGCCTCCTTATTATGCAAATCTTCGATATCTAGTGGACCCTTGGTATAGTGAGAATTCCCAGAAAAAGTGCCAAGAAGCTACTTTCTCGATAGTCCTCGGCATGTTGTTGAAGAGTGGAAACCGCAAGTTCCCCGTGATATATTGTTGACCCCGAAGTAGCTATGTCCCCATAAGGGCCGCTTAAGAAATGGATCGAATCAGACAACCCATTAGCCTTCATACGTCTACATTACGGTTCTGTAGATTGAAAAGCTGTGATGAAAGAGACTTGGTTTGTGCAAGTATTCTATGTTTTAGTCACTCAAAGCAACAGTTAAGTAATAAAAAACCGAGAACAATAATCTAATTTGTAAATAAACACACTAAAACAACACTATCGCTAAAATGGAATAACCATTGACGTAACTTTAATCAGGATAACGAGCGATCACCTGGCTATAGTGGACTGATTAAAGTTGAGGATTGTTGCCTAGGTATTAGTAAACATAGTTTAAAAACAAGTTATTTCTATTTTAGAATTATATATATAGTTTTGTTTAACCAAGGGGAGTATTTTTTCACACACTTTGCACATTTTAATGGTGATCTGTGGTCTCATGAAAATGCAATAAAACAATGGCGGATAGTGGATAACGTCACGGTTGCCGGACAACTCCCACCCGGACAATGACAATTTTCACCCGGACAACTCCCACCGGACAACTCGCACCCGGACAATTGCCAACCCGGACAATTCCTATTCCGGACAACTCGCACCCGGACAATTGCCAACCCGGACAATTCCCACCCGGACAACTCGCACCCGGACAATTGCCAACTAGGACAAGTCCCACTCCGGACAACTCCCACCCGGACATCTCCCACCCGGAAAATTGCCAACCCGGACAAGTCCCACTCGGACAATGAACATGCAGACTATATGACCCCAACGATTGGCAAACCGGACCGTTGTTACCCTAGCAGTTATCACAGTTATATGAAGAGCGGTAATATGTGAATAAAAGAATACCGGTCAACACGAATTTTGAGTAGGATATTTCAATGAAAAAAGCGGATTCAGAATTTAGTGGTGGTAAGCAACGATAAGAAATCTAGTATGCCTCAGCGAAACCACAGTAAGGGTACGAGGGAATCCTTGCTATTTTAGGGGATAAGATATATTTCATATTTTAAAAACAGAAAACAGCCTCCATCAACTCCCTCAAATACGCTTTTTTTCATGGTGTATTAACTGTGAAGTTAATGGACTAGTACGAGTATTCCATAAGGCCGAACATTCTGGCCCTTTCAAAGTACTAGCTTCCTCATTAGCCGAGTGCAGTTCATTAAAGTAGAGTGACTAGTTCACATGCCCTTTTTCCCTTCTGATGGATGAGAGATGTTCTTTACGCTTCGAGTTACAAATGTTCAAGAACGACGGGAGACCCTGAAGAGGGCCGGTGATCAGCTTCCTGTAAGGGGTAGATGCGCACTGTTTAACAAGGTGTTTCTTGATTGGCCTTTGTCATTGTATTGTATCGACTGTATTCTATGTTCGGGTTAGGGATTAGGTTAGTGATTAGGGTTATCGTTAAACAGTTAGGTGATTTCTTGTTTGACAGTACACATCGGCCTCCTGAAAGAGTGTACTCAAACTCAGTAACCATAATGCACTCAACGTGTGGTTTATCTATACCACGCTTTCGGCAGTTCGGCGGCCATTTTCACCGGGTCATATTCACTTGTTTCTAACTATACTCTTTCCGCGAATGACTCCGCAAAAGTAATAGAGGAGAAAAAAAATCAAGTGCCCGACACTTAAAGGTGCCCCTAGATGAAAGGTTAGATGTTGAGGCTTTAAACTCCAGCAACCTAAACCAAACTAAACAGAAGGCTGAGATTATCAATGCAAAGGGATTGGAGAAATAGGGGGATTTGGATTATTTGTAGGTTTTCAAAGGGCTTTGGAACAATGATTTTAAGAATGGAATTTCCGGAATATAAATGCTTGGTAAAAATCTCTTGGCTTGAATTTCTAGCGAAATGAGTACTAGAACTGCCAAAAAAGTGTCGTAAAAGAGAGTCTGCATCTCCGTTCGCTAATTAAGCTCTTTTCCCATTTTATAATGGCATCCACCGGAAAAGATACTTTATGTGCCCGCTAAAGTTCATCTTACAAAAGTTGGAAAATAGCTGTCATTTTATACAGGTGAATTGAGATGATAAAAAAAACTTTGCAAATGTTTGGGGATGGGGACCATTTCCTCCGCTGCATGCGACTTAAGGCATTAGTGGTTACAGTGATATAGTATACACTTGTATGATATGCGAGATGATCTACGAGAAGTAAATTAAACCCGATTCCTGAGACAGTATTTAAAAGTGGTGCGCGCGAAAAAACAACGTTGGGCTCATGGAGTTGCCAGAGAGTCCCTAGCAACTCCCTGTTGGGACAGCGTTTGAGCCTGTAGTTTTGATTTCGCGAAAGGGATTCGTATGTAGTGGCGCAGACATGACCTTTGCAAAATTAGTGTAGGTTTGTTCATTTTAGTAATGGCCTATACTATGGTAAGTTGACATCTCTAACGTTGGCATTCAGGAAACGTTCCACAATTTAGTTTGGATTCTAAAATTTTAAAACGTATACCTCTCCTTTGAAATTGAGGCCTATCTCGGCTTATGTATGTTCTTAATCTTCTTTGTATTCTTTATATACTTACTAGGTCACTAAATGCTCAAACAGGTTAGATACATTTCAAAGGATGTGAAAATATTTCTCACATCAACCGTTACCGTTCCTCAAGGTTTCAAAAATGTAGTGAAAAATCCATTTATAACGTACAATACATTGTGAAACAAATAGTTACAATATGTTCTTTTCATTCCAAACAATGCCATCTTTTGAGACACAGTGTTCACGTTAAAATTTGTCTCTATAAAGGTTTGATTCAACAAGTCCAATTTCAATCAGTTAAACTCGGTATTGGCTTCAGACAGTCAACAAAAGTAATCGACCTGTCTTGTTCTTCAATAATTTAGGAGTACCTATGGGGATAATGTTTATATTCCCCTGTCTCATTCGTCCCCCGTCTCATTGGTCCCCTAACCCTAACCTCTAACCCTAACCTTAAACCCTAACCCCTAAACCCTAACCTTAAACCCTAACACTAACACTAACATTAACCCTAACCCTAAACCCTAACACTAAACCTCAACCCTAAACCCTAACACTAAACCCTAACAAGGGGACTAATGAGACAGGGAACTAATGAGACGGGGGTCAATGAGAAGAAATAATGAGAGCGGCACCAATGAAACGGGGGACTAATGAGACGAATTACGCTAAACAGAGGACCAATGAGACGATGGACTATAGAGCGGACCCTCCGTAGTATACGCCAACCAGGGTGACACACCTCCCTGCGCCAACACTAAAACGCGCGATCCTACAACCTTAGTTTTTACAAACTAAGTCATGTCTGCACAACTACAGAGGTATTTCCTTTCGACAAACCAAAGAGTCACACTTTCCCAAGTGCCTGTTCTTTTCATAGAGGACATGATATAGAACTACATTCTGTTCTATGATTTCCCTTTCAAGTTTGACTTTTGCAGATGTTCAGGGACAAGCCCCTACAACTCAGTGTGAAGAATACGGTAGTGTAGTTTTGAAAGTTGCGAAGGTTACGATTTTGAAAAAAAATAATCAAATTTTTTGTGCCGATTTTTAAGTGGACGTTACCAAAGAAATCGCCAGTCTAAATGGCGGGGGAGGGGGGTAATTTTCAATGGTGACTGCTTCTAGAGAAATTGACTGGGGAATTTTTAACCCCCGCCCGGTCTGAATCGAGTGAAAAAAACATCATTGAGCAGCGGCGTAGCGAGACTTTTCCGGTCGGGTGAGGGTTGGGGGCAAGCACCCAAATTTACCGAATTTTTTCATCGTGAACGTCATTGCTCTGGGGTCGTGATTTGGGGCGCGCGAAGCTTTATTCAGCAAAGTTTTGAAATTATGGAACTTGTATGGGGGAAAATTTTGAATTCTGGGTTCTCTATACAAGGAAATGTGAAAAGTTCGGGGTAACTGAAGAATCTGTATATCTTATTGTCATGTTTGAGATTGCACAGCTACCAAAGATTGTTGTTGCTACACAGTGTTATCTAAGACCTACAAATTGAGGCTGTAAATCGACATTTTAAGGGCCCAGAGCTTATATAAGGGAAAATTTGGAATTTAATGATAGGAATTTCATGAAAATAGCACTTTATTTGTCGATATCACTTGATGATCTGGTGATTTTGTCATTTCCAGAGTTCGGGAAGTTTTACCAAACTGAGTTATGACGGAACACGACTGCAAGGAGTTCAATGAGAATTTTTGCGCCAAAGTTCGGAATTTTTCCCTTCATATAGAGCCAGTGGCAATTGCCCCCTTGTCCTCTTTAGCTTCACCACTGTCATTGAGTATCATTCATTTCTTTATATTGCATATCTTCTATTCCTAAAGTACTTTTTACTTTTCAAAGGCGTGTTGGTGCATATCACAGCATTTCAAGTTTCTTGTAGACACTCTTCGGTCTCAATGGATTTGTATTTTTCAAAGTAAAAATCACTGTAAGAACCTCCATGGGAAGGTGTGCAAAACTGTCAAGCCACATTCATACGTTACCTTCTACTTTTAGAGAAACGGTTTAACGTTATATTTTAAAGCGTGGATTTTGTTATCTTTTATTTTTCCGTTCTATTAAAGAAGTTTTTATACTAGCATAATTATTTTTTTACGTAGTTCCGAATATGAAGGTTGGTTTTCATGGGGAGGATATAGTTCACAGTATCCCCCATCCAATTTCATGGGGGATATATCCCTCCATCTCCCCAGGATTGTCGCCCTTGCTGAGGATGATAGTAGTGTATGGGGACCGGAAACAGCAAGAGGTTTGGTGAAGTTTGATTGAGTTGAGTGAGTGAGCTGTCCTACAGGAAGTAGGGCCGCGTACACTTCTCACGCGGAAAGCCCGATCTCGATTCCCAGGCCGAGTCATACCAAGGACTCTAAAAATTGGAATATAATGCCGCTGTGCGTGATGCTCCGCATAAACATTTGAGTAGGGTAAACAAGTCAGTGAGCCACTACTTGAAAAAAGGACGAGGACGAGGCCAACTCGACTTGCAACAATAGCTTGGAAACTGGGCAGTAAAACTCCATCTAACTAATTGACTAACCTACAGGAAGTAAGAAGGGAACAGTTTCACCAAAGTTTTAATACGCACAGCATAACAACAGTACTACGACACATTCGTGAAGTATCACGTCTCAAGCAGAAAAATTACAATTGCAGTACCCTATCCCGAAAATAGTATAAGGTTTGAGATTTTGCTTGCAAAGACCATGGTGCAAGTAACTAAGGACACACATCATTACTTGCAATGACCCCTTATTTTAAATGTTCAGTTACAGTACAAGAAAAACGCTTAATATACTCCAATATTTTGAAAGTAATTTTACAATGCTGCAGTAGACAAAATTGTTATTAGTAAGCTTTCTGTAGGGATGAGAACGAATTGCGCTGAGAAAGTTCTTGACATTTTGAATTAGATAATCATGTTTACCATTATTGAACATTTGCCAAAGTAAATTATAAAGACTATTAAAGATATCCATATAATATGATCATGCTGAAATATGCTTATTTTGTTGTCATATTTATTTTTAAAATAAGCTTTACGAAATCGACAACAAGCGCCTATATCGCACCCTTCAGGCAATTCTGCTTTTCAACATATTCACAATCCTCTGTCTTATACTACAACATGCCAGGACAAAAACGCCAAAAGCTTTATGTTACTGTTGCCCTCGTAATCTGTAAGGTACCCGTATTCCCTTCGCAGTGTGTGAGCTGAAACATTTCTCGTTATTGGGTGCTAGTATGCAGTTTGGTGACATTTTCAACATTGCAAAGAAAAAAATTACATTATTTCTTCGGTTTGTACACTGAATATAACTTTTCTCAACTCCTGAAAAGCTAACCGTCCATTTTTAAATGACTTGACCACAACGAACGGTTTGCTTAATCAAACTACGGTTGCAAAAACTAACGATTCTAGGAATTTCTTCCTATTTAAAAAAAGTAAGCCTGCATTTATGTATTGTTTCAGTTAATGTGGGGTATTGCTTCCCGGCGGCAGTAATATTACAGCCACTGGGTTGGGTACCCCGCGGACTGGATATCGGTAAGTTGTAATACACCTAGTTTATTTGTGAAAACTGATAAGAGTTAGGCCTACTTTTATTATTGCTAATCATACATTGTATACATGTATATATCCTGTTTATAGTGTAATTACTGACAGTGAGGATAAATGTTCAGATAATTTTTCATGTTCCAGTATAGTACATGATTCATGTATTACTATCTTTTTACATTACTTTTATTATTGTTAATCTCACAATGTATATATCATGTATATAATGTAAATAAAGTCAATGCGGTGAACCAGTGGGTTCATCGTGTAAACAAAAAAAAAACGATTCTAACCCTATAATTTGCCATACCTGAAACTGTATAGCTAAGATACATTTTTCCCGACAGTCAGTCGCGTGGTCAAATCCTACTGTCTCGTACCCGACGCAACTGAATACGGGCTACTTTATCCCGTCACCGCAGTCAAGGTGAGTTGCACCACATTATAAAAGTCTTTAATATCACGGTGAGGCTAAATAATTCCATTGCAATACAATGCTATTTTCAAACAGCTTGGATTTCGACGAAAAATGTCTTACATAAGAAGAAATCACATTACGTGGAAACTTGACATGTCTTCTCCGGAAATATGTACCGTAACACTGCATGAAAAACAACAGTTTCCCAATGTGGGTTCATCTGGAAGGGCTTTCCCCTTTGATTTGTGTTGAAAGGATGTAACCACCAAACTCTAATTAACCTGAATAGAAGGTGTGCAGATAACATTTCTTCACGTAGCCACAAACTAATGATTTTCCGACAATGGTAAGCTTCGAAAAAGGAAGTGTCGATCATCATCTATCCCTTAAGTATTTCAAAAGAAAAAAAATGAAAACATCTTAGGGCGAAGTTCCTCGATCTACACCGGGAAGTGATGAGCGAGTGCCAAGCCCGACACGCCTATTTGCTCTGATGCAGTGTAATTTACCTCCAGATTTTTTTAGCTTTAATATAGGTGAAAGCACTGCATAGTCCATCATTTAGTTTGGGCAGTAACATCCATTATCGGTCCTGCTAGTCCAGTCTTTGTACTTACGGTACCGGCACCTATTCGTTAGGGCATGACCCAACATAAAACCTGATTGTGGTGGGGGACATGGATCCAAGAGTAAAGGATCTTGTATGTGATTTCCCAGGCGCTTAGAATGTCTAAATTACCTCAGGGTACAATGATTGTTTTTGCATTTGTTATCAACTGAAGGGGACCAACTTTCACTAGATGTGACAACTCAGCACGCAGTATCACTGTGGGCGTATATGGCAGTGGATAGGGATATATTCCACAAAAGATTTTCCCAAAGCCTACCGAGTACCCCGAGGAGCGGACCGTGGCCTTCTCAGCTTTTCAGCAGCTTTCTAAACGTTTGGGATATGAATAAAAAAGGAACATGCCGTACAGCCTCCAACCAGACATACTCACAAGACCAAATTTACATACACACTTACAGTGGTACGCACATGCACTCAAATTGACGTTTTCTGGAAGCGCTTCATATCTAACAATGTTATTTTTTTTTCTTTTCTGCTTGTTTTTTGTTATTTTAAATCTACTTGAATTATTGGAGGGGCAAAAACATGTTTACCCCCCCCCCATATTTTCATTGGAGTGGCAATTGCCTACCTGCCCCCCCCCTTCCAGCGTTGACGCCACTGTCCAAGCACGGAGTGCAGCAAGTGTTTAATAAACTTTATTCTTCCTTAGAATAAGAGCACGAAATTAAGTGAGCCCTGCAAATGTACGCACAGTTAATGCGTTACGATTACGTTTGACTTCAGCTTAGCAATGGCCTATGCCACTTGAAAATTAAATGGTTAATACATCTGGTAATACGAGATTTGCATCGAAAATTCTGACTTGAGTTGATCGTTTTTGCCTTCTGTGCGTTTGTTTATTACCAATATTTACCTTAGAGACGTAAGAAAACTTTGTTCAATCGGTCACATCGCTTGTACACGGATCGCAACGGGCCGTATACATGCTGGCTTTCTACGATGCATGCTCCGAATCCCCGGGCCGGCACTTGAAATATACGTGCATGCTACTAATGTACACATATCAGCATATTGTACATTCCTAAACTAAAGGCAGTTCAAACGTAGGGAGACACGGTAGCATATTACTCTGTCGAAATTCCAGGAAATTTTGAGAAACATTAAACGCACGTTTTCAAATGTATACAGGTGCCGTTATAATCTATTTATGAAACGAATGTAACACAAATTTGGTGACCAAAGGGTTCTAAATAAATTGATGATATAGATACACATAAAACGATAGCAAACATCATGCGATCTGGAAAGAGAATAGAAAAACGGGCCAAAGTAGGACGGCATCCCTCTTTCATGATTGTGTCATATCTGGCGTATTAGCCTACTTAATATCGTAATTAATCTGCTTAATATTATAATTATAATTAACCTACTTAATATCGCGCATTTGAGGAAAAATGTTCCACATTTGGTAAATGGCGACATTTCCAACCAATCTTGTCACATACCAGTCTCTTCTGCTGTAGGCCTACGAATCTTTTTCTAAAAGATCGGTTTGTTTCTTAATGGAAATCGGATGATAAACGGAACGAGACAAATGTGGTCACGTGATCGTAAGAAACCAACCAAACTAAAGCTGTCATGCTTCGAGCTAGCTATTCTGTAGAAGAAGGCTTTCTTTTGCTAATGCTTTGATTGAACAAATAACTCAAGGATTCCAAATTTAGCGTCGACAATTTGTAAACCGTTATTAAATTTTTACTGACAAGCTCACAACTATTTTCAAACTTATTCGGAATTTCTCATTTTGGGGCAGGAAATTCCCCGAATACTTCTCAGTGTCTCTTACACATAGTGAGAAGCAGTAGCTTATCTGCCAGGGGTGGGGCAGGGAGCAAAGAGCCTCCCTTCCGATTGGTTTGACCGGGAAAATTAGCTCAATCCACCGCGTTCAAAAAAAGAAAATTAAGGAAAGAAGAAAGAGAGAAACAAATAGAAAGGGAAGAGAAGAAGAGTGAAAGGGAAAGAGGTTATTTAACTTCAGACAGGCTTCCACAAATTCTTTTGTCGTTACTTGTCTATCGGGCTGGCAGTTCTTTAAGTATCATTGTCCGAAAACATATCGCTTTTTCCACTTTTATTGTGCCTTTTGTGGCGGAGACTTTCAAACGATACTTGCGGGCTATTAGACACTGAGCAGTGTACTTTCCCTAGTAATTCTTGCTTGTCTCATACTGTGGGGCGCGGGATTTTCCTGCTTCAGATATAAAAGGAACTCAGAGGTTCTGACCCTTTCCTAAAAACCCGTGGAAGTTCGAAGTGAAAATCTTCATGAATGTCCTTCAGATAAAAACAGAGAAAATTCTTAAAAAATGTTTTTGGTCCCTTTGTCTACCTGTAACATAACATACAGGTAATATCGTATGTTTACCTGTTTAGCTCTGTTATCGTTCTCCAGAGAATCAGTAGGTATAGTGACCCACTTTTCGGAAAGAATTGTATATATTAAGTTAACTTGAATTTAGGGCAAGGGCCTGGAAAAAGTCGGGTAGTCATTTACCTAAGAATCCCCAATCTTGAGAGCCCCAGTCTTTTCAAAAATTTGTCTGAACGAAACAACGCATTACAGTAACAGTAAAGTTTTCACGAAAAATCGAAACGATTACAGGAATTTCGACTCATTCGGGCAGCTTATTAAACAAGTATTATTCAGCCTTATTTCATAGTCTTGGTCGACACTGTGCCCGAAATGGTAGACGTTGCGGGCAGAATTTGCAAAAATGTCAGAGATGATCTCAATTGCCAGATTAGGCCTATATGGGAAAACGGGAGTGTACAGGTGTATGCATGTGCTAAAAGTTTGCCCGAAAAAATGGCATTGGTACCTTCTATTTGGTAATATTCTGATCATTGTGAAGGCTAATTTACTCATTGGTGCCAAAGTGAGCATGTTATTGCAAACAGAAACTCAAAATAACGACTGCTTAGATTCTATTCACGAGCCTGTAAATGCAATTTCCGGCCATCTGAGAGGTCGCAGTGTTCCAAAATTTTCTGTATGCTCATGCGCTCACTGGTGGTTTCGCTCCGCTTGGTCTTCCGGGCGGAGTTAAATATTTCGGGCAGAAAAATCTCCTTCCCCAACTGGAAATGTTCCTATACGCGTATGGTCTTGCTCCACATAAATTTCTTATATAAATATCAACAACCCTACCAGGATTCTGAATAATGGTAAATATGGCAAATTGGCCCCCTGACAAGTGAATCCATATACTGATGAGAAGTAAATTAGTGTAAATTAGTGTTGGAAGACACCTGACTACTGTAGGTTATACTTCTACACCGTAGAACTAACAACTTTTGATTTGCTAAGCAAAGTTTTCCTTATGATAGTTCAATGCCGGACTCAGTTTGCCAATATTACTTCGCAGAGTAATTCATTGTTTGGGTCATTAAAACAAAAAAATGACTTCAATTGATGTTAAATGTTACATCAGATTGCATCTGAGGGTACTTAAATATTCAAAAATTCCCTTAGACCCCTCCCCCATACCCGCTATCAGACCCTGTGCAATTGGCTACTCAAATAGAAAAAATCATGGCTACGCCAGGGCTTAGGACAGTTTTTTCTGGGGCTTCTGAAACATCAAAGCGCAGTAACTTACGGGGATTCCGCCCCTGAACCTCCACGGCGCACGAACTAAGGCCTGAATACGGGTCTGAGTTCGGTAAAGCAAACAGACCTTTTATAATTGACCAAAGGATAATTCTCTAAAAGGGCTTTAAGGTATCTAAATTCGTTTTCAGTTTTCATTTCTGACAGATTTTAGATACCCCAGTTATATGAATGTAAAACATTACAATCTGATATAATAGCAGTTCAAACCTTTCTTGCAGGAAATGACTTTTACCCTAAATAAAAGTTAAGCCTACATTTTAAGTCATATAGTATAGTGTGATTTGTGGGATGAGTTTTCCTGCACATCTGTCAGGAAATGGCCGGGCATGATTGAGAGCCATTCGTGGCGGAGATTCGTAAGAGTGGAATTGTTCGGGTTGGAATTGTCGGGGTGCGAATTGTCCGAGTTGCCAATTGTCCGGAGTGGGAATTGTCCGGGTGCGAGTTGTCCGGGTGGGAATTGTCCGGGTTGCCAATTGTCGGGTGGCAGTTGTCCGGGTGCCAATTGTCTGGGTGCGAAATGTGCGGATGCCAATTGTCCAGGTGGGAGTTGTCCGGTCACGAACGTCACAGCATACCCTTGTCTAAACTTCAGTTGCCAAACTGATTCGATGTACTGTTGAAAATGCGAACGCATTCGATACGCTTTTGCTGATGTGACATGATTTAATGTCGAGAAGTCAAGACAAAGGGTATGAATATGCTATGAATTCATCGAAAATGCTATATAAGTATCTATTGCAGCTTTTTGAGACGATGTTGATCATATTTAACTTACAAATCTTGTCTTTATTATGGCAATTTGATGATGCAGTAATAAGTTATGTCTTAATATTCGCTTCATACTGCAATGTGCTTTCTCGATCCATCGTTTGCTAAGAGTAATAACTGTGTGTTAATTGGCATTGTTGAGTGGTTAACGATTTCGCCCTCTGATATCCCACTTCTATGGCATATTTATATAAAATTTCATTCATAGAAGCGAATCAAAGACAAGCGATCCATTAAAGGGTTTGTGACTTTTTGAAGCATTAATTTGATGTAATGATGACCAAGGGCGGGCTGGTTTCTCTTGGTCGAAGGCTCACAAACCCGAAAGTTCAATGGTTTCACTAGATCAAAGGGGTAGATGCGTATTGTTTAACAAGGTGTTTCTTGATTGGTTGTCACCATTGTATTGTATCGATTTTATTCTTTGTTCGGGTTAGGGATTAGTTTGAGGTTAGGGTTGCGTTAGCCAGTTAGGAAATTTCTCGTTAAACAATACGCATCGCCCCGATCAAAGACCACTAGTTCGTAGGTTTACTAGATAGACGGTTCATTGGATTGAATATTGGATCGAATGTTCATGAGATCGAATTTCCATTGTGTCGAAGGTTCGCAAGAACAGACGTTAACTAATAGAATGTTCACTCAAATGTTAAGCGTACTCTCCACATAACGAACATTCTACTTAGTCAACCTTTGTGCTAGTGATTCGGTGAGATTGACTGCAGTTGTCAACAATGTGAGCATCTCTCTAGTCGTATAGTGAAGTGAAAAGTGATTTTTTAAGATCTCTTACTACCTATGTTTTGTATTTGGTTTGGCTCTTTCGCTTCAATAAATCAAGAAATATTTTGCGATTATGTTTTGTATTTTGAGTGGTTCCCTGTGTAAGCTAATAAGGCAAAGTCGCCATAATGCATGATATGATGGAACCACGGACTTATATACATGGACAGAGCATGTAACGTGTACGTTTTATCCGTAGATGGTCGCCACCGACTGGGACAAAAAAGGCGCACCAAGATGGCCACCGTGAAGCTATAAATCGTCTGATTTGGCGACGACTCTGCTATATTTTAAACAAAAGTTAAACTTGAATGGGAAACAATACCATATTCCCGCACTACGTGTAGTGATTTTGACGTAACCTTGCCATATTTCAAAAATATTTCAACTTTCTTGAAAGATATGGCGATATACTTGGGCAAGTCCAAACTTTCACACAAAGCCATAGCAGACAGCCATCTTAGTGCGCTTTTTCTCGCACTACTGTAGCGACAACCTACCGTAGAGTATGCTCTGCCCATGTATAAGAAGTCCGTGGCTGAGACGTAAAACGCTGTGAGTGGATGTAAGAGCTACAATCCTGGACAAAAATACATGGGACAGTCCCCCGCTCCCCCGTTCAATGTTGCAATTTTTGAATTTTGAGAATATTTTGTCGAGAACAACCTTGAACTAGGGGGGAGGGGATTTTGGAAAACCAGCGAGTCTGTGCATACGTGTTGCTACATTTGGGTAAAAATGTCCCATCATTTTTGTCCAGGATTGTCTGAACTGCTGTACACATATATAGGAGAGCGCACATATACTGTAGATCGTGTTGAAGCGGTCGCATTTTTGGGACAAGTTTGAAAGCCGTGATAGGAAATTCGCGTTAGGAAAGGGTACAGTAAAATTCTACATTTTGTAATCTAGGAAACCAAAAGTTTATTAAAGTAGTAAATAATCTTACAGCTATTTCTCATGAAATAATTAAAAACATTATTTAATCAATGCCAAAGCGGAACGATTCTTTCATTCAGCCGAAAGTAGGAACATTAAAATAATCAGTTTGGACTTTGGAAATAAGCCACAGACAAAAGAAGAGGGGGCCTTGCTCTGACTGCGATCTCTAAACTAGGGTAAACCAGACGATCTACCGTTTGTTTTTATTATTTTTTTCACCAAGGATGACGTCATAAACATTCAAAATTGGGGCATGTAAAGCTGAGTGGGTTTCACAGTACTCCAGTAATAAATAGTTTCCTCCAATCTAGTTTATTCCTCGTTTGCCACGGTCAACCGTAAAATTGCTGAAATTATCATTTTGAAATAGGTCCCTTCATAAAAATGTGCGGTCGACCGTCAGTTCCATTTAAATACTGTGTAGGTCAATGGTAGATCGTCGCCAGGTCAATGGTAGATCGTTAAATGTGGGGTCGCTATATCAAATTAACTGCAATTTCACCAGAAGCCTGTTCTCAGGGACGAATTTTGTGTTCAAAGTGTAATTTTTTCTCATTGTTTCTCATACAAAATGTTATTTTTAACTTCACGTGGTATCAAGAATTTATTCCTGTTCTTTTACTTCACATTTGAATGCCGTCTAAAAATTTAAATGGGCACTTACACCTGTTTGAAAATCGCTCATCCCAAGCCCTGGTTTACCCAAATATTGAAACGACTGGTTAAATTAGTTTATTTCCTGTCAGCTTAGTATCATGCATGATCATCTTGAAAGTGTTGAAATCAATGATTAATCATGCCACTGTCCCTTTACATTTATTAACTTAAACCCAAGATTTACATATTACTGCCAAAATTAAAAAAAAATGTTTTATGCTCCTTCACTCTACGGCAGCTGTACTGCGGTAAATCCGTATGCTCCCATACATGTGTACAGTCGTTCAGACAATCCTGGACAAAAAAACATGGGACAGTCCCCTGCTCCCCCGTTCAATGTTGCAATTTTTGAATTTTGAGAATATTTTGTCGAGAACAACCTTGAACTAGGGGGGAGGGGATTTTGGAAAACCAGCGAGTCTGTGCATACGTGTTGCTACATTTGGGTAAAAATGTCCCATCATTTTTGTCCAGGATTGTCTGAACTGCTGTACACATATATAGGAGAGCGCACATATACTGTAGATCGTGTTGAAGCGGTCGCATTTTTGGGACAAGTTTGAAAGCCGTGATAGGAAATTCGCGTTAGGAAAGGGTACAGTAAAATTCTACATTTTGTAATCTAGGAAACCAAAAGTTTATTAAAGTAGTAAATAATCTTACAGCTATTTCTCATGAAATAATTAAAAACATTATTTAATCAATGCCAAAGCGGAACGATTCTTTCATTCAGCCGAAAGTAGGAACATTAAAATAATCAGTTTGGACTTTGGAAATAAGCCACAGACAAAAGAAGAGGGCGCCTTGCTCTGACTGCGATCTCTAAACTAGGGTAAACCAGACGATCTACCGTTTGTTTTTATTATTTTTTTCACCAAGGATGACGTCATAAACATTCAAAATTGGGGCATGTAAAGCTGAGTGGGTTTCACAGTACTCCAGTAATAAATAGTTTCCTCCAATCTAGTTTATTCCTCGTTTGCCACGGTCAACCGTAAAATTGCTGAAATTATCATTTTGAAATAGGTCCCTTCATAAAAATGTGCGGTCGACCGTCAGTTCCATTTAAATACTGTGTAGGTCAATGGTAGATCGTCGCCAGGTCAATGGTAGATCGTTAAATGTGGGGTCGCTATATCAAATTAACTGCAATTTCACCAGAAGCCTGTTCTCAGGGACGAATTTTGTGTTCAAAGTGTAATTTTTTCTCATTGTTTCTCATACAAAATGTTATTTTTAACTTCACATGGTATCAAGAATTTATTCCTGTTCTTTTACTTCACATTTGAATGCCGTCTAAAAATTTAAATGGGCACTTACACCTGTTTGAAAATCGCTCATCCCAAGCCCTGGTTTACCCAAATATTGAAACGACTGGTTAGATTAGTTTATTTCCTGTCAGCTTAGTATCATGCATGATCATCTTGAAAGTGTTGAAATCAATGATTAATCATGCCACTGTCCCTTTACATTTATTAACTTAAACCCAAGATTTACATATTACTGCCAAAATTAAAAAAAATGTTTTATGCTCCTTCACTCTACGGCAGCTGTACTGCGGTAAATCCGTATGCTCCCATACATGTGTACAGTCGTTCAGACAATCCTGGACAAAAATACATGGGACAGTCCCCAGCTCCCCCGTTCAATGTTGCAATTTTTGAATTTTGAGAATATTTTGTCGAGAACAACATTGAACTAGGGGGGAGGGGATTTTGGAAAACCAGCGAGTCTGTGCATACGTGTTGCTACATTTGGGTAAAAATGTCCCATCATTTTTGTCCAGGATTGTAGAACTCTGACTATTGGGCTTTTCATTTCATCTGCTATCGGTTATTATGACTTTGTGAAATGGCTATTTAATACTATTTCATCTTTTGCATAGTTTACATAGTATTTAAAATGATATCGTTGCTGAGGTCCGGAGTGTAAAGCTGAATCGGTGAAAATCCGACTTATTGAACGTTGGTTAAATATTAAGGAATACATGGTTGAATCTGTAGCATTAAATGTTTATACAAAGATATATCATTTAATCATCACTACTGTTTAAAATAAAACCTTTACTTTAAAATAAAATATACACAAATATATACAAAGACAAAAGAATACCGTATAATAATACTGACAATAAATAAAACAAAACATGCTTAAACTACCGTACTCTAAAACCGTAAAGATACAGTATACGCACAAAGCATTTTATTTTTAAACGTACATCGAAACAGGCACGTTGAAACAAATAGACAACTGAAACCGGCTGGACGAAAAACAAAAGCCAACCAAGAATCATCAACACACGAAACGAAAAAGTCTGTCACATACGGAAAACGAAGCACCAACCCCACCCAAACACCCCAAAACCTTGCCAACTTACCAACCACCGCCCGACACCAACACCAACGCCCAAGACAACAAATCAAGACCATTCCACCCACACCACGCCTGAAGGCTACATCACGCCCGACGGCAACCCTCCCCCGAAGGCAAAACCACGCCCGAAGGCAACAACACACCCGAAGCCAACAGCACGTAAAAAGCACTGGGCAAATATACAGGTACACCTTGCCCAAGGGTGCCCCGGAGGCAGGTGGGGTAAAGGGTAACCTCGTTATTCCCACGTTTAAACAAACTCCACAACCGGATGCAGTTTAAAGTCATATCCAGGACGCACATAGCATTTAGCAGGACGGTAAAAGGTAGATATATTGACAAAACAAAGACAACAAGAATTACTTAACATTTAAATAAACACGAGTTTAATCGAAATGAAGCCAGGAATAAGAAATGAAAACTACGAAAGAAAGATTCAAATTTGTACCACAGAAGTTGAAGATCAAAACAAAAGGAGAAACACAAATTTAGAAAAGAAACAGCTGAAAGCTAATGCATTCTGCAAAAAGAAAAAAAAACGGGAAAATTTATAAATATTTCACAAAACGGTAGCCTGGATTTTTTAAAACTGATACTCTGAAGAAGACCGATAATTTAAATTCATCAACATATCCTTTACTTAGAGGATTTGAGTGTAAAGATCTTGTGAATTGATGAAAGTGACAAAACTGGATTCGTGATGTAAAAAGCATGATAATCAAGAAAATAAGTGCAATTCCCTTCAAAACCAACCACTTACAGGGTGATATTTGATTTATGATTTGCACTTAATCATGAATAAACATGAGCTCAATATGCAAATCTTGAAATTCCAAAGGAAAGACATGTCATATATAGTTTATGTACTCCTTTGCTTTTACAATCTTTCTTTCAAGGACAGATGTAACATTGGTATTGTGGATGTTTAAAAAATGTGTCCTTGAAAATCATCAGCATCACTTACCAAACCGTAAATTATCTGATGAGTAATTAAGAGATAATTAAAATAGAGTCAACAAAAGAAATGTAAACACTGCAACACTTCACATCTTTGATTTTGCATAAGGAGCAAATTTACTTCAGAAACATTTAACCTTTAAAGAGATATATCTTGGGAATCGTAAAAGATATTGGCATAATATCAGTGGATTTTTCCTTCAGAAAATCTACACCCCGTTAACTGCCATGTGAAGACTTTTTGCTGACATGTCCTACCACCTTTTAATCAGAAAATACACTAAACCTAAAAAACAACAACAACAAAACAAAAATTTCAAAAAAGTTAACGTTAAAAAGATAAGTAAAACCCAAAAAATCTATCCGGGGGGAATTTGCATTGTACCATAGAAACCTGTCTGGCGTTGGTGACAAGAATGGTAAGTCCTACTTTGTCCTTTCATTTTAGCTCCTGATTTTTTTTTCAGAAAGATGCATAGACGTAGAAATCGTGGAGCTGCTAGGACAGTCAAAAGTCGTCAGGTGGTCACGGTGGGGAAGTCTGCAGCCGTAACCTCAGATTGAAAAAACAACCCTGTACTTGTTCCTATTGTAAACATGTAAAAGGAATTGAAGCCGTATGTTTTCAAATTTGGTCAATACGTAACAACACCTCACGTAACAGTATCTCACATATTTTTAGATTTCATCCCCTCATCTGGACGGCGGTCTGAAACAATATTTAGTACCAGATGAGAACAACTTCTTACGCCTACAGGAGGGCTTGCGGAGCTTGCGTTAAATATGGGGTTGTTAACTGCTCACCGAAACAGACGGATGCATTGGAGGAGCCACAAGAAATTCTACAACGCGCCAAACTTACCCCAAACTTTCTGTTCTTACTCATGAGTGAAGAATTTGCACGTCTTCTGTGAGTGCGAAAACAGGCTATATTTGAAGATCGCACTATCATCATTGCCCGAAGAAAGGAAGTTGACCAACGAAAATACCCCCCTGAGGGGAACCACCTTTTAAATGACAATGCAGGTTTATTATTTTATGTTATGCTACTTAACATAAGCCTGCACCGTCTAAAACGTTTTAAGCAATCAAACACTTATTTGCAAAATCATTTCTACAATCGTGATTTTCCAGCTCAATTGCAGCTTTCTGAAGTAAAAAAACAAGCCTTTTGAATATCCACCCCTTTAAAATTCCAACATTGATTGAACGTTTTGAATATTAAGAAGATTTTATTTATTTCATTTATTTTGTCACATTTTAAACTGATATGAATTGAAGTCATCCAAAGTTGTGAAAGGAAGTCAACCAGGAATCCAATCCGGCGCAAGAAGGTGGATTTGACTTAAATGGTATCGGGAAAAATATCAAGGAGAAATACGTCAATTGTACCCAGCAATTTTCAATAAAGTCTTTCATTCGTCTTTTTCTTTAATCAGGGAATTTTCCAAGAACTGATTGCTTCAATAAGTTTTGAAAGTAATTTTCCCTTCATCTGAAGGCGTCCGCGAGGGGGTCTACCCGATGTTCCCGGGGTTTAATGTTCCCAAGAATCGATTTCCCCGTTTGAGTATTATCTCGACGACTTGGCGATGATTACAAGGTTCCTTATTTCCGTGGTTCGATGTTCCTGGAAGTGCGGATGTCCCCAAGATTTGGGAACATTGAGCCTCGGACACAGTAAACCTTGAGGTCATTGACATAGCCCCCCCCCCCCCCGCGAGGGGGATTTCCTGGCTGACAGAGTATACGTCGTGTTCTGATAAAGGGTCTTTTTGGTTTTCTCTCTATCTGCGTTTGCTTATGATTATCTTTCATCAGGGACATAATTTCAGGGGACGAATGCCCCCTTAAGGACCCACATTGCTTGCCGGAAACCTCTTTAGATTTCTGACATCCTGCTTTGACACGCCCCTGCAGGCCATTCTCGTTCCTCTGATCAAAATCCCTAGCTCAGCCACTGTCTAGTAGTCTTTCGGAAAAAACATGAACCTTTGAGAACGGTAGTTCTGATATTAAACCTGGCACGTTTAAGGATATTGATTAAACCTGGCACGATGTCAGGATATTTTTAAATCCGACAAGATTTCAGGAAACATTTCATGCCAAAAACATTTGTGGAAAGTTAATGATTACCGTCTTTATTTTATTAGTGCTCTGAGATGATTTGTACAGCCAGCGTTGTCGCATTCATTATTGACTGACAGGAAATATATTAACATCAGCCGACAACAAGTACATTACAAGCATACTCCTGCAAAAGGCATTTAGCAATAAAAAATATTAGGCTAATGCATATTCATGACTGCTAATAATTTCAAGGATATAAAATTGCAAACTAGACAATGATTAGATGTTGTTGTTGTTGTTGTTTATTTCAACTGTACTACATACAAACGTACATTCATTATCATTATTATTATGATACAATACGTAATAATATTTACAAGAAACGTGAGTATGAAGACAGTAGAAAATGAACCAGATGAAGCTTGCAAGCTTTTCTAGTCTGGCCCTAATAACTGAGATGTTCCTAATGGTTACACAACTAGAATATATAAATACGGATATGACTCCTGTAACATTTACATGATTGTATATAAAGAATTGCTGCTAGTTTGATGCTTACTTTTTGCCAGATTTTTAATTATCTATTTGATTATCTATTTATTTTTTTAGCCAGGTAAAATTAATTATCCACATACAATAACAAGAAAGATTTCTTTAAGTACTTCTTGAATAGATTAAGGTTAGGGGCATTTCTTATGCTAATGTCAAAAGAGTTCCAGAGAGATACCCCGCTACTTCTCACGTGAGAGTGCGCAAACATTGTCCTAGTACATGGCTGGAGAAGATTATCTCTTCTTCGTGTTGGATAGTTGTGATGACAACTATTAAGGTTGAAAAAGGAATGGAAATCAGGAGGGAGTTGACCGCTGTTGTACGTATACAAAAGAACGCCTAACTGGTAATTGTAGTGGTCCTTTAGAGTTAGAATATTATAATGGTGAAAAAGTGGAAGAGAATGAGTGTATGGTGAAGCTTTTGATATAGTTCGTACAGCCCTCTTTTGAAGAATAAAAAGCTTGTCTGTATATGTTGGCAAGGCATTACCCCATAACAAAATACCATAAGTTAGGTGTGGTAAAATTAATGCATTATAGATAGTTAACAAGGAACAACTAGGAATATAATGTTTTAGTCTATTCATGACACCGACGATTTTAGAAACGGATTTAGTAACGTTGTGAATGTGATCCTGCCATGTGAGTTTATTATCAATTGTAACCCCTAAGAACTTAGTAGAATTTTCACTACGTATGATGGTGTTCTTAAAATTTATGGTAAAACGTGCAGTGTCACCTTTCATATTATTAAAAACCAATAATTTAGTTTTACTTATATTTAAAAATAACTTGTTTGACGCTAACCATTCAGAAACATTTTTTAACTCTGAAGAAACAACTTGGAGGGCTCGATTGACATCAGGATTATGATAATAAACAGTTGTGTCATCGGCAAATAATATAAACTTCAGTAATTTTGACGACTTATACATATCATTGATATATAATATAAAAAGAAGAGGTCCCAGTATTGAACCTTGCGGAACACCGATATTAATATTATTAAGATTAGAGTCCTTCCCTTTAAAACGGACAAATTGTTTACGATTAGAAAGATAACTTTTAAACCAATCAAATGCCACACCCCGTATTCCATATCTGTACAATTTGTTCAATAAAATTTCATGATTTGTAGTATCAAAACCTTTAGATAAATCGATAAATAAGGCCACGGTGCTGACTCTATTATCTAGGTTACACACTATATCATCAACAAACTTTAAAGCAGCCATATATGTGGAGTGATCCTTCCGAAATCCATACTGCCCGGAATATAATAGGTTATTCTTATTTATAAAAGCTGATAATCTATTGTATGTAAGTCTTTCAAAAATTTTAGAAAGAGCAGGCAGAACTGAAACAGGGCGGTAATTAGATACAGTTTCAGCTCCACCAGAATTATAAATTGGAATGACCTTTGCAATTTTAAGTTCATTCGGGAAAACACCTTCAGAAAAAGATAAATTCAAAATATGAGTAAGAGGATCAATAATATGGCCATGTATCTGTTTTAAAATATCATTGGTAAGGCCATCTTACCCTGGGGATTTCCCACTTTGAAGTTTCACTATAGTACTAACCACTTCCTCATGACTCACTGGGTGTAAAATAAAGGTATCTAAAACACTAATATCATTGAGATAACAATTGTAGTTATAGTACGTTACATCTATTTTAGAAGCTAGATTTTCGCCTACAGATGTGAAGAAATTATTAAAATCATTAGCAAAATTTTGCATGTTATTCGAATCATCATTTGTATGTAAATCCTCAATTCCAGTCGCATGTAACGCCCAAAGCGTGGAAAATGCCATTTTCAGCTATCTGGAAATTATTTTGGTCCAAATAATATTGATGGCTCCAAACTTAGATAGTAAACCTACAGAGGGTTTCATCACCCTGACAAATTCCTGACTTCACACCCCTGAAAGCGTCACTATTTGTACCGGAATAGAAATGGAGTCATCGCACTTTAGTAGTGAAGTACACTGTTGTGTTTTATGATTAGCTCTTGGGAGTCATGCGGCAAAATTTTCTCCTCAAATATGGAAATTTCTTATATAAAACTGCTTGGTTTACCTTAAAAATGCAATACTTAAGTGGAAAATATTCCTATAGTTACTTTGAAGAGAAGTAAGAAGAAAATTGTGACGTCTGGCTATAACAACTTTGGGCAAATGTTCTTGCCCTTTAAGGCGGCTCATTGAGTTGGTTTATAAAACTCAACAAAGTTTTCCAAACCTGTTAAGTTTTCTTCACATATCAATGACAAAGAGTCAAACTTAGACAATCCTCAAATCCTACATACAAATAACTGTTTTATGAGAGAGTATTTAACAGGTCAATTTGGTTTTCCAAATTTTGTGGCCAGACACTTTTAAAGTTATGAACAAGTCCGTTACAAGTTAGGGCACCGCAAAATTCAATATTTCAAGTTTTTCCGTGTCTATTGGATATGAAACTTGACTTATTACTGTAACTATTAGCACTGCCATGTGGTAGTGACCCTTTAACACTCTTATTAAGTTAACGATATCAACTCAATGACCTCCCCTCCCCCCCCCCCAAGATCTTTTGGGAACAGTGAATTCTTCTGATTTGAACAATCAACCACTCCCCCATTCTTCTTCATGTGGATGCCAATTTGCACATTATCTTAAGTGTTTCTATGCTAAATTGCCAGCCTCCGGCCGAAAGCAAACAGCATGCCACTTTTTTGTTTACTTTTTTTTCATTCCAGTTAACCCTCTTCAGGTGAGACAGGACCCATATTGGAGGCTGAGTGCTAGCAAGAGAGTCTCTGATCGGGGGACCAAGTTGGGGCGGAGCGGACAAACAATTGACTTTACAACCCCCCCCCCCCCCCCAGGTAGCAAGAAACGACCTTTCCCTAGTGATCTAAGCTGTATGTACTGTACCCAGCTTTAAATATAGATCTCATAATCATGTTTGCAATTCTCAGCTCCCATTTCAAATATTCTCCCCGCGGTCTACACTTCTTGAAGGCGCACTTTGAAAATATTAGGGGCTGAGTATACTTTTAACCCCCAATTTTCACCGAGGGAAGAGTCTCTTCTAATTCTCCGGATCCACCTGTGAGTAAAAACGAAGATGGAACTTAGAACTGGTGAACAGAGCACTTCTGGGGCTTTAGATAATGCGTCAGCTCTCTTGGGAAGGCGTGATACGGGACAGCACTTCAGCTCAGCCTCCTCTATTTGGTGTTTAGGTGGGAAAATTTGTTATTTCTAGATGGTAGCAAAAGCAGTGGCGGCTCTACAGAGGGGCAAAAGGGGACAATTTTCCCCTACCCCAGATTTTGGCCTAGCCCCCAACTTAGGTCAGTTAGGAGTTGGGTTGACCGAAAAAAAACAACGGGGAATTAATTTTTCATCTAATAAAACCTCCGAGCTTCCGGGACTTCACTTCCTGGTCTCCCTCAGCCAGGAACGGGCGCTTTGGGCTCCGTTTCGCGCTGTTCTCGAAAATGTTTGCGCTCCCCGCCCAAATTATCCTCGCCCTTAGTTTGCCCCCCCCCCCCAATTATGACATTCTGGCGCCGCCACTGACTATAAACCACTCTTTGAAACAACTTTGTCACACCAGCTCTGCCCTTAATTTACCAGGTCGACGATGAATAATCTAAGTGAACATTTTCAAAAATTTGATTAAATACCTTTCCAAAATTCAAATCAATTGTAATGATTTCTAAAACTTATCTACTCAAACATTTAATTAGATATTGAGTGATTCTCTGGTTAGAGTGTATAAGAGAAAAGTGTGGCAGTTCAGGAGTAGAGTAATCACACAGTTACATGTCCAAAACATTTGTGCAATAAATGAAGGTCTCAACCTGGTGGAAATATGGACTCAAAATTAGGTTCAATGAGATTCACGAGATTTATAACTTAAAAAGAGAGATTGTAGAAGGGTATAAATTTGACAATACTAAGGTTCCTTCCTATAAGTCAGCACTGAAGTGTTGTTATTGCATTAGACCTCTTTAAACTATACCTTTGTACACGTGGTGCCACTATTTGATGGCTTAATGAAAAATTGATCATGCCTGTTTAGTCTGTCAGTTTCTTTTCACGTTGCTTCCTCAATACAAAACATATTTTTTCGTTTCGGTTAAACACGATTTCTATTTACACAAACAAACAATCAAACAAACCAAAAAAGCAATAAATGAGATGGGTTTTAGATAAATGTGGGAGGGGCTAGAAGTAAGTAGGTTGGGAGAATTGGAACTGTTTGGGATGATGAAAATATGCCTTTAACCAGTTTGATTAGGCTGTATACGGCGACCACCTTCAAGTAAAGACCAAGTTATAAAAAGCTTGAGGGGGCCATGCGCACAAGAAATTTCCCAACTGGCTACAGCGATAGCCCTAGTCCCTAACCCTAACAAACACTACAATCGATACAATGCAATGGCAACAGCCAATCAAGAAACACCATCTTAAACTGTGCTCATCTAGCCGGGCTTCATTGTAATAGCTGAAAGAGTATATTAAAACACAAAAGAAAGCAAAATCAGTGATAATCGTATTTGCTTTATATACACATGGATAATGTTTTCATTAAGTAATTTTGCACGCTGAACGGAACATATACCTTGCTCCACGTCAGAAAGTTTGTCGACCCGGACACTCAGATAGTCTTCGTTACTGAGGCCTAGTGCACATATAGCTACACAAGGTTAGATGCTGCAAAATACGCTGGACTTAAATCAAATGAAAAGAAGGAACATCATGAATACACGTCAGCAGAGGAATTCCCCTAAAATATCATTAACTTCAACAGGCCTGTTTTTACTTCATAGCAAGTCTAGGTTCCTATTCCTCTTAAACAAACATATGCTGCAAAAGCTTACTTATAGCGTAAAGCGTTCACTTATTCTCCAAATTATTTCCGTTTAGTTTGATGAATTTATGATCGCCAGGCTGACGTCAGGTAAGAATAAATTGCAAGAGAGGGATAGAGAGGGGGGAGGGAGGGGGTTCTCACTGAACCATGTTTTAATCATAAAAAGGATGAATTTAATCCTTTCAAACTGAAGAATATTTATCTGCATGAAATTTAAGCAACCTGAGGGGATGGTGGTTTGTGATAGCTCATTAATCTTAGTAACTATGAGTCTCAAACAACATCAAGAAGAGTACGTTGCATCAAGGAGCTGGAACAGAGCTCCCTAATTGGATCAATTTGGCAGGATCAAGTTAGTCTAACTCAAAGATGCAAGAGAGAGACAATTCTTTTATACTCAAAAAGCATGTATTATAGTCTTATTTTTATACTTGATTATTACGTAGTGATGTATTTTGGTGATGGACAACAGGCGCGCGTCCCCTTATTGGAAATAAACTTCCAAAAAGCGACCAAGTAAAGTTTGCCCACATCTATCACGTCGTCGTAGGGACGCTACTGCAAAAGTTACATAAATCAATATTATAATTTTACTCCATTACCCATTTCCGTTGAAAGATTGGATTTGTATTGGAATAGCTTAGAATTGTATTCATTGATCTGTACCGAACATTTGATGCCGTATATGTTTTAACAAAACGTTGAAAAGGATGGGCCTGAAAAGCATGCTGGAAAAGCCCCCTTATACTTTTCAAATTTGGTTACTGTCATTGTAGGCACCTAGCAGGAACCTTGGATTAAGTCAAGTTCAACGAAGTATTATGTATGTGGGTTGACCCATGAAGCAAGTCAGGGAATGTCCCGTGACCATCACAATAGGGGCATTGAAACTTCATTTTTTTAAGAAGTTAACACAAAAGCAGCAACAGATGTCAGGAGTTACCCCTTTTCTGCTTGGGTTCTTTCAAATGGACGTGTTCCTCTCATCCTATTCAACACTTGCCCGGTTGCCCCGGCTGGGCTGCAGCTCAGTTGCTTGCTGGGCAAACCCAGCAGGGTCCTATTCGTGTTTGTCAGGTATTCCCGTGTGAGGCCTAAGTGGGCTAGCCTTTCCCTGTGGAAACCCGCTGGAGCCCAGCTGGATCCAGCTTTAACAGCTGAATCCTATAGCTGGTCTTCAGTTGGTAAAAGCTAGCCCAGCTGAGGGCCACAAGGGAACACCCGACGAAATGAATAGGTCCTAGCAGGAGTCCATGAAGTAGTCAAGCTGGACGCTAGTCGGAGCCTAACTAGACATGCTGACTGGGATGAAACCATGACTTAGAGTAATAACTTCTTAATGGCATTACCCAAACACGATTAGACCTATAAATCAAAGAGTATTTTTACTTCAAAGTAAAAATACTATTTTTACCATCTAAATTCCCCAGTGTAATTCAAAGTCTTGGTTGTCTGATAAAATCTCCATGCTGGAACTTGCATTGCCGTTTGGGGAATTTCCCCTTGCTCTTTATATATTTTTTTAACTAAGAAAAGGTCAACGAACAAAGCGTTTAAACTTGTTGAAAAGAGCCAACAACTGGTTATTTCAGGGAACTTTGATTATCATTATTTTTAGTTGAAGGAAAATCCTTTATGCATGTTGTTTCCTCTATCAATTGCCAAATTGAAAAGAGTTTGCACGAGATTGATAAACCATAAAAAAGAAAAAAAAACCAAGAAGCAAAAGGAAAGAATGAAAGTGTATAAATTCCCAATTTAAATGTAGTCAAGGGTGGTTAAAATATTTTTGACTTAGCTGAGTCAAATGATTTCTTGTTTAATTTTCAGACCCGCAAATCCTGGCATATCTGTAACACATACTATGCAGACTGCTCGCAGAGCATGTGAAAATTGAATACTGAACAAAATATAATCTTACGCGACATGTACTTCCTGTAAAAACTTAAACAAGATCTGATTTGAGATAAAAATTACTGAAAGTTCAGTTAACTTTTCACGTTTCCTTCTTCTTATTCAAGCTATCTTAAAGGTTTAAGTCTCTCAAAGCTACCTTCTCCCCTAACTAGCTCTTTGATTCATTTGATGCCAGTTTTCGAATGACTCTGAGGTTTCTTTCATTTCTTCTATTCAAGGTCAGGCCTGAGGGCGGAAAAATATGCACAATGAATCATTTATTTAAGGCCTTCAATGCTTGGGAAATTGCCTGTCGAGGATCTCGTTATCAAAATTTCCAAGGAGGTCTCCGACCCACCCCTGTTTTACAGATAGGTTCATTTGGTCATTCTCGGCCTTTTGGCTGTGGTATCTGTTCTTTTCATCTGGTTTAGAATGGAGCCATCTATAACAGACCAATAATGAAAATGGTCTGAGGGCAGTGAGATTGGTCAAATGTTGTCCGTGAGTGAATGTAATAGCTTCTTCGGGATGCATTTTAAAGTTTGGTTTGACCGAACAGCCCTGTGTCAGAGGGTCGGGAGGACTTCAGAAAAAGTTCATGCCAGATGCCATACATGGCAAGCTAATGATGTAAATGTCACATTTACCGTTTACGGTTCTGAGGGCTGTGAGGTTGGTCAGTTAAGTATTGTCCTTTAGCGGACGTAGATACTTAGGAAGCAGTTTCAGTTTGGCTCCTCCTAACTGCTCTTTGCCAGAGAGAAAGGGAGAACTTATTAAGAAAAGCGTTCATATTGGGGGAAGGGGGGACTCGATGACAATAAACCAAGTTACACATACAAGATGCACACAAGACAGCTGGAGTCTAAGTTAGACATTTTTAGCGACATTGTTTCTCCTAAGGTGCTATAACTTGCGTGCATATCATTATTTGTCATTTCATAATTTCTTTAAATCACCTGCTAAAAACCAATGAGCTTTTAAAGAATACTTGTTTACTATCCACCCCGCACCAACAGATGGTGACCCTCTCTATAGAGTGAGACTCCTGGCCGGGCCCAGCCACTGTTGAGTCTTTCCGGCGAAATTTCGTTCCACTTCCCCCTTCCTCTGGAAACACACTGGCTGTTACCTCCTATGTATTGCAATCCCTAGATTTTGTTACGCCACTGAGAAAGGGTGGAGAGATATGCAAGGTCGTACAGATTTGATATGGAGGTTAAAAGACGGAGCTTTTTATCAAACTAGGGTATATCCAGTGTAAATTACATGAGCGAAATAATTGTTAGTCGAAAAGCCTTGACAAAGGCACCGATTGATGGGTATTTGTAAACTTATAATGATCATAACCTTGTCAAAGAAAATATCCTCACGTTTCCATTACAAGTATCCTCACACAGACAATACTCTTTCCCTAACCCAGTGAAAAAGAACATGCCGATAAAAGCGCTTAAAGGGAGAATTTCTGAACATGTAAACAGTTTCAAAATTTTGCAAAAGCTACTTGGTGTTTTCCATCTTACATACTAATAAACATGCAATATTGTGTAAATGAGTTAATTCGGTCCAGCATAGACTACCCGTCCCGAAAATATATAAGGCAGAAAGCCAAAAGCCGTATTAATTCCATGCCAAAAGAACAATTTGAAAAATTTTGATTTTTTTACCTCTGGTGATCTCAGGAGATAATCTTGGCAATTCTTAGAAAATGCTGTCTTTTGGTGGCTGGCGACCCACGATGACCTAATTCTGACTTCCTCAAAACAATTATGGTCCTTTTCTTAACCGTATTGCGTCCTCTTACCAAATATTAAATTGATATTAGACACCAAAATTTCGAAATGAGTTTTCATAAACATTTCTACCAAAATTAATGTGGAAACGTCTATATTATTGAAAATAAAATATTCTGGAGCTAAAACTAAATGCTAAATGGTAAAACATTCTGTGATTACTTAAAAAATATCAACATTTTCTTAGCAAAAATGACTTTTTAATTATTCAATTGACAAATACATTCCAATGGTCATTTTTCGTTTGTCATCTTAATGTAATTTGTAGGCTGCAAACCACTTTAAGTCAGTGATACGGTCTTTGATACATTTTACTATGATCAAGGAAATATGGTACCCATGAAACATTTTCATTTTTTAGTTTCATCGACTACTCCAAGAAAGCATACAAAATAAAAAGGCTGAACAAATACTCATAAGTGAGAGTTGTTTACCTGTACAAGTTCTGATCAAAACGCTTTTGTTACAACAAAGTTGGAATGATCAGGATGGTGTTAATTAACTGAAGCCTCCGAAACAAAAAGGACTCTGGGTAAATCATTAAGCATATTGATCATACTTCCAGTATTTTAAGTAAAGTGTATTATATTATGTCTGGGTTAGCATATATTGTGTTTTTCTTTGATAAGGCGGCTAAGGAACGTGTTTTTAAATCTGTCATACTCCCACATTTAATTTATGCAGTGCCAGTTTGGTATCATTTTATTTTGCGAAAGGACAAGGACAGAATTGGAAGATTTTTAAAGTATTGTGAAAAGATTTTTCTTCTAGGATTTTATTACCTCAAACTTACTGTGAATGTCTCTGCCAAAAATGAGTTGATAAGTATGGCCACAAAAATTAACAATGATCATAACCACCCATTGCATATTTTGAAAGCCTCAATGTACAATCACAGAGAAACCCAAGAAATACATTCATTTTACCGAACTACAAAATAAATTTGTCCCAGAATTCCTTTGTCTATAGAGCAGCCCTTTCAAAATCTAAAACTTTAGACGATTTGTTGCAGGCTTTTAGACCGTTAATGTTTTAATGTGAAATAACTTTCTGTAAAAATATTGTCTTATTATTGGATTTGTAACCTTATTTTATTACTCCCTTTTATAAATATTTTATATATTTATACTGGAATTAATGAATTGAATTGAAATTGAACTAACCAGTAACTCCTAATGCATTTCAGTACTCTCAGTAGAAAAACAAACAAAAAAATCCGAAAATAAACCTACCACTATCTGTTACATAAAAAAATTAAATACCTGAAAAACTTGTTTCGGAAGCTTCAAAATCTGTTAACAAAAAATCCTATGTCTTAAAGTTGACTAAATATCTAGTCAGATTGGATATGTTGGTAGTCACCCCATCTCAACTAATGCTGAAAATACAGAATCAGGATAAAACACAACCATTTATGCACTTAAAAATAACAATTGAAATTTTATGGTGTTTCGGAGGCCTCAATTTGTTTCGGAGACTTCAAGTGTTAACGGAAAATGCGTAAATGATTACCTTTTCCAAACGGTGATGCTTATCTCCACTGTTTATTGTTAGGTGACTTAGGGGTCCATATGTTACATTTTGATCAATAAATTGGAAGGGTTCTTCTAGTCAGATTTGTACAGGCTGCCCAAACAGTCGGAGTCTTCAAAACTGACTTGAAAAAAATCTTATCATAATTTTGAACAAAGTAAAAGTCATAATTTTGGTACATATTAGCCTGTCAAAAATGAATGCAGGAGCACCAAAAAATTTTATGATACCCCATGAAACTTGATGACTAAAGTGGTGAAAAATCTTGGGATTTTGTAGCTTCCTGAAAACGCCACAGCTAAAATTGTCCCATTCAAAGTTGCACCCTTTACCATGAAAATGACCATATACCAAATAGGAAAAGTGTCAGTCGTTCTTATCTTGAGCCTGAGATATTGCGATAACAAGGTTTAAGATTTTTGACCTCTGGTGATCCCAAATGACCATGCACCTCACCCTACTCTATTGATCCAAACGTACATTTTTAGTGCTAAATTTTTTCGCTTTTTTCTACGAGCAACTTGAAGAACAATTTTTTTAAATTAAAAAAAAACTGATTTTTTTCATAAGTGTGGACACTACTGTATTAGGAACGTAATCTCCGCGCGCCGAAAATTTGGGTCCTTTTACACATTTGTAAATATGGAGTTTGTATTGTAAAAATTGTTTAGATTCCTGTACGGAAATTTGTATATCTGGGGGACGGTCGAAGAATCTGCATTTCCTAGTATTAGCATATATATGAGATAGCATGTCGACTGGAGATCAATGCTGTTATATAAGTTATTTAAGGTGTGCGGATTGAGGCTTCTTGGCAACATGCAAAGAGCTCTCGAAACTTTGTTGCCTTTTTCAGACAAAATAAATATTATCTCCGATGACATTTCAAAAGTTTCCCAAACTCTGTTGTCCAAGTTTTAGACAAAATATTTCAAAATCAAAAGGTTATGGAACACAGTTTTCAAAAATATTAATATAGCTGCCGGTGTCTCTTGATGATGTGGTATCTTATATGGTACATATCAGACTGTCATTTCTATAGACTCCTTCCCTGCAGTGGCTGGCATAGACGTACAAGATGGGGACAGGGGAGCGGAGGGTGTTCAGGTTTGGTGAGAAATAGTTTGCCATTTATCACGCAGGCTACGTATTTTTAAGAACAAAAAAAAAATGGCATCCGTGAGAGGGGACATGGCCCAATCCCCCTCCCCCCCCCCCCCCCATTCGTATGCCACTGAAAGGAGGCCTAATAGTGGCTCGATCACACAGGATATCTTGTTAGAACAGCAGCCTGTTAAGTGTAGATGGCTGCATTCATCGAGTAAGTTCTAGCCTAGGACAAGTTCATGTTCATGGACCCGTTTATTGTTACACCCAAAGTGAGCAGAAAGTTTTTTTCCCCTGAACTAGCAATTGCATTTGCCCCTGAGGATTAGGCTAAGTAACAAAATATAAGTATGCCGATAGATCTCGTTCATTCAAATTTCTAAATTAACGTTCTGTGTATCGTAAGCCATGGATTGTTTCAGCCCCATCCATGGATATGTGCACAGATTAAAAGCGGTATAGTTTAAACCCAACCCGCTACTAGCTTGTAGGACAATATAACCTGGGGGTTTACGTTAGTGACTTGTCCGTCAGTTTTCACATACTTTCCCTGAATTCCCAATGTGTACAACGCAGAGACTGTACAAGATGGTCTAAGAACAGCTCCCAGTGCACAAGAATGCACTGATCGTAACACCCACGCGTTCACGTATATACAAGAGAACATTCAATCTGCAGCGCGGCGAGGACATTTCTGTGGAAAGCGAGTCGGGCCGGTTCATGCGACACTGACGAAATCTGGGTAAATTTGTTTCATGAAAATACGGATTATGTATGAGAAATGTCTCACAATTTCTTATTCTAATAAATATTTGAGAAATGGGAAAAAGGCATATCATTTCATCAAATTTTCCCAATTTCCCCAAATTATTTTCCAGGGGGAGACTTGCCCCCCCCCTCCCCCTAGTATTTACGAAACTGCTCTCACCCAAATAGTTCCAATTCTCTTCACACAACTGTCTAAAACTCATCTTTCCCCCTAAACACAATCTCAATTTATGCTTCAGGATGAGTATTACAAGACCCAACTGCCCAATGTGTAATGAGAACACTCTCAGTACAGTAAATGCCGTGAGGTCAGCACCATGATTTTTTGCTTGCTGTCAGTCAAATAGATGTCCCAATTGAGACAGATTTCTACAAAAATTGTAGTTTGGAGTGATATTTGACTGCTTTAAATTCTAGAATCGCTTTGGAAAATAAAAAGTAAATTTGCAGTTTCATTAAATTGAACATGAAAAGGAAGTCTGTAAATGATAATATATTAATTATTCTGCTTTTACCAAAAGGGGAAGATATTTCAAAGGCCGGAGTCACTTTCGGAGCCAAATTTGTGTCTGAAAATGTTTATAGTTTTTGCCATGTGCCTTTCCGCTCCCTTTAATGCCTCTAACTGTCGGCTGTAGCCACTTCACTCCATTGTCACTACAGCTACAGTATCGCAGTTACATGAATGAACAATGTTTGGGGCTTGTGGTCGGTTTTCACGATTTAATATCCTGCTGTATTTTTTCCTTGTATGTTGCGTGCATATGTCATTAAATCTATGTGCAGATAAAACAAATAAAAGACAAAGGAAACGGGTGGAAATTGAACACTTTTGTTAAAAGGAAAGAGAGGATTATAATAACTAAGAAATAAAAATATAAGTTGTTTTCTCTCGCAGTTTAATTTACCCTGGAATTTGGGACACGATTATCACGTTTCTTATAGGGAAGGATCCCGGATTGCGGAACGGGGGGGGGGGACGCGTACCCTTAGGACCCCAATGGATCGGGCCCTTTTTTATCACAAATTCGAAATGCCAATGTTTTGAAACGAATCAGTGACAACACTTATAGGAAAAAGCATGGCTGGCAAAGGATACCAGCGTTCATGATGTGTAATAACGGATCTCACATTGCGGTGAGAAAAAACTTTTAAATGACTGTATAATGAATACGATCTTAAATCTGCTATGCAGGCGAGCTGTCATACCATCGGGTTTTCTTGTGCTCGTTTTCAAAGGGAATCTTTTTAAGTGAAACACATAAACATCAGCACACTTTTACTGTACACATGGGCGTCGATTATGGGAGACAGGGGGGACATCCCCTTCTTTTTTGAGTGGAGAAGACACTAACGTAAAAGTCCCCCCCCCCCCAACACACACACTTTTTGTGACCTGAAACTTAAAAGTTAGGCACTACCAAAGTACTATACATGTAGGTTATGAAGGATGTGTTCTACCGATTACGATCGATTTCTGTATCAATAATAACACGTTTATACTTTGCAGATCCCCCAAATTTTCGCACGCTCCGCGCGCTTGCAGTCGCATTGATGTTCTTTTTTTACTTCCATATCAAACATACATTATTTATCTGTCTCTTTGATTATGTCGATTGTTCGAGTGTATACGGAAGCAGATGTGGTTTTGGAGGAGCACAACAATAAGGAATTTGAAGAAGAGGAATCGTCCCCTTATGTGTTTTAATGAAATTTGTGATCTTTAGTGGATGACCAGCCTTGCAGGCTTAACACATTTTAAGAAAAAATGTTTCGGTGCACAGTCTGCATGCAGCTTTTTCAGAAAATTAATTATTTCAAATGCAAAATTTCGACACGAGCACATCACACATTCGTATAGCGATTCGACGATTTCGTATTTACTATTTAGACCATTATTAGAGAAGTAAAATCACACTGAATTTTGCTAGATTAGAGATTTCAATCTGGAATATGAGGTTCACCTCCTTCCACCGTCTACAGAGAGTGTTTTATGAGGTGTTGTTCTAAACCTCGAAAGGACATATTTTAATGACTTTTGTATCAACAATCTTACACCGGCAGGACTCTGCAACGGTCCCTTAGTAACACCAGTGGGTACCATCCCCCTCGATCAGTGACTTTCCTACAGTAGACTGAAGTGTGCTTTGATCGGTGTGTGGATTTTACCTTCTTTCATCAATAATGGTTCCTTACCATAACCAGAATGCAAAAATGCATAGTAGAGGTTTCGATAATACATAAATATTCCGTTTCAAAGAGTGCCATCATGTACCATTATCTTCCCATTCGAATGTTACACTAGCATTTTCAAAAAATAATTTTGTCATTCAAGATTACCTTTTGACCTCAATAAGAGCCATACATTGCTAGACAGGCAAACATATGGGCAAATAGCTATCTTGAAAGATGATATTTAAAAAGGTTCCTAGACTTTGACCCCTGGAGACCCCAGATGATCTTTCATTCCTGCCAAAAACAATGGGGCTTAAATCGAGGGTGGAAAATCGCAATTATTCCGCCTAAATCGAGATACTTGGCGTCTCTACCTTTGACCTCCACCAAAAACAACATGAACCTATTTCCTGACCATAACCCATCCACATACCAAATATGAATTCTATTCAAGTTTCCTACCTTGAGATATCACATAAAAAATTTTCAAACTCTGACCCCTGGTGACCCCAGATAACCTTCGACCTTCACCAAAAACGACTGGGACCATCTCCTGACCATAACCCATCTACATAACAAATATGAAATCTATCCAAGTTTCCTACCTTGAGATATCTGGTTAACAAGGTTTCAGACTTTGCCCCTGGTGACCCCAGATGACCTTTGACCTCTACCAAAAACTATTGGGAACATTTCCCGACTATAACGCATCCACATACCATGTATGAAATCTGTCCAAGTTTCCTACCTTGAGATATCGTGTAAACGAGATTTTCAGACTTTGACCCCTGGTGACCCCAGATGACCTTCGACCTCTGCCAAAAACAATAGGGACCATCTACTGACTTTAACGCATCTTCATACCCAGTATGAAATCTGTCCAAGATTCCTACCTTGAGATATTGCGTTAACAAGGTTTTTAGACTTTGACCCCTCGTGACCCCAGATGACCTTTGACCTCCACCAAAAACAATAGGGTTCTTCCTCTCAATATGGCGCATCTATGTACTAAGTTTGAAATTTGTCAGACATTCCTATCTTGAGATATCGTGTTAACAAGCAACGTGTCACAAAAACACACACATACACACCCACACATACACACATACATACACACGCACGCCATCATGAATGCATTGGTTTCTCTTATCATCGAAACCAAAATTTTTTGTACAAATCCTTCGCAAACTATCACAATTTTTGATTATGTCGATTGTTCGAGTGTATACGGCAGCAGATGTGGTTTTGGAGGAGCAAAACAATAAAGAATTTGAAGAAGAGGAATCGTCCCCTTATGTGTTTTAATGAAATTTGTGATCTTTAGTGGATGACCAGCCTTGCAGGCTTAACACATTTTAAGAAAAATGTTTCGGTGCACAGTCTGCATGCAGCTTTTTCAGAAAATTATTTCAAATGCAAAATTTCGACACGAGCACATCACACATTCGTATAGCGATTCGACCATTTCGTATTTACTATTCAGACCATTATTAGAGAAGTAAAATCACACTGAATTTTGCTAGATTAGAGACTTCAATCTGGAATATGAGGTTCACCTCCTTCCACCGTCTACAGAGAGTGTTTTATGAGGTGTTGTTCTAAACCACGAAAGGACATATTTTAATGACTTTTGTATCAACAATCGTGCTTCGCGCGCCGCAAATTGCAATTCCTAACCAGAATGCAAAAATGCATTGAGGTTTCGATGATACATGATTGCACTGTTCCATATTTGACATAATGCACAATTATCTTCTCACTCCAATGTTTAACAAGCATGTTCAAAAAATATTTTGTTATTCCAGATGCCCTTTTGACCTCCACAAAAGCCATATAAAGATAGATAGACATATTGAGATATTGCGTTAACAAGATTTTCAGTCTTTGACCCGGGGTGACCCCAGATGACCTTTAACGTCAAAAAAAAAAAAAAAAACATAAGGCGGCATCTCCTGACCATAACGCATCAACATACCAAAAAAGAAATCTATTAAAGTTTCCTATCTTAAGATATCGTGTAAATGACATTTTCAGACTTTGACCCCTGTGACCTTTGACCTCCACCAAAAACAATAGGGACCGTCTCCTGACCACAACGCATCAAGATTCCACATAAGAAATCTATTCACGTTTCCTATCTTGAGATATCGTGTTAATGAGATTTTCAGACTTGGACCCCCGTGACCCCAGATGACCTTTGACCTCCACCAAAAACAATAGGGACCGTCTCCTGACCACAACGCATCAACATTCCACATAAGAAATCTATTCACGTTTCCTATCTTGAGATATCGTGTTAATGAGATTTTCAGACTTGGACCCCCGTGACCCCAGATGACCTTTGACCTCCACCAAACACAATAGGGCTCATTTCCTGACCATAACGCATCAACATACCAAATATGAAATCCATCCAAATTTCCTATCTTGAGATACTCTGTTAAGGACATTTTCAGACTTTGACCCCCAGTGACCCCAGATGACCTTTGACCTCCGCCAAAAACACTTTAGGGACCATCTCCTGACCATAACGCATCAACATACCAAATATAAAATCTATCCAAGTTTCCGATCTTTAGATATCATCTTAACGAGATTTTCAGACTTTAACCCCTGGTGACCCCCGATGACCTTTGACCTCCACCAAACAAAATAGGGCTCATCTCCTGACCATAAGGCATCAACATAACAAATATGAAACCACCCACGTTTCCTATCTTGAGATATCATGTTAGTGAGATTTTCAGACTTTGACCTCCAGTGACCCCAGATGACCTTTGAGCTCCGCCAAAAATGATAGGGACCATCTCCTGACCATAACGCATCAACAGCTCTGGAGGTGACAAAATTGTAAATTTGCTACATGTGACACCAGATCATCAAGTGACAATGGTAACTACAGTGCTATTTTTGTAAATTTTCTTTCATAAAATTTTCAAATTTTCTCCAATATAAGCTCTTGACTCAAAAAAATTTGCTTGCAATGTGCTTATGCTTAGCACCAAGAACAATGGCAGAAGGTTCTGTTTTTGAAGACTTCTGTATGACTCGATCTCTCAACCTGTCGACTGCAAGTCCAATGGTCTTAACACTAGACCACGTTGCCAGTGTATATATGAAGAGAAAACAGCTTTAACCAGTATGAATCCCTTCAAATTGATAGTTAAAGACTTGGAATAGATCCTTCTCCTCTAAAAATCGTTCATAAGAAGAGTTTATGCACAAGTTGCATAGCTTGAACTTTTGAAATTTCGGGCAAAAAAATATGCTGACAAATGACTGAATTTTATCTGTGATGAGCTTCTCAAAAAGAAGGCTCATGAACTGCTCCATTTTGAATGATAAATGATTCTGAGTTTATGACTATATAAATATTGGTTCAAATAAAAATATCATTAATTTCCCTGAAACTAAAGTTGAAGAATATTTCCCTTCAACAAAACAATTCATAACTAACAGTATTCAGTGGCATGTGGAGGATTTTGAAGATGGAGTGGGGCACAACCTGTGATTCCCCAACTGGCATGGATTTCAATGACCCTTTTTTGCTTCTTTTCTGCACTCCTGTTGTTGGCAACCGATGACGTTGGGATACTTGTGTTGTATGGCTGGTGTGTGATTATGGTTTGAATGCTCAGTGTGTCTCTTCAAACTTTTTATCTTCCTTGAACCAGTTAATCCCCTGACTGGGTGATTTTCCCCTGACCTGACTTTGGAGGTGAGGAGCCTTCCCCCCCCCCCTCCTTGCATCCCCTTCAACATGCTACTAGGGGATTCGGTGTATGACAGTTTAAAAATAAGGTGTTTTAGGTATTGTGAGTTAGTAATAACCTATATCATACTGCATCAAATGGATTTAAAGGCTATGAATTGACATCCTGCTAGACTCAAGCCACAATATTCATTGAAGTGATTCATGTAATAACAGTACAAACAAAAGGGCTGATTCATAAACATTTTATTACAAAACCAAACAAGGCATATTTTGAAAAACAATTTTCAGAAAAAGTGTAAGGCTAATATTGTGGCAAAAAAAGATAAAACTCTCACAATGTATACAGAGATGATTGAAAACAAGGTAAATTTCAAATAAATCTATGTATTATCTGCCACTATCTATTTCAAGCAAAACGGCTAAAATTTCCTTTTAAGCATTCTGAAATGTTAAAATGATGCAATAAGGTACCTAAATATGATTTTCAAATACCTTAAAAGAGAACAACACCTGGACGGAATAAGGGATGTGTGCTCTCACAAAATGAACGCACCATGACTCACCACTGAAAACAGTTTCAAAATTATACATGACAATACAACAGACAAATAAAAATAAGTTTAAATCTAATATCAATAACAACATAATACAGAAGAACTTCTGTGGTGTAGAAGCTACATAAAACACCTCACTTTTAAATTTTTCTGAGATCAAAAAAATCACAATTTGTACCACAGTTGTCACTGTATATAAATAATGCCAAAGTTTTATGTTAGGTGAAGCCAGGAAACAAATACATTTCTATAAGGAGAGATCCTCTTTGCAATGACTAACTAACTTTAATGAGCTGCTTGTCTATAGCAATGTTTCTGCTGTGTCCACACATCAGTTTCTGGTTTTATACAAGGTCCACACTACCAGCAGCCACTTCATAGAATCCTGAGCAAAATGGAAGATCATTTCCCTCGTCTTGCGTTTCAATTATTCTTCTCTCGTCTAAAATAAAATTTAAGTAGAAGAAGGTTATTAGTAAGAGGAGGAACAATAATAGAAAAACCTTTACAATAACTGGCCTTTCATGAAGAAACCAAATTTGATATAAACTGTTGATTTGCATAGTAGCAGTTGTAGGTGAAGTTGTAATTAAAGGGGCAATCAGAGTTTAACGGCAAATATTAGTCCTGTGTTCCAGCACTTTGTTATTTCTTTTTATATTTAAATATTTACCAAAATCAACAGACAATGGAGAGGTCTTTGAAATAATGTTTATCAAGGGTTAATAGAGTATGATAGACAACAAAAGTAACTTCCTACATTTAACCTTAACCCATACTGAAATGTGAACTACAGAGTTTGAATCCAATGATGACATTTACATAGACTTATATCAGGCAAAAAAAGAAATAGATTTTATAACTTCCCAAAAAATTCTGCATCCTCCCCCCCTTTCTCTTTTACTCTAGCTGGAACATTCATGAAATATTGAGTTTGAGTTTATTTCTACATCTGCAACATAGACAGAATGAAACAAAAGTTTGACCAGAAAGCCAAAAGGCTTAGTGATCCCTTGCCACTGAAATGTAAGACTTACTTTTCACACTGACAGTGCTGCGTAATGTTTTTCAATTGACAGGGCTCAAAAATGAACCCACAAAGTGCACATGAAAGGCATCCAAGCTTCCTACATTGAGATCCCCCTTGTCCCTTAAGAACCTGAATGACATTTGACCTCGACCAAAAACTATTGGGACCATTTATTCACAATGCACCTCAACATGTCAAGTATCAGGACCCTACAAGTTACCTTTCTTGTAAAACTGCACAAGCAAGCTTGTCAGGCTTTGACCCTGCTGAATCCAAATGACCTTTGACCTTCAAGAATATCAAATGGGATCACCCTCTCAATACAGCCAATCTACGCACCAAATATGAGCTTAGTCACACGTACCATTCTTGAGATACCATAGTTGCAAGGTTTTGACTTTTTGACCTCAAATGACCTTTGACCTCCACCAAAAATAATAGGGATCATCAACTCAATATGGCCAACCCACATACCCAAATATGAGCATAGTCACGTGTACTGTTCTTGAGATATCCTGTTTACAAGTTTTTGACTTTTTGACCTCTTGTGACCTCAAATGACCTTTGACCTCCACAAAAATCAATAGGGATCATCTACTCAATATGGCCAACCCACCCCCCAAATATGAGCATAGTCACATGTACCATTCTTGAGATATCTCCTTTACAAAGTTTTGACCTTTTGACCTCTCGTGACCTCAAATGACCTTTGATCTCCACCTAAAACAATAGGGACCATCTACTTAGAGAATGGCCAACCTTCACACTAAATATGAGCTTGGTCAAACTTACTGAGATACAGTGTTTACAAGCAAAGCGTCACCTACATACACACATACACACCCCATCACCATGGCATAGATTCCTTGCCTGCCTTCTGCAAGGAATCAAAAACGGGTTTGAGGGAGGGCAATAGCTTATTCAAGCAATCCCTTCAACCCCACCTTCCTATTAGTTTTTATTTTGGAAATTTTTTTGACATCCAAAAGGCAACACAATTCATCGTTTAGTTGCACTTGTTTACAAAAGATCTACACAATTATTGGGAACAAAAGCTGAAAATGACCCACTAGCAGTTTTATAAGAAGACTATAAGGTGAATGAAAGATCAAAACATAAACTAAACTCCAGATCATACCTGCATAGATTCACTCTCCTCTTCACCATCTCTCTTTGGAGAATCCTGAATGTATGGTGGCAGGGTGGACTGCTCCAAGTTAGCGACCATTTGCCTTGATTCAGATAACAGCTTGTGCAATTTTGTGGTGGGAGAAGCATCCCCCTAAACAAAAAGTACAAAGTTTTTACATTCAACTTCAATTACAATAGTGTTCAAACAAAAACCAATATATAGTACATGACAAGAGGACAAGTCATTTGATGTACTGACTTGAAGTTAGTTAAATGGGGTGTTACAATATACCAATACAAATGTGTTATTTAGTATCAGCCAGATAAAAAGGCTGAGTTAAAATACAGTCCAAATTCAAGTTCTGTTTCAATATGGTTCAAGTCCTCCATAAGTTGCCTCTTACTACAGACAGGAAATAATTTTGGCATTTTCTAAAACATCCATATCATGTCGGGGGGATTGGGGGAGGGGGGAGGCGGGCGGGAGGTGTTAACTTGAAGAACTTCCCTCTTTTCACACTACTTTTTAAGTATTACTGTAAACCAGAAATACGTACCTACCAACAATTTCATCTCAAAAACTGAACACATGTAGCAGCACTGCATCAAATATGCACAGCATGCATATTAGTTAAGAACCCCAAATGGCCCCCAAATGGCTCTATGGTCCAGGGAACAAAATCTTTTTTTCCTCCTACAAATATTCACAATTTCTGTGGAAATCCCTTAGATGTATGCAAAGACTGGCATAACATTTGCCAAGCTGTGGCAATTTTCTGATCATTTTTAGTGTTACTATATTTGTAATACTTTTAAGTCAGAAAATTGGAATTTTCCTTATCTTTATATTTCAATATCTTAGCTCAGAAAACAAAACGGTTCCCCTTAAAACAGAATTACAGTTGGCAAGTATGGGAATAAGTAAGACTGACCTCCCCTGCATCAAGCAACTGATCTTCAGTTGTGTCACTGAATGCATCCTCTTCATCAGCCTCATCATCTGTCTGCTTGGTCATCACAGACTCTGTCTCCCCATCCTCTTGGCCATTACCATTTCTCCTGGGTGTCCCCAAAGGTGAGATACCCTCTATTTTAAGAGGAGATGCAGTTCTGGAAGTCTGTGGTGTGGAAGGAGCTGTTGATATGGGGCTGTAAAAGGAGATAATAGAGAGCAAAATATTTTTAATTATTATGTACGGAAGAATTTCTGGGGACAGCTTATATCACCTGGATGAATAAATTCTCAGCCACAAAATGAAGTGAATGAACAACTCCAATCACCTAGTGATAATTCCCCTAGAACAGAGTTTGCCAACATTTTTTTTTTTCAATTTTTTGTCTGAACAAAATTATTACACATGGCTGATCTGATTCAATTTTGTCTTTGATTGAGCTAAGCACAGACACCTCAACAATTTGCTGTCTAGTCTCCACATTGAAACACAAAACCAACAAGTCAGGGTTCCCAGCATTCCAAGAAAATAAAATTCCATGATATTTCCATGACAAACTTTCTTAATTCCAGAATGAAAACCTTTACTTATTAACCAGCCCAGACAAAAAAACAGTAATTACAGTACTGAACAAGATTAAATGAAAACTATATTTTTTACACTAGTTTACAGGAGTGTTTGTACACTTAGTTTAATGTGAACATGTGAAAGTATCACAAAGGGATAAAATGCCCTCCTTTTCAACCCCTTTCTCCCATCCTTTTCTCACATTAGGGGAAGTTTTGGGTGTACGTCAATTTTCACCATAGTAAAATGCCATGGACAAAAATTACAAACACCAAAAATCTCTCTATCCCACAATTCATTGTAATTGCTATTTGGAAATAGGTCTATGAACATCAGAACATTAAAATTACTAATTATGAGGTGTCGTAGCAGCAATACTGTTCAGCATATGTAACCACACATCAATGATATGAAGCCTGGGCCTTTTCTACCCCTTTTGAAGTTCAGTTCAGTAGGTTGGTCAAACATAGAGGATTGGAAAAATGGTACAGTATATTATAACATTCTTTGCACTCTCCTCCTAGCTGCAGTAGTAACTTTTGAAGACGAAATATGTAATATAAAACCAACACAGCATTTTATGCAACCCCTGGAGTATTGCAAGAGTTCCTCAGCTCAAAACAAATCCCTGCAGGAACCTGTAAAAAAAATTACAGATAACTGCAGTATTTCTGCATTTCCATGATTATGATTGCTCTCAAAAAGGAAAGGGATAAAGAGACAGAAAGATTACTGTCTCATTTTTTAAAATTTAGGACATAAAGCCTACTTTTCATTTTCTTTGTTTTCTTCCCTGCTTCTCTCTCTCTCACTCTCCAGGTTAAGTTGTAACAATGACATGTCTCTGTGCTGTCTGGAATAAGCTTGCCTGAGAGTTGTAAGTTCTGCATCAATCCTCTCCTGTTTGGAATGTTGCAATTGGATAAGCTGGTCTTTTCTCTTCTCTCTCTCAGCTGTAAAACACAAGAAGAACAGATGTACACCAGGAATAATTACCATCAGTATTTTGACAGTTAGGAGAATGTAAAGGGCACTCAAATTCTCCACAAGAGTCTCAGGGAGAAATGATTTCGTTCCATATATTGTATTAAATGTTAAACACCTGACCTACTTTTCAATGAGTAAACCAAGCCAGCCTAAGAGTAAACTACTTCTTCATTCACTGACAGTGGTGTATGCAGGATTTCTCTGATTGGGGTGGGGGCTTTGAAACTCAATAATGGCTCCTCCCAAAACTTTGAACCTTTAGCAAAATTTTGCCAGTATGCAGTGTCCACCATTTCTATTCCCCTGTGTGGTCTGCTGTTTGTAGAATATGCCAAACTATGTGGCGATTTCTGGTAATATAATAGACTATAAACCCTCATAGCTAGTAAATGCCAGCAACAGCAGTTAAAAAGGACATGTCCTTTTCAGAACATTTTGCCTTGTGCATATGGTGTCACAAAGCGGAAAATACGCCCTCCTTTGGGGGGAAAACAAACTAACACAGACAAATGCAGACAGATGATTTGGCAGCAGGTCAAATACCCGTATAGTCTGCTACAGGTGTAGGGCTGGTTCCTATGGGTGTGGCCACATGTTCCACTGTTCTGCCCAAGGGATGATGTGAGTGTGTGGTAAACAAACAAGTTCTATGGTTTTTCTGATGGATGTTCTCAGGAAGCACCCTCATCAATTGCTTCCAGTAACTCTGACCATACATTATCCTGTCCTAATGCACAGCCAACCATTGTTTATCCTTTCACTAGCCAGTTTGGTAATTTGTTGTCGCATGGAATTGTGGAGTTAAGTGTGGGAAACATAAAGCAAGCTCAGCATACAGTGTCTTACATTCTCTCGTGTTCGACAGTTAGTGCATCGAACACTATCTGAGTGTCTAGCTAACTAGAATGAAAATAGGGGTTTCAGTTCTACTATACAACAGATTAAAATGAAAAATTTTCCCACAAAAAAAGACAATTTGGATGCAATGCACTGCATGAAACCACACTTGAGATCCCTCCTTATATTATGAATGGATTAAGAAAGAATGATTTCACAAAATTTTCATGTAAACTCAAATTTTGGAATACATGTTGTAGATACAGGACTGGTTTTTTTTATTGAGATTATCTGGAGGATGTGCCTAGGTGCTTAGCTACCAAAACAAATTACCAAACTTGCTTATTACCTGATAATTCCAGCTCTCTCTCCACTCCTTTGAATGCTTCTTGTAATTTACCCATCTCTACTTTTTGTTCAAGGTTTATGTGAGCTTGCCTTTCCAACTCCACTAGAAAACAAAACAAGAGACAGTCCAATTTAAATAATTAACTAAGAGAGATCAAGACACACTTTACCATCTGTGGATATGTAAATGTGATAACTGCCTAGCTGATGTAAAAAGCATACAAAGAATTTAGAAAGAGTTTGCAATCTCCATTGGCATGGGTAGAAAAGTAGTAGGAATTGTGCAAACTTTACCTCCCTTCCTCTGTTGGAACAGTTTGTGAACCAGCCATGTGAATCAGAATTCATCAAATACTGATCGTTTAACACAAAATGTTGACAAAATGTTTCCACACACAAAATGATAAAATATGAGCTACAACCTTTCAAGAGAAATATTTTGGATATGCTAACTGTTATTCAAATTATTCTGATGGATTTTTGATGAGGCAATCATAATCTTACATTGGCCAAAAGAGCAACTGGTCAGCAAACCTTCAATGATGATGTTCGTTTTTCTGTATGTGGTGAATTCCAATCAATCTTTCAACTTAACACAGATATAGTTATTGTCAACCCTAAGTAATCCTGCCAAAGTATGCTTCATCTACAACCTTGTACAAAACTCCTTGGATCACACATCCCCCTTCCCTACAGCAATGTTGAGTAGAAGCAAAGTTACAAAACAGTGGCCCATTTTCTTCAAATTGACGTTTTGTACTTGGGAGGGGGAGGGGGGGTTTGGGAGGGTTGCCTTTAACCTCATACTGGCCATGAAGATTACTTTTCACATTGCTAAAATACCATTGCAGGTAAACTGGTGAAAGGTGTTCCAACTGTTTTGTCCAAGAATTTAGTTCTTTTTAATTGTTCAATAAGGTCACAATGATTCACTGACATTGGGTAAGATGTACCTCAGACATTGAGAACGAATAGTATTTGTATTTTTGTCTTTGACTACATTGACTAAAACATTCTGAAAAATTATTAACTAGTAAACTGTCTATGGCTAGAGTATGTATGATTCTGAGTCAGATAAAGCATCACTGTAGGAACCACAACTCCAATCAGAGTTACAACTATTAACAGTTGCAGGTACAGTACTTCATAAGCAAGGAAGCTGCCCTAGGCAAGCTTGCATTCATTGCACTGATGTAACTTTACTAAACAAGTGTCTGAAAGCAATAAATCATGAGACTACCAACACCATCAAATAACTGATACCAACCTTTCAGGGTTTCAGCCTCTTTTTTTATTTCTTTAAAGCGGTTCTTCCAATCCGATACCTCTTTCTTCCCAGATGCAGCAGAATGTTTACTTTCCTGTCCAATAATTAAGAAATAATTTGCCACAGTTGACATCAAAATAACAACTTCATGGACTAATGTCTTATTCTGCAAAACTTTCAGGAACCATCTTCTCCACCTATCTTGTAACCGGATAAAGAGGCATAGTGCAGCAGTAGTCGTATTCTTTGTGCTCAAAACAATTCAGACTCAATGCATAAGTTCAACGCCAGGTTGGGTCATAAAGGGAGACGTTACAACGAAACCTACTACCATTGTGTTAAGTGTTCAGCCTATAGATGAATCCGGACAGATTGTGATGGTATGATTTTAGTTGGCCATTACTGGGGTCCATCATCTTTAATCTTTAAATATCCTTCCTTACCTGTTCCTTGGATATGGTTGTACACAGAAGTGTATCTTGATTTTCTTAACTTCACTGAATATGAGGATTTGAAATTCACGTAGACAGTAAATGAAGAGGATTAAAGGCTGATGGATCCCACTAATGGCTGCCTACAGTCACTAAAAAAAAGCTCTAATCCGATTCGTCTATAGTAAGCAATGAAGTAGGGAAAATAACAAGTTGAGTAACAACTGGGAATAAGGCTGTGGCTAAAACCAAATGGTAAGAAACTGAGTCATATAATCTCATCTTACTGTTTAACTCAATGTATTCACATGTCCACCTTAATATCCATCCCTGAACCAGCAGTATATTATGCAAGTGCACTGGATGGACAATGTCTACAGGTCCCAAAGGTGGAGAGATCCCCTACCAACCCAGAGCAGCTGCCTGAAAGGTCTTACTCTTATCCATACTTTGATGTGGAGACTGAGGGTCTTACAAAAATGGGTTTGAAGGCCCTTGCTCTCTCTTGTCTGAGGCACCCCATATGCTGTCAAATAGCCCCTTACAGAAATGCACACTTCTAAAATCCTGATCTATGGGCTTTGATCGGGTTTTTGGAAGAACATTTATTCAAGAGTTATCACCTCCAGCATACAGCAAAGATGCTTATCATACCTGAGAGCATGTGCTGCTTGGCCATGCATAATCGCCGTTTATACTTAGAGAAACTCACACCTCTTAAATCCTGATCTGTGGGCCTTTGATCAGGTTTTCAGCAAAACGTTTACATTCCAGTTTGCACCTCCAGTCATGCATCAATGCACAACTTCTGTCTGGATTTCTAAGGGGCAAAGTCTGACATGCAAGATTCAAGTTTTCCTTATCCAAACAATACATTCCAAACCTGTCCAATTTGGTTCCAACTTAATTTAAAACTTAATTTAAAACTTAAACCTTAATCCACTGTCTCACAGTTTCAGAGGGGGCAACATGAAAGCATAACTGTTTACTTCCTCATCTCCTCTTACTTTTTTTTTTTTGACAAGTTAAACGCACAGAGTAAACATACCTTATGTGCAAAGTCCAACTTCTTGAATTTAGCAGTTAACTCTGTTATGTGAGATGTGGCATCAGTGAGATCCCTATCCTGAAAAATACAACATATACATCAATTATAAAGAAAATTTTATAAATGAAAATTCTACATCTTTTATCTTGGTAGAATTTAGTCTGGTTTCAGGTACCTGTACTGACAAATGGCTCAGCTTTGCCAATGCAGGTATGATGAGTGTTTGCTAATTCTGTGTGGGCTAGTTTCATGATCATATTTTATGAAAGTGGTTCCAAATATCAAACCGCACAACAAACATTTCTTTGAGAATCTGACCCTTAAGCATTCCTCCAATACCTTTACTACATCTCCTTGAATTTGATCTTATCTTAAATACAAGCTTGTAATGGTTTGCCCTGTGATTGGACAACTAAAAGTTTCTCAGGAGTAATTCTTATTTCCCAACCAGACAATATTTCCAAAAATCTCTTTGTGACAATAAAGTATGCTGAAAAATTCCCACCCAAACAATTTACCCTTGGAAAAGCCCCATCCTCAACAATTTTCACTTCTCTATAGGAGGAGTTGTCATTTTAGGGCTAATCATATTGTTTTAAGAAGATCCAAGCAGGACATGTCAGGTTGGCAAATGTCTGAGGTGAAATTGTCCAGGACAAATAGTACAAGGGAATGCTGTCCAGGACAAAATCTTACAGTACAACAACCAAAAGGGTAGAGAGAGTCCAGTCTGCTCACCTTTAGTCTAATGATAGTCAGGAGTTCATGCTCTCTCCCTTCCAACTGACCAGCTTTGTTGGTCAGATTCTGAACCAATGCATTCAAGCGACCATTCTCCTCCTGTAATTTGAAATGGAAAATCATGATAATTAAAAATGCTTGAAAAGTTTTTGAACATTTCATTATCAGTATTTATTATACTAGTATTTATAAGTTAAGGAAAGCTTTAAATACAAATTGTTGCATAAAGGGTTTCTCAAAGAGGGGTAAAGGGGGATTTTAACCCATATCTCAAGAAGGAAGGTAAATTCCCCTCCCCCTACTTTTCATTTCCATAAAAAAATAAGAAAAATTGTTGGAATCTTTTTTCATATTTAAGAAGAAGAAACCTTTGCAGCAAACTTATATTAAAAGCTTTAAAACCCTTCAGGTTTACCTAATAGAAGCCTTGAAGCAAGCTTTTGCTCTCCAGAACCTACCGTACCTGTAACTTTGGTCATGAGCAGCATCAATTTGGACATAGGGTTTGGTACTTATAAATCTTACCACCACCCCCCCCATCCCACCCACCATTTTTCTGACAGGATCCCAGGCATACAAACCTGTAGTTCACTTAGTTGCATACTTGAAGCACTGGCCTTCTCCGATAGTTGTTCCAGCTGTTTTTGAGTTGTCTGTAGAGCACAGCTCTTCGACTGATCTTGTGACTGAATGACCTTTAACCTTGTGGTTAAACTTCTCATCTGATCATTGCGGTTTTTCACCTCACCTGGGGATGAAAAAGCAACAGGTGAGGCGTAAGTTGTTTTGATATACGTATTTGTTCTCAAAAATTTATACACATGTAACAAAATACCATCTTAGGAAAACAGAAATTTCTGTTTATTGTTTTTCGTTAAACGAATCCAAATGATCATTAAGTGTTGCTCCATACCTCTTAATACAATAATACTTTTACAAATGATATAAAATAAATGCCGCAATTGTTGTTAAAATACATAATTAAGTTTGCCATACATGGTTACCTATGTAAGATTAATACTTACTTAATACCAAACTGCAATTCGATTTTTATCAAGTCAACACCAAAAAAAAATATATAGTTTTATCATTCACTTCAAGTAATAACTTTTGTATAAAAGCAACAGTATATCTACTCTTTGGCGCACAAGAGGAATAACATTTTGATGAAATAATGGGCAAAAAACTGCTATTAAAGCCACACCCTCAGTACAATCTGGTTAGTAGCTCTATCAAAATTCTCAGCTGGTAACTGCTTTTTAATTGACAACTAAGTTTGAAAATTCAGATGATGTAGAGCACCTCACTTCCCACAAAAGGTTGAGAGTTCTGATTCTGATTACACATTTTTATGGACACCAGAAATAAGTATCTTTTTAAATAAAAGGATAACAAACAAACACTTGCTGAAATCATTCCAAACAGTACTGAAACCAAAACAGAACAGTCACAAATAGAGGGACCTTGTTGAAAAGTTTCTTCAATTTATCCAATCCCCCATAAATTCCAGTGATTGGTTTTGCTGCAAAAAGTTTTAATGTAAAAAAGGACACCCTTAAACAAAAATTTCCCTCCTTCTGTAAGATTAACCCTTTACCGTTGTTTGGGTCCTTTTGGACCCATGCGGAGAGCTCGGCTGTCACACATCTTTACTGTTTCACGGGGAGCTCGAAACTGCAAGTAGCTACCCGAAAATTCGGCCACAACAGCGAGAGAGACAATAGTTTAAGGTCACGGGGTCAATGGGCTATGGAAGCCGATGTGGGGCGGGCTACGTCCGCTTTTCCGCCCACTCCCGATCCGCGCAAATATGCCCCGATCGGAGCACAACGGTAACGGGTTAATCTAAAATATCTATACCGCTCGGCTAAAGGTTTACGTGCACACACGCAGAGACAGTGGCATCAGCTTTGCAGTAAACACACTCCACAGGCTTATTTTAACCCTTTACCGTTGTTTGGGTCCTTTTGGACCCATGCGGAGAGCTCGGCTGTCAAACATCTTTACTGTTTCACGCGGAGCTCGAAACTGCGAGTAGCTACCCGAAAATTCAGCCACAACAGCGAGAGAGACAATAGTTTAAGGTCACGGGGTCAATGGCCTATGGAAGCCGATGTGGGGCGGGCTACGTCCGCTTTTCCGCCCACTCCCGATCCGCGCAAATATGCCCCGATCGGAGCACAATGGTAAAGGGTTAATAATTCCTTGATAGAAAACTGAAATTCACTTTTAATCAAGTCTACACCAAAAAAAACAGTTTCACCATTCAGTTCAAGTAAAAACTTTTGTATACATGCAACAGTTTCACTTCTCTTTGGTGCACAAGAGGAATAAAATTTTGATGAAAGAATGGACAAAAACTGCTATTGCAGACACACCCTCATCACATCACCCTCAGTACAGTTTTGGTTAGGAGATCAAAATTCTCAGTTGGTAACTGCTTTTTGATTGGAGTCAAAGTTTGAAAATTCAAATGATGCAGAGTACCTCACTTTCCACAAAAGGTGGAGAATTCTGATTACACATTCTTATGGACACCAGAAATAAGTATCTTTAAAGTTAAGGGATAACATATGATTGCTGCAATATCACAAAACACAAGGAAACCAAAACAGAACAGGTACAGAGAGAGACCTTGTAGACAAGTCTCCCCAACTAATATGACCCCCCCTGATTTCCCACTGTTGCTAATATTTTTAAAAATAACACCCTTAGTCCAAAATTTACCTCCAAATTCCAAACTGCTCAATAAGAAGTTTTCTTAACATTTGTTCATTTAAAACATAGTTGATCATTAATGTCATCATTCCAAAGACACGTGTTCATCAGAATATTTAATGACATGGCAAAGTTACCATTATTTTGCGTGACTCGTTACTTTGCCATTCAAGAAGCAAGAATTGTTCATTACTAAACTATAAAGTATTTCTGAGATAATTTGAAGTACCTTGTAATCTGGTGCATTTTTGTTCCAGTGTCAAAAGTCGCTGTCTATCTCTCTCCCAAGCCAGCATCTGTTTCTGATGAGATGCAACCATCTCGTTTAATTCTCTGTCTCTATCCTGTAATTCAGCAATCAGGAGCTGCAGTTCTCGCCTCTGTTTCTGGATTGTACTTTTCTCTATTTCTGAGAGTTGCTGTTGGGCAAAACAACTTCTTTAATTAAATATCTCCCATGAAAACTGTTAATCACAATTTTTTAGAGCCTATGAACAAGCACCACTCAACAGAGCACCATGCATAGCCTCCATATTTTGCAAATAGTTCAGACTTGGTTTTTCGTCCAATGGACCAGACTGAGATCAGATGGTGTGTTGATGTCGGACTGATGTCACTGTAGGGGATATTCTTTTTCCCATTCAAATATAACATCAGTAAGAGGTCTGAAAATATTGCAGCTATCTTGCTAAAGTCTGAATCACATTAAATGGACATTGAATAGTCAGTTCTTAGTCCAAATGATGTCTGATGAATGCCCTTGCCAATGTCTATCAGACATCAAACAGATTTGCAAATGGTGATGCAGAAGACATGATTGTCAAATCAAATGTCAACATCAATGTCAAATCAACAGTGAAATGTTTATATACAGCTGCAAGATTAATAGCACCTGATGCTTCTGTTTTGTACTTCCACAAACAAGCCAAGCAAAACACTGATAACATTAAAAGCAACGGGATCAAGCAACAATCTCTCAATTTCCTAACCAGGTCAAACCATTTGTTTTCAAAAAGAAGACCTGCTGATTTTGTGCTTGATGCTCAGCAAAAGCAATGGGAGTAAGAAAAACCAGCCAGTAAGCCATAACTGTAAAAAAAAAGGTGGTAACAGGTATGAGTTTAACCAATTGGTTGGAAACTGAGCTGCTGAACCTCATCAATATTTGCTACCTAAATAACTCAATTTGCACTATCATTGTACTTTGAATGTTGTATATTTTAATTTTCTACTAATCACTGGCTTTGATCTCATCCATCTTCTTCCAGAGTCCTACTGTCTTTATGTCTTATTACAAAAACAATAAATGAGTATAATGGAAACTGAGATGACAAAGGGAGAACTTTAAGCTAGTGCATTTTTTAAAAATCTGGAAGTTATTTCTTTCACTAACCTGTCTAGCTGATGATGGAGTGTAACTCCTTGGTGGGCTTGATATCAGCCTACTGGGGCTGACTTTAGAAGCTTGGTCATGAGTTGGGCTGTAATTGGTCCTTGAAAATGAATACTGTTGCGGGTCATAGGGAATGGAGTTGGTTGGGTATTTGGAATAGGATGAAATTGTTGGAGATGATAAAGATGACATGTTAAATGAATTTCTCTTTGTGCCTTCCTTATTCATAGGTGTGCTGCTATACAGATGCTGGAAGGACTGGTCTTGAAATGATTCTGAAAAAAAGGAAAGAAAAAAAATAAAACTAAGAAAACATCTGTACAAAAATAATTTGAGCTGAAATCAAACTTACCTGAAAGCATGTATTGTGAGGTACATGACAGTCTAAGTTTTTCAGTAAAAAATAATTTTGAAAAAAAAATTGATGACCAAAATTGACTTAAATCGAGTAAGTCAAAGCAAAGTAAAGACAATTAAATTGAACATGTTAATATTGTAAACTTGAAAATTCCATTCTCATACTTAAAGGTCAAGAGCAGTCCCCAAACTTGGTTTGAAGCAACAGCTAAATATCACAATTCTCGTCTCATTCCTGTTCAAAGAATCTTTCATAATATTTTTTTACTTCAGTATAAGGTATGAAAGGTAAACCAAGCAGTAACTTCCAGTAAATTTCACATTTGAGGAGTTAAAATGTTGTCACATGACCCTCAACAGCCAATCATGAAACCGGACAGTCTACTACACTGCTTCAAGTTGGGGTTACTGCTCCTGCCCTTTAAAAAAATGCAACACAGGCCTACAGTGTCACTTTCTGACATAGAGAAATCATCCAGATATGTCAGTAAATGCATGAATCATATTACACTATAAAAGTGCCCCATAATTTTACATTGAATATTGCCTGAGGGAAAATTTTTGTGAAAGGACATCAAAAAAACTAGGATGCTTACTTATTAAAAGTTTTCTAGGAGTAACACTATGGAAAATTCACCATTATAAAATTCACCCCTGGGGTTCCTAGCATTATCAGAAAATGTCTTGGATGTACTCTAGCAAAAGTGCTCTATTCTACCAACCATTCCTGTACAGTAATACTATTACTTATTTCAAGACTTGGTCATTCTAAACCAACAATGAAGACTTTCAAGGGCAACTTTTTTTTATCACAATGAAAAAACATTTTATTATACTGTACATTGCAAATCCTAGCAACATTAGATTAAGGTACGAAACCAATTCAGTACAAACTTGAACATCTAAATTCAAAAATGTACAACAGAAAGATTGAACCTTAAATTTAATGGAAATAGTCCAAGTCCTTTCTTCACAGGACATTGCCGAGACTGACAAATTGACAATATGGAAGTTTAATAAAGCATTGTAGGGAATACTCAACCTCAGTTTCACTTTAACTTTAATATTTCATGTCAGAAGTCAGCACTTGCAAATAAAAAAAAATTACACAACTGCAGTTTGTAAAACTTTACGAAGTGTGCAGCGAAGCGGAGTGAGGGAAAAGAAAAGGCATCTTACTATTTGTGAATGGAGCTGAGGTAGCCCGATTAGTTGCTGTTGGCAAAAAACTTCCTTGAAGAACATTTGTCCTGTCAAAGATAGGCAAGCTAGGCTGATTTTCATTCATACTGTACTTACTGCAGGCATCATTCTCAGTATCCAACAAAACTGAAAATGTGCCAGGCTGTACTCAACAGAACCTGAAAGAACAATTAATGTGAATCATAATGATTGTCAGTGTCTCTGGCAGAGGGGAGGGGGGGGGAAGGGGACACTTTTCTCCCTTTCCAAAAGAACATGGGTAAAATCCCACCACCCCCTTTTTCAATTTCGTTCCATAAAAATTAAATAATGGTCAATACTGTATCATGGTTTCATTTTTTTCAGCAATTTGAACTTGCACACAAAAAAGGCCTTCAAAGCCCTTCAAATTGCAACTTACAGGGACCTACGTGTAGAAGCAAACTTTTGATCCCCTGAACCAACTTGTAACTTAAACCTAGGACAGTATCCATTTGGACTTGGGGTTTAGCAATTCCTCAACCCCCCCCCCTCTTTTGTGGACAGAATCCCTGATTGTGTTTCTTCTCTATGGATAAACTTATTTTTTGGTATATTCATTTAAGGCCAAAAAGTCAGCAAAAAATGGTTGCTTGGGTCTGATAGCCTCCCTACCAGGATTTTCCTGATATAGCTTTAAATATTGCATCATTTTGTATGAACAGTAGACACTCAAAAAGATTTCCAAAAGGAGGGGAAATGTACACTCAATTCCCTTCGACCCTTCCCAAGCTGTCAGGTTTTCAATCTTTGTCCTTATATTTAGAAAATAAATATGGTAACCCATATTGTATCCCCTTTTTAATCATGTATTATCTGAATGAGAAATTGTATTGCCTACAGTAAAAGTGATTTGGTACACAGTACACATCATATGTATGTATACCGTAACAATATTCAACTTTCTTGACAGGCCATTCTTCAAATGGATGGGAGCAAGAAGGTGAAAGGGGAAAATTGACTGCAACCACTACGTCAATAACAGGAATTAAGCATGTACAGTATGTCAATGTAACTGCATTGGTGGATCTGTATCTGGATAAATACTGCACAACACTCCTAGTGGAGTCAAACATGCAGGGTTGAGTGTGTGCATGTGGTTAGTCGTCCCATCTGAGGATCCTTAAGGCTGCGTTCTTAAACTGCTTGGTGTCCTCGAGATCTGTTATATTCTGGGGGAGTAAGTTCCATCCTCTGACGGTCCGAGGAAAGAAACTATATTTGTAGCACTTCTTGTTGGTTGGTACTGTATATTTGTAAAACTATTTGAGTGATGATGCCTAGAAGACCGCTGGGCCGGTTGTAGGTCGTTAACTGGCAAGGCTAGGAGGCCTAATCTGGCTTTGTGAAGAATTGCTAGCCTGTTGACAGTACGTCTGTCTTTGAGACTATCCCACCCTAGGTCTTTCAACATTTCAGTCACACTACTATGGGGGAGAAGTCGTTGCAAACCTAGCAGCCCTACTGTACATTGGATTTGCTCAACCTTGTTGGATAGGGAGACGGTGTATGGATCCCAAACAGGAGATGAGTACTCCAATAAAGGCCTAACAAGTGTGAGATAGGCATTAGCTTTAACACTCCTGGGTCAAGAGTATAAATTTCTTTTGATAAAAGCCAGAGATCTATTTGCTGACTAAGTGATACGATTAGTATACATGTCTATTCCAAGTAAGGGTGTTTGAGTTGTCAACTCCCAGGCAAATGTGGTAGTCTGTGTACTCCAGAGGATCATTATCAAGAGAATAATTAAAAATCTTGGGGTTCCTTGAGTGAGTAATCTTCATTGCAAAGCACTTTTTGGTGTTAAAGTGCATTTGCCAATTATTTGATGTGCCGATGCAATCTCATGACCAGGTGTAGCCTACTGTAAGTGTAAAAAAAATCACATCAAGAGTAGCAATGAAAAAGTGATACAAAATTTCATAATTTTCAGACTTTGGAGAACAAATGTGAACAACTGAGGGAAGTTATCACCTCAGTGAGGTAAAAATCAAATTTCAGTCTAAATCTCTAAACAAGAAAATGTGACAAAATTTAAGGAAGTTCTGAAATTTGTCCCAGGAGAGTAGTCTCCAAAATATGGAAATCATACAAAATAGGCCCTAGTATAAAGCCAATAACATCAGGATCTGTTGGGCAATATGTCCAAGGACTTTAGGGCAGAGTATAAAGGGGTGACCCCTACGTGCACAGACTGGTCAAGTGCGCATCTGCATGAACATTACATGTACAAATCTTGAAATGATAGAACTCTTATAGGTGCACAATTTACCATACTGTACTGTACAAGGAGTATAGAACAAAGAAGACGTAGCATAGAGTCCTGTTCAAGGACTGCATTTCTTCTCCTGTTACTAACTTAATGACTGAAAGTGGCTAAACTGCAAAATCCTAGAACAGGACCATGTACTACGCTTAACGGTAGGTTCTACTTGGTACACAGTCCTTGCCCATTGGCCTTCTGAAATCAAGACGTCTACTGTACATGCCGAGCTCGGCCTGCAACTCCACAACTGCCTAACAGCTTCAAAAATGCACCAATAATTACCATACTTGCCATGAATGATCTTTCACACCACATCTAGGCTTGTCAATCGGCTTTTCTTCAAAGGGGGGGGGGGAGGGGGAATAAGGTGGTGAAATTTGGAATTAAAAATCGTCTCTATCACGAAGTATGTTACACAATCTACAAAAATGCCTGTAACTGTAGAGTAAATCATATGATGCAGTGCAATCACATCATGTAGTCAGGGTACTCTTCCGTCAAGGTGACCCTGCCTTATTTATACACCTTGAGGTTTATGAACAAGGCAGGGTCACTCAACTGAAGGGTTACCCTGACTACACTTTATGATGTTTTAGAAGACATGGGCTTCCACTAGGGGTGCACCGGATATCAAATCTGGCCAGAATTCCAGCCGGATTTTGGGATTTTTCCAAATCCGGCATCAAGCCGGATTTCGTCTTGAATCCGGCCAGATTTGCAGGTAAGCTGTACAATACAACTTAATTTACTACAGGACTAGTAAAATGTCATAAAATGCTAAAAACTAGGATGGGAGTGTGCTACTACTGTAACAATATTATTGAAAGATCTAGCTATAGGGTGTTATCAGTAGTTGCAAACTTTCTAATATGATGAAGGACTTAGTCACCCTCATTCAGTACACTGTATACAGTATAGTTACTCATAAAAGGTCCCAGTGATTTAAAGTATTTTGTGAAGAAGTGTCAATGAATCCACCCACAGCTTATCAAATCCAGATAAATCTTTTCTGGTGCTCTTTTCAAGTGATGTACAGAAGTCAGTTGCTGGATTAATAGTGATTCTGGGCAATATATATTCAAAAACCATCAGAAAAAATGTCAGATGTCAAATTTTCTTAGCAAAATGCAACTGGACTTGATGGAAGCAATCAACAAAACTTACGTGGTCTATGAACCCCGATACTCACCTCCTATTTACATGTAATTCTCCAGCTTGCCTGCAAGCACTTTCTGGCATAAGTCATTTGGCACAAGGATAGCGCTCTCTAGAAGTAGAGGGCGACATGCAGGGCTGGAAAAAAATGTAAATTTCCCTGCAAGCAATTTCAAATTTCCCCAGCAAGTAAATCAAAATTTCCCAAAGGCTTAACATGTTTATACAAAAGTAGTCAAATTTCCCTCCAAATATGAAAATTTCTCTGCAATGACATTCCCAAATTGCTGGTTTTTTCCAGCCATGGTGACATGGTAGCTCTTCCTCCCTCCTCTTGCCCTTCTTCAAGCTCGGACTTGTCCTGACACCGTGGAGCAATAGCTACTAGGTGTACGAGGTGTGTAAGTACCGAGGAACGAGTGAACTACAAAAACTAAAACTCAACCTACAAGTTGCATTGAGAGAGGAAGAGCGATCACATTGCCCTCTAGTTAAGAGGGTGCTATCCCAGTGCCATATACAGTAACTGATGCCAGACAGTGCTTGCAGGCAAGTTGGGAAATTACATAAATAGGAGGTGATGAGGGGCGGCATTGACTTACAGGAACCAAGAAGGGTTTTATTCAGTAATACCAAATTTAAAAAAAATATATCATCTAGTGTCCAAAGTCAGTCTTGCCACGATGATGAGAATCAAATATTTTTTTTATTGGGGCCTTTTAGCTGTTTTACTAACAAATCTTCTCATCACATTAATATCCTTACTTGTCAACTAAAATAGTACAAAAAATGATGGTGGCAGAATAAACAGTGTCTAAGATTGCTTGACTATTAAAATCAGCTTCGCAATGAACAGATAAAAAAACCAATGAAATATGATGCCAATGACAAATAGGCCTAAAGTACATCGAGAAAATTTCACACAACTTACAGCAGCATAGTCCTACATCCTATGGTCCTTTGACAGTTGGACAACTTCCTGAAATGATTCCTACCTGACCCCTACACTGTTACTAGCATGATTAACACCACTTTGCATGTACAGTATAGCATCTAGGTTTTATACTGAAATCTTCCAAACCAAAATTAAAAACATGCATTGAATCACCTTAAGAATTGTAATTGATTCCTTTTCAATTTGGATATTGACCGCCAATGTTTTCATACTTTAGTCCCTTAATTTGCATGGACAGACATTTATGAAATCATTTTCAACATGTTGCATGTCGGACTTTAAAATACATGTATCAGCTAAGTGTTCAAAATACATCTTGATTTTATCCCTCACTGAACTGAACCCTTGGGCATCTCATTCAGGGTTGGTATGAAGTAACAGTTTGTCAATTACTGTACTAGCCCAACCATTCATGAAACATGCCACATCACAAAACCCAAATTAGGCATGAACTCAACAGTTTTTGTACGGGAATATTACCAAAATTCTGCTTACAAATAAAATAGACATAACACAGCTCCTGACCACTGCTACGTTTGCTGATGGTAGCTAAGATGATACAGATATAGAGGTCAAAAGACCTGCATCCATTGAGGCTCCTAAGGTTAGGTATAACCCCACCAGTAGGTTCCTGTTCTTTCATTTGACTAAATCCGGCAAATCCAGCCGGAATTCCGGCCAGAATTTTGGTTTAAATCCGGCAAATCCGATTCCGGCTGAATTTTAAAATTCCAAATCCGGTGCACCCCTCAGCCTTCCACTTTATAAAATGACCTTATTTACAGAAAATTTTGATAAATTTATTAAATTTTGTTATACATAAAATTCTGGAAAAGTGTTTCAAACACATAAACACAATGAAACCATCCCAAAAAACGGGTTTCTGTAATATGAAGCTTTTCAAATGTTGTTTTGTGGAGTTATTGCTTCCTATAAAAGTGGCCCAAATTTGCATTTTTGACAATTTTCATCACACGATTGGCCAAGTTTAGGGATCAATATCTCTGTAAGTGTAATACCCAGAGCCCTGTAATTTCTTGAGATAGTTGTCTGGTACAGAGAGAATGTACAGAATAAAACTTTCAGGGATTCCTTTTGTTTCAATCTGAAGAAATGTTGCCTTAAAAATACTATTTTTTACTGAATTGCGGCACACAGAGCATTTTTGGAGGCACAAATATCACTGACAGAGACATGGAGAGTCACTGTATTTTTGGTGGTTTATTTGGGTTACAAAGTTCTTACAAAACACAAAGTTTTAGAGTTGTAGGTACTGTTGTTTTTTATTTATCACCTTGCAAAGTTGCATTGTCTCACAAAATGGCGCATCTTTGGGGTCAAAAAAGTCAATGTGGGTCAAGTTCAAAAATTCTGAAAATTTTTTTGGGGAAAGATATATCTGTCCCCTATAGGATATTAAAAAATCCTGAGGGTTAAATTCCTAAATGTTTTTTAAAAATTCTTCAAATTGTGTAAGTTTTACTACAGTTGTGCACATACTGTGTATATATACTGTACAGTATATATGTATGCGAAATTTCAACAAATTTCAGTGCAGTCAAAATTTGAGAAATTTCGCTAAAATTTTCAGGATATATGCTTTTTTCATCCTGTCTACATATACAAATATTTTGGGAATTTTTTGAGTTGGAAGAGCAATAACTTTCTCAAAAATTAGGTGATTTGACATGGAATGACCCTTCTGTAACTTGACCACTTATGTGGAAGTGTGTGTAGTGCCATCATTTCTCAAAACAGCAAAATGACTGCTGCTGAAGGAGGTCTCCAAGCAAGTGCTCTGTAACATTTTGCCTCAGAAAATAGCCTAAAATTGCATGCATGCATATTTTTGTTAGCTATAAATAAACATAAAACCGATTCCAATTGTCAAAGGATAGAGATGCTAACATTAGCTGACGAATGAGCTATTTATGCCGTGATCGATTTTCCTCATTAACGTCCCAATATTAAAACGGCAGTGTTTGCCTCACAATGTGGCCAAGGACTCTAGTGTGGAGTAAAAGGAAGTGGACGTATAGCCTAGAGTCCTGTTCAAGGACTACAAAATCCTGAAACACTTTTATAACACGATGCCTCCCCCCCCCTCCCCCAGCCACCACCCTGGCAAGTTTAACAAGTTAAAGAATAATTGGCAGTGGCCTAACACTAATAAATACACAGCACAGGTCAGACAGTCTTTGGCTGTGTGTGCAATCCCCAGCACCAACATCATTATCATTGTAGGCTAGCTTAACTTCAGTAAAGTGGATGTCGCTATTAGACTGCATGGCAATTGGCAAAATGTTGTTTGTAAATTAAGCTAACGTTGAAGGCTAAACTCAACGGCATAAGTTCAAGCGACCAATTTGGTGCAGTGAGGTAACGTTAGGCCTAGCCTAACGCTAGTCCAGCAGTCACAAAATAACTCAACCATCCATACATAGCCTAGTCCTTTACTGGAGACTAGCCTAACATAAAGCCAGTACTGTTCTGTAGCTACAGTATGTTTAATGGTTGTTTCAAAGTTCGAACAGGTTCTAAATTGGAACACCTCATAAAAATGCTTTTTAATTCACTGATCATGATCAATTCAAAATAATTGTCAGTTTGACCTAGCCCTTGAACAGGACCCAGCATTACGTTCCTATGCTATACACTTCATTTCTGGTATTTCGTACTAGTAAGGAGTGACTACAATACAAGGAGCAGATTATACGGTCACGTTCAGTGACTACGGTAGTTTGACCATAGCCTAGGCTAATTAATTATAGGCTAATTATTACGTGGAGTCACAACTTTTTCTTTCTGGTGTTTTAATAAATTGAAGAAAATACTATCATATAAGTGATAAATGAATGATTGAAATAAGTGCTATTTAAATTCTTGGTGTTTGGTGTTCGAAATTTGGCCCTAACTTAGTTACAACTACAGTAGCCTAGCCTACATTTAATTTATTTATGTGGGTAGGCTAGGCTAGGCCGTTACTCGTTAGGCCTTTTGAGTTTGTGTTGGCTCCAAATTTGATGTCTTACTGAAGACTGGCGGCTTGTAATTGTAAATGGTTTCTTTCACGTCACCTGAACCTAGGCCTATAATAGAATATTTCCACTTACGTAACCAAAATCATCATTTCGATCCGAAATGTGGGCCGGGAAAGAAAGAGTCAAGGCTTGCTTGGGAAGTGTTGGCACGTTTGGTCTCCCGCTAAGACAGTCAAATCTTTATGAGGCGCCGTATGTGACAAAATTATGTGCCAAATATATTGATTATACTTCTAAATATATATAGGTTGTACCCAGATATATATAATTTACTCTCAAACTTCATATAAATAGGTTTTGCATAATCTATATAATAGTCATACACCATATATATCCCAACAAGCTATATATATTTGTCATGGTAAACATTGTATTAATAGACAATGTCCTGTATAGTTTTCCGTAATTTTGTCACTCTTTTTGTCACATCGGGGAGAGAAGATATATATAGATTACTAACACGCGAACAGCACGCGAGTGGGAGGTGCTTGTTGAACATATATCACAACGGACAGAGCTCAGCGCACATCCATTGCTGTCAGTAACTTGGCTTGTCAGAGAATTGCCAAGGACAATTTCTATAGGCAACAGAGTAAGGAATGTAAGATGACCCTCTGGCTACTCTTTTATTAGGTCCCCGTTTGTGTTAATTGTACTGGTCTTTGTGTTATTACTGCACACTGGATCTGAAGGTTGCATCGCACAAAATACCTGACGAGCAAAGAGAACGTATTATTGAAAGGCGGATAAGAAATGCCATAAATCTTGTATTGTACAGGTTACGACTGACGTACTGCGGGGAGCACAAACACGAGAGATCGGAGAGCAGACTGAAAAGTGCAATCTTAGACACCTCAGCACACTAGCGTAGCTACGGGGGGGGGGGGGGGGCTTGGGGGGCTGGGTCTCCCACTGAATCGCCCAGCCCCTCCCCACACACACACACACACTGGCGACCTAGGCAAAAAAATATGTTCATGCTGGCCCGCCGATGATAATATTCAATCCGGGCTACCCGGCTACTATGACATAGATACACTTGCGATAGATCCATGCACGCAGTTGCAGGGTATTCTGCAATTGTGCTGCACTCTGAATTTCAGAATTGTTGGATGGATGGATGGATGGATGGACGGACGGACGGACGGACGGACGGACGGACGGACGGACGGACGGACGGACGGACGGACGGACGGACAGACGGACGGACGGATGGATGGATATTTTTCTAGCAGATTTAGAGTGGCTGAAATTGCCTACCTTGATGTGGTTTAAGGTCCGCCTCTAGCATCTGGCCTGTTTCTATCTCCTATAGGGATTTTTTCAATTCCTGGGGATGCACAAATTTGTTCCATAATCATACTTGGTGTGGTGGGTAGAATATTTGAGTCAAATATGGTTGGAAGGAATTTGCGCTTTGCACGGCCATGGCTGCCAGTTATTGGCCAGTGCAACAACCAAGCCCATGTTGGATCAATGCAATCTCAAGGATCGCAACCTAGTACTATTACCTCACAGGACCTCACTTAGCTCTTGGGTGGAGTGGACATTCTCAGTGGCGTAAGAGGCGGGGCAGGGGGAAGACTGCCCCAAATTTCCGCAAAATCTAAATTCGGCAGGAATTTGGGGAAAATTCGGGCAGGATTCTGGAAAAAATTCGGACAACCCTTGAATTTTGAAAAAATGGGGTGGCTTTTCAGAAAATTCCTGTATGTGGCTGAAATCTTAAAAAAAATATGCCCGAAAAAAGGAAAGCAACGGCATATAGTCGAAATAAATTTTTAATGAAAAACTAAGTCAAGGTTCTAAGGCTACACCTTCGGGCAGCGCAAAAAGGTATTATTCGTGACCTTAACTTCACAAATAATCACAACACAATGCCCGATATTGTCGAATATACAAATTCTTCCAAGCATTTGCCCGAAAATGCAAAAGTATCATAGTAAGTAAGTGTAACAAAACTTACGAAAAATCATTAAAAACCGCGACACATTTGGGAAAAAGGAACATTGGCTTAAAAGAAACATTCTTGAGCCTGATTTAAAATCTTGTGTAACACATTACAGAAATAGCCGATTATTTTAATAGCTTCAATTGTTCAAATCTTTGCCGAAAAACAGAAAACGCTATATAAGAAGTATAATTTTCATGGAAAACAACAAAGATCTGCGGACCATTTGAGTAAAAGGGGAAAAAAGGTTTTCATCATCCTCACATTTTTACTGTAGTCTTGCAAAAATTGCCCGAAATGGTCAAATATTCGGGCAAAAGTTAAAAAATGCTGGGACGTTTTTCAACTGCCAAATTAATTCCACGGACAGACAGGAGGGTGTTCAGGTGCCCAAAAAGTTTGCCATCTGTCCTGCTCTAGAGCCAAATGCAGACAATGGTTATGAAAATCAGGTTATTTGCTTTTCGATACTCTAATGATGTAGTGAGAGAATGTCTTCCAATAAGTATGCTTCCAAAAAAGTCTGCTTCATTTAAACCCACGTTGTAATGTTCATTTTTTCAAAAAGTAAAACCATATACAGTCGGAAGTTCAGGCAGTCACACAATTTTATCAATATATTGAACTTAGACAAGATTCACAATAGGGTAAAATTCCTTAGCATGTTTTCAGTTCTGTTTTATAGTTTTCACCCGAAAACATGAGGACAATTTCATCGATTGGTAGTGATACATTTTATATATCTCGTAGTTTTTTTTACCAAATAGTGACTGCTTAAGAACCCCTATAAGCCTGGGAAATGTCAGTTTCAACTGTCTCAGGGGTCCCATTTTTCAAAATTTTCTGTTCGCTCGCGCCAGCCAATGGTGGCGCTCCGTGTAGAAAGTCTTTCCTGAAGAATTTTTGTTTCAAGTGAACAGTTTTTGAAAACGGAACTTCGAAATAGCGACTGTGGACCCTCTATAAACATAAGAAATGACATTTTTGACTGTCTGAAGGGTCAGATTTTTCAAACTTTTCTGTACGTTTCGTCCCAACTGGTGACGCACCACTTACCACTTCATAGCAGAATTGAAGTTTTAAGTAAACTCTTTTTGCAAGAGGAAACTTAAAATAGTGACTGTAGAATTCCCCTATTATCCCGGGAAATGCCACTTTCAACTGTCTGAGGGGTCGGATATTTCAAAATTTTCTGCACTGTTCGCACCAACTAATGGTGGCGCTCGCTTAGACTTTCTGACTGAATTTTAGTTTTGAGTGAACGTTTATCTGCAATTGGAGCTTAAACTAGCGACTGCTTATATCCACTTTACAAGCCTTGGAAATGTCATTTTCGACTGTCTGAGAGGTATGAATTGTCAAATTTTCTCAAAGCTCCGCGCCAACCAGTGGTGGCGCTCCGCTTTGACTGTCTTGTGGGCAGAATTACGTATTTCGGGCAAAATTCTTCTGCTTCCAAACTGAAATGCTCCCCTACGCCTATGGATATACCTTAATTAGGCGTGCATTGGGACAGCTGCTTGCAACATACAGCAGAATTCCGGATTCGAAATCCTAGGATCTGAGCTAATCAGTTTCTCAAAAGTGTGTTCGAATCTTAGAAAAATCACAAATTTTTCTTACCAGAATTAAGGACAATTAAACCTGGCAAATGCCATTTCCAGCCATCTGGGAGGTTCCAAAAATCCAAAATTTTCTTTGTACGCTCCGCGTCAACTGATGGAGGAGCTACACTTAGATATTAAACTCCAGCCCTGTACAAACGTTCACATTCGCCCAGCACAGGATTCGCCATACATTCCCCCAGCACAGGATTCACCTTTCATTCAATTACCGTTAGCACAGGATTCACCTCACATTCAATTAACGTTAGCACAGGATTCAGCCTCACATTCTGAAGCTAGCACAGGATTCGGCCCCCACATTCGCCTAGCACAGCATTCGGCATTACATTTACACATAGCACAGGATTCGGCGTTACAATTCATTTGCCTAGCACAGGATTCGGCTTGTAAAACCCAGCACAGGATTCAGCCTCACATTCTGAAGCTAGCACAGGATTCGTTGTACGTATGTACAGTATGTTGAGCATATCAAAACGAATCCTGTGCACAGTATTCGCCTAGCACAAGATTCGCCCAGCACAGGATTCGCCCAGCACAGGATTCGCTCAGCACAGGATTCGCCCAGCACAGGATTCACCTAGCAAAGGATTAGGATTCGGCGAATAGTGTGAAGTCAAACCCTGTGCTGGGCGAATGTGGGGCCGAATCCTGTGCTAGCTTCAGAATGTGGGGCTGAATGTGAGGCTGGACGAATGTATGGCGGCGAATCCTGTGCTGGGCGAATGTGGGGCCGAATCCTGTGCTAACTTCAGAATGTGGGGCTGAATGTGAGGCTGAATGTGAGGCTGAATCCTGTGCCTGCTTCCAGACTGGTGATCCTTCTTGCCAACTCGATGGGGCCGATCGATCTCCTACGCAGGTCTAGATTAATACCAGGTACGTGGAGGAGAGACTGGTAATGGCGGCATCGGTATTAACATTAAAAAGTTCGTCGACTCCAAAAGGCAATTTCTGCGTGAGTACTGTGCAAGGTGATTTACTTGGATTGGAGCAGAACAGCACTTATCCTCCCGTGAGGTGGATCTCTCTTGAACAGTTCTCATTTCCGTTTTAAACTCTGCCAGTTTCAGCTTTCAATTCATGTATCTGTCCCGATTGAATTTCAATTTGCTTCAAGAATTCGTCCATTTTTTCCAGTGCTCTGTCAAAACATGCTTGCAGCTTGATTTCAAAGTCTTTCCTGAGAAGACTTGAGCAATTACCATGGCAACCATCTCGGCCATCTCCTTTTCTTTTTTGAGATCTATGTGAATTTGTCAGTGTCCACGGGAATAGTTAAATCCAACAGCAGAAGTATGTACAAGTCGCTGGTATTAAAGGGCCAATCCACTCACCCCAAACTACAATTTTATAGGGGGTTACTGAAATTCGCAATTGGCTGAACTCTTATATTGACAGTTAATTCAAACAATACACAGCATGGACTGTACTGAAAGTGTTTTGATTTTACACATTGACCTTTTTTATACTCACCCTGAAGCATTAAACTGAGATTGTGTCTGAATGAGGATGAATTTCAAACAATTGCGGGAGGGGCTTAAGTAAGAAGGCTAGGAGAATTGGTACTGTTTGGGGTGAGCTAACTGGGCCTTTTAATTTACCCACTGAAAGTACACTGTTATCTCCATAAGAAAGCTTGGGCTTGATAGGATGTAACTCACAGGGCGTCTGTCTTCAAGGTGTTCTTTAAAAGTTGAACTTAAAAGTGTTTTTTTTTCTTCTACAAAAAAGCCAGTGTTATGTAGTTAGATCTTCCAATGGTGTATAAGTGGTGTTTAACTTTTTCACTTCATACTGGATGGCCTTAAGGAGAGGTGACAAAATTTAAATTATGTCCCAGTACAAACCTTGCCCCTGATGGCGCTTCTTGGCCATATAAGATTCATTTAGGTGTAGAACTCTCTTCAAACATGTGCTGAAAAGGCCACATTAATACAATAGCAGCTAAAGCAAATCTGACTTTGGGCATACTGAGAAGAAATCTTACTTATTGCGACAAGTCAACCAAAGAAACGGCCTAATTTGCTCTTCAGTGTCCGGTCTATTCTAGATTACTGTAATGTTGTTTGGTACCCTTACACCCAATCTGATAGGGGGATACTCATGAAAAGCAGCCAGATTTATCTTTAACAACTAGAGTCGTCAGTCCAGCATATCTGACATGATCAAAAATCTATATGGGATAGTCTTGAAACTCGACGACTGAGGGGACGTCTCCTAATAATTTATAAAAAAAAAAAAAAAACTACGGTAACAGCAACTCCATAGTAACAGCACGGGATACCCTTCCAACCGTTTGTCCTGCAACTGAAAGAAGAAGAATCATCTTCTTGCATCATTGCCAAATGCACATGCACAGATACCAGAAATTGAAGACGTTCAGGATGGCCACCCCTACCGTCTCGAGTGGCCATGGGAGTTTCCAAAACTCCTGGTAGGCCAAAAAAGAGCAAAGAGTCGTCAGAGTTTAGAGTACTGACCAGTGGCGTTACCCTGGCCACGAAAAATGAAAAATTTGGAAAATTGCCACTTGTGACACCTGTTAGTCACAGTTTGCAAACTATGTCCCTTGTATAGTGTTGTTAACACTTGAAAATCGAAAAGGGTGCCTTTTGTCCCCTCCCCAGAAAAAAAAGGTCTAGATACGCCGCTGGTTCTGACCTTACCAAAAGTCCAAAATGATGGGCATGGCAAAGGGTGTGCATTTGGGAGACTGGTTGGGGCATGATACTTTGTAACCATGGACCAGGGCGCCATGCACATAACCAGGAACTTTTCAATGGGCCGAAATGAAAGTTTTGGCGAGGAGCATCATGACAGACCGCAGTTGCGCTAGAGAGGTGTGAGAGGCCGTGCCCTTCTCATATTGTGAATCATTTTGTTTTTAATGGTGAAATATATACATGTGAAGTTGGTGCATTGGCATACGAGGCATGGCGTGTAGGGGCTGCAGCCTTCACAGAGCAGGAAAATGCTTAATTTCAGGACACTGACAGTTGTATTTTCAGGGTAACAGGGCAAGAGGACAGTGCGGCGGAAAGCAGCGCTTGCCAGCATGGTAAAATCCTTATTAGTTGAACAACTCATATTGTTGAATATGAAATAGAAGTCATACGGTTAGAGAAATGCTCATCGCACACAATTGGACCCAAACCAGCTTCTGCTTCACCTTGTTCTTTCGTCGTTTTAACTTGTGGTTTAAATGTCTTTCTCCATAGTTTCTCTTGGGGAGGACTCATTCATACGGCCTGGGTGCTATCGTGGTAAAAAGGGAAAATCAGTTCAATATGCAAAATTTTCAGAGCAAGCACACTCTGCCCACTTGTGAAATGTCTTCCGTACGCCTGTGATTTGTGGTGCATAAACTTTTCGGCATTTTAGAGAGATAAAGGTCAATTATTATTAATCTAATGTACTACCATAGGGGTAACAAGCGGGATCTATGGAGGCAGACTGCCCTCCCCCAAATATTCGCAAGAACAAAAATTCGAGCAGGAACGTGGAAAAAAATGCGGGCAGAAATTTGGGAAAAATTCCGACAGCCAATTGATAAACAAAAATTGGCATGGTTTTTTTTTTTTAAATAAAAAAAAAAAACAAGCGTGAGCCACAACTGGAAAAGAAGCCGTGGCCGGGGCGACTTGAACCAAATCCTTAGAAACTGGGCAGTAAAATTCCATCTAACCCAACCTATCCTAACCCAATTGTGCCCAAATTTTAAGAGAATGTGCCCGAAAAACAAAAAAGCATCACAGTCGTGGTAAAATTTTCATAAAAATCAACAAGATTACGAAAGTTCGTTGCTACACATTCGGGCAGCGCAAAGAGCCATTACTCGTGAGCTTTACTTCACAGTCTTTCACAACACGATGTCCGAAATGGTCGAATATCCGAATTGTTCCAAACATTTGTCCGAAAAAAGGATTCCAGTCATGGTACCATATGTACGAAAAAAATTGAAGAGATAAATTGTCGCGACAGACTTGGGATGCATTTCTTTTAAAAGAAGCAATCATCATCTTCAACCTGTTTTAAATCTTGTGCAACACAATACCCGAATAGCGAATTATTTGAATACATTCAAATTTTTTCCAGAAACAACAGAAAAAGCTATATTAAAAGTAAAATTTTCAAGGAAAGTGAAAACGATAACAACGATTTGAGAAAAGTTTTCCCGAGCTCCATTCCATACAGTAGGCCTACCGGTCAGGGGTGGCGCCAGGATTTGCCCGACAGGGGGGCCAGAATTTCAAGGCCTGACAAAGGCGATGTTATGTCCCGGTGGAACGTGACTTGGCAGAATTTGAGACGCGCGGAGCACCGAAATTTTGGGCTTTCTTTTAAACAAATACTTAAAAATCTGGAGTTTATTTGAAGTAAAAATTAAAATTTTTGAAAGAAATTTGGCTTTTGTTGGTACTATAAAAATTTTGGGGTGTTTATTGAAGAACCCGTCCTTTATAAGGGAAAATCAAAAACGTTATATGGGCCACAGCTGAAATTCTTTTGGGCTTACGCATTGAATCGCACAAGACCTACGAACTAAGGCTTCGAGACGAGACTAAAAGTTTGCCCGGATAGTTTTCCCTTTTTTAAACGAATCTTTGAAAATTAAGAGCTTATTATAATGGAGAAACTTTGGACTTTAATAAAAGAAAATTTGTTTTTTGGTAAGGTTATTATGAAAAGTTTGGTTTCTTTTATTAAGTGATATGTCTTTCAGGAGCAAAATTAGGTAGTATGCCGGGTGATTAACACAGTTGGCTTTGGTTATTTATTGTACGGAGTATCAATCGAAATTGGAAAATTTTGTCACTTTTTAACAATCTAAGGCTAATATTGGAGAAAAATTGTAATTTTATGACAGTTTGGGGGTTTATGGAGGAATCTGACGTTCTCATGAGGAAAATCAAGTAGGGGTGACCTGTAGTTTTGTTGAGGCTACTGAATATCATCATGCAGATTTATGCCCTCGGACCATATTGGAGCATTCGCCAGAGGAAAAAATTGGCCTCGCATATATTTGAAGTTTTATATTTTACTTATTGTCATAGGCGTACGGGAGCGTGTCAGTTTGGGAGGGGCAGAATTCTTTTTGTGCGGAAAAATGTCATCCTACCCGAAAGATTATCTAAGTCGAGCGCACAGAATATTTTTAAAATTGAGAACACCCGGGCAGCAGAAAATGGCATTTCCTGGGCTTGTAACTAGAACTAAAGAAGTCCCTTTTTTCAGACTTCTTTCGCAATAAAATTATTTTCACTTCATAATACTGCCCCAAAACAAAGAATAATTTACAAAAACGCGTTGCTCTGTTCAGTTATCTGTTCGACTAAAACACTATCTATGCGGAGAGCCACCATCAAGAAGCGCGGAGAAAACTGTTAAAAAAACCTAACCCCTAAGATAGCCGGAATGGCATTTCCCAGACTTGTAACTAGAAATGAAGTCGTTATTTTGAGCTTTCCTTCAAAATGAAAGTTTCACTTTAATAGAGAAAGAACCCCAACTCGATAATGATCAGAAAAGTACCAGATAAAAGTTACTGCTACAGTTAGATGTAATGCTCTGGTCTCTTTTCCGGGGGGGGGGACTATGCAACGGCATTGAGAACATACCATAATGTTTTTGACTGTATTAACAATCTTCGTTGAATTCAATTGCAAGGTCAACTAAATAGATGAATTTTTTAACGTGACTGCCTGAACTCCAGACTATGAATGCTTTTACTCCCAACTTATTTGAAAATATGTCACGTTACAAGGTGCCTTCAAATAAATTCTCAGTCAGACTTACGAGGAGATTTTTCTCACACCACTGTTAATCATTATGTGTAGCTGAAAACGGCATGGCCGATATTCATTACCTTCGTGAGAATTCTCCTGTCCGGGCAGGCCAGATGGCAGACCATTGGGTAGTGCACGCACATGAAGTACCTCTCGTCCGTTTTTGTGAGGAGAATTCGGAATTGTGAGTTTCCTTGAAGAATATGGTCTTCTAGAAAACAAGATCAAGATGGTCGTCCGAGTGACTTCAGACCCATCTTTTATCGTAGGTCTGTAGATGAAGGTTCCCCGACGAAATTGTATTTTCTCAACAACAGGGGGTGGGTAGCCCGTCCCGACGGAGGCATGACCTTGAGCGCACGGATTGAAGATGGGATGAGGGATAGAAGAGCTAGTAAGAAGTGATTAAAACCGATTCAGATATGCATTAAAATAACGTTACAAAAGAAAAAATAGTTCAAAAAGAAAAAAATCATGGTCATCCATCCAGTTACTTCAGTCTTTTACGTTTTTCATGTTTAGCCCCCCCCCCCCTCCCGCAAAAGAGATAGGACAAGGTACTTAGAATGAGGTTTAACCGAGTTAAGAAGTGATTTTAAATCGATTCCGATATGTATTAAAATAGCGTTACAAAACAAAAAATATGTTCTAGGTCGCGCATCCAGTAAATCCAGTCATTGTGGGTTTTTTTTTTATTATTTTATTTTTAATTTTTTGGCCTCCCCGACGAAATCGCCGACCTTCCCCGACAGGGTGGCCAGTGTTCCCCGACGCTAACGCTAACGCTCCACACCAACTGATGATGGCGCCCCATATACATAAACTTACAGACTCCTGGCAAAGATTTTATTTCAAGTGACGTCACATTTACAAACAGCTTTTGTCGGACTACGCGTCGTATCAGATAAATGTTGTCTGCGGATGTGACGTCACGGGGTAATTGTTATAACTTAAATTTTCGTAGTTCTGCGATACAGATCATATTACCCAGGGTTGCAAATATGGGGGAGATGTAAGTAAAACTCACAAAAATCGGAGCAAAATCTGACCCGATATTGCTGTAGAGTGACCTGGGCTGAAGCCATGAGAAATGCCATTTTCGGCGGTCTGAGAGTCTGATTTTCAAAATTTTCCTTGGGCTTGGAAGGGTTTCCAAGCCCTTTGGTTTTGGAGGTGTTCTCCCGAGCGGAGACAATGCTCATGAAGGTTTTGAGATGCGAAAGAAGGCGAGTCCCAGAACAACAGAAGAAACCAGAGAAAGCCGAAAAACTGGCAACAGGGAGGACATTGCCAAATTTCCTGACGGGGAGGATAGAGGAGGGAGAAAGTACGGCATTCACCCCTTTAAAAATTAGGGGAGCTGCTTAAAAAGCAGAAACAAAAGGTTTTATAAAACCTAACAGAGCAGTACTTCGAAGTATCTGCGGTTTTTAATCCACTCCACAGCACAAAGATGCTTTGTCTAATTACCGGTACAAGATATCCGTTAAGAACGCATAAAAATTCAAAATTGCAACAAGGGACTGCATATAGGTAGTATCAGATCATAAGATGTTTTCTATTGGGGGCCATAAGTTTTCGGCAGCCGACCGGTTTTGGGCGAGCGCAAAACTCCAGGGTCCCGCTCAAGGACCCCTGGTGGAGTCCAGGGCCTAAGCCCCAGTAGAGGTTAAGGGGGCGAAGCACCCGGAAGCTCAGCGAAAGGCTCCAAAATGGTGGAAAACCATATTAAAATTAAGAATTCTAAACTATAAATTTTATTCAGGAGTGGGGTGAGCTAAGGGACGAGAATGGAATCGGGAAGTACTATGGAATTTGATGAAGGAGAAACATACTTAACAATAATTTTAGGGGGCAAGGCCAAAATTTTGGAGCTATTCAAATGTGAACATGTGATTGATAATTTGAGACAGGGCATTTTAAGAGATCCAAAGTGTTTCGGGGCATTTTGTCAACAGGGTGTTATTTTTAAAATCCCGCAACAGGGCCCGGAAGCTCTGGCATATAAGGCTTTTTAGGGAACTTAATGGAAGCAACTAATAATCCTAAAAGGGGCATTATCACTGGGGCAAATGTTTGTCATTGGGTCCAATAAGGGGACTGGTGACATGCCCCTCGTTCAGTATGTTTGAAAAGCCCTGATTTGAGAAGAAGAAAGATAATTTGTAATAGATAGCTTGAAAAAGGTTTTGTTTTAACAGTTTGAAGGTCGAAAGTAAACTCTCCTACATGTTATCGTGAATGTGGGGGTCAGGGGGAGCAAGCTCTCGGAAGCTTTGCAACTTTTGCATTCTGAAGAGTAATAATTGAGCCAAAGAATAGCCGAAATGTAATAAAAGCAACTTAAATTTTAATTACTTTGTTGTACTGTATGCATCTCTTTCTTTGAGTCAGCATATTCATTTCCCAGGTGTCCCGGGTTTGCCAATTTGCAGACAGACCACCTTGATTTCCCGAAGAGCAAAATTATTGCGGTAGGGGTGACACCCCCACAGCCCCCCGGTCAGTACGTCTCTGGAGTTCGACCTATTAACGTAGGTTCCAGACTAACGTTAAGATTTTTTAACTTAAGAAAAGGAAACGTTATTGCACACCTACTTAAACTTTGCAAAAATGTAAATCTACACCTTTCTTTTTAACGATATAATCCAAAATTGAGCTATTGCTACGTTTCGACATCTGGAAACTTAACGTTAGAGTTTGTCAGCTGTAGGTGTACAGGTACCTACACGAGATGGATGTACATGTGTTTTATGAAACACGACCCAAAATATACGTACTTTCCTTTGGATGGTCTGTATATGCGGCAAGTGCAAAATTGGACATATTAGACTCACTTAATCATGAGAGAATGTGGTCGAAATCTTGCTAACACAAAATGATTCTTAACTTTAAACGTGTTAATTCCCAGATAGATCTACAGCGTTTTTGAAAAATTTATTTTTGAGACATTCAGTTTTTTTTTTTTTTTTTTTTTTTGGGGGGGGGGGGGCATTCCCCCCAAAATCTCATAAAAAATATTTGGGGGCCAGCCTCCACTGCCCCCGGTGGCTTCCCCCGCCTATGCAGATAATGCCACCGCCTATTTTCATTCAAGCAACGGTGACTTGGTAACATTTAATGAAGTTTACAATGATAAATACCTCTATGCTCTAATCGATGCTCTCTAATACATCGGTTCTGCTTGATTAAGACCGGGACAACTTAAAAAGTCCAACTACCTATATGAGGCTCAAAATTAAAAACAAGAGCAGAAACATGTCTAGTCAAAGTTTTACCAACCTAATGAAGTACTGAAAGTATCTGCTGTCCCTCAACTGTACCAAAAAGCTAAAAGGTGATATTTGCCTCTTCAAAAGAGACTATCCGTTTCAGATATAAAACGCTTTTCCTTCTTAGCTTAACATCAAGGCAACTGGTTTCGTAGTATAAGATAATACAACCTCCGTATTTTTATGTACCTGACAACGGAACTGATCAAATTAGTGGTGATAAATCTTATCAAGGTCTCAAGGTCTCAATGTGTCCATGTAGAAAGGAACACTTTTGGGTGGTCCTCCCTCGTATACAGTATGTAACTAAGCACCTCCTACTCGCGTGCTGTTCGCGTGTTAGTAATCTATATATATCTACTCTCCCCGATGTGACAAAAGGAGTGACAAAAAGAGTGACAAAATTACGGAAAACTATACAGGACATTGTCTATTAATACAATGTTTACCGTGACACATATATATAGCTTGTTAGGATATATATGGTGTATGACTATTATATATATATTTTATATATATTATATATTATGCAAAACCTATTTAAATGAAGTTTGAGAGTAAGTTATATATATCTGGGTATAACCTATATATATTTAGATGTATAATCAATATATTTGGCACATAATTTTGTCACATACGGCGCCTCATAAATCTTGGTCACTCAAGTAAAAACAAAGTTACAAAGGTCAAACGCGAAGTCGCAAACTGTAGGTAGCGGACCACTAACTCCAATAATCGTGCCTGGGAAAATGATTACTGACAGACAAAGCGCCATAAAAATTTTATGGGATGTTGTTTTTGACTGTGTTACTTACATAATATGATCATTTTTGCATTTGGATTTTGTTAAAAATGAGTTGAAATACAGACTGTGCAAAATTCAAGGCAATCTGACCAATTTTAGTGCCATTTTTTATGGTATTACTCCGCTCTGTATACCGTTTTTTAGTACGGTAGCTATTATTGCGAGAAAGACGCCCCTATCATTCAAGGCTCTCTAGCTCAAAATTTCAATGATCTTGGATGGAAATTTGAAAATGCCATGAAAGCCGAGATTGTGAGCTTCGATCAGAGGGGTAGCATGTCCTGGTTGAAAACTTCTACTGGGAGCTGGCTAACTCCCTAGATGCCCATAAACAAATTGACGGATGTGTTTATGTTGGACTTTGAGAAGGCTTTCGATACTGTTCCTCATGAACTGCTTAAGACCAAGCTGTATACACTTGGTGTTTCAAATCAGATTCTTCGTTGGGTTGATGACTTTCTTGGTGGTCGTAAACAACTGTTGTTGTCGATGGAACCCGGTCTCCCCCGATGCAAGTTCTGTCTGGAGTTCCCCAGGGGTCTGTCCTAGGACCGACTCTCTTCTTAGTACACATCAAAGATATTGTTGATGGTGTTTCTTCCAAGGTTGCCTTTTTGCAGATGATTGTGTCTGTTACCGTATTATTGAGTCCGATGACGATTGTCATAAACTTCAGGATGATATCATGCAGTTGGGGCTGTGGGCTCCTACGTGGGGCACGAGATTTCAGCCCACTAAGTGTAGCGTTATTACTTTTGCTCGGAAAAGAAGTCCCATACTTTTTAGGTATGTTTTAAATAGGATTGAGCTCCCAAGGGTAGATAGTATTATGTATCTAGGAATTACCATCACTAAAGATCTGAACTGGGATAAGCATATCCAAAATATCTGTAACAAGGAAAATAAGATTGTTGGTATTTTGTGTAGAAACCTATCTTCCTGCCCTAGTGATGTCAAGTTAATGGCTTATAAAGGAATTCTTCGGCCTGTGCGCACCAGTACTGTTTGGGACCCCCACCAGGTTTACCTGTGCGACAAGCTTGAGAGCATACAAAAACGGTCAGCTAGATTCATTGCCTCTGACTATTCTAGAGAGCCAGGATCGATGACCATAGTCTCCTTAAGGAACTAAACCTTTTGCCCTTAACCGATAGACAGAGAAAAAGTAGATTGATCCCTTTTTCCAAAGGTGTGTTTGGCCAGGCTCTCATACCTGTTTATTGTCTCCAGCGGCCTACTCGTAGAACCCGTTTAATGCACGACCTTCATTACTGTCTTCCGCATACCAGTACTAACTGTTATCAATTTAGCTTCCTGCCTCGAACCATAAAGGATTGGAATCGTCTCCCCCTCAATGTAATTAAGGTTGCCTCTGTCCATAAGGACCCTGTTACTTATATTACTTGGCATATTTAGCCTTTATAGGATCTCGACGCATGTGTGGTAAAAGAATGTCCTTTGGATGTGTCACATTTTTGAAGAAGAAGAAGAAGAAGAAGAAGAAGAAGAAGAAGAAGAAGAAGAAGAAGAAGAAGAAGAAGAAGAAGAAGAAGAAGAAGAAGAAGAAGAAGAAGAAGAAGAAGAAGAAGAAGAAGAAGAAGAAGAAGAAGAAGAAGAAGAAGAAGAAGAAGAAGAAGAAGAAGAAGAAGAAGAAGAAGAAGAAGAAGAAGAAGAAGAAGAAGAAGAAGAAGAAGAAGAAGAAGAAGAAGAAGAAGAAGAAGAAGAAGAAGAAGAAGAAGAAGAAGAAGAAGAAGAAGAAGAAGAAGAAGAAGAAGAAGAAGAAGAAGAAGAAGAAGAAGAAGAAGAAGAAGAAGAAGAAGAAGAAGAAGAAGAAGAAGAAGAAGAAGAAGAAGAAGAAGAAGAAGAAGAAGAAGAAGAAGAAGAAGAAGAAGAAGAAGAAGAAGAAGAAGAAGAAGAAGAAGAAGAAGAAGAAGAAGAAGAAGAAGAAGAAGAAGAAGAAGAAGAAGAAGAAGAAGAAGAAGAAGAAGAAGAAGAAGAAGAAGAAGAAGAAGAAGAAGAAGAAGAAGAAGAAGAAGAAGAAGAAGAAGAAGAAGAAGAAGAAGAAGAAGAAGAAGAAGAAGAAGAAGAAGAAGAAGAAGAAGAAGAAGAAGAAGAAGAAGAAGAAGAAGAAGAAGAAGAAGAAGAAGAAGAAGAAGAAGAAGAAGAAGAAGAAGAAGAAGAAGAAGAAGAAGAAGAAGAAGAAGAAGAAGAAGAAGAAGAAGAAGAAGAAGAAGAAGAAGAAGAAGAAGAAGAAGAAGAAGAAGAAGAAGAAGAAGAAGAAGAAGAAGAAGAAGAAGAAGAAGAAAAATAGTCAAATACGGACACAATACAAATATAGACGCTCTTGTTGCAGTAAAATAAGGGTAGGCGGTGCGCCATCTGACGTTCCTATAAGTCGGTGAACCTTGTATATTTTTTAGGAAAGGCCCGAAATCATCATTTGTGATTTCATGCGAAAGATTTAATGGCTTTTAAATTTTATTGCCGGGTGTGAATATATTTAGTTGGTTCTTATGACCAAGCTAGACCGGTTTCTGCTGTCTTGCTCATTCACTTTGAATGGCGCAGCTTCATCAGTAGCGGGTCGTCGTATGCGACATGGATTTAAATATTCGTGATTGCTTCTAATAGAGCATCAAGGAAAGTATCGTCTAAGTTTTGTACTTCGTCCTCCCTAGAACTCGTAAACCTTGATTTAACAAGGAAATCTTTTAGATTTTTTGACCTTTTGTAGGCGATGATTGGTTGTTCGGGGAACAGTTTGTATAATTGCGGGTTTTGGGTTATAAGGTGCCAATTTTTTAATAAGGTTCCTTTCAATTGCATTGTTTTAACATGCGGGGTGTAAACAAGTTTAAAAACCAATGGTGGGGTTACTGCCTTTTCTTTCTCAGTTAGGAGGGTTTTACGGTTAGCATATACCACATCACTGGTGGCGCTGTCGATTTCCTCTCGTGAGTAATTTCGCATAAGCAGTTTCTCAGTGAAGGAGTCGCGTTTCTCCAGAAAGTCACTTTCGTTATTGCACAGGCGGGCGTATCTTAGTACTTCGCCTTTGATAAAGCCTTTAAAAGTGGCTAGTGGATGTGCTGAATTGCGATCTAGATACTGGTAGGTTTCCGTGGACTTGGTATAGACTTTAGTGTCAAGGAGGCCAGTAGAGCGGAAACGTTCGCCTTTGAATATTTCGAGATCGAGATAAGTAACTTTCATGTTAGAAGCTTCTACCGTGAACTTAAAATGTTCGTGTGCTTCATTCAAATAGGTCACCAGGTTTTCAAGTTCCTTTCGTGTGCCATTGTACAATAATAGGATGTCGTCTCTATAGCGAAGCCATTTAATAATATTGAAATCTGTCGGTATAATGCGATTTTCTAAGTGGTGCATGACAATATCGCAGATTTCAGGAGGCTTGACTGCCCATTGCGCATCCTATCGTTTGTAGGAAAAATTGGCCATCAAATTCAAAACAGTTTTTCGTGAGAATTAGTTTGACCAGATTACGCATGGAACGGGGTGATATTTTCTTCATATCATAGTAATTTTGCGGGGCTTCCGCATATGCTTTTTGTACGACATCCAAGGCTTCCTCTTGTGGAGTGTTTGTGTACATAGACACTACATCAAGGGTAGCGAGTAAGACATTGTCTGGTAGGGGGGTGGCTTCCAGGATTTTAAGAATGTGATTTGTGTCTTTCACATACGTGGCTTGTCTTATGACAATCGGAAGCAGGAAATAATCCACAAACTCAGATATTTTTTCTGTCGGAGATCCGTTGCCGCTTATGATAGGGCGGCCGGCAAATTTTGTGCCGGGGGGTGGTGCTTTATGTACTTTAGGAAGTACGTATATGACCGGGGTACGGATTTTGTGGTTATTTGGGTTGAGATAATTGAATGTCTCCTCATTAATCTCCTTGTTAGAGAACATATCTCGGAGGGTCGAATAAACCATGATTTTGGTATCGGGTGTTATGTCGCCCCCTAGCTTTTGGTAGTGATGACTTTTTAATTGCCTTTCAATTTCGGCTTTGTAGTCGGTGCGATTCAGAATTGCTATACCTCTGCCTTTATCAGAATAATCGTCTGGTCTTTGGCTATTTGCCGTAGAGCGATTTGTTCTGCCTTTGATGTGTTACTTTTAGCATTATTAATTGGTATTGCAGCTAATTCTTCCTTAGTAGCTTCGAGATAGTCCTCCAAGTCTCGGCTGTATGTCACTCGTGGTGACCAGGTCGAGGGTAGGCGGAACTTAGAGAGAGAACCACGCATTTTATTTTGCATTATGTATCGAATTCTCATTTTCCGTGTTAGATCTTTTAATGATCTGAGAATTTCGAGACGGTTTGGTTTCTCGGGGGTTGTTATAAATTTTAATCCTTTACCTAACGCAATTATCTCTATATTTGATAGTTGTCTATCAGAGAGGTTTTTGACGTACCTGGAGGATTCTTTCGCCTTTTCATTAAGGTTATGGGCGTGTTTTTGACTACGTGTAGTCTTAGCTTTCCTTTGCTGGGCATGGGACCGTTTTCTGCTTTTTTTAGCTTTAACGGATTGGGTAAACTTACGTCTTTTATTTGACGGGGTATATGGGTTAGTATCCTTAGAAATAAGAGACACATGAGACAAAAGCATGTTTGTAGAGGAAGAGAGACCGCTCTTTCTGAAATTCATGATGGCCCTAAAAAGAGCCGTTCAAAGGACTTAAAAGTCGGGTTCGAGGTCTGGTCTACCTCCGGTACGGGTGGTGGCGCCTTTCTGACTTTTTGTTGTGTCGGATGGCGAGTTTAGCTTCCGTTCTCTGTAGCGACTTCTGAAGAAAATGTTTGAGCAACCTCTTCGCCTCGACGCTTTGTAACTCGTTCTCGAGATCAACCAAGGCTCTTTCTTCTTTCTCCTCGAACCGTTCCTTTTGCCTTTTAGCTTGGCGGGAGAGCTCCTGTCTCCAAGCTTGGCCGAGCCGCTTGCCTGTCTGAAGGAGGAGAGAATTCCAGGAATCTCTCAGTTCCTCAGAGCAGTTCAAGGACCCGGGCAGCTTGGGTAGGTTTCTATGAACCCGGAGGTGTTGTGGAACGTTGTCCGTCGATAATTGGGAATCGAGCCGTTTGATCTCGTTGGTGAGACTGACGACAGTTGCTTGCAGTTGTTGGAGAGCAGTTAGGTGTTGCCTGACCTTCTTAAAAGTGTCGTTTTGCAGACGGGTTCGGTCGGTTTCCTGCTTCTTCGGGCTTTTCTGGCCGGGTTGTATTACTGCTTCGTCTTCAAACAAATCTTTAGAGATTGGAGAACTTGGTATGTCAGGGATTAGATTATCCATTGTACCAGTCGTACCAATATTATTAAATGGCTTCGCTATAGAGACGACATCCTATTATTGTACAATGGCACACGAAAGGAACTTGAAAACCTGGTGACCTATCTGAATGAAGCACACGAACATTTTAAGTTCACGGTAGAAGCTTCTAACATGAAAGTTACTTATCTCGATCTCGAAATATTCAAAGGCGAACGTTTCCGCTCTACTGGCCTCCTTGACACTAAAGTCTATACCAAGTCCACGGAAACCTACCAGTATCTAGATCGCAATTCAGCACATCCACTAGCCACTTTTAAAGGCTTTATCAAAGGCGAAGTACTAAGATACGCCCGCCTGTGCAATAACGAAAGTGACTTTCTGGAGAAACGCGACTCCTTCACTGAGAAACTGCTTATGCGAAATTACTCACGAGAGGAAATCGACAGCGCCACCAGTGATGTGGTATATGCTAACCGTAAAACCCTCCTAACTGAGAAAGAAAAGGCAGTAACCCCACCATTGGTTTTTAAACTTGTTTACACCCCGCATGTTAAAACAATGCAATTGAAACGGGCCTTATTAAAAAATTGGCACCTTATAACCCAAAACCCGCAATTATACAAACTGTTCCCCGAACAACCAATCATCGCCTACAAAAGGTCAAAAAATCTAAAAGATTTCCTTGTTAAATCAAGGTTTACGAGTTCTAGGGAGGACGAAGTACAAAACTTAGACGATACTTTCCTTGATGCTCTATTAGAAGCAATCACGAATATTTAAATCCATGTCGCATACGACGACCCGCTACTGATGAAGCTGCGCCATTCAAAGTGAATGAGCAAGACAGCAGAAACCGGTCTAGCTTGGTCATAAGAACCAACTAAATATATTCACACCCGGCAATAAAATTTAAAAGCCATTAAATCTTTCGCATGAAATCACAAATGATGATTTCGGGCCTTTCCTAAAAAATATACAAGGTTCACCGACTTATAGGAACGTCAGATGGCGCACCGCCTACCCTTATTTTACTTTTAGCTTGGTCATAAGAACCAACTTCAAAATATTCACACCCGGCATAAAATTTAAAGCCATTATTAATCTTTCGCATGAGGTCACGAATGATGATCTCGGGCCTTTCCTAAAAAATTACAAGGTTCACCGACTTATAGGAACGTCAGATGGCGCACCGCCTACCCTTATTTTACTTTTAGTTGAGTTGCTAAACTGTCATTTCCGGTCTACAAAGACTATTCATACGACAAGCAACTCTACCTCCCGAACCAAAGAGTTCAGAGCCACAAAGAAAACCCCGTCTATTAAAGGCAACTGCAATTTAACCCGGGCAGCAAACGCCCATAGGAAATAACCTTACAACCAGTCTATTAAAAGACGCATGTTTACCCGACTTTAAAAGTCACTTTAAGAACATGCAAAGATCTCTTAGCTCGCAAAGGAAAGAGTAGACTATACGTAGTCTTTTCAAACGCCCAAAACCTAAACGGCGAAAGGCCCTCCAAAGTACACTAAAAACCTCTATGATAGACGACTATCAAATGAGATAATTGTGCGATGTAAAGGGTCAAGGCACACAAAACAACTCCAAGAAACACTCGAGTACCGACACTCTCACCTCTCCAAAAGAGTCAAAGTGAGAACTCGCTACGCAACGTGAAATGCAAGTGTTTTACTTGACTGCTTATGAGCAATCACTTGTGTTGGGAAAAGATCGTTGTCACAAACTACGTGAATATAGCGCTATCAAAACAACGAACCTTCCTAACTGAGATACTCAAAGCATCTTATGTGCTGTCAAGACTGCTCTGCAATTATTGATTTGATTTTCCCGACAACCTCTCATTGCCTACCAAAAGGCTGCAATCTTATCGATTGCCTTGCTTTACTTTACAAGGTTCGAGAGCTACGGGTAAAAAGGCCTACAAAGCAACTTCCGAGAAACACTGTACGTAGCCAAATCCTCCTATTCAGAAAGGGACAACAAAGGAACAAAATTTCGCTACTTACTGCTAAATTAAAAGCATTGAATCTCACCATTTAACTGCTAATGAGTAACACCCAGGTGGAGAAAATAACAGCGTCACTAGTCCGTGGCCCATGCTGAAAATGAACTCTCCTAACACAAGTGACTCAAAGCGGTTTGCTAATAACACGGGCCTGCTCCTGTCTACACTCTTTTTCCGACAATCTCACCCGCCAACAAAAAGGCATAAATCTAAAAGATGGCCTTGTAAAATCAAGGTTTGAGAGACCGGAAAATAAAATGGTACAATTATACTTCTCTTACTGCTCTATTTGAAGCAGGAATATTTTAACCCAAGCCGCGAATGACAGGCTTGCTACTGATGAAGCTGCGCCATTCAAAGTGAATGAGCAAGACAGCAGAAACCGGTCTAGCTTGGTCATAAGAACCAACTTCAAAATATTCACACCCGGCATAAAATTTAAAGCCATTATTAATCTTTCGCATGAGGTCACGAATGATGATCTCGGGCCTTTCCTAAAAAATTACAAGGTTCACCGACTTATAGGAACGTCAGATGGCGCACCGCCTACCCTTATTTTACTTTATTTAATCGAATTGGTATCAAATGATAACCTGTCAGCTTTTTGCGCAAGGGTGACGTAGACCTTGTCAAACTTCGACGAGTGTTTGAGAGGTCATTTTACTCGTTCAAATTAGAGTGTAAGTCATTGAAGATTTTATTGCAAGTTCGCTACCTTAAATATTCGGGAAAATCTTTCGAAAGAAGTCGCATAGCAATTTTAAATTTTAGGTAGACCATGAAGCAGCCATCAGCCTCTCATTAATTGACGTTCTTGGATTTGGTCCTTGTTAAAGGTTTTTGAAATTTGTGGCAGCGATAAAGTCAGAAATTAAGTACTTATAAAGCAAGAGTTATCGCAACACTTATCATATTTCTCTTGGACTTACCCACTAAATCAGGCCCAATCCCCGGCCCTTAGTTTCTGTTACAAGTTTTCACACATGGAAATACCAACCTTCTGGTTAAAACTCAAACTGCGGGCTCCGCTTTTTATTTCATGACCATTGAAATTTTCAGATCAGTAGAGAACCTGGAATGATCGGTAGGCTACGTGTTTTACCATCCTTGTCGATGCTCAAAGGTACATCATTACACAGCGCAGTTATACGATCGACAAATGACCATGAATTTTCTGAATTTTGCACAGTCTGTATTTCAGCTCATTACCTACGATGTACATTGAAGAAAATGACCCTGTTTCATGAGTTACACAGTTAGAAACAACTTCAAAATTATTTGGAAGCACTTCTTTTCACACAATATTTTTGGGTGTAACAATATTTTAGTAACTCGCTGGGTTGTCGAAATTTTGTCCAAAGCGACATTCAATTGGGGGTATACTTCATATTTAGTCGAATTATGGCAAATTTAGCAGACCATGAGGAATCCTCAAACGGTCGTCATCTCTGCTACGTATCACGATGGTCTGGTTTTCTCCACGTTTTGCCTTTTTATTGGTTTCAAACTAGAGGAAAAAATAGTCAAATACGGACACAATACAAATATAGACGCTCTTGTTGCGCGGTTGTAGGCTGCATTCTGTACTTTGAGGAGCTTGACACCTTGTCGCGCAAATCTTCGCGCTTCCCGGTGTTGAGATTACGTACTTTAGGTAGCGGACCACTAACTCCAATACTCGTGCCGAGATTGTGAACTTCGATCAGAGGGTTAGCATGTCCTGGTTGAAAACTTCTACTGGGAGCTAGGGGCACGGAAGTAGCCAAATTTAGTGTGTAAGTCAATGGGACTTATAATTAGTGGCCAGCTACCTTTACAGTACATACTGATTATTTAAATTTATATATAATTTATAACTTTTTCTAAAGTCCTCTCGACTCTCTGGCAAAGAGCCGTTCAGCGAAACCAAACTATGAAACTGCTTCCTAAGGAAGCTACAACTACTAAAAGAACAAACTTAAGTCTTCACTTACGTCTTCAATCAAAACTCCAAAAGGCCACCCCCCTCCCGAAAAGGAATGAACCGTGGCTGAGTGTTTTGCTGTTAAATTTAGGTTTCTAGTGATCTGCTCAGAGCATTTAAAAATTTGCAAGTAGTGTAAAAATGTTCATGACAAAACAATACAGTTATCTTTTTAAAGGTGTTATTTCTGCGTCCAGTGTTTCCAAATATAGAACTGTCGATTTTTTTACAGCTATTTTTCTTTCTTTTTTTTTTTATTCCTCCTATATTTTATCGACTCCTTTCAATTCCGACTGCCTTTTTGCTTCTCGTTTTTTTCACGAGGCTTTGTTTTCCTAATTATGACCTGCTGCAAACTTTTAAATCATGTTAATATGGACGTTATCATATGTAACTAACATGATAAGGCCGGTCAACGTTACCCCCCCCCCCTTAAATAAAGTGTTTTTGCTGACTATTATAAATGATTTTTAAATAACTTGCCATTTTAAGATAAATACTACTCCATTTTTACGGTAATTAGCATTTGATTCGAAAGGCCTCAATATGATCAGAAGCCCCGGCTACGAATGTAGCCGGGGCTTCTGATCATATTGAGGCCAAATTTGTATATCTTTCGAGAGCGACTCTCGCTTTTAGTAAAAAGCGCTCTGTAATGAATATTCATAACTCGTCGATGCGAAAAAGCTTTTTCTTTCTATAGTAACTATTCATTAAGACTGTTAGGGGGTAGGCTTAAGCACCTAGGTGCCTATTGTCCTCGTGGCATGGATTGCTGATTTGTAACAAAGACAGTGGTTCTTTTGAACTTGACCAAGTCTTCCTTTGTGCACTTGTTGCCGTCTCAATAAAATATACGCCGTCATCCTACCAAAATATTATCAAGAGGGAACATTAGGACAACTTTTGCAATACATTACTAAATAGGATGGGATCTATCGTCAATTTAATATCAAAGTTGACTAACTGAATTGTCTCTTATGCTAAAATGTAGGCCATCTAGCTAAAGCAATTTTGAGGAAATTTTGGGATTGAAAACTGGCGAGCATATATCAGCCTAGTGTTTGATGAGTGAGTAAAATAGGCCTGGATAAGGGTGCGGAAGCTAAGTTGGGCTCTACTAGCAAAACTTCTTTGGGACATGGTTGTAATAAATCGAATTGGTATCAAATGATAACCTGTCAGCTTTTTGCGCAAGGGTGACGTAGACCTTGTCAAACTTCGACGAGTGTTTGAGAGGTCATTTTACTCGTTCAAATTAGAGTGTAAGTCATTGAAGATTTTATTGCAAGTTCGCTACCTTAAATATTCGGGAAAATCTTTCGAAAGAAGTCGCATAGCAATTTTAAATTTTAGGTAGACCATGAAGCAGCCATCAGCCTCTCATTAATTGACGTTCTTGGATTTGGTCCTTGTTAAAGGTTTTTGAAATTTGTGGCAGCGATAAAGTCAGAAATTAAGTACTTATAAAGCAAGAGTTATCGCAACACTTATCATATTTCTCTTGGACTTACCCACTAAATCAGGCCCAATCCCCGGCCCTTAGTTTCTGTTACAAGTTTTCACACATGGAAATACCAACCTTCTGGTTAAAACTCAAACTGCGGGCTCCGCTTTTTATTTCATGACCATTGAAATTTTCAGATCAGTAGAGAACCTGGAATGATCGGTAGGCTACGTGTTTTACCATCCTTGTCGATGCTCAAAGGTACATCATTACACAGCGCAGTTATACGATCGACAAATGACCATGAATTTTCTGAATTTTGCACAGTCTGTATTTCAGCTCATTACCTACGATGTACATTGAAGAAAATGACCCTGTTTCATGAGTTACACAGTTAGAAACAACTTCCAAAATTATTTGGAAGCACTTCTTTTTTCACACAATATTTTTGGGTGTAACAATATTTTAGTAACTCGCTGGGTTGTCGAAATTTTGTCCAAAGCGACATTCAATTGGGGGTATACTTCATATTTAGTCGAATTATGGCAAATTTAGCAGACCATGAGGAATCCTCAAACGGTCGTCATCTCTGCTACGTATCACGATGGTCTGGTTTTCTCCACGTTTTGCCTTTTTATTGGTTTCAAACTAGAGGAAAAATAGTCAAATACGGACACAATACAAATATAGACGCTCTTGTTGCGCGGTTGTAGGCTGCATTCGTACTTTGAGGAGCTTGACACCTTGTCGCGCAAATCTTCGCGCTTCCCCGGTGTTGAGATTACGTACTTTAGGTAGCGGACCACTAACTCCAATACTCGTGCCGAGATTGTGAACTTCGATCAGAGGGTTAGCATGTCCTGGTTGAAAACTTCTACTGGGAGCTAGGGGGCACGGAAGTAGCCAAATTTAGTGTGTAAGTCAATGGGACTTATAATTAGTGGCCAGCTACCTTTACAGTACATACTGATTATTTAAATTTATATATAATTTATAACTTTTTCTAAAGTCCTCTCGACTCTCTGGCAAAGAGCCGTTCAGCGAAACCAAACTATGAAACTGCTTCCTAAGGAAGCTACAACTACTAAAAGAACAAACTTAAGTCTTCACTTACGTCTTCAATCAAAACTCCAAAAGGCCACCCCCCCCCTCCCGAAAAGGAATGAACCGTGGCTGAGTGTTTTGCTGTTAAATTTAGGTTTCTAGTGATCTGCTCAGAGCATTTAAAAATTTGCAAGTAGTGTAAAAATGTTCATGACAAAACAATACAGTTATCTTTTTAAAGGTGTTATTTCTGCGTCCAGTGTTTCCAAATATAGAACTGTCGATTTTTTACAGCTATTTTTCTTTCTTTTTTTTTTATTCCTCCTATATTTTATCGACTCCTTTCAATTCCGACTGGCTTTTTGCTTCTCGTTTTTTTCACGAGGCTTTGTTTTCCTAATTATGACCTGCTGCAAACTTTTAAATCATGTTAATATGGACGTTATCATATGTAACTAACATGATAAGGCCGGTCAACGTTCCCCCCCCCCCTCCTTAAATAAAGTGTTTTTGCTGACTATTATAAATGATTTTTAAATAACTTGCCATTTTAAGATAAATACTACTCCATTTTTACGGTAATTAGCATTTGATTCGAAAGGCCTCAATATGATCAGAAGCACCGGCTACGAATGTAGCCGGGGCTTCTGATCATATTGAGGCCAAATTTGTATATCTTTCGAGAGCGACTCTCGCTTTTAGTAAAAAGCGCTCTGTAATGAATATTCATAACTCGTCGATGCGAAAAAGCTTTTTCTTTCTATAGTAACTATTCATTAAGACTGTTAGGGGGTAGGCTTAAGCACCTAGGTGCCTATTGTCCTCGTGGCATGGATTGCTGATTTGTAACAAAGACAGTGGTTCTTTTGAACTTGACCAAGTCTTCCTTTGTGCACTTGATGCCGTCTCAATAAAATATACGCCGTCATCCTACCAAAATATTATCAAGAGGGAACATTAGGACAACTTTTGCAATACATTACTAAATAGGATGGGATCTATCGTCAATTTAATATCAAAGTTGACTAACTGAATTGTCTCTTATGCTAAAATGTAGGCCATCTAGCTAAAGCAATTTTGAGGAAATTTTGGGATTGAAAACTGGCGAGCATATATCAGCCTAGTGTTTGATGAGTGAGTAAAATAGGCCTGGATAAGGGTACGGAAGCTAAGTTGGGCTCTACTAGCAAAACTTCTTTGGGACATGGTTGTAATAAATCGAATTGGTATCAAATGATAACCTGTCAGCTTTTTGCGCAAGGGTGACGTAGACCTTGTCAAACTTCGACGAGTGTTTGAGAGGTCATTTTACTCGTTCAAATTAGAGTGTAAGTCATTGAAGATTTTATTGCAAGTTCGCTACCTTAAATATTCGGGAAAATCTTTCGAAAGAAGTCGCATAGCAATTTTAAATTTTAGGTAGACCATGAAGCAGCCATCAGCCTCTCATTAATTGACGTTCTTGGATTTGGTCCTTGTAAAAGGTTTTTGAAATTTGTGGCAGCGATAAAGTCAGAAATTAAGTACTTATAAAGCAAGAGTTATCGCAACACTTATCATATTTCTCTCGGACTTACCCACTAAATCAGGCCCAATCCCCGGCCCTTAGTTTCTGGTACAAGTTTTCACACATGGAAATACCAACCTTCTGGTTAAAACTCAAACTGCGGGCTCCGCTTTTTATTTCATGACCATTGAAATTTTCAGATCAGTAGAGAACCTGGAATGATCGGTAGGCTACGTGTTTTACCATCCTTGTCGATGCTCAAAGGTAGGCTACATCATTACACAGCGCAGTTATACGATCGACAAATGACCATGAATTTTCTGAATTTTGCACAGTCTGTATTTCAGCTCATTACCTACGATGTACATTGAAGAAAATGACCCTGTTTCATGAGTTACACAGTTAGAAACAACTTCCAAAATTATTTGGAAGCACTTCTTTTTTCACACAATATTTTTGGGTGTAACAATATTTTAGTAACTCGCTGGGTTGTCGAAATTTTGTCCAAAGCGACATTCAATTGGGGGTATACTTCATATTTAGTCGAATTATGGCAAATTTAGCAGACCATGAGGAATCCTCAAACGGTCGTCATCTCTGCTACGTATCACGATGGTCTGGTTTTCTCCACGTTTTGCCTTTTTATTGGTTTCAAACTAGAGGAAAAATAGTCAAATACGGACACAATACAAATATAGACGCTCTTGTTGCGTGGTTGTAGGCTGCATTCGTACTTTGAGGAGCTTGACACCTTGTCGCGCAAATCTTCGCGCTTCCCCGGTGTTGAGATTACGTACGTTAGGTAGCGGACCACTAACTCCAATACTCGTGCCGAGATTGTGAACTTCGATCAGAGGGTTAGCATGTCCTGGTTGAAAACTTCTACTGGGAGCTAGGGGGCACGGAAGTAGCCAAATTTAGTGTGTAAGTCAATGGGACTTATAATTAGTGGCCAGCTACCTTTACAGTACATACTGATTATGTCTCAAGAAGAAACGGAAAAGTTCTAGCTAACAAAGCTACGGTTTCCTGCTTCGCTTCTGCGCTCCATTTGATATTATTAATATAACAAACCAACATTTCATGACTGGCGAAAAATGGGGGACATTCAAGCATTGCAACATTATTCGGGCATGTTTCGGACAGCATGGAATACGTCCCAATACTTTAGGATGCGGAAGAAAGGGGGCGTGCGTTTCAGTTGCTCTGAATCCCTTTCTCCGGAACTTTCTCTTGTACGTCGTGCAGCGGTAGACTTAGGGTACAAGTTAAACATATATTGCAACTGATTTCCAACACCACAGTAAGTTAGTCGGGAGGTCGAATTGACCAAATTTATAACTTTTTCTAAAGTCCTCTCGACTCTCTGGCAAAGAGCCGTTCAGCGAAACCAAACTATGAAACTGCTTCCTAAGGAAGCTACAACTACTAAAAGAACAAACTTAAGTCTTCACTTACGTCTTCAATCAAAACTCCAAAAGGCCACCCCCCCCCCTCCCGAAAAGGAATGAACCGTGGCTGAGTGTTTTGCTGTTAAATTTAGGTTTCTAGTGATCTGCTCAGAGCATTTAAAAATTTGCAAGTAGTGTAAAAATGTTCATGACAAAACAATACAGTTATCTTTTTAAAGGTGTTATTTCTGCGTCCAGTGTTTCCAAATATAGAACTCTCGATTTTTTTACAGCTATTTTTCTTTCTTTTTTTTTTTTATTCCTCCTATATTTTATCGACTCCTTTCAATTCCGACTGTCTTTTTGCTTCTCGTTTTTTTCACGAGGCTTTGTTTTCCTAATTATGACCTGCTGCAAACTTTTAAATCATGTTAATATGGACGTTATCATATGTAACTAACATGATAAGGCCGGTCAACGTTACCCCCCCCCCCCCCCCTCATCAAATAAAGTGTTTTTGCTGACTATTATAAATGATTTTTAAATAACTTGCCATTTTAAGATAAATACTACTCCATTTTTACGGTAATTAGCATTTGATTCGAAAGGCCTCAATATGATCAGAAGCCCCGGCTACGAATGTAGCCGGGGCTTCTGATCATATTGAGGCCAAATTTGTATATCTTTCGAGAGCGACTCTCGCTTTTAGTAAAAAGCGCTCTGTAATGAATATTCATAACTCGTCGATGCGAAAAAGCTTTTTCTTTCTATAGTAACTATTCATTAAGACTGTTAGGGGGTAGGCTTAAGCACCTAGGTGCCTATTGTCCTCGTGGCATGGATTGCAGATTTGTAACAAAGACAGTGGTTCTTTTGAACTTGACCAAGTCTTCCTTTGTGCACTTGTTGCCGTCTCAATAAAATATACGCCGTCATCCTACCAAAATATTATCAAGAGGGAACATTAGGACAACTTTTGCAATACATTACTAAATAGGATGGGATCTATCGTCAATTTAATATCAAAGTTGACTAACTGAATTGTCTCTTATGCTAAAATGTAGGCCATCTAGCTAAAGCAATTTTGAGGAAATTTTGGGATTGAAAACTGGCGAGCATATATCAGCCTAGTGTTTGATGAGTGAGTAAAATAGGCCTGGATAAGGGTGCGGAAGCTAAGTTTGGCTCTACTAGCAAAACTTCTTTGGGACATGGTTGTAATAAATCGAATTGGTATCAAATGATAACCTGTCAGCTTTTTGCGCAAGGGTGACGTAGACCTTGTCAAACTTCGACGAGTGTTTGAGAGGTCATTTTACTCGTTCAAATTAGAGTGTAAGTCATTGAAGATTTTATTGCAAGTTCGCTACCTTAAATATTCGGGAAAATCTTTCGAAAGAAGTCGCATAGCAATTTTAAATTTTAGGTAGACCATAAAGCAGCCATCAGCCTCTCATTAATTGACGTTCTTGGATTTGGTCCTTGTTAAAGGTTTTTGAAATTTGTGGCAGCGATAAAGTCAGAAATTAAGTACTTATAAAGCAAGAGTTATCGCAACACTTATCATATTTCTCTTGGACTTACCCACTAAATCAGGCCCAATCCCCGGCCCTTAGTTTCTGTTACAAGTTTTCACACATGGAAATACCAACCTTCTGGTTAAAACTCAAACTGCGGGCTCCGCTTTTTATTTCATGACCATTGAAATTTTCAGATCAGTAGAGAACCTGGAATGATCGGTAGGCTACGTGTTTTACCATCCTTGTCGATGCTCAAAGGTAGGCTACATCATTACACAGCGCAGTTATACGATCGACAAATGACCATGAATTTTCTGAATTTTGCACAGTCTGTATTTCAGCTCATTACCTACGATGTACATTGAAGAAAATGACCCTGTTTCATGAGTTACACAGTTAGAAACAACTTCCAAAATTATTTGGAAGCACTTCTTTTTCAACACAATATTTTTGGGTGTAACAATATTTTAGTAACTCGCTGGGTTGTCGAAATTTTGTCCAAAGCGACATTCAATTGGGGGTATACTTCATATTTAGTCGAATTATGGCAAATTTAGCAGACCATGAGGAATCCTCAAACGGTCGTCATCTCTGCTACGTATCACGATGGTCTGGTTTTCTCCACGTTTTGCCTTTTTATTGGTTTCAAACTAGAGGAAAAATAGTCAAATACGGACACAATACAAATATAGACGCTCTTGTTGCGCGGTTGTAGGCTGCATTCGTACTTTGAGGAGCTTGACACCTTGTCGCGCAAATCTTCGCGCTTCCCCGGTGTTGAGATTACGTACTTTAGGTAGCGGACCACTAACTCCAATACTCGTGCCGAGATTGTGAACTTCGATCAGAGGGTTAGCATGTCCTGGTTGAAAACTTCTACTGGGAGCTAGGGGGCACGGAAGTAGCCAAATTTAGTGTGTAAGTCAATGGGACTTATAATTAGTGGCCAGCTACCTTTACAGTACATACTGATTATGTCTCAAGAAGAAACGGAAAAGTTCTAGCTAACAAAGCTACGGTTTCCTGCTTCGCTTCTGCGCTCCATTTGATATTATTAATATAACAAACCAACATTTCATGACTGGCGAAAAATGGGGGACATTCAAGCATTGCAACATTATTCGGGCATGTTTCGGACAGCATGGAATACGTCCCAATACTTTAGGATGCGGAAGAAAGGGGGCGTGCGTTTCAGTTGCTCTGAATCCCTTTCTCCGGAACTTTCTCTTGTACGTCGTGCAGCGGTAGACTTAGGGTACAAGTTAAACATATATTGCAACTGATTTCCAACACCACAGTAAGTTAGTCGGGAGGTCGAATTGACCAAATTTATAACTTTTTCTAAAGTCCTCTCGACTCTCTGGCAAAGAGCCGTTCAGCGAAACCAAACTATGAAACTGCTTCCTAAGGAAGCTACAACTACTAAAAGAACAAACTTAAGTCTTCACTTACGTCTTCAATCAAAACTCCAAAAGGCCACCCCCCCCCCCTCCCGAAAAGGAATGAACCGTGGCTGAGTGTTTTGCTGTTAAATTTAGGTTTCTAGTGATCTGCTCAGAGCATTTAAAAATTTGCAAGTAGTGTAAAAATGTTCATGACAAAACAATACAGTTATCTTTTTAAAGGTGTTAATTCTGCGTCCAGTGTTTCCAAATATAGAACTGTCAATTTTTTACAGCTATTTTTCTTTTTTTTTTTTTTTTATTCCTCCTATATTTTATCGACTCCTTTCAATTCCGACTGCCTTTTTGCTTCTCGTTTTTTTCACGAGGCTTTGTTTTCCTAATTATGACCTGCTGCAAACTTTTAAATCATGTTAATATGGACGTTATCATATGTAACTAACATGATAAGGCCGGTCAACGTTACCCCCCCCCCCTCCTTAAATAAAGTGTTTTTGCTGACTATTATAAATGATTTTTAAATAACTTGCCATTTTAAGATAAATACTACTCAATTTTTACGGTAATTAGCATTTGATTCGAAAGGCCTCAATATGATCAGAAGCCCCGGCTACGAATGTAGCCGGGGCTTCTGATCATATTGAGGCCAAATTTGTATATCTTTCGAGAGCGACTCTCGCTTTTAGTAAAAAGCGCTCTGTAATGAATATTCATAACTCGTCGATGCGAAAAAGCTTTTTCTTTCTATAGTAACTATTCATTAAGACTGTTAGGGGGTAGGCTTAAGCACCTAGGTGCCTATTGTCCTCGTGGCATGGATTGCTGATTTGTAACAAAGACAGTGGTTCTTTTGAACTTGACCAAGTCTTCCTTTGTGCACTTGTTGCCGTCTCAATAAAATATACGCCGTCATCCTACCAAAATATTATCAAGAGGGAACATTAGGACAACTTTTGCAATACATTACTAAATAGGATGGGATCTATCGTCAATTTAATATCAAAGTTGACTAACTGAATTGTCTCTTATGCTAAAATGTAGGCCATCTAGCTAAAGCAATTTTGAGGAAATTTTGGGATTGAAAACTGGCGAGCATATATCAGCCTAGTGTTTGATGAGTGAGTAAAATAGGCCTGGATAAGGGTACGGAAGCTAAGTTGGGCTCTACTAGCAAAACTTCTTTGGGACATGGTTGTAATAAATCGAATTGGTATCAAATGATAACCTGTCAGCTTTTTGCGCAAGGGTGACGTAGACCTTGTCAAACTTCGACGAGTGTTTGAGAGGTCATTTTACTCGTTCAAATTAGAGTGTAAGTCATTGAAGATTTTATTGCAAGTTCGCTACCTTAAATATTCGGGAAAATCTTTCGAAAGAAGTCGCATAGCAATTTTAAATTTTAGGTAGACCATAAAGCAGCCATCAGCCTCTCATTAATTGACGTTCTTGGATTTGGTCCTTGTAAAAGGTTTTTGAAATTTGTGGCAGCGATAAAGTCATTAAGTACTTATAAAGCAAGAGTTATCGCAACACTTATCATATTTCTCTTGGACTTACCCACTAAATCAGGCCCACTCCCCGGCCCTTAGTTTCTGGTACAAGTTTTCACACATGGAAATACCAACCTTCTGGTTAAAACTCAAACTGCGGGCTCCGCTTTTTATTTCATGACCATTGAAATTTTCAGATCAGTAGAGAACCTGGAATGATCGGTAGGCTACGTGTTTTACCATCCTTGTCGATGCTCAAAGGTACATCATTACACAGCGCAGTTATACGATCGACAAATGACCATGAATTTTCTGAATTTTGCACAGTCTGTATTTCAGCTCATTACCTACGATGTACATTGAAGAAAATGACCCTGTTTCATGAGTTACACAGTTAGAAACAACTTCCAAAATTATTTGGAAGCACTTCTTTTTTCACACAATATTTTTGGGTGTAACAATATTTTAGTAACTCGCTGGGTTGTCGAAATTTTGTCCAAAGCGACATTCAATTGGGGGTATACTTCATATTTAGTCGAATTATGGCAAATTTAGTAGACCATGAGGAATCCTCAAACGGTCGTCATCTCTGCTGCGTATCACGATGATCTGGTTTTCTCCACGTTTTGCCTTTTTATTGGTTTCAAACTAGAGGAAAAATAGTCAAATACGGACACAATACAAATATAGACGCTCTTGTTGCGCGGTTGTAGGCTGCATTCGTACTTTGAGGAGCTTGACACCTTGTCGCGCAAATCTTCGCGCTTCCCCGGTGTTGAGATTACGTACTTTAGGTAGCGGACCACTAACTCCAATACTCGTGCCGAGATTGTGAACTTCGATCAGAGGGTTAGCATGTCCTGGTTGAAAACTTCTACTGGGAGCTAGGGGGCACGGAAGTAGCCAAATTTAGTGTGTAAGTCAATGGGACTTATAATTAGTGGCCAGCTACCTTTACAGTACATACTGATTATGTCTCAAGAAGAAACGGAAAAGTTCTAGCTAACAAAGCTACGGTTTCCTGCTTCGCTTCTGCGCTCCATTTGATATTATTAATATAACAAACCAACATTTCATGACTGGCGAAAAATGGGGGACATTCAAGCATTGCAACATTATTCGGGCATGTTTCGGACAGCATGGAATACGTCCCAATACTTTAGGATGCGGAAGAAAGGGGGCGTGCGTTTCAGTTGCTCTGAATCCCTTTCTCCGGAACTTTCTCTTGTACGTCGTGCAGCGGTAGACTTAGGGTACAAGTTAAACATATATTGCAACTGATTTCCAACACCACAGTAAGTTAGTCGGGAGGTCGAATTGACCAAATTTATAACTTTTTCTAAAGTCCTCTCGACTCTCTGGCAAAGAGCCGTTCAGCGAAACCAGACTATGAAACTGCTTCCTAAGGAAGCTACAACTACTAAAAGAACAAACTTAAGTCCTCACTTACGTCTTCAATCAAAACTCCAAAAGGCGACCCCCCCCCCCTCCCGAAAAGGAATGAACCGTGGCTGAGTGTTTTGCTGTTAAATTTAGGTTTCTAGTGATCTGCTCAGAGCATTTAAAAATTTGCAAGTAGTGTAAAAATGTTCATGACAAAACAATACAGTTATCTTTTTAAAGGTGTTATTTCTGCGTCCAGTGTTTCCAAATATAGAACTGTCGATTTTTTACAGCTATTTTTCTTTTTCTTTTTTTTTATTCCTCCTATATTTTATCGACTCCTTTCAATTCCGACTGTCTTTTTGCTTCTCGTTTTTTTCACGAGGCTTTGTTTTCCTAATTATGACCTGCTGTAAACTTTTAAATCATGTTAATATGGACGTTATCATATGTAACTAACATGATAAGGCCGGCCAACGTTAGCCCCCCCCCCCCCCCTCAAACAAAGTGTTTTTGCTGACTATAATAAATGATTTTTAAATAACTTGCCATTTTAAGATAAATACTACTCAATTTTTACTGTGATTAGCATTTGATTTGTATATCTTTCGAGAGCGACTCTCGCTTTTAGTAAAAAGCGCTCTGTAATGAATATTCATTACTCTTCGATGCGAAAAAGCTTTTTTTTCTAAAGCAACTATTCATTAAGACTGTTAGGGGGTAGGCTTAAGCACCTAGGTGCCTATTGTCCTCGTGGCATGGATTGCTGATTTGTAGCAAATACAGCGGTTCTTTTGAACTTGACCAAGTCTTCTTTGTGCACTTGTTGCCGTCTCAAAATAATATACGCCGTCATCCTACCAAAATATTATCAAGAGGGAACATTAGGACAACTTTTGCAATACATTACTAAATAGGATGGAATCTATCGCCAATTTAATATCAAAGTTGAATAACTGAATTGCCTCTTATGCTAAAATGTAGGCCATCTAGCGAAATCAATTTTGGGGAAATTTTGGGATTGAAAACTGGCTTTTTAAACGTTGTAAAAAATACATAAGAAATGAAGATTTTACGGTTTCATCCCGGTCAGCCAACATGCCCATTGCCAGTTGTGCTCTGACTTGGCTCGATCTGGGCTACTTGCTGGGCCCCAGTTGGTACCCATTCGTGTTTGTCAGATGTTCACACGCGGGGCCTAGTTGACCTAGCCTTTCCCAGCTGAAGCTCAGCGGGGCCCAGCCTTAACAGCTGAAGCTCAACTGGGCTCCAGTTGGACTTCATCTGGTACTAGGTACCCCAGTTCGGCCCGCGAGGGAACACCTGAAAAACACGAATGGATTCCAGCTGGGGCCCAGCAAACAGTAGGCCAACTGGGAGCCCAGTAGGGCCCAGCTGGACAGATGTTGTCTGGGAGAAGACCAGCTAAATGATCTTCTCAACTACCATGCCACCATGATGGCTGGCGATCGAGTTGAACGATATTTATTTCCACTGGAGGCTTTAGTCAATCGTCCTACCTGGCACCGATTCTACACAAGGATGCCACAAGAATATAATAATTGGTGGAATATTTTCATATGTTCAAAATACTAAATATACTATCTACATGGCGTAAGAAAGACTTTTGCTTTGGGGCTAAAGGGTCTGATCACTGTCCTAGGGGGTGGGGACAAGAGGAGGGGTTATAGGTGTCCATTTTTCCCTTTGCGATTTTTTCAACATGTAGGTACCCTCAAATGGAATTGGGAGTGATATTTAATGTCGTTGTAAGTCATTTTTGCTCTTTTCATCTGTTTAGTCTATGGACAATACGTACAGGAGTATTTTGGCAGAATTTAGGGCTTGGTCTTGACTAGGATTGCCATAGATATTTTTTTCTTGAAGGCACTCATATTGATCTCCGACTTCCTGGGGGAAAATCTAAGGGGAGGGATCCCTTTCTCCATAAATTTGGAAAATGTTTCAGATTTCAAGGATGTGTAGATGAGAAGTAGTTCAATATTTGCCGCTGGGGACAACCATCCAAACTTTCCGATTTTTGTCTCATAATGTGAACACTTCTGTATCGGGGACTTAATATGCGAAACGCGGGCGCGCTGAAATTTTGTTGTCTTTATAAAAAAATGATTGTTAATATGGAGCTTGCATTGCAGGAAATTTTAGATTCTGGGTTTTCTGTACCGGTAAGGAAATTTAAAAATCTGGGGGATTGTTGAAGAATCTGCGTTTTCTTATTAGCGTATATCCGAGATTGCATGGCGACTGATGAATATCGGTTGTTTTTACATAACTCTCTCTAGGGCCTGCGGATTTAGGCTTCCCGGAGACATTAAAAAAGTTTCCGAAACTCCGTTGCATTTTATACATAATACATAATAGTCCAACAGGGTCTCTATTGAAGAAAATTTAGGAAAACGGAACCGTAGCGACTCGGAAAAGCCTAACCAGACTGATTTATGAGCGAGCAATTACTACAGTATATAGATCGCAACTGGGGCACACGAAGCGAGCGTAAAAGTTTTCTTTTTGAAACAAATAATTAAAAATATGGAGCTTTTATTGGAAAGAATTCGGAATTTTATGAAGGAAAAGTTGGAGAAACCACACTATAGTTGACTGGTGTCTCATATATGGCAAACTTCCGAAATTTTGAAGTTCACTTTTCAGAGAAAGGGGCCCGGCAATTTCCCCCTGCTTTCAGTTCCCCGTAGTTACTAACTAAGCTACTGATTTTTTCCTTTAACCAGAGTTTCTTGTAATTCAAATCCCAAAAGGGGTCAGCTCAGTAAAAATGGGACATGGATTAGCAGTGGTCTGCACTCAAACCTTGGACTTCAAGTCATTAGGTCATGAGTTGGAGCATTGCCATTAATTTGAAGATGCTCTGTTATGATGCGCTGTTGGGCGGACAAGGTCAGTTTTAACATTGGGGGTCTGGGTACGAATAATTTTGGAGTCCAGACTATAATTTTCCTATAGTGGCACCACAAGTTACGAAAGGCGGGAAAGTTTGTTGTCTCTTTCACCAACCAACCCACTCTCGAAATAAACTTCACAGACAGTGGTGGACCCAAGATTTGAATAAGGTGGTCAGCGAAAATTGTGGGAAGACTACCTAAGCAGGGCATTACCATCGATTCGGACGGAGCGTACCGGAAAATGTTTGCCCCAAAACACTTTCCATTCATGAACATCACCGAAAATGATATTTTCATTTTGGTCTGAATTAAATTGCACTCAGTTACCCCACCCTCTACGTATAAATGTCTCCGAAATAACTTTCCTGGGAGGTTTAAATTTATTTTTCGGTGGAACAAAATATAATCTGAGCAATCTGGCCCCTCCCCTATCCTCGTGGACTGAGACGACACTTCAAGTTGCTGCACCGTTGACTTTGAATGACATCTTGTGGTATTATGCCGTGAACTCAATTTGCACGTCATTGAAATAGTTCCGTCCCTAGCTAAGGGCAGTGGCGTAACCACGGAGGGGTGGGGGTCAGAACCCCCCATGACCCAACCTTACAATGCAGAAAACACCTAAAATAGGGGTGTTTTCTCTCTATCCTTAGACCTTACCTTCATTTTGTGCCCGGGCCCCCCAAGACACCCTCCCCCCATGACACAATCCTGGCTATGCGTCTGGCTAGGGGAATAGTTTGGATGTATAATACAGTGTCACCCCCCCCCCCCCTTACGTTACGCCTTCTACCGTATCATAGAGTTGTATCTCCCTGATCTTATCACTATCAGAAAAAAAAAATCGATCCTATCCCAAGTTGAACAGCACATGCCCTAACGTATATGTTACTTAGAGATGACAAATAGTATCCACTACAACTCTCCTAAAAAAACGACGCTTGTTCGGTTTATGAAATAATCGTTTTATATTACAATTCTCATCAAAATTACGAAGGTAAATGAATACTTATCAGTGAGTCTTGCAGCATGCTTATGCAAAGTCTTTACAAAGATGCAAGATGAAAACAGAAAATAACACTTTCAACGAGTGTTTAAAGGGAGAGTAAATGTCAGCTTGATCTCATAAGTGTCCAGGCCTGTGATAAATGAACCCAGAGTTAATAAATATATTGATAGTTAAGTATTACATTGACTTCCCTCCTCCTCACGTGACCGAGTCGGGACTTATGGGGCACGAAACCTGAACGAGAAGTCATCAAACAGCCTCTTTCAAGAACCAATTTGGCTTTTACCACATATGTATACCTATTTGTTAAATGAAAACATCTTAAACTTAACCATCTTTTACGATGAATCGCCAAGATTGACTCCGCCAAAATAGACACTATGTACAAATTGGTTCGACAATTTTAAAAAAGTCCCCTCTGAAATATTTGACCCACTTACCACGCATAATGTTAGAAAGCAAATACCGTTTCCCTCAAGTGATGGCAGGGCCATTTGCAGGCTGATTCAGATTCGAGGATCACCATGACCTGATGTAAATTCTTCGAAGGAAAAAAGTTTTCGAATAAGTTCCTTGTTCTTAACTGCTAGTTTACCTCAGCGAGTCACTCGAAAACACATGAAAATCAATTTTTTATCAAAACATTCAGAATTAAAATGAGCACGTTGCCTCTGCACGCAGCAAATATAACCTTTTCTGTAAACTGTCGGAACGTGGCTCAATTGTCTCTCTGTCTTTTATCCCAAATCCTTTATTTTTATTTAATTTTTGTGTATTAGGTGATCAGGTTAAAGCTTGGCATTTTGAAAATTAATAATTATACTCCATGTCAAGTAGTGACGATACACGGGTTGTTTCTTCCATCGTCACCTCGGGTCTAGCCGTGATAGAACGCATGTTGTCATAGAAATAGGCCCGTGTCCTCGAATAGTCCCCGGATGTCAGTCCAATTTGAATAGCAGGGCTTAGCTCCGAGAAAAGTTTCACAATACCGCAATATGATGCTTCTTTTGGAGACCCTTTTCCTAGAAAATGATGAGAATTTATTTATTGAAATGGCGTTTTGATGAAAGAATCAATAGTTTGGATTCGTAAATACTATGAATAGAATAGCTCTCGTAATTTGGTTTCACAAAGATTTTTACCTGCCCCCTACAGTGACTGCTCGACAAGACGACTACACCTAACTCATCCCACCCTAACATTCCCTGACGCTTACAAGCAAAGTTGAGTATGCTTTAACCAATATGTTTTCGAAATTTTAAGGACGACACACGATTTATTCGTTATGTTTACGATTCTAAATTTTGTCCTCTAACTTGTGTCCAACCAGTGCGGCACAAGTACGGGTATAGTCGACTCGAGTGACACACAACGGTCCTTCAAACTCAGTAGCTTTGTTCAGGTCTGGGTGGGACATGGTACTGAAGCAAAGAGACATAGAAGATCGGAAACAGTGGTGCCGCGCGAAGTGCTAGTGGCAATTGGCTATTTTGTCTTTATAATGGCAGTAAATGTGAAATTTCTATTTAATTCAGGAAAGAAACTTAGAACCCGTTTTTAAAAATAATATATGATGGGACATTCTTTCATGTATCTGTATCTAATGCGGACGTTGGCATTCATTCCACCGTTTCAGAAAAAGTTTTGCCCTCTTCATGAAAATTCACCCTCTGAAATACATTGTCTACCGGTCAGCATTTACTCTCCAATCATGGGTGTTCTAATGAACACGAATATGGTACCTTCACAAGGATTGGGAGTTTGGGGTACCGCAGATGGTGTCCTATGTAAGTATGCCCCCTTTGTATAACTCCAAACGCCAGCGTAAATTGTGTTTTATGCACCCTTGTGACTGTTTACACCCCAGTGGTGCCAACCACGGGAAGGGATCTTAGAGAAAGTGGTGTCCCCTTCCCTTTCAGGAAATAAACGAAAATTATGATGGCTTTGGTGTAAAATTATACTTCTTGGGAAGATCTTTTCAACAGCTTAATAGTTTGATCAATTGTCATAAGATGGATTGCAAAATCTGACCAATATGCCTATTTGTTATTTGCATCTAATGTCATTTCCATGCCAAACCTTGATACTCAAGCTCTGCTTCTAGAAAAATTTAATTCCCTGGCAAAATTTGACAATTGAGTAAAATATTCTTAAGGTAGGTAAGAAATTTTTAATTCTAATTTGTTGCACTGGTTATGAAAAGGTAAGGTTTGATAATTACTTGAAAAAATGATGAGGAAATAAAGTTTTGTAACCCACAGATAGCTGAAACTTTGGTATTATGTGAAAGATTTGTAAAAATATTTAAAACACTATTTGTGAGAAGACGTAATTAAAATAGATTAATCACTCGACCGAAAGCAGACAACCCTTTCGAGAATCTATAGCTTTAACGTATAAGGGGATCTTACATTAGACCTTTCATAAATATTTTCAAAACTCGATTGGGGAATCCCATTTTCAAAAACCTATTTGGGAGAAGCCCCTACAAACACCGACGCCATTAAAAAAATTTAAGAGCTAGTTCGCAAAGTCAAGTGCGTCGGCAGGTGAAGTCATTTTGACCGATGTAGTTAGTTACAGTTAATTACATGAGATTTAACGACACGTCAAAACGAATGTGCTATATATAGTATCCATACGGTTTAAAGTACGGTTAAGTCCCTCCCTTTAATCGCCTTTTGCGATAATCAGGAAATACGGTGGACACATTCTACAACCTACAGACCTCAGGTGGGTATGTGAATTCTACTCTAAAAACAATAGGGTAAAATTAACTCCAATAAGTATAACCCCCGATTTAACTAAACTCACCCACAAAATATCGATATTTCACTCCATTTAGGGGAAATATCGTTCCCTTTTGAGTGAATGAATTTTTACTCCATTCCGGGTGTAATTCCCTTTTATAAGGCGTGGTTGGCTCAGCAGACTTTTTGGGGACGGTGAATTTCACTCTTTTGGCTCAAGATTGCATGTCCGAGTCGATGATGATGATGATTTCGCTTGACCTAATTACATATCGTCCATAGACCAAGCGTGGCGAAACGGATAACATACAGTGAGCAAGACTATCCAAGCGGAGCGTCGCTATCAGTTGCCGCGGAGGGAACAAAAAAAGACTTCATGAAAACCCCCCTCCCCCCCCCCCCCCCGTAGCAGCAAAAGGCACTTCCCGAGTGTTCTTAGCTGCATGTACCCAGGTTACTTCGTACGCAGCCTTAAAATATGGAACTCATGTTTGCAATTCTCAGTAGCACCAACTTTAAAATTCTTACAGTCGCCACGTCTTGAAGACGCACTTTGAAAATATTGGGGGTTGAGTATGCCTTTATCCCCAACTTTTTCAACTGGGGCTGAACCCCCTATGCCGCCCGGTTCCGCGGCCACTGCCATAAATTACAGCAGGGTTTATGTTAACGTGATTTCATTGACTTACCTTGAAATAAATAGGTTCCTTTCTGCAAACCAGTCACTCCGCACTCAGACTCTAACAATGATGTAGTGACCTCTATCCTTGTCGGTGATTCTACGACTTCCACACCATGGAAGACCTCTGTAACTACGACGTCATATATAATGAATCCTGATCCTTCGTCGGATACGGCATCGACAATCGTACCTTTGTAAGCTGTTATGAGAAAAGGAATGCCATCATTTTAACGAAATAGTACAGTTGATATTTACAATTTGTGTTAGGCCTTCATATATTCAGTGATGAAACCCGACAATCTGGATCTCTGCAGACACTTTCAATTCTCTCAATATATTGTTTCCTGGACCAAAACTGTTAAGTCTCCCTTCCTTTTGCAAACACAAACTTAGCGATTATCGATATTCCAAGGGACAAACAAGGATGCCCATGGGCGTCCGCAGGTAAGGGCAAGGGGGGGGGGACACTTGCCCCCCTGGAAAATCAAAAATTTGAAAAAACGTATAATAATCAAAGCAAAAACCCGAACAAAATGTGTTTTCCAAGTTTCTATGCCAAAAATAGGCTTTAGAAGTGCCATTTCCGGCTATCTGGGAGGCATTTTGGGCTAAAATTTTCGCACGCTTCATGTCAGTTCATGGTGACTCTGAGGTTTTGCCCCCTAGAAATTTTGCCCCCCCCCCCTGAATTTTTTTTCTGCGGACGCCCATGAGGATGCCATTATTCATTACGAGAACTATAGCTGAGCGTTGTAATATGGCAGCGAGCTTTTTTTTCTTTTTCTGACTCTGACGTCAATCAAAGAGCAACACTACGCCCCTAACTAAAATGTACCACAATTGTGAATGTCTGGCTTTAAGTCCCTCCCCCTTCGGTGGTATGACTTAAAAGTTACCGAATCAGAAATTTCAAAATTAATCAGTGATTTTAGTAACGCTACTTGTCACTCTGACCCTATTCCAACCAGATTGGTGAAGGAATGCTTGGACGTACTAGTGTCACCTATTACCAGTATTGTCAATGCTTCACTTTTACACCACACTTTTCCCAAAATTTGGAAAGAAGCACTAGTGAAACCTATGCTAAAAAAGACCGGTTTAGATCCAGTTTTCAGCAACTATCGCCCCGTTAGTAATATCCCATTTTTGAGCAAAGTGATTGAGAAAGCTGCTCTTGCCCAACAACTTGAGCACATTCACCAAATGGATGTTTTTCCAGATCTCCAGTCAGCGTATCGGCCGTATCATTCGACGGAGACTGCGTTGCTCAAAGTTACCTCAGACATCCTGATGTCTATGGACAAAAAGCAAATCACACTTCTAGTTCTCCAAGATTTAAGCGCTGCCTTTGATACCATAGATCATTCAATACTGGAGGTGGTACTGGAAAAAGATTATGGCATCACTGGTGATGTACTTGCCTGGGTGAGTTCTAATCTTAGGAATCGTACTCAGCGTGTGCAACTTCAGTCAGGTGTTATGTCTGAATCGCGACCACTCCATTATGGTGTGCCCCAGGGAAGCTTCTACGGTCCCGTGGCTTTTTTGTTGTATGCCAGCCAATTATTTGCTGTTATGCAGAAGCATTTACCCCAAGTTCATGTGTATGCTGATGACACCCAACTTTACTTAGCTTTTAACCCCAGTCAAGACACAAACCAATGGAAAGCAGTTGCTGATATTGAAAACTGTGTGAGGGATTTGAGAGCTTGGATGTTGTCAAATAAACTAAAAATAAATGATTCAAAGATTGAATTTATGCTGATTGGGTCCAAATCCAGTTTAGCCAAAGTACAAGTGAATTCAATCCGAGTAGGAGAGTGTGTGGTGCAAAAAGTCCCGTATGTGAGGAATTTAGGGGTGTGATTTGATGAGCACCTTGACATGCAGCTACATATTACCAAGCAATGTCAAAAAGCTATGATGCATCTGCAAGCCATTCGTTCTATTAGGAAGTATCTTTCTATAGAAGCCACTCGGAGTGTATTGCATGCTTTTGTGACATCATGTCTTGACTATGGAAACAGTCTTTTAATTGGTGTTCCCAAGATACACATAAGTAAATTACAGATAGTGCAAAACATGGCAGTTCGTTGCTTGCATAACCTTAAAAAATATGATCCTGTTTCCTCCTACATTTCATCCGAGCACTGGCTCACAGTTGATAAAAGAATAAAGTTTAAATTGATGTTAATAGTCTACAAATGCCTAAATAATCAAGGGCCAAAATATCTCAATGACATGCTGATAAAAGATTTTAATGCCACTCACAATCTCAGATCTAACACTGACACATTACGATTGGTAGTTCCACGCACAACTTCCAAGTCGTATGGTGACCGTGCCTTTATGGTTGCAGGTCCTAGACTCTGGAATTCCCTTCCTTTCTCTCTCAGAAGTGTCTCGAATACCTCAAAATTTAAAGCTGGACTAAAGACTTACCTTTTCAACCTATAGTATTATCTCTCATTTATTACTTGTAAAGTGCACGTGAATAACTATGTCACATCGTGCGCTATATTAAGTCTAATCTATATAAAAGCAAGATCATAGCTAGGGATCCATTTTTCATTATTCTATTTACCTCTCGTTATAGGTCTACCTATTAACCCTTAGAATGGCGATCAATGTATCCGGTGCCCAAAAAACAACAATCTTGACTACGAGCCTGATAAAGAGGTCCCTTCAAATGATTTTGTGAGCAGACTTAAAGTGGGGTGTATAGTGTTCACCTGTTTTAATCAACCGTTTAAAAATAAGGAGTTGAAGAGTCAATTCATTTAAATTGATTATCCCTTTCCAAACAATAGCTACATAATAAAAGATATTAATACCACTATTTATTGGCAGTAGTGAACAGTAGGTCTTAGCACATTTACCTTTTTTCCTATAGATCCCGAAGAACAAAACGGATATTGCATAAAAACTCTTTAAATAATTTAATATTATTACTTATAAACATACTAGGATTACCTTAAAAGTTAATTATCTTCATATTAGAAACCCATTCTAAACAAAATATGCCTTAAGCATGAACAATGTTACAAGATGGTAAAGAAGTTAAAAAATCTATAGCCCCCCCCCCCCCCAAAAAAAAAAAAAAAACTCATTTTGATATGTGAATCGATGGCCAGACTTCGTCCTGATACATCAAATACAACAGTTCTCCCCAAAACTACTTAAAGGTCAAGAGCATTCCCCAAACTCATTTTGTAGCAACAGTTTAATATCACATTTTTCCTCCCATTTCTTTTCAAAGTATTTTACATCATATTTTAAAACCTCAGTGTTGCATATTCAAGGTAAAACAAGCATTACTTCTAGCAAATTTCACAGTTGAAGAACCAGTCATAAAACAAGACATGCAGTGTACCGCACTACTTCAAGTTGGGGAGACTGCTCTTGCCCTTAAAAAATCCCAACACGGAGTCTTATTTCACTTCCTTTCAGCACCTTAAAAACTACATCTCGTTGGTGATGAAAATAATAGTAAAAAATATAAAAAGCAAGATAATAAAAAGGACAGAAATTTTGATATTTATGTACACAAATTTTGACATTTATGTACACAAATTTTGACATTTATGTACACAAATTTTGACATTTATGTACACAAATTTTGACATTTATGTACACAAATTTTGACATTTATGTACACAAATTTTGACATTTATGTACACAAATTTTGACATTTATGTACACAAATTTTGACATTTATGTACACAAATTTTGACATTTATGTACACAAATTTTGATATTTATGTACACAAATTTTGACATTTATGTACACAAATTTTGATATTTATGTACACTGACTAATACTATCTTCAATACGAAATGACATAATTTTGTTCGAATAAAGCAGGTGAAATAATCACAAAATTAAAATATCAAAATAAGTCAGGAATGTCTGAAAAGTGTTACTTCTTGGAAAGAAATAGGTATACGAGATACTTTTGTGTTAAAATTTTGCCCCTCATTAGAAAAAAGTGCATTTTTCACGAAATCGTGTATCATATTTTGACTGCACGAAGTAATTTACCCACATCAACTGCCACTTTAATAAGGGAGTGGGAGGATCTTCAGAAAAATCTTGAGAACAAGTATGACAATGACTTAAACCTGCCGGGGGGGGGGGCGGGGCGAGGGGCGGGATCTTCGGAAAAATCGTGAGAACAGTTATGCCAATGACTATTGGATCTCGGTCCAAAAGTAGTAAATGTAGGTGTCACACACTTCACGGTAGATGGATTGCTGTTCTAAATGTCTCATGAAATTTTTTGAGATAACAGTCCTAAATCCAATCAGTCCAATTTTAGAGAGATATTCAAAAGAATTGATATTAATGGCATCAAAATTAGAATTGACATTAATTGTATCGAAACAGAACGGAATTGCAGCTAAAATAGAACTGATACTAATTGCTTCAAAAATATAAAAAATAATTATATCTAGAATTGCCTTTTCTAGCCAAAGTAAAGACAACAATGCTTCATTATATTGACGATGATAGCAAACTAACTAAACGTAAGTGAAAAGAAACTCACAAAAGTCAGCAAGGCAGAAGTTCAACTCGAATGACTGGGTGGACGGTGGACAGGTACAACTTTCAGCCAACGATGGTAGTAGAAATGTCACAAGATTAAAGCAGAAGAAAATACAAGTTTTCAGAACACTTTCCATCCTCACGCAAAGTAATTAGACTGAGTAGGCTTGAAGTATCTGAATGTAAGTGGCAAGTTTCACTAATGGCAAGTTTGGAACGATGATGAGTGAATCTTTGGTTGTAATGGAGCTATGTTGGGTTACCGTCTCTTTTAAAGCTTGGTCGACATAAAGGATGAGTTAGTCAAAAATTTCTTTAGTTTATTTGGCGCACGGCTTTGACTTGGATCTTACCGGCAGCTCTGACCATTAACAAAAGAATCGGAAGCTTCAACATCAACGACATCCTCTTACGGAGAATGCATCAATAAACTTTGCCTATTGGGACAAAGAACTTCGACTCGGGCTGACGTATTTTCCTCTTACAGGGCGTTAACCAACAGGGTGGGTTTCCTGTCTTCTATTTAAGCCTGGGCTACACCCCAAAATGACAAGCAAGCTGGTTGGCGAAACAACGCCACAAGAGTTAAGAATTTGTTGGTATGTTGCAATTGTACGTCAACGTGCTCAACCAATGAAAGCTGACGGAACTCATATACTTATCAGGAGAATGAACGTACGATAAAATCGGGCCCATAGTCAGAGAGGACTGGTAAGGGGACGGTGCCCGCCAGAAACCCCTAGAAAATTACAAACTTACAAATTAGTATTAATTGCCCTAATGCATGTTATCATATATCTCCCAACATGTTATATTTCCATACCCTAGATCGCTTGACCTTATCTTCCCTCGCTTTTCAGCTGTTCAGACCTTGATTAATTACGCCGGTGAAAAAGATGACTGTGTAATAATAACAAATAAAAAAGAGGGGTATGTGACGTAATCGATTTATCAAAATTCAAAACATAGAGAAGAGGAGACCCTGTTTCCCTTAAAGGCATATTCTGGAGACAAAATTCTGTAACTTCAAAATAAGCAGCAAAATTTTCTCTTTCAAAAGGTGAAAACGACATCTTGATAGCTTATAGCTTTCGGAAGATACAAATTTTTAAAGTATTGCCAATTTTTCTTGGGATTTGATGCCTCATGGGAAATCGATGATGTCATTGTGGCACATTAATTTAACATTGCATTCGATTTATTCATAATTATGATGCCACTGCAGGCAATATTAAGCAGTGTTGTAGGTTGTACTCTATGTATGGTGAAGGGTAGTGTTAGATGTACATGAAAAGATATTCAAACATTCCAACAGTATCAAATTTCAAGGACAAACAGGACCTTCAATTATAAAGAAAAACAAAAAGAATTTGAAGCAATGTGCCCACATTACATAACTTTTTGTGGCTTTGTTGAAGAGCAGGGGTATTTCTAACAAAAATAACCAATCTTTAAAGTGAGATATCTTGAGTTAGGAAAATGGTATTGTGATAGGGTTTGAAGGACACAGTGTGGAATATTTTTGTTTTTCTTACAAGACAGAGGAGAAAACCCACCAAAACATGCCTTTAAGTGAAATAACTGTGACCCAGAAAATAGACCTTTTTACATTTGAAGATTCTTGGTTTTAAAATTGAGTGTTCATAATACTTAGACTACGATATAAAAACATTTCATCACAAAGTCAAACCAATTTTTCAGAGAACTTTTCGAGCTCATTGAGGGTGATTTAAAATTAGGTGCTTAATTTCTACTTGCATGTTGGCTTTGAGCTTTTCTCTTGGACTGAGACAGGGTCAGTGGCGTAGCCACGGGAGGGTTTTGGGGGTTAGAACCCCCCATGGACCAACCTTGCAATGCAAAAAACACCTAAAATAGCGGTTTTTCTTTCTATCCTTAGACTATTCACTCATATCGTGCCACCCCATGACACCAAAACCCTCCCCATGACACAATCCTGGCTACGCGCCTGGGAAGTGTGCTAGAAGATAGAAACTCTAAAAGTTTTTTTCTGTTTCATAAGGTAAGGGGAAACAAACCGTGCAATCGTCCACGGACTGATCCGCTATTTACGCAAGGGATTCAAATTTATCAGCCAAACTGAGAAATCCACCTAAGACTTTTCCAGGAAAACTTGGAAATGTCGGCAATGCAAACCCGTCCACACCTTTCTCTCGGAGGTGGGGACTTAAGTGGCGTAGCCCGGGCAGGCAGAATACCTAGTTTATCGTGGAAAAGCTGGCTATAGTCCTGCTTCATTGGGGTTTAAAATGATAATCAGGATTATACTACATAAAATGAGACATTTGAATATTCGAGTATAACTGAATAGAATTGCATGATATATACGCTCCTAAACAGTCAAAACAAGTTGGCCATTTGTAGAACAACTAAAACACGGACCTGAGCCGGTGGCAAAGTCTTTTTCCAGGACAAACAGCAATCTTCCATTATTTTACTATTATGTTTTTTTTTTCTTAATTTGTTTGAAAATTGTTGTTGGGGCTATTTTGTTGGTATAGGTTACGGAAAACAGTAATAATTGGTATGCTCTTTCATAATCCGTTATAACAGAATTATTATAAAAAAGAGCTCGAAAATTGTTGTGGAATCCTTAAATTTCTTCTTTTTTTTTTGGAATTTTGAAATTCGGGTTGTGGCGTATTTCCAAGACTTGATTTGGGCTTTGGCATGCATGATTTGCCCCGCATTCTGGGGAAAAATACACGTGTGGTCAGTTTAATGATGCCATAAGCTCTTAGGTGTGACGGTAAGTGACTGAGTTTGGAAAAGTTGGTGAGCTTTCGTATCCCTGCATTTATTAATACATGACTATTGAGATAATCACAGATGAATGTAAATGTGTGTAGTGGTAGGAAGTTGGAGTATAATTTTTTCCTTCAAAAAAGATATTCTATTAACTCTGAAAATACCTATAATTCGGTGTTGAATTTTCAAGACAATTTTATCTTAAAAAGGTAATCATGACTGTTCAAGTAAAACATGTCCGATGAGTGCCGAGGCCGATCATCACTATCGCAATAAAAATACATCTAAAAGTCAATATGACTAATAGCTTTCAATTTCCAAGTCGTCTCTTTTCCGTTCTTCTATTTTAGTTAATATTCTTATATTTTATCGGCAACTCAATTTTTGCTATCCATTAAAGGAACGTGGTCCTAGGGACTAAGAAAGGAGACTTATAAAGAGCTACCGTGGCATCCCTTGCTGTACCAACACCCATCCCAACCGCACTCAGCGATGTCAAACTTGGTTTTACCGCCAATGTTTTTCTTCGTTTCTTTACACTGTGAATGTTTTCCATATTTTTAAGTTGAGTAAATTGCTGCAGGTTCTGCAACTAGTGTATGTCGTGTAACTTTGCGGGACTCGGGAATATAAAGAGAGCTGGGTGATAACCAAAGGGCTGTTCCCGTAGGTGCTCCTTACTCTATAAGATTCAAATAACATGGCACATCGCATCAGTTACATCTAAATTAGTAAGTCAAACTTGCAAAAGTTAGGTTTTTTATATATATTAGGAAATTTTGAAGACATGCCTTATATGCATTCCAACACTGGCAGATGTAGTAGACATAGTAGACCTATGCATAACCAGATAACCTATGACAAATTGGTTTACTTTAAAATTTAATGGTTCTCTTTCTCCCCGTGTGCAGTAATTAGCCTGTTTATCGAAATTCCCTTCATTCACTTTTCAGTTTCGATATACCAGGGAGTTGCAACAGTGCACCGTGGATATACTGTTCACAAAAAACATTGCATGCATGTAATATTGTTGGGGCGATGACATTGTTTTAACAAGAAATTACCTAACATTGCTATCGATAGCCATAATCCCTAACCCTAACAAAGAATACAATCGATACAATATAATGGCAACAGCCAATCAAGAAATGTCCCTCTCTCGGGCCCTATATTGCAGAGCCTTTATTAGGTGTCAGAGTCCACATAGTCAGAATTTTAGCCAATCTGCTCCTCAAATTACCTGTAAAATGGGACTTTTTAATCATTGGAATTAGCATCTATACTGACCTAGTCACTTCCAATTTTAGATAGTGTGTTTTCTTTCGTTTTTTTTATTTTCTGATTCATTTTGGCACTTCTTTTGAGGCCCTAACCCGAAGTGGGTTGTCCCAAAAGTAAATCCGGCCTGACACTTAGCATACACACAAATTTGTCAAAATCTATCATGAAAATTTGGAAACTTTTACAAATAACAACAAAATAAAATTCAAAACATTTTTCTTAAAGATGCTCGGGGAATCATAAAGTGGTATTGAGTTGGTAAATAGACAAAGATGCGACAGTTAAAAGATCATGGACAGCCGGTTACGCTTATCAATTTATTTCCTGTTTGAAAACTTGATTCCAGCAGGAAGTTGTATTTCCTTCGAAGAAACAGTGACAACACCTGAACTCGGCTCAGCCCCATTTCACAGTTTATGCCAAGGCCTAAATGCTATTGTAGAAATTTAGTCTTAGAGGCCAGGCGCCCTTTGTGCTGAGGCTTTGTTTTTCAGCTGTCCGCAGTCTTACCGTGACTCATTTCCGCCTGCTACATAGTTATTTTACTGCATTGACATGCGCCCTTTGCACGTGTGGAGACTTTTAAGCCATAAGTGACGACCGGGCCCAATATATCTAAGAAATTGAAAGTTGTTGATTTTTCCACTGTTTTTTTTTTTTTTTCAATTCGGTACCCTCCCCCTTGTTGAGAACAAACTGACACCCTTCTTTTAGTAGTCATGGCATATCATATTCATTGTCCGCCAATCGGTTTACTGAGAAATAATTCGTCCAGAGAAGTGTTAGATAAAACATCTGCAAGTTAGCCCGAATTAAAGAAACACACACACACACACACACACACACACACAAAAACAGAAAAATGAACTACATGATAAGGTCAAGCAATCTATCTTAACACTGAGACGACGGTCATTAATGCATGTAATCATTGGTTTGTAGCTTTAGAAAACCGATAAATCTAAGTTGCAAAGAATTGTATCTTGTCATGATGTCACATTAGGTGGACATTTCCTCAAGAGCGGAGAACGGTACCAGGGCCCATCCCTGAGCCTCAAATATCGGACCCCAAAAGTAAAATACAAAAAGGAATGAGTATCATGAATGAAACTTCTAAAATGTTGTTAAAATGACATATTTTCTCGAAAAACATCAAAGGTACTAACTCAGAATTTTTCTTGTACAGGAGTGTTTGTGAAATAGGCTATATCAAATTCACAAGCAGCACTTATCATTTTCCAAATGTAATTAGACGAGCATAATGAACAGTTCAAGCAAGTATAATCCTGGACAATACTTTGTCGTAAATGGTAGAATATTTACTTCAGGCAAATTTGCAAGATGTTTTGGAATTTCAGTAAGTTGGCAGAATACACAAGTAGACGGAAAAATGTAAAGGCGTACGAAGTGCCCAAGTTGTGCCAGGAAAATTTTAGTGGTACGTTTAACCTTTTTTTTTTACTTTTTGAAATTTGCTCATTTTTAATGAACTGGAATTGTATTGAAAACAAAATATCAAAGTGACTGTCAGAGTACACTCACAAGCTTGGGAAATTCCAGGTTCCGCTGTCTGATGGGTGGCGAATTTCTAAAATTTTCTGTACTCTTCGCGCCAACTGATGGTGGCATCCCATTCAGCAATATGCTTTGCTCGAAATGGTAAAATGCTCACTTCATGATTTTGCCACCCTTTGAAAAGCTAGATATGGCACTTCCCATGATTGTAAGTGCAGTATCTAATTAGACGTAATTTTAAGCGATTTGGTAATAAAACTGATACTCAGTAAAATTAGCAAATGGCACAATGATCAGAAAGTTACCGCATGTACCACTGGATAAGGAGGAAATTTAGAGAAGGCTTAGTCATTGCAACATGAGCTTGTGTGCTTATTAAAACAACCAAATTTTGATGCTACTAAGTTGAAACGTGAGATTAATAAATACAGCTTTTAAATTTCAAGAAACTTTTGCATCATTGAAATTGGATCCCATATGTGTATTTGAGCAGTCTTATAGGCTCAGACTAATCACGGCCGATTTCACAATGATTAGCCTTCCCTCCATAATTTTGCGAAACGATGTCGGCGAAACAACTTCCGTTTGCCCCACTTCGGTCCTCTTGCATCTTTTTTTTTAACTTAAACTGTTTCTAACTTAATAAAAATGCAATATAATCTGAATCGAGATTTAATTTGCCAAAATGAAGATGGAAGCACATGTGTGCAATTCGTGAACTATCAGTTGGCCCATACTACAACATTATTATTCGAGTGCATGTGGGTCTGCCTAGATGGACACAGTGGCTACTCTAATACGGCTTGTACACCCTTTTTCATAGTCATACGTGCCTCCAAAATTCCTTCACAATATTATTACTTCAAAACTTAAAAATATTATTATATTAAATATTATAAGTCCAACAAGACTGCCCCATGTGGCTACGCCGGCTACACCGTGGACTTATTTATTATAGTTGAACTAATTCTCTTTAAAGAAGAAGGGGTTCCAACAATTGTTTGTTTTTTTTTTTTGCTTTAAATTTGCCATGACTACGCTCATAAATGGGGGGGGGGGGAATCGGGATTGTTCAAGGTTGCCCCCTTGCACTTGGACTTACAAATACGCTATCAGTTATTATTTGCAAAGAATAAATGTATTTATAAATTGTATAATAATGTCTTTTACTGAGTCTTTGGTTACCTCTACACCCCTTCAACAACATACCTTTAATGTCTGAACGCATGCGGGTTACAAATATATATATTTTCAATTTGTATCACATAATACAAAGGTGTTATTCCAATTTGTCATTTTTGTTGTTGCAAACATTTTTTTTTTATCCCGGAGATCAAGATCCTGAAGGAAAAGTTGTCTTCATGCTCCTCTTAATAATATTTTGGGAGGACGGCCGCGTATATTACAATGAAAAGGCAACAAATACACAAAGGAAGATTTGGTCAAGTTCAAAAGAACTACTGTGTCTGTTACAAATCCAGCAAACCATACAACGAGGACAATAGACACCTAGATGCGTAATAAATGGATGGGGTCTGTTGTCAATTAAATATCAAAGTTAATTGTCTAACTGAAGTGCCTTAGATGTTAAAATGTCAATTGGTATAAATGGATGACCTGTCAACTATTTGCACAGGTTAACGTAGACCTTGTAAAACTTCGACGAGTGTTTGAGAGGTAATTGTACTCGTTGAAATGAGAGGGTAGGTCTTTGAAGGTTTATTGTAAGTTCGCTACCTTAAATAATCGGAAAAATCTTTGGAAAGAAGTCACAGCAATTTTTATCTTTAGGTAAAAATCATCAGGCCCTCATTTATTGACGTTCTTGGATATGGTCCTTTCCAATGATTTTTGATAGTTAGGGCAGTGATAAATTCAAAAATGAACTATTAAAAAAGCAAGAGTTATCGCAACACTAATTATATTTCTCTTGGACTTACACACTAAATCAGGCCCTTTCCCCGGCCCCTAGTTTCTTGTGAAAGTAAACCTGGACGGGCACCTCTTGTTAACGCTTATACTATGTGATTCGCTTTTTATTTCATGACCATTGAAATTTTGAGCTCAGTAGAGAACCTGGAATGATTGATACGTGTTTATCCTGGTCGATGCTCAAAGGTACATCATTACACAGCGCATTTATACAATCGACGAATTGACACTGAATTATCTTCAAATTGTACTATATTTTGCACAGTCTGTACCTCAGCTCATTGTCTACAATGTATATTGTAAAAAGATACTGTTTCATGAGTTACACGGTTAGAAACAACTTCCAACATTATTTTAAGGCACTTCATTTGTCACACAATATTTTTTGGTATAACAAGTTAACAACATTTTAATAACTCGCGGGGTTGTCGAGAGCGACATTTAATCGGGTGGGGGTAAACTTCACATTTTATCGAATAATGGTAAATTTAGCAGACCATGCGGAGTCCTTCTCAAACGGTCGTCATCTCTGTTACATACGACAATGTTCATGTTTCCTCCACATCAGTTTGCCCTTTCTTGGTATACGGTCACAAAATGTCGGCGTTTTGCTAGATGTACGGAGCAGACGCTCTCGTCGCGCAATTACAGCACGTTGAGGAGTTTGGCATCCTGTCGCGCAAACCTTCGCGCTGTCCCAGGGTTGAGATTATACCGCCTGTACAGTACATACTATTTATGTCTCAAGAAGAAATGATGAAATTCTAGTTAGCAAAGTCACGGTTTCCTGCTTTGCTTCTGCGCTCCATTGGAATTATTACTATAGCGAACCAACATTTCATGCCAGGCAAAAAATGAGGGACATTCAAGCATTGCAACATTATTCGCGCATGTTTCAGACAGTATGGAATACGGTACCAATACTTTATGATACGGAAAAAGGGGGCGTTTGTTTCAGTTTTTATTTCCTTTCTACAGACACGGCAACTTATTGCGAATCCATCAATTTGGTACAGGGAGAGGAACAGCGGAATTCCCCCTTGTTTTGGAAATTTGCCACATGTTGTACCGCATCATGAAGTGATAACATTTAGCTACAGTGCATTTTTCATAAAAATTTTCTTCCAAAAAGTTCTAAATTTTCTCCAATATATCCTGATGTTGATATATTTGTCTAAAAGGGGCGAATAACAATGACTTGAAACTTTGTGGGAGATTCTCAATCAGTAGGCCTTCAGCCGCCCTTCCATCTCGGATTTTGCTAACAGGAATAGCAAACTCTTCAATAATGTCCACAGTTTTCCGAAATACTTACGAAACATCAAATTTTCTTCGAAAAAATTCAAAATTTCTTCAATGCATGCCCAATATTTTCAAATATTTGCTTTGAAAAGGTTTAAGTTTCAGCGACCTTTCCGCACCACAAACTTACGCTCATTTAATGCAGTGAGGCCAACATTTTAAAGACGTGATTTCAAATTATTAAATTACATATTAATAATTAACAATTAATAGCATGTTATAACGAATAATTTATTATATAATAAATTAGTTATTTGCAGTAACAAATTTGAAGTAATAAATTAATAATTTGAAGTGACAAAATGGAAAAAAATATTTCGGTGGCAACATTGGGCATTGCGTTTTGCCTCCGCTATATAAATATGGTCGTTCATAAATTACCTTGGCCCATTGCCCAGGAGAAGTGAGATGTATTTCAACTTTTAGAAGAATCATTTCAAAGCTGGTAATATATGGTATGATAATGTAGTATAACTCAAACTTGAGGCACTCCATGGGGAACAGAGCGCAGCATGCATGACGATCATCCACCTGTACAACGAGTACACCCATATTACAATGAAAAAGATGAAAGAAAGAGTTGTTCGAAACACACAGGTGTGGAAAACGAACAGTAGCAAAAGGGTGACGAGCTCTAAAGCCAAAGTTGAAATGTAAGGCTCAACCTGCTTGTCATATTCCTCTTTGCACGGACTAAAGCCCCTTATTAATAATTTACCAAGTCCAGTTACTTTCATTTTGTCAAAAATTAAAGAGTCTGTTATGTACAAGTTTCTTTGGGTCGGTAAGCCAGACAAAGTTCGGCGAAGCACAATGATAAATCTTATAAAGGAGGGAGAATTCAGTGTAACTCATATAAGTAGTTTTATTCAACAGTTGAAGATCTAAAGTGTACATCCGTTAAACGTTACGTTGATCATAAACCGATATTGGGCTAAGTATTTTTTTAACTATACTTGGAACGATATAGTGGTTCCTCTTTAATTAGGTGCAATTACAAGAACTCTGATGTAAAAACTGGTAAAGTTTTAATTGATGGAATTTCTCATGCCTTGGTTTTGTGTAACTATAAACCCCATCATCAGATTTCAAAAGGCAAATCTAACGGAACAACTCTGAAATTAAGATTATAGTCTCGTAGTTTTATACAAACAACGGTATGATCATGGAATTATTTTTTGAAAAGGAACTTTCCGATGATAACGATAATTTCTTAACTTTTAAGCACTTTCAAAATACCGTAAGTTTAACGAATAACGACGAATCCTATTGGCACTTGTGTTTAGTGACTATAGGCAGTCATTCCCTTACTCCAAATCCAGATATGGGCCAGATATGAAATTCCATATATGGGCAAGATATGGATTTCATATCTGGCCCATGTCTGCTGCAGATATGGGATATCTGGGCCAGATAAAAAATTGGGCAGATATAACCTTGATCTGTGCCAGAACCAGATCTAATCCATATATGGGCCAGATAAAATTTTATCTGGATCAGGTCTTTATCTGGAACAGATATGAACCATATATCGCAATACCATATATGGTTTATATAAAGCTGTTTCATACTGATCCCATATAATGCAGCACCATATCTTGTTTATAGATTTACTGTATTGATCCCATATTACGGGGACAAGTATGGTGCATATATGTCCCATATCTGGACCATGTATGACTGGACCAAAATTTATTAGTGCATTACCTTTGTGTAAAGCGTATCAGAAGCCTTCTGAGCGAGCTTTTTTCTAAAAGTCCCCTCGACTCTCTGGCGAAAACCAAACATTTACCCCCGAAGGAGTTCTGCTCCCCTTCAGGAGCTAAACGTCCCAAATGGACAGGTACGCCCTCGAAGGGCAAACATGTGTGGTCCTGCTCTAGGCTGGCTGAATAGAACAAAAGCCACACCCTGGATGCAGTTTAACGTCATGCCCAGGACGCAGTTTAAGGTCAAGCGACCCTTCGGCAAAGGGCGGTTCGGTGACACCAGCACAATGTTAAGGGCTATCTGAACATCTATAACAAAGTTGAATGTATATTGTATAACATTGACTTAAGTATTTGAAGTTGTTAAATTACTTAATAATGAAGAAAAAATGCTTTGAAAATCCTGCTTTTAAATGTTTACACCGCATTGTTGATTTAAATTATCATATGGGGCAATATCCCAACGTAAATTTTGTTGAAGGTTTCATGATTTTTCTTATATTACTTCTTTAATTACAATGAAAAGAAAATCAGGGCCCTAAATTCCTGACCACGCCCTCATGCATTGGAAAGTCATTTGCATATGTCAGTATAATATGGCTGAATATGGTTTGAATGTTCTCATTTTGGTTTGCTGATACTTGTTCAGCTTCCAGAGAAGGTCTTTATGTAGGACAGGTACACAAATTAAACCAAAAAGTGTTAATATGGCTATGTAAAGGTTTATATGTAATTCTGTCATGGTATTTTAATCAGTTGTATCTGGCTTAGTATGGCCATATCAAACTTTATTTGTATATCTGGGAAGGTATTTCATCAATTTATATCTGGCTTGATATGGCCATATCAAACTTTATTTGCATATCTGCATGGGAAGGCATTTCATTAAGTTATATCTGGCTTGATATGGCCATATCAAACTTTATTTGTATATCTGGGAAGGTATTTCATCAATTTATATCTGGCTTGATATGGCCATATCAAACTTTATTTGTATATCTGAGGGTATTTCATCAATTTATATCTGGCTTGATATGGTCATATAAAACATTATTTACATATCTGGACAGGGATTGAATCAAGTTATATCTGGCTTGATATGGCCATATCAAACTTTATTTGCATGTCTGTGAAGGCATTTCTTCAATTTATATCTGGCTTGATATGGCCATATAAAACTTTATTTGCATATCTGAAAGGTATTTCATCAATTTACAGAGTTGTTGACTCGAGTCAATGACTTGCGACTCGAGTCGACTCGAGTCGCCTTTCTGTTGACTTGTGACTCGACTTTGACTTGAAGGTTTGTTGACTTGTGACTTGACTTGACTTGTCAGATTTCGAAAATGATTGACTCGTGACTTGACTTGACTTGCCGAGTAATGACTCGTGACTTGACTTGACTTGAGCATATTTGACTTGCCGACATTGGCGATTTTTCCCTCCCTATCGTGCCCGAAAATACAAAACCTGAAGTGTCGCCGCGCGAAATATGAGAGACGCAACATTGCCTGTATCATACCATGCACGCGAGTCGCGCTTGCCAGTCGGTCGCTGTATGTCGGCATGTGGAATGAATTAGTGAACAGAGTGACTTTACTTACGAATCTCATAATGATTAACATGTGATGTGACCGCGCTATTTAGAACACAGCTTCTGCACTGTGATACTCGAATATGTTACTCCGTTTACATCTTCGGAAGCAATACTGCCAGTACATACGTTCCTGACACGGTCCAATTTTCCCAGTTAAAGGAAATGATTCTATCATTTATTTTAGCCATCAGTCCAATAACTCGGAACTAAAAATATATCGAGCTCTGGTCATGGAGATTTTCAATTTTTTTATCGATTCAAATGGCTATCAATTGTCAAAGCTTGTCATATTCACGGTGAAACTCAAACTCGTCGTAGTATTCCGTAACAATTGGCACATCAAATGAACGGTAACCTCGCCATCACATTCCAACATGTCTCACGTCCCAAAAGTTGTATTGTTTTGCTTCAAAAACTACGATAGTACAGTATCGAAACAAACAGCAAAACGCACTCTATGCGGAACCACATTAGTCGATGGCCCCGCAACGACGTCGAATTTCGTCAGTCATCTGAAAACGACCCATTCTGAAATGTAAGTAGCCAAGGCCAAGGCCTAGTCTAGGCCACGTGTTATCAGTCAGGCTAGCCTGCCAATCAATGCAGTTTGCTTTTGCCAATCAGACTTTATTTCGTGTATTCCTTTCCTTCCCGATTGCGAAGATACTCTATTACTCAGTCATATTAATCAACTTCGATGACATGTAATACACGAACTATGATCGAAACGATAAAAATCGAGAGCATTTATCGCGAAATGGTCCCTATGGTAAACCATAGGCCTATGTATGTTCATTTTCGTGGCCGGCCGCGAGATTTTTTCCTAAAATGGAAAAGGCCACTAACCAATCTGAATTGTGGATATCGGTCATGTGACTCGTTGTTTACATATTTTCTGAATCTTGACGACGGATTGTGAAAGACCATGGTCTATTCACCCAGCCCCAGGAAAGGGAAGGTGGCCCTAACCTAGGCTAACCTGATTTTCTAACCCTTCTGACCTGATTTTGAATTTAATTTGTGTAAATTGGCGTAAAACTGCACCTGTCGGTAAAACATCACGGTTAAAATTTGAACATCCCTGTTCATCTGCTCATCACACGAGTATGCAAATGAGTTGTCACATTGGCCAAATGAAGCCATCTGATTGGTAGAGATCCTGCTTGAATTCCCCCAAATTACCTGTATAGGCCTACTACACTACTAGCTAGGGTGTGATGAACTTCTGGTCACAGATTCTAATTAGGCCAACTCCCCCACTCCCCACATGGGGATATTATGGTGTTGCGTTCGCCGTTGGCGGCAAATTATCGTGTTAGCACTCTTTCTTTCCAACACGTTGTTTGATTGTCTCTTAATTGGTAGTTGGTACACATATGAGTCGCCACACTAACAGTGCACGCTAATTTATGCATTTTTTCCAAGAAGGATGGGTTGGATGAAACTGCGATCCCGAAAACAGTGTGAGTTAATTCAAGGTCATTCAAGGTCAATTCATGCGTTGTAACGCAATAATTCAAGTTTGCTTGATTTCACCCGAATGTGGAGGGGGATGTTTGCTCCTGAGAACAGTGGAAATTATCAACCCCAAACTAGCAGTTGTCAATAATCAATTTCTTCCCGAGTTTAATACTGGTGACGCCTGTACATGAGGTTACAGAAAATGGATGGAGTGTGCACTATTGGTGCTCTTGTTTGCAGATATTGCCAGTAACTCTGCGCACAGTGATATGTGATTAGACACGTTCATTATAGACACGTTTCATGTTGTATTCAAGTTGAGCTAAAATGACTTGTGACCTCACTTGACCTGGAAAATGGGTGACTTGACTTGACTTGCAACGATTTGACTTGTGACTTGACTTGACTTGCCAGAAAATTAAGTGACTTGTGACTTGACTTGACTCGACCCGGGAATTGGATGACTTGTGACTTGACTTGACTTGTCAATGAATGACTTGTGACTTGACTTGACTTGGAGAAAAGTGACTTGAATACAACTCTGTCAATTTATATCTGGCTTGATATGGCCATATCAAACTTTATTTGTATATCTGGAGGGTATTTCATCAATTATTTCATCATTTATTGTCTACACAAATTTCAAATCTTGATATTCAGTGAAATTGAGGGAATCAAGACACTATTTAGTGTACAACCATCCATGTTTCAGGTAAGCAATGAAATTGAAAGAAAAAAGGTAACAGACCCCAGTTATGGCCGACTGAAATCAGACTATCACATGATCACTTGCTGTCCGGATTCGTCTTTATTAAATTAGTATGCATGCTATTCAAACCGAGTGGAAACGAAAGTTCAGTTCTGTGTCGCAAACGCCAAAAGATGAGGACTCTATATTCCATGGAACACAAAGTAAGCCTCTCGCGGAGCCCCTCTAGCTACCCTGTCTCTCGGCTGGAGTGGAGTCATTGGTAGTATTTGCTCCATAGCGACTCATTCCTTGTTTGGAAGGAGGGATTGGGGGATCTGGTAATGTAGTTCACCGGCCGCACCAGCTGATTAACTCCAAAATTAAGCCATATTATATTGCAAGGTATTCTTCATGGCGACCGTAGTATATAGCACTTCAAATTGGTATCGCGTGTAATGACTACATTAGATGCCCATTTGTGAAAGTTCTGTAAACTTGTTCATCATTTTGTAGTGAGGAATGAAGGGTGGCGTTCAAGCTAATTTTCTTTTATTACACCAATAAGTTCTCTATAGCCTACATTTACTATTCATAGAAATATGTATGTCTGTTGAAGCCTTTACTTTGTATATACATAAATTTAACTGATAAAATTCAACTTGTTGGATGATAACCGTTTGTTGTAGTTTGAAACTATTATTGTAATGTTCTTTGTTTAATTAACCCCTGTACATATGCAGAAACTTTGTAACTAAAGAAAATTATGATTGCACTAATATTGATGGAAGCTTAATGAAATGAGGGAAAAAATAATTACAATTTCTTTAAATTGGTGCACTTAAAAAATGAAGCATTCTATCCGATGATGTTCGCATATCCAGTTTTTAACAGCGACGCCCCACCTTAGACCGGTGGTATTAAAGGGTCTGTGTCAGATGAGCATAATTTCTTACAGTATACTAACGGTTCAGAATCTGAAATGAAACTCCAAGAAGAAAGTTGTCGCGACTTGACAAAATCATCGTGAATCCACTCATCCCCGGAAGGGCAGTGTGTACATTAAAGCTCAACTGTGGTAAGGCATTCCTAAATTGCAGGGTCTAGGCATGCAGGTATTAACGAAGAATAAAGTAACTGGAAGTATGAACTCCCCGAAATAATACAAACATATAATTCGATATCACGGAAATGGCGGCTGGAGAGAACATATTAGAGAGGGGGGGGGGGCTGTAAAAATGCATGTATATTTGCACAAAACACTCTTCCTTGACAACATAAGACATGATTTTCAGCTGGATTTGAACCAATTAACGACCTTGAAATAACGTGAAACACACACAGATTGAAAAATGGCCAACGTTATTTTATTTACAGAGCAAAAAAGTCTTCCTCTTTCACACACATTCCATCATTTACACATTATATATCTTTCCAGGCGAACAGAGTTCTTTTGCATTACCCATAACATTATGCTATTATATATCTACCCAAATTTTATTCTGAATTCTAATTTTTGCAACCTTTATTTTTATTTCCCATTTCTATTTTGATTATAATTTTTCAACATGGAAACAAGCAAAGGACAATTTATAACAGATCACACAAAACAGGACACATATCTTGAACTACAATTTTCTGCGGGGTGAACTTTGCAAATAACTTTCCCTAAGTCTTAAATATCAAAGCTATGGCATTATAGTTTCAAACCAGCCTTACAAAGGTGCTTCAAAAAAATTGTGCCAAATGTCTTGGTAACTACAGAACAAGGGGTGAAGGGGAGGAGGCAATATACCAGTGTTTGCACAATGAAATTGATTGGGGTGATTTCTCCATTTCTTTATTTTATTATTTTTTTTGGGGGGGCAGGGGAAGTGAAATTTTCTGAGGGGATTTCCAAATTGCAAGTTGGTGGGCAAAATGTAGCATGAGTCTATTGTTATGGCAACACCATATCTGTACAATGCGGTGTCTAGTTCTTCCTTTATGAAGCAGATGAAAGCACAAGAGCTGTAATTCGATGAATTTTCAAATCTGTCCTTTCAGGACCAATCACAAGGCTGGTCACTTTTTGGAGTTCTGCTTTCTTTTCACTTAGTGGGATATGATTAGTTTCCTACAAGTTCTGTGTGGAGGTGTGCAGAAGTAAATTAGCTGTTCAACATCTGGACAATTTTGACACACCGCGTCACAACTCAGACAAAAATGACACTAATTTGACTCACCATTGTCTAGGGGTCAGAGAATGTGTCTTACAAGTGGTAAGTGCATAATACTGTTAATAGCCTTACAGCTTCCTAAGCAAGGCCGCTATCACTGCTCTTGCAAATGCAATGGTTCACAGCTGTATTGACTATTGCAATATTTTGTGAACTGGTATTCTGAAATGTATGTTGTACAAGATTACCCTGCCAACAGTTTCTAACAAGAACAGGTTATTTCCATCCTTAGGCTTGTTGAAGGAATTTCATTGGCTCCCAATGTTTTATACGAACCAATTTAAGATTTTACTTCTTGTATAAAAAGCCCTACACAATATGGCATCACTCTACCTTCCTAATATGTTCTCATTTAAGAAAACAAAATATGAACTCAGATCTAAGACCACTCTCAATCAGGTTGTTCCTCGATATAGATCCATGTTTGGTGAGGGTGCACTAGCTGTCCAGGGTCTTAAGTTATAGAATGATGTCCCCCCTTCAGTTAAGTCAGCACACCCCTTGGAACATTTTCAGTCCTTATTTAAAAACCCACCTATTTAGCTGTGCCTTTGATGGTATCTGATATATCAACTTAGTCTTTTGTTTTGCCACTTTCTTTTGTAAGGCGCGTTAGAGTAATTATTTTTAAATAATACCCAATATAAATTTCATGAAATTGAACATTTACAGAGTTTATTAACCCCATGGTTTTAACCATGTACATCGTTCTACAGATCTATCATTAAATCCCACTGACACATCAAAAACAAAAATTTGAAATTCTCAATGCCAAAAGCATAAAGTCTTTATAAATTAAGGTGTAGTTTCCAGTTGTTACACACATTTCTATATTCCACAATTATTTTCACAATTCAATTTTCATATATGTAAGAGGAACCAAATCTACACACTGTGGTGAAATTTACATTCAAATCGGACATACACTTCTTGAGATATTACTAAATGAAGTTACTAGATTTGTCTTCTTCCAAAGTGAGCTTGAGGGCAGCAGAGGTTATATCACTTCCTCACATTGACAAGGAATGCTTTGTTTCCCTTTGTTTTTCAGACTGTTGTGTGGACCTTGGAGTTAATAGGAATACAACTTCCATGTGGGGAATGCAAAGTTTGTGAAGCTAACATGCCACATATGCAATCACATTTTGGAAATATGGGATTGTTGAAGAGAAAATGGGCTGAAAATTTTAAAGAAAAACAAAAGGATGTATATTAATGTGGGGATATGATGTCATATATGCTTGCTTCAAGTTCACTTTTTGTTGAAAATGTGACAAATTTACTTGCTCATATCTTGAGAACCACACATCAGACTTTAATGCAAATTTCACTAAAATGCTTAGAATAAGTACCTCTCTGACATATCACAAATCTGATATGACTTTAAACCCTTGTTTTAATGCTTCAATCAGTGCATTCCTATGGGTACGAGCAATGCACCACTTGATGTGTCGTGAAAATTACACTTGGACATATACACCTACAGCAGAAACATTTATTAGCATTTTGCTTCCTTTGTGAATGAGGACTATGCCAGTAAAGTATAAAGTTTGGACCAAACTATACCAATATCAGTTCAGTTTACCATCCGATTTTTGTGAGTTATAGTTAAACTTTCCATTTCGATTCAAAAAGACCCCAAATTCGCTTCCTTGCGTAAAATAGGATTTGTACCATAGGGAAAGGAAAACCAAATGTCCACTAATTATTTGGGGACATCATACAGACAGAGGGTATTTATCAGACCTTAACACCCAACATCAGACTGGTACAGTTGAGTGACATGAGTTATAAAATGATGGCAGAACAGTTTATCCTTAATCAAATTATGGTAAGTTCTCAACTTGACTGTCACTGGAAAACTGTCTGAATAGAAAACTATTTCGTCTACGTTAGAAAAAAATCTAATTGAATTTTCTTTTGGAAATTGCTGTTTTTGGCTAGTTCAATACTGTGACACTGGAGGATGGTATATATTTTTATATTTTTCAATGTCCTTTCTTCTCCAGCTCCATCTCGTGGTAGCATCTCATAGTCCTCACTGAAGTAGAGAGATCAAAGCATCAAAGAACTTACTCCTGTCTTCTGTCCTCATGATAACCACTGAAAAATAATTTAGACCTTCAAAATTACAAACAATCCATAAAAATTCAGAACAGGTTTTCTTTCAATGAAGCATGGATATAAGTGTGACTAAATGCTGTTAAACTAAGTGAAGTGTTTTAACTTGGCATGTAGCACTATTCCACTTAATTTTGTTCGGAACCGATCATTCTTAGGCAAAGACTGGTAGTACCAAGTGGAGGTAAACCAGGTATATTTGGCCGTTCAGTATTCCACCAGTGGGGGAAAGAGAAGATTTGCCCCCCCCCCCTTCCCTTTCCAGAAGAAGGTTGGTAAAATCCCCCCTTTTCATTTCCATATAAATAAGAAAATTGTCAATATCTTGATTTCTTACTTAAAAAGAGGACACTTTTGCAACAATGTTTGAACTTGCATTATTAAATGGCCTTTAAAGATCTTCAAATTGTACCTAACAGGGTACTTGAAGCAAGCTTTTTTCCCCCTGAATCCACTTATAACTTTAGTCTAGGACAGCATCAATTTAGACTTGGGGTTTGCCAGTCATAAATCCCCCCCCCCCCCCTTTGTCTTTCTGGCTGAATCCCTGCCCTTTGGGATGTGATTCATCCAGTTGAAAGAAACATGGCATGGAACCTGCAGCCAACCAAGATTTCTCATTCGAGTATGGAACTGATTACTGTCAATTTGTGTGAAACAAAGTTTGATTTGATTTGAAGAGATGTACATGATTTGAGCCAGTTTTAAACATGAAAAAAAAAACATTTTAAATGTCAGTTGAACAGTTTTCTTTCAAATTTGTAATCAGCCATAGATTCAGCCTTTCAAAGTTAGTAAGTTAGTTTTGAGGTTTTATGGCCCAGTTTCTAACCAGTTAGTTTAAGTCAGATGAGCCATGACCTTCTCTTCAGTTGTGGTCTACAGGCTTGCTGCTTTCCCTGCTCCATTGCTTACTTTTGCTGAGCACCAAGAACAATGGCAATAGGTTCCATTTTAAAGTCTTCCATACCATATGACCTGGTGGGGAGTCAAACTCCAGATTTCGAGGTTCAACCTTTCTGAGCAGAATTTATAGCTAACTACTACAGGATCACAAAAAACCCTTTACCTTTTACTTCTTACAGCAATGCATTGTAAACAAATATTTATCATAGTCTCACCTGAAGGCTCAAAATTGTCATGAAGAGTCCTCGATCCTGTCTTCTCAGCAGCTTGCTCAAAGGCTTTGCCAAAAAAGCTGAAAGGAAGGAAAGAAGTGAAGCAGATAATTCCAGTCAAGATCTTGTTGTTTCATGTAAATTGTTATCTTTAATTTCCTGTTTAAACAAATGGCAACCCCTCCTCTATATAAAATTTACAAGCACTAATTAATACAACTGGGTTGTTCAAATTAACAGTAAGCTCCGACTTCATACTTCCAGTTATATTTCTAAAACAAAGGAAAAGAAATCCTTTCACTTGTCATTTACTTAGGTAAAGAGATCACCCTAGGTAATAAGATCACCCTTTAATTTAGCACAGTTGTAAGTAGATGGCATTTCAAAGGTTTATATTACAAAAAATTCTTTTTTTTATTTAATTTCTGCAGCAGTCAATTAATTAGCTAGACAGGATTTCATGAGACACCAACATGAACGTGTTATATAGTGTCAGCTGAAAAAGGAAGTGAACTCCAAACGCTGTTTCCAATGCAGTTTAAGTTCAAGTTAGGTTTCAAATACAGTTTTAATCAGCTCCAAATCCTCCCTGTGGGCATTTTCTAGAACCCCTAAGCCCATGGAGAGGGGATGGGGCTTTTTGCCTTTCTTTAGCATAATGGGTAACTGCACTATGGACATGCACAAAACTAAAAACTGAATGGAAAGGTGTACCCTACAAATGATAGATCAATAACAACTTTAAGTATAATTAATGTCTTCCATATCTTGCAAAGGGCCAATAATGTAAAATAGCCATTCAACAATAATAAAATGGCCAAAATTATTCCTAATAACTGAAGAGGTCTCATTAAATAGGCAGCTAAAGGACTCTAACTATTTTAGGACAAAAGCCAAGCAGTTAATTACTCATTATAGTGTACTCACTTTCTTGAAGCCTGCTCTAATTCTGGAAGGGGAGGTATTCCAACAACAAGGGATGTTCCATTTTCAAAGTCCAGGGGTGCAGTAACTACAAGTGGAAGATTACGGGCTTTCCTCCTGTTGTTCTGTAAAATTATAAAAGGAGATAGATACAGCATGACAGTGAATATACTGTCATGTAGTATGGTGCACTCTTCATGACCTTTAGCAGACACCATCTTGTTGTTTACAAACAACGCTCCCTTCCTTTTGTTCTAGATTCCCAGGGCCCTTCCTGTTTCCCATCACGTGTTACCAGTAGACGTGACATTTCACATTGCCGTAGCTCCACGTGCACGCTGTAACCCATATTTTCAAGGTGTGGCCAATTTCCCCCTTTGCAGCCTCCTCATTGGTCATTTATATCATAATACTTATTTATATGGGTGCGTCATAACTTTTGACCAATCAGGGGACTGCAGGTGTTCAGAGCTCGCATGATTTACAAGACCAAGCCTGCGAGCTGGAGACTCGTGCAACAGACTTCGAAGCAGAAACATGTAGCCTAGTCAACTTTGTAATGTAAATATTTCAGGAATCATTAATGGCTGGCCGAATAAGTTCAACTTAATCATCTTTTTGTGGAACTAAAATCATCACATTAATAATTTAAAAATCAACTGGAACTCTCATCTGTTTTTTCGTCTGGAACTACAACTCAAGATCCCGTATCACTCAATATCTAACAATACATATAAAGGACTTTATTACATGTCACCAAAGGGTGGTGTTTGTAATTGGCAGTGAAAAAAAAAAAACACAAAACCTCTCGTAGAGGAGGTGATCCTTTTTATATCTTTCACCAATCTCAAGGTTTACCCCTTCAAAACTTTTTAATCTTCTAAAGTAATTCACTGTCCAAGCAAAAACTGATGTAAAATATAACCATTTTTGTTCAGTGTTCCATAAAAAACATGTGCCACCCATACAAATAGTTGAGCCACCTGGACAAAAGTTATCAACAAAAAACCTTTCAACAAAGAGGGCAGCAATAATCTCTATGTGAGAATTGAGTACTTAATGACAACCAGAAATGTTCTCATTATTTACAGATAGCTGTAATTACATTCATCCTTGACTTAACATTTTAAAGAGAGACCCCTCTCTCTTTAGAAAACTTGTTAAGATGGTGATCACTATTAACCTTCAACATCAGGAATGTCTGGCCATAAATTTAATTTGGTGAGTTCCTCTTTCACATCAAGAGATTTGGATTAAGAATGATTTTGAGAGTAAAATACAAATTACTCTGTAAAACAGCAGGCATTAATTTCAGATTTTCCAGGTGTGCTATAAATCACACTCATGCAGGAAAGAAAGCAGTCTAGTAGGTGTGTTGTTTGATTTAATAGATTTTATGTGAGTTAACACTTTAAATCTAGGTGAGCAAACCATCACACTCCTCACAGTAGTATAACTGAGGTGGAGTGATGTACTTACACACCACAAAAAATCAAGGCCTGAAGTTGTCAACATTTTATGATTTTTGATGGTAAACAGGGAATAATTTAGTGTTCAAAATTTGCATAGCAATTTTGAGCTTTTTGGGCTTCTCTTCCACAAAGTCATTAAAATCCCTAGTGCTGTGCTATACAATTTTGTATTTATGTAGCAATTGGTCCATTTTGTGTAGCAAATTGTGTGTTGTACCAGATAAATTATTCTGTGGTAAATATGCACATTTTCTACACATTTTACGCTTTTTATATGAAATATTTAGCCTAACTTGTTTTGACCTCACCAGATCTTTTACAGCTCATCAATTTATTAAGAACACATTCAAGTTACAGCTGCTTCTGTACCATCCCGGTGTTAAAACCTTTGAATTAAACCATCCAGAGAATGGCCTTGAGTACCAAAATGGAAGAAATATTGATAACAACAGAAAATACAAAATTAAAGAGAAAACCTACAAATAAGCTCTTTGGGGACAGTGATGTTAAATATTTACATACTCAATGTCAATGGAGGATTTTAACAAGCATCCTTACATCTGAGTCAGCCAGAATTTCTGTCAGACTACCAAATATTTCAAAAATTGTGCAGAAGGTGGAGCTGTGGACAACTAACAATTTTGAGTACAATGAATGTAATTCACATGCACACAGAAATGAAGATGAAATCAATCAACTTGTTATTTCCTGATTTTTAACATAAAGAGGGGTTGTAAACATCAGATATTTTTTCTTGATTAAGTATGAGACTTAAACATTTCTGAAAGTATCACCATTTCTGAAAAATCAGTAGGGTTAGGTGATTTCCTGCAGGAAAATCAGGTTTCTGATAAACAGAAGGAGTTGTCTTTTGGACAACCATTTTACTTTTTCTAAAAGGCAAACACAGCAGATGTCATCTCCTCAAGTTCTTTTCTACTTAAATTAATTGCCAGAAATGCTACACAAGAAGCATGACAATATCTTGTCACTGAAGGATGACCACCTATTGTTTGTTTGCTGTTATTTGGGGCCAATATTTATAATTAACACATATCTAGTTGATGTTTGCAAATCATGCTTGAAGCCTGAATGATCACATTGTGGCAATAGAATGCAAATTTCACTTACCAACTTAACATAGGCCTCTAGTGTAAACCGTCCTAATGTCATCAGGCAGTTAGGTCGAGAGAAAAATTTTGAATCTGGTGTTCCATCAGGTACAAAGGCATAAAGGAAAGGTCCAGCAGAAATAACTTTCTTCATGTCCAGAAGAGACTGGACTTGATTGACCACTCCCATCATCTGTTGCTTACAGAGACCAAGTCCATCCTCTAATTTATCAATGTAGGTTCTGTTTGTGGGAGGAGCAATAAGTAAATATATCTCACTAGGACAGAATTTGGATATGAATATACATGAGTGAGGCAGTGAAATAATAACTACTTTACCTCAAAGTCCTTGTTAATACAACTAAAGTGCATTCACAATTTGAAGGAAGCAAGTCAGTGAGAAAATTAATTGACTAATTTACATGAATATTTATTTAAACTGAGCAAACAAAATGCACCTGGATTATTCAAATGATAAAAAAAATATTAATCTGTCTATTAACCCAACATAAAACTAATGCACAACTGACTCACAAAATCTGAAAATCAAGCTTAGAATCTGTTCTTAGTCTTTTAGCCAAGATCACATGATTGTTATCATTATGTCAGTCAGTCTAGGATGGGGTCACACTGACAAGACAGAAACTCCAGGGAGAGGTCAGATGGCCAACTAGCTGCTGGAATTCAGTAGAAGATTTTACACAAATTACCTGACACCTTTTCCTAAGGTTTTAATTCATGCTTGTGTTAAGATCTCTTATTCAGTCTATCACTATAAACATCTATGTCTCACTGCCATACAACAAACAAACCCTGCACCTTTATTTCAGGGCTGGAATTATGGTTCCAGCAGGGCAAGGTCTTTTTCACATCTGGTTAAAGGGCATATTATGTGAACTGAGGGGGCACCACGACCAAACAAGGGATTTTGTGTTGAACATGGTGTAATCTTACAGAAAGGGCATGAAGACCAAACAGACTTTGTGGTCCATCATTAAATTTTATAGGGCAACAAGACCGTTGCCCAAAATACGGAGCCATAGCCTTTGTGGTCTTCGATTAACTCAAGCCATTATTTATCTTGCGATAGCTGAACAGGAAGCTTACTGATAAATTCTGAATTTATAGTGGTCAACTACTATTGGCTAACACCTGGTATACATTTCTAGGATCATGAAGACATTGGATAGCTATTAAGTGTGTTGTCCTTTTAGGAATGTAGCTGTTTTAGAGTGCAAGACTCCTTCAAGAATTATGCTGGTTTTGCCTCTTGGCTCTTTGCCAGAGAGTCACAGGCACTTTGAAAAGTTGTCAAGTTTTCTGCATCACATTTTGTGCTCACAAAAAATCAACTCAAACTCAAATGAAATTTGTTTTGTAGAGTACTCAAATGTGTACTTTGTATTATGAGTTTTGTTGACATTGGAGTTTGGACAGTATAGGAACAATAATAATGTCCATTATTAAGTATTAAGAATAGAACATATAAGTTATTCTGCGTGCTAAGTAATATTCTTGTACTTCTTACAACAATCAAGTGAACTAAAACTACAGTTATCAATTTAAACTAGCAGTATGCATGGATAAAGATCTATAGCAAAAGGGATCACCAGCTAAAGGCACAAAATGAAATATTATACAACTGTAGTAATACTGTAGTAGTTTAGTGCTCTCCATACTTGGAATACTTTCCTGGCTTACGAGTAAATAATATAGATGAATTTTGTCTGTCATATTTTACCTTGAGAGGCAGTCCAAGGCTTCCATAAATCTTTCTTCTGCTGATTTGGAGGTGTTCTGAGTTTTTTCAAGAAAACAAAACAACAGGTGTTCAAGTGAGAGAGAGTGAAAAAGCAGGATCAGAAATCTAAAATACTGATAAGAATTCTGGAATATTCTATAATATATTCTGAGACAGGGCAAAAGATAGGAAACATTACATCAAAATTTGAACTTCTGCTGGTGGTAGAACAATTTTTTTTTATAGATTATGTACATATTACCAGCAAATAGCTTTGCATCAACTTTAAAAATCTTCTATGCTTATATCTTGAAATTAAGATGACAAGTTACTTTTCTGCATGAGCTTTGTCAAATTTCATGCATACAAATTATTCAATCAACAATATATTACTAGGAGGGCTGCAAACTTGGGCTGTTGAAATTCCCAAGCCAACAAGAAGACAAATATATGCAGCCAACCTCATGCCCACCACAGTTGAAGCTGAGGTGATTTTTGTTTATAAATACATGGAGGTTCTTTCTACAAGGACCTGCTTGGTTTATATTTGACAGCCAATATAACAGTGTAATGGTATACAGTACAGACTGTGAGACACAATTTCCTTTGTTATTTCCCATCAGGAGTAATCTTTTGAAGGTTACAATATGGAGGAAACTGCCAAGAGCATATAATTTATAATTTATTTAAGTGTTTGTGCCATTATATTACTAGATTTATCTTAATTCTGTAAGATTTGGTTTAGTTTGTCCAGATGATTTGTTTCATATGAATACATTTTCATCCTTGAAATGAAACTAAACCTTTAGAGGTAACACCCTTCATTTGCCCTTGGTAATTAAATAGTTCTGATCACCCAATTGGGGAAAAGAAAAGAAAAAGGGAAAAATTCGCAACAGAAATGGAGGGTAACATTCAAAACTAATTTTCACAAATGATGATGAAATGCTCAAACAGTGGCTAAAAAAACCTATCAAACTCAGCAGTCCTTATTGTACTCTGTACAAAAGTAACCTTAAATTTACAGCAGAAAAGCAAAATATAACAACATTATAAACTGTTAATGGGTATAAACTCATTTGCAAAGTTCCCAGAAGGTAACAACTACTCATAACTGCGAAGAACAATTAATTAAATAATTTCAAGGACTATTATCTCTACAGCTGTCTGAAAACAGTAAAGGGATGATTTTTGTCTACCTCAGCTGTTTGAAGTGGAAAGGTGTTTGAAAGATAACATCAATTCCTCATGAAACATAGCTTCAAATATGATAATACACATCACTTCTGATACCAAAGACATACTACTGCACTTTCTTAGAACATTAATCACCAAATGATAGAAATGTCAAAAAAGACGAAATTTTCATTGAAAAAAAAACATTGATTACTCACCACAGATTCCAACAATGCATCTACTGCAAAAGCTACATCAAATGCACAGTACTAAAAAAAGAAATGGAAAAGGTGAAAGAAATGTTAGAACACCATGACAAAATATAGATAAAGAAAAAGAAACATGTAAATTATGTTCCTTTTCACAAGAGGAAGATTTTGCAAAGGGTAAAAACACATTTTTGTTCATGTATGCCCAAGATTTCCCAAGGTGATCCAGACTATTAAGAAATTAACATTGCTCATGCAAAAAAGCAAGTTTTATTTACAAAATGGAATTTCTGTGCTTATCTGGGCAGTTGAAACATGAGTTGCATCAAGAATAATCACCAAACTTTTGATTTGAAGGTGCAATCAGCAGCAGTAAATTTATAATTATGAGATATTAGCAAGACAGGTTACGGCAGCTGTTACAGCAAAACAATGGATTGAGGTTGTATTTGGTAAATTTGAGAAGGAACATCTATTTTGGAGATCCATTTTGAAACTGGCAACTTTCCAAATCCCAGTTTCACAATCTAGTAGTTTTTCATTTTTCAATGTAATGGTAATAAAATCAACCCCTCACTATTGCAATTTTAATTTTAAAAAATTTAAAACACAAGATGCTTCAAGCATTCTTTCCCATCAGTTCTTCATAACTTGTTACTTGTACAAGCTTGCACCCTATTCTTTGTGCAATAACAAGAGCACTTTTATTTGGAAAATGAGATTGTCCAAGAATTTGATTCTAAGATAATTTAGACCGCGTGTTTGGTCTAACGGTAGAGCATCCGTCTCTCACGCGGAAGGCCTGGGTCCGCTTCCTAGGTCGAGTCATACCAAAGACTCTAAAAAGGGTGTGTGATACTCCACATAAGCAATGGAGTATGGAAAACAAGCCAGTGAGCCACAACTGGGAAAAAGGCAGTGGCCGGCTCGACTTGAACCAATAGGTTGGAAACTGGGCAGTAAAACTCTATCTAACTAAACTAAGGTAATTTAATGCCATTGAAGTTCATTACGACCAAAATAATAATGAGTATCTCACCTTGTGTTTGAATCCAAACTGAACTTGAAACGATGGAACACTGATGTTATCCAGCCTTCAAAAATGAAGAAATAAAGAATTCATGCTAAAGAATGAACAAGTAGCTCTATGATATTTAAAGACTTCCATTAATTTTACTTTAGGATCTTAATCTTCCCATACTTTAAGTAGTTAAAGTACTGTTAAAGCAGAACCATGTTTATACCACCAAAGGAGCCATATATTCTTGAATTTCAAAAGCACACTGAAATTCAAGGGGGAGGGGGTAGGGGTCAATGAATGACCCCTGCTCCCTTTTTAAAAAATGATGACTAAATTTTGTCTCAAGTCATCTGAATAACATATGGGAATAGGAAGACTGTTTGGTAAGCTTGTGAAAACTGCACCCCCAAAAACTGAAAAAAAAAAAACTTTAGAAGAACCAGGGCATGTACTGTACTGTTGATGAGAATGCTAGATGAAAACTAAAGATAAGGGAATAATATCCTGATGATCAGAGTGACTGGTAAAACGGCAAAAATAAATTAAATAAAAAGAATTTGCAACATTCTGGAGAATAGAACACATTCTTGGGCAACAATTTGTTTACTAATATTTGAATCTAGCATGAAATCATAGACCTCCAAATTGTTTGAACAAGAAAGTATAATTAAGAATCTCATGAACAGATAGACAAACAACGACAAATTTGCAGAATTTACCCAAACTTTTTAGCAGAAGTCTCCAACCAGTCTTTGACATTATCTTTAAATTCTACATCCATTGCAGAAAATTTCTGTTTGCTTTGAGCAAGAGGAAGACCCATATCAGCCAAGAATTCATTTAACTTCTTTTGTCCTTTGAGGGTCCAGAGTTTTAACCTGTGAAAGGAAAAAGTGAAGCCTGTCAGGAATGCTAATCTCTAGGGATTCTGCTAGAATCTCCCCCCCCCAACAAAAAAAAAGGGGGGGGGAGGGAATTTATTATTGCCACACCCAAAGACCGAATAGGTTCAGCCTCAGGGAACACAAGCTTGTTTCAAGGCCCTATAAAATGCAATCTGAAGGGTTTTAAGGGCTTTTCCCTCTTCTTAATAAAGAAATCAAAACACAGAGATTTTTTTTTCATTTTTTTGGGAAATGAAAAGGGTGATTTGACACTCCTTCCGGGAAGAGAGGGGGGGGGGACAATTTACCCCTTTAAATCTCTTGACAGGAAGCTTGATTTCCACCACTGACAGTTGATCTCATTAAAATTGTACTGTTTACATCTGAGCATAGATTAATCAGACCTGATTTTTATGGAAGTTTGGATGGACAACCTGAAGCTAAATTTAGGTTGTCCAAAATATTTTTTTGTTCTCCAAATGAAATTTATAAGTAGAAGATGACAACAGACATTTCCTTCTAGAGATAAAAAATCTTTCCACCTACCATTGCTATCATTCCGTGATGAATGGTAGTACATACCTTTGTCTGAACAGCAACTTCTGAGGGGACTTTTATGAGCTACATTCTTGCCAATGTAGTGACCTATTCAATAATTGAACTACAAATACAATACCTATTAAATCCATCAGACAAAGTCAGAGAGTGAATGTTATTGTTCCATTCAAGTTCAACTCTTGAAAGTACTGAGGTAGTACTACCATGTTCAACCTGTCATGGACAATAGGGACAAGTGCTAAATTTCAGCCCAAACTTGAATTGCCTTATCGAACTGGTTCTATCAAGAACAGTTACTTAATAAGAGGCAAAACAAAGTCAAAAATACCAAAAACTTCTCTGTAGATATCCCACATGCTTAATGGTTATCAAGCACAGCAAAATGGGCAGATGTAATTAAGTTATCCATACCTACTGTTTATTGCACACACAACCAGAGACAATGCAATCACTCATCAAACTGTACTCCCATTTAGGGTTCTAACCATGCTTGCTGTCAATGTCTGGCTAAAGCCACAAGACTGACTTGTTGTGGTGAGCAACTGACGACTCACTGGTTTTAAAGCCGCATGTCCACTCTGTGTGACACGACTTATTGCAACACGGCTGACTTGCCGTGGTGGGCGACTGACGACTAACTAGTTTTAAGAGCATAGTGTCCACATTATGCAACAAGTGGCAGGTCCATGAAGCAGTTCACCCAAAATTCTAACGTTTAACATACTCTTTAATTGTTACGTTGAAGAGACGTACAAGAATGTGTTCGTTCAATTTCCATTAACTGAACTTTGCAGGCTTCATTCTGGAAGTCTGTCATTGTCGTCAGTTGCACGTTTCAGTTTCGTGGGACTGAACATGTTCAGTCGCATGAAACTGAGTTGCGCATCTGCTTGCAACTAGTTGCAAAGCATTCCATACTTTGCAATCCGTCTGAACAATCTCCTTGCAATATGTTGCTTCGCATCCAGTTGCAAAGTATGGACAGTTTTAGTTTTACACACTACAAAGCACTACAGCTGCCACCATGAATACTCTACTGTGGTAAAACCCTGCTTTCACAACAATTAAGTCTTGACACCAGGGCTAGCTGAAGTCAAGACATTCTCCATTGAACAAAAAAGTGAACTGATGGAATTCTGAGTGACACAACACTGTAGCATGTTTAAAGCTGTTAATCCACCTAAACAGTTTTAAAGAGCCTTTTGCTCCAATCTTATACTCACGTGCATGCTGTGTATGCTGAATGACGTAAACTTTCAAATAAAGACCAGTGTTTGTACAGAGTAAGTTGTAATCTGTTGTATTCAGTCAAGGAAACTATCTTAGCACAGTATATAAACACATCACCTAGGATAAGTGCCTGAAATTTCAGTCATATTCTTGAGCCTTTCTCCCAGACATCTTTATAATGATAAGAAAGTATATGAAGTTTTTCCTTTAGCTCACAAGCACATATAACAGGGAATTGTGAATTCAGGTCATTAATTACCTGCATAAGGTAAGAGTTGCATATTTCTTTTAAACTTGCAATAGTCATACAAATAATTTATTTTATTTGATTAGGGGAGGGGGTAGGAAAGGGGGAAGAACTAATGTGCAAGTTAAAGTCATTGTATTTATGTTGCTGAGATCTGATACAGAATATGGGCAAAACTAATTGAGTGTATTCATGACTTAAAAACCAATCTGGTTGTCCTGCAGATTGTCAGCTAAACTTGGAGTCTGTTTTAAACACTAACATGGAACATTTATATCAGAAAAATCTTGCAATTTGATTGGAGGAACTAAAACCATTTGGGTTGCATACATCCAGATTAAATCACAGATGGATTGGAAATGACAGGACTACCATTTTAAATGTATCTCCCTCAGAAATGGAAACTGCTATACATTTTCTTAAACTGAAATGATTTTTCTTTAACCCTAACCAGGACAAAAAAGCAAAACTAAAATGACACTCTAAAAGACATGTTTCATGCAATAGAGCTCATGATTCATTCCAGATTTTTACAGAGAACGTAACTTTGATGTTACATGTAATTATACTTTGAAAACTAGAGCAAATGAGCAAATTTATAGGAAGCAAGAAATTATTCCAGCTTCTTTCTTAAATAAACACTCAGTTATAATGACGTTTTAAATTGTTTAGTTATGTATGACTGTCCCAATAAGATGCCAGTTTTTCAAAAGGATACTCTGGAACAAATGATATTTTCATGGAATTGACAGACAGTGGACATTCATCTTCATTGCCACGGTGATTATGCCTGGAGACATGCCTGTTCAACTCAGTTACATCACTAACATATTTTTCTCTGTAATGAAGAAGTAAAGGAGTAAACATTTAACATTCCATTAGCATTTCTAAAAGTTTTTGCAATTTTTTAAACTCACTAATTTGAAATGAAATAAGCTCTTGCTTTTACTTACTGCTACAACTTTCTACATATAGGCCAATATTTCTTATCTTTCTTGTTTCAGGTTCTTTTTGTTCTTACATGGTTTGTGCCATGCCTGCAATAACTTCTTTGTATTGTTGACAATAAATGCACCATTTTAATAACTACACACTTCATCATATAAAACAGGAATCAATACCTACATCAATCAGTCCACAGTTCCTAACTCTAAAACAATCAGACAAAAGTACTGTCAAGCTGAGAATACTGTTTACTTTCATACTTGCACTCACACACACAGCACTACACCTGTACTCATAGCCTTACAGGCCTACAGGGTACAGAGAAAAGTTCACCATTTAGAAATCATCGGAATTCCCCTTTAGCCCGTTAAGTCAGGCAGCCATGAATGCCATGAGTGAGGGCAGGCTCTCAGATATCATGTGAAAGACCTCATTGCAGTGTCTGAATTTTCACGTAGCTGCACTAGTCACGAGCTCTGTGTGCTTAAGGAAAGAAGTGTGAGGATTGAGCTCTTGTGAGTGGCCTGTACCTGCTAAGGTATGTTTGTGGGTGCACACACACACAAAAATAGTTTCCTAATCAGTGTCATTTGTATCAATGGTGAATTACCTGTCAATTCTTTTAGCTATTAGTTGACTAGAAAGTCCAGTTATTGCCCACCTGAGAGAGTGAAGGAAGAAAATTTAATTACTTCTTAACTTTATTTGCTAACATATGTCCAGGCAGATATTGTTTACGAAAGCCAATGTGTACCACTAACAAGTAGCATTCTAATTTAATGAAAAATCATCCGTTGTAGTATTATCAACGATATGTGCATTGTACATATGTGCTTGGACATTTTTCCTAATAGATGATGCAAAAGTTGTGCTCCAAATAAAATTTTCATTACAAATAAATCAAAGTTTAAGAATGAGTCCCAGTTCTAGGTACAATAAAAGGGAACAAAATATTTACTTCTGTGTTGGCTGATTAAATGTTTGCATTTAATGATTGTAAGCTTAGCACCTTCAGCTCTTACAAGAACAGGAACGTAACTCTAAGTAAAGGACAATTTATAAACTGTTGTATGGTACCATAGTTTTACTGGATGTGGAGTACTCCAAATGAGATTAATTTGTGAGTTCATGGAACACTCATGGTAGGAATTTGCTGCCTACAATTGGCCCCTATCAGGCATATTGGAAATGCCTACCTCCACTAAAATCGGAAACTGCAACTTCATTGTGATTAGAGACAACAAGCCAACAAGAGAACAGTTTCTTGATTTTCAAAATATGCACATTTCCCTTCCCTCATGTTTCTCATCTAATAGACTAACTAAACTTCCACCAAAACAATAATTATCGACAAATATATAAATTTATTTCTTTTTTTTTTACTTTGGAAAAAAAAGGCCACCTTTGGAAAGGTATCTCCCCATTTGCTTTAGTTAATACTACAAACCTCCACCACAGCTTATATTGGAACCACCTTTGTGATTTTGACCCTGGTTAGGCTGGTTCGTTAGTTAAATGGAGTTTTTCAGTCCAATTTCCATCCTATTGGTTCAAGTTGAGCTGGCCATGACCTCTTTTCAAGCTGTGGCTCACTGGCTTGTTTTCCCTACTGAATTGCTTATGCTGAGAATCACGCACAACAGCAGTAGGTTCCATTTTTAGAGTGTTTGGTATGACTTGACCTGGGGACTGAACCCGAGCCTTCGGGTGAGAGGCCCTGGTTAGGAGCTGCTGACAATCTCATTTCTTGACGTGACAATGTTAATGTGACACTAAATGATAAAGGTGACTGGATCTATTACACTTACCATAGAAGGTCATTTGTGTCTTTTGAAAGTTTCCAGGCAAGGTCATACATAACTAATGAAGCCTGTTTAAATCAAAGAAAAGTATTGATAAATATTCTGAAAATTTGACAAATTCATTTAGCCTAGCTCATGCTCAAATTATATGAGATCTGTTATGCAAAAAGCTACTGTATATCAAACCTAAAATAGTATAGTCTTTAAAGTAAAATATATCAACCTTGGAAATAAAAAGGGCATTTTAATTAGCAGCAAATAGAATTGCCGGATGACGAGGACAGCATTTACACTGCAATGACAAAGGAAGATGAAACTCGGGCATTCCCACAAACAGCAACTTAAATGAAACTGCCTTCTTCATTTTGAAAGACCTGAAATTTTTAAGCACTAAATTGAAGATCTTTGATTCTGCTGTTAACAATTGATCTGCTCTGAGCGTTCTCCATTCTTGCACCTCACACAATTGTAACAACAAAATCTCAAGTATATACCAAGCAGCTTAACCTTGAGGTATGTAAATAATAAATATTTCTGCTTAAGAAGATTGCTACTAGCTTGTGTGACACTAAAAAGCTGTGCCATTGCTTTGGGACAGTCTCAAGAATTTTAGTGTAATTAATTCTACCCCCTCCCCCCAAGTTGGTGGGTCACACAATATACCCATGGTTTTCTCTACCTGTAATACGGAGCAACTAAGGGACAAGACCAGACCCTATTTGTACCTATTTGAAATTGAAACCAAACTTGAACCTCTGCCAACACCATATTTCAAACTTCAATTTAACTCTACCTTTTTTTCTAGCTGACTTTTTATGACACCATTCATGCTGGAGTGTTGCTAAAAACCAAACTGATTAACTAATGCTTTTTTCCTACACAATGAATCCTGAAGAATGCTCATACTTACAGCTGTCCCATAGAAGGAGAATTCATCATACTCATACATAATTCTTTCTTTATTTTGTTCCCATTCTCTTCTCTTTCTCCTTTTCTCCATTTTCCTTTCAAGAGTTGCCTAAAAGAAATAAAAATAAATAAAGAGTTCCACTCTTGGTGCATTTCAAAAATACAGCAACCAGAACATGAAGGCACTATACCTTAAAAGGGGCTACATTACTTCATCATCTGAGCCATATTCACAAAGGGCAAGATACTGTGCCATTAACAACTGACTGAATGTTGATTAACATAAATTCAAACAGTGAGATCACACTAGTTAGTCAATTACTTGCACAGATCAGAAGGGGTACTTATGCTGGCAGACAATTCATTCAGTGAAAATACTGACTCAATATAGGCTACTTGTCTCCAGCTTTGTTTAAAAGTCATTATTTATCACCCTAATAGTTCCAACTGTCTCAATCTAATTACTTCCAGTACCTCCTTACAGTATCCTCATTCAGATTAAATACCAGATTATTGCTTCAGGGCAAAATCCCTCCCCCCATCCCATTGCCATATCAAATCTAGTTACAGGAAAATTTTGACAAGAAATGAGATGAAACTTTCTCTGTTATAAAAATGAACACTGTACAGGTACGCATAATCTCCAATTGTTAAAGCGGCTCACTGAGTTGGTTCATGAAATTCAACTAATTTTTCCAAACCTGTTAGGTTTCCTTCAACATACCAACAACAAATGGTTAATCTAAGACAGTCCCCAAGCCCTACATATAAATAACTGTTTTATGAGTGAGTACTTAACGGCTGAAGTCAGTTTTCAAAAATTCGTGACCAGACCCTTTTTCAATTTATGTACAAAACCGTTACAAATCGGGACACAAGAAAATTCAAAATTTAACGGTTTCTGTGACTTTTGAACTTTAAACTTGACTTATTATGCTAACTATAAGCATTGTTATGTGATAGTGACCCTTGCAGACTCTCATTAAGTTTAAGTTATCAGTATCAACTTAATGAGCCTCTTTCAGCATGGTCTTCCAAGATGTGGGCAAACTGGTGTTGGCTGAGTTTATTTGTTGATTTTTATTTATTTTTGGGCCCCTTGATTTCTCATCTGAAGCCCTTAGATTGAGCTACAATCTTGGCAAAACTCCTTGGGACACCCCGCTCCCCTTCGCAATGTTGACCACAGTTAGCCTATTCGGGGCATACAGTCACTCTTTCAGCGCAACATTGAAAGGGGGAGCGGGGAGGGGAATTCATGTAAGCTTTTGAACTGAAATTCAAGAATATCATGGAAAAGTGTCCCAACAGTTTTGTCCAAGATTGTCTGAGAATTTCGGGGATTTAGAACTACTCGCGTCACACAGTAGAAAGTGTCATTTTGTCTTAATGGGTTGATTTGCAAAAGGGAATAAGTTTAAGTGCCCGATCATTCATGTAGCTGTTCTCAACAGTGACTTGTTTTTGGTTTACACTGTCTTACAGTAAAAGAATATTGAAAAAATGTTTGTGTTTATGTATTTTAAATTTGTTCAAAACAGTGACGTTTTACCTGATAAGTGCATATTGCAGAGCAGAGGCACTGATGTATCCTGCCTATTACTTCATTGTAAAGTAATTAACCGTGTTTTCTCAAGAAAAAATATGCCGTACATGCGAACTTGACGAGACCGGCAGTGAAAGATAAGTTTAACCCAACGGTCTACCATTTATTTTGAAAGCAAATTTGGAAGCTAAACGCAATGAAATTGCTTCAGCTTAAAGAGGGAAAAAAGCATGTGTAACCATTTTCATGTAACGTGAAAAATGGAGTCACAGGGGTGCAATTTGCTTCAAAATATGCCAAAAACCAGCCTTAACTAAGGATCTACCATCGATATATTAAAAGCTTGGATCTCAGATGTGCCTTTAACATTTCATGGTAGATCGTGGCGCTCTTTCAGTGAAAATCTTGTCTCCTTTACACCAGTTTGCAATAGGAGTCAGACTTTTCTATCCAAGAAATTGTTTTGGTTATATGTGTATACTGTATATATAGTATTTATTGAAATAGAACGTATCCTGGCGATTACCCAGGCCTGAAAAATATTCAAAAGTCTCTTTCCATATTTCAAATGTTAAATTATTGGCTCTTAAATTACCTCCTCCAAGTTTAGACATGTTTTTTAATTGGTTTTGCATCTGTATTACGTAGTGTTTGCACGGGTACTAAAAATTAGGACCCGGGTACCCGATCGCCATACCCGTCGGGTACCCGGGTTACCCGGTGTTACATACGGTGACTAAAAGATATGAGCATTTTGTAAGGCATACTCCATAAGACATGCATGGTAACATTAACATCTGTATTGGATAGGTATAGCGATCACAGTTCCCAAGTTCAAAAACATTTGATTTGTTAGAAAGGTTTAATCGTCTCGTTTTGTTTTAGATCAAAATGACAAGTAAAAAAAAAAAAAACGTAACAGAAAACAGTCAAATAAGAAAATTATGCTTCCCAAGGCCTATATCAATTTGATATTGAATTTTGGGACGCTTTCCTACTCGAAAAGTCAGCATAGTAAGAGCTCGAAGCTTCACCTTTTAAACCACTGATTTAAAAATATCAACTAATCAGAGCACTGTGTTATGGTATTCTCTTGCACGTCAAAAATTACTGATTGTAAACAAACGACGTCATGTTTGTGAACTTCCCTCATACTACTTTGCAATATGCGTTGGAATTATCGCTAATGGGGTATGTACGTTCTTACGTAGCTAGCCTCGTGTCGACATCCAGGCACGGTAACATAACCTCACACATAAACTTCGTAGTCTGCTCGAGCACCATTTTGGGGCAAAATAACGTAATATATACTGGCCTATTTTAAAAAAAAAATTTTGTGAATGTTTACGGTGTTATTACATTGATGTCGTTTTACTTTGCAGAGAGCGGCAAAGTGTTGATTTGCGTAAAACTGACACCTATAACCATTAAGAAATATTTGAGGATTATACTCGAGGTGGCATACAGTATTGATAATAATATCGCATATACATGCAAGGCTCAGTTTACCTAGCATGCGCTGAACGTTACGGGCACTGTCTTTGCGAGCTGGGCGGGGGTGATACAGTATGTCTTGCTATGTCTGCGTGAAACAGTACGATGTGATTTTGAATCAGCCGTCAGATAGCTTGCTTGTGAGTAAGTTTATAAGCGATATACATGTGATGTGTGAGAAGTAACCCACTACGTGACGATAGCGCCATCGGGCCGCTCGCTGATAAAAATTTCAACTTCAGAAACGAAGAACAGACAACTGTCAAACTAATACATAATTTCTAGGGGCTCTCTTCATTCTCAGTCTCGGAGAATGTTTACCAAATTGGCAAAATATTTTAGTCCATTACCGTGGGCAATGGCGTAAATGGGATGATCCTTTTGCATGCATTTTTTTGTTAAGATTCGGGTAGAAGATTTGGAACCAGGTAATACGATGGCGGGCGGGTACCCGGGTACCCGGGTTACCCGTGCAAACACTAGTATTACGAGGAGGACTTGGTAGGCGTTCTGTCCGTACCTCTGCCCATGGCTTACGAGATGCAAATTCCCCAAGAATACCTGCAACAGTCTATTCTTTATTATCATCCCAACTCTAAATAAATGTATACAAATGAATCAAACAACACATTAAAACAACTCTTTACGCTACTAACTCTTTATGCTAAAATCCTCAGACCTATAAGCCTCTGAAAAAACTTTTCCAAAAAAGTCGGCCCGGAAAAATGAAGCATTATCTATTGAATTTGTTCTCGTAAATAATACGCGTGGAGCTCAGACAATCTTGGACAAAACTCCTTGGGACACCCCCACTCCCCTTCGCAATGTTGACCACAGTTAGCCTATTCGCGGCATACAGTCACTCTTTCAGCGCAACATTGAAAGGGGGAGCGGGGCAGGGGAATTCATGTAAGCTTTTGAACTGAAATTCAAGAATATTATGGCAAAGTGTCCCAACAGTTTTGTTCAAGATTGTAGGGGTACAGTTGGTCCACAGAATTTGAAGGCTTATTTAGATCCCTGATTAGTTCACAAGTTTAAATTACAATGAATGGCATACTACTTCACTCTACTCACCTCATCATATCTTCTCCTTTTGCCCGATGGTTCATCACTCTCATTTCCAGAATCTTCTTCATCGGACTTTACCAGGAGAAAGAGAAACAGATGCAACTAAAGTATTATTCTCATTTTCCAATCAGACACAAGTCACATTTAGGTAGGCTAATAGGCTACAAAATATATAACCCGGAGGCATGATTTTGGCATTTTTGATATAATGTGGATAGTATGTTTGTTCAGTGAATCTGAAAGTCCCAAAATCAAAATTTGACTTATACAGATCCAAAGTGGGCTGAAAGTTTTATTATATGCCCATGCTATTTCCTGCCTGTCATAAGCAGAGACTAGTGTAAAAGGAAGCCCCATCTTTGAATTGTAGTTGAAACCAGACTTCAATCATATTTGGGCTTTGCATTTTTAAGTAGTTGATAGTATTTTATAGTAACATGTTTGTGTTGGTGTTTTGTTTTATCTCATCTAACTAACCAAAGCATACAGTTTGTTCCACACAGAGAACCTAGTGCAATATTAAGAAATAGGAATTAGGGCATGTACCATACCTCTTCATTACGAATGACGTCTTCATAGGCAGGAAGGTTGAACTCGTCTCCAGAATTCACCAACATTTTTACCTGAAGCAACCAAAGAAAATAGGGAGTTGTACATTAACCCTGAAAATGTATCTTTGAGAATCATTAAAGTATAAGGTCTTATATTAATGTCATCTTCATCCAGCAGTGCAGTTGTAAACTTTTATCAAAGAGGTTTCACAAGATTTTAACAAAGCAACATATCAGTCCATTTAAAACCAGAACTCTTGGGTCCTGCTGACAGGGTTCCGAAAAAATAAAATTCCATGATATTTCCATGATGAAATTTCAAAATTCCAGGATGCAAACATTTACTTATTAACCAGTCCAGACAAATAACAGTAATTACAGTATTGAACTAGATTAACTGAAAGCTGTACGTACTTGGGTCAGTTTACAGGAGTGTTTAAACTTACTCTAACATGTAAAAGTATCACAAAGGCATAAAATGGCCTCCTTTTCAACTCCTTGCAACCATCCATTTCTCACCTTAGGAAAGTATCACAAATCCAACCAGGCAGAAATCCCCATGCTTCAGTGCATGACATCACTGGGGATGCCTGTCAGGTTTTTGTGAACTTTCACTTATGCCTGTGTGAACTTAACATTTACAGTATTTTGGTTGTTTATTCATGCTAAACCTTTATAAGTCAACTGGAAATGCAGTGTTTATAAATACCAGTTGATACATCTGCAAATGGGAACATTCTGCTGGGAATGTCCCACACCATTCAAAGTCATGCCGTTTTAGTAAGTAACAGTCAACAAGGTTAAAGTCTGATAGGTATAACAATGACTCTGTGATTACAACCACTCCTTTTATTCACAGTCCATTTATCAACATGGTACATTATGCAACACACTCTGCAGGGAGACAGATAATGTATTAACCACATTTTTTTTTGTCCTGATGTCATCTTCAAAATTGTAGTTGAATCCTTGCATCCAACCTAAATAGAACTTAATAAAAATATACAAAACAATTTGCAAGACAATCATTTTAGTGCTATTTTTGGAATCTTTATTTGGGGTGCACCAAGTACTTTTCCTTTCACACAATAATGTTAGCGTAGACAACATTATGATGTAATAGGAGAAACAGCTCAGGCGGCAAGGGGCACTACTCCCTTTTGGCTTATTAGCCTGCTGAGCTGCTTCAGTTCATGTACCACAACCAACTAAACACACTAAAAAGCAGGCTTGGGGTGATTACATCTCAATGTAATCGATTATGATTGCAATTACTTCATATTTAACGACTGCCATTATGATTACGATTACAGCTTAAATTGAAAGTAATTGATTACGATTGAGATTACATTGCAATGTAATCATGATTGCAATCGTGATTACATTTTCTTTCCACATAAACAATGTAGCAGACAAAACAAGCCAGTGCCCACAACTAGAAAAAAGGCCATGGACATTGCTCTAGATAAGCCAAGGACAGAACCAAGTCCTCCCAAAGTAGAGACTATTGAACCCATGCACTTCTCACTCATTTTAAGTTGGAACATGCAAGAAAGAGGGACAATTAAATTTTGTCATTCCAACAGAACCAAGCACTGAAAAAATTGTTCAGTAACTTTGCTTCTTGGTTCAATTCAATGTAATCAGAAATGATACCACGATTGCGATTACTTTGCCATTGTAATCGATTATGACTGCAATTACTTTGCTATTTTCACAAAAGTAATCGATTGCGATTACAACTACTTCAAAATGTGTAATTGATTGCAATCGATTACGATTACTGATTACGATTACCCCAAGCCTGCTAAAAAGCAGTGGCGGCTCATGGTCTAAATATGTGGAGGGGCAAGTTGCTATTGGTCAGAATGAACCAATGGCGCTGAAGGCACCATGGGAATGTGAAGCGCTTCCACCTACAGCATGGGGTCCAGGGGCCCATCTTGGGGAAGATCAGCACTATTTACAAAATTGGGGGTATTAGAAAGAAGCATTTGTCTTTCTTCACATGGCACTTGATGAGCATTAAACTGACTGCAAAATACATGACTTCACCATTATTTTATTGAACTTAGTCTAATTACAACTGCCATGAGGCAGCGTACCAGCTGGAAGAAAACCTACATGAAGACGATATGTACAGACAGTATGTGCAGCCTATGTGGTCCTAATCGTTTGATTCCCACTGATTTTTCTTCAAGACTCCTTTTTGAAAATGGACAAGTTTGTAAACTTTTGACAGTATTCATGTTGTATTCATGTTTCAAACTTTGAGGGTTTTGCAGGAGCTAGATAAAACTTATCACACATAGACAGCCAGAGCACAATGATTGAGTGCACATGTATACCTAAGCTGCAATCAACATTTTGACTCACTTAGTGCGAGACCACAGCATAGTTTTCTACATAGGTCCTACTATACACATGGCTAATAAACACGTTCTTAGTTGCCGGTGCATGCATACAGCATGACGAAGTGAGACCAGGGAGGGCAAGTGAATGGCTGCCCATTGTTATAAGAAATTGGCCATTCATCTTTCTTCATTTTAGCTGATAAAATGTAAGTGTGCATGGTCACAACATGTTGAGTGGGGCAGATTGCAATGTGCCCATCTTACGCATGTATGGTAGAACAGTAATCTGTTACTCAGTAGCAGTTCCCTGGTTTAATCGGCAAAGACTGTTTTATGGCAATGGCAAATAGTATACCTTTTGTTGGAGTGGAAAGGGATTGTCAAAAAAAAAAATAGTAACAATAGTGGAATTGTAAGCAATGGTTTCACTCAATTTTGTTGTAAATTTGATCCTTATTATTGGGAGTTTCTTGGAGGGGCAGTGCCAAAGATGCCCACTGCCATGAGCCACCACTGCTAAAAAGGCACCATAGCCATCAATTCTTCAACTTTTGTCTTTGGCTTATCAAATTCCATGATTATTCCAGGATTTGAAGCAATTTGCCTCAAATTCCATGACTTTTCCAGGATTTAAAGCATCTTTTTTAAATTCCATGACTTTTCCAGGTTTTCCAGGGATGGCTGGGAACCCTCTGCTGAGGCACAGCATTTCTTGCCAAGAATCCAGGGAGACTTAAAGGTGAATCTGAGGGACAGGAACCCCAAAAAGTGAAATTCCTGGCACTTAAACTGAGTTTCTCTATTCAGTACACAATACGCAATAATATTTACCTGGGAATCACTGAAGACATTGCTAAGATGAATTGGCCTGTGGCTGTCACAAACATAGAAAACAACATTATCTTCTGGCTGGAGTAATTCTACCAGGTCAATATTACCTCCACAGTTGATCATAACAACAAATTCAAGCTGTAAAGAAATTTTAGATGACAATGACATAATGAATAATATTCATTCTTATATATAGTAGCCCTTGATTGGCAACCTGTTCAAAAGTATTACTATTGGTACTGTAAACAGCAACTTATACTAAAGACAATTGTCTAAACTATTACCAATAAATCAGTGTTGATAATGCAATGTTACCTCTCAGGTACCCATGTCTCTCCTACAGTAAGTAGAGAGAGGCAATGGAGATAAAGCATCTTGCCCATGGACATAATGCATTGTTAAAACAGGGAGTTGCTAGAGAAGGAGATTCAACAAACAAATTTTGCCAAACAATATGTACTTGAAACAGATTATATCTTTTGAGGCGCCACTATTTGATTGACAGGTCCCTTTGTTTCTATTGTTAAATCCCTTGTGACAAAGTCCTTTTAATAATCATTTGTTTCCGCCAATGGAAAAGCTTATAACCAGAAAGCCAAAAGGCTTAGTGATTCCTTGCCATCAAATACCTTACCTGCTTTCAAATTGACAGTGCTTGATAGATTTTTCTTTACATTTTAGGCACAGGATTTTCACAATTTTACCCCTGGTGACCTCAAATGACCTTTGACCTCTACCAAAAACAATAGGCTTCTTTCTCTCAACATGACAAATCTATATACCAAATCTGAAAAGTGTCTGTTACTCTTATCTGGAGATATTGTGTTTACAAGCCATTTTCGAAGTTTTGGCAATTTTACCGCTGGTGACCTCAAATGACCTTTGACCTCTACCGAAAGTAATAGGCTTCTTTCTCTCAACATGAAAAATCTATACACCAAGTATGAAAATTGTCCAGCAATCCTATCTGATGATATCATGTTTACAAGCCATTTTGGGTGTTTTCACATTTTTACCGCTGATGACCTCAAATGACCTTTGACCTCAGCCAAAAACAATATACTTCTTCCTCTCAACATGACAAACCTATATACCAAGCATGAGAAGTGTCGGTCACTCCTATCTGAAGAAATCATGTTTAAAAGCCATTTTCGGGATTTTCCCAATATTACCGCTGGTGACCTCAAATGAACTTTGAATTCTACCAAAAGCAATAGGCTTCTTTCTCTCGACATGACAAATCTATATACCAAATATGAAGAGTATCTGTCACTCCTTTTTGAAGATATCGTGTTTACAAGCCATTTTCAGTGTTTTCGCAATTTTACCGCTGGTGACCTCAAATGACCTTTGACCTCTACCAAAAACAATAGGGTTCTTCTTCTCAACATGACAAATCTATATACCAAGTATGAAAAGTGTCGGTCACTCCTATCTGAAGATATCGTGTTTACAAGCTATTTTTGAAATTGTCGCAATTTTACCGCTGGTGACCTCAAATGACCTTTGACCTCTACCAAAAACAATAGGGTTCTTCCTCTCAACATGATAAATCTATATACCAAATATGAAAAGTGTCGGACATTCCTATCTTAAGATATTGTGTTTACAAGCAAGTGTCACACACACATACACACACACACACACGACATCACCATCGCATAGATTCCTTGCCTGCCTACGGCAAGGAATCAATAACAATTTCTATAGAACGTATGGAAACAAACAGTTAAACTGGGTGCTTCAGTTGCTCCCCTTTCGTCATTAGATGGAAGCATTCTTCAAGTCTATACCTTTCCCTCAGATTTAAACAATTTTGTTATCATTAAGAAACAAAAAATTTAAAGTAATTTGCAGAGAAATTGTTGCTTTCTTCAAATGAAACAATAGGTCGCGTCTCGGATAGTGTCAAATGACATAAATTTCACAATTTTCGATGACGGCTGGCAACAAAATGTTAACGAGTAGAGTGTAAGGGATACGTCTCTTCATTGGAATTTCGATAATGCGTCACTAATCTTTGTTTATCGAAGCATTGAGATAAGAATTTGGCGGATAAAAGCAAGATTATCGTCGGAAACAAACATTGTCTCAAAGAGACTATAGAACATTGTTTCTCCTTCTCTTGGAGCTCCCTGGTTACAGTACCCTTATAAAGATAAAACAGACTGGTGTCCCACAATTCAGGGCTGCAACATACAGTACTGTCTCCCAAAATTACCTGATATTTAGTACAGTACTATGTAAAAGAAATAAAAATTAGTCCTGAACTTCCCAAGGTACAAAAAAAAAAGGAAAAAAATTAACTAGGCTGACTAACGTAATACAAAAAAAGAGAACCCACACCACTCACGAGGGGAGAGAAAGAAAAAGGGAGAGTAAACGGAGAATATTCCTGAAAAGACAAAAGCTTTCATTAAATCATTTTCACATGACCTGGCACCATATTTCTTTTGTCTCACCTTTGAATTAGTGACAATTAAAAGCTTACAATACAGTTCTGTACTTACCTGTTCAGAGTGCTCCAAAAATGCCCTCTCAAGGTCTTGCTTCCCTGCTACAGCTACAATAGTATATTGTATGTGATCACAATGGAACAATGCTTGTAATATCTTGCATGCACATAATGCATCTACATCGTGACTAACAAGCAGCAGGACCCTCTAGATAACAAAACAGAAAGAAAAAATTGACCAAATTCTAAGCACACACTTTTTTAGTTTTAATTACAAATGGCTGTGTGTTCTTTCTGGACCCTACTTTATGCTTCGTCCTGTGCCTTTTTTTTCAGCCTACTGAACTTTAGACAGCCATATATAGTGGCAGATTTGACTAGAAAATCGCAAGCGCAAACTGTACAAGTAGAATGTTCAATTGTGGTATCTGATTGGTGCAAACTCCATCACAAATAATATTACAGGTGATGAGTTTAATTTCTTAGAGAAAAATGCGTAATGAAACAATTATTGGCTGGGAAGGTTTTTATGTAATAAAACAAATAGCTCACCAGATGAAATAAATAAATCCACACAGAGTGTGAGATAGGAATCAAGTTAATTTTTTTATGTCACCTAACTACATGCAATGAGTCACCCTTATTACCTTGGACCAATGACCCTTACAGACACAGTTGGACCCTTACAGACACAGTTGGACCCTTACAGACACAGTTGGCCAGCTACTGCACAACATCCAGGGAGAGTTTGGAATGTGAATAGTAAACAGTAGTCCTATACACAGTGTTGTAAACAAGTCACTAGATAAGTGGAGCAAGTGGTAATGAACTGCGTCTTCCAGTCATGAGGTCGTGAGTTCAAGTCCCAGCTCCGACATCAAAACTGTTGTCTAGTTTTTCTGGGTTGTAGATAATCTGCTATCCCTTAATCATAGACGTTAAACTGTGAGTTTGTCTCACGAGACTGGCGTTGCCAGCTTTGCGCTAATACCCCTTCATTGGGGCGTTGCCGAGTTCCGGCAAGGGAGGATCAAATGAAAACAAACAAACAAAACATAAGTGACAAGAGTCACCAGTTTTCAAACTTTTAAGTGACTCGAGTAAAGTCATTGACTCAAGTCACTGTACTGTTTCAATGGAAAAATTACTCCAGAATTCTATCGAGTCACTATCATTTTGAGATGAAGTGACTCGAGTCGTGATTTGTTACAAGACTGCCTATACATGAGTAAATGTACAGTACACTAGTACAGTTGTCGTTGTGTCAAGGAAACTTTTGAAACAAACTGGGCACAATTTCTCCTTCTTCATTTATACTGTAAAAGGCCTTGCTAGGCCTACACTCACATTGCACAAAATGCACAGAATTCTACAGTGAGGTAAAAGACTAGTGGCATATCATGGGTGGAGGAGAGAAGGAGAAGATACAACAGTTGCCAGTGAATTGGAATTTGTAATGATCAAATCATGTGCTCGATTTCCATTTTAAGTGACGTATTATGTACAGTCCCAAAATATTTTTCTTTGAAATATCATGACATTGGCACATGACCTTGGAAGCCAACCCTGTACACCCAACAGGCACAATTTCACAATACTGATACTCCACATTGAAGACATTGTAGCATTAATCTTGAAGGGTAATTGTCCAAAAAAGAGCAAAAGCTTTCCTTAAAAGGCACTACAATTTAGCATTTCAAGATTGTCACTTATACTTAGTACTTAAACAGGTACTCTGTGCTATGCTTAATGGTAGGACTTTCATCCTACCCAGTCCTTAAAATGGCCATACACCTCACGATATCGCAATCATGAGGGTGACGAGCACAGCGGGCAACTCCTCAACTACAGCTTCAAAAAAGCACCTATAATTACCATATTTGACATTACATTCAATGTTCTTCACTGGTCTTTCCTCAAATGGAGGTCAGCAAGGTGAAATTTGGAGGTTAAAAGAAGGGTTTAAGGTCACAACAGGATTTGGTATGTAAGAGAGATGCTTATTCTAAGCATTTTGGTGAAATTTGCATTGAAATCCGATGTTTGGTTCTCAAGATACGAAGAGGTAAAGTTTGCACATTTTCAACAAATAGTGAACTTGAAGCAAACACATATGACATTACATCCCCACATTAATGGGCAGTCTTTTGTTTTTCTTTAAACTTTATAATGGATTTTCTCCTCAACAATCCCATATTATTAAAATGTGATTGCATAAGTGGCATGAGAATTTTACAAACTTTGCATCCCCCACAGGGAGGTCATAGGCCTAGGCCTACTCCTATTAACTTCAAGGTCAACACAACAGTCTGATAAAACAAAGGGAAACAAAGCATTCCTTGTAAATGTGAGAAAGTAATATAGGCCTAAGCTCTGCTGCCCTCAAATTCACTTTTGAACACAAATCTACTGTCTTCATTTATTGTTATCTCAAGAAATACAAGTCTGATTTGAATGTAACTTTCACCCTACTGTGTAGAATTTGTTCCTCTTTCACATATGAAAATAAAATTTTTGCTTAAACTTCCCCTTTAAAACTGCCAGTAACATAGGGTTGGGTGGTACTGTAAAAAAGTTGTTAGCCTACCAGTAGCTACTGTAAAACATACAGAATGGGTATTAAGGCAGCACCAGTTCTCAACTTCCCGATAGGGAAGTCGGGTGGGAAGGAACCTAAGCCACCTAACAGTTGTTTTTGTCAGTGAATATAACGAGTTCCTGTAATTTTTTCAGTAATCGATATTCTTTGCAAGAAGTTGTACATTGGTAACACACCAAATATGTTAGGCCTAGTGCGTCTGGTGCAAAACAAAGTGAACGTAGGCTAGGCCTAACGTAGGCCTAGTAGGACCATGTAGCAAGGAATAGCAAACCGTATTAACTCAGTACCACGCATAACGATAGGACATTGAACATAGGCGTAGGCTAGGTTATTATTATTTAATCACGTTAGGGGAACACTTGTTAGCCAAGCCCTAACTTTAGCATCAACGTTATGCTAGCCTAGCCTAGGCCTTATAATGTTTGGCTGGTCAACTTTGCCCTTGCTTCTCTCACCTTGTGTATAATTTTATCGTAAAACTGCAATCTGATGTCATTAATTAGCATTTTGTTCCCGTTGCGGCTTCAGCCCTTCGATAGTGAAAATAGTCTTGGTGTCTGAAGAGAACTAACGTTAACCTACGTTAGCGTCCTGAGTCCTGGTTCTCCGCTGGTAGTTGTTAGACCTAACGTTAGGCTAGGCCTAAGTTAGTGCCAGTCCAGTAGCATCTGGTGCACTGTGTAGGCCTAACTGTAAGGTCCTCGATGAACCAGATGTCTTGGTCTTGGTTATCAATCAAACGTACGTATTGTAAGAAAGGCAAATGTTATTGTTGGCGGTTCGTTATCAGAATAGACCTACTCAGAAGTATAAACTGTTAAAACTCAGCCTAACTGTTAACATTGTTTAAAATTATATCGCATGAAATTAACGTATAGCCTAATTGTATTGCTTCTCAATCTCAACACTGTCAGTGTAACCATACCGTACCAGTGCATAACAATAGGGCAAGGTTAACCGGCTTTAAATTCATTTTTCGCGCGGAATCTCAAGTTAGTTCAAGAGCTGAGAATATATGTCACAGTACGTAATTGGTCAATCGTCAAGTTATTCCGATCCATACACCAATCAACATTCTCCTTACAAATAAATTGATCAAAGAGAAAATAGTTACTACCGACGTTTATAAAGAACATAGTATTTTAGCTCAGATGAGTTTTATCTCAGTTTTATGAGTTTTATCCGTGCGCGTTCAAGTGCTGCTCATAAGGGCCAGCATCTGTCTGCGATCGTTATACCATGTGTCCAATTGCTTCATCTGCGTTTCTTTATTTGTCCATACATTTAGCTGAAATTTAGGAGAATTGTTTGTGAAGTGAATATTTTCCTCATACATTTATTTTCTTAAAAAATGTGATACATCGGAAACTGAGGCAGCTGGTGCGCCAACATCCTTGACAGAAAACTTGAAAAAATCAAGTCCTCTGCAGACATCTGGAAATGGCATTTCCAAGGCTTTTCGGAAACGCAACAATCTTTATTTTTAGCTTCCATTTGCATCAAAATTTTTTATTTTGATAGAAAACTGGCTTGCTAAGTTAAAGAAAATTACAGATACAGGTGCGGATCGCGGATCCAAGGGGGCGGGGGGCTTTACGGCCACCCCCCCCCCCCTTCGTCACATCAACAGTAACAAATACACTCAGATAAGCATAATGTTGAATATTCCATGCGCTATTTGAGGCTCCTCCTTTTCCTCACAACACAAATCCAAATATACGAGCCTCGTATGATATTAAGGCTGGATAAATTGCTATCTACTTACTTTTCTGTCGTCTAGCTTGCCTTCGCCTCAATGGGGAACCGCAACTCCCAAGTTGGCCACAACATCAAGATTTGAATAAAGTGAATGGCTGTCGGCCAATGAATATGCCTATGTCGTCACGGTCACCTTTAGAACATTGCCGAGTGAACTATGTCCACCTGCGTCGCACGTCAGCCCATATGTGCAGTGCACTATACCATACTAGTGGCTGTGAACATTGGGTACGTTAATCTAGTCTCCAACGGTGGTTCATTATGATATAGAGCAGGGGCACGCAAACTTCTGGACCAAATCATGTTGTTGTGGCCATCTGGGTGGCCTCAGTGGAGCACTTAGGTGTCATTAGGTGGCGTCTCACCGTCACCTGTTGTCCACATCCTTTCCCCGTTAGACTGACCAATGTGCTAAGATACACATGCACATGCACACCCCTGGTATAGAGGGGCAGCGATCAAAAACAATCATATCGGAGATATACAAAACCATTCTTACAATTTTCAAAAATGTGTTAAGCTTTATATATAATGCGGCACGTAAGAATTGAAGGCCTTGTATAGTCGATAGTTCTTAATGCTGACATCGGAGAATTTGCCGGAGCTATACGTTGATTTTGATTTCTGCTTCAGCTAATCAGTCTGCTCAAACACATGGAATCCTTGTAAAGTTCGCTGCGTGAAACTTGTAAAAGCTAGGTAGCCGGTATGTGATGCATTCCCATCCTCCCTTGAAGTTCAGAAGGTATTTTCACCGGTAAATGAGGTTGCTCGAATTTAAACTCATCATAATCTTTTGTCGCAAGGTAGTGAAATAGTTTGTACAATGTCCTAACCAGCTTATTTTCCAAAGATTATTTTCTTCACATTACCATTTCATCGAATGGTGGTGGTTCATTTTATCTGGTAATTTTCTGATTATTTTATAACTTACTCATTTTTTTTTATTGAAGTATAAATTTTATTGAAAACGTAACCTCAAAATAATGGTTGCTGTGATTTTACTTATAAGTTGGTGGGAAATGCCGTTTCCGGCGGCTGTCTGAGTGTTCGTGATTTTTCAAAATCTTCTGTACGCTTGGCTCCAACTGATGGTGGCGCTGGTCCTTTGGGCAGAAGTAAATATTCCATAGGCGTAGGAAGCGGGAAGCTTGGGGAGATAGCCCTCCAGTAAAAAGTGGGAGCGGAAGGGATGGCTTTCGTCCCCCACTTCCCGAGTCAGAAAACCCCTTCCTTATTCCCCAAATTTCAAAAAAGCAAAAAATCCTCCGCGCTCGGCGCGCCTCAAAATGCAATATAGAATGCATCATTCCTCACTCATAATTCAGTTTGGTAAACTTTTCCGAGCGCTCTGTAAATGACAAAATCGGATATTGCCATATGTGGCACCACGTCATCAAGAGGCACCGGCAGCTATATTGCTATTTTTATAAACTGTCTTTCATCATTTTTCGAATTTTCTTCAATGAAAACTCTTGCTTTTGAAATATGTTGTGTAAAAAGGACAACAAAATGTGGGAAACTTGAAATGTATTCTGAGAATGTCAGTTTGTAGGCCTTAGATAGTAGTATTCATACTTGAAAGAAAATTAGTGAAACTTAGGGGGTTTTCGCTAGAGAGTCGTGGGGACTTTAAGAAAAAACTTAGCTACTACTTACCAGACCGAGACCGTCTGTCTGAGGGGTCGCGCGATTTATGCTCTCAGACAGACCTATCATCAGATACCTTCCAGGGGCTGATCTAGGATTTTTCGTTAGGGGGCGCGCTGATGGTCGATCATCTGCCCGAACGAATATCTAAGCGGAGCGCCACCATCAGTTGGCCCGGAGCGTATAGAAAATTTTGAAAAATCGCGACCCCTCAGATAGCCGGAAATGGCATTTTCCATGCTTGTGAGTAGGACATAAGCAGTCGTTACTTTGAGCCTTTATTTGTCAAAAAATGTTCCCTTCAATTAAAAGTGAGAAAATTGCAAAAACTTTCTTTACGATCTAAACCAAAATTTACTTGATCTTGATTAAGCTAAAATCACTCTTTAAACAATTTTGATGAAATATCTTTCCAAAATATGTTGTAATGTTGTAGGTCCGGAAAAGATAAGGCTGATTCTCACACAAGGTACAAAGAGGAGAACCTTTCCTTTTCGAATTTGAATTGAAATTCGTTACAACTTATAATTCTATGAACGTAAGAAAACCTAAAAGAATTGAATTTTGGGGTCTCCAACAGCTCAAAGACGATGGTGAAAATATCTGACCAAGAATACGATTCACTGCTGTAAGATTCATATTAGAGATCACATAGCTTTTAAAGTCTTGATGAGATATAGCACGTTGTCATGTGCATGAGAGATAAACATTGTTAAACGGTTTGCGTTATCATTGAATTCATAAGTGGCATGTAGATTCAGTCTCCACTCCCTCGGGATAGCAGAAATTTTCCATAATACAATGTAAAAGGAAAAAACTAGTAAAATAATATTTATGGCAGAAATCATTCTAATTAAGCACTCAGTCGACTCTCTCATTTAAAAAAATATTTTACTAAAAAGTTTTAGTGACCATGAAAGCTCTAGCATAGATAAGTTTATTTTCAATTTTAATAAGAATTAATCAATATATATTGAGTAGCATACACATCCGGAGAGCGTAAAATAAGATCAGGTGCAACAGACATCATTAATACGTGTTTTCAATGATAACATATTCATTGGAAAGGTTACATTAAAACACATATATTCCGCCATTTTTGAGCTTACTATCAAACAAAACTTTCCAAAAAGCAAAGCCATTGTGAAATTAATTTTTTCCTCATCTTTACTTTAAGCTGTAAGCCAAAGAGCATAATTCGACCATTCCTAAACCACCTTCACATTTTGCACATATTAGAACAGAACGTCTCCCCTAATTGTCTGGTTTGTGTGACCAATTAAATTTATACTGATAAAATACTTTTTATTTCATGAAAAAAGGAAGAAACGGGATCACAGATTGTATAAAATAAGTGAGCATAGACATTAAGCTCATGTGAAGTTTGGCCATGCGCTCTCTATGCATTCTATACACCGGGACCAGTAACGTAATGTTCATCTTTCAAAGTCTTATGATGCGTTGAACGGTTTTTAGAATGAACGTGTATATGGATGATATGTCATAGCCTTTACCGCAAAAAAGAAATCAATCCCAGGTTTTGATCGATGTTATAATTAGCACCTAACAACAACTTTGTACCTAACAACTGTACAAATGTCGATTGAATTTTCATTCTCAAAAATGCATGGAGGCGTAATATATTTCTAATGTTCATGAAAATTAATATTTTTTATTCTCTTTCTTTTCTGAGAGACTGACAGAAAAGATATTACCGACTTAGAACATATAAACATCAATGCAAGCCAAACATTCTTGTATAACTCATGATCAGACTGAAAGGATACATTTCTGGTAGAAAGAGGTCAAACATCGAACACATTTCTGACGAATGTATAGTCACAAAGAATTTTTTTCAAACATATTTCGAGCTGAGCTCAACACAATAAACACAGCTTTCCATAAAATATCAAAAAGTGAATCAGTGTACCACTTACATGTGCAAGTATAGTGTTTAGGTGATAATGAAGCATTTTTCTTGAATTTTACGTTCACCTTTGTGTATTATTCAGAAATAGTTATTACTACAAGGTAAAATACCAAAACAAATACATTCAAATCCATCATGAAATCCGCGTTTGACCATTTCGAGAAATAGGTGTGACGCCCTCGCGTTAATCTACTCAGTTATCCTCCATCCTATGTGTACAGCTAATTCGAGTAGTTTATATCACTTTTTACATGATCTTTACTACTATGTCTTCAGTTTATACAGAGAATTTCCAGATGGTTTTTTCACTATTCTACATTTCCCGAAATAGACCAATTTTCCCGAATTCCTCGTAATCACATTGAAAGGAATGGGGTTGCAACTGATAGCATAATTTACATTTACGTACATTTGAACTTATCGATGGTGCGTAGCGTATTGACATTTTCAGTGTGTATGAGTGTATGATAACATTAACGAGGATTTCCGTTGATTAAAAAACCCCACATCTGATGAACCCAAATAATGTAGAAAAAGGCCAAAAATTTAGCATAAAAATGTACCTTTTAGTCAATGGGGTAGGGAGAGGTGCATTGTCCAAAATTTGTTCCGCCCGCCCCACCCTACTTTCATATTGCTTCCTACGTCACTGCGATATTCAGACATATAGAATCACAGTACGTCCCTATTACCCGTTGTCTCTAAGTTCAGTCCCCCCCCCCCCTTTTGAAATATCTAGATCCGCACCTGAAATAAACGTCGTACTCTCATTAAATTTTGATGCTACCAATGAATAACAGTTCCTTATATTGCACGTACCAAACGACACAAAAATGCTTTAAAGGTCAGGAGCAGTCGCTCCAAACTTACTCTGAAACAACTTCTAAATTTTGCTATTCTCTGCCATTTTTCTTCCAAGAAGCTTACCGGATATTTTAAAAGGCCAAACCTCTAACCCCCAACTACAATTTTGGTACCCGGGTACCAAAATTCTCAATTGGCTCAGCTCTTTGATTGACAGCTAATCCAAACAGTACAGAGTGGCAAAGCTTATATTACACAGCATGAATGGTACTGAGAGTGTTTTGATTATATAAATTGAGTTTTTCTATATTCACCCTGAAGAAATAAACAGAGATTGTGTCTGGATGAGGATGAATTTCAGACAATTGTGGGAGGGGCTTCAGTAAGAGTGTTAGGAGAATTGGTACTGTTTGGGCTGAGAGAACTGGGCCTTTAAGGCTTAGACATTCCACATTCAAGGTTAACCAAGATATTACTACTTGTAAATTTCACAATTCAGTGAAAAAAAACATTGTCACATGATTGTCAAGAACCATTCACAAACTAGTATAGACTACTACACTCTAAAATATGTTGGGCAAATATTTGCCCAACTTTTTACCAACACTGGGTATATATGTGTCCTCCCAACAATTGGGCAAACTGTTGGGCAAATGGTGTTGGGCAATGCAACTATCCAGTAGTTGGGCACTACTGAATGACCAACTTTTAACCAACACTGGGTATATATGTGTCCTCCCAACTGTTGGGCAAACTGTTGGGCAAATGGTGTTGGGCAATGCAACTATCCAGTATGGTGGGTGCTTGTTTGGATTTCAATAATTTCAATATAACAAAGTCGCCTAACATATGCACTGTTTATCCTCCAAGAGTGATTGGGGGCCCCAGCGACGATGCACTTGGCAAGTAAACAGTGAAGTGTGTAATTTAAAATTTCAAACTCCAATCGTGAACTTTGTATTTCTTCTCCCATTGATTATGTAGCAATGAAAACTTCTTTTTTCTATGCCACCATTGCTCTTTAAGTACTTTCGTCCAGATTTTTACTGCTATTCTACCGTTAGCTTTATATTTACCAAATACAACCTTATTCAACCATGAGATCTTTTAATGAACCACTAATATTTCAATAATTATCTGTAAAACTTAACTGATCTTTAACTAATCATCTGATTGGTCAATTACATTTTACCCAACTGTTGGGTACTTTTAAAACTTGCCCAACACCTTTTACCAACACCTGGATTTTGCCCAACTTTAATTTGCCCAACAATATGGGTACAGTTGTTTACCCATTTGTTGGGTAATAATTTGCCCATGTTGGACATTTTGTATTTTGTCCAACACTTTTTACCCAACAGTTTTTAGAGTGTATCCTCGTTCAAATTGGGGTGACTGCATTTGCCCTTTAAAGCATGCATTTTTCTGTTAGGTAATTTGTTCGACCAGCTAACTCTAAGTGAAGCGCTACCATTAGTCCGGGCGCAGAGAGTAAATAATTTTCCTTTTTTAGAAAAGTTCGAACCCCTCAAACAGCCTGAAATTAGTATTTCCCAGACTTGTAACTGGAAATGAAGCAGTCGCTATTTTGAGATTTTCTTTGCAATAAAAGTTTCTCTTCAATAAAAAAAAACTAAACAACTAACTTAGTGATCAGAAAATTACCCTACCCTACCAGATAAAAGGTAAAACACTACCACTAGATCAAATGGTATTGTCTCTTTTCAATGGGAAACTATGGAACGGAGTTGAAAACATGCTAACGTTTTCACTCTTTTGCGACTTTTCGTATTGAATTGCAAGGAACACTGAGTTGATGAAATTTTCTATGTCACTGCCGAACTCCCGACTATAAACGGTGTTACTTCCAACGTCTTGTGAAAATAAGTCACGTTACAAGGCGGGACCATGGTGGGTTCAAATCAATTTTCGGATTAGTGGGGAACATTCTTACACTATCATTACGTGTAACTGAACACAGCACGGCCGATTTTCATTACTGTTGCTCGAGTTCGGCTGTCCGTCGGGGCAGGGCAGGTGTAACCGTGAGCAACCTCCCGACCTTCGGTGAAATCCCAGAACCCTTTTCCAACCTTCGCCCGAATATTTTATCATTTCGGGCAATTTTTGTGTAAGAGTACATTGCGACTGTGTCGCAAATCATTTCATTTTATATTTATTGAAAATTTGCTGTGAAAATAACGTTTTTTTTCAGTACAGGCAAAGTTTGTCGAAATCATTGGGGCAATCTGTGGCTCTTCTCGTACGCCTGAGTTTATTGAAGGAATTTCTTGGCAGAAAATTTGAAGACATGGTTAAATTGCAGAAGAGAATTGAAAAATTGGAGTCTTCAGCATAGAAGATCTACCTCATCTGCTTTAAATCAAGGCTGAAGTTGGTTGACGTATCACGTTCAGTCATTTACGGTGAAATTAAAACATCAATTGACTGTCTTCTTTTCAGAATGTTTGAAAATCTGGCGCTTATGTCGAAAAAATGTATTTTTTGTAAGAAAATTTCGGAATTGTTAGAGTTTTCTTGTGAAGAATATGATTCCCTAGTAAGCAATATCAACTGGAAGATCTTGAGGTGGGGGATAGGGAGACTGAAGCATAGGCGGCGGAAGCGGGGGGCCAGGGGGGCCTGCCCCCTCAATAATTTTTTTATGAGATTTTTGGGGGGCATGGCCCCCAATAACTGAATGTCGAAAATAAATTTTTCAAAAGTAATTAAACAAATTTAAGTTGCTTTTATTACATTTCGGCTATTCTTTGGCTAAAATATTACTTTTCAGAGTGCAAAAGTTGCAGAGCTTCCGGGGGCTTCGCCCCCTGGACCCCCACATTAACGATAACCTGTAGGAGAGTTTATTTTCGCCCTTCAAACAGTTGCAGGATATGCTGCAATTGTGCCCCACTCTGAAATTCGGAATAAACTCAGGTAGACTGTGACAAGCTTCATGTCTTCGGAATCTCTTGACTTTTTACTTGTCGGGTTTTAGGATGGATAATTTTCTAACAGATCTGGAGTGGCTAAAATTGGCTACGTTGGTGTGGATTAAAGTGTGCTCCTGGCATTTGGCATGGTTCTACTTCATGTAGGGATTTTTTTTTCAATTCCTGGGGATACACAAAATCGTTCCAAAATCATACTTGGTGTGGTGGGTAGCCTATTTGGGTCTATTAGCTCAAAAAGGCTATGACCGTTACTTCACAGATAATCACAACACAATGCCCGAAATTGTCGAATATCCAAATTCTTTCAAGCATTTTCCCGAAAATGGAAAAGTATCATAGAAAGGGTAACATAGTTACGAAAGGTTAAGAGATAAAAAAAAAATCGCGACACATTTGGAAGCCTGTGGCTTAAAAGAAAACATTTATTCTTGAGACTGTTTTTAAATCTTGTGTAACACAATACCCGAAATGGCCGATTATTTTAATAGCTTCAAATCTTTTCCGAAAAACAGCAGACGCTATATTTAAAGTACACTTTCCATGGGAAATAAAAAAGATCTGCGACACATTTGGGTAGAATGTGAAAAAAGGTTTTCATCATCCCAACTTCACACTATAGTCTTGCAAAAATTTGCCCGAAACGGTCAAATAACCGGGCAAATGTTAAAAAATGCTGGGATGTTTTCAATTGCCAAATTAATTCAACGGATAGACAGGAGGGTATTCTGCAGCCCAAAAGTTTGCCATCAATCCTTCTCTAGAGCCAAATATGGGCAATGGTTATGAGAATCGGGTAATTTGTTTTTCGATACTTTAATGATGCAGGGTGAGAATGTCTTCCCGTAAGTCTGCTTGAAAATTCATTTCAACACACCTTGTAACGTGACAATTCTGTCAATAAGTGTTACTAATTGAAGAAAAATCATCTACTTCATTTCATCCAATGGTAGTGGTACATTTTATCTGTTTCTTTTGATCAAAATAGCGACTGCTAAGATCCCCATAGGCCTAATTTTTTCAAAACTAAAATCATATAAAGTCGGAAGTTCGGGTACACACGATTTTTTTCAATATATATTGAATATAGCCAAGCGTTGCAATAGAGTAAAATTTATTAGCATGTTTTCAATTCCGGTTTGTAGTTTCCCCCGAAAATATGCGGGACCATTTCATCGATTGATAGCGATACATTTTATCTGGTAATTTTCTGATCAAATAGCGACTGCTTAGATCCCCCTATAAGCCTGGGAAATGCTATTTTCGTCTGTCTCATGAGTCCCATTTTTAAAAATTTTCTGTTCGCTTCGCGCCAACCAGTGGTGAAACTCCGCGCAGATAGTCTTCCTAGCAGCATTTAGTTTCAAATGAACATTTTTGTGCGAATTAGCGACTTCTAAGACCTCCTATAAGCGTAGGAAATGACATTTTTGACTGTCTGAAGTGATCAGTTTTTTCAAAATTTCCTGTACGTTTCGCCCCAACTTATGGTGGTCCTGCAATTAGATTGCTTCATAGCAGAATTTAAGTTTCAAGTAATCCTTTTTACAAAAGGAAACTCAAAATAGCGACTGCTTAGATCCCCATATAACCCCGAGAAATGCCATTTTCAACTGTCTGAGGGGTCGGATATTTAAAAATGTTTTGTATACGCTTCGCGCCAAGCAATGGTGGCGCTCCGCTTAGTCTTTCTGGCTGAATTTTAGTTTGGAACGAACGTACGTTTATCTGCAACTGAAACTTAAAAAACGACTGCTTTGATCCCCTTTACAAGCCTGGGAATGTCATTTTTGACTGTCTGAGAGGTACGAATTTTCAAATTTCCTGGACGCTCCGCGCCAACCAGTGGGTCTGGAAAAAATCTCACTCTATACAGTTTTGTAATTCAAAAAACAGCTTATCCGGTTGTTATAACCGTTGCCCGAATTCGGTTTCAGGGGCATGCAGGGTAGATGGTAAAATATTGGGCACTACACCTGAAAAACTTTAATGTGGCAATTGAAAAATCCAAGAACTTTTTCAACCTTGCGGACAAATATTTTACCATTTTGGGTAAAGCTTTAGCAATTGGACTATAGTATGAAGTAGGGCTAAAGGAAAAAATTCATAAGCTGCCCCAATTTTTGTCGAAAATCTTTGTAATCATTTTTATTTTCCATGAAAATTTTACTTTGACTGTAGCCTTTTTTGTTTTTCGGGAGAACGTTTGAAAGAATTCAGAAAATCCGCTATTTCGGAAATTGTGTTGTAGGTAGGTAAAAGAGAGACAATTTGTTAAAAATCATATGGTGTACATTGGTGGCACCAGCGTCGGCAAGGGGGCACTTTTCCCCAGTCAGAACCTTTTCCCCCGTTGCCCCGCACTCAGATCCTTAAGTACAGTAGCTTGACATGCGTTTTCTGGGCAAAGTGATTAAAAATAATCACCCAAGCAAGTACATTCCCAAAGTTTTCAAAGTAGAACAATTTATAATAATTTCCTCTCATTCAATGGCGTAGCTACAAGGCGGAGGGCAGGGATTCCCTAGTTATGAAAAGTGTCAATAGTTAACAACAGTGCGGTTCTCCCACCTTTCCTTAATAAATTTTCAAAGTATATATTACAAAAAAATTCGGAGTCTGTAATTAATCTCTAATTGCGATCTCTGCTACAGTAAGGACTCGTTCATAAATAAGTCTGGTGAACTTTTGCGAGCCGCTACGTACAGTGCCGTTTTCATAAATTCCTCCAATAAGGGTTCTTATATTTTGAAACATTTTTTCTTTTTTTTTTAATTAAAAGGCAACAGTTTCGGGAACTTTTTAAATGTCGCCGGGTAGCCTCAATCCGCAGGTCTTAGATAGCATTGTGTACTATAACAGCAACGAACCTTCAGTGGCCATGCAGTCTCAGATATGCAAATACGAAACGCAGATTTTTCCATAATCCTTAAAATTTCCTTACACAGTTACCAGGTTACAGGAAACGCAGAATTGATTTTTTTTTTAATATTTACAAAATATTTTTTGAAAAGAATAAAAATTTTCGGCGCGCTCCTCGCTCCGCATTTTTTGTCAAAATGTAGTAGTGTTCAAACTTAAAAATCGGAAAATTTGAGTGCTTACCTCACCACCTCCCCCCTTTGGAAAAAGTCTAGCTACGCTACTGCTGTCATTAAAACTTTTTAGTGCAGCGCAAGCTTGTGTATTTGCTATTTCGACGCTGCGCACTGGCCCACTAGCCCTAGAGAAAAAGTGTTGTGTCATCAGGCATTGACTTTTGATTTAGTTGCTTGCATACGCTATTCCTGCCTTCAGAACCGTAGAACCTCCTTGGTTGAAAAAAAAGTCAACAATGCTCGGTCACTCGGTCACTGTGAGCACACTTTTACTACAACGGATTCCACTGACATTAACGCCATGTGCAAATCTTCACCGTCAAGTGCAATTTTGGCACGTTACGCTATCACATGTATATGTACCGTGTACATAAATGGCGAAAACAGGATAGACTTAATTCATTAAAACCGTTTTAATTTATTGCATTGGATGATGGACTATTAACCAGAATATACCTGGTATTCTGAGGCTTATTTGAAACTCAGAGATATGCTGCCAGTGAAACCATGAAGCTTCCGTCTTCGGACACCACCAGGGGCGTTAAGACCCCATCCGCAGGCTCGGGATTCGTGCGAAACTGTTGTTTACCTCAAACAATTTCTCGTGCCCTCCACCCCCAACTTTTGAAATCCTGGGCCCGCCATTGATGAAGCTCTCCCCAAATAATAATTGCACGAAAAATTTGCAGAGCAACTTAATTTAAAGGGCCAACCCCCTCACCCTCCCCCCAAACTAAAATTATTATAGTAGTCTACAGAAATTCTCTGTTGGCTCAGCTCTTTGATTAACAGCTAATTCAAACAATGATGAGTACCAAAGCATCTACTCCACAGTATGAACTGTGATGGGAGTGTTTTGATTATACACATTAAATTTTCCTATATGGGGGTTAACTTTGGATATACTTGGTTACATAACCTCATATCAAGACAGGGTATCCTTTTGTATACACTCAGGCAGAACACAAGTATACCCTTCACAGCTAGGGTACTTGTCACTTGTTCACTCCGAAAGTTTTCCATTTTCATATTTCGACAAACAGAGATACTTATATACAGACGGAAATTTGAAAAAAAAAAATCCAAATTCAAATAGTAGTGTTTGCTAACAAAAGGTTTCGCTTTGCCGCTTAGCAAATAATGAAACTCGTTAATTATGAACTTGTCGTGTTGCTTAAACAAAAGGTCTTTCTTTTCATCCGTACAAAGTACAAAAGGGTATCTTTTGCGTTTTGTGCAATGAGAAGGCAAAGGTTACAGTGTTTAGGCTATGCTGATTGGTGGACGTTGACCACATCCACAAAACAAGTTTGTGATGTTATTTCGCACCCGTGTAATGAAAAGTATGACAGTCGATGACAGTGATGTGTAAATTCAGATAAGTTTCTAGGGCCTAGGCAGCTATACTGTGCATGTGTAGAAAGTGCACTTTGCTGGGTGGAAAACTTGCTGGTTGAAAAACTTGAGGCAGTGTAGCTTTTAGCACTGGATGTCAACTCATTGGGAGAACAAAAACAGGAAACCTTCATCTACCTCTCGCAGTGAACTTCAATATGGCTGAAGAAATTGAAAGCTTAGAAAGAGTCTTGGATGAACACATTCCGCAGGAGAAGCTCAGCGAAGTGAAAAGAATTCTCTTTGGAACCAAAGCACTGTAAGAGGCTGCATCTACCCTAACTCAGTAACTGTTAGGCTAGGCCTAACGTTAGGCCCAGGCTAGGCTAGGCGTATTGCAACTTTGCAAGTCTCTGGTCATCTGTTTTAATAACCCCATCAGGCTTAGGCTTAACGTTTATCTGTCTCTTTGAGTCGGACAAGTAGGCCTACCCTCCGGTTGCGTTAGCAGAAATTCCAACCCCTGGAATCCTCAAACCAGGACACTTCCAAAGTTTAGCTGTGCCTCACTAGCCTATAGGCCTATGCCCCCTACATCAACATCTGCATTTTTGACATTTTAATTTTTTTTTCATTTATTTATTTTTTTTTTTTGCTGCTTTATTCCTTTCCCATTTTTCTCCTTGTGTGAAATTCCATTATCTTTTCTGTCAGGTCATGTTGCGACCGCAAATGTGCAGGCTGTCCTCCCTCCGATCCATTGCCATTAAATTCTGTAATTAGGGCTGAACAATTCTAGGAACCCCCCATACCTCCATTTAATTATTGAGAGGGTAACCTGTTGAATCCTCGGCCTTCTGGGAAATGATTGTCAGTTGAACGGGTTGTTCCGGTCTTTAAATGGCTGGCACTCAGCATGCATTTCAAAGTTGCTGCCACAATAACTTCTTAGAAACCTCAAATTCTCAGTGTCACTGCAGGGATCTCACAGAAGTTGCATTTATGACGCAGTCTCTGATACGCTATCGCACACACGCACGTGGAAGAACTATATGTTCTTGGCAGAGGGACTGCCTAGAACGGAACATACATTCATCGCTGTACCGTGCCACCTAGTACCGTGGATTACATGTATTTTCATCACAAGCAATTTCGTTCCAGCGTAACGTGTACCTCCATTGCTAGATTGCAATTTCACAATTGCAAGCTTGTGCTATCCACGATTATGTAGATGTGTACGGTACGTAGACCTTACGATATGCCAAATTGGAAGTTAGGCTATGAATAATTCTAGTGGAAAACCGACCGTGTGGACTGTGTAGAAGAATTCCGACCCCTGGGCGCTTCAGACAGGGACGACTGACAGGTGACCAGGACACCGGGACTGTACGCTCCAAACCGGGACTGTCCTGGTCAAACTGGGACAATTGGAATGTTTGTGTTAGTGTGCCATTGGCCGACGCGGGCCTAAGTTAAGGTTAACATTGACAAGTTCATCCATGACTGTGTTAGAATCTGATTGTTTGGGGTTGCTTGTTTTGGTTTGGTGGTTTGACTTTAGAATAGGTTTTGGACTTCATGGCATCCTATGCAGCCTTGGCCCTCCTTTTCCTTCAACCTGTTATGTTATATTATGTTGAATGGATTGCCCAAAATTGGCATCTAAGATCGGTCCAGGCTCAGGGTCATTTGTGTCAAGCAAATTTATGGCAAATGTTATAGGCCTAAATGCTTGCAGTTACACTTTAGTTAGTTAGTTAGTAAGGCCTAGATGGAGTTTTACGGCCCAGTTTCCAACCTATTGGTTAAAGTCAATTTCTAACAAGTAACATGAACACTTTTAAGAGATGGAGGTAGTAGATATGTGGGTTAGATACAGTGGAAAGAATGTTTTAATCAGCAAAGTTACATGAACTTAACGAGTAATGACAATACATGTGCTACTGTACCTGGATTGTGTTTTTTTACTTTTGAGTGATAATGGCATTCCTTTTGTCCTGCAGCATCAAAGTTATGGTGTCATTTATTTTTAATTGAAAAAATATTCAGTTTGGGAATGACTTGGAGGTACTTGTTCATTAATGATTCTCCAAACCTTGGCCAAGGCCAAAGTGCCGAAGACAGTGTGTCATAGGCCTACAGTGGCCCTGCAAATAAGGTGCTTAGTGTAATTCATCATGTTAGAACTTTCGTTGAAAATTTACCACACTGTTGTCAGCATGGTGCCCTTGACTCCCAAACTACAGTAGGGTATCTGTCTTGATGGCAGAAAAGGAGGACCCCCTTAGCTGCTATCTAAATGGAGCGTCAATATAATGTTGATGTGTAGCCTACTGTAGCATACCAGGAATCTCAGATACAGTAGGTGGAAAGCCTCTGCCACTGTGATGTGACAGCATTATTTAGATTCAACAATTTGGGACATGCGTGAACTTGAACTGAGGACAACATTTGAAAGCGTCAATGTTGTCCAGCAAAAAGACGGACAAATAAATCCCCTTCTCCAGGCAGACATTTCTAGCTCTAGGCCAATAGCTTTTCAAGCATAAGAAACATTGCAATGTTGATATGGAATACTTCTCCAATCAAAAGATAGGGCAATCTGATCCCCAGCAGTAAACACTCCCTCTGTAAGTGGCTTTAAAATGTCATAGACATGGGAATTCTTTTGCATTTTAGTAGTCTTAAGGTGGTTACTGAATCCATGGGCTGAAATAATGCCAAACTTTAATGCCAACAGAGAAGTAACAGCACCACATTTTCAATAGCTTGTACAGTGCAGGTAGCAATTGGGACAATTTTCTGTGAGGTTGTGGCCAAAATCTAAGGTGGCTCCCTCACAAATAAAAGAGAAAGACCTGTAAATAAAAATAAAAAATCCCACCAGGAAACTCAGTCCTGCCATAGTTGTCAGTTGTCACAACCCATCAACTTTTGCTGCCAGTAGGTTCCAGCATGTTATCAAGGGAGTTCATTTGCATGAGGAAGAGAATTAAAAAAAACTTATGAAATGTATGTAAATTGCATGTACATATTACATTTCAGAGTGCATACATTCCAACATGTAAGGGGAGGGACATAAGTTGCCATAGCATGTTTGAAATGTGATTAAAGATATCTACCATGCTCAGCTTTGTTACAGAATGCTATCACCTTGCCTCTTTTGTACTGATCAATTCAGGATTGAATATTTCCTGAGCAGCTTCATTGGAGGCTACACATACCAGGGTCATCAATCTGGTGTGTGGATTGTGGAGCAAAAATTTTTCAACAGTGGGAACCCTCAATTATGTCCTGGACTGGATTTGTTCATAGGCAGTTCACCACCATGGATGTAAGCACATACAAACAAACATTCATACACACCCACATTGACAAACACACACACAAAACAAAGGTAGATGGTGCATTATTAATGTTTCAATGTGTTATTCAATTATTACTACTTTGAAAGGCTCAAATTGACATTTTCTTGAAGCCCTGAAGTCATGGGGGGGGGGGGAGGGGGTTGGATCCCTGGCACAAACAGAATACTCAGTTGACTTAATCCAAGGTTCCTTCCATGTGCCTACCATGTGTAACCTGTACCAAATTTGAAAAATATCTAAGGAGCTTTTTCTACCATGTTACTGATGTGTACCAAGGAATACCGTGAGGGGGTTTTGTCAAAATTTATGTGAATGCTTCAGACAGACATTCCAAGCTATTCCTCTTCTTGGACTCTTCAAACTGAAACAATAGCCATGTGGGGACGTCTGCTGCCATGGAAACTTGATTACATTCCAGCAACAACTTCATTGTACATTAGTAGGATTCCAGCATGTTGTTAGCCTTGTCAGACAGGGACATTGGAATCTTTGACTATTATTATTATTATTTATTATATTACACTTCTATAGCACTTATTCTAAAAGTAAGCTCTTAGTGCTTTACAAGTATATCAAATACAATGAAGCAATGATGCTTTACTTTGAAACATTTCAGTTTGCTCTTGCCATTTAAGTATGAGTGTCCTTTGGGGATGCCACTTCTCTGGGGGAGCCGAATTTTCTTGCTACTGTAGTATTTTTGGTTTTACACTGTCCCTTGTGAAAAGTAAGTGTAGAGGGGATTGTGGAAGAAGTCCTTCAGTAGAAATTGAAAGTATCAGAATCTGACTTAAAATCTTGTAGTTTTGCTGAACACTGTTTCACAAATTACAGTTTATGTTTTCAACCGCCAGAGAATTGAAACTTCCAGCAGAAGTCACTGATCTTGCATCTAAACATGATTTTGAAGTGAGAGCATTTAAGATGGGTGCAGCAGAAGAACAGTTAAGACCACCAAGAATTGTGAGGGTTGGACTTGTCCAAAACAAAATAGTTCTGCCTACCTCAAGCCCTGTCCAAGAGCAGGTACAGTAAAATGTTACAGTATTGGTGATTCAAAGGCCTAATTCTCTTGTCCCAAACAGTACCAATTCTCCTAACCTTCTTACTTAGCCCCTCGCACAATTGTCTGAAATTCATCCTCATCCAGACATAATCTCACATTATATTGCTTCAGGGTGAGTATAGAAAAGCTCAGTGTGTTTCAGTTCATGCTGTGTAATGTAAGCTTAGGTACTCTGCATTGTTTGAATTAGCAGTCAATCACAAAGCTGAGCCAATTGAGAGTTTCTGTTAACCCCTACAAGAAGTGTAGTTTGGGGTGAGAGGATTGGCCCTTTTATGCTAAATGCAGTCCTGTGGCACTCCTTTGTAACATATTACAAAGAGATGACATGGTTATGGGCTTTTGTAATAAGTACCAAGCTGAATGTGCAAGCTACCTGGGGCAAATTCTGTAGCTTTTCACTAGGTTCTCATGAAAAGATGAAAATATTCCAGACCATCCCCTGCAAACCCTATATTTTTCCACTTTCCTACCTCAAGGTACCTCATCTTAGAGAATGTCATTTTTGGTAAAAAAAAATACCTCTACTTTTCAAGAAAATCCCTCAATTTTATCAGATGTGGAAAATTTGCCCCAGATTCCAAGATCATGAGGAAGAGGTCATGAATACAGGTACAGGACAGGTACAAGTCTGAATTTTTTAATCACGAGTGTGGGATGGGTATTGGCTAGGGCTGTGAATGTGTAGCTATTAATCGCTAAAAGATTGCATGTAGAATAAACATTTAGTATAAAGCTACAAGCGATTAATTGCAAACCCTGATTTTAACAGTTTTTTTTTATCCATTTGTTATACTCTGATGATCCCTGGTTTTGCTAAATGAAACATTCTGGGCATATTTGAACCTTGTAGGCTTCAAAAGTTCAGAATAATTTGATTTTACCATGCAAGATGACAACTATCTCTGCATTGCATTCAGTATCAATCACTACATACTAAAATTATTTTTTGTGATAAGGTAGTCGCGATTAATCGTAAAGATCGCAAATTTTTGAGGTTAGTTTAGTTATTTTGCTAAACATTCACATCCCTAGTATGGGTACGGAGACAAGACCATGATTAAGAGTATGAGTAGGGCTACTAAGTCATGAGTATGGGTATGGATATAGATTCTAGATTACATTTCACAGACCTGTACTAGTGCAGAAACTTGTACTCGAGTAAGGGTACAGGCACTACAAAACTGAAAAGAGGTATTCTCAAGCCTTTGTAGCTGCCAAGACACAACACATGTTTCTACAATTTTTTCAGAGAGATGCTCTTCATCAAAGGATAGGTGAGATAGTCGAAGCTGCCTATCATGCTGGTGTCAACATCATCTGTTTCCAGGAAACTTGGAGTAAGTCTTCCTCTCCATACCTAAAGTCTGAAATTTCAAAAATATATCCTACAGAGCATGAGAAATGAATTCAAATAGTCTTACTTTTACACTCATAGGACTTTCCTGAACTGTGATCAATATGTTACTGTTATGAAGTGAGTTGACTAAACAATCCCTCTGGATACACTATGCTAAGCAAGAAAATAGGAAGTGGTCAAGGTCATTTAATGTGCATGCTTTAGTTTCCAAGGGAAACCATTCAAACCAAGCTGGAAACCTAAGTTGTACAAGAAGAAAGTCACAAATTATAGCTGCAAGACACCACTGCGTGTGAAGTCCTTATCAGTGGGGTCTGGGAGAATAGCTGTGGTGGGGTCGGTTCAAGGGTATTTGTGATGTGTTAAGTCGTCATTTCTTGAAGGATAATTTTATTGACTAGAAACTGGTCGAAAAATTAGTTGGGTAATTTGCAGTGAGATTTTATTGGTAACAGCACTACTACCAGAAGTGGATCTGACAGACATTTTAAAAAAGGTGGAGGGGGGAGCTGAAGTATAGAGAAAGCATTTGATGTGCAGTTTACTGTGATTCTTTTAAGGAAACATGTACTGTAATCCTGCCTGAAAGCATAGATGAGCTGAGTGCCAACAAACAGTACAGAGTATGCTGAAACTTTTGAAAGAAAAACAACCTCTCAAACAGCTGAAATTGGCATTTCCCTGGTGTTTTGGGCAATTTTTTCATTCAAATGAGAAAGGTGTGTATTTCTGTCTTTTCTTGTCCAAAGAGGAATCATACCAGACACATTCTTTTAGTCACACTCTTGCTACAGAAGACAGCTTGTTGAAAATCCCAAATTTCATTTGGGGGCACAAGGGTTTCATTGTGCACATGCCCCCTTGGCGACTCTACTGAATGGAAAAAGTATGACATGGGAATTACATTAATAAGACTCAATTTTCAAAACCCAAATTGTTTCTTTTTAAAATTCTAGACTTAAGGTACAATTTAATGCTCCCTGTGCCAGGAGAGTTTTGTTCCAACTCCACCATGAATTAGTTCTTTCTTTCTTTCCCAAGCACCTGTCTCCATATTGTTCCTTGTCTTCCTACAGCTCTTGTTTTTTCAAATCTCCAATCAATGGATACAAAGGTGTCTTCATGGTTCCCTTTATAGAGTACATAGTCAATATAGTTCAATCTTCTTTTTAATATTTCCTGGCTCATCCTCTCAAATTTTGTTTCTCCAGTTCTCTATGTGTGACTATTTGTGGGTAGCTGATCTTGAGGGTGATTTTCAAACACTTGGGTTGGAAAGTGTCCAATTTGCATTCTTCACCTTTGCAAAATATTAATGTATCATCATGTTGGACAAAATTCAGGTGCCTGCTTAAAAGAAGAACTAGCAAGGTAGAGAGTTCCTTGTTATTAAAGCACACCTTCATTTCAAATTTTAAGTGATCTAGATCAATTGAATTCAGTCTTTTTTTTAAAATCTTTAGTTCTAAGGAAAAAAATCTTGTCACCCAAAGATGGAGTCAATGGACATGAAACAATGAAGGTTTTCTTAATTTCTTGTCCAAGTCTGCCAGTGAAATATGATATTCATTTTGATGGTGATAAAGCATTGCAGAGAATGTTTGAGGACTTTTTAAAAAAAAAATTCTAAAATTGCTCTCTGCAATTTTCTAAAGTTTTGTAACTTGCAGGATGTTTCCTTTTTGTGTATATCATATTTGACCTTGAAGATCCTTGTAAGGGGACAATAAAGATTTATACTTGTTGTGCATGTTAGTTGTATATGCTGCATCCATATTTGTTGATATTTTGAGTGAAATATTCCTGTCTCTCTAACAGCAATACCATTTGCCTTTTGTACAAGGGAGAAACTTCCTTGGTGTGAAATGGCTGAATCCGCTGAGGATGGACCTACAACCGTATTGTGCCAAGAGGTAATAGAGCTTATGAATGTTTACAAGTTTGTTACTTATATGAGTAACATTTTACATGCTCGTAACAAACTTTAAATAAAGGGTAGGTATACCAATGTAGAACATTTGTTGTAGCCAAGTAGAGCCAATATTTGTTTTAATGATTAAAATGCTGAGTGTACTCATTTGATATGTAATAGAGTTAAACACGAAAAAAAGAAGTTGAAACACCATGATGAAGTAAATCAGAAGAAAAAAAAAAACAGTGTGTGTGATGCTCTGCATAAGCAACACAGGGCAGTACCCAATAACTGGGAAAAGGCTGTAGGCAGGGCTAGATAAAACAGAAGGTTAATAAGTTGAGGGGTAAATCCCTATCTAATCTTACCTAAATAACCCAGTGCTTCCACAGAAACCTTGTAAACCTGTAAAATCTTTAAAAAACCTTTATTGCAAAACTTGCTTTTTATTTCTTTGAAAAACTCTTTAAAGCCTTTAAAAACCTATATTTTTTATATTTAGTCACAAGTGAAGTCAAGAAGTTTGATTCTTAAATTGAGGAAGAAAAAAGTAATGTCAAACCTTTTAAAATGTTTGAGTTTTTCAGAGTCTGTTTTGGAAGATCTACCCCTGGCTGAGTTCACTTCAGAGGTGGCACTTGGCAGTGATAGGTTGCAAGGTGAGTATTTTTTAACATTCTTTGTTGTTTGCCTCTGTGGGGGTGCTTGTTAAAAGAAGGCATTGTGCCTCAAAATATCAATATGGCAGAAGTGCTTTAGTCAGCTCCTATTTGTGGCCGGCTTGACTTGAACCAATAGGTTGGAAACTGGGCCGTAACACTCTATCTAACTACCCAACCTATTTGTGGGACACTTCTGCATAAACAGTTACAATTGTTTCACAAAAGAATCCAAAAAGCAAGATGTAGAGACCTGTAAATTTTGGCATAATCTTCCTCATAAGAATAATTTTGCCAATTATCCATTGGGACAAAATCCCCTAAAATGTTGGTTGCACCATTTGCGTTCTAGGCACTTTTCAAATTCCAAAGATTTCCATATGGAGGGGGACACCCCTTACCCTTTGAACCTTCCACCCATGTTAGTCACCCAAAGACCAGTTTTAGGGATACCAGCTTAAAATTAATCCTGACACCGCTGGTGTATTGTAGTTGGAACAGTGGTTTCATTCCCTCTTAATTAGAGAGACTATGTCAGATGAAGTTTAGCTAATACAACAATAAGGCACATGTAAGTTGATTTGGAGGAAGTTAGCTTGTACATGAGGAATATACTGAAAGCAGATGTGTATTGCAGCAGCAGTGATTAGAGAGTTTGTTAAATTTTACCAGGACCCTAACATGACTAAGTCAGTAACTACATCTATTGTTTGCTTCATGATAATATATGAAAGCACATGTTATCAATATTTGAAGAAAAGCTTAACAGGAACTTCAAATTTTATTTTCAGGTGAAGTGAATATTTGGACAGCTAGGTTTTATCTGTAACAGAAAACAGATATTGATATCTATTGTTTGCTCCATGGTAATATTTGAAAGCACATGTTATCAATATTTGAAGGAAAGCTTGACAGGAACTTTGAATTTTATTTTCAGGTGGAGTGAATATTTGAACAGCTAGGGTGGATCTGTAACACAAAACAGGCTCAAAGATTCAAGATTTTAAAGTTTTTTAAAGGGAGGGAATATCTGGACATAAGTAAAGTCAGTGAGGTTGGTAAGTGCTATATTATGTGAAATTTGTCTTAGTTAGGACTTTATTTTCATTAATTTTGCATTTTACAACCTTTAAAAACCTTCATTGTATATTTTACAATATTTGAAAAGACTTTTTTTTTGTTGAAAAGGCAGTGGGTGCACTGCTTGAGGAACTCAATCCTGCCCTCCATGAACACCATATAATATTACCATTCCATGGACGTGATTTTATCCCCGGGTCTTCAGTCAGTTTCCCAACAGTTAAGAAATGCAGTTCCTTTACACCAGTGGTCAACAGCTGAACTGAACAAAGAAGTGGAGAACTTCCTGACAAAGTCTCAAAGTGTACAACACATACAGACACCTTCTAGTGGACAATCAGATCCCCAACTGAAATTCACCATTTTACTCCCCCTCTGCATCACTGCTGAAAAAAAAAAACTGAAGTCCCCAGGAAATTTCCCCGGGGATTTGATCTGATGACTGACAGTTTGCAAGGCATTGCATTCAAACAGCCAATTCAGCTCCCCCAGGATAACTTAACCCCTTTGCTATGCATGGTTTTTCTGTGAAACCATAATTTGCCATCACTATATACGTATGATTTTGCTGCGAAACCATAGCACTCAGCAGGTTCTTGGGATAGATCATTATAAACCTACGGTGTGTAGTCGCATTTTGAACATGGAATAGGCTTGGAAAGGGGATATTTTACACATATGCATCCTTTGGGGGCATAGCGAGTGCAAATATGGTGGCATTCATACGAGAACTTAGTATTTTGCAAAACCTGTACACAGGTGTTGTGTTCACGTAATATCATACATACAGTAGCTCAGTATGGTGGGGTGGTTCCCCTACTGTAGCAAAAGGGTTAAAATCATCTGAGCCAGTTATGGCATGACACTTCAATGGGGCCAAGGTAGTGCACAAAATGTGAAGTCCAAAGTATAATGTTTTTTACATATATTTGGCAAATTTTCTCAATTTTTTTCAGGTGAAGCTGTTGCAACAAAAAAAAAAAAAAAGAAGAAAAGTCCTCATGTAGAAATTGTCTGGTTGACACATCTAACACGGAAATGTCTTAGTGACAGTTGTATACAGGGTGTTTGCATGGAAACTCATAGGAACAATTGATGTCAAATTGAATGATTTTAGTCTTCTAAGTTCCAACTTGAATCTTTTAAAAGCTACCAATGAAGATTTAAGTGGTTCGTGGTATTATATTATTTATATTTCTTTTTCTGGATAGTGGGCCAAGAAATACAACATGGTGATAATTTCACCAATATTAGAGCGTGATGCCTCTAGGGGTGACATTCTACAGAATACTGCTGGCAAGTAATTTTTTGTTAAAATGAGACAACTTATGTATTTGTAAAATTGTTCATTTGTGATGTGATGCTATAAATGCAGACTACCAAGCCAGAGACTTGGGTGCTAGTGAGGTTATAAGCTCCACTTATTAAAGTGTTACTTTTTTATTTTATATCAATGCTTTGAAAATGTATTCAAACAAGGGGTGGGGTAGTAATTATGTGCTGCAGAGGTTCCAACTCTGCCTGATTCTGCACCAACTAATTGTGGCTTGAAAAGCTTGTGAAATTTGAAAAGGACAAATTCATATACTCTAGGTTAAATGTAAGGAGGAGTTGTTCCACATTTATGTAGGATATGAAAAAGAAAGTAAGGAGGCATTATGGGAAGTTCTTTAATTAAATAAGAGGGTTTGTTTTTAGTTGGTAGTGACACATCAAAATAACTTGGCAACATTTGCATTGCTCATTAGTGGATCGTTTAAGGAGCCTAACTTGAATCTGGAGTTTTTTCCAAAGTCTCCTTGACTCATTAGCAAAGAACTGGAAAGAGAAAATGTTATTCCTGAAGGCTTTTTGCTATCCAAAGGAGATAATTATTCCCATGTGAGGGATAACAACTACATAACTATAGGTCTGTCATGACTGACCCATATTTGTTGTCTGAAAACACTACATACCATCATAGCTATAAGGCAGCAAAGTAAACCATTATAGTGTGGAAGGATTTAGTACTTATACCTCACAGTGAGAGCTATTGTAGCTGAGAATTTCTCTCAAGTTGCAGGGTTTGTATTACATCTCATATTTTCATCTATTTTTAGTGGTCATCTCAAACACTGGGAAAGTCCTGGGAAAGAGTAGCAAGAACCATATTCCAAGAGTTGGTGACTTCAATGAAGTAAGATCATCATCAGTATCAGAGAATCCTTAATGATTTTTCTAAAAGCCAAATCAGTGTAGGTTTAATACACAGTGCAAGAGCAAAATCTTTCATTAAAATGTGCTTGAGGTTGTTATACTATGAATAAGGTTAGTAATGGTGAGAATTTTGTGGGGTTCATCAGCTTTAATTTTACTTATCAATTTGATTACCAGTACTGCAGCTAGATGGCTGCAAACAATCCACACCCCATAGTGAAGCAGATTAAGTTCAGGTTTTGATTTAAATTCAACTATTCACAGTACATGTAGACAACATATATGAAAAGATGGACCCTACTAATGGCCGGCAAATCTCAGGATGCCTACGTATTTGTGTATTAGTGAATTTTGATTCTTTGTTTTGTTGAAGTTGTACCAGTTACATTTTTTCATTCACTTGATTTGGCTGACCAATCACCATTATAGCTGTGGGATTCACAGCATTGTTATACTATACTGAAGTATGACCTGGCCTTCATCCATGGCTTGAAAAGTAAGTTCAGGGCCACTTGACTGTTAGATCTGATGTCAGCTACTGTATGTGATTTCAACATACTGTAGTTGCTTATCAATGTTTCTGTGTAAATGTGCTTGAAGTTCACTCTTTGAATTATACTTGTAACTGTTAATGTGTAGGAGGAGTTTTGAAAACCTATACAAACACTCTTTGTTAAGCTTTAGACTATGACATTGCAACTCATTTGTGTTGCCACTCACAAACAATGCTGTAAATGACCTAATTGTGTGATATTTTAGTGTAAAAGTTTATTTTATTTCTTATAAAGATATGTCTGTTTATTTCTTCACAGTCAACCTACTACATAGAAGGAAACACTGGTCATCGAGTATTTGAAACTCAGTTTGGTAAGAAAAATTAAATCTTTAGCTGAGAAGTCTTGTGGAGGTGATTGATGAAGCTACTTCAAAATATGACTGGTACATTTGTTTGACCATTGATATTTTTTATCAAAACAGTGAGTACATATATTATAGTCTTGAGAATTTGCTTCGTGATCAACCAGGGTTTGAAGTTTGAAACCTACATGAGGACATGGAAGCATGCAACTAAATATTCCTAAAAGTTTTCAAGGAAAAAGCCAGCTTAGAACCAAGAAGTTTGTTTCTACTTTCATTTCATGTTTGTGAAAAGTAGTGACAGTTGGGGGAAATATTTTATAAAAGGTTGCATTTTCGGTGAAAGCGGTTTCATTTTGTTTTACCCTCTCTACTTTTAGGACAGATTGCAATTAACATATGTTATGGTAGACATCATCCGCTAAACTGGCACATGTTTGGAATGAATGGAGCTGAAATAGTATTTAATCCATCTGCTACTGTTGGGGCTCTCAGGTAAAAATACCCTTTGTGATAGTGATGTCATATGCCTGAATGCAATACATGTTTCTGTGTAATTCTTAGATTTGTCAGCTGTTTAGTCCATCTTCTCATTTCTCTTATCTAAATGTACCATAAATATTTTTATTCAATTCAAAACCTAAGCTTAATCTGCCTATTATGGGGTATGGGACTGTTTGCAGTCATCTGGGATATTTGTAGTCAACATTATTACTAATACTAGGGCTGATACACAGCAATTTGTTACCATTACTTCACTGTTGGGTTGATCTATATGAACACAAATTAATAAAGGAGTGATCTATGGACATTCATTAGATGGCAAGAATATTACAATGGTTTTGCTCTAAAGGCCCTTATGCAACCCAGTCACAATTGGGGCAGGGGATGGGACGGTGTGAATGAGGTGTTGCAGTCCCCAATTGTTTTAGTAAGGATGCCTTTGGTTTTAAATTATCCAAAAGAATGTCAAACGTGGGGGCTGAGTTCTCAACTTCTTTCCCCAAGGTTAGAGACCTTTAGGTGACAAGGGGGAAGTACGGGAATCAAGTTTTAGTCTATCTTCATTCTTGTTTGCTACAAAGTAGACTTAGGACTTTCACTAGTTTCATGTACATTAATGATCTAATGTTGACAGAGGATCTAATGTATGATATCAGTAATTAGGAGAACAATGTTTCATTGCAGAATTAATACGAAGAATGAGCATGAATGTCCCTTTGTTGTAAATATCCTTAAACCATTCCAAACAATCAAATTTGTAAGTGGTTGGCATGCTTTATCACATCCTTATCCTTTCAGCACATATTATGTTTTTTGTTTTCAAATAGTGAACCTATGTGGCCTATTGAAGCCAGGAATGCTGCCATTGCTAACACTTATTTTACTGCTGCAATTAACAGAGTGGGAACAGTAAGTACATCTCCTTTTGTTTCGCTCTCTGTCGCTCCTCCTTGCTTGTTTGAAGCCAGGAACAAGAGAACCTTAGCTGTGACTATTTTTCATGTAACCATGACTCTAGAAAAGTATACAAAAGTACACCAAGTTGGAACCTTCTGCCGTTGTGCGTGAAGCTCTGCATGAAGCTCTGCATAAACAATGTAGTAGGGAAAACAAGCCAGTGAGCCACAACTGGGAAAAGGCTGTGGCCACCTCGACTTGAACCAATAGCGTGGAAACTGGGCCATAAAGCTCTATCTAACTAACTGACTGTAGCCATCTGTGGTTGACCACTGTAACTCCAGAATCCATCAGTAAGCTTCCTGCTGAGTTATCTTGAGCTAGCTAGTTATTTGGAAGAGGTTTTACCACTCAGTTTCTTACCAATTGGTTAAAGTTGGGCCAGCCACAGTCTTTTCTTCCGGGGTGTTCAGTTATGGCTTGTCTTCTCCACAGCATTGCTTAAACTTCATACCAAGCAGTTATCTTGAAATCAATAATTAAAGTTAAAGAGTCTGTCATTGTATTGCAGTGAGACATATATGGTTGATTCACTTTATCACTGAATAACAGCTGTTAACAAAGTCATGGTTTCTGGCCCAGGAAAAGCCCTTTTTACGGTGTTATCTTGGTCGTTCCAACTGAGTTCTAGTAGCATTACATGTTTTCTCATGACTCAATATTTTCCAGAAGCATTTGAACAAATTATTGAGAATTTTGAATGTTTAAGGTAATTAACATAATCTATCTTATGAATTCCAAGCGTCTTCAAAAGAGCATCGCTTTGAGCCCCTGTCACACTATTTCAGGTAGTCTCTACAGGCTTGTCACAGGCCGGCAAGGATTTTGTTGAATGGAGGAAAACTTCTGCCGGCAGGTGAAGCTTTGAGAAAGTTTTGTGTGGAACTTGCTTGTTTGATGTGTGATGTGTGTTCTCCGTATGACGTGGGTACCACACGTGGCAGAGTTTTGTGTTAGCTCAGGGATACTTACGGGCACTGCAGGTTACCTGTGTGCCAGTTACATGTCACCTGACTTTGACTTGCCTACAATGCTTGAGGTTTATGTGTGCTGATGGCGGGCATATAAATATATATGGCAGAGGTAGTCACAGAACACCAGCAACTTGCCTGCAGCAAGCCCTCTGATTACCAGCAGGGAGATAGTAACTTACCTGCAACATGCCCTCACTCTCTTCGCTCTATACTGGCAGACTTGATGATCTGAACACATGTTCAAAACTTGGTTGTAGGCAAAATTCACTTCTGCGCGCATCTGCAGGCCAGTACGGGCTATACTGGTAGGGCCGTGCTATCTGCGGGCTGCAAAATTTGTCACCTGAAAGTTGCATGCAGTGCTTGCCCCGGAATAGTGTGACATGGGCTTAGCTTGGTTGCATATTGGTTTCATGATTTTGTAGAGCTGCTTCCGTAGGTTTTCGGTTGTTTCCTGATTTCAGCTCAAAACTTAAAAATTTATTTTGCATTTAAATTTTATTTGCTATCTAAGGGTTTCAGATTAAAGATAGGACAATTAAATAGACAGATTCTGTTGAAAGTAAATTATACCAAACTATAGTTAAGTTTGTTAATGGATTTCAGCAGTACAGGTCTAAGTTGGAATATCCAAAAGCCTACTTTTGGAGAAAAGATCAGACACAAGTATTACTCCAATTTACCTTGTTGGGAAATAAAGTTTATTTAAACAATTTTCCTTATGTAAACAATGGTTTTTTTCCAGGAACATTTTGACCATGAGTTTACTTCAGGAGATGGCAAACCAGGTAAGGTGATATTAAATTCTATTGAAGAAAATTGTGTGGGTTACGAGCCTCTCACAGAGTGATTGAAATCAGCAGAACTTATTTTCTATTTCACCAACTAAGAAAAGTCCCTGTGAATAAGCAGACAAATCAATCCCAATATGACTTAAGCCTGCAGGTGTCTGTGTTGGAGCTGAGGGTGGGAATTGATTTGTACACATTTAGCAAGTTTAAAGAAACAGCGTCCAGGTAATTGCAATCAGAAGATGAAGCAATAAAAAAAAATGAAAAGTTGAAAAAGCATCACAATAAAGAAGGTTTAACACATCTTGTGTTATTTTTAGGATATTGTTTTTTCTTGCTTCGATTGCCTTTTACAAAGTAATAAAGTATTACTACCTGGACATTTGTGTTCATGCAAATGATCTATTGATTGCCTCAATTTCATCTTTATTTGTTGGTAAGTACTGTTTGTATTTAAAGACTGTTTGATGTCGCTAGAATTCTGACGAAATGTTACTTACGACTATTTCTGTGTTGTAATAATGTACTGTAATAATGAAGAAGTGAACTTCTGTTCATTTACACTTGGTTATACTTGGTTATAATCCTCAACTTTTATCGGTCCATATTATGGTCAGGTGACAGTTTGTTACAGAGAATAATTTAGCATTCAAATTTTGCTCAGCAGTTCTGAAGATTTTTGAGGTCTTTCACACATTGTTTGAGAAAAAGTAAGGGTTATGCACACAAGAATTGCTACACAATTTTTCATTTGTGTAGCAACTTGGCCTGTTTGTGTAGCAAATTGGGATGCAATACTGGATAAATTATTCCCTGTGTTATTCTGAAATATACTCACAGTGATGAAAACACCGTACAAACCGCACACCGCACAAACAACAGGACATTGTTGGTTTGGTTGTTCATTGCCTTTAAGTTATGTTCTTAAAGTTGTGTAATGACATGATGAAGAGTTTACCCATTTAAAGCATTACAGATAGTAGATCTGTAATATGGTAGGGTCTCAGTGGCTACTTGTACTTGTTATAAGATAGAAATAACTGTTTCACATGTGCATGGGTTCAAATTCCACTCAATATATGTGGGTTTATCTTCGAGTACTCCTGGTTTTATCCCACTTGGCATCGTCTTGTTACGAAAATCGGTTGCCAAGCCAAGGAAGTCGCTGTCATGCTTGACTGAAGTGGACCAGTTAACTAGCTGACATTGCCTTCGAAATAACTGCAAGGCCTCTCAGTGTGAAACAGCTCTAATACTAACTTGGCCTGCTTTTGTGTATGTTGTCCAATGCAATTCTGTGTTGAACAAGCTGTCAATATGGCAGCATTTCTAAAGACTAAGAAAGATGGCTGTCATTTAAAAACATAAAACATCAGACTGCTGGTTATACACATCTTTCAAAGGGTTTAAAGTTGGTGTATGGTATAAAAAATTTTTTGGGCTGTCCTACTGAACAATTATTAATCAGTAGACCCATTGCTTTGTTGGTCCCACTTACTACATGTTCTGAATGGTCATGTCATCCCAGTTGCTTGTTTAATGTTCTTACTTTTTTGCTCACAGCACATAAAGACTTTGGACATTTTTATGGTAAGCGTTTGAATTGAATAGTTTCTTCTTTCTCTGTGCACACATCTTGATCTAAATGGTTTTCAAGAAACTTTTTTTGTCAAGTACAAGCGTAGCCTGGGAATTTTTTCATTCGCTATTCACACCTCTTTCTTCACTGAAGACCCTGGGTGCTGTTGGGCAGTTTTATGCAAGAGTGAATTTCCTTTCATATAAAAAGCATTGTGAACAATCGTGGACATTAATGCTTTGGTACTCTCCAGTGTGTGTGTTAGATTGCATTGTTTGCTCTAGTTTGTTAAGACAATTGCTTCATCTTGATCCTTCATTTTTTACAAACCTTCACTATAAGAGAGAAATGCCATGGAACAAAGCAGCTCAGTCACATGATATTGATACATATTTACTAGTAATAATAATTTAACAGTTCTTATATAGCGCCTAACACAAGAAGTCTCAAAGCGCTAAAACTATACAACAGGCGGTCAATAGGACCAAATAAACAAATGAGTTTTCAAGTTAGTTTTAAATTGTCCAACAGTGGAAGAGTTTTTGACAAAAGATGGAAGGTCATTCCACAGTTTCGCAGATACTGTTGAAAGAGCACAATCACCATTAGAATGGGTAACAGATGACGGCACATTTAAAAGAGATTGAGAGCTGGAACGTAGTTCACGTAAAGGCTTGTAATTAGATATAAGATATAGTGGGAGAACCCCTACATATTTACTGCAGTGCTAGTGATGCTGCATTAACTTTAGGTTTGGGTTCCATTCTATATTAAGTTGTGGTATACTTTCATTGTTATTTCCATTGTAGGTTCCAGTTACATGGCTGCACCGGATGGGAGTCGTACACCAGTAAGTTTACAAACTTCAATTTTTCATTTGAAAACATATGGGACATATCAAAAGAATAGGTGGCATGGCTTTACAGAGAATTTTGTAAATTATGGAAAACATGTGGAACCAGAACATGCCTGACAAAGAGGACAAGCTCAGTTGGACAAAGAACCCAAAGCCTGAGAAAGGAAAACATGTTGCTGAAAGGTTGTCAAGCATTAAGTAAGAAGAACCAGAGCCAGACAAGGTAATGAAGAGGCTAAATGTCTTTCAGAGTGTTTGGGGGTGGGGGAGGAGGTTCAGCCCAGGGAGGGGGTGGGGAAATGGGAGGTTTAGTGGTGCAGAAATGTTTAGTAATGTATTAGGTTGATGGTAGCTTGGAATTTTGTAGGAAAACAACTTTAACAGGGGCCAGGGTCCCACCCTGTGTCTAAGGGTTTAGTGTAAAGCAAACTAAAAACCTGGGTTTTGTATTGGGGAAGTGAGAAAATTCAAATTTTCCTGAGAAAAGATGAAAATTTTAATTTTTCCTTTACAGTTGCAGAATCTGCTCTTCTTAAGGCCAAAGTCAAGTACATTTGCAAGACGACTAGTCATTTTGGGGGTGACATATTTGATGGGGATGAAGGTGTAGCCAAGTTATGCTGATGCTGAGTGGAGTCTTTTAATCTACACCAGATGGTGTTACAAGTTCTCCTTACTAGTGTAAATCAGCCTTAATTCTTCATTCAAATTTTCCTGAGAAAAGTTTGAAAACTTTAAGGGTTTCTTTGCAGTTGGAGAATCTGCCCATCTTAAGGGTAGAAATCAAGTACATTTGCAAGATGACCAATCATTTTGGGGGTAACATATTTGATGGGGATGAAGGTGGAGCCAAGTTATGCTGATGCTGAGTGAAGTCTTTTAATCTGCACCTGATGGTGTTACAAGTTCTCCTTACTAGTGTAAACCAGCTTTAATTCTTCATTTTGAAATAGGGTTTATCAAGAACCAGGGATGGACTTCTAGTGACTGAAGTTAACCTCAACCTTATCAGGCAAATCAAAGACAAGTGGTGTTTCCAGGTATGAATATTTGTTATGTGAAATGAAGTATCTCAATGGAAACCAAAGTAGTAAAGTTCCAAGAAATAAGATCTGCATATGAAGTATCTTAACTAGGCAATATTTGAATGATGCTGTTATGGCTTTTCTTATGACTTCTTTGTAGACTGTGGATGTAATGCTGTGTGACCCCATTTTTTTTTCAATTTTGGGTCAAAAATTCATATTTTGGTCTGAGGTTGAGCTGTGGAAGATAGAAAGAGGTGGTAGAAACTCAAGTATTATGAACCTTGGTGCAAATTTGAAATAAATGGATAGAAATCTCAGCCGAAGATGAAGAATTGGGCAGAGGGGGGTGGGGTACAATTACAATGCTTAGAACAAATTAGTAAATTACCACCCTTGGATAAGGGTATGGATTCATTTCAATCCCCCTGAATCACCCTCGGCATTGTCTTATTGAAACCATGGGCAAGTACGTACACACTTTTGCTTTTTTTCATTTCAGATGACAGGAAGATACGACATGTATGCCAAAGAATTGACAGAGGCAACTTCTCCTGGATTCAAACTAAACATTATAAAAGAAAACTAAAGATTGTAAACGTCAATCCCTACTACAAGTGACACTAGAGAAAATTTCCGGAATATGATCTTTTTTAAATCATGGCTGTGCCATGAAATTTTTGCTTTTTCAAAACATGCAAGACTGAATATTTTGTGCTACTTAATCATTTTTCAATTTATTTTATCCAATTACTATAATTGAAGAATTTAATTTTTTTCCTTACATTCCTATTCAATTTATGAAAGCCAAATTATTCATACCCATTCATACATTCTACAATTATGTAAATGTTGGAAATGGTAGTGGACATTTGTTGGAAAAATCTCACCTTGCTATAGAATGAATTTGCTATCATTATCTTGTTGCCAGCTTCTTTTTTGCCATTTATGCAAGTTTTTTTTTGTTTAATATAAAATATTACAGAGAATTCATGATCAGTGTGAAACAGGCTATACATGCCTCAGTTGCCCTCTCAGATTTCCAAAACCAATTGTACAATGTGTTTTGGTAATGGATGTGCTCTATGTAGCCAATGTTTGCACTGCCCCTGCCCCCCTTAGAATTTTGGTCAGAGCCCGGGCTAAGGCCCTCTGCAGAGTTCAATTTTTTTTTTTTATTTTTATAAAACTGTTGATTCATATAGTAGGTGCAGAGACCAAAAAGTTGGTACCATGATGAAAAACAATATGTAATTGCATTCTTGGTCATTAGATCTTTGCTGTTTACAAAGTCATTGTACCGTATATTCCAGGCTTCCTCAATTAAATTTTGTGAAGCACCACATCGCTCAATGTTACTGAAATAATGTGTCACTGATTGCTGCCATAAGGGAGGGTTATAAAGGGAGGAGGTGTCCACCTCCCCTTTTGAAAATTTTTGCGTTTTCCTGGCCCAAATTTTTCACAAACTTAAACAGTTTTTGTTGATTCAAGATGATTAAAGGTGAATCGACAGCGCACTGACTCTAATGAGTGTAAACAGTGACGGTGATTTTACTTTCTTGTGAGAACGAATAGGACATTATTATATCCTTGTCGGTATGTGAAGTCAGCCTGTGAAAGTATTAGATTTATTTACAATACCTATTTTTGAGATAGAACAATTCTTGTAAAAAAGTTATGAAAAGTTAAATTTTTCAATATTCTCCCAGCCTAAGTTTTTGTGCCACTCCCAACCATGCTGAGCCCCACTTGTGGCGCACACTGCTATTTGAGGAAGCCTGGTATATTCATCTTACTAGCTGGAATTCTGTTTTATTTGCTGACATGGTTTGATATAAATTTTAATTATCAGGTTGAGGTGACAGAAATGGAAAAAAATAAAGTCACTCTTTAAAATAACATGTATTATATAATTTAATCATCAATACTGAGAAGAAAAGAAGTATATGTTTAAATTTTAGTCAGCTGTTACAACTGTAATCATCTTCAATAATTGATAATATTCATAAATATCTATAACCACATGACAAATGCTAAACTTGTGTCGTGGTGTATACATGTTGCAGTCATAAGAGATACAAATGTGCCCTTTAAATTTAAAACAATTCTGAAAAAGTGCTGTAGTTTACTGTTCAGGGATATTTTCAAAAATTTTTGTTGTCATCTTCATTGCCATAACTCTACATAGTAAGAAGTGTGCTTACATTTCCTATGTGCAATTATTATCAAACATTACCGAATACATAATGATAATACAAGAAAAGTGCCTTGATCTTAAGCAGGTGATTCTTCAGCCCTGTCTACATGATCATACATTTGTTCACAAACATCATCATACAAATGTTTGATCATTTGTTGGGAAGATGAAACATGCAGCTAAATGTTAGTGCACCTCCATATATGTTGGACATAGTTAAAATTTGTTGTTGAATCAGTCAACACAGTGATACGTTTGTCCGGTAGCATTGTCATACAAATGTATGATCATTTTTGACGACCAAATGCATGATTATGTAGATGGAGCTCTGAGAGGAATCAAACACAACAGAGAGTCTGCTAGGACTCATGCAGTTTTTGTTGAAGTAGCAATTTCTATATAATTTGTGTTATGTTACTATGGTTGTATGCCTGTTAACCTGCATGTGAAGTGCTCAATAATATCCAAACAGAAGTTGTGCATGGGTCAACTTTTGTGTATAAAATGTACAATCAACCAAATAGTTAACAGAATAAATTAGAATATAATTCATTGCAGAATACTAGAAAATTAACCACATGTATCAAAACTTGCCTTACAAATTAGATAATGTGGAGTGAAAAAGTTCGAGCTTTAAACCTAGCTTTATTAAGTATATAATCAGTACAACATATTTTGCTTTGTGGCAGTATGAATAAAGTTCTTTAGCCATGTGTTAATTTGAAACAATTCCAGAAATAGCAAGCAGATGGTTTAACATTACATGTATCCAGGCCTTTAGCCAGAAATATGTCTCACTGCCTTTGAGATGACCAATACATAATGCAGACAGCCAAAATTTCGAGAGACCTCTTCAGGGATAGCAATAAAAAGTGATGGTAAAAATAAAAAAGACCACCAAAACCCGAGTGTAACCAAGGATTTTTTTTTAAAACTTTTTACTCGGACGTTTGTTCTACAAAATACATCAATTGGAGACATATTGCATTTGGTATGATTTGATATGGCTATGGCCCTAGGTCTCCCCCTGCCTCTAGGGGTTCATGTTTGCACTGGCACTTGCAGCACCAGTGATCTAAATTGTATGATTATCATCAATAATGAGTGAGACTTCTAATATCAATTCCTGGCTTAAGATCTGCAGGGTACATATATGTTAGCATGTAAAATATGGATAGTTTAGCAAAGCACTGGCCATTAGGTAAATGGAAATTACATTATGTAAGCAAATAAGAGCCAAAGAATTTTGTACTATTAAGGTTCATCTGTACATCACTGCCTCATTAGCCTTTATTTCAATTTTTGATATACATATATAAAAATGAAACTAGGAATGTCTGTATATTCTTTGTAAAATCAGATTAAATAACATTCGGAATTTGAACATTTTGCAATAAACTGCATGTAGTTTACTCAGTCAAATACCTCTGTGAATTAATTTGTGTTCATTATGAAATTTATCCCTTAAGGATATTTACTACCCTGTTCGAAGAAGAATGTTGAGCACTTAAGCCAGCATTCTTTAGGAAGTCCACCCATTTCAAGTACATTTTAAGCAATATTCATAGCCTATGAAAGATAATGCAGAAACCTGCACTGAAAAGAATTCAAACAAAGTACCATAGTCACTTATTTGAGTTATTTCATACTTCAAAAAAACTTCCACTTTATGCAATTCAGTTGTCTGGTAAATTTTTCTTTTCATCAAAACCCATCCAAATTCCTTTTGGTTCAAGGTATGTCACTTTTCAAGTGTACCTCAAGTCAAAAAGTTCAAAAATATTATATTAAAGAGCATGAAAAATGAATTCTATCAGTCTAACTCCAATCTTCATAGGACATTTCTGAGCTGAGATATAAAATGTTGAAGTTGATTCACTCAACTTAAAATTGTATATTGTGCAATACTTTGTGATGTCACTGTTGTACTACTCAAAATTAAAAATTTTGTATTTGTTTTTTCCAAAAGTTATTTCACCCTGTACAAAGGTATGATATCACTTTTGCTCATATGGGGTGATGTAATTAATTAAGCCCTCTTGGTTCAACATGCTCTGCAAGTAAACAGGAAGTGTTCAATCAAGGTCATAAAAACATTTTTCATTTGAAGCTTATGTGAGTTACAGCTTATGTGAGTTGTACAACAAGTAAAGTCACAAACTTGTGCAATGGATCAATTTGTTTAAAGTGAATTAACTTCAATATTTTATATTTCAGCTCATGAATGTACTATGAAGATGGGGGTAGGACTGTTAGAGTTCATTTTCCCTGCTCGTAAATATTTATTTTTGAATTTTTTTATTTGGGGTACACTTTAAATGGTGGGACCAAAAGGCCAAAATCATTGAAATGTCCTTCCTCATACTACTGGTCATGATTTCTTAGGGCATGAGATTGTGATGTCACACCATCACTTGCCTTAAGATTATTTGGAAACCTAGATGAATGGAAACCAAGATAAGTTAAATAGAACAATACATCTGACACACTTCTAAATTTCCTACGAAGTCTGATCATGAGTTGTGTGTAGCACACATAGAAAATCTAAAACTCAAAGGCCAGATATTAAGGCGTGTTACTAGTCAGTGGCGCTACTAATTAAAGAGAGTCACATGTAAAATATATTTCTCAAGTTAAGTGCTGTCTAGTTGACCATGACATTAGTTGGAATGATAAAATAGCTGGATAAATTGGTTTCTACAGAAGTTAGCTCCTACTGTCAGACATCTTTGTAGAACATCCAATTCTGGTACAATGACACCAGTAGCTATCTTATTTAATAACTACAAGACTTGATGTCTTCTACTGTATCTTTACATAATTATAGTTACTGCAGACAATAAGCACACATTAAAAGTTTCGCATGTTGCCCACAGATCAGTCTAAAGTAGTACTTTACACTAAATATGGGATACTACATTGATTAAAACAAGGCTAAACAAAGTATTGCGTTACTTTACATGCATGCATTTATAACCATGTCCTGTGTATGTTGAAGAGCATACATCTTTGGTTTAACTATAAATTTAATTTTACTTTTTAAACATATCAAAATGAAAAAGCCCTCATGTTGAAAATGTTAAGCAGTAAGCAATTCCTACTCACTTGGATAAAATACATATTCAAAGTATAAAAGTGATGAAATACATGATATACAATTAAAGTGTATATCAAAAATGCCTACCTATGTAGGTCTCACATACCTGACATCAGAGGAGCTTTTACAAGGAGTACTTCAGTCATGTCTGAGGGCAACCTCAGTACATATGTACAGTCTTGCCCTCCAACATGGCAGTTGCTGACCCCTAGCTTGCTAAGAGGTCACATAGACCTATTTATTGCAGTACTAGTCATACTGTTGTTAGAGTATCAGTCACCATGTTAAACATCTTCAAATCCCACATTGTTCTTCTTTGACTCTCAAAGTAACTTTTGTAAAAAATTATGTTTGAGCAATAGTGATGGATTTTCCAGTTCCTTCACAAATGGCTATATTGCTGAAATTGCTGACTTTTGTCCACAGCGCTACTTTAAGTTTGCCAGGGGCGTATCCTACTAAGGGTAAGAAGGGATTACATATGTACATATATGGGGTGGGAGGTTAGCAGATTACAGAATTCACTGACATCGGGTTTGTGCCCTTGGAATAATTTCACCAAAATTGTATCGCAACAATTATTTCAATACTTCTTGCTATCTGATGAGAGGCAGGCTGAAGAGACTGAAAAAATCTTGCAAATAATATAATTTTGTCTTGTAACACAAAAGTTAACCATTTTATATCTGGGTCTCACAAAACAGGAAAGAAATAGTACACAATGTATACTGATAATGCATATTCATGAAATTTCATGACAGTGGCAGTGTGTTTAATTAAGTAAAGTCATGCCTATTCAATTTAAAGTACTTTGCGGTGTTGAAATTGAGGCCTGGGAGTCTAAGGCCAAGGCCAGCTTCAAACAGTATGTATGGAGGCCATGAGACCTCAGATCCCTTGAGGCCAGACAGTTTGAGACCGAGGCTGACCTCTACTACATCTCAACTGCCCCCTTGACCTTTTCCAAATAATGCTCTCCTCCCAGAATGCTTCTCATCTCTGGGCTGTAAGAAAATAAAGTAAAAATGTGTATTCTGCTGGTTATATTTACAGCATTTTGGGATGAAAAGTTAAAGACATAGTGCCTTCAAACAGTAATTGGTAAATAGGATGGGTAAACAGTGATGTTTGGAGTGCATTCAACAATGTAAAACACCACATATCCAACCATTCATTAACCATGCTAAAATTACTACTATTCTGTGGTTTCATCCTTGAAGATTCTTTGTCGTTTGGTTTTTAACTCCTAGATCAATGTGATATGAGATAAATCATGGGTTACAGAACCAATAGAGTTCAGCAAAGACTCTTAGCAGCTTAATTGCAGTTCATTACCAGCATGGTTAAACTTCTGTTTTCCAATGGTATTCAGAGGGTGAGCAGGCACGCAGGCTGGGGCTGGGGGGGGGGGGGCAGGGGGTAATCCTTGCTCTATGCTGTTGCTTCAAAGACTGCAACAGGTAACTTCTTAGAATCCAACAATTTCCTGCTTAGACAACTATATACCTCTCTGTAAAACTCTGTGTAATACTTTACACACCCTTTTCTAAAGGGGAAATACAAAAAATTGTGGGGTTGAATTTTGACATATTTTTTGCCACAGTACACTTTGATTGATAAACACAAAATTCCTCCCCACAATCATTTGTACTTGCTACTACAAAAAGGTCTGTTAATGATCATTCCTAGTTTAAAGCAACGTCACATAGGTGTCATAAGGTCATAAGTCAGAAGCGAATGTTTGAGTAGGACCAAAGGGGCAGCTAGGAGCAGTTTATGTTTTTGCTTTGAATTTGCAGCATCTTGAGACCATTCTGAAGTTGAAAACCATTTACTCTCCTTTCTTGTGGGTTTTGTCACCACTATGTGTACCACCATTTCAGCTCTACTGATGATCATCCCTGACTTAAAGGCCTTATTGTCTCACACCAAACAGTTCCAATTCTCCTAACCTCTAACCTTCTTAGGTAAGCCCCTCCCACAATTGTCTACAATTCATCCTCAGGCAGACACAAACTCAGCTTATTGCTCCAGAGTAAGTACATAAGAGTCTAATGTGTGTGATCAAAACACTCTCATTATGGTACATGCTGTGTAATATGACCTATGATACTCTGCATTGTTTGAACTAGCTGTCAATCAAAGAGCTGAGCCAATAGAGAATATCTGTGGACTGCTACAAAAATTGTAGTTTGAGTGACAGGAAAAACCCTCTAAAACAGCTTTAAATGATTCCATTGCCATTAGGGCCTTTTTACTAAATGCTATAAGAGGGATGTGCAGCTGGTGTATTCACTCACAAGCAAAGTTTATGAAAAGAAGCAATTCAATTCCAATTGTGTCAACATTTCTCCAATAAGTAAAAGCATTAATAAAAATGCATTCCATGTATTTGTTTATCATGTAAATGTGTACAGGATTTATTCAACAAAAACCTTAACAATAAGAGATGAACATGCAAATGACTTACAATTGTAGTCAACTTTTCTCCCAAAAGGAGCTTTGCTTTGTCCACATCCTCCCTGAAAACAAAGATGATAACAGAATTAGCATAACACACCGTAAAATAGGGTAGTGTTACAGTAAAACAAAAAATCAAACAAAGTCAAAGCCATTGTAGTTAAAAAGCAGAAAAGCAAAAATATTAGCAGCCCCAGTTGAGTTCAAGTCTTGAACAAATAATTATTATGTGCTGCACAAAACAAGCAAACGGCCTGCCACATTCTCTTCTCAATGTAGAATTGTTCTGCTGTCAACTCAACCTAATGAATATTGTGTAAGAAAGGTATCTGTCAAGCAGGCAACATATATTTCTCCAGCAAATTTAAGTGTATACACACTTTAAGATGACTCAGGTCTATGGATTTTAGTGTCTGACCCGTGACTTAAACAAGAAGAGATATGTGATGATGTGTTAGTGGAGTCTGTGCTCATGTAAACCTGCATACCAGCTTTTAAGGGTGAAACTATTTAATGAGTTTGTTAGTTAAAAAAGATTTATCTACAGACCAACAAAAATGAACTGTATAGTGTCAGTCAAACTCAATGAAAAGTTCAAAGTTTAAATTCATTTTCAAGTATGGTCCAAGTTCAGGCTTGGTTTCCCTTTAGTTGCCTCTTACAACGGGCAGGAAATACCGTGGACATATTCTACAATCCCCAGCCTGCAAGGGGCACTGTTTTATGAGTGATCAAACTAAGTGTCCAAGAAAGCCAATCCAATTGCATAAGGGGTTCTCTATCTTTAGAGAATAAGACTTCCTGTCATACTGAAATATGGAAACACAATTACGCAGATGAAATCAGGGAAGCTGTTGAAAATTTTACTCCAAGAAAAAAGTCAAAACAACTGCATGGCAGATCAGAATAGCTGGTATGTTCGTTTAGAGAGTGTTTCCATGGAGAAGCATCACCCTGAAAGTTATTATGCCGAGCAAGAACAGGAGGCACAAATAACCTGACGAAACTCAGTAAGTCCAACAACAAAGCTGTAGGCTTTGATTTATGAGTTGAGCCTTTGATTATTGACTCATAAAACAATTATTTGTATGTAGTATATGTGCATTTGCCATTTGTTTATGAAGGAAATTTAATCATTTGGGAATGGTCAATTTCATAAATCAACACAATGTACTGCCTAAACTTACGTGGTCCAGAAAAATATCTGACTTTAATACAAAGAATGGCTCAGATGGTCAATATCATGAAATAGATTTACAAGGTTACTTTTTAGCAGGGAGTACACTTTGGGTAAAGCAGCATTTTCCATCTCATGCATGGCAAGACTGTGACCAAGATTTGAAACATGATATTTTTAATGGCTTTAAATTGAAAGAAATCCCCCCTGACACCAAAACGTTTGTCACTAAAATCCAGTGTTGTGATCGAGTCAGTAGATTAGTGACTTGAGTCACCAGTTTTCAAACTTTTAAGTGACTCGAGTCGAGTCATCAACTCGAGTCACTGTACTATTTCAATGGGCAAATTACTCCTGAATTCTATCCAGTCACTATCATTTTGAGAGGAAGTGACTCAAGTCGTGACTTGTTACAACACTGCTCCAATGTGCAATGCATCACTATAAAAGGGTATAGGGACAACCATTCAAGGTTTATGGAGGGAGGCCACCACCCTACAGATGTCATGTTCCACTACTCACTCAATTCCAATACAAATACACTGTCACACATTAGTAATAAAATTTGTTATTTAATTAATAAACCCATTTTATTTCAAAATAATTGAAGATAAAGTGTAAAATATGAAAGTTTGAATTTTTTGTAATTAGGAACCAACAGAATCATTTTTTATGCGACTGGATATTTTCTATGCTGAGATGATACTTCCAAAGGACTTCAGTTCTGTATATACTATTATAAACTTCATGTAATTTTTTCCCATTGATAACTTTGAGACACATCATTTTAAATTTGTCTACATGCTTAACTATTCCTCCTACTCATCACAATAAAATTCTTTATACTACACACTTCAACACAAAAGTTGATGTCATATAACATTTTTGACAAATCAACTTTCTCTAAAACAAAGACACAGTACCAATTTTTATTTTGTACTATGCAAGCATTGTAGATGAAGCAATGGAGAGAGGCACCACTTACCTTGTTTCACTCCCAGAAGCTCCTTCTTCTTTGTGACCAATCTTGAATTTCAATTTCTCTTTAATTGCCTTAAGAAAAATCGAAGAAGAGAAAAAAGCAAACACTCAACTCAATGTTCATAATTTCTAAGAAAAAGTATTATCATGCACAGTTGTACAATAGGAAAGAAAAACTTGCCATTAAGGATTAAAGAAAGCACTAAATGTTTACATTGATCAGTGATATGAACCAAAAAGTTATCCAACACAATAGGAGAATGAGGAAATTCTTTATTCAGCTAATACTCTGAAAACATCTGCAACACACTTCAGCTGTATATGTAACAAAATGTGAAACATTTCTAACACTTTAAATAATGGAGCAATTTGTAAATGCAAGTCACAAGAAAATTAACTAAACAGCATCTGCTGTGACCTATGTTAACCTTATTTGATGATTAAATGGACCCACATCCTGGAATTTCACATTAAGGACCAATTAAATGTTTTGTTTTGCATTTAAAAATAATCACCAGTCATTGTTCCAAAACTGGCACCTGTAACCTTTCATACTGCGTAAGTTTTTATTTCTTCTTTTTTTTTCTTTCTTTATTGGCAGTTGGTCTTGTGAGAGTAGCATTTGCCTTTCTTGCAGGAAAGCTTGATTCACATTCTCTATTGAACTCAGTTGAATAAAAGACCTTTTTCAGGGAAACTGTTTATATCTTTGCATATTGATCCTTCTTAGACTTTGCAACATGAACGATGGTTCATTACATTTAGCCAACATCACTTCACAGTTATCTCCCACCCCATCCACAGGCTTCAGACAATTTTTTAGTAAATTGTCCACCATTTACATTCGAAGCAATCATAGCATTAACATAATAAAAAAACCCAATGCTTATGGCAAAACCACCTAAGCTGGAAAATAACTTATTGAAAGGCAAGCAAACCAAATCCCCTCCATGCTTCTATGGAGTAGGGAAAACAATCAGGTGTCCTGCAATTGGAAAAACTGCTGTGAGCACCATAAACCTGCAAAGTCATAAATTGAGGCTAAAACCGTACCTAACTATTTAATTAGCCAAATGTTTCTACCTACATAACAAGCCAATGTTCCCTTCATATGTCTATACTTCCCTTTCAATGAAAAGTTTTCCCTACAAAGAGTTTCCCACATTGCTTCTTGCACATGAAAGCCACTAGTCACTAAACATACCTGACACAACAGTCTACAATGCAATGCTACAGCCATTACTACAAAGCAATAGATCTGTCATTACCTGTGAGAGAACAGCCTGTTTGTATTCTTTCTTCATTGCCATGAGTAAATCTAGCCAGGTCCACGTACAGTTATGGTACTCCAAAGTTGGAAGTACTAACTTGAAATTACTGACATCTTCAATATTCTTGTCCTTTTCACCCTGTAATAACAATAAACCGTTTTCATAACAATTTGCTCATGTTGAAGAACAAATAGCTGTTTTTTGTTTCGATGAAAGAGAAACCTATGCATTCATGATGGTGTGTGTGTGTATGTATGTGTGTATGTGCGTGTGAGTGTGTGTATGTATGTGTGTGTGTGTGTGTGTCTGTGACACTTTGCTTGTTAACACGATATCTCAAGACAGGAATGTCTGACAGTTTTCAAACTTGGTACATATATGCACCATATTGAGAGGAAGAACCCTATTGTTTTTGGTGGAGGTCAAAGGTCATCTGGGGTCACCAGGGGTCAAAGTCTGAAAATCTCGCTAGCACAATATCTCAAGATAGGAAGCTTGGGTAGATTTCATATTTGGTATGTTGATGCATTATGGTCAGGAGATGGCCCCTCTTGTTTTTTGTGGAGGTCAAAGGTCACCTGGGGTCACCGGGGGTCAAGGTCTGATAATCTTGTTAACACCATATCTCAAGATCAGAAACTTTGGTAGATTTCATATTTGCTATGTTGATGCATTATGGTCAGGAGATGGTCCCTATTGTTTTGCAAGGAGGTCAAAGGTCATCTGAGGTCACTGGGGGTCAAAGTCTGAAAATCTCGTTAACACAATATCTCAAGATCAGAAACTTGGATAGATTTCATATATGGTGTGCTGATGCGTTGTGGTCAGGAGATGGTCCCTATTGTTTTTTGCGGAGGTCAAAGGTCATCTGGGGTCACTGGGGGCCAAAGTCTTAAAATATTGCTAACATGATATCTCAAGGTTGGAAACTTGGATAGATTTCATATTTAATATGTAGATGCATTATAGTCAAAAGATGGTCCCTATAGTTTTTTGCGGAGGTCAAAGGTCATCTGGGGCCACGGGGGGTCAAAATCTGAAAATCACGTTAAAACGATATCTCAAGATTAGAAACTTATATAGATTTCATATTTGGTGTGTTGATGCGTTATGGTCAGGAGATGGTTCCTGTTGTTTTTCAAGGGGGTCAAAGGTCATCTGGGGTCACCAGGGGTCAAGGTCTGGAAATATTGTTAACACAATATCTCAAGATTGGAAATATGGATAAATTTCATATTTGATAAGTAAATGCGTTATAGTAAGGAGATGGTTCCTATTGTTTTTCGCGGAGGTCAAAGGTCATCTGGGGTCACCAGGGGTCAAAGTCTGAAAATCTGGGCAACGTGATATCTCAAGATAGGAAACTTGAATTGATTTTATATATGGTGTGTGGACGGGTTATGGTTAGGAGATGGTCCCTATTGTTTTTGGTGGAGGTCAAAGGTCATCTGGGGTCACCAGCGGTCAAAGTCTGAAAATCTCGTAAACACAATATCTCAAGATAGGAAACTGGGATAGATTTCATATTTGGTTTGTTGATGGGTTATGGTCAGGAAATGGTGCCTATTGTTTTTGATGGAGGTCAAAGTTCATCTGGGTCACCGGTGTCAAAGTCTGAAAATATTGTTAACAAGATATCTCAAGATCAGAAACTTGGATAGATTTCATATTTGCAATGTAGATGCATTATAGTCAGGAGATGGTCCCTATTGTTTTTGGCGGAGGTCAAAGGTCATTTTGGGTCACCGGGGGTCAAAGTCTGAAAATCTTGCTTAAGCGATATCTCAAGATGTCTATCTATGTGTGGCTTTTGTGGGGGTCAAAAGGGCATCTGGAATAACAAAATTATTTTTTGAACATGCTAGTATAACATTTGAGTGAGAAGATAATGGTGCATGATGGCAAATTTGAAACAGTACATTTATGTATCATCGAAACCTCAATGCATTTTTGCATTCTGGTTAATACTTCAGTAATACAGAAAAAAATGATTAGCAAAGTAAAGAAACTAAGTAGCGAAAGATTAAAAAATTTCAAACATATGTAACATTATGACACTGAAAACACATCAGAGTGTACCTATATACTTTAAATTATATACTTTAAATAAAAACTTCAAGTGCAATGAATCACACACACCAAAACCCTGTTTCTATTCAATCATTTCTTGAGACCTATAGTGCAATCTGATCAGTCAAGTAATGGTCTGATTAAGTCGGTCATAAATGGGGTCCATCAGCTTTAATATTTCCAATTTTTTGCTAAAATGTATCATGGATATATGTACACTAAAATACCTCTCGATTCCATCAATTTCACTGAATATGAGGGTTTAGCATTTGCATGTTGATAATAAAATTAAGATGATTTAATAGCCGCCTTCACTTACTGCTCTGATTCACCTATACTTTTATGAGATGTAGCCCATACTTTTCATCGATTCTATTTTGAGGAAAACTGTTCAGTTTTTGAGTTAAAAACCATTAAAAATCGGAACTATCCTATTTTCTGACTAAACTAATGAAAATATGCTAATACTCTGAATTTTCACTTGTTGCAAACTCCCTAAAGCTTATTTGAAAGATGGAAATGGCTAACTCCTCTCCCATTTAATTTTCAACATGTGCTTGACTTGCAACTGACACCTCTGTAATTACTTTGTAACTCACCTTATATGAAACACTGAGAGGTATAGCTGGAATCTTTATGTAAAAGAATGTTTTGTTACGGGAAGCTCTTTCCTGAAAAAGAGAAATACTTTAAATATAAAACAAAATAACAAGTCACAATGCTCTATATCTGCCACTTTCATTCATTTTAAAAAATCTTGCCTGATATTTAAAATGCCAGAGGTAATGTTTACTTCTGTACACCAATATGATGATAACATTCATAGCATTCATGATGTCAAGTTTATTATGAAATGTAAAATAGTTGTCTTTTGCCAGACAGCAAAATTTAAACTATTTAATGCAAAAATACTCTGGGCTAATAACTGATGTTTGCAAGTACTAGAAACCTTAAACCTTAACATCTCAAAGGACTTCAGGTCCTAAGAATGACACCCCTGTGTAATAGCTACATGCTTTTCTTCATTTTTTTACAAGCTGTGGAGATTTAATTAATACAAGTCCAGATTTAATCATGAATGATTGTTACAAAGAAGTTCTACCCTCAGTGTTCATAGTTAATACTTACTAAAAATGACAAAATTCCATCACTTTCCAAGAGTTCCAAGGACCTTCCAGGACCTTTAAAAACCATCAGATCCCATATTTCCATTTTTCCACAAAATAATGCATTTGAACATTGAGTAATTCAGAGCAATAACTCCCCTTCCTAAAATTCCCTGACTTTTCCAGGACCTTCTGAACAGAAGCTCATTTTCACTGACTTTCCAAACCTGGAAATTCAAATTTCAGTTTTCCCTTATTTTCCAGGACCTGGACCTGTACAAAGCCAGTTATATACACAGAGAAGATAAATATCCAATCCAAAAGCAATCAAGCAAATGTCACAGGCCTTCTGTATGAAAACTTATGTACTGATGTCAGGCACCCACCTGCTTTAAGTTAAGACACATTTCCGATTCAATATGACATGACATATTTTAATGGTATTATCTGCTTAGTACACCATAGACAGGTGTTTTACACCACTACAGCAGGGGTGTGAATATAAGTGACATATGGTGCACTGTCAAATTTCATGTCATAGATTACTGTACTGCTTGAACTCTATGCCAATTTGGATTCCCTCCCCTTGTTTTGAATAGTTCCATTAGGCTTTCAAATTTTCTTTGTTTCTGTACTTTTATTCTTTTTCTTTCATGAAGGTCACAAGCTGTGATAAATATATTACTATTGTTTTTTTTTAGCACACTGTTTAGAACTTCACATCTCACCATTGCACTGTAACTTGTTTTATAATATGAATGTAAATGTTCTTACAAATGAAATTAACTGCACTGAACTGAACTATTAAAATTGAACTATCAATGACCGTTTATCCTTTTTCAACAATGTTACTTATAGATATAGCCTGTGGTCAAAATTGAGTAAAATATATTACTTACTTTCATTTTATCAATATCATCTGTCTCATTTTTCTGCTTCCTTTTGCCCTAAATAAACGAAAAAATAACTCGATCTGAATTTATCTTACGAATTCATGTAAAATTAAAACTAATTTTGACATTGAGATTTAAAAAGAAGATACTTCACCATGATATATTCACAAAAAAATGTTTCTAAATGCAAATAAATATTAGTTTGCTGCCAATTGCAAGAGCTATTGAATTAAATTGAATTGCATTGCATTGCACTGCATTGAACTGAACTGAATTGAATTGAACTGAACTGAATTGAAACAAAATTATTTTTACAGTAAGTTCAATATTTCATGCACAAATAGAATTAGATAGAAATTATGATTCAACAATAAAACAGTTCAGTTAAATGGAAGAGTAGGAAAAGAGAAGTGCAGTATTTATAGATTGTTTATCAAAGAAATTTGTGGAAAAAAATTATGTAAAATGATGGTGATGAAAATATCAGCTAACACATCAACAGAGATTATGCACATGACTTCAGCATGTTCCACTGGATAGAAAAGTGTTACCGTAACGTGCACACTACAGCACCTTAGTAACAATTGTTGTAAAATGGACACCCAGATGGGAAAGCAGAGAGATGGACAACGCAGTGACGTAGGTGCATAAGTTCCATACCTACAATTTTCAGCTAGTAGACAGAAATAGATAAAGGACAAAAAAATTACTTTTTTCTTGTCTTGAGCTTCAAGCATCACTTTATTTTTACTAAATTTAATAATATTGAGAATTGAAAACGTATGCATTTAATATGAGAACAAGTTTAGACCCACAGACAAAAGGACAAACTATATCACAAGTAGTTGTGCAGTACTCAATAAAAGCCAGCTGGATGTAGAGATAAAATAATGTTCCAGAAAAAATGAATGAACTTACTTTACCCATAGATCCTTGAGAAGAGAGTGTACTGGTATTTGAGTCAGAGCTGGCAGTAGAACGTAGTGTTGATGTGGAGTTTATGGTACCGGACTGTAGCAAACAGTGAGAAATGATTTGGAGAAACATTCTATTGACATAAATGACATTAAGACACATTCTATTGACAGCTAGCAAAAATGAAATCTAAAATCCTAGACAAAAATCACGGGAAGGTTTGCTCAAATGGAGCAACATGTAACCACAGATTCCCTGGTCTTCCAAAATCCCCCTTCTCCCCAACCCCCCCTCCCCCTGATCAATGTTGTGCTAAACAAGGTGTATACCAAATTTCATGAATTTCATCACTGAACACGGGAGAGGGATACTGTCCCAAGTGTTTTTGTCCAGGACTGTAGTGTGTCACTTTTATGGTAACTATGACAACACAGTGGGAAAAAGTAGATGTGAGAGTGTGTACCATCTATTCTACTTTTCTTTTGTACAGACAATGCAACAAAAATGAACAGAATGATCTCCTACTGATGGCTTGTTGCTAGCCAGTCTAAGGACTACTACATGAATTTTTGCATCCTTTATGATTATCGCAGTTAAAACAGAATTTGCTTACAAAGATGGCATACAGATCACAGGGAACAGTTAGACACATGATAGGAATAAATGTGATATACAATGTAGAAAATAGTTTCATAACCAAAACAAAACAAAAAAAATGCATGATACAGATATAATAAAAGTATATGCAAAGAAAGGACATCTACTTCAAGACAAGATTAATGTAAGAACTTGGAGGGTATCCATGAAATGGCAAACACATGCAAGAAAGTGCACAGAAAATCTTTTCAAATGGTTAATACCAAACAGATGTTTCTCATATCTCCTACAGAAGAAATCAATTCTTAAAGGAGCTACCAATGATTACTGGAAGGTTAACAGGACCAGGGCCAACCCTGTACAGTCTCAATTCACCCACTTTGACTTTGAGATCTAGAGATGTACAAAACCACACAAATCTCATAAGAAATCCTTGTGTAAAAAGACCCTGTCCCACACTTCCCACTGACCCTCATCAAAGAGGTTTAAAAAAGAAAATTGAAAGATTCCAGTTTTAAACAAGGAATTGAATACACAGAGACAGAAGGATAGACGGCATTCTGCAGATCTTTACTTCTATATTTTAATTGCCATTATAAAGAAAGGACAAAGATGAAGTGTAAGACATAACTCCTAAAAAAAAATGAAGAAAAAAAAAAACAAAATGGCTTCAAATCAAACTTCATACCTTATTAGACTTCATAGTACTGAAACTTTCATCCTCGTCATGTCCTAAAGCTGAGGAATAAGATTCCAATACATTCATTCTGGTATTTATACAGAAACTTATTTTTGATTTTTATTTTCAGAAAGCTTGATAAATAATACAGTATTTTCTAAAGTGAAAGAACTCCTAAATTTAAAACAAAGCTGCAAAATTGACAACCAAATTCCAGTCCTCCTTTCCCCCTTTGCCAGAAACACTAGCAGTCAACACCCGTGCCTTCACATAGTTTATACTTCTTTACCTCTAGGTGAATCTTCTGCAGAAGACTCCTGGTCGACATTGTGCCTCGGAAAAAAGAAAGCCATCATTTTTTTGAAGAATCTATAAGTTATCTGCATTGACAAGGGAACCACACTCAACTCAAACTTCTCTGTCACTGAAATTCCACCCACTGAAGAGAAAAGAAGCAACAATCATGCTTTAAAGATTGTTTTTTTCTAGAATTAGACCTAGAGAGCTACTACGAAACTGATACATCCTTAGACAAAAATGTAATGAACAAAACTGAAATGGTGGTGTAATGTCTCGAACAGATACATTTCCATAGCAACTGGCTGATTTTTGTTAACTTGTTTATTCATGCAATTACTAACAAAAGCAGTATTTGAAAGTAAAATTAGTAAGATGAGGTTCTATGGTTCAATTTCTAACCACTTGGCTTAAGTCAAGATGGCCACAGTCCTTTTCCCAGTTGTAGCTCACCTGCTTGTTTTCCCTACTTTTTTACTTATGCTGAGCACCTAGGCAGTAGGTTCCAAATAAAGTATGTTATAAAATGTGTCAGCATGCACTACCAGGGAAATTCAAAACCTAACCTACACTTTGGGAATCACTGAAATGATACTAAGCCATATGCAAACATTCTACTGAGTGTTCATTACGTGTAAATGAAGGTGAGTGTTTGGTTCTGCAGTAAAATTTAAAGAGCAGTCACCCCATCTTGAAGTAGTAAAGTAGACTGTCCTGCTTTATGATTGGCTCTTGAGAGTCATGTGACAATATTTCTCCTCAAATGTGAAATTTACTAGTAGTAACTGCTTGGCTTACCTTGCATATTGTAATTTAAAGTCCTAAAATATTATGAAATATACTTTGCAGAGAAATGAGAAGAAAATTGTGAGATTTAGTTGTTGTTTCAAAATATCACTGGGGGGACTGCTCTTACCCTTTAAGTTGTGACGGGAACAGATATAGTCCATCCTCAGCTCTGCAGTTTGACAGGATAATCAGTGAATCATTTAAATTACACAAATTAACATTCACCACAACCTTGCAAAATGAATAAGGAATTTTGCACAAATTCTGCATCAAGATAATGAAGAATACATCAAAAGTTCAATGAGAATTTGATAAAAGCTAACCAACCTGGAGGGCGTCCTCTAGTAATGACCCTTAGGACAACTTGGTTTCCACTTGGATCCTGAGGTCGAAGAACTTCCTGCAAGGTAAAAAAAAGACTTCTAAATGATGAAGACTGTCAAACATGAAAATAACATATTTTAACATATGTGTATAACCAAACAAAAGGTTTCACAAGTTTGTATTACATCAAACTGAGTTTTCCTGAGTCGGCTGGTTTTGATATTTCAAACTTTTCATAACAATTACCATTTTAAACAGACATTATGGCCAATTACACAGGCTGGAAAAAAATGTCAGTTTACAATGGGGAATGCTGTGAAACCTTTACAAAAGTCATTTGATTTGCATCTATTTCAATTTTGAAAAAGACTACAATTTGTCCTCCTCTACCAATTGAAACTCCTGAGTATGATTGCAGTAAAGAAATATTGGATGAAATGACATGATATAACACATACATGATACTAACCAAATTGTGTATCATTAATATTGTATTCAAATAGATGAATATAGACGAATACGATTAGCGCTTGTTTTCAGTGACTGTAGGCCACCATTAGTGGGGTCCATCAGCCCAAAACTGTCTTTATTTATTGTTTACATGAATTTCAAACCCTCATATTTAGTGAACTTGGAGAATTTAAGATACAAATTAGTGTACAACCATCCATGATAGAGGTAAACAAGGAAATCGAAAGATTTAAAGGTGACGGACCCCAGTTATGGCCGACTGAAATCAGACCATCACTTGCTGTCCGGATTTGTGTATACCCTACCTTATAAATATCATTAGCTAGAAGATTATTGATTGTAATGTAACCAAGCTCAAATATATTATCTCCTGAATCGTCATCTCGAGATATCCGTGTATACCTGGAATCAAATCAAACATCAAAACTATCTTTACTTGTTGAAAGTACTGCAACAAAACTGACAAGAAATAATTTCCCACTCAAGAAAAGGGTTCAGAGTATTAAAAACAAAGTACCAATTTAAACTTTATCATTAAGTAAACTTTTCAAGACATTTGTCTGTTCCATCTTGTCTTAAAAGTCAACAGTTACAGCAAACTCATATCCCTATGATTCAAAATACAGGGGCCTAGTATGTATTCATTGTGGTTAACTGGCTGTAGTGCTAAACATCATCAAAAAAGTCATCACAAAGAGTTAGATTATATGGACATACGAAACTTCATCTTGATACATTTAAAAGAAGAGCAAGAAAAATAAAATGGAAGCATAACTTATACAAAGCATATGTACACAAAAAATAACTAAAGGGAAAGGCAAAATACATGAAACACAATCAAATGAGGATAAAAGGAGAGAAAAGAAAACAGAAGAAAGAAGGGGAACCTTCTTTTCAAAGGAGCCATAAAAAGAGACAAGAATTAAGGAGTTTAAATTTAAAGGAAGAAATAGTGCCATTTTCAAGTGGAAGAAATCTAGATTCATCACTATATCTTAGGTATTCTGTGTCATTCCTTTGTCTATGTGTAATGTTTCTAGGTACACAGACTGCAGTTTATATATTAGAAAGACTTACAGAATCTGTAATGTTCAATTAATGTTTAAATTGCCTATTGAGACTCCTGTTACAGTAAAACATGCTGATATGAAAGTCCTCACTTAAAATGTCTTAGTTCAATGTCTGCTGTTCCTAATTGTCCATCAGATTCTGTCAGTTTCCACTTGGCGACACCAAAACATAGCTCCACACGTCGATTGATTTTTATGCTTTGAGCTGAAAATGAAAAGCCAAAGGGGTTGGATAATGGAAGGCAGGAAGATATATTTGAGCTTTATAATCTTTAAAAATAAGTTAATATCTGTTTCTGATTCATTAATATATATATACATATATTTCACTAATTCGGCACTTAGGGGGAAAGTTGTTGTTGAAAAGTCGACCTTAAGGGGAAAATTTTTTGGGGGCGAAATATAAGTTTCGCCATAATGTTTCTACACACTTTTTCTATAGGAATACATAAATGGACAAGGGCGCCCTCCTAGATTTACAAAGTAGATACAATTACTTCAAAGTTGTCAAATTTACGGACACCTAGCTGTTAACACAAACGGATAGCTGGCCATTGAAATAACGTTGTTTATATTTTTAGACGTTAGGGCGAATACTTTTTGTTATGTATTTCATTGTTATTTTTTCGCCCTATGTACGCGCAGATACAACAATTTCCCCTAAGGTGGGAATTAGCGTTTATATATATATATATATAAAAAATTTTGGGGCGAAATATAAGTTTCGCCTTAACGTTTCTACACACTTTTTCTATAAGAATACGTTAACGGACAAGGGCGCCCTCGTAGATTTACAAAGTAGATACATTTACTTCAAAGTTGTCAAATTTACGGACACCTAGCTGTTAACACGAACGGATAGCTGGCTATTGAAATAACGTTGTTTATATTTTTAGACGTTAGGGCGAAGACTTTTCCTTATGTATTCTATTGTTATTTTTTCCCCCTATGTACGCGCAGATATAACAATTTCCCCCTAAGGGGGGAATTAGCGCTTGTTGTTTCTCCTTACATATATATATATATATAGATATATAGATATATATATATATATATATATATATAACACTAATTCCCACCTTAGGGGGAAATTGTGATATCTGCGTGTACATAGGACGAAAAAATAACAATGAAATACATAAGAAAAAGTGTTCGCCCTAACGTCAAAAAATAAAAACAACATTATTTCAATGGCCAGCCATACGTTCGTGTTAACATCTAGGTGTCCGTAAATTTGACAACTTTGAAGTAATTGTATCTTCTTTGTAAATCTAGGAGGGCGCCTTTGTCCGTTTACGTATTCCAATAGAAAAAGTGTGTAGAAACATTACGGCGAAACTTATATTTCGCCCCCAAAAATTTTTCCCTTTAAGGTCGACTTTTCAACAACAACTTTCCTCCTAAGTGCCGAATTAGTGAAATATATATATATATCTATATATATTTCTTTATATATATATTTATATAAAATGCTAATTCCCACCTTAGGGGGAAGTTGTTATATCTGCGCGTACATAGGGCGAAAAAATAACAATGAAATACATAAGAAAAAGTATTCGCCCTAACGTCTAAAAATATAAACAACGTTATTTCAATGGCCAGCCATCCGTTCGTGTTAACAGCTAGGTGTCCGTAAATTTGACAACTTTGAAGTAATTGTATCTACTTTGTAAATCTAGGAGGGTGCCCTTGTCCGTTTACGTATTCCTATAGAAAATGTGTGTAGAAATGTTACGGTGAAACTTATATTTTGCCCCAAAAATAATTTCCCCCTAAGGTCTACTTTTCAACAACAACTTTCCCCCTAAGTGCCGAATTAGTGAAATATATATATATATATAAACAAGGAAAGGTGACATGCTTGTAAAAACAAAGCAAATGATGGAACAAATACTATTATTTGTGAAAAAGATCACTTTATCAGAAAAAAAAAAATCATACCATTCTGCAACTTCCTCTTTAAAGCCATTTGAAGTTGAATTTCTTGGAAGCAGCTGTTGAAACAAGAGATACCGAATTAAATTTCAAAAGTTTGATTCGTGTCAATATATCCCAGTTGTGATTCACAACAAAGGATTTAAATGATATTGGCCTTTCATCAGAGGTGGCTCTGACTTCCTCAAGACAAACATGGCATGTGCAACTCTGTTAGGACAGTAAGAAGGTCCTGCCTGAGATATCCTAGAAGCTCATATTTGCCTCCATTCATGAGTACAAAATGATTTGTTTGCTTGGTTGGTCGGTTGGATGCTTAAGTTTCTCACCCAATATAAAATGGAAGAAATGAGCAGTGACTATGTAAATCATGTCCTGCACTGAGGAAGTCAGGCAAATAATTGCCTTATCAGCCGTGACCAAGCTTATCTATAAAAAAAACAAGCTTGGTGATTGGTAGAAAGAAGTTGACTTTCAAACTTTACCGACATGTTTGCAGTATGAACAGTTTATTTATCATCCAAAACAGATCATGTAAATACAAATTTTACCGGATTGACTACAACTATACACATCACAATAATTTTCACAATAAGAGCATGTGTCTGATTGATAATAACAGATTCTCAAACATATTGTTTTGATGAGGTTAAATACTGTTCAGTATACCAGTAATCTTGCAGAGTTGGTCAACAGAATTTTCTAATTATTCTTTCTTTGGTACATATAACAACTTTGCAAGAACTAAGACACTAACATATCAACATTATTCCATTTGGACTTACGGCACATATCTTACAGGGTTCATACAACTTTAAAATTATAAAATTCTATGACTTTTTAAGGGCCTTGACTGGCTGATATTTCCAGGACCTTTAAAAACAATCAGATCCCATATTTTCATTTTTTTCCCACTGAATAATATAGCGAGCAAATCAGAACAATAAGACCACTTCCTAAAATTCCCTGATTTTTCCCAGACCTTTTGAATAATAACTCATTTTCCCTTACTTTCCAGGCCTGGAAATTCTAGGTTCAGTTTTCCTTGACTTTCCAGGATGTCCATGTACTGTACAAACCTTGATCTAGAGACTCACCTGACCATGATTCTAAGGTCTTCAGCTGCATTCCCAATAGATTCTTTTATTTCATACAATTGCACTTCAAGGGACCTAGTCTTCTGAACTAGGCTACACACAAAACAAATGAAAGAATTCTCATTGCACATTCTGTATACATTATTCAAGACTATTTGAGTCATTCATTGTTTGCCATCAATAAACTAATATTAACATTGTGATTACAGTAAAACTAATCCCTACACATTACAAAGGGCCTTAATATTAGTATTATTTTAAAATACTTCAAAACATTCAACCATGTATCTCACAAATGTGACATTATAATAGATGATATTTTAAATATATGTAGGGCTTACAAATTATAAAATTATAAGGCACAAAAAGTTCCTTACACTAAAGACATTCCATGATCTGATGAACAAACACTGTGCTTATAGGGTAATATTGTTTCACAGGAAAATTTCATTGTTTTAAAACTAATATCTATTGATACAGGGTGATAGATCATCTAAAGTTAGGCGGTATGGTAGCTTACTTTTCAAGAAAATAAGTTTCCCATGGACAGAAATCCAATTATTTGTGCCTCAAGAATAATTTGTTCACCCAAACTTTCAACATTTCAAAAGATGCAACTTCCATAACTCTTCTTGTGCATAATATTTTGAGGAGATGAATCTTTTGCTGGGGTTTATTGTTGAGACCGAATGGTTTCATAATAAATAGAGCAAATTTTCTGTATGCTATGTAGGAGCATTTTAAACCAATATATCCCTTCAACATTTTTAAACCATACACAATTCATGTTAAGACTTTAAGCACATCAACTTACCTTTGATTGTTCCGTTCTTTTTCTGAAGCCCAATGGACATCATAAAGCTCTTTTTCAACTTCCCGTAAATGGGATATAAGATTTCTACGGAGACAAAATGACAAAATAAAATGTTAGAAATTAGAGAGCTAGTTCAGATTAGATGTGGTTTTATATCTCAACTTACAACCTTTTGATTTAAAATAGCAGAGCATATGACATTTTTCCCAGCTGTGGTGCACTGGATTGTTATACTGAGGATTGTGAAAAGGATTTAACTGGGGAATGAAACAATACCACAGGCAGGTTGGAAATATTCAATACAGGTTTTGCTATCATTGAACAAAAAGGTCTACCTCTTACTGAAAAGGTGTAACCCTTCTGCTCAGTTGCCCTTAACAATGCGCTGCACAAGAGCAAGAAACCCCTGTTTTCATTTTAAAGTCACTGTCTTTTTTTAGATGGCTGGATGATGATTTCTGGCTCAGTTTCTAACCAATCGATTAAAGTTGAGCTGGCCAGCCTTTTTTCCAGTTGGGGCTTGCTGGCTTGTTTCCCTACTCCATCCCTTATGCTGATCCCCAAACACAATGGCAGTATTTTTAAGACCTCAGTATGACCCTGCCTTTTCTTACATACTTCTGGTAAAGGAACTAATGAGATTAACCATCGTTCAAACATGTGAACAAAGGTCAGCTAGATTTGAAGCAATTACAGTGAGCAGTTGAAAGGCATGGGGCTTCAATAAAACTGGTTTAAAGTAATGTAAGTTTTCATTTACTGGTATTAATCTCACTTTTGTTACCAAAGATGACCCTATGCTACAAGAAACACTTGCACACATTTCCCAATAAAACTTTGTTGAAATGGTTGCCAACTGAACTAAAGTTTCTATCATAAATCATGATCATTTTAGCATAGGTCATTATCATCAGTAAGGGTCATTCCTCTTATCCCCCATTTCTTAGTCTCTGAATCCACTCTTACTGGTTCTTTGCATTGTAACAAAACTTTGCTCAAGGCCTAAATTATCTGTAAAACAGACAAACCTTAGAGAATTCTGTAGCTGCATAATTGGTCCTTTCTGGTCTTCAATGCTGGACAGTTCAAGGGCAAACTTCAAATGCTGGATTCGAGCAAGAGCTTCCTGTGAAAAAAAAAAATACACAGAACTCAAAGACATTGAAAGCCTGCCCTCTTTTGACAAATCTTTAATTTTGTTTGATGTATTTAACAAGCAATAGCACAGTAACCTCATACTTTTTGATACTGAACATTAAAAGCAAATTTTATGCTACTTAGGAAATAGCCCAAAGAGAGGCCATCGACTTTAACCTCTTCTGGAACCTATCCTAAGATTTATTTAAAAGCTACCAAGGATAACTACTACTGACAATGAAACAGCGAATTTTTCTTTCATAAATAATATTCACCATGGTTTGTTAAATCATACTTTTTTGTTTGCTTCAGTTAAGGGTCAAAGGTCACACTTGATGTCATCAGGAGATAACTTACTCTAAGGTTCTACATATAAAAAAAGTTGTTGAGGTTAGGTCAGATAAAGTTTTTTGGCCCAGTTTCCAACCAACTGGTTAAAGTCAAGCCAGCCACAGCCTTTTTTCGAGTTGTGGTTCACTGGCTTGTTTTTCTTACTCCATTGCTTATGCTGAGCATCAAGCACAGCAGCAGTAGGTATCTTTTTTAAAGCCTTTGGTATGAGCAGGGCAGGACTCCCAACCGCAAGCCTGATGCTCTACCCACTTGACCATGCAGTTGCTCTAGTAGGTTGTTGGGGGTATCTACATTATACTGGGTTAAAGGTCACACCTGATGATGTTAGTATGTCGTCAATGCACAAGGTCTACAGCAATAGGTTGTTGAGGGTATCTACAATTCTATTATGATAGGTCAAAGGTCACACTTGATGTCACCAGATACCTTACCTTTCTCTTGGGTTCTACATACAACAGTAGATTGTTGAGGGTATCTACAATCATATTATACTGGGTAGAGTTAGTACAGATGTTTAAATCATGATAGATGAATGTCAAAGAATTCACTGCATCTTCCTTGTCCAATATGTTATCCTCCTCTTCGGTCTGACCACCCTGAGAGAAAGAAATCAATAATTTCATTTAAAACAAATTTTGAAAATGAGATAAGAAGCAGTAAGTTTGTTAGATAAGGTTGTATGGCGAAGTTTCTAAGCAGATGGTTTAAGTCAGGCTGTCTATTTTTCCAGTTGTGAATCACACTGGCTTGTTTCCAACTCCATTGCTTACTGCTGAGCACCAAGCACAATGGCAGTAGGTTCGATCCCGTTTAAATCTTTGATATGACCCCCAGGAGTAGAACTTCCAGAACTCCTGAATTAAGAAGTAATTTATATCCAAGCACAAATTCCCTAATCTCTTTCGTTATATAAGTTATCCTATAAGATTTGTTATCTTCTTCAGTGAAACTTGTATTTTGATATTGTAAAAAATATCTTTATTCAAGTGCGCCTTAACCTCATGTATGTGTAAAAGGTGAATATCATTAAGTGCATGTTATGAGGGGAACTGTGCACGGGGGCATAACAACCATTCTCTGCAATAATTTAAGGCAGAGGTTCTCAAACTTGTGTTTTGACTACTTCCTCCTTTTAATCATCTTACACTGTCCAAATGGCATGCCCCCTCCCTCAAAGCCTCACTTCATCTTTCTGCTCGTAGTGGGTCACTTAAGTGAACAGTTGGTTTGCCTGAAGATATGTTAAAAGGAAGTAGGCAATAGTTGTCTCATGAAATGTGCCTGTTACAATTATTAAGGCCAAAAGTAGAAGCAATTAGACCTAGAGGTGCAGTTATTGAATATCTAATGCCACTTTTGGACGAATTTACTCTCACAAAACTTACTTTTCTGTCTCAAGTCCCCTTAAAAACCTGATATTGTACACCTTTCATCAGGGAAGTGAAGTCATGTTATCACCAAGGCCCCTAAACAAGTGCCAATGCCCCCAATCCTCTGTGGCTCTGTAGCACACAACCAAAACTTCTAATCACCTGCTAGGGAGCTGTAGGGACCACTTAAAAAAAGACTTAAAGGTTACCCTTCCATCCTCATTTTGACCAGACCCACTAACATCTATCCTATACTTGAAATAAAGATTTTAAGACTCACTACTGTCTATTATAAACCAAACATGACATGTGACCAAACTTTATCACGGAGAGACAACTACAAGTGCCTAAAAATTTCTGTAAATCCATTTTCATCCCCACTATAGCTCATTTTAACCTCTCCTAGCTTTCAAAAACATAACTTACCATCTCTTTACTAGTTTGTAACATCTGAGCTGCCACTGCTGGGTCAACATCATCCCCGTATACAGCATAGAAGAACTGACAACCACACCTTGATATGATTCTCTGTACCTGGACTGATTCCCAGCTCACATCCTTGGCTGATGGGCCCACTGTATCACTGACAACTCCCCCGACAGATTCCCCACTGCCTACCATACCTGGTAAGTCTGTGGCCTTTGGAGGGGCCCTCTCAATGAGGGAAGTTGGCAGCCACTGGACTGTATCCTTGGCTTGACCAGATGGAGTATCTACTGTTGCAAAGTACTGTTGATGGAAGTACAGGAAAAAATCATGAGAAATTTTATTTCAAAAGGACCTTACGAAAACAGTTTCTGGATTTAACTTTAGATAGATGGCCTTTGGAGGGGCCCTCTCAACGAGGGAAGTTGGCAGCCTAATCATATCAAGCTGAGTTTCTTGTGCTGGACAGATGTGTTGCTACAAATATCTGATGCATGTCATTTCCTGATGGTACAACGTTTTCTTCAGTCAGTACTGCAAAGGATTGTGGAATATGGGTTTGGTGTTTCTAGTCTTTACTCACTGCAAAATACCGTTGAGATACCAACACACTATCCCTTAATGCTTTGCAATTTCTATTTGGAAAATAAATCTATATTCCAAGGATAAGCTGGACGCCACAGAGGTGAATTTCTAATACAATTCATCATTCCATGGAGAGTGTTAATGTTTACAAGCACCCCGGTCCATCCATTTGTAGACACATCTTGTAAAATGTATACACCAATCTTAATGCTGTTTATTACAAAGTGTGACTGAATCTATGCAACAAACCAACCATTGGCTAAAACTCCCTCATTCTCACATAAAATGTATCTTTCAGAAAACTGAAAAGATCTGCCATTTCAATGTGACCTCATGGGGAGGGGATGGGGGGGGGGGGCTTTCTCAAAAAAATGTAGTCTTCCATACCTGTAAGCCATCTAACGTCCCCACCCAAGTGATCTTGCTGGTTAGTTTGCCCTCCCTCCAAGAGGGTTGGTGTGTTCTCTGCATCACCTCTGCATTGGCTGCTGTTACCAACACATACCCTGATGTATCAAGTCCCTTCAACATGAATTGACTGTTGACAAATTCAACTGGAAATAAATGGTAAAAAAGTTAAACAATGAAAATTTTACAAATTGGTCTTTTCCCACCTGGCATCTGTGACCTCAATAAACTATAATGTATACAAAGGAACACAAGAAAACTTGTAACAGGGCGAGGTTCAAAGGTCAGTTTTCTTCCACTTAATCTAGTGAAGGCTACATAATCAACATCAAGAAGTAAACTTTCTGGACCTACAAAAGGTAATAAAGAAGTAATAGCTTAAAAATAAGGTTATAACTTAGGAGTTCCAAATAGAATCATAGAGGGATCCAGGGAGCCAAAGTGATATGCATATGAATTTTGGCAACTACTGGTGGCATCAGTCCTAATTCCTTTGTTTACCTATGCCATGGATGCTGGCAACTCAAAAACCCCAACCAGAAAGACAACCAGAAAGCCAAAAGGCTTAGCAATTCCTTGCCACTGAAATTTGAGCCTACCTTTTTTTTTCAAATTGACAGTGCTTTGACAGGTTTTTCAAATCGACAGCTAGTGCTCCGTAATGTTTTTCAAATTGACAGTGCTCCGTAATGTACCCACAAAGAATACATGCAAGGCATCCAAGCTTCCTACTTTGAGATTCCGGGTGACCTTTGACCACCTACAGTAGAACTACGGTTCAGCTCACGATATCACATCCACATACTGTGTGTGAAATTTTGCAGTAAGCAAGACTCCAACCATGGGAAATTGTGTAAATATGATATTGAGACTTTGACCACTTGTGAACCAAAGTGACATTTGACCTCCACCAAAAACTATAGGGATCGTTTATTCACTATACATCATCTACATGCCAAGTATGAGGACCCTACAAAAATTACCTTTCTTGTAATACAATGCAAACAAGCTTTTCAGACTTTGATACTGCTGACCCCAAATGACCTTTGACCCTCACAAAAATCAATTGGGATCATCATTTAAATACAGCCAACCCACACACTAAAGGTGAGCTTAGTTACATGTATTTTTGAGATGCAGTGTTTACAAGGTATTGACCTTTTGACCTGTCATGACCCCAAATGACCTTTGACCTCCCCAAAAATCGATAGGGATAATCTACTTCACACAACCAACCCACGCGCCATATATGTGCATAGTCACATGCAATGTTCTTCAGATATCATGTTTTCAAGGTTTTGACCTTTTGACATCTTTTGACCTCAAATGACCTTTGACCTCAACGAAAATCGATAGGGCTCATCTACTCAATTCAACCGACCCACATACCAAATATGAGCAAAGTCACATGTAACGTTCTTGAGATATCGTGTTTACAAGGTTTTGACCTTTTGACCTCTCCTGACCCCAAATGACCTTTGACCTCCACCAAAAACAATAGGGATCATCTACTCAATATGGCCAACCCACACACCAAATATGAGATTAGTCACACTTACCCTTCTTGAGATACCGTGTTTACAAGCAATTTCTAAGAATTTACCATTTGACCTCTCCTGACCGCAAATGACCTTTGACATCCACGAAAATCGATAGGGATCATCTAATCAATATGAACAACTCACACACTAAATATGAGCATAGCCACATGTTACGTTCTTGAGATATCGTGTTTACAAGGTTTTGACCTTTTGACCTCTCCTGACCCCAAATGACCTTTGACCTCCACCAAAAACAATAGGGATCATCTACTCAATATGGCCAACCCACACACCAAGTATGAGATCAGTCACGCTTACTCTGCTTGAGATATCGTGTTTACAAGGTTTTCACAGTTTGACCTCTAGTGACCTCAAATGACCTTTGACCTCCACGAAAAACAATAGGGATCATCTACTCAATATGGCCAACCCACACACCAAGTATGAGACCTGTCACAGTTACCTATCTTGAGATATCGTGTTTACAAGCAAAGCGTCACATACACACACACATACACACACACACACACACGACATCACCATCGCATAGATTCCTTTTGCCTAAGGCAAGGAATCAAAAAGCTTAGTGATTCCTTGCCGCTGAAATTTGAGCCAATCTTTTTTTTTTCAAATCGACAGTGCTCCATAATGTACCCACAAAGTATCCATGCAAGGCATCCAAACTTCCTACATTGGGATCCCGGATGACCTTTGACCACCAAGAACTAGGGTCATGCTGATGATATTACAACCACATACTATGTGTGAAATTTTGCAGCATCCAAGACTCCACCAAAAACAATAGGGTACTTCCTCTCAACATGACAAATCTATATACCAAATATGAAAAGTGCTGGTCATTCTTAACTTGAGATATCGCGATTACCCTCGGCAAGGAATCAACAAAAGCAGTTTATTAGTGCAAGTTCTGAAATGGATGCAACTTTGAATAATTTGCTTTCATTGATCAAACAAATCCTGGGTAATTCTGCAAAACAGCTTAAACAGCTTCAATCTTTCAATACATTCAATAATTTTGAAATAGAAATATTTCCTGGTCAAGTAAAGAAGCATTTCCACACATTCTGTTGGTGACTTACTCAACCAATTGTGTTGAATGACATCCTCTGTGCTGCAGGCCTTTACTCCATACAATTTTTCATTCTCATTTGTAGACTGTTAAAAGGAGATAACGAAAAGAGGAGTTCTCATAAATGAAAACTCAAATCATGATAGTGTGAAATGAAGAACAAAACCTGGGGGAACTTGTCTACTGGCAGAGCAAGCAATTGGTTCGGGATGAAACAATGTGTAGATTGTAAGACATCAATTTCTTGGTTACAACAGCCCTGAAGGGGCAATCAGAGTGTGACGGCAAATATTAACTTATTGTTCTAGCTCCTTTTTCCTTTTTTAACTAATTATTTACCAGAATCAACAGGCCTTGAAGAGATCTTTCAAGTGAGAAGAAATGTTAATTCTGTGTTAATTATTGTTGATGGGAATTTTATAATTTTGTTCGGTTATAAAATTCCACACATGCAAGACTAGACAGCTTCATTCATACTTCACATAGTGACCAATTACAACGTCAGACTGAGATGGCAGGTCATTTTTTCATTAGTTTCAGCTCTATATATAATTGTGTTAGCATAATTTAATTCTTGGGAAACTTGCTAAACCAACCTCTGATTGCTCCATTAAGGTATCATTTATTCCAATTTCACAAAAAACTCATCAGAACAGAAACCTGACAAATTTTTAGTGGGATAATGTAAGTAAGAATGGATTCTCTTCTTGATTGATTTTGTTTATAACCTTTTGTCAGCTAATGCTACAGTGTTTGTATGTATGATAGGGACCGAAGCATTTTTTACAATGCAGTTTAATGGTAGTACTTACAACACACTGGAGTACTGCACTCAATACTGCAGTGTTTAGTAACAGTAGTTGTGCCTAGGAAACTGTTCAAGTGAAAATTAAACATTAGGCCTATCATTTGTGGGCAGATTTTAAAAATTACATCAGTTTAACCATTCTTTTCCTTTACCAGGTTTCTCTTCATCTCTCAAATCACAAACCACAGATTCAGACTTTGTGCACATTCAAAATCACACAATCCCATGATTTTCTCATGATCATTACGTGTTACTCCCAATGTGGAATTCTCTAGCAAATACCGCCAACCGATGGTCTTTTGAAGTAATAATACTGAGTCAGATACCACAGCACTAGATAACAGTTTTTTGTCCCTGCCTGCCTGGTCACACCAGCATCTCCATTTACAAAACTCGTGAAGTGTGTCTAAATTTTTAAACTGTCTACAATCCTGGACAAAAATGATGGGACATTTTTGCCCAAATGTAGCAACACGTATGCACAGACTCGCTGGTTTTCTAAAATCCCCTTCCCCCTAGTTCAATGTTGTTCTCGACAAAATATTCTCAAAATTTCAAAAATTGCAACATTGAACGGGGGAGCGGGGGACTGTCCCATGTTATTTTGTCCAGGATTGTAGTGTCCACGGAGAAAGTTCTCTTAACAGAGGTTGTTTTCAACAAGACAATGGACTGCTCTGTGATAAACTTGGGCAGCAAAGCTGCTTACTCATTGCAAGGTTAACTGTGGGCTAATCAAATAGGATCATCTAACTGATAGTGCATGCTTGATTAGATGGTTTAGTGAAGACAAGCGGAAGGTGCAAGCTCAGCGCCCTTCGCAGAGAACACGTAATGATCTTCAAGGACCTTGACTAACAATTTGCAGTACCTTTTTAACTTCCATCTTTTTAGACAAATATGTGTCTGAACATTAAGGCAATGAACAAATAAAACCAGTTCCCAAATATCCCTGACCACCTTTCAAGGACCTTTTGAATAATTGCTAATTTTCCCTGAAATTCAAATTACACTTTTCTCTGACTTTCCAGGAATTCAAGAACCTGTATGACCCCTGGGACTGTTCAACTTTGGTCTCCTCTCTTGAACATAGTCATTTAGTTTTGAGCCTACCTAGCCAACACAGTAAAATGTTGAAAAATAACACCACCTTGATGCTAGCCACCTTATATTCTTTTTTTTAGCTTTCTTTTTGGAAGAAGATATAGGCAAAATTTTTACAAATTATTGAACTTCTAAAAATGAGCTTGAAAAATGAGCTGTTAATGTGTGCCTTTAGATGAGTGTGGATTTATTTTGAACATGTAAATATAGGTGCTTAGCTGGCAGAGAGTTAAAGAGAGGTATAGTAATTATGTGTTACCTCTTCAGAGAAGACCATAAACTTGGTACTAGTTTCAGCTAGCAGTTGTTGAAGCATGGTAGCTCCATGGCCACCTTGAAGTCTAGAAATGGGGCTGGGGGTGAAAGCAGATGGAGCCTGGGAGGAGATGGGAGTGCCATGGCTAGAAGGTGGTCCTGCTGTCTGGGGTGAAATTACTCCAGGTACCTTCTGCAAACAGGAAAAATTACAAGAAAGAGAATTTAATGTAACATTTTGTTGTGGGAATGAAACATGTACACCAAACTGAAAAACAAAATTCTTTCAATTAGGTTAAGTAACTAAAAAATTCCTTCACTGAGTGTAAAATTTAAAAAAACATAAATGCTGACTTGACTCATTTTGCAAATGTCAATAAAAGTGGTCACAACTGGATTTTCAAATCAAACCACTTTGTTGACTTTTAGATCTGCAGCTGGGGGAAATGACTTCAACATAAAACTAACAAACACTTGATATTTTGTCAAGTTACACTTTACATTAAGTGTCAATATTTAAACTCACCGAATAAATCACTGAGCCAAAACTGGACAAAGGCAAGTGGCTGGCACAAATTGATTTAATTGGTTTATACAAGCTTAGCCATAAAACCTTATCTAATAGTAACTGGACAGAACATACTACACTGATAAACTATGTGTAGATGGTTGCCACTGTGTGTGCAAGTATAGACTAATTAGTTACTTAGTTAGTGAGATTTGGCCAAGCAAACATGAATGTGTCATATAGTGTCAACTGGATAAAAAGATAAAATTTAAATATGATTTCAAATATGGTTTAATCTCAAGTTACAAATGCAGTTCAAATATAAGGCAAGCCCTTCCTCATAGTACTGAGAGATTTTGTGAGAAACTTCCAATGTTTTCAAAACAAGTGTATGTCAAATTCCATGAAAAAACTGAGGGGCAATGATATATCTTCTCCATTCACATTTCAATTTTTTTTTAAATATTACAGATTTATCATCAAATGAAGCATTTAACACAGCTTCATGAGGCCAACTTGCTATGCCAACATTTGTTCAAACTGTGGAGACAAATTTGTTGAAATGATACTCTGTCCATGTACATAGGAAGTCTGTGCATAAACCACATCACAATAATGTTTCAATTTTTTTTCACTTTGTATACATGAAGGTTCAGCATTATGACTTACGGTTGGCGCACTGGTATCAACCTTGATGCTCTTCAAAGCTTCCGTAGACAGGTTTTGCTTCAATGTCTAAAGAATAAATGGATGAAAAGATAAAATTTTGTGGTAAAGAGATGAAAATACATGAAAGGTTTGCATGTAACCAAAGGAAAATGTATTTATATAAATTGCAAACAGCTTACATAGCAAAAGAATTGATATTAAGAGACATGGGATACTGCCCACTTACTTTAATGACATCATATTTAATGATGTCAAACACTACAGAAATATTACATGTTTTGCAAGAAAACTTGAATCTTCAGGTACAACAATTACAAATGAAAGAGTAACACAGTCTACATTATGCCAGAAGTTTGTACACTGAAAACATGTACATACCCTACTTTACCACAACAGCACAACTTAGCAATATTTCTCAAGAAACAAAAAAACAAAAATAAGACCCTTAACGATTTAGTTTGAAAAACAATGTATCACCACTCTACAGAAAACACAACAAGGGTAAGCTGATGAGATGACCCCTCCCAATTAATAGACCGAACAAAGTGCTGTGTAAGTGTGCAGATCACATGAATTACATTTTGCTCGACCCATATCATACAAACCTGGGCTTTGTTGTATGAGTCAAACAGATTGAAGAAGACATCTCGATTGAACCTTGTCCAAGAACCACAGAATTCATGAACAACCAACTTGTGTATGAAATCCTGTAAAAAGGTATGTGACATATATGTATAGGTGCCATTCATAAAATTTACTACATAATGCTCTACTGAAGATATAAACTTAATTAAAATATACTTTGACTTCAGTGTCTGACTGAATCAAAGTTCTGATGGGCAAAAACTTAATTATGGCACTGTGTAAATTTTAGTGGCATTTTACTGCATACTTCCATTCATTTAACATAAAAAGAACCAAATTTAAATGAAAAAATGAAATTAAATGTTTGATGTTTAATTATTTTCAATTTTTAAAGCAGCTTACATGAATAATAATACTTATACTATATTTTCAAAGCAAAATCTTTGAATTATTACTTATTTCCTTTTAAAAGTTTCTGTTTTCTTGAGAGATTTTGTACTTGCCTGGTACCACACTGAGCCAATGGAGAGAACTGACTTTACAGTACCTCAATGTGTTCATTTTATTTAAAAAAAAAAAAAAAAATCATGACATCTTACACAGCTATTCCATGCCTAGAAGAACGATTCTCTTGTTAGAATATTTCCTCACCCCCAACTCCTTAAAAAGTACAAAATAATGCTATCCAAAACTCATGTATGGTGGAAAAAGATTGAAATATACCAAAATTTATAAAAGACATGTGTTGATAAAAAAACATACCTTTCCTGTTGAATTTTCCGTCCTTACATTTTCAGCCTCATATTCATCTCCAAGTTCCTGTAATTCCTGCAATGGTCCTTTAACTTGTTGTCTGGTGTAAACAACTCTAGGATAAACAAAGGAATTGAATCATGTTCCTTATCACTGTGCTTTAAAAAAAATCATCTCAAATAAAGCTGGCACTCGTTAGACCAGCCCAGCATAGGTACTTTCTGCAACAGAAGTCTAGGAAAGACGGGGCATATAGGAGCTAAGCCAAGGTGATGGAAGGAGTTGCAAGACTAATTGTGGGAGATAAAATATTAACAAAACCTGACTCATTATTTTCCAGTTTTTTTTGTAAGTTTGTCACCTTTCCAAGCACTACATTAAATCTGAAACCCCTAGACAGGACTTAATTTTATTTGTTGTCCAGTTGTCTGGGATAACTAAAATTTGATACAGACAACTAACAGTTGGTTGTCTGATGGACAACCTTTTTTTAGGAAGAATTCAACAGCAGCTTACTTGTACCTTATTAAAGGATTCAACTTTTTCCACCATACTATATTTCAGACTTCTACGTTTTGTCTCTCAAACCACATCTTTTTATTCTTCACGACCAACAATACAGGAATACACTCACTCTTTTGTAGTTGTGCAGAAAGGTTTTCGAACAACTAAATTTCCTTCTGGACAACTTAAGATGGCGAAACGGTTGCCCCAAGGACAACTATAAATTTTTGTGAAAATCAAGGCCTGCCCCTAGATCAAGTCTCCACCACTTTTATTCTCTTGATCCAAAATGGCTGACAGAATGAGATCTTTTCACCTTGTAATATTATGTAACAGTGACTTATGCAGCCGTGCTGCAGCATCTCAGTACTTTTGTGAATGTTATGAAGGGAACTACTGATGCAGAGGTACACATAAAATAGAATGTTACAACAGAAAACATTGTTTTGTTAAATTGGAATGAATGATGAGTTTGCTTCAATACCACCCTCTATCTTTGTCAGTCCCATTCAAATATTTGGGTAAGACCACAAACTTCTGGAGGTTGGGAGCTATTTCTTGGCTGACATGCTATCTAGATTGCTTGTAAGCCTATTGATACACTTTGAATAACAGGTGCCACTTGAAATTATTTTACAGATCCTTAAATACACCTCAATATACTCCGTGGGACACATTTTTCTATTGTCACAAGATTAAGACAGACTGCATGGTCAAGTGGTTAGAGCATCAGACTTGCAGTTGGAAGGTCGGGAGTTTGAGTCCTGGCCAGGTAATACTGAAGACTTTAAAAACGGAACCTACTGCAATTGTTCTTGGTGCTCAGAACAAGCAACGAAGTAGGGAAAACAAGCCAGCAAGACACAACTGGGAAAAGGCTGTGGCTGGCTCAACTTGAACCAATCGAGAGGAAACTGGACCATAAAGCTCCATCTATCCTAACCTAACTTCTCACAAGATAAGGACCTCTTAATCTTATTTCTTGGACACACTGTGCCAGGCTTTGGGCGATTACATCTCAATGTAATCGATTACGATTGCGATTACTTCAAATTTTACGATTGCGATTATGATTACGATTACAGCTAAAATTGAAAGTAATTGATTACGATTGCGATTACATTGCAATGTAATCATGATTACAATCGTGATTACATTTTCTTTCCACATAAACAATATATTAGGCAAAACAATCCAGTGCCCACAACTGGAAAAAAGGACATGGACATTGCTCTAGATAAGCCTGGAGAGAACCAAGTCCTCCCAAAGTAGAGATTATTGAACCCATGCACTTCTCACTCATTTTAAGCTGGAACATCCAAGAAAGAGGGACAATTAAATTTTGTCATTCCAACAGAAGAATCAAGCACTGAAAAGATTGTTAAGTAACTTTACTTCTTTGTTCAATTCAGCTTCAATGTAATCAGAAATGAAACCATGATTGCGATTACTTTGCCATTGTAATCGATTACGATCGCAATTACTTTGCGATTTTCACAGAAGTAATCGATTGCGATTACAACTACTTCAAAATGTGTAATTGATTGCAATTGATTACGATTACTGATTACAATTACCCCAAGCCTGCACTGTGCACTCCTCCTTCTCAAGAAAATGACTAAGTAAATAAGATCTGCTACAGAATTTTAAAATATGGTCAAAACAGAAATGATCACAATTACTTTATGCTTGATTTAGCAGAAGTGTGAAGCCAAGCCTCAGAGGTCATAAATCAGTAGAAAAGGTAACAAGTGCCTAGCAACCAAAAGTGCAAGGTGCAAAGTAATGACAGCTTCCTTGAAAACTGAAAAGTTTTGTCCCTAAAATTTGCCAAAATAATTTAGCAACACTTAGCAATTATAACTTTTTCTTACCAAAATAAATAACTCCATCTGCCCTCTACGTAAAGAGCATGTTCTTAAACTCTTAGAGACATTGACCAAAGATTAAGGGACATATTTCAGCCACTGGCCAGTGTGACATAACATGTACTACAGTAATATGGTTATCATTGCTTTAATTTTCGGTCTACTACCATCTCTCAATCTGTCCACAACTTACTTAGCAACACTGGCAAGATGATGCTTTTGGGCGGATGATTTTGAGAGCAGGTATATTTCCTCTCCTGTGTCTGTAGTGTATAGGTGAGCCTGACTGTCCACTACTTCAAAGTCCAGTCCAACTATGCTCCAGTTGGCCTGAGGAGAGAAATTCTTAATCTGTTAAATTACATCTTACATTACAATAATAATAATTTAGTCTCTTGAAGCACAAGGTGATTAACTTATCTATCTATTGACTTAAGTGAGGCACTTTTAATATTTCACTTTTAAAACAAACCTTCAATTAAAGTACTTTCTAAAATCCTACCCAAGTCGACTATATCCTCTCAACCAAACTTAAACAGAGTTCCAATTCTCTTTCGTTTGTCAACAGAAATTTGAATCCAATTAAATGTGAAGATGTTGGAAAATTTTCAGGTAAGCATCTAAAAAGCATCTCATCTAATAGTTCTCAGTGGTGAAAAAATGGAGAAGATATGTCTTAGAAGTGCAAAATGATATCATACAGTTCTTCACAACATATGACTGGCAAGCAGGGCAAGGAAACTGAATGAATACTCTTTGAATAAAGAAATACAAGAAAGCTATAGCATGACTGAAACTTTGCTTACCCTTGGTCTGTGAATAAGTCCATCATCAATTGGTTCTAATTTCAAACTATACTTTGATTTGAAACTTCCCTTTCCTAGATTTAGTTCCATACCCTGTCTTTGGGCAAATGAGGCCCAGTAGTTGACTTGCATAGCAGGGAAGGAAGCACAAAACTCTATGAATCTGTCAGGAAAACAAAATATAACTCAAGATCTACAATTAAGGGGTTGGACTAGGATTTGCCAACAGGGTGAGGGGTAAAAAAAAATCAAGTGCCAAAAAAGATGATTAGTGGCTAAATAGATGAGGAAAATAGAAGATTTAAGAGTTTATCGAAGAAATGTGGTAAATTTGGAAGCATGTCTGAAAATTGACTTTTCAAAGAAAATTCAGGTTTTCTGTTGAGGAACCTGAAAATCAAAAAAAACAAGCGTATGGCATGGGAGACTGAGGAATTTGACACATGTTATCGTACTTATTAGGCCCTTGGAGAAAATTGGAAAATTTCTCCAACTGAGGGTTGCTACCCTTGTTGTACTTGCGCAGAAAATTTGCTTAGCAGTAATGGAATGTAAAGAAAATTTTAAAGTGTACCTCAAGTCAAAAAATTAAAAAATATATATTGAGCAGCATGAAAAATGACTTCTAACAGTCTAAATACCATTTTCATAGGACATCCTTGAGCTGAGATATAAAATGTTAAGTTTATTCACTCAAATTAGAATGACACATTGTGGAATAATTTGTGATGTCATTGTTGTACTACTCAAATTACAATCTTTGTACATTTTAAACATTTGAGAGAACATCTCATTACCACTATCTTCTAACAAGTCATCTGCTAAGAAATTGTCCAATCAGAGCAGAATGTGGATAGTTTATTGTAAAGCCTCCCATATCATTGCTCAAGAAGAGGACTGAATCGTAACTTACTTGTAGTGTCGGCCCAGCTGTAACTTCCTTGGTGCCGTATTCTTGAAGTATTTACCCTTTCTTGTTGGTCTTGTCACATTTGCTAAAACTCGAGACTGGAAAAAGTCACCCCATTAACAGGTGAATAAACATGCTTTTCTCCGTACAACCACATATTTCTCTAAAAATTTCTAATACCCTAAAGCAAAATTGAGTCTTTCCACCTTAGATCAATCTAGTGGTCCACTTCATTTCCTGCATGACTTTTCATTTAATGAGACAGTATTTTTCTCACTGATTTGTGAATTTATAAGGAGTAACTCAATGGTTTAAAAATTGATTATGAAATAAGTTAAATCATGAAAAATCGTTAATGATACTTGGAAGAGAGAGAAATATTCAAAAGAAAATTTTGAGATTTAGCTGTTGTCACAAAATAAGTTGTTGAGACTGCTATGCCCCTTTTAATTGTTCACAAGGAATTATGAAGAAACTAAAAATTTACATTATTTCAAATCAGGGTGTATGGAAAGCTATCTTTTGAAAGCATAATTTGACTTTAATTGGTAGATTATTTTTGGCTGCAGCTGCCCATAACTTGCTTCACACAATGACTAGACTGTATTCACCCCTTAGTATTTCTCTGACTGCAAAACTCATTGCTTTTCATTGAAATGTTTTTACAACTTTTTCAACTGTGAAAGTTTATAGTAATGTCTGGAGAATATAATCTTGCTGTTAATGCTAAGACATAAATTAGATTAGATAAAGTTCTTTTATCCATACCACCAGAAAGTAACATATTCATGATAGCTGGAGATGTAAGCAAACAAGCTACATTTTCTTGCATTAAAATAATTTTTTTTCAATTGCCAAACAAATATTTGTACTAACCTGAAAGTTCTGTAACCATCTCATAGTACTGCTATAAAAGAGACAACTTGGAAGTCTTTCAGATGGTTCCCCCTGTGATGAGAAAGAAGATAAACACTGTCGATATCAATGTTTGAAGAACACAAAATCATCAGGTGAAATACAATCATGCATTAGTTAAAATAACTCGCCTTAAAAGGAAAAGTTATTACTTAAAATTTAAGAATCAAAAGTCTTAGGACAGAGTTTCTACTTTATTTTGTGTACAATTGCTGTGTATTTTTATCAAAGTATTAATGCCCATACTTTTTCATGCTTAACAATGGGAAACTCTGCTTAGCAAACTTTGGGAAGGTCCTCTTCTAATTTGCAACAACTGGTTACTCATAGTTTATAGTGACTGAATTTTACGCTAGCCTGATAAGGAACCTCAGCATACGATTATAACTGGATTAAGTTTTTGGGGCTAAATTATAGTATCAGGTTATTTACTTTTCATCCTCTTAACAGGTGTGTTAGAGAGGATAAAATGTATAAATTTTGCACAAATTACTTTTAAGAGAGAATTTCAAAAAGACCATGCTGCTACAAATGAATAGGACATTTTAGTCAATGTTACCTGAGAAAAAGGTGTTTTATCGGGTGGAGCTTGTCTCTATAACTGCGGCAGTTAACCCCGTTTAAACCAACCTTGTTGCTCTATTGAGCAAATAGTCTTTGAAGGGGGCAAACGCCTTTAACTTTATTGATCTCAAGATACCTGAACAGTAAGTTCTCTGATAGATTCTGAATTATTAGTTGCCAGCTTGAGGTGGCTAAAACTTGCTATTTGCTTCTAGTATCATGAGAAAATAGAAAGACTGACCTCTTGTACACAGCTAATTTTAAAGGAAGTGCAGTATAATGCTTAAGGCAGCACATGATGCCCTAAGCTACTTCAAAATATATTTTACCTCATTACTACATTCACTCCGTTTCACATGAGATAACACAATTGGTTAACTAGCCTCAGTACATAATTTGCATTTGAAGAGAGCGGACGTATTTTGCTGAAGCTCCTTTCAATTGCTATCCTTGCGGCTATTGTGTATGTGCTTTAAAGCAAGCCATACCATAGCCGCGCGCTCTAGTCTCTGTGTGTCAAGTACCTATTGTGTGCTCATTTGTATAATAAGCATTTGGAATTCAGAACCTTCTTGGCTGCTTGAAGTCAAACGATAAAACAATACCTTGGACAACGTTGTCCTAACATCTGTTCAAAATGAAGTGTGGATGTAACTCCGGTCTTTGGTTCTCAACACTCAGTAACTGCACCTAGACTTGAGCAGAGTGCACAGTCCCTTTGGTCGCTGGGTTGAGCACATTCACACTGTGAGTATTTGGTACTGTTATTTGCTAACTTGACACAGAGACTTTGTCTGTACGGTAAATTAGGCTAAACCAGCCTAAGCTTCCGGTTCCGCTGCAGGTATTTTGCCTTGCAGGTATATTAAAGCCTATGGACAACACGGGAGGTATTTTGCCATCCTCGTATTCTTACTTTACACTACCAGTATTTTGCTTGGTATGTGATTTGTTGGTATTTTGCACATTGCAAGTTGAGGGTTATCAAGCCCAGGCCTGCCTATGGCACTTACAGGGCCTGTAAGCCTATATCAATCATTATATAAAACTGCAGTTTGAATAGGCTACCACAGAGTTGTCACACTTGTATTAATATGGTACCAGAATTAAATTGTGAGCAGGAGGACAACTCTCCAACATGCTCTGGTAATGGTTTACAGCTGAGTAGCTCTTTGCTACTTCCGTCTGGCAGGTTTACAATTGGCAATAGTTCACCTGACCACGATTTTGATATCAAAAAAGCTTTTGCCCAAATGCAGGCACAAATGAAAGTTTTGTCTGAGAAAGTGGGGTTGGCCTCGCAGCCCCTGGAAGTTGAGAAATACCATCAAACTGATACTTTCTCAGAAGAAAATTTTCCAGGTAACACTGCTCTGGAAATTTCAGATGGCCCCCAAGAAAATCCAGGGGTATTGATATTGACGAAGAATTACAAAATTTTTTAGATGCACCAATGGCATCGGTAGTTGATCTTACCATTCCCCCTGATAGCAATTTGCAAGGGGAACAACTTTTTGACTTTCTTGTTTCTGACTTAGATTATGAAACAACAGCTGGCCCTAAAATTTCAGAGAAATTGGCTTTGGTTGTAGCTAATATTTGCACTATCAAATTACAACCAGCAAAGCTTAAGGAGGAATGTGATAAGTACAAGTGGCCAGAAAATGTGGAACTTTTACAAACCACTCAAGTTAACAAATTGATTTGGGACAACAATGCCCTAGGCTACTTCAAAATATATTACACCTGCTGTACCTAGACAAAAAGAATGTCCACCATTTGCTTTCTTTGCTTATGTTATAGATAATGGTGGTAGTCAACTATTGAATGGTAATAATTTTATCAGGCTTTTTCTTGAAGCTAAATTGAAAAATTGCACTCAATTAAATTCACCATGATAAGGGTTAAAAGTTTGTTAGGTCCAAAAGACTTCTAATTCCAAAATAGTGGTCAAGTCTCCTATTCAACCTCTCCTTTAAGCTCACCTTCTTGTACCCCTTTATATCCAGATTTAAACTGAGATTTAGGTTTTGTGTTCTGAAGGAAGCATATGAGTCATGTTCCTGGAGGGGAAAAAACAAACACAAATTGAAACAGATAATGTATCAACACAGAGGAGTTTAATGTTTACACAACAAAATGTTAAGTTGGATTCATGAAATATGATGAAACATGACAAACAAGGATAAGAAAATTAAGTAAAGTGATCTCATGATAAGTAAGTATTTGGATGAACTCTTGACCTTGCACTTGGGATTGTGGCATCTGACAAAAGGGGAAAACTGTAATTTGTTCAAAATGTCTGATAAAGCACTATTGACACCACTTAGGGCAGATACACCATCCATATCAGGGATATTTTAACAATTTTAATCCAAAGTTTAGCAGTATTTGTCAAATGTATGCAATGATCATGATCACAAGTCGTTGAAATTTGAAATTTGCTAAATTGAGTTAATCTGACACCGTTTTCAAAATGGAAAACTTAAAATATTCAAACCTGATTTGATGAATATTCAGGTACTTTATCTGGAGCACACACCATGACAGAATGGTGGTCATTACAGTCACCAGCACACAGCCACTCTAGTAAAATACTGCAGTAAGAAGGGGAAGGAACACAAAACATTAATATCTCATATGGAAGAAAAAAAATACTACTTCCTACCAAACCATTGACACATTTATGAGAAAAAAGTGCCACTGCTTCCCACTCTACTTCCATGAAGATAGCCCACCAGATGAAAATCTTATAAAACATTATACATCATGCAAATATAGACTAAATCTCATATCAAAAACACATGGTAAGGGTCAGTAGCATAGCCAAGATTGTGTCATGAGGGAAGGGGGGTTCTGGGGCATGACATGAGGAAAAAGTCTAAGGATAGAGAGAAAAAACTGCTATTTTAGGTGTTTTTGTATTGCAAGGTTGGGTCTTGGGGGGGGGGTGACCCCCAAGACCACCCCTGTGACTATGCCACTAGCAAGGGTTATTACTCTTCAGTTGTCACTAGCAATTGGGAAATATTTCGATCACTCAAGTAACTGTTAACACTGTGGGTCATTTTGATATGAGATTACTATGAAAATGCGATGAACTTCTTCCTTTGTGCTAAAATCATAACTATGTTATCTTTTCATCCATAATGATACATGTTCTTTTAATCTCTTTTTTAATATTTATAATTAACTAGCTCCACTTTTAAAACAAGTTCTTTCATCCCTGTCATGAAATACGACCCCAATCCATCTCTTTTGGAATCACACAAATTTTTTTCATAGCACAGGATATTAACCACTGAAGGTTGCATCATTTACTCAAAAATGCAGTGAAAATTGATAATACTGAAACAAATGAAGGGCTGTTCATTGAAAAAAAAACGTATTCAATTACCATTTCTCAAATTCTGATCTCTTATGTCATGCACGTAGTATACTACTATGGTTAAGATGAAATCACGGACTTCATATACACAGACAGAGCACACTGCACTGTAGATTGTCCCAACCGTACATGTGAGAAAAAGCGCACCAAGATGGCTGTCAGCCATAACTTTGTGTTAATGTTTGAAATTGTTCAAGGCAATGCCCAGATTTTGCAAGAAAGTTGAAATATTTTTGAAATATGGCATAGTAAGGTCAAAATCACTTCACATATTACAGGGATGTGGTATTGTTTCCCATTCAAGTTTAACTTTTATTTAAAACATAACAGAGCTATCGTGAAATCAGACGATTTAGCTTCACAGCAGCCATCTTGGTGCGCCTTTTCTATCCCAGTCAGTGGAGACAATCTACAGATAGGACGTACACATTACATGCTCTGTCCATGTATATAAGTCCGTGGATGAAATCAATTTGAATCTGACTTACTCTACTTTGACGTTGGGCAAGTGAAGCAGTCTGACATCATCGTACTTGGAGGCAGTTCTCACAAAGATATCTAAATCACTCTTCATCACAAAATGAGCTGAAAACAAAGAACAGACAATATTTACAATTTTAATTTAGTCCAACTTAGCTGGGGGCCATTCCACAAAGAGTTATGCACAATCTTAAGTTTGATTCACCATACTTAAGCCAACAGTAAATCAAACTTAAGATCGTGCATAAATCTTTGTGGAACAGGCGCCAGATCTTAGTCTTCTTACAAGGCTGTTTACATAATTGTGTAAGAAAATCACCTCAAGGTGAAGTCACAGCAGAACATTGCTCCCTTCCACAAAACACTGAACTAATCGTGATATACTCTCTAGGGTTATTAAAGATACACTCTTGAAGCACAGCTTCATCAAGCAACTAAATTGCATTATGGGTATTCATGTACAATTTTATCAATACACAGTTCAAACAAAACTAAGATGTACCATTCTGCCAATCCATGTAAAAATTCTTCCATTCCCAGTCTAGTAATTCTGTGGTGTGATAAGGATTCTTCATGGCCAACCAGTACAGATTTACTTGTTCCACTGACATAACCAAACGACCGTGGTACAGAAGACGGATTTTGTCCCAAAATGGCAAGGGACGGCTGGGGTCTACAGACGGTTTGTTCAAGAGGTTGAGGCACAGCTGAATCTGGGCCCATGCTGGCTCAAAGCTTGGACCCCATGCTAACCTCCATTCTTTAACATCTGAAGATCAAGAAAGAGGAAGTGGAAAAAACTCTTTTCATCACTTTTTACTTTAAGCACAAACTTATACTGCACATCAAACGTTAAAGTGATCATTGAGCAAGATATAAATAAGACATCTGAGGTCAAAGTAAAAAAGACACCTGAGGTCAAAGTAAATAAGACATCTGAGGTCAAAGTAAATAAGACATCTGAGGTCAAAGTAAATAAGACACCTGAGGTCAAAGTAAATAAGACATCTGAGGTCAAAGTAAATAAGACATCTGAGGTCAAAGTAAATAAGACACCTGAGGTCAAAGTAAATAAGACACCTGAGGTCAAAGTAACTAAGACACCTGAGGTCAAAGTAAATAAGACACCTGAGGTCAAAGTAACTAAGAGAGCATTAAGACAGATTTCTTCTGTTGCAATTTTATATCTCGACTTATGACTTTCTGGTTTAATCACTGAGAAAATGGTACAGTTGTTGTAATCTGCATCTTCCAATCATGAGGTCATGTGTTCAGGTCCAAGGTCCAACACTAAAATTGCTATCAAATTTTATGTGTTTTAGTTTATCTGCTCCCCCTTAACCATAGACATTATACTGTGAGTTTGTTTCAAAAAACTGGTATTGCCAGCTTGGTGTCACTACCCCTCTTTGGGACTTTGCCGAGTTTCCACAATGGAGGACCATAGAAAACCAACATTATCTACTGGTGTCCATGGCCTTTCGCACATTGTGAGATACTGGATTGTTCCCCCCACTACATTAAGTATGTACAGTGGCAATAGGTTCCCTTCTTTTGAGTCTTTGGTATTGACTCAGTCTGGGAGTGGAATCAGGACCCCCTTTTGAGAATGGTCTAACACTGGACCAACTAACTGGTCTAAAAGAGGGGAATTGAAGGCCAAGGGGAAGCATTTAGGGTAATACCAAATTACTGTTGATGTATTTAAATATCCTTTCTCTTATATTAACAGCTACTTACACTTCATAATTTTTGGGGGTACTAAAGAAGCAGGAGTTGCAATTGGTATATCAAATAATATACTTCAGGGGGTGGGTCAAGGATAAATTCAAGTTACCACAACTTAAAGGCTGTTGATTCTAATAACATTACAGAGTTTATAAATCAAACTAATATTTTTTATGTATGATCTCCTGTACTAGTTATCATTTCACCTTCTGAAGTATAATATAGAAACATAATTTTCATAACAAAAACTATCCTTCATGTAGAGCAATAGAAAAATTAAAACACAAGATACCTGCGCCAAGGTCATGGAAAAACTTCAGAGGTGGCATGCTTCTTGTAACTGTATCATTACCCCAGACACCCTGTACCTCGACTGGAACTTCTCTGGTGGCTGTAAATGTTTAAAATGAAAATCCTGAAATGTTTAGAAATTTGAAGCCACACATTGGAAATGAATGACAACTTTGTCAAAATTTACTTCATGCACACAAATTTCTGACTTGACAATTAGACAGGATTTCACATCTCAACTTTCAACAGTCTGGTTTAATCTAGTGGTCCTTTTTCCAGTTGCAGACCATTTGCTTGCTTCCTCCAAAACACCATTTTCATCAGTTTGAAAATAACTCTCAGCATGACAGTGATTAAAAAATCAGTATTATTCTTAACCAATCAGAAGGCATATTCTCATTTATCAGTGCTTAGAATTGGTGCAATAGCTAAAAGCTTTTACAAAAATTTGAAAATATCATATACATTCAAATTTACTTGTCACTTGTAAAAATTTACCTCTTGGTTTGGCAACCTGTTCAGCACCAATCAATCTTCCCCACCAGTGCATATCCTTGATTACCCAGAGGGATTGTGGGTAGTCTCTAAGCTTCAGGTCAAAGCTTTTAAGATGACCCTGTATCATTCTACACCATAGAGTCACAAAGTCCAAACCTCCATTTGGGTATGGGCTGTGCAAAGAAATACAAGGAAAAAAACAGATAAGGTAATGAATAAGACATGACAAATGTGAGGAAATGTTTTACTGCAAAATTTTCTCCTTGGCTTCTACTCAGACGCACAAACAACCAGCATAGAACGAATGTTTTCTAGACGAAATGAAAAATTAATAAAAAACATCATAATGTGGGAATGTAAGTTGGCCAGCAGGTCATGGTGATTCTGCAAGACTATTTAAGCAGTGCAGCACCATTGGTTGGCATGGGGTGTACACAAAATTTTCTGGGCAAAAGCACCTGCCAGGTGACTTTAAATCACACTTCTGGACCTTCCATCAAATGAAAAGTGAAGAAGGCACCAGGTTGCAAGAGGTGGAAAAAGGGTTTTCAGTCCAACCTTCTTCAAGGCAGACATTTCACACAATAACCGAGGTACACCACCAAATTCTGCTTTGAGGGCAACAAATAGGCTGTTTCTCACAGGTTGCTGATTCCTGCTTTAGAGGAATGAGATGCATAGCCTACCTGGCAGAGTCAGTCTCCTTCATGTGATGGATAATATTTTCTTTCCCATTCATGGAGGGGTCACACAGAGCATTTATTTCAATACCCTTGATCTCAAGGGTCATCAGAGCAGTCCTCATTGGAGTGGTACTGTAAAGTTTCTGAGATCTCTTGAGAAATATCTCCTGGTTCTTCTTCTCCAGTGATGAGTACAACTCTTCAATTTTACTTGCTGTAGAAAATAAAACAGAATTAAAGCCACCATCCCCACACAAACACTTTATTTCTCAAATCTTCATATTTGCATAACCAAGCCTAAGCACAAGATACAGTTTTCATCTGATTTTTGGAACCTTGACAATAGAGGCTTTGCAATTGCGTCATGGAACTGCCATGCTGGAGGACATTCATGCCAAATACACATGGCTTTGTGCCGAACACACTGCACAGTGTGCACTGTGATATGCATAGTGTGTACAAATTCAATGAGCAATCGCGTCCCGTATGGTTTACTACGTAGTTACATGTACTCCAACATGGCCACTGGAGAGTATTATGACGTCATGTGAAAAGCCTCTATACTGGCAACCATTATCTCTCAGTACACTCCAACCCCTTCACTCCAAATGTTTTTTTTTTCTGCTTTTACAATTGCTGTATACATAGATTTTCACTGAGAAACCACTGCACTGTTGCAGAATATATCCTTATACTAAACACTTGAAGAGATATTTTTACATATGTGTAACCTCTTCAGCTATAGGAAATTCAAACATGGCGGCCTCCATACTAAAACTTAGTATTTACATATCCCATACATACACACCGTGTATACAGAACATAATATACAGCTCAGTACGGCCTGATGGACCCCCTTTGGTAACAGAGGAGCTAAAGATTTAATATGAACTGCAACTGGTGGTAGCTGTCACCTTTACATTCTAAAAGAAGTAAAAACTCTCTTTGAGAAAGCAATGACTATAATAAGAAATCCAGGGACTTAAAATAAATGCTGACCTGGGAGAAGCTGTCCATGCTGGTTCTTCAACTCTTCTACCTTATTGTCCAATAGTGTCTGTCTTCTGCTACTCTCTACCCTTTCATCCTTCATTAACTGTAAATAAAAGACAAAAACTTACACATTTAGAACTCAGGAAAAGCTTTCCCCTCATTTCATAGTTACGCTTTTTCCGAACCCTTGAGTACATTAGGGAGATGGGTCCTTTGGAAATGTTTTCAAAACCAGATGTAGTTTAAATTCACAACCCAAGTGTACTCCTATGTGATTCCCAACTCTTTCCCATCAGTGAGCAGAATAACTTTTTGCTAACTAGCAGAGCAATTATTTCTTTCTTTGTTGACCTTTGAAACAACTTACTGCTGTATTTGCAAGTTGATCTCATTCATTGGCATTATCCAAATGCCTCAGTCAGTGGGTGTGTTGTGGAGTTTTTAAGGAACTGCTACCCCCATTAGCAGTTTCTAACCTATTTGGCTAAAGTAGAGCCAGCCACAGCCTTTTATCCGGTTGTGGCTCACTGACTTGTTTTCCCTATTTCACTGCCTATGCTGAGCACCAAGCACAAAGGCAGTAAGTTCCATTTTTTTAAGTCTCTGAATGACCCTACCAGGATTGAACTCCAGACCTCCTGGTTGCAAGTTAGATACTCTAAACACGAAGGAACATTTGGCCCTATATTTCAGCAGATTCTGCAAAAATCCTGTCATTCCATACCCTAATATAAGCACTGTTAAGAAGTTTCTTAATTTTCATCTTACCTCATAATTATCTCCAAGTTTCACTTCAAAGGAGTCATCTTTAATTTCCAAAGAGAAAGTCTTTAAGACAATAAAAATGAGAAAGTTAGATGGAATTACTTGAAAAAATATACCTGCCACAAGGCAAAATTGTGGTCCTTCATTGGGATTACAAATGTTGAATTTGAAAAATAAACAAGTATTAATGTTCACAAGTTCAATCAAACGGATACATTTTACAGCAATAGTAAAGTTTTACTATCAAGAAAATTTTCACAGCAATTAAAACTTTTGAAGACAGAAAGTTGTCACATCAGATAGTTCCAATTCTCCCAACCTACTTTAATAGTTCTTGCCCTCCTACAATTGTCTAAAACTCTTCCTTGTGCAAATATAATACTTAATATTTGCTGCCAAGAGGCATATCCTGGTGAGCAAGCAAGGCCCTCATATGTGATGAGACCACTCACAGTATACACCATGTGATATGAGCTACTATGTTTTTTTTTTAATTTGATGTCAATAAAGAGTAGAATCATTTGAGAATTTTGCTTCCATATGGCAACAAGGTAATCTGTGATAACAATTTCATGATCTTAAATAATAAATTCACTGATATTAAGATAATAATATTTTAGTATCGATGACTGTTCTCGTAGCAGTAGTTGATTAGTGAAATGCAGGTCTAACAACAACATAAATGTGTAATACAGTGTCAGCTAGATAAGAAGATAGTTCTATGTCACCTATGTCATTTTATACAGTTGAAGTCCTCATCTTTAGTCATCTCCTATAACACATGGCCAATGCCCTGAGCATATTCTACAAATTCCAACCCACTGAGAGTCTTGTCTTAGTAATTTAGTATCATTAATGAGTCTGTGCTACATGGTACTATTCTTGTGCTGATTTATGAAATCTAAGAGTGCTTCAAAACCTTTACTAGATTTCTTCCCCCTTACCAAAAGCATTAAATGTTTGACATGGAATAGGTACTGTAGAATATAGCACTGAAAACAGAATAAAATAAAGAATAAGCTTTCAAACTCCAGCAGACTTTTCCAGCATCATCCAACTTTTCTATCTCAAGATTAGAGCAGATTCTCCATAAATAAATTCCCCTATCCTTAAAAGCACTTGGTTATTGTAGCCTTTTTTCTACCAAGCTGCATATTGAAAAAAAAAAGTGAATGCCCCTAAATGAACTACTGGAAGACAATTTCAGAAGAAAGTTCTGAATACCTGACAACGTAGTATGAGGTCTGGGTAGATGGGTGGATTTTCTGACCTCTGTTTCTTCTTCCGATGAAGTTTCTTCAACCATTTATTAATGCTGATGATCTGTTTAAAGTGAAGTAATTGATCAATACTGTAATTGATCAATACTTGATCAAACAATGGGTTAATTAATTTATCAAAATAAAAATGAAAAAGGTCTTGACCAAAAAATGACAGACAACACTTAAAGTTTCAAAGTCCTGGCTCAAGTCTAAAAGAAAAAGAAATTCCAAGAAGCAAAATGGGACAATGACAGCACTCTGGCATAATGAAGACCTCTCTTCTTCACAAAACTTAGCAGTAACTTTTGACCCCAATTGATCTATCCAAATTTTTCAATCAAGTATTCTCAGCGTGATTTTTGTATTGAAGGGACTGCTCTATGTCCCAATGTTCTTCTGTTCTTGTGCCTCAATATCTTTTGAAAATTTTCCTGGAAATTCATCACAAGGAGACTAATTTAGGTAGGGTTCGCCTTGGGTAATACTTTCAACGGTACAGGTTTTAGGACACTTAGACCTTGGAACAAAGACACGAGCCCAGAGGAAATACTATTCAGAGTACCTTATCAACACTTCAACTTACTCAAACTTAAAGAGATACTTCTAGTACAAAACTATCATTCAAATGAAAATTCTGTTTCGAGAAACCTCCGAACCATTGACATAAAGTACAAGTTTGTCAAGATACCCTACCTCACTGTAGTTTGCAGCAAAGTCATATTTCCATGGAAACACAACATGTATTGAGCTTGTATAGATGCCGCTGAAGAGAAATAGAACAGATTAGAATTAGTACACGACACATTATTGATTAGAACAAGATGACTATGAGTATTTTTTGTAACACTTCTAGGAAATGACATCTTTAAACACAAAAGTTGTCTTCACTTATGTTCAAATTTCCTGAACCCTTCAAACACTTTCAAACAAATGAAGATTTTTATGAAATGATTGATGTAAAATTTGCAGGTAGAGGTTTGAACAGAATCAGAATTACATTATCAAGGACTTACAGCAACATGATGCTGCGACCAAACATCAACTATTACCAACTGTGTTCTCCAAAAGAATGCTTATTTTTAATAATGTAAAGTTAGCTGCATTCCTTAAATATCAGTTTTTTAAGGAGATGAAGTCATTTACAGATGAAAACAGATAATTGAAATAAAAGTAAATCAACTTGTAAATAATCTTGATAGTTTCACATACACAAGCAATGCTAGCTGAATTCTTCTAATATTTTTACTTTTCTTGAAATAATTCCTATTGTTTCCAGACTTTGAAATCCACAATAAAAAATAACAGCAAACAGGAAAAAGAAAGGAAAACTAAAACAGCAATGCTGTTGTAGCTCACACATTCTCTCTTGTCTGTAAAAACAGCAACTCAAAGAACCAACTTTTATTACTTCTTCATCTGTTTCCACAAAACCTCCTTACCTTAACAATGGTAAATAACAGGTACAAAAAGATCAAAGAACTCAAAACCCAACTGCAAAATCACAAGGTATGCTAAACAGTCCCCCTCCCTCTTTCAAAAAGTGCAAACTTTTACATCAGAAAGAAAACAACCTAGGCTAATTGACAGATCTACAAACACTACTGTGAAAGTTTTTTAAATTAAGAAAACCTGTTGGGCTACACAAACTTAATTAGGAGTATTTTGGAAAAAATTCTTAACATTTAAAATGTATCAAGCATATTTTAAAGTACTGCAAAGGTCATTTAGTTTCTCCTATAACTCCATAAGAAACACTGTGTGAATTTGCACTGGTAAAATAAAAACATGCATCGCTTCTCAAATGGCTCTCCTACTGCACTTGAACTCAAAGAGTTATCACAATTACTTGCCTTGACCAACTTAATCGATCTAGAAACAGAACAGATATCCCAACCACATTAAGCCTATTTCCTTTCTTGTAGGCTACACTTGACCACAGAATTGCTCCCAATTTTGTGTGTCAAGTATCCCTAGCTGCTCGGTCCATGAAGCTCTCTCCACAATACAGTGCTATTATCCCAAGACACTGTGATTGCAGAAACCACTGATCCATGTCCACAGGTGAGTCAGACATCAAACAACAGTCTGCTTGCAAGGCATTTGCAAGACAGCAATTGAACACACAACCAAGTACACTGCAGTCAGCACAATGAATAAACAGCTAACTGTTAAGCAGGCACAATGAACTCTGCTCTACATAAATAGCTAAAAAATTATGCTTAACACTCCTTCATTGGAACGAAAGTAGGTGGGTTATAATGCTGTACTGACAAACAATCATTTACCAAAATTTCAGAACCAACTCTCCACAAACGGAAAGGGAGTAGGCTTTTGTTAAAAAGTTGACGCCATCTGGCTCATTTTATAACCTCACACATGTACTGTGTACATGTGTGAGCTAATAATAAAAAAGATATGATCCTTACAACCAGTTGAAAAAATAAATTTTGTGACTTACAATCCCCAGTTTGATGGAGACTCCAGCTTTTCATACCCCTTCCTGACTTCTAGATGATGTTGGTCATTGATAAGCTGTTCTACACAAGCTGACTGCATCGTGAGAAACAAATCAAAATTAATATTTACCTCACCAAAAACATGAATAAATATGTAATCTCAGAATAACAGACTTCAATTATTGCTAAATACACACAAGGAATTATGTGAACTGGGAATATGAGCAATAGTGCTGAAATCACAATTTAATTGTTTATATTCTGTTCCATGTTTCCCTGGGTGAATTTAGTAATAATTAAAATCTATAACTTTTAAACAAAATAGACTACGAGCCTAAATCATTATAACTATCAACAAAAATTCATTTCCTCAGTTTCATTCAATTTTGTTTTATATTAATTTTCACCTTTTTTATCTGATTTCTTGCTTATCCCTATTGTCATTAATTGTCAATGCTGCACAAAATAAAACATTCGTCAAAAGAGAAAAACAACATGGAAATGTATAGCTACAGGTAGCATATGAGATATTCTCAGTGCCTTCTCACAACAGTTAGATTGAGATGATCAAGGACACATGAAAATTATAAATGACACAAATACACTCTGACACCGCTTCACCAACAGGTGCTACTTTAACAATTGCAAAAAAGTTTTTCTCTACCACATTGTGTTACATTACTGATATTACAATAAATCATTTTCATAGGTTTTTTTCATTGTAACAGTTGAACACTTTGTATACAGTACCTTTATGGTAATGATATCATGTCCATCAAACTCAAAGACCACTTCAGGAGCAGATGCCTGTAGAGCTGTCCTCCTCTCTTTGTGTATATATCCTTCATGGACTGTGATAGAGTTGCTGCAAAATATACAAAGATGGTTACGTAACTATTCTCAGTTTCTTTAAGTATTCAATTCTCTACATATGTTGACAATGAACTAAACATTCTACATAACATACAATTGCCATATTTATTCACTAAGGCAAACATACATAATTTAATTTATTTTTTTACACAAGAAACAGTTTGGTGAATATAAAGAAAGTTTGGTAATTCTTTGCTGCATGACACTGTGTGGCACACATGGGATACACACACCAAGCTCATCACATAGGGTACAACATTCTCTTGTTTTCGTCAGTATGTGCATACAACACTATGTGTCAAGTCAACCCAAATGAAAATAGGGGCCTCAGTCCCTGCACTTTGCAGCAGATAAAAAAATCAAATTTTCTGCTTAAAAGACAATTTAGACACAATCCTGTAAACAAAACCACATCTGAGATCCCTCATTATGTCATGGGTGGACTAATAAAGAATAATAAAGAATGATTTCACAAAATACTCATGAAAACTTAAACTCTGGAATACATGTTGTGGAGGCAGGACTGATTTGGTTATCCAATGATTTAGAGGATGTGAGCATGTGCATAGCCACCAAAACAAATTGCCATACTGCCTTATTCTGGGTCACAAAGCTATCTTTTGTACCATCACTTACAGGGGTAATAAAGACAGAGAGGTAAACAAAATCATGTAGGGCACTGTAATATTCTTTTGATAGGTACTGCTAACCAATTCAATTAAACAGTTTAACAAAAATGGACTGTGCTTTAGCATGTAATAATGCAAGACTGGGGTAAATGCAAACGGTTCATGAGGACGCAGTCCTCTTGCATCCAGCAATAACATCAACCCTCAACTGTGCATGACAACAATGACAAAGATGGCTGATCATACTTCATACATTTTGTCAAAATTTGTCCTTTTCAATTGATAACTCATAGCAAAAAGGTTAAAATATTTACCATTTCTTAGCTGAGAGTTGATACATAAATTGGAGGAATGTGATACTGATGGTGACATCACAATCAAGGACTGACTCCTTCAGTGCTGATGGACTCTTTTCTTCATCATCCTTCTGGATGCTCTCTGGTTTTGGCAGGATTTCTATAAAGGGAAATACACACACACATGCCTTCTTGTATGAACACAAAATACTAACACTAAGATACACCACCCTTCATGCAAGAGTGCCATCATTTTCTGGGTTGTCAAAGTGAGCAGGTCAGTTTTGAAAATTTTTGCTGATGACACTTTTTCTTGCTTCATAAAGACAAAACTGACACCAGGGTTTTAGGAGTGAAGGGGAAGGAGAAACTAGGGGAGAGCAAAGTTTTTATCTATTAAGGGTGGGGACATCAAAAGCTGCATTTGTTCATTGCTCCTGTAACAATGCATGCCATTGTACAAAATTAGACTGGGGTTAGAGTGTGGGGGGAAATGGTCAAAGACCTTGACTATAGTGCAAATGCCCATGTCTCCTTTTTGGTACTGCTGATGAAAGTGCATGTAAAGTTTTGACAGATATGCTTTCTTCATTTTGCACATTTTGTGCAGTTGAGAAAACCAAATGATTTAATTCAGGCAAACTATAGAATTTTAGTACAGTTTTGTACAGCTAAGAAAACCAAATGGATTGATTTAATTCAGGCATACTATAGAATTTTAATGAAAATTTCAATACAACATTATCTAGGCATCTTGTGACTTTTGCCTTAAAATGAAGTTACTTTATACAGTTTTTCTGCCTTTTGTGCTCTTTGTCAACTTTTTATGTAGAACCATTAAAAGCAAGAATTTCAGCTAAAAAGTAGAAGCAACTCAAAATGACATCACCAGGCATTCTCACAGTGGGAAGTTCACTTATCTGTAGATCAAGAATAGTTGTTCACTCATACTTACAAATGATGTATCATTTATTTTTATTGCAATGAGTAATATTTTTATGTCAAGCAATGTAAAGGTTTATTGGTGAGACTAAGATTAAGGTTAAGGTTGCAAAACTTGATATAGCGCACATTACTGTGATGAAACACACTCAATGGCGCTTTACAAAGAACAAAAATCAAGAAAAAGATTTCCTAAAAACATAAGTTTTCAAAGGATCCTTAAAAGAATTAATAGAAGACGACTGCTGAATGTGAATCTGGAGGGCATTCCAAAGCTTTGGGCCAGAGACCAGAAAAAAAAGATCTGCAAAAGAACTGCGAGTGGTGAAAAGAACCTTAAGAAGTAAACCTATTGAAGATCTAGTAACATAATAGGAAGCTTTGAGTTCAATCAACCCTGATAAATAAGTTGGTGCTAAATTGTGGAGACATTTAAACTGCTTGTAATGCTAACAGGTACTCCATGTCTGTTCCATGTTTGTGTTAATGTCAACATGTTACAGTGTGTTCATTTGCATAACAAAGACAAAAAACACCATTCAAACTGACACATAGTTACAGCCTATCTTTTACAAATTAATGGTAAGCAAAAGCTGATTTATTTTTCACAACAGGAAAAATCTGATGAAAGGTGTTATGAAAACTGATTTAACTCTAAAAGGAGGGCATTTAGATGAAATATTTTAATTCAATGTATCTTTTTACTTCACCAGAGTTAAATTATGACAACAACATAGTTGCATTGTTTTCTTTGATCTAACCTTTTGTTTTTTTTACAAATTGTAAAAGTTCCTGAGAATGATGAAACACTGTCATGTGACTTGTAGTGTCCCAAGATAAAAACAGACCATCAGGTACTGAGCAACTAAACTCCTGTTGGTGTAAAAGAAAAAAAATCAGAACTTTAATTTACTCCATCATTTTTTGCAATTAACTATGTTGTACCAGATTCATTATTTATTTCAGAATCAAAACTTGACTCCTAGGTGCTGAAAAGGATTGTTGAAGATTTGAAAATATTCATGACCAGAATGCAAAAATGCATTGAGGTTTCGATGATACATACTTGCTCTTTTCAATAAAATGCTACATTTCTTGTAACAACTGGTGACCCAGTGTGACCTTTGACTCCACCTGGAAGTAACTGGTTTTTCTTTTAACCAAAACACTTCTATATTCAAAAAGCCAAATTTCATACGGTGCCTTAAGATATTCTGCAAACAAGGTTTTCAGAGTTTGATGCCAGGTGATACCAGATGACCACTGACCTCCACCAAAAACAACAGGTACAGTACTTTCAACTGACCATAACACATCCACATACTAATTGGAAATCCATCCAAGTTTCCTACCTCGAGATATCCCATTTTGACAAGGTTTTCAAAGTTTGACCAATCATGACCCCAGATGTCCTTTCACCTCCACAAAAAAAACCTTATACAGACCATCTTCTCACCATAACTCATCCACATACTAATTATGAAATCCATCCACGTTTTGTACCTTGAGCTATCCTAAACAAGGTTTTCTGAGTTTAACCCCCTTTGACCCCAAATGACCTTTGCCCTCTACCAAAATCAAAAGGGTTCTTCCTTTCATCATAATGTATCAACATATCTAGTTTGAAATCAATCCAAGCTTCCTACCTTGAGATATTGTTTCAAAAGGTTTTCAGGATTTGTCCCTTCTGACCCCAAATGACCTTGACCTCCACCAAAATAAGAATGGTTCTTCTTTACATCAAAATGCATCAACATATCAAGTTAGAAATGAATCCAAATTTCCTACCATGGTGTATCATGTTAACAAGGATTTCAGGGTTTGACCGCATGTGACCCCAAATGACCTTTGACCTCCACCAAAATTAATTGGGTTCTTCCTTACATAATAATGCATCAACATATCAAGTTTGAAATGAATCCACGTTTCCTACCTTGAGATATAGTGTAAACAAGGATTTCGGGGTTTGACCCCATGTGACCCCAAATGACCTTTGACCTCCACCACAATAAATAGGGCTCTTCCTTACATCATAATGCATCAACCTATCAAGTTTGATATTAACCCAAGTTTCCTACCATGAGATATAGTGTAAACAAGGATTTCAGGGTTTGACTCCACATGACCCCAAATGACCTTTGACCTCCACCAAAATCAGTAGGGTTCTTCCTTACATCATAATGCATCAACACATCAAATTTGAAATTAATCCAAGTTTCCTACCATGAGATATCCTGTAAACAAGGATTTGGGGTTTGACCCTCTGTGACCCCAGATGACCCTTGAGCTCCACCAAAATAAATAGGGTTCTTCCTCTCAGTATGGGGTATCTGTGTACCAAGTTTGAAAACTGTCAGATCTTCCCTTCTCAAGGTATCGTGTAAACAAGCGAAGTGTCACAAACACACACATACACACACACCCACATACACACGCACACCATCATGAATGCATAGGTTCTCTTTTCATCGAAACCAAAAATGAATGCTTTAGAGAGTTAAGTTCATGAAAATATGCTCTTAGATTTTACTTTAATCAAATGGTTGTTACATTTCAACCAGCGAACAAACACATCTTTTACTCACATTAGTAGATTCCTTGTATTTGAGGTTGATTTCCCGAATATTCATCAAGGTAGTACTACTTTCATTAGAATCAAGAGAACTCAGAGAATGTGTCTGAAAGATGAGAGAGATTGTTAATCAAACTAACAAAGTTTAAAAAGATAATCTCATATTTTGAATATTTTCATTAAAGCTCTTGCTTGTGTCAAAAATTGAATTATGGTGGTTCAAGTAACATCTGTTGTTCTAGGTTTTACATTAAATATCTAAACTCTTCCCTGTATCTGTCTTTCATGACTGAATCTTTTATTATCTGCTAAAAAGTGCCTTTACATAGGACAAGTTACAATGACCAGTGAAGCTGGCATGGAGGAAAAGGAGGCATTTGATGTGATGGAGCTTACTAACTGGGGTTTTCAGAGTTCAAACTCTGGTTGGGTCAGAGTAGATTGAGGTTTTTTATTCAAAAGCAATCAATGGTTTTCCCATCTGAACTGTCCAATCAAAAACAAGAAACCAAATTCAATCTTCATTTGTAGAGTAAGTTAGCCAGCCAATGAACAGTTGTAATTCATAAGCCAGACAGTTTCTCTCACAGTCATGGTCCAACAGCACTGTAAATGAAACATCCTTTGAGGCACGAATTCTCTCACAGTCATGGTCCAACAGCACGATAAATGAAACGTCCTTTGAGGCACGAATAATATTTAAGCATTTTGTGCTAGTATGAAAAGTCAGTAATGAAAAACTTGAATGTGACACAACTTCCAGTCACACTACATCATGTATTTGTTACAAGAGCATAAAACTGGGGGAAAGAATGCCTTCACAAATGATATAATCATACCAGCAGCAACCAAACTCAAATTGTAGATTTCATTTCTTGAATATTCTCATCTTTTTCCCACTTAATAAAATAAAGACTTTCCAGGACCTACTTTTTCTAAAGTCCCCCCGACCCTCTGGGAAAGGGCTGTTTGGCAAAACCAAACTTTAAACTGTTTCCCAAAGAAAAAGTACATCCACTGAAGGACATCACTTTACCAACTTCAGAACCCTATAGGACCTTCATATTCATACAAAGGTCAATATGGCTTGACAAGAAACAAAGCTGTAACAATATGAACCTAATTATTACCTCAGCTGATTTATTAAAACACTGTAAGAGAGCACCCTCTGTTTCTGATTCAAAGAGTTTATCCTCCATTCCAGCATAAAATGAATCAATATGAAAGACCACTGAACCTGAAAAAAAATGAATTAAACAGCATGAGATGAATTAACATCAATTAACAAATACACCATTTCTAGTGCTAGCAACAAGATTCAAAATAACTGATTCAATCTGATTATCCAACATTTGTGATGGAAGTACCACTACAATGAGTGCTAAGTACAAAAAAGAGTAATGACTTAACATAAAAGATGTAAAATAGTAGAGAAGAACACTTGTAACAGCTACAAAGCTATAGATAAATCCGATTAGCGCTTGTTTTTAGTGACTGTAGGCAGCCATTAGTGGAGTCCATCAGCCTTTAATTGTCTTCATTTATTGTCTACGTGAATTTCACATCCTCACATTCAGTGAAGGTGAAAAAATTGAGATACACTTCAGTGTACAACCATCCATGGAACAGGTAAGGAAGGCAATTTAAAGATTAAAGGTGACGGACCCCAGTAATGGCTGACTAAAATCAGACCATCCCAATCTGTCCCGATTCGTCTGTACTATTCGCTTGAATCAATACATGTAAAAAAGTTAAACTCGGTCACACTTAAGAAAGCACACACATTGTTAGAACAGTTAATCACAAGTCACAATCCCGAGAGTGTGCAAAGTATGATAGCTGCTGTCAAACCTTTACATCTAACTAGATGTTTCTTGTCCATAATTTCTTTAATAAATACACTTTTCTATAAGATTTGCAATAAAAGGACCAAAAGCCCTTTTCTAGTATTAACTTGATGTTGTAACACAAAATAATGCAATATGATAACTTGAAAGGAACAGAAATTGGTTTACTGAAATCAAATTATTTTGCAGGTTACAAACCTGCATAAAACTTTTGTAAAGAGGCAGTCAGAGTTTAACAGAGAATATTAACCTTTTTTCTAGCACCTCCTTTTATAGAATATAGAAACTTTGAAGAGGTCTCTCAGGTTAGCAAAAAAAACATTAATTTCATTGTAATTACTGTTGAATGGAAATCTCTGAATATTTTTGGGATAACAAAATTCCACACAGACTTAGGCAGCCTCCACTACACTGTAACCAATCACGACATTCAACCAAGATCACCCATTACTTTTTGTCATTTGTAAGTCAATGTAAAAATGTTGTTTAGAATTAAAGTTGTGAAAGAAGTGTGAAAACAAACTTTTGGCTTTAATTGGGTTTACGTGACCGGAACTTACCTCATACGTGGATATGTATGCAAAGTAATAGGGTTAGGGTTGCTGTAAGGGTTAGGGAGATGCTTATATATATACATATACCTGTATTTACATGCATATGCATACCTATGCATATGCATACCTATGCATATGCATACCTATGCATATGCATACCTATGCATATGTATTGAGTTAGGGTGGGCTATATGTGGTTGTAGGCATACACTGGATACTGAAACCACTAAACTTACATGGAATACTGCTGGTCAAGAACAAACTAAAATCTTCCATTTTAAAACTGGCTTCAATTTCCCTGGAGATCGTCATCTTTGTTTCTGGAGCATCTTCTAAAATAGCATTGGGCTTTGTCCTGGACTTTGCTGAAGGGAGCATCTTAATAAGATATTTACATAACTGGATGAGGTAAGGACTACTCTCCAGCTGAAATGATTGCACATTGACATCAAAATGGCAGAGATCTGACATAAGATGAAACTGTGAGGATAGACAGAGAGCGAGAGGAGAGATGATGTATATTTCATTTCTGATAAGAGGATCAAGCAATGCACAGTTGTTTCTTAGAATGGAACTGTGTTAGAGGCTACTGTCCTTCTTTCTCAAGATTACATTTTGTTTTCTTTCATTTTAAACCTGACATAAAAAATATTATATCTGTGTCATCTTAGTGTTTAAACAAGGAAATACTATTCAACTATTACATAAATCAGGCATCTCATTACGGTTCAGACAAATACTTTTCTTCATTAACTCCTGGCTGGGTCATACCAAAGATTTTAAAAACGGAACCTACTCCCATTGTGCTTGGTGCTTAGCAATTGAGTAGGGAAAACAAACCAGTAAGCCACAACTGAAAAAAGGCCGTAGCCAGCTTGACTTGAACCAATTGGTTGGAAACTGGGCCTTAAAGCTCCATCTAAATAACTAACTTTACATTAACTATCACCATCACTAATTTTTCCTATGCTTCTTCTTAAATGTAAATAAAAGGAAATAAGCATTCACTCCAAAATTACAACAGCCAGATCAGATCTCATTAATATGCTTTTACTTTACACCAAAAACTTATTATGATATTTCAAAAATTAAATATTGCATATTCAATGTAATTCAGGCCAAATAAAGCCAAATAATTCTCCAAACTGACCTGTCATCAAGCAAAGTTAGGTTAGGAAAGGTTTTATCCCTAAACTTCTAACCTACTGGTTTAATCTAGCTGCGCTCACAGCCTTTTTTCCCATTTTGACTCACTGGGTTGTTATCCCTACTCCATCACTTATGCTGAGCGAAAGTCAGATGTTCCACCAACTAAACCACACATTCAGTCTCTATCATGAAACAAGATGACTGGGCAACAGGATACAGATATCTTAATTCGAGAGATTGCATTTTCTCTGTAAGTCACAACAACAGACCTTATGCATTGACGGCAGACTGATGTTACCCCATGGGGGCAAAACAATGGAACACATAGCCGCAGGCATAAAAATTCTCCCTGCACATGTAGCAGACTATGCATGCATCCGGCCGGTTGACAAATCAGCTGCCTGCATTTGTCTGTGTTGGTTTGTTTTGCCCCCCGAGGGTATACTTTTTGTTCTGTGACATCATATGCATAAGATCTAAAGACCTCTTTCCATATAGACTAATTCGGACAGATTGTGATGGTCTGATTTTAGTCCGCTATTACTGCGGTCCATCACCTTTAATCTTTAAATTTCCTTCCTTACCATTTCCACTGATGGTTGCACACTGAAGTGTATCTGGATTTTCTCAACTTCACTGAATATGAGGATTTGAAATTCACTTAGACAATAAAAGAAGACGATTAAACACTGATGGACCCCACTAATGGCTGCCTACAGTCGCTAAAAACAAGCGCCAATGGGATTTGCCTATAGGAACAACAAAGCATTATGGGACACAGTTTCGGTACACATCATTTTTGTCAATGACTTCCTCTTTGGCCAAGAATTGTGCACACTTACATTCTATCCCAGAATCCTTTGTAATTTCTATTTGGAAACTGGTCAATGCATTATTTCTCACCTCAAGCTTTAAACTCTCTAAAGAACATGGAGATCCAAAGATATGCAACATGTGAGGAAAGCTTTTAGATGTAGAAAAGTTTCCTTCACTCACAAGGCAAATAAGTTCCTCAACATTTGACTGACCCCTGAAAGATTAAAAAAAATTCTTTTAAAATTTGTTTGTTAAAAAAGCCATTAGTATTTTCAATCAAATCTGTTTTTTTTCCGGACACGAAATACTCAGTGCAATGGAATGTTACTGTCATTCAAATAGAAAAAAGGGGGGCAGCAGACCTTAAAGAAATCGATACTTTTATTTATAAAATGCTAATAACAACAACACAGACTTAACATACTTCCACAACAATTGAAAACTGAATTACCCGCTATTTGGCTGCAAAATATACCTTTCAATATTTTTGAGAGAGGGGAAGGGGAAGTGGATGGGGGTAGGGTGTTTATTTCACAAAGCCATGCCAACATATACCCAGCAATTTTTTTAATTTGACATGGTTTTATTCTTCATTAAAATTAGAAAAACAATCTGCTTAAGAAAGAAAAATCTTCTGCAGTTCAAAATTTCTTACTTAATTTTGCAAAAGCTATGAAGGTAAACTTACTTTATCTCCTGAATGTGAAGTTGAGTTTCAGGTGTGATGGCGATCTGAAACTCCACTGTCCTAACCTTAGTGAGACAGTTTGAAATACCTTTAGGTGACAGCTGAAATGACGTTTCCTCCATGGCAAGGTCAAAGGTCACAGGAAGTTGCCATGTTCCAATAATACTTTCTCTATGAAGAAAAAAAATTATAATGCAACATTTTAAATTATGTAAAAACCACTTGTAAGTTTTCATGTAATGCATGTGGGTGAAGATATTGTCTGAGACTAGATTATTACCACAAGGTCTGGTCTTAAACTTTCAACCATATCATGGTACAGGAGTTCAAGAATTCATCTGTGTCTACCACAAGCGGGTCAAAACTAGTGCAAAACTTGTCCTTTCCCCATACTGAATGTGGTCCACAAAATGCAATGGTACTGACGAAAGTAGCACATGGGACACCAAGAGGAACTGCTTAATTTTTCATTAGATAAAATTGGTCTCTTGCAAGTTTTCACAATACTATAAAAATTGATGCCTTAGGACGGCTTCTTATAAGCAAGATTCAATTATATCAAAAATTTGAAATAAAAACTTCACATACATTAAAACTTATCTTAATAATTACATGTCTGCAAAACTATTTCATCATGGTTGACACCTCAAGTCTCCGTTTGACACTGATGGAGATCAAAAATAATATTTATCCCACACTGAGTTTATTTTATCTAAATCTTTTAGGACTGTTTTGACTAATTGCATTTTATAACATTCTCCCATTTCTACATTTTAATTCTGACCACTGACATTAGTGAAAACAAATTATGACTGTTTTATCATGAATGCCTAATCAACAGAATGCAGAAAGTTGAAAAACTCTTAAATAAAGCCTAAGAAATCAAAGATTTTTATCACTAACATCACAAGCCATGCCCTATTCCTAACTGCCAGGCAAAACTGTGTAGTAAATGTAACTACCTGAGAAGCAGCTGATATGACTGCAGGCCTGAAGACAGTTTATTTTTGGCCCCTGGCAGAGTTTGTGGCTGCCCAACTATGATGTTACATGAAAGCACTTCATAAGGATTTGCATTTACTTGGCATCACTTGCTGCAAGTTGCAGCATAAAACCCGAGCAACTCCACCATCTTGCAGGTTATTGCTTAGTTACATACAGTAGCTCTATGCAAGTACAAATGCATAAACTGATTTCCATTTCGAAAACATTTACTACAACTTCCTTTGATTTCAGACAATATCAAATAATTAATAAATAAATTAAATAAATGAATAATTATGGAATTAATTCTAGAAAAAGACTCAGGAGGAACTCAAGAAAGCTCCATGGAGCTTGTGAAATTGGCCCTGCCTGAATAGTACATTACAATACAGGCTTTGCAATTGGGCCAAAGATACGCCATACTGGAGGACAACCATGCTTAGTACTGTACATATATGGTTTTGTGCTGATCGCACTGCAGAGTGTGCACTGTGGTGTACACTGTGTTTACACATTCAACGACCAATATTCTCTAGTGTGGTCTTCTACGTACATAGTTATATGTTCTCCAACATGGTTGTGAGGGAGAATTCTGATGTCATATGAAACCCCTCTATAGCAAAGGCAAAAGAGACAAATTTTTTGTGGAAAAAAAAACACAACAAAACAGAAACAAAAAGTGGGGAGAGAAAAGAGCCAAATATGTCTAGTAATCAGAAAAAGTTTGAGGGATTTTTAAAGGCAGACACTTGTCAAGCCAAACTATGATTTTACCAGTAGTTGACAGAAATTTTCAGTTGGTATAGCTCTTTGATTGACATTGATTTCAAACAATGCAGAGTAGCTCATATTACATGACATGTATTGAAAGGGTTCTGATAGCACCTGAACACTCACCAGGGTATTCTCTCAAGTAATTAACTGAGATTGAGTCTGGAGTAGAATAGGTTTTAGACAGTTGTGGGAGGGGGCTGAAGTAAGTAGGTTGGGAGAATAGGAACTGTCAGGGGTGATGCATGAAGGCTTTTAAATAATATAAAAGAGTGATAAATTTGAATGTTAAGTGGAAAGGAGTCCCAAACAGTGGGTATTGGTGGATCAAAATGTTTGCTGAAAGGAGGTTAGGTTAAATTAGGTAGTGAGAAGAGAACTGATGATATGGATGAAGATGTAAATGTAAGACTGCATGCATCATAATGAAGCTTATCTGCAACTGTATAACAGTTTTTTTGGTATGCTTCATTTTAATCAAGTAGATCTTGTTGGTGACTCTCTATGACAACAACGAGGACCACTAACAACAAACTGTCTAACAAGGCTGAAAACCATTGAAACAATTGGGCTGGTAAAGCAGAAAAGCCAAAATGGCTATACCAATAATGATTGACATTCCTTATATATTACCATCACATTTTCAGAACACCATCATGTCATAAATAACCATCAACTTGTAGATTAATTGACTCACTCTTTTTGTTTCATTTCATCTGTTTCTGGTATATCCTCTTCTATTTCAAAAGGCACTGGGTCCTTCACGACTGGGCCTCTCCCCAGGAATGTAGGAGCCCAAAAAGATACCTCCTCTTCAGAGAAGTGTGTATGACAACTGTTTAAGTGAATACTGCTACAAAGACCTTGTTGCTTTGATAACTAAAAGAAAAAAGAAAATTTGAAGTAAAATCAATGACACCATTACAAGTAGTTACACAAGGTGTCCAAGGGTGTGTGGGTATGTTTAAAGATTGGTCCTACCATTTTTAGACTCTACCATGAGATCATCCACCCCATTCTATAACCTTACCCAACACACATTTCGCGTTGGGAAGATTGCTGTTACAAGCATTTCTAAAAATTTCATACTGTACAAAAAACCTGTACTTAAGCAAATTGTGATGATAACATTAGATTATAAAGAGTGACAGCCATATTAATTCTCTAAATACACCCTATGTGGAAAAGTTTGCAAAGAATCCTTTCACTTAATGACTCCCTATGGAACTAGGTTCACCATCTGGTAACAGTGAAAAATATCTTCACCTCTTCCAATTCTCAACAGAAACTGCTGGAGAATGATAAACAATTTAGATTAGATCATCTAACATTAGTTCATTTTATCTTTCGTAAATGGTCTTTTTAAAAAGACAAACTATATTAAGGAAACAAGGGAACGATTTATGCCATTCTAATAACATTTCAGTTACTTAAAACCAAATTTTCATGCATAAGACCATAGCAGGCAGACATATTGATACAGAATCTAGACATACATCTACTGCAAAGATAATCCATACATAAGTTATACAGTTAAATTAGATTTTTATGGCTCTGTTTGAACCACAAGGTTTAAATTAGGAAGGGAAAATCCTTTTTTTCAGTTATAACTCACTGCCATTTTTCCCCTACTCTGTACTTATGCTAAACACCAAGCATAATGACAGTAGGTTCCATTTTTAAAGTTTTTGGTAAAACATGGCCAGGGGTGTAACTCCAGACCTTCCAGTTGCAAGTTGGATGCTCTAATTAATTGACCTTGATGTAAAGGTTAGTTGGAGTTTTACAGCCCAGTTTCCAACCCATTGGTTCAAGGCGAGCTGGCCACGGCCTTTTTTTCAGTTGTGGCTCACTGGCTTGTTTTCCCTACTCCATTGTTTATGCTGAGCACAAAGCACCCTGGCAGAAGATTCCATTTTCAGAGTCTTCGGTATGACCTGGCCAGGACTCAAACTCCCAACCTCCCGACTGCAAGTCGGATTCTCTAACCACTTGACAATGGAGTGGGTGTATAGGATGTTTAATTTAGTGCAGAGTATGTTGTACCTACACATGAAGTCTGTGATTAGGACTTACTGATAAATGAAAAGATGAATCTTGTATATAAAAGAGTTTCTTCCTATTCTGTGCTGTTACTGTCAATCCTGAAAAATAAAAGTGATATTAAACATAAGCAATTTTAAATTAGCAGATGCCAAATTTTCATACTGACTTACAATATGAAAATGGCCGGATGGAATAACAAAATCCAGTAGAATAATTAAATTATTTGAAATTATTTGAAATTTCTTTCAAATTCTTCAGCATAAGAATCTCTTGCAACTCAACGCTTCAGAAAGAATTGAAGAAAGGAAGTACTTCAAAAAACCTTTCAAACATGAAACCTTATAATTGAACATAATTTCATGAAAAAGGATCGTTTCAGCTTAAAACATAAAATCAAAGAAATATTTGTACAGTATTACAATGAGATTGATTTTGACAATAATATATACACAATGATGGAAAGGCAAATGTATTTTCAAAGCTGTTACCCTATCAATCCAAGTGCATTTTCAAGACAAGTAAAATGTAAAAATCCCATACTTACTTTTAATATCAATTTTTGTCTTTAAATAAGTTTCGTGTCTACTTATAATCCAAGTGCACTTTCAAGATAATTACAAAGTAAAAACCCCATACTCACTTTTAATTTCAATTTTTGTCTTAAGATGTGGAAGTTTCAAATCTGCATTTTTCCTAAAACATTTGATGAGTTGTTGATCTGGTATGAGAGTGTTTGAAGCTGACATGTGACCCGCAGACAACTGAAGAGACCTGGAAAGATGGAAAGAAAGAAAGATGGATAAAAAGTTATGACCAGACTGGTGCATTTTATTGGTCGGAAATGAGAGAATTATAACCTCCTACCACAATCACTGAGTGTACAGGTAGTTTTTGTTCCATCTTTGAAGATGACCTTTAATATGAATTCATACCCTTCACAATACAACTAAATGAACCAATATTTTGTTCTAACAAGAGCTCAAAGTATTCACCGTCTTAAAAAAGACAGACACTTCCTTCAACAAATGCAAAATTCAATCTCATCCACTCCCCGAATCCATGGTTGGCATCCATGTATAAAGGTCTTGGTTATCCCTGGGTTCAATGTTTGCAAGGTTCCATGTTCCCCATTTTCGTATACCTCAATGATTTGGCAATGATTGCAAGGTTCACTTTTCCCCGTATTCAACACTCCCAGTAGTGCAGATGTCCCAAAATTCTGGAACATTGAACCTCGGGAACATTAACGTAGCCCCAGTGTATCTACACCACACTTACTCAAAGATGTATCCTTTAAATTATATGGCAATGTTTGTGTTAAATATTTTTTAAATTTAATTGAAAGGTATATTTCTTGCTTTTTAAAATGATTGATTAAAAAAATCATCAAAAGTGCTTGTAAAATTAACAACAGAAAATTTGCAAAGACTTCACTGATTGCCCTATGTAACTTTAGGATAATGCCTATTGTCTTTAAATCTGTTGACCATAGTCTCTGGATTTTCTGTGACCAAAATCTTCCATTACTTTTTTAAACCCACTGTTTTCTTAATTGATGTTATAAGTGTTTTTAGCCTGATACTCTGGTACCACTGTAGTTTGGTACTGAGCACATAGTTTGGTACTGAGTATAACCCTCTATGAAATGACCAATACTGCAAACCGCAAGTCAACAAAAATAAACATCTTAAAAGAGTTTTTTTGCTTTATACAACATAGTCCTAATGATGACCTAAGGTTTAAAAATTCTTTGAATTTTGCAGCACACATATCAAAGAACACTTTACAACACCAACCGTCTCTGTTATTTTGCTTCATTACAAATGTTTCAATACCAATTGTAATGTCCATAAAACAACAACCCTACACTTACAAGGAACCTGAAGTCATGAAGTAAAATAAAATAAATGAAATGAAATAAATGTTTTAGAAATCATTACTCAATTCAAAACATCTTGAATGATGACCCAGGTGTTAAAAATTCTTTGAATTTTGCAAAAAAAACCCATCCATGACAGACTTAAATTTAGTGTTCATGACCCTGGTTTTTACTCCTCTGTTTAAATTTAAACTTACCTTTGATTTGGCTCAGAAATAAGTTGCAAAGAAGTTTCTTCAAGTGTAACCCCAATTTCCTGATTGTTCAAACAAAGAATCACAAATACATGTAACTACTAAATGGTCATCTACCATGCAAGAAATATGTAAAAATAACCTTCCATGTAGTATACTTGCCAAGATTGTCGTCTAAGAAAACGGAACACACCATGCTCAGCAAACGGAACCCACCGTGCTCAGCAAGGGCAAAAGCAGTAACATCAGTGAGTGGGATTGAGGGGGCAAAACTCCTCTCTCTTTTCTAAATGTTCACATTATATGTGGAAAACACTTAAGTGTATTCAAAGATAAACTTTATTTTGCCAAGGTTTTGCTTTGCATTATTTCAGATCAGTTTAGTGTTAGTATAATTTCAATATTTAAGGGAAAAAAATGGAACATTCTGATTTTTATGGGTTTTAAAGCTCAGAAAACGAAACCAGTCTGACTTAAACGGGAAAGTAAGCAAGTATGTTGTAGTTAATAGGTATATAAATTGATTCTAGGCAGGAGTCCTTGGTAAGTGTTAAAGCTTTGAATAAAGAATATAACATTTCACTTTACAGATTATTTCTCTGGTTGTGCTCCATTACAAATATTTAAATAACATTTTTACGAACATGTTTCTTCAAACCTACACTAACAAGAAGACTACACCTTGACTACTGCTCTTATTGTATTTACAACATTTAACTTATTCAAATTTACAAACAAAGTCACTCTGTCCATTACATGCACGACCAATTACTCTGATTACCCTGCCAGGAGTCAAACACCAGATCTTCCTGCAGAAGGTCAGATACCCTAAAACCACTTGACCATTTAGTTAGTTAAAAGTAATACAGTAAAAACTACAGAATACTACCTTATCATTATCAGGAAGAATTGAAGAAGTAGGAAAATAATTAGCCTCTCCTCTAACCTTTGGTACTTTTGGTAAAATTGATGAAAGCTTCGAGTCACCATCTGTTGGCCCTTTTTCTTTCTTTTGAGATGAACTTGGCATAGATTTCAGAAGTGTAGACACAAACTCTGTATAAAGAAATAGATGTAGTTAGTTGGTAAGGATTTTTACAGCCCCGTTTCCAACTGGTTCAAGTCAAGTCCACCACAGAAATAGATATATTAAGGTATAGTAACAAGTACATCATACATAATGGGTCAAGGTGCAGACAACATGCAGTAATCAGAAAATTGTTTGAAATGGGAAACTCTTTGAAAAACTATTTATAGGGCAAAGAGAAAACACTTTTTTCTCTATAAATTGATTAATCTATTAAAACAAGCTCTGGGTCCCTGTGAAATGTGATCAATTGATTAAATGGCAAAACATAGACAAGAATAGATCTGAATTTTAGAATTGGTTTAGCTACAAGTCCTTCAATGAAAAAACAAATTCAATGAAGTCTGCAACATGCATCTCATGGATACAGGCACTGTTCTACATACTTGCTTCTCATATCGTGGTAACACAATGTCCAGTTATACTACACCAGGTACATCTAAATGGCCCATGTAATATCTGTTCAACCAAGCATTTTAAAATAAATCAAAAATTGAGCTCTGGTTACAGTTGTAAAGAGAAATTCTCCCCACAGTACAATATACATGTTCCCAGCAAATACCACATCAAAGGTATTCAAAAATCCAACTGAAAGCTGAGGTCACACTTCAACGAATTCTGGACAGATTAGCATTCATTTTATTTTGAGTTTTTGTTAAAGCCTTCCTCTTCTCTTGCCAGAAAGAGCCAAAAAATTTCCAACTAATGTAAATAAATGATTTGCATCAGAGGGGTGTGAAAATAATATGTAAACTCATTTTATATGACGTAAAACCTACAAGTAGCTTTCATACGACACAGGTAGTCTAATTAAACCTGTCTGTTGATGTGATATCGTTCATGCAGTTAATATAAATTTAATTTTTGAAGCTCTGTGATACAAATAATACAATTACACAAGCTGGCAAATTTGGGGTTCTTTCACCAAGGATGGCAAAGACTTAGAAAATTTACACAAAATCAGGTTGGAATCTGCTCCTAATTCATTGTAGTTTGACCATGGGTTTAGTTAACATCAACTTGAAGTCAATTTTGAACTATGCATATTCATTACTCTCTACTGAGATCCACCCAGTTTGTACAATAGGAAATGCATTCCTTCCAGCTTGGCACTGCCAAATGTAATACATTCCTTGAAGGTTCTAAGCTTGAACGGTACATATCACAGTTAAGTAATGCATTCTTTCTAGCTTAGGAATGGCAAAATCTGACATCCGTACATATTAAGTGGAGATCTACCAACCATCATGCATTGAAACTGACGTCTTCGTTAAACTGACTGATGCCACCTGTAATGTAAAAACAAAGATATGACTAAATGACTTCACAGAAAGAAGTTGTCATCCCACTAATGAATCTTGCCTTTCATTTCCTTACCAAAACACTTTCTTATCTGTAACACAAAATACTGTAATGCAAAGGTAAACCAATGGGTCTCGCATATAAACTATAATTTGTATACAGTCAAAATGAGAAAATTCCATGACCTTTCAATGATTTTCAAGGGTTTAAAAGTAGTATGAACCCATTTTTTTTCTACAACATGGTGTATCTTAACATCAAGAAAATCAGAACAATGAGTCAACTTTCTAAAATTCTGTTACTTTTAAAAAACCTTTTCAGAAAATGCTCATTTCTCTGATTTTCCAGACTTGGAAATTCAAATTTCCATTTTTCCTTGAATCTCCAGGATTTACGCCTTTTCCATTGTGTACTTAGCAATTTATTTTGCTTCGTTTTAATTGTCATTTTGTGTCTTCCTGTGTCTTAGGAAGGTTGTGTATTCTTTATTGTTCATTGTGGTACAACTATTGTAATAAAATGTTAGGAGAATAAATGGAGAAAAAAAACCCTGCAAATAACAATTCACCACATCAGCTTAAAATGAACCGTATTTTATCAACGATTCCAAAGTGTAAATTTTCATTGAATTGACTTTCTCATTGAATTATTTGTCAACTATTAAAGGAAGTCTCACCAAATCTTATGCCTAAACAGCAAAACTCCTCTACCCTAGATGAGATTTAACTGAATTGTAATTAAAAAAGATATTATACAAGGTTTGCAACAGAGTGACTTCAAAACATCTTCAAAAATTCCAAATGTATACAGTATGTTCCTGCTAAAACAACAACCACCAGTGCAGTATTAAATCTTGACTTTCTTGCTACTCCAGTGCTCAATACTGAAATGCAACACCTCATCAAAACTAAAAATCCTCTCATATGGCTGTCTTGGCAGGTTTTTGGACTTAAATTTTTTTGGAATGTTAATTCTGAAAGGTGCAGTGGCGCATATCTAATCTCTCAAACAATTGACTCAATTGATAGTTAGTAGCAAAGACCACGTTTAGTCTAATGATAGAGCATCCACCTCTCACGCGGAAGGCCCGATTGGCTTCCCAGGTCGAGTCATACCAAAGACTCTAAAAAGGGAACCTACTGCCATTGTGAGTGATGCTCCATATGAGCAATGGAGTAGGAAAAACAAGCCAGTGAGCCACAGGTGGAAAAAAGACCATGGCTGGTTCGACTTGAACCAATAGGTTGGAAACTGGGCCGTAAAACTCCATCCAGCAGCAAGTGGCTCCTGTCACTTGTTCATGAAGAAGTTGTGGTCAACGGGGACAAATTTGGAGCTTGTTTGCTCAATAGACTAAGCAGAGGTAACAACTATAGGTTCTGTTGCAACATGTTTTTCACCATATGGCTAGGGTCTCTTCACCCAAAATATGGACTTTCCACCACCAAAGTGTCCTAACATACCATACTTTATTACACCCCATCATCCAACAAACATTATTTTTTACAATAACTGCACTTACATCAATGAGTTTATCATCTAAATCTACAACGACAGTAGAACTGATAGACGATTCAGCTTGAACAACAAAGGATTTCTTCTCCTTTAAATTCTAGAAAGGAACCAAACAAGACATGAAACTTGGATTAACAGTTTCTTGATAAAGTAAAATTATGAAGGAAGACATTTTTGATAAAGTTTTTCAAAAAAGAAAATCAAGTTTCATAAAGTAATATTTATGAGATTTACAATTATCAACCCCTTCACTATGTATGAGAAATAGATAAAAAATCTGACATGATTGACTCACACCATCAGTACTACTAAGTACTTTTACTGCTGCTTGTCCGACGTTCAATTTTCCAGTCAGTTTCCTGTAAGTAAGGGCAAAATAAGTATTACTGTGAATGAATGATCCACTGGAAACACAGCTACAAAGTAAGTAGGAATGAAGTAATGTTTCACAAAATTTAAATAACTGGTACAAAAACAATAATAATATCTCATTGAAAAGGACATGTCTTTCCAGACACTCTGCTAGTAGCTAACTGTCCCAACACATTTGGGCACAGCTCAAGGCTCAATTTTTTAGCTTGTCCAGTTGTCTAGGACAACTTCAACTCCAAAGGGACAACCAAAAGTGTAGTGTTGTTTGTCTAACACACAACCTTTCTTTTAGTAATAACTAAATTAGCAGTTTGCTTTATCAGACTCAAGACTTTAATGCTCAGTGCTGATAGACTCTTTCAACTTTAACCATCACATTTCACACTTTTATTTCACAAGACAAATTATACATGAACACACACATTCTACTGAGTTCCAACAACAAAACAGCACAATAGGTAAGGGGAAATACAATATTTTGCAGTTTTGTGAAATGTGTGAAAAATGAATTGGTCAGTCAAATTTCCTTGTAAACAGTTACAACAATTTAAAAAGTGAAATGGTTGTCCTATAGACAACCATAAAATTTTCTGAAAATTGTGGCCTGCAGACCTAAAGATATAAGCACAATTGATAACTCTACCTTGACTGGCATAAATTCGAACAGTAAACTTTCACTTTGGTCAACAATGGTTTGACTAGCCAGTTCTTTTGTTATGCTGTAAAGTTCATCTCCTTAACACACCAACAAGAAAGTATTGTATATGTGCAACTAGCTAAGGAGGTTAAGTTTACATACTGTTTCAAGTAACCTCAAGCTTAAATGTGGTTTCAAATACAGTTCAAATACAATGTCAATCCATCCCTTTAGTCACAGCTTACAACACAAAGGAAATTTCATGGGCATGGAGTATTCTACCACCCCCAACCCATACCAGGGGTTACAAGAGTAGCTTAACTTACAAGAATGTTTTAAATTTTGCAGATTAATTAAATTGAAAATAGATATTAAGTTTAGTACATTCCATTAAAATGTCAGGTAATATTTTTGTGCAAGCAAATTAATCACAAAAAGTACAAAAATTGTGACTGAAATTAGTGAAGAATGCAAACGATGAAATTTAGGACATAGCAAGTGTAAAAGTATTGTCCAAGCACAATCTAAGATGAAATTCTGCTCTTCTTTGAGTCTAATGATGTGCTTAATTCTGCTCTACTTTGGCTTGATGTGGGCCGGTGGCTGTAGAATATACCCAGTATATAATCCCCACCTGTTGTTAGAGGCAAGTTAAGGGTAGGACTTGAACTGTATTTGAAATTGAAATGATGTTTAAAATTTTCTATTTTCATCTAGCTGAAACTAAATGGTTCATTCATGTTGATGGTCTATAAATCCTATCTAACTACAAACTGCTCTTCTTTAAACTGAGAAGGTAGGCTTGTGCCAGAATGAAGAGATTATCTAATGCTTTCCTACCTGCTATTCTCAAGGGCACCTTCAAAGTCTGTTTTAGTGACTGTGATGTGAAGCAGGGAGTCTGTCCCTGCTGCATTCAGAAACATCACATTGACAGCTTCTATGTGGAAGGACATCAGCTATGGAAATAGAAGAAAGAAGACTTCCCACACACTGATACTTGAAATAAGTTTCTTTTAAAGATGCACAACTGACAAAATTTTGCTTAGTCTACTGGGATCCCAAGTGCAAAATGTATATAGTGGTGTCACACGAATCCCTAATCCTTAAAAACTAGTCAGCCACTTAGTTGTATTGAATTTAATTTTTTCCCAGGGCATGAGAATCCCTTTCCACTTTCAAGTGTGTAATGACTGCTTAAAACTTGTGGCTTAGAAGATGAAACACTGAAAATAAACTTCATGAACCACACCCTATGTTACTGATCCTTCTGTCCAAACTTCTGAAGTTATCAAATGACACTTACTTAAAGTATACACTAAAAGTGTCACACAATTATAGAACTTCTCATCAGAAACGCGACTTAACATTTTACTTACCAGATGAAATAAATAATTCTTTGGTAACATAATCACCGTAACAGGAACTACCACATATTATATAATCAAACTGATATGGAAAGACTTGTCCAGCAAACTTTGCAATAGATCATTTTCCAAAAATTTTCAGATCCTTGTTCAAAGCATGTAAGAGGTTTAGATTTATCCCAGTCCTTTAATCCAATACATCCACTTTCAAAACCCACATCTTCCATCTCCCGCCCCATTTTGCCCTAATAAAAATTTGGCATACCCAAACTCCATCTGCAAATAAAGTACTACTTACAGTTATCACAGGCTTGAGCAGAGACATTACCACTGATGACATAAAACCTGAAAACAAAAGATGATTCACTTGTGTTAAATTCTTTGACACTGCCATATGTATTGTGCATGTACCCAAAAATAAAATTATAACTCAAAACAAAACATCAGTATTGTTACATACATACTTTTAAACTTTTTAACAGTGGGTTTGTCATGTACTTCACTGAATATAATGTATATAATGACAGGAAGTTTTGAGAAAATTGCATTTAAGGTGTACTTTTAATCACTGAGAGAAAAAACAACATTGAGAATTAAAAAACCTTCCGTTTTGGACCAGTGCTGTGGACAAGTAAAAAAAGGTAGCGACACTTCATGAGATGAAGCTTAGCAGCCGGGAGTTTCACCGTTTGATCTCTGGCCAAATCAAAATAAGGTGGGTTTATGAACTGAAGAGCTATGCACAGTTCCTCTTCTAAAAAGGCTTTTCAACAGAAACCAATTTAACATCAAATGTTCAGTTGGTTAGCCCCTCTACATGAAGTTGCAATTTAAAAGGAAAATGTTTGTATTACACATTTGACATTGCTTAATAGCATCTTGAAGCAACTGCTCCTCAAGTCCCGTAAAAGTGTTGCTTGGCAATTTTGGGGGAATATTTTATAATATGCAAAAAAAAAGTAATTACAGAAGCAATCAGAAAAATTCTGTCAAAAAAAAAATTAGGAGCCAAGAAGTCCTCTTTCCAATTACAATGAGGTTTACCTGACTTTTTCTTTTTTCCAACAGAGGGTGTTACATTTGAAGAATGAGAGGAAGCCGGACTCCTTCTCACTGCTGCATCTGCTCTTACTCTGATGTCACCAATGTGGAGGACAGCTGGGTACCTGTTGTAGAAAAATAATTGTTTTTAAGGTAGGGATCACTCTCAGTGAATAATATTTAGTCTACAATCCTAGACAAAATTATTCCGACACTTCATGACCTGTCACATATTTTCAGCATATTTTCCCTGCCACCCCTTATTCAATGCTGAGAAAAAGGAAAGTGCACTTTTTTCTAAAGGGCGCAATTTTTATTCACCTTTTCACCTGCGAAACCAACATTGATACAGTATGAGGTGCGGGGGATTTTTCCCAGATATTTTTGTCAAGGGTTGTAGCTTTCAAGGAGTAACAATACAGGTCAGGACTTAGTGATTCAACCATTTGGACAAAAGAGGGTTCACTTGTCCATGACAAACACGTAAAAACGATAAGAGAAACCAAATTATGGGAAACCACCCATCTCTTCCAGGTCTTAAGGATTGAAGAGAAATTTATGTTAAACTAGATAACTTAATGTGATATCTGTACCACAATGAAATGGTTTCAACATGGCCTTTCATGAAATGATATCTCACTTACATTTATATGCAAATAAGCAAATACAAAAACCAAAAATGTTAAAACGTTTTCTTTTATTTTTCCATTATTATGAATATTGTATACTATAAAAGTTATCTACACAAGGAATTTTTTTTCATCGAGGATGTCTTACTTTTGCTTCGGGTTTAACACTCTCCATGAAAGCCACAATTCATCCACAACCTGTTGATAAAATACAGAGGCTTAATTTGAGTAGAAAAGTTAAAATGAAGGAATAACCTCGGCAAAATTCCGTGGCCCTGAAAGTAATTCAGTATAAGACCAAAGAATCATACAAAAGAGATATAATTCGTTTCAAACTACTGTGTCAGTGTAGTAAATGCTTAAAGGGAAAGTTTAAGCCAAAATTTTAATTTTTGCATGTTAATGAGGAAACATATCTTCACAGTGTTGTGAAATTTCTATTCAAATCAGACATGTACAGTATTTCTTGAGATATCAGTATATGAAGTCCCTAGATTTGTGTTCAAAGGTGAAATGAGTGCACTTCCTCAAATTAGCATAGAATGCCTCCTTTCCCTTTGTTTTTTCAGACCATTAAGGTGATATTGAAGTTCACAGGGATTGCAGCTCCTTGTGGGGAATACAAAGTATGTACAGTTAAGTCCCCATGCCACTAAAGCTTTACATTTTGATAATGTGGGATTTTTGAGAAGGCAATCGGTGTTAAGTTTAAAGAAAAACAAAAGACTGTTCATTAATCTGAGGATGTGATATAATATGTGCTTGCTTCATGTTCACTTTTTGTTAAAAATGTGACTGCCTTACCTGCCCATATCTTGAGAACCACAAATAGAGTTTTAACGCCAATTTTCACAAAATGCTAAGAATAGGTACCGTCTACAATAACAAAACTTTAATAATGTGACCTTAAACCCTTCTTTTTAAATAATTTTTATCATGTAATATAATAAAGTCACATTTTAAATTTCAATATTGATTACCCTTCCACAACTGTTTATGCTAAGCACAATGGCCAATGGCATTACTGTACAGTAGGTTCCATTTTAACCAGTCGAATACACGCATAGTCTACTGCACATGCACAGCAGATTCGTATGCATGCAGAGACAAATTCTATTGTTTTACCCCAAGGAAGAAGTCAGAGTATTGTCAATGCCTGAGGTCTATAGCATACTGATGTAGGATGCCTGTATCAGTCTGTTTAATTTATGTAACTAATATATGTATATATAGTGAATCTTTTTATGAGCCATAGTATGAATAATGTCATATACTGAAAAAGTGCAAATTCTACTCAACACTTGAGGCAAAGGGAAAGTTGAATGGTACAGGTACTTAAAAATAAATTTTTCAATAAATGACACTGCCCACACTATTGCCCCTACCCCCTCCCCCCCACATAGAAAATATTCAATATTCACTCTTTCTAAATACTGTAGGTCAGATCTTGGTAAAGTATGACCCAAAGAGTGGATAGGGCTTTTACCCTGTGTGTCTAGACTAACACTTCCTGGATCACCCATGGCCCAGCTTCTGAATTTTGAGGCTTGCGAGTGTGATTGCACCCCATCACACTAGGTTGTGGTGAGGAGTGTGATGGTGAATGTGAGTTCATATGAATAAACTGCTGTATAATAATAAAACAGCACATCTACCACACTCCTAATTTCCTGAGGAATGTGATTTGTGGCACAGCAGGATAATCTAAACTCGAGGTCTGACAACCACATTAGAAGGAGGAGTAACAAATGGTACATGACAAACAATCCTACAATCAGATTTAGAGGAAGTAAGAAGGTGAAATTTTAATATAAAATAATGCATACATAATTAACCTACCACACTGCTATCCAGAAGACTGATGACAATATTTTTCAGGGAGAAGAATCCAATGTAATCAATAGCCACTTCATATTTGATGACCTTTGTGAGAATCTTACTCAGAATAATTGCACAGATCCTGAAAGATCAATGAAATGTGTTCAAAGAATTAACTTTTGTTTGAACAACCATTTGCAAAACTGTTATTTTTATTTAAGTATTCCACTTCATGTGTAAAAAATATGTAGCATCTATCCTGGAATTGGCCTTGTTCATGTATTATTCACATATTTGCAAGCACTACACAGTAGGCCTACCTTACTGTACTGTACACTCTTGAAAGTATGTCATTGCTCAATGTTATGCTATAGTATAATAATGTTCGAATCTTGATAAAATGTTATCTTGCAAAGTACAATGCCTCTCAAATGTGAAAGCACAATCACCATGTCCTTCTATCAAACCAAACAAATACAATAAAAAGTTGGTGTAACTCAACATTGGTATTAATATTCCTACAGTACTTTGCATCAAAAAAACAGTTTGGGAAATGCTTTTGACATTCTGTACCCCCAAGGGACTCTTAGACACAAATAGCAGTGTAGAAGAATATCCTAACGAGTGAAACAGTGTATAGATCAGTGAGTTAGCCAGATTATATCTGAGCAATAAAAGTTGCATGATGAAAGGGAATGTTCACCTCACAGCAACTTTTTGCTGATATTTATTTCAAAGATACTACAGTACTTTCAATGAAATTTACAAGAGTCAGCCATTTAAACTCGTATTTCTTACCTCATTTTCAAGGTCAAATTGAGTGAAATATTGCATCATTGGATTCATTGCCATGAATGTACAGTACCTCATGAGATCTTCACCAATGCTACCTTTTGTCAATTCAGAATGTTGCAATGGAAAAATGATCTGGCTATATATCATTGATGGGGAATTCCCCACATATTTTCTCCTCCCATTGGATGTCCTGTCTCTTACTGTAGCTCAGCAACAGTGACTCATACAGGAAACCAACTCTATATACAGTATATCCTGAGCAAATTTGGGGAAACTGTAGTATCCTACTGTACATGACATCTCAGGATACTGTGGCCAACTCAACAAATTGGGCTGTAAAACTCCATCTAACTACTGTAACTAACTCACCCATGATGCCACTACTGGGCGATGCCCCTTCAAGCTGTTCTTTCCTATCAGGGGATGTTATATGTGAAATCCAAGAAATTTACGACTTATTTTAGCATGAAAACTACAGACTGTTGAACTTGTTTCATTACAATTTTCTTCATAAGTTTTCAAGCAAGCTTTAAAACACAGTATGGTGTGCTTGTGGTCCATTATGCACGTTGCTTGCAGTTGACAAAATGTTGAGGTGATGGTCATGCCAGGCTGGGCCTCTGACAAACTGTACCAGTAGAGTACAAAAAATTCTGTTATTACAATCTCTCTAGGTTACTGCACCAAAAAACGGTATTTCACTGAATTTTTGGCAGTAACCAAGCAAAATTGTGTGGACTAGTTTGCCAACATCCCCTTTTCTAATACCCCTCTCCCAGGGCCTCAATCCACCAAGGGATATATCAGGGTTGGACCCACATCCAGCCTCTTGCAACCTGGGGGCTATGCCTGTAGACTTTCCAAGGATTAACCAATCATCAATTTCTGAACATCCATGACAATGAACACTATCTGCCTATGATAAATCAATTACATTTTCATCTAACCATTTAAGCCTACAGTACATTCGAATGAACTGAATTTGTCCTTAATTTAGGCTATAGTACAACTTCGGGCCTATACACCATATAGCAAGCTTATTTTGGTTCATTTTGGAGTGTTTTCAAATGTGAAACATACACATAACAACTGGAGCTTGAAGAATAATCATTATTCATACAGAGGTATGTGCACACATCCAAAAACGAATTCAGTATTGTGAAGAGCAAAAATGCTGGCTGGGTTCAAAACTGTTAGGTTTATTACAGTAACCTTGTTAATGTTATGGTGATAGCTGGAGATTTGTGACAGTGGGCCAAACTCGGAGTCTGCCAATTTTGAGGTCTCTAAGTACTTTAACTGTTAGTATATTGTAGGCCAAGGCCTAACGATAGCCCTACACTGGAAGTTTCAATCAGATTCCAGGGAATAATTTCGCATTCAAATTTTGCATAGGCCTAGCTGTTTTGAAGATTTTTGAGGTCTTTCACACATTAATTGTGAGGATGCAAGCATTTTGCACACAAAAATTGCTACACGACTTTTCATTTGGGTAGCAACTTGGCCTGTTTGTGTATCATAGCAATTTGTGATGCGATACTGGATAGGCTAGGCCTAGGGGGCCTAGGCTAGGCCTTAAATTATTCCCTGGATTCCCAAATTTAGTTCTCATTATTTTACGTGGCAACCTTTTGACTGAACATATATACTACCACGGGGGCGTTTTGGTACAGGCTAAAAAAAGGATCTCGGTCTTGGGGCGCATTGACTGGATCCCCTTAGGCTTAGGCTATAGCTAGCTAGCCCTTGTAACTTAACTTAGCCACTGTGTCACTGTAAGTTACTGTATTACTGTTCTGTGTTTTCAGTGTCACCAAAAGTGCACACATTCCATAAATTCAGAATCAAGCAAAAACACACACACACCTTGAAAGTATCAAAAGCACAACTGCGATGACCAGCAAAAACATCAACATGTAAAACCACGCCATTATTTTTCTTCTTTGTCGGAGATACTTCAATCGAAACCCAGCTCAATTTGAGTGCAGCGGCTTGTGGAGGCCGCCATGTTTGTTTGTAAACATAATTTGGGAAAGAAATTTCCTCTTATAAAATTACAAAGAGCGCCATCGTTCCACTTGTTTTCTATCTATTTTCTGGAGTGGGTTCAGTTCCGGGCCGCATTGTTTCGATCCTCTGTCATAGAGTAAGAAGATAAATTCCCATATTCGTATTTTCATTTATGTCCAGTGTATGAAGTGAAAGCACCTAAATCGGTACACTGGGGAGCAAATGAATCTTTATTTTCAAGTTGAAGTCTTCGCTGTGCTGTGTGTCTGTGTCACCTTCACAAAGCCGAAAGCCCTACGGCGAGTTTTTCAGGTTTGAGTTTGGAAGTCTACGAAATAGACAAGGAGCGGAAACAACGGACGTAGAGGGGGGATGGGGGTGCAGAAAGGGTGGGAGCATCATTTAAAAAATGGGACCGTGCACACCCACTGTTCTGACTGCGCCTACCCCTAACAGGCTGGGGTCAAGGTCGCGGCTTCCAAAAAGCTCTTTTATCTGTGGAAGCCAGTGTAGAGGGTAGAATTTTTTACGACCCTATATCATGTACGCTTGCGTCTAGTGTCTATGGAATTTACATGAGGAAATGTTAAAAATGGAGGCAGAAACGCAGGGGGATATGCTAGAACCAAAACGCCCCCAGCCTGAAAGATTTTCGTGGGACAGTGTCCAACGAAAATCTTTCCCTGTGGGCATTTTGGTTTTTCTCAGTTCTGATGGATTTTTCAATGCAACACATCATTTATCGCGTAATCCTTTACTCCCCCTATTGTAATTACTTTGCGTCCATCCCAAAAATACAGTCTATTGATTAATCGTTATTCATAAAAAAACAGATTTCTTACTGAAGCCTACACCGTTGAAAATCGTTGAACAAATCTAACAGAACAAAAAAATAAAGAGACAAATAAGGATTACGGAAATATAATGGCACATCGGTGCCAGTATTTTTCTGTAATCCTTATGTTGTAATCTTTATGTTGTTTTCATTTTTTTCCTGTAGGTTTTCAGCGACTTTTATCAGTGTATAACTATTGATCTATACTCTGCGTATGACCTGAGATAGAAGAAAACGTTCCAAATAAGGTTGGAGTTTTATCCACTTCCTGAAAGCATATTCGGCAGTTTTTGTGCGAGCAGGTTTGTTGTAACTTCTGCAAATTAAAAATAATATTTAACTACACACTCACTTGACGGCGGGTATGTATGGTCTTGCAAAAATACGCTTACATAACAGCAATCGACTTTCGTATTGAAACGGCATTTGAAAAACTACAATAACATCATTACAAGTGAAGTAAAAACATACAGAGTGGTTTAATTAATTTACTTAGAGTAAGACTTAGATGACAATCAAAAATGCATAAAGGGAAAGTTTAATGCCTATGTGAGGTCTAAGCAGAAGCTTAAGGAGGGTGTGGGGCCTCTCAAAGGTGATGATAATACTTTGGTTAGTAACCATCAGGATATGGCTAATTTGTTAAATGACTATTTTGTATCTGTTTTTACCGAGAAATCATCTTTGTTGGGGAATGTAATGGTTCTGAAGTCTCTTCTTCAATCAGTTATGTCATTTTCTCAGAGGAACAAGTTTGTAAAAAGTTAAAGAGTTTGAAAGCTAGTAAGGCCCCTGGGCCAGATGGGGTCCACCCAGCCATTTTACGTGAATGCTCTGAGATTTTGTCAGTTCCTCTTTCCATCATTTTTCAGAAGTGTCTGGATTCGAGTTTTGTTCCTACTGACTGGCGGGTAGCAAATGTTACTCCAATTTTTAAGAAGGGGGATCGAAGTAATCCTTGCAATTACAGGCCTGTCAGTTTAACCAGTGTTGTGTGCAAAGTTATGGAATCTTTGATTAAGGATAGTTTACTTAAGTATCTTTTAGATAATGAGTTACTTAATCTGTCACAGCATGGTTTCCTGTCAAGCAGATCTTGTGTTACTAACTTACTGAGCTTTCTTGAAGATGTCTCTTCATCTCTTGATTCTGGGTATGGCGTTGATGTCATTTACCTTGACTTTTCAAAGGCTTTTGATAAAGTTCCATTAGGTAGGCTAATGGTTAAACTGCATAGGTTAGGGGTTCAGGGCAATTGTGCTGATTGGATAAATTCGTGGCTTCATGGTAGATCTCAGAGAGTTGCTGTCAATGGTAACTTCTCCTCTTGGAAAGAAGTCACAAGTGGAGTACCACAGGGTTCTGTCCTTGGCCCACGTCTTTTCTTAATTTTCATCAATGATATTGATAGTTCTCTTACATCTCGTATAAGTAAGTTTGCAGATGATACTAAGCTTTATAGGAAAATTAGCATTTTGGATGATGCCTTACTGCTGCAGAAAGATTTGGATAGGTTATTTTCTTGGTCTCAGACCTGGCAAATGTCTTTTAATGCAGATAAGTGTAAGGTCCTTCATTTTGGTCCCAAAAGTTTTAGCTATGATTATAACATGAATGGTTGTGTTTTAAGTAATGTCACCTCTGAGAAAGATCTGGGTGTTGTAATTACTGGGGACTTAAAGTCATCAAAGCAGTGTGCAGCCACTGCTGTAAAGGCAAATAGAGTGCTTGGATTGATCAAGAGGAATTTCATCAATTTTAGTAAGGATATTGTACTTAATTTGTATAAGCAGTTGGTAAGACCCCTTCTTGACTATGCAGCTCAGGCTTGGAGTCCCTTCTATGAAAAGGACAAGTTTGTTTTAGAGCAGGTTCAGAGGAGAGCCACTCGCCTCATTCCTGAGGTGAGAAATTTGCCCTATCATGCTAGGCTTAAACATCTTGGGCTTACCACCTTGGAGCTGAGAAGGATTAGGGGAGACATGCTCCAGGTTTTCAAGTTCCTTTGTGAAAGGAATCCCCTTCTGACTTGTAGTTATTTAAGGGTTCAAGGTAATTCTCGGGTGCGTGGGCATTGTAGAAAGCTTGAAAAGCCTTTTGCAAGGCTTGACATTAGGAAGTTTAGTTTCTCCCATAGAGTTGTTAACGAGTGGAATTGTCTACCAGATTGGGTAGTTAACTCCCCCTCAGTTCACTGCTTTAAGGTTAACATTGACAGGTTTTTCCATGGCTGTGGTAGAATCTGATTGTTTGGGACTGTAGTCAAGCTTTGGTGGTTTGACTTTTGATTAGGGCTTGGTCTTCAGGGCATCTTATGGGGCCTTGGCCCTCCTTTGCCCTTCAACCTGTTATGTTATGTTATGTTAAGCAAAAGTTAATTTTTCATAAGCCTATGTGAAAGGAGAACCGTATTTACATAGTGTGGTTAAACTTCCGTTCAAACCGGGCTGGAATTATTGAAAATATCAATTAATAGAGTCACTAGATTCCAAGTGATTAAAAGGGCATGAAAGGTTATATCACTTTCTCACATTGACAAGGAATGCTTTGTTTCTGTTTGTTTTTCGGAGTGTTTCATTGACCTTCCTTTTTATAGGCATAGCACCTCCCCGTGGGAAATGCAAAGTTTGTAAAGTTCTCATGCCAGTTATGCAATCACTTTCTCATAATAAGGGGGGATGATCTTATTCCGATCTGACGTCATTTGTATGTTTCTAAGTTTGTAATTTCACGTCTTTTTTTTTCCTTTTCCTTTTTCCTTATCTTTTTTCCTTATTTTGATGCCTTATGCTTTTTGTTACAAACTGTGTGTTATGTATCTTTTATAATAACCTATGTCTCCTATACCTCATATTGAGGATGAACTGAGAATAAAACTGAAAACTGAAGGAGAAAATTGGTTCTGAAGTTTCAAGAAGAACAAAGGAATGTTAATTAATATGATGGTATGGCGTCATGTGTGCTCGCTCCAAGTTCACACTCTGTTGAAAATGTGACAACTTCACCTGCTCATGTATTGAGAGCCACACATCGCATATCAATGCAAACTTCAACGAAATGCTAAGAAGAAGTATCTTTCTAAAATATCGACATTTGATGTGACCTTAAGATCACTTCTTTTATAATACATTACATGGGGCTCTACCTAGGCCAAAGTGCTATCAGATGATGACGTTCTGCTTGCTGAATTACTGTTGTATATTAAGGCAATACCTTTCATGTAATCCATTTTTAATGATTTTAAGGCTGATGGACCCCGCTAATACTTTCTCTTTATTGTCTTTCATCTTGTCCTCTGTCTTCTTTTACTTTCGCATCATTTAACCCTTTCCTCTCTTTTCGCTTTCCTCCTTTCGACATTTCCTTCACTGTCAAAACAAAATTAAACAAGTAATTTAAATTTTTAAACAACTACCTCGCGCAATGTTGTTTATATTTCAGACAACTAAAAGCTGTTAATTAAACACCGCTAATGAAAAAACTAAACAAATTGTGTAAATTTTTAAACAACTGCATCCTAATTTCCTTTAAATAGCCGCCGATTCTAAACTGTGTTTTTAACAGCATTGTTTAGCCCCTCCCCTTTCTTCCTCTCTTTCTCTTGAAGTTTTCCTCTAACCTAAAAACGGAATCTACTGCTCTTGCGCTCGGTGCTCAGCATAAACAGTAAAGTAGGAAAAACGAGCCAGTGAGTCACATGGAAGAAAAGGGCGTGGCCGGCTCGACTTGAACCGAGAGGTTGGACTCAAACTGGGCCGTAAAACTCCATCTGCCGTACCTAACTAACTAACCGACCCGATGAAAGAAACTAAAACGGGATGGTTCAATATTTGGCAAGGGAGTGATATCCCCGCACTCGTTTAATTTAAAAGAGCTGGAGTAGTACACGTCCACCCGCTGAATGACCATAACGTCAGTTGTGTGGACTGCAATTTTCTTTTATTTCTCAGTTCATTTTTTTTTTTTTACTTTTTCCTCAAAATGGAGGGATATTCATGGTCTATTACCAATTTCAACCATTTTTGGACGTTTTCTTTTAGCAGTGGGCTGTTAAGTGAGAATTCCTAGTTTACAGGCAAAGGCGTAGGAAGCGGGTGGGCTGCGGGGCGACAGCCCCAGGGAAAATGAGGGGCGGAAGCATGCTTCTGCCCCCACTTCCCCGATCAGAAACCCCTTTTTCACTTATGCGATATTCTCAACTCTTCTTTGTCATGAAATTTAGTGCTCTCTTCAATTCAAGCGCCAATTTGTAATTCATTGTTCCAAAAAAGGGAAAATTTCCCCTCGCTCCAACGTTCAATTCCTAACGCATAAGTGCTGTCCCATGAACCAGTTTGATAAACCTTTTCAAGCCCTGGAAATGCAAAAATCGAAGTTTTGCCATTTGTGACACCAGATCTACAAGTGACACCGGCAACTTCAGTGCTATTTTTATTAATTTTCTTTCATAAAATTCCAAATTTTCTCCAATATAAGCTCTTGACTTTGAAATAGTTTGTCGGAAATAAACAAAAAACAGTGGCGTAGCCAATGGGGGCAGCTTAGTTTTTGCTTAGTACAAATATCCTCAGGGGTCACCTTTATTCAGCTGTAGTGAAAAGTGACCACTCTTTGTCTAATTTTATTTCCATTTCACTACAGAGATGAAGTAAAAAATCATTTTTTTTTTCATGCGCGCTCCGCGAGCCCCTTTACAGGTAACGGCTCTGTGGAAGTCACCTGAAAAGGAAACCAGAGTATGTTTGTGCTTCAATAAGAATGTCTTGCGGGGGACAACCGTTATACAGCTAAAGTTAAAAGTGGTCTATCCTTCCCCTAATTTTTTATCCAGTTTCGTTACTGCGATGTATCAAACGTTAAATTTTTCGGCGCACTTCGCGCGCACCATCATAGACAAGGGCTGAACTCACATCACAAGGAAAGCCCCCTAGCTTCAGTTGTGAAAAGACGATCTGGGGCACCAAGGAGGGAGCCCCCAAAGAACCTCAATTTTAAGTAATCCATTCTCCCTCCTCGCACTCTCGGCATTATCGATTTCGGCCGACTTAAATCATGCGGAGTAAGGATATAATTGAAAAAAGACAAATTGTATTATTTGTGGTCTGTTAAGTGCCCATCTTATGTAATTTAAAGTTGAAGATAAAATGCATCATTTTTATGCCTGCAATTTCGTAAATACCCAGGAGCTTCCGAGGACCTCGCCCCGACCCCCGCCGGGGTTTTTCCCCTGGACCCCACGCCGTAAGGGGGGAGCGATTCGGGCCCTCACGGCGCCTTCGGTGTTCCAATGTTGCCCCCCACTTTCAGAGATCAAATCCGGCCCTGGTTGTCTAGACATAATAACCCTCCAAACGTGGACAAACGTATGACGTTTACCTCATTTTGAAGGCCTTGTTCGGAAAATTAATCTATTTAATCTGTTCGGAAAATCAATCCAATTAATCATTGGGGATGGGGGTGGCAACGGGACCATGATGAAATTGTCTTAATCCTATGTATATAATAGTCATGTTCAGGATCTTGTAGGCCATGTATTAACTTAGGTAATATTACATGACGTCATGATAATCTTGTTGTTATCATAAATTTACGTATTTTGTATGCACTTTGACCTTAAAAAATATACTGAAACTGAAAAATTTGGGGGAAATTTTCGAGTTTTGCCCCCCCCTCCCCCCCCCCCCGGAAAACTTCCTAGCTACGCCACTGACAACAAAGTTTCGGAAACTTTTAAAATTTTATTGGAGAGCTTCAGATCGTAGACTTTCAAGATAGCATTATGTAGCAACAACGATCTTTAGTCGATCATCGTGCAATCATTCTCAGATTTGCCAGTATAGGAAGTGCAGATTCTTCGATCAGTAATCCCCCAACTGTTTAAATTTCCCTATACAAGAAACCCAGAATACCAAAATTGTCTGCAATACAAGCTTCATAGCCACAATATTTTTTTCAAGATGGCAAAAATTTCGGCGCGCTTCGCAAATTACTTCCTTAATACAGTGGTGTTTACACTTCAAAGAAAACTCGGAAAATTTGAGTGCTTGTTGGTTTCCCCAGAAGAAGTCTTTTTACCTTCCTGCTCCTTAGCTACTAATAACAAGCCTGAGAAATGCAATTTTCGACTGTCTGAGGGGTTCGATTTTTCAAAATTTTCTCTACGCTTCTCGCCAACTGACTGTGGCGCTCCGCTTAAACAGTCTTTCGGGCAAGACTTCAGGCAGGGAATAAATTACCTACCGTAAGTGCTCTCATATATACCTTTCATCAGTTACCTTTAAACCCTGTCAGTTAAATAGTCTGGGAGAAGATGGATCCTTTAGTAACTTGAAGAATTACAATGTTATCAATGTTCCTCAGTTTGCAGAGGGCATATATATACTGGAGTTGTTGTCTACTGTAGCATGGCTGCGAAAACGAAGATTTCTACCTTCTTTAGTGCCCAGTTTCATTGGAAAATGATTTATACCATACATTTAAAACAATCGCTCTTCTTGGTAGAAAAAAGAGAAAACTTTGAAAATGTAACTTTCGGTCAATGGGGTAGGATGAGGTGCATAGACCAAAAATTGCTCCGCCCCTCGCACCCCCACCCCCCACTTTCAAATTGCTTCCTACGCCACTGTTTACAGGTATGGTTGCATTTAATTCCTGGTAACAGAATTATGGCAAAAAAGTTCCACCAACCTTGGCTGATGATTAAAAAATGACGTAGACGGAAGTTGTTCTTTGAATCACGTAGAAATGAATATGACGGCAGATTGTAACAATGGCAATGAGTGATTGGGCTTCGGCCAAGCAAGTTTTTTCTGCTAACCTATAAGTCTTGGTCAATTCCCATTCTTTGTCAGTTCCGAATTGGTTATGATGAGTATGAAACATGGTGTTTTTGTAATATCGGAGTGGATTAAATGGAAACGTCTTTTCAAAAGTCATTTTAATAATCTATCTTGATCAGTGGCGTCACCAGACATTTCATTCTGGGGGGGCACTGAGGGGGCCCAATGATTTTATGGGGGGCATTGCTAGACTCCACTCATGGCGCCAGAGGCGCCACCGAGCGCGAAGCGCGAGGCTCAACGGGTGGGGTCCAGGGGCCCGCCTTAGGGCCCCTGGTGGGGTCCAGTGGCAAAGCCCCGGTGGGGGTCCAGGGGGTGAAGCCCCCGGAAGCTCCTGGGTTTTAACGTGTTTTTGAGGTATTAAAGACGTTATTTAAGGGTAATTTTATTGACTTAACACTGGTCTTAAAGTTACCTCCAGAGTAACTTCAAGTAAGACTTTCGGTAAAAAACCACTGATTCAACTACCAAGAGCAGATCCGGCTGACACTTTAAAAAAGGGGTAGATGATCTATAGAAAGAAAGTTGATGGGCACTTCAATGTTAGTCTTAGTGGGGGTCCCGGGGGCGAAGCCCCTGGAAGCTCCTGGGTCTTTAGCGTGTTTGTAAGGTTTTAAAGTTGTTTTTTAAAAGGGTTGTTTTTACACTGTCCTAAAAAATTACTTACAGGGTAATTTCGAGTAAGATTATATTTTTGGTAACAAAACAAACGTTAGTGAAACTACTCTCAAGAGCATATCAGGCTGAAAATTTGAGGAAAGGTGAGCTACACCGTGACTATAAAGAGAAAGAAAGGCAGTTGACGGGCAATTATTTTTTTTTTATTTTTTTTTTTATTTTTATTTTGACGGGCAATTAGATGTGATCCTCTGAAGGAAAAATGTAGGCTTAATCCTGCTTGAAGGGTTACCTGAGCTGTGCGCCACCTCCAATTGACGTAGTCGGAAGTGTGAAGAAAATTTTGAAAAAACGTAACCCCTCAGACAGCCGGAAATGGCATTTTCAAGGTTTTTGCGATATTTTCATTTGGAAAACATGAAAATTTACTGCCCTTCTTTTCAACAGAGGAATCGAATCCTAAAAAATTCATAGTGACACTCTGACTACAGCCTGGACATATTTTTTTTGAAAATCTCAAATCTCAGTTGGGGGGCACACGGGGGCACACGATTTTTCAGGGGGGCACGTGCCCCCTGCCCCCTCCCCTGGCGACGCCACTGATCTTGATGACAATTGGATTTTTTGAACTCTGAATATTGTAACTGTCACGTATAATTTTGAATGTATGCAACTTCCTTGTAGTGGAGACTGGCCTTGATTGGCTTCGAGTCGGAAGTTCCGTACAGCTGCAAGCCAATTCTGAACCCAATTCCATGATCCTCCCATTCATCACTGTTTACGAGAAGTGATGAAAACGGTCCTAAATTAGGGTTTTAGTGCCTAGTTCCGAAGGTGGGAAACTTCTTACTAATCTTTGTAGCACCAAATCGTAAGAAAATAAGTCAACTACAACGTCGAATAAAATTAACCTCGGCATGCTTTAGCTCAGGCAGTGTAGCAAGAGTGTGGACTAGGGAGGAATTCGGATATTCGGGGGTTCAGGGGAGCATCCAGTTTTTGGCTGATGTTTGCAATGACTCACTCTTACCCTGTACCTCCCTATAGAGGTTGAAACGGGTCTAAAATGGGATAAATTGGCACCCCGAACTCTCTTTGTCAGTACGACAATACTACCCTGATTCCCTGTGTTTGTCTTCAGCACGTTTCATATAAGACACATTTCCTATAGGATAACAGTAATCTCGCGGTGTAAGGGATGTATCTGAAAAATACTCACTGTGCCTCTATTCTGTCAATGCGATATCAATATTATTGGCCTAATTTTTATGTTGGTCAATAGGGAATATTGTGACTATTCAGGAAAAGACCGAATAACTGAAGTCATGAGTAGGAACACCAGTATGCAGCGAAAACTTCCGGTCTCTCTAGTTGTTCTTTCCTGGAAATTTTGTTTTAAACGGGCTATGATTTGTGGTAGACCTATGAACACAGCGTACCTCACGCATGTAGCTGTCATACAGTGACAATCATAGGCCTAACAGTTTCATGGAAAAAAGACTGAATATTACATGCTTTATACAACAGTTTTCTATTTTGCTCACTGAAGCTTGAAAAGACCGACCGAAATGAAAAAAGTTACCAACTGTGGATAACATCAAACTAGACAAGTGCGAACAACTATCAATGAAGCATTCTGCAGAAGATTATCAATCTCACCCACCTACATAACAGTATCGACGACGGTACCATCGACGACTACGTACTTACAGGGGATTATTAGATCAGCTTTTTCAATTCGGTAACTATTTGACTGAAACGTGTGAAACAAAACATCTCCCTCACTGGTCCGTTGGTGATATTTTCAATAGAAGAACCCTGATATTCTTAATTCAGGATGGACTTAAATATTAAAATACTAATATGGATTTGTTTCTTGGTGTCCTTGATTGGAAGATGTCACGTGATGCCCATATCTCCGAAGGCATCAAGAAGACCGGATATGTATTACTTGGTAAGTGCCATTAGAGAGTGCTAACAATTGCCTAGTATAATGTTGTAGCCTGCCTGTGTGTGAATACGTTGGCCTAATATTTGGTTTCTAAGAGTTGGGAGCAAAAACGTAAAATTGTTTTGTGATGTCGAGAAAGGGACTGACCCTAAACGACAAATGTTATCCTTTGTTTTTGCAGTCTTCATTTCAATGGCAGCTTTAACAATTAGTATACGTCTCTGGTTTCATCATAGGAGTATGAATTGTGTACATGAGGACCACTATCATCGATCACGAAACCATAAACTGAAAAGTTATTGAGAGATAGTTAATACAGGGTTTACGAAAGACATTACCACTATGCAACACACCACACCACTACTTTGTATGGGCAACGAGTTACTCCAGAAACTTTTAAAACCTCGAGGAGGTAGAATTGATAACGTTGAAAGTTTTTGTCAAAATTCCAACAGATTTTTAATTGGAAATGTTATACTCTCTAATGTTATACTCTCTGTTATTACTCTCTAAGTGCCAAGTAAATCAAGTCTTTCCTTTGGAGTGTCATCATACATACCTGTATATTCCGGTTTGGTATTGGCCACGTCTTCTGACAAAATTTTGCCGGACATAGCATTATATTGAAATAGCTTTTAGAAGCAACACTTTACACAGTCCCACGTTCTTTACATGTACTCTTTATTAGCATTTAAAAAGGTACTGAACATACTCGGTAAGCACCTAAAAGATCCAGTACAGGGCTGCATGTTTAACAAACTTCAAATTTTCTATTGATTTTTTTCACATTTTAAGAGAAGTTGTCTTGTTTTGGCCTCAGTGGGGTAAACTGTGCATGCATATTCTCTGCACCAATGCAAATATGGTGAAGTTAATGTTAAGGAACCAGAGCGACGTAAGAAGTTTGCAAGGGAGGGGTTTCATTTGTGAGTGATATGGGGGAAGGGTCTAAACGGAGTGAGTGTCCCTCCTCTTTGAGAATTTTTGGACAATTGAAGGCCCTTATAGAGGTATAATGTAACGTTTTCCGGTGTTGTCTTGATCAAATATCATATTATGAGCAGTTATTTTATTTTTTGAATTAAGAACAGTCGCTCCCTCAGTTACCCCTGACCACGTGCTTGTTAAAAGGTACAATATTTAACACGATATTCTAGATACATATTATGATTGATTGAGTGGGCGCAGTGAGCAGTAACAACAGGATGTTGTGGTTCAGTTTGTTCCTGTTAACCTTAAAATCTTACTCATATGTGTTGTGTACTTTGGTGTCAAACTGGTTGTCATTTTGGACCTAAATATGATAGTATATTACACTATCTTACAATATGAACTGAAAGGAAATGCACAGTCTGTATATAGATGTGCGTAGAGCATAAAAGGGCTGAAAACAGTACCATGTTGTAACGAATGGGATTTTAAAGAAATGTTGAGACCTTAATTTATGTTTCATACTTACGAGAGTTACAGTAGCTATAATTACAGGATCCTAGTGGGGAGAGAAGAAAACTTTGATTAACTGCAAACAATTCGGTTCCAAGACCAATTAAAGTTTTCTTTAAGTGTCTCTTCTTAATTTCTATATAGTATCCTTACAAAGGGTAATAACTAATATTTTTTATTCTTTATCAATTTTCTTCTGTTTTGAAGGAATGGCTGAAATACTACGGTTATCTCCATCAAATCAGTAACGATCTGTTATCAGAAGAGGAATATGCATTAGCAATCTCAAAAGCCCAAGAATTTGCGGGTATTTCACCGACTGGACAATTAAATGAGGAAACTATGCAGTTGATGGAGCTGCCCAGGTGTGGAGTTCCTGATATTAGGAATAGGAGTAAAGTTGAAATGTCCCCTACAACAGACCCTGGTTTACAAGTCACGAGGAGAGCTGATAATAGATTAGAATATTTGGAAGTTTGGAGAAAAACTACTATTACATACAGGTAAGCACAGAGTAGACCCTTCTCCAAATACAGACATATCAATGAGAGGGGGCTTAGAAAACTTCAAAATATCTCAAATTCGTGCAATTTGTTTTTATTTTACCAGGAGCAGTTCTATATCTAATTTTTTTTATTTCAATTTTTGGACAGGGGATTGAAATGCGACAGGATATAATGTTTCTAAATATTGAAATAGAAAATGCCCCTCTGTAGACCATGATAATGAATGCAGTGCTACACCATTCATTATAATTTCAAAGTATATATTAGTTTCATGCACAGGCATTGATTCAGTTTATTAGTAAGACATAGTTACTGATGAGGGACTACAAGCAATCATGAGAGTAGTACCTGCACTGCCGTACATCTCAATTCCAAGTACTGCCTTGTAAAAATGACTCGTTTTTAACTTCGAATAGGTGAAACCAGTGGCGAAGCTAGACCTTTCCCAGTCCGGTGAGGGGGTGGGGGGGGGAAGACCCCAGATTTTTCGAATATGGGAAAAGTGTAAAAATTTCTACAGTAGGGAGGTAACTCGGCGCGCGAAGGTCCCTTAAGTTTCTAAACAAAGTTTCGAAACTACAGGCTCGTGCTTCAGAAAATTTTGGATTCTGGGTTTCCTGTTGGGAAATTTAAAACTTTTGGGGATAATTGAAGAATCAGCACTTCCTATGAAATCCGACATTGCAACTGAAATTTGTTGTTGTTACATAATGTTATCTATAAGCCTACGGACTGAGAATATCCGGCTACTTTTCAAGTTTTTGAAACTTATGTCCGTTTCAGACAAATATTTCAAAATCAAGAGCTAGTTTAAGAAAGTTTGAAAATTTGAGAAACACAATGTAGGAAAACAGCACTGCAGTAGTTGTCACTTAATGCTCTGGTGTTACACATGGAAGCTTTCCGATTTGTTAAGATTTCCACTGAGAGGAAGATTTCATTTGGTCAATTGAAATTGGTATATGACAATTTCAATTTAATCGGTTTATATCGAGTTTAGTTGATATACATTTTGTCAGTCGAATTGAAATTATTATAACTCAAATTAACTTGGTATATGTCGATTCGCTATCATACGATACCGATTGCTCACCATACAAGACCAGACATTGTCGTCGTACAAGTTACTAATTTCAGCTTCTTAATACCTCTCTAGTCTCTCAGCCTTTAGAATACCCCGTCACACGAGATTCACGCTTGAAATTTAATGGCTATATCGTCAAATCCTCTCGCGACTAATATTTAGAACGACTCATCATTAGTCCTACGTGCTTGATCTTTATCAAATTTAGTAAAAATTTCCAAGTCTAACCAATGTCCCACAGAAAGATACGCAGTGGTGTAATTTAGTAAAGGGGTATTCTATAACATGTTTTCATCTTCTTCTTTAAAGTGTTGTACTTTTGCATTCAGCTACGACTTCAAACAAAGAAAGTATGCTCAACTATTTTCACTCTCTTTATTTGAAACAGGTACATGAACTTCAGTCCAGATCTTAAAATATCTGAAATTCGTGACACAATCCAAACGGCGTTCCAACATTGGAGTGACGTTACACCATTGACATTTCGTCAAGTATTTGATGGCAAGATACCGGACATAGAAATATGGTTTGCCACTGGAGACCACGGGGATGGTAGCTTCTTTGACGGAAGGGGAGGGGTACTTGCTCATGCTTTTTTCCCGGGTCCTGGTATAGGTGGAGATATGCACTTTGACGATGACGAGCACTTTACAGTAAGGTCGTACCTTGGTAAGTTATCACGAACCCATTCTTTAAAGGGCCAATCTTCTCACCCCAAACTACACTTCTTGTAGGGGGTACAGAAACTCTCCATTGGCCCAGCTTTTTCATTGACTGCTAATTCAAACAATGCAGAGTACCAAAGCTTATATTACACAGTGTTTTGGTTATACACATAGAGTTTTTCTATACTCACCCTGAAGGAATAAACTGAGATTGTGACTGGATAAGGGAGTAAATTTCAGACAATTGTGGGAGGGGCTTAAGTGAGAAGGTTAGGAGAATTGGTACTGTTTGTGGTGAGAGAACTGGGCCTTTAAAGGCAGTCAATTCTCACTCCAAACTACAAATATTTTGTAGTAGTTAAAAGAAATCTTAAATTGGCACAACTCTTTGATTGACAAAAAATTCAAAAGTGCAGACACTGTTGCTCATATTACACAACAAGTTCGAGTGTTCTGATTACGCGTTGGATCTTGTATCCTCACAATGTCTCGATACACTTAGATTGTATAAGGAAGAGTTTTAGACAGTTGTGGGAGGGGATTAAATAAGTAGGTCGGGAAAAATGGAAATGTCTGGAGTGAGAAGATTGGATCTTAAGATATATAGAGTATCAGCCACAGACGAACTTGATTCGATTGACATGGTGACAAAGAGGTCGTGCACTGACGTCATAATGACAGCCGGGGAAGAGGGAGGATAAGGCTTTTGTTCTTAATTCCCAAATCACTCATTCCACCACAATATCCCCTACAATTTTCGTCATCACTGGTAGGTATTTTTAAAATAAAGATTACAATAGCAACAAATATAAAAAAATGTTCTTTTTTGTAGAGTACCGAGATATGAAATTCTCTGTGGTTTATTTATTATAGCAATGAGAAACTTGCCAACCATTGATGATGCAGCCATAGCGTAGTGCATCAAGAAATGAAGTCACGTGCACGACCTTTAAAGTTTCGAAAAGTAAATTTTTTCTGTAAATAGTCTTGGAGACATTTTATATATGGAAACCCACAGACAGCTGTTGTAGCAAGACCCTGGGACCCATGGAACAGAGCCGTCAAATCCACTTCCTCAAGTACCCTCTCAACTTCTCTAGGGATGTACGGGCAGGGTTAGAGTAAGGCTGTTCACCCTCCAACTCTGAGTTGGCTGGGGCCCTGAAACCTCCGGCCCTGGACATTGTCCACCTTAGTCCAGTCGCCTGTTTCGTTTCTAGCTGTCCACAACGGTTTCTCTGACATTAAAATAGTGCCATCATATATAGTTGCACAAAGGATCTGAGGAAAGTAATGGTAAAAGGATTTCCATTCTTCATGTTTTTTGTTTAGGAACGAATCTCTTTTTTACTGCATTGCACGAGCTCGGTCACAGTCTTGGACTCGACCACTCTTCGAATTCAGAAACGGTAATGGCACCCTTCTACAAAGGCTACGATCCAAACACACGATTGCATGAAGAAGACATTCGCGCCATTCAAAGGCTCTATGGTAAGTTGACATCTCTGTTGTAAGATGCTAACAAATCCGCCAATAAGTGAGTGAGCTGGAAAACACATAGCCTCGTTGCTCTTCAGTCAAATAATGGCACATATTTTGGGAGGTATGACAAGTGAGGAGAAAAACCATTGAACTCGTAGTATAGACGATTCCGATTAGGGCTTGTTTTTAGTGAGTGTAGGCAGCCATTAGTTGGGTCCATCAGCCTTTAACCGTCTTTATTTATTGTTTACATGAATTTCAAACCCTCACATTTGGTGAAATGGAGAATTCAAGATACAAATTAGTGTATAACCATCCATGATACAGGTGAGCAAAGAAATTGAAAGATTTAAAGGTGATAGACCCCAGTTATGGCAGACTGAAATCAGACCATCACTTGCTGTCCAGATTCGTGTATACCAAATTTGATGACGTTTAAGTAGAACGCATCGACAACAGATAGGCCTATCATAAATTTTTAAGGTTTTCTTTTGATGGGGCCATTGTGTTCAAACTATAATCCTATTTTCCAAATCAAAATGAGTATTAAAAACTAACCCAGTACAAGGACATCTTTAACAGTACCAACCAGTGAAACATTTCCCTCTTTTACAACTAGAAACGGTTGGATTTTTTCGTCAAAGCGTTTCCATTTTTGTTCTGTAGGTCCAAACCCTGGACAATCAACGACTGTGCCAACAATAACGCCGCCATCTTCAACTGTTTTCGTTCCAGTGGTCTGTTCGGTGAAGGACTTTGATGCAATCGTGTACAACGAAGGGGAATTGTATCTCTTTAAGGTTCTGGGAAATTATTAACTTTTCATTAAGTTTGTGAATATTTTATTTCTATTAATCGCTTTAATAACACATCACAACTCCTTAACTTGCAAGATATCAGTAAATAAGTCAACCGATGCCATTACGATCAGATAACAAATGATAACCCCAAAGAAAGTAGACCCAAGATCTTGAAAATTGAAGTGCATAAAATGGGAACCAATACGAATGTTGCCTAGGCGCAAATAATTTCAGTTTCTTACTTTGAACGTACTCTAGTGTTATTATCAAGGGCTGTTACCCCGTTCTCCTTGTGGAGAAAAGTTTTTTAAATACTAGTTTTAAAAGTTTTCATAAATACTAATTTTTTATGTGCAGTCAAGTGAAGATTGTTTTGCATAGAGAGTTCTTAAGTTAGTAACGTCACCACTAGGGGGTTAGCAACCGCCATGTCTCCATGAGAACAAACCTGTACGTACATGTCGAGGTTGCCCTCAATCATGGCTGAAATACGTCATGTGAAAAACTCATACGACGTCACGTAAGAACTGAATTAGGAAGAGCTACATGGTTTTTAACTATGCATAGATATAAGCAGGAATGTCAGTTGAATTTAGGATTTTAATAGGGCCACTAATTCAAGAGGGAAGATGTACAAAGTTGGATTTAACTTTTTTTGTCTTCCACGAATTTAAAATGACTTATACGTCTTCTTGAAATCATTTATATTTCAGGACCTAGAAAGATGGAAAGTAAGCAAAAACAAAACAGTCGAACCAACAACTGAATTTTTCCAGGGACCTTCTAGGGTAGATGCAGGGTTCACCCGAAGTGATGGTACAATAGTACTTATTAATGGTAAGAATATTTTCTTTTATGTTGAAATATGACGGATTTAATAAAAAAAAATGAATGGGAAACTTTTTGCCACATTCGAGGGTTTGTCGTGTGATGATATCTACTAGCGGTCGGGGCTGCAGGGCAAACAGTCCCGGCCCACTTGGGTAAGGTAAGAGTTCCAGAGGCCCAGTTTTAACCAATTGGTTCCAGTCAAGCAGGTCGCAACTTTTCTCCCACTTGAGGTCCACTGGCTTGCTTTCCGCACTGCAGTACTTATGCTGAAAGAAAAAACTGACACTGAATTGAGTTAGCATGGTTAGTTAGTAAGCATGGTTAGTTAGTTAGCATGGTTAGTTAGTTAGCGTGGTTATTTAGTTAGTTAGTTAGTTGTTAGTAAGTAAGTCAGTCAGTCAGTCAGTCAGTCAGTCAGTCAGTCAGTCAGTCAGTCAGTCAGTCAGTCAGTCAGTCAGTCAGTCAGTCAGTCAGTCAGTCAGTCAGTCAGTCAGTCAGTCAGTCAGTCAGTCAGTCAGTCAGTCAGTCAGTCAGTCAGTCAGTCAGTCAGTCAGTCAGTCAGTCAGTCAGTCAGTCAGTCAGTCAGTCAGTCAGTCAGTCAGTCAGTCAGTCAGTCAGTCAGTCAGTCAGTCAGTCAGTCAGTCAGTCAGTCAGTCAGTCAGTCAGTCAGTCAGTCAGTCAGTCAGTCAGTTTGTAAGTTAGATGGAGTTTTACGGCCCCATTTCCAACCAATTGGTTCAAGTCGAGCCAGCCAGTTTTGGCTCACTGGTTAGAAGGGCTTGTTTGCGTTAAGTCCACGCATTCATTTGATTGGCATACATTTTTCTATTCATTTTTAAGTCAATTTTTTAAAGGGAGCTTACCACTAATTACAGGAAATCTTATAGGTTAGTTTAGGTTAGGTAAGATGGAGTTTTAAGGTCCATTTTCTAACCAACTGGTAAAAATCGAGCCGACCACGGCGTTTTTTTTGTTTCAGTTGTGGCTCACTGGCTTGTTTTCCTATTCCATTGTTTATGCTGACTGGAGCACCAAGCACGATGGTGATTCCGTTTTATGAGTTCTCGGTATGAACCGGATAGAGATAGAGTCCCTAAAAGGAACACTTTTTTGATATGTTATGGACCGAGCTGGGGTTTTCTGTTCTTTTTTTGGAAAGTATACGAAATGAAGTACCATTGGTGGAAAAATTGGCTCAATCGAAGCAACTTTGTGGAAATTATGGGTCTTAGAAGTTGGCGGAGGCATACCGAGATTTTAGTGGAAAACAAGGCTCGGAAAAGGTGGTTTGAATTTTAAGGTGAAATAGCAAAAAATCTTCACGGTCATGATACGGTAAATTGAAAGTGCCATGAATGGCCAACTTGTCATCTTTCAAATGAGGTGTAGCTTGACCTTGGCGAAAACTTCGACATGCTTTTAGAGGCCCGTTTACTTTTTGGATTGAGTGTGTAAGTCAACGGCGAAATTAATGGGGATATGCTACCTCAAAATCTCGTGGAATATCGTGGAACATTACCTTTCCACTTTTACAGTACCAATTTAGCACGTACAAATGCAAGAAACTTATAATATAAGCTCTAATACAAAATCTGCTAGAGCTAAATCATTTCAACTGGTCATTAAACACAAATTTGAAACAAATGCGAAAGACATGACTTTCCATGCACGTGAAGGGTAGCCTTTTCAGAAATGCTACAAGTTCCCAGATGCCACGGGATCGTACCGATCAAAGTCAATGGAGAAAGAATTGGTGTCGCTGTTTCTTATTTCCGATATTAGGATTATACGCACAATATACTAAAGACGACAGAATATGTAAACTTTATGAATTCGTATACGAAAATGCATACCTTTTGACATGTTCGGAAGCCAAACATTGACGTCACTGTATTGTACAGGGACTGTAACTAAGGTGCTGTTGTGACGGGGCACAGCATCGGTAATACACGTAAGGCGCACGATCAGTTTCACGGTTGGCAAATTAAAAAGCGATGATGTCACATGCCTGAGCTCTATACGACGTTCCCTGGTTTCATGAAGATGCAGTCAGTCGGTCGATAGGTCGGTTGGTCAGTCGAGTCAGTCAGACAGCCTCCGTTGACATTAATGGATCTTTACTGTGCGCCATTAATTCGTCACCGCGTCACGTGAATCATTCAAAAGAACAGTTGATTTGTTTACATCTTAGACTATTAACATTGGGTGAAAAATGCATTCAATCTTGACTTATAAAATTGAACAATATTTTTTCTTTTTATATACAGCAACTCACTATTGGGAATTTGACCCTGTGAGTAAGACGCCGAAAGAAAACTTTCCTGTCACGCTCCAGTCTTTAAATCTTCCTGAAAATATAGATGCGACGTTGTATGTTCAGCGGACCAATCAAACACTTTTCTTTCGACAGGATAAATTTTGGGTAGAGGATGACTTTACTGGTGCCAATGCAACTTCAAATTTCGTCTCAGTTTCGGATACTTTTCACGGAATTTTGTATCCTCTTCACGCCGCTTTCTCAGCTTCCAACGGTCAGTTAGTTTTAAATAAGTGGTAGATTTAAGGAATGAAATCATTCTATTTATGTTGTTTTGACATGAATTGGATCATTTCTCCTAACTGCCTACGGAGTTTATAAAGTGAATGTATGCGGATTGCATGTTGAATATAAATGACAACCAAGCCCGTAGCAAGACAAGCCACCGAAGGGGGGGTCAAAACGTTTCCAGGGGACGAATTTTTCTCAGGGGCCAGATGTGTACAAATTTATAAAGTCAGTGGGAAACTTTAGGGGGCGAAAAATTTTTCAGGGGCGCCCCCTTCTCCTTACTTGGCTACGGGCCTGATATCAACTGTTTATCTTTGTATTTGATGGTTGGTTAAATTTTTAACTGAGTCGTAGCAATGACAGCACCAGGATTTCGAAACTGAGGGAAAGGAAAATTTAGGGCAACGGAAAATATTGGGGACTATAGATTTTCTCGCGTACCGCAAAACAAAATTGAAGCTCGAAATCTCTTCCTGGTGGGATCTAAATTCTCGCTATGAGAACTCATGGTAAAGTTCGGGGACAATTGACCCAGGGGTCGATGTGCCCCCTTAGGCTCTTGGAAGTTTAGCATATTTATTTTTGGGCGAAAAATTCATATAGGTATATTTTGTTCTAAATAGATGGGATCCAGGAGGCAACCTCCGGGGACCCTGAAGAGGTCCAACCCCCTGGTGCTCCCTCAGTCGTAGTTGTTAAATGTCAAATATGGAGATGAAGATGTTTCATATTTAGAACCAAGAGTGAAGAAGTTAGGTTGTAATACATAAGCAAATTAAATAAATCACAAAAAACAGATGAAATAAAAGATGACTTTAGATACCTTCTTGCAGATCACTGATTACTTGTTATTTCTTTTTCAGATTTATTATACTTTGTTCGAGGGAACCAGTACTCTCGCTTCAGCTTGCATTTGGGAAGTATGGAGGAAGATTACCCACGTGACTTTCATGTTGATTGGCTGGGCTGTCCTGACGAAAACGGTGATCCAAATAAAACCTCAAATTTGGACATCTCCGCAATACTTTACATTATATTTATTTCGTTTAGCATTTTATTTTCTTTACGATAAAATACGAGAGATATATTAATAGTTATTTATGTCAAAAGATAATTAGTTCTACTGAATGTACATACATACCAATCAGCTGATCAATGAGGAGGTTTTAGATAACACCTCTCTACACCTTAAACCTGAAGAGAAGGGGCCGCCACGTGAAAAAATCGCTTCCCGTACTGTACAAGTTTGGTAAACATTTTCCAAATATACATACGTCTCCTAATAATTTACATATTCCCAATGTAATTTACGTCAATCTAATTTTGACTATTTTGGTTTTACAAAACTATTTTAGAGAGGAGATTAATCACTCTGAAATCCAAGAAGATGCATTTATACCGCAATTTTTCGTACAACTGAAAAGCAACCAATGCTTTTGCACGTAAAGAAGTTCACTTGCTGTTGATAAAGGTTCCCACATTTTCTTTATCTGTGCATACATGGTTAATGGTCATTCCCTCCTCTATGTTACAAACATGTCTAGTTCGATTTCGAGTCCTTGCCGGGACATAACGAAGACCAAAAACGAAGCCTATAATGCCATATTGTACTTCGTGCTCAGCAAAAGCAATGGAGTGTAGCCAGTGAGCCACAAGCGGAAAAACGGCCGTGACCGGCTCAACTTGAATCAATTGGTTGGAAGCTGGGCCGATAAACTCTATCTAGCCTAACTTAACCTAACCATGTATAGTAAAAGGCCAACAAATTTACAGTTTAACGTTTGTTTACTTCCAATTCAAAATTGAAATCACATATGTAACTTTTAAATTTCAGTTCAGTTTAAGCTTAGGATATTAAGATAAAAAAGGCTATTGAACAGGTTCATCTCAATTTAGTTGTCAATTCACTTTATATGGGTGAAACAATAGGTCGAATTCTAAAACTACTCGTTTTATTATGTGTAGTCAGTTACCAAAAAGGTCCTGTAAAAAGTGACCATGTATAGTGAAAACTCCGACAATTTAAATGATATTCTTGACTGTTTGAACATTTGTGGATGGGATTCATGGTAACTCTGAGGTATTCTGATGATGTAACCATATTTATCCATGGGGATGGTGCGGAGCAAACTTCAAGACTGAAATTTTTTACCCTTTTTACGAACTTTGTCGTATAGTAATACTAATTTGAACCAATAAATTTAAAATTTCTCCAGTTTCTTTTTCTAGGGGCACAGAGTCAGACATCATCTTTTAAAATCATTCAAACTCGATGAAAATTCAAATTAAAATAATGTAGACAATTTAGGTATAACAAAACCACTTTAGAATGCAAATAATTACTGTGAAATCCAAAGAACAACCAACGAATGCATTTTTCCTGCCATATTTAAGTTACCTTTACTATTTGTATACAAATCATTTTATTCGCCTTTGCTAGAAGTTCCTACTATGTTTTCCAGTTTGAAAAGAAGTAGCATATATGGAAATTTTACAATAATCTAATTAATTCTTGATTGTCTTATTTATTTATCAGAAAATCTGAAAATTTGTTTTTTGTTTTTCTGTTTCAGATTGTATCCTTATTCATTAATTAACTTCCATCTCCCTAAAAAACTAAATGAAACATCTATTCATCATTAAATTAAACATAGATTTGCCGTTCTCTGAATTGGACATAGATTTGCCGTTTTCTAAATACACGTTAAGTCAAATAATCGCTGTATTCAAATCAGTGAAGAATGCACACAAACTCACAAATTTCCATGTGTAGATATAATTTAGTAAACTATCAATTAATGGACGTTTGCTTTCCATGAAAGAGACATGTAGAATCATGGATTGCCAAGACTCATGGACCGAGATTCATTCAGTTGGTTTTATTTTGTATAAAACTTTGTGACTAAAATTTAGATAAAGTGACGATGGTTACTTCAGAAACTATGGTGTACATATTGGGGTACAATGAAAGTACATTATTTTGATAAGCAAAGAAGGGTCACATGACTGCATGGGTTTGACATCGGTATTTCAAGAGAAAACGTTATTCCGATATAAAAAGCTCAAAGTGTACCAAGGAGGAGCCAGGAAAGAGACACAACGCGTTATAGACTATTCATAGCAACATTTGTTTTCGACGGTAGTCTTGAACTTTTTCTCAAATATTAATGCCTATAGATCAACCAGGAACAGTATTGCGTTGTCAAAATGACAATGGGAAGGCAACACTTACGTTAAAGTTACTCTCATGAACTTTTCTTTGCCAGTCGCAATGCAATATGAAATTTTAAACTTTGGTCGGTACTGGTTGAAATACATGAAATTTATTTTATTTCATTTTTGAAGGATTTAAGCCAATGTGCAGTTTGAGTATGTTTGAAGGTTACACAGAAGTTTGAAAAAATTTGAAAAAAAAAATGATTCAGGCTTGTAGCAGACGACGTTGGGATAAGAAGGAAGTACATTATTTAAACTGTCAGGGACAGTCGGTTTTTATGAGGTCTTGAAACCGTTGTTGGCGACATTCTTTACATCGAAGTATCTTTAAACACATGCCATTGTTTTGGGATTATTTGGGTCCGTAAAGTGGGCAGATCCTCTTATGTTGAAACAAAAAGAGAAGGGAGACTGGGGCCTAACAATAGGAACAAACTTGCCTGTCAATCAAAGTGCGATACTTAAATGGGAAATTCTATGGTACCCTTCCAAGTTCGTATGATTTGACGGTTATTGCTGTTGTGTCTTCTTCCTATAACACCCCTTGGTATGACGAAGTAAAAAATCCCGGCATTTCCAAATTAGCCTTAACCGGTATATAGGAAAAATATTTTGGTGTGATAAGGAAACAGCTGTTGTCGAAGTTCTCCTTGTATTTTGCATCATGCTTTATAGATGAATGAATAAAATAAAACAAATGACGAATTTTCTCTGCAGGTTATATTCGAGAGTATATTTATTTTTTATTTTAGTCGTCACTCTTTGACTCTGTCGGTGTGTACAAACTTTAAAAAAAAACAGTAATGACGTCTTCAACAGAGGAATACGATTACTTTTCATATCTAGGCCTATACATCTTCTCAACGAGAAACAAAAAACTAATACATTTCATTTAGAATTCAAAAAGAAAAGAATGAATTAAACACTACAATTTCGATTCGTCAATGGCTCGTGAAAATAGACTGAGGCAAAATGCAACATTTCAAGGTGGCATGAATCAATTAATTCTAAGATTTGATAGGTCTATAAGGTTTTCTTTTCACGTCGCTAGTGCGTCTCTCAAATACGCTGGTCGTTCACTGATCAAGCGTAGTAGGTGCGTTATCGTTACACGCACACGACAACAGCACCTTTAGTGTTCTACACTGGACGCACGGGGAAAGCCTCAAGACAGAGAAGTCAGAGTAAAATTTCTATGATATTGAACGTGGTGATTCTGAAATAAAGTTACTAATATTACAAGTTTATCAGGAGCGTCGATCCTAAGGGAATGGCGGGGGGGGGGGGGTACCCCACCAAAGGAAATATTGGGGTAAATATCGTACCATTTGGTCCACCAATAATTTAGGCAAATTAAAATAACAGGCAGAATCAACCAGGACATAACACTGTGGTACATAGATGACTCTAGGGCTTTGGAAATGCGTCAACTAGAGACTATTAAAGTGATAATAATAAAAACACTTCATGTATAATGCACGATCCACCTATGTTTTGTGTATATCCCCGTCAATGTGCGTGTGTATGCATGTTTTGGTTTTTTGTTTTATATATATATAGCCTAATCCGGTCTTGCACACGATCTATAGTTCCGGCTTTTGAAAATTTTTTGCCAGCCTCAATCAACAAACTAGATCGACAACCATATGATGCAAAATTATTACTTTGAGCATTTTTGTTAGGGAAGGTAACTTTCTTGGGATGGAAAAGTCCCTTTGTCGTAGACGTTTGGGTAAGACCTTAGCCCTGTGCCATAGACGAACTAAAAAAACCTGAAGTTTGGCTAGGATAGGTTTGGTTTCCGTTCGAAGACATTCCTTTGCAAAAGACTAAAATTATTTGTACTACAGTAGCTCTATATTGTTATTAGCAATAAAGATACAAAATTGATTTGAAACAAAATTAAGTTATATGCTATACATGTTTATAAAATCAACAAATCATTCAGAGTTAAAAAGTCGTCTTCTGAGGGATAAATTAGGATATTAACATTATATTTGTATGTACAAACAGTGAAGTTTAAACAACGTTACCTTAGGAGTAAGAAGAAAACTACGAGAGCCCATTGGTGCCATTGAAAAAAATAATTTGTTATAACAAATTAATGGTTTGTTATTTCAAATTTGTTATTACAATTTATTATTTTGTTACTTTAAGTTATTAATTTTTTATTTCGAAAAAATTAAAAAATATTTTAATAGCACTAATGGGCTGTTGTAGAAAACACTTTGAAACTTTATAATTTCGTTTGGTTTTGGAATATTGGCTCATGTCCTTAAAATATGACACATTTTGACTGAACGGTATCAGTGATAAAATTCAGTAGTTTAAACCATCATTTTAACATTGATTTTTATCAAAAAGGATGATATTTACTGCTAAGTATATTCCAAATCGTTTGTCACAATTGGAGCATTATCATTATTTTGATATTTATTCACTTATGAAAAACACCGATTGAGAAATTATGTTGTAAATTTGATACGTATGAAAGATTTATAAAACAGTAGTCGATAATCCTAACCGCAGCTCCTGATAAAACAAGGTGAAACGCGTATATAGAAATCATGCGAAATTAAGGTAGCTTTAAGATGGGGTAGTAGAATATTTCAACCATGTCTGAGGGAAATACCGGTTTGTACGGACGTACAGGTTTGCCTTCAGACATGGCTGTTGTTAACCCCATGATGTGACGTCACCGGGAACTATATTTACAAAATCACACATCCAACTAATGCTCACATAAACCAAAGCCATTGTTGGGGACCATCAGCCTACATTTTCAAAATTCTTCTATTGACTACGGTGACCATTCCTTGTATGGAGTGACATTCCACTTGCGTCGAGTGATATTTTCACTCGTTTAGAATTACTACACCGTTCAAAACTCAACACCACTCAATTTTTCACTCGATAAAACAGAGGTAACTGCATGCATGGAGTGGCCAAAGTTCTCACCTTTATATTTAAAGAGTAATTAAATGATCAACAAATGGCACCCATCACTTATTTTTTAGGTTCTCCTATACATTTATAAAAAACAATGAAAGCAAACTGTGCAAGTTCAGTAATGAAAAGCATAAAGTTTATATAATTAAATTTTCATGCAATTATTATACACGTAGGAGTTAAAGAAATTTGCTCGTGACCCCGAATCATATTTTGGGTAGGCGGTGAACAAAGTATCAATATATTCTGCACTTTGATTGACATCACATTCAAAACATGCCGCGTAGCTTATATTACACTGTAAAAAACACGTAACACTCAATTTACACTTGAATGTGTTAATGGCTAATCTTTGTACAGGAAAGGTATAGGACCTCAATTGTTGCATTTTTACGATACATTAACGCGTTGTGTTTGAGGAAATTACCATGTTTAGGTGTTATTGTTATCCCATCATGCTTTAACACTACCTGAAGTTAGAAACATTTGAACTTCAATTGCCTTATCTTTTATTTTTTTTTTTTTTTGCATTAGTCGTGTGTTAATAAATTGAAAACCTCTGATAATATCTTTACTGTACAAAGATTAGCTATTTATACGCTTCAATTTAATTATGAGTTACTTTGTATTTTTTACAGTTTTAAAAAGCAGACAGACGAAGTGTTTGATTACACGATAGGGCTTTGAATGCGCACCAGTATATAAGAGCTGAGCAATGTTCGCAATCCGACTATTTTCAATTGAAATGTTATAATGTAAATTTGCTTTCGTCTCATTCGGTGAGATTCACCCTTTTATAGGGAAGGATAATACACATTTTGTGTTATTCTGCTAATTATTAGTTGTTTGGAAATGAGCTAAAAACAGTTTTATGTAATCTTGTACAGAGTGGTCATGAAAAATCACTCAAAGCAATGATAATCAATATGAACAAAACAGCTATATGCTGTCTCAGCTAGGAGACCCAGAAGTAGAACAGAAGTATAGTACATTGACGCATCCTGTCAGTGATTCACAGGACAGTGGTTTACTTTACATTACTCAACAAAGTTTTTTATTTAAATATTTGATTGTTTAGTAATTATTCAAGAAACCAAGAAACAAATGACTACATCGACCTACCATAAACTGAGCAAAAACCTTCCCCACTTTTTTAAATAATAGAGTGAGCAACAAGCTCCCCCGCCCCCACCCTAAGAAGATGTTATCCGCCATACCCGTGAGAAGATCTATGCTTGCTTCAAGAGAATTCCACACACATAGTCAAGCTGTCAAGGGAGTGTTCATAAATCGTAATATAACACTGTTTGTGTTGATAGACATCAATCATTCAAAATTCACCTTTTCTTAATTTTTGTTTGTCGTAATTTTTATCTTCAATTAGCCCATTAAAACTGAAGCACTATCCATTCCATGGTTCCTAATTTACTCTCACAAGAAAAAAGAAGAAGAAAAGGAAAGAAAAAAGCACTTAACCAAAATACCTGTATCCACCCAGCCTTCCTGGCGTCTCTGTAATTTTCGCTCCCTTACACTGCCGAGCAATGGGCTGAAAGAAAACGTCGTCCGCTCCGCAGGGTTGTTCCAAGCCGAACTTAAAAGGTTCCTATATATGTACCCCTGCTATCAATGTCCAACTATCCAATGGGCTAGTTCAAGTGAATCAAGTGAAGCTTTATGTTTTCAGTGCATACAGCATCATAAAGAAAGCAATATAAATCTGAGGCCGAGTTTGAGGGCAGTCATTCATCATCAACCAAAACAGTAGCCCGCGGAACGGACGAAGTCTTTTCGTTCAGTTAATCGGCGTAATCGCTACGAAAAACCAACCACTGGGGCGGAATACTAAAGGGGGCTGCAAATACAGAGGTGCTACGCAGGCTACCAAAACAGTTAAAATTCTCCCAACCTAATCCCTTTCACAACCGTATTAAACCCATCCTTATGCACACGAAATCATACCTTATCTGTTTATAGCTTCATGACATACCCTGGTGAGCAAATAAGGCCATAATGTGTAATAAAAAATTCTTAGAGTACATAATGTGTAATATGAGCAGTCCGCATTTTTGGAATTTGGTGTCAATCAAAGAGCCGGCTGTGCCGCAATTGAAAGTTTCTGAAGACCAACGGAAAAAAATTGAAGTTTTGGGTGACAAATGACTAACTTCAAGTTTCAATCGCTATCTGTAATTGCATTGTTAATGCTACACGTGCATCGTGTAATTATCCACTTCTGAATAAAACCAGGTGAGACAATATACTTATGAGAAGGACTTGAGTGGCAAATGTCTGTTGAGCCCCAGTAGATTTAGCTTGACACCAACGGCAGAGGCTTTGGGTGGCTTCATTGAAATTAGTGTAACGAGCCTCTTGATATTGTCTCTGTGAATTGTAAGTCCAATATTCACTTCCCCTGACGAAATAGATTAGATCTGTGAAGGAAAAACGTCTTGTCGTTACTGGTTGGTTACAGAGTCCTTCGGCAATTTCGACGACTGATTTTCATTTGTCATATTCTGCCTCCATGAAACTGTTCTTACTTAACTTAAATTCATCTCAGCACATATTATACGTAGTAGCTTGTAAATGATAGACATGTATGGAGGCGTCTTGCAATATACGTAGCCTAACTGAATTATGTTACGTACGATAATTCAATTAACTTAAAAGCATTAACAGCGGGATAGGTCTAGGAGGTCTTGTGGCTGCAATTCTTAAAGGAACTCACTCGTCGCCATAAACTACATTTTAGTTATACGGGGGAAAAACTCTAAACTGGTCCTGCATGCTCTTTGAGTGACATCAAATTCAAAATATGCTCATATTGCACATCATGCTCAGGGAGTGCTTTGATAACACACGAGGGCCTTGATAACTCTCCAGTATGAACCCTTAAACACCAAGAGCAGTGACCCAAAACTCATTTTGAAGCAACAGCTAAATCTCAAAATTAGCTTCTTATTTCTCTTCAAAGTATTTTACACAATATTTTAGGACTTCCATATGACATATTCAAGGTAAATCAAGCAGGTAATCCTAGTAAATTTCACACTTGAGGACAAACATTTGTCGCTTGACTCTCAAAAACCAATCATAAAACAGGACAGTCTACTACACTTCTTCAAGGTGTGGTGACTGCATTTCGCCTTTAAGCAGTAATAAACTAGGGTTTTTTTTTTTTTTATATATATAGCTCCCGGAGGGCATGAAATAAATGTACTAGAGGAACTGAAAGAATCTGGGGTGATAAAATCCATTTTCCAACCCTCTCACTTCTTGTCCCTCCAACGGCAGTCTAAAATTCCACCTTGTACAGACACACTGACAATACAGTTTATTACATAAGGGTACATTATTATGTTATGAGCATGCAAGGCCCCTGTGTGCAATTAACCAAAACACCCCTTGCATGCAGAATAATATGTGCTATTCTGTATCTAATCCGACTTTGACGTCAATCAAAGAGCAGAGCCAAATGAGAAATTTTCCTGCCTTAACATTCGTGACGAGTGACTTTCTTTAACTTAAATTTACGACAACGATCACAAGAAGAAAAATTACACCTTACATATGTGTTCCTGTCAATCCCCCCCCCCCCCATCGGGTCCATCCTTATGACCAACTTTCATAACAATTCTAAGAAAAAAAAGGAAAATTCATTGCTGTCAGTGTGCTGGGGGCCACTTCTGGTAAAACAGGATGTTCCTCGGATAGGAATTGAAATTTCTTCAAAAAGAGCGACATTTTACCCAAAAGTTATAAATTTTCCTTTCTTTTTAACTGGAAAAATCTGGGGAGATCAAGACATGGAGTGATTGGAGTGAATTTTCACTTCCTTTATACTAGAGTGGTCGCTCGACATCCTCGTTTTGGAATGAATTTCACCATTTTGTTTTGAGAGTGAGTATTCCTTCTACGTTAAGGTAGCATGCATGCATGCTCCAATACTTTTGCACCTTACGCCTGATGCAGGTATCTCCTTTTTTAATATACTATTTTATGGATTGTTTTAGGTATTTTCCATTCATTAATTTATCTACATATTTTCGCTCTGTATTAATCTATGTATAATTGAATCTGAATTGCGCACCTCTGTAAAGGTTTAAAAGAGAAATAAACTGAATTTAAACGAACTGAAATCCTGACCCAGGAAGCAAAACTAAATGGGCCTTTTGAATTTTGAAACCTAATTTAAATCTGGCCCATATGGGTCAGCCCATATCATGAGAAATATATATATTTATACATTGCACTTTTTGAATATTTTACCCATATGAGTAAACCAAAATGTCCCCAAACAACCCCATATGGCGCAAAATAATACGGGCATTACATGGTCAACGTATGGGTGTTCTAAGGATCCCATGCAGAAGAGTTGCCAATAAAGTGTCCATACATTCAATATATGCAGACTTACTGTCGCTTTGTACATAGAAGACAGAGGTCAAAGGTGATGAAGATGAAACCGTGACTCGGGGCCATGTGCTCTGTATTTGAAATGGCCCCAATAAACCAGAAGTTGCGGAATATGTCCAATACTCTTCACCTTTAAAGAAACTCAGCTGACCGAATGTATGTAATGCTGCATCAATGGAGGTAACACTAAGCCCAAAATCAGAAATGCTGGACGGTGTTGAAGAAACTAGTTGCAAACTTCTCAGATCATATTTCCAATATGTTGAACCTGGGAGTTAACAAATAAACATTAAAGGCAAATATCACCCCGGGCAGGCAGTTGAAATTATCCAAGACTACTTATATGTAGCTTATTTCAAGGCAGTTATTAGTAGCGGTCACACTGCAGTGAATTCAGATCTGATGTGTAGTTTGATATTTTGGTAGGCTTTACAAGATCTTGAAAGAGTAACAGTTTTGTGACGCTTAACCAATAAATCAGCATTCAACACTATGCCCTTAGCATGTAATATATACTGCAGGTTATGTTCTGTATTTAAATTGTATGATGTTCAGTTCAGGTCTTCGACGGGGGGGGGGGGGGGGGGCGTGTTGCGGTTCGGTTTCTTCAAGACTTCGGTGTTTGTTTGATTTGGCTGGGTGTAAATAGTGTTTACACATATAGCAAGTAAACTCCTCCTGTCACTTTGGGGTTGTGGCCCTTCTGAGCAGTTATTGATGGTGATGACGGTGGTGTTGGTGATGACTGTGGCCCTTCTGGGCAGTTATTGATGGTGATGACGGTGGTGTTGGTGATGACGGTTTGGCTTGGTGTTCCTGATGTTTTGATTTTTGTTGTGGGTGGTGGCCGGCATAGTGGTTTGGTCTGATGTTGTTTTTTTTCGTTTCGAGTGTCTTTGACTGATCGGGAGCTGTGTTGGTGGTTGCTGTTTCGTTTTAAGTTTGTTCTTGTTGTTCAGTTTTTGGTTGTTTGTCATGTGTTATTCGTTTAGATGGTTCTGCAGTGTCCGTTTTTAGTACGTAAAAGAAAAATTGTGTTACGTACATATTGTCGTACAATTCCCGTTTTACTCCCCCTCCCCTCATACCACCCGCCTCTAACTTCTTGAAGTAATTTGGGTTGTTTGACCCAGTCAAAGAGTTTACCTTTTTATAAATGTTAAATAAACGTGTATGACGTAATTCTAACACAACTAACAACCTCTAGTGACCCTTAGGTCCGTTAGAAAATGATAAGATCACTGATTACCTCGACCATAGCGTAATTTAGGCGACATAATAATAGACCCTTCAATCAAAACCAGACACTAAGAGACGAAAAAACGCACTTTCGTCGTTTCAAAGTTTACTCTGCTAGATGACAAGCGTCCTCATGTTGCAAAATAAAGTAAAAACAGTACTAACGTCTTGACCATGACAGAACAAAACCATGAGACATGGACAAGCAACTTCCATGTAATATTGAACCCGTCTGTTCATCAAAAGACAGAGGATCTGTGAGAGATGGACAAGGCAGGGTTGGCTAGACAAGGTACTGGAGGGAGTGGGCAGAATTGCTTCCAGAGGGGTAACTTGTCAGCTAGGGTCACCCAGCCTCTACAATGTGATTGGTCAATTGCAACTTGACACTTCTAGGACTGAAGCGAAACAATTTCTAGAAAGGGGGAGGGCTTCGCCCCAGTCGAACCTGCTATGGACATGAAGTTGTCTTATACGGATTTACTGTACCTTTAAAAAGTGTCACGACTGAGCCCCCAGACACGAAAGCAGCATCTACACTCGTTGGCCCTCCTTCAAATACTAAATCAAGACTTAGTGGCTGACTTTGGGACATAAATGCGTCATTTGCTTGAAAAAGTCTATCTTCCTGAAATGAATAGATTTAAAAAATTTAAATCGTTAAAAATGAACACTAAAATTTGATTGTCCTAGACCTAAGAAATCTCCGAATGTGCCAGTTCATCATAAAAAGGTGTTTTGTCGGCGCTAATATACTTTTCTATGCGTTTACAAATCCCCAAATTGGATATTTCAGTTTCTGATATGAACAGTTCATATTTAACTGAGACCATCCAAAGTTATTTTTAAAAGAAACCATTCTTCATTCAAACCGACAATTTTACACGGCGGCTGCCAAAGTTCTTGATTGGCACAACACTTTGATTAATATCAAATTAAATATGTGCATGGTAGCTCATATAACACAACACGCACATTAGGACCTTATGGGCACACCGGGGTATGTCAAGATTCAGTAAATTAGAATTGCGTTTCCTCAAAGGGAATAATTGCGTTTGCTTTACAAGGAAATTTCATCCTTTTAAAACCAATATTTATTGGCAAAGAGTGATAAATATTACAAATAAGGCAGTTTGGTAGCCTTCTTTTGCAAGTAATAAATTTCCCTCAGACAGAATTTCAGTTGTTTGTTGCTCACGAATAATTTGTTCACACAAACTTTCAACATTTCAAAAGATGCAACTACCATACCTATTCTTTTTAATAATATTTTGAGAAGATGAAGCTATTGTTGGGCTTTCTTGTCGAAACCGAATGATTTGAAAATGACTAGAGCTATTTACTTTTAATGCTATGTTGAAACATTTAAAATGCAATATTTCCTTCACAGAACCAGTTTTAAAGAGCGGTAAAAGGGGCCAAAAGTAAATATATATAGACAATCATATCTATCTGGGGTGATGAACATGTCCATTTAACTCAACTCCTAGCAGTAGGCACGTACTAGATCCCCGCACTCATGCCACGTGGTCGACATCGGACCTAGATATCACCATCGCATGTATGTATCTAGAAATACTAACTAAACCCACACTCTTTAACATATTTTAGAGGAAATTCCTGACACTCTCTTAAGTTTGAAATCGCTGAAAGTACAAATTAGAACACAGCAAAGCCTAGTGATGGTGAAAAGGGGGTTTCTGAGAACATTGAAAGTTTTTGGGGCATGTGATAAGGGAATTGTCAAGGGCATGTGATAAGGGGCATCAGATTGGCACCGTGAAACTTACGTGAAAGAAGAAGAGGGTCGTTCCCGAATCAGCGATTGCATCGTATACTTTTTCGCAAATAGCTTCTGTTGGAGGAGTCACTTGGTTTGAAATAACCACAGTACCTCCCGGAGGTACACCTAGAAAAAAACAAAATATTTGACGAATCGTCATGAGTTATCTCAAGAACACCTGGAGACTGGCTTTTTTCCCTTGGAGGTTTTGTCGAGGTCCGACAACGTTGGGTCCCCCAATGAAAAGACAGATTAAAGCAGTGGCGTAGCCACGGGGGAGGGGTGGAGGTTAGAAGCCCCATGACCCAACCTTGCAATGCAAAAAACATCTAAAATAGCGGTTTTTCTCTCTATCCTTAGATATATCCCCCATGTCGTGCCCAAAACTCCCTCCCCAATGACACCACCCCATGACACAATCCTGGCTACGCGTCTGGATTAAAGTATCTGTTAAAATTTTTCTATTTCATCACTGGTCGGCGCGTCCTCCCTAGATAGCTGACATATTAATGAATGAGTGAAAAGACTTAGCAGAACACTGAATTTTTCAGGCAAAAGAGCAAACTATAGTTATATATTTATGCCGTGCATGAAAACTTGAGATAACGGCAAGAAAGAAAAAAATATATCACCTGAATTAAAACTCTACAATTTATAGCAATGTTTTAATTGAAGAAACGTACCGTATAGAGATTGTATTCCAGCGATATCATCTGGGTGTAGTCGAATATCATCAGTTGTGGCGACAAACGTTGTACTCATGACAGCTTCGGGAACAGTAGAGTGGTCCAGTCCAAGACTGTGTCCTAACTCATGCAAGGTTACGTAGGTAAAATCAGTGCCTATTATTGCAGATTGTTGTCAAAAGGAAAAAAAGACTTCAGATTATCTAACATTTAGCGATGTATAGGCAGGATAAAGTGCACACAGACATTCACCCTCCATTTACATTCTCTTGAATAACTTTTGAAGTTGCCGTTTAGGCTACGTGGTCTTTTAGTAGGTCCCACAGAAGCGCACCTTTATTATTATTATTATTATTATTATTATTATTATTATTATTATTATTATTATTATTATTATTATTATTATTATTATTATTATTATTATTATTATTATTATTATTATTATTATTATTATTATTATTATTATTATTATTATTATTATTATTATTATTATTATTATTATTATTATTATTATTATTATTATTATTATTATTATTATTATTATTATTATTATTATTATTATTATTATTATTATTGTTTCTTGTTCTTTCTCAACTTCTATGTTGGTAGGTGTCTTCTTTTTACTCTGATCTCGGAGTCCTACCCGGACTCTGGGAGATCGAGTATCCTTCTGAGGATGTGGGCAGTGCCTAGTAGTGCTGTCTTTGTAAGTTGTTGCACTTTGTATTTGCCAGGTATGTGTTGTAAGTGTCTCTCTAGGTTGTTGGTGTTTGCTCCGAGTGCGCCGATTACTACGGGGATGACTTTTGCTTTTATGTTCCACAGTTTCTGTATTTCGAGTTTCAGGTCTTGGTACTTGTCTACTTTTTCATTTTCCTTCTCGACGATATGTGAGTCGTTGGGTATTGCCACATCTATTATTAGCCCTTCCTGTGTTCGCTTGTCTATGATTACCAAGTCCGGTCGGCGAGCCGTTATTACTCTATCAGTCCTGATTTCGAAGTCCCAGAGGATCTTAGCCTTGTCGTTCTCTTCTGTTGGGTTGGGTATGTGTAGCCATGTGTTCGTTGTTGTTGGGATGCCGTAGTGCTGACATACTTCGTAGTGTATTGCGGCTGCTACATTGTTGTGCCTGGTCTTATAGAGGCTTCCGGCTATCTTAGGGCAGGCTGTGATTATATGGGCAACTGTCTCATCTTTGTCTTTGCACATTCTACACTTGGGATCATTCATTGTGTGAAGTACTTTTGTCTTGTGGCATTTTGTATTCAGGGCCTGGTCTTGCGCGGCTGTTATTAACGCCTCTGTTTCAGTCTTCAGACCTGTGCTCCCTTTCATCCATTTGTATGTGTTTTCAGTGGATGCCACCTCAGGTACTTGCCGTTTGTATTGTCCATGTAGCTGTTTGTTGGACCACTTGTTGATGTACTCGGTCCTCCATTCTGCCATTTCCTCTTTCTTTGACTTGTACCCGGTTATCGCTCTATGTTTCCAGACTGCCTCTATGAGTGGGTCCGTGTCTTTGGCTAATGTGATGTACTCCTGAAGTCCCGCACACTGGAATCTTACTGTGGCCGAGACTTCCTTCAGACCCCTTCCGCCGTCCTTTCTTGGGAGGTATAGTCGTTGTATGTCAGCCCTGGGGTGGAGTCCTCCATACATGTTCATTGTCTTGCGTGTCATTCTGTCCAGTTGTTCGAGTTCTGTCTGTTTCCAGTCAATTATGCCTGCGGTGTATGTGATTACTGGTATTGCGTATGTGTTAATTGCTTGTATCTTGTTTCTGCCATTGAGTCTTGATTATTATTATTATTATTATTATTATTATTATTATTATTATTATTATTATTATTATTATTATTATTATTATTATTATTATTATTATTATTATTATTATTATTATTATTATTATTATTATTATTATTATTATTATTATTATTATTATTATTATTATTATTATTATTATTATTATTATTATTATTATTATTATTATTATTATTATTATTATTATTATTATTATTATTATTATTCATTTTTCTCTCACAACCTTTCTTGGTTGGCTCTCTCATATTTTTTTGTCCCTTTGACCTCGGGATCCTACCCGGACCCTGGGAGGTTAAGCACACGTCTTAGTATGTGGGTGCTGCCGAGAACCCCTTGCTTAATGAGTTTCCTCATATCATGGGCTCCCGGAATTCTTTGGAGGTGATCTTCTAGATTTGTGCTGACCGCTCCGAGTGCCCCCACCACTACCGGTATCACTTCCGCTTTAACGTTCCATAGTCTTTGTATTTCCAACTTCAGGTCTTGGTATTTGTCCACTTTCTCTGCTTCCTTATCCCTGACATTCTTGTCCAGTGGGACCGCAACATCTATTATCTTGGCTGTCTTCTCCTGTTTGTCTATCACTATTAGGTCAGGTCTCCTCGCCGTTACGATCCTGTCGGTCCTGACCTCGAAGTCCCAGAGGACTTTCACTTGTTCTGTTTCTGTAACCGCCTCTGGTTTGTGTAGCCATGGTTGTCGTTCTGCAGTGGGAACCTGGTAGTGCTGACAGATTTCTAGGTGTAGGGCCGCTGCCACGCTGTTTATGCCTTTTCATGTACTCAGTTCCAGCCAATTTCTGGCAGCCTGCTACGATGTGACTCACTGTCTCATCTACTTCTCTGCACGTTCGGCACTTGCTGTCGTCGGATAGTTTCAGTATCTTGGCCTGGTGATATTTAGTGCACAGTGCTTGGTCTTGTGCGGCCGTGATAAGTGCCTCTGTCTCTATTTTAAGTCCTGTGCAGGTTAGCCACTTGTACGCCAATTCTGTGTTGGTAACCTGCTCAACCTGCTGGGGGTATTGTCCATGTACAGGTTTCTCTTTCCATTTACTTTGGTAACTTCGTGACCATCCTGCCTTTCATTCATCTCTTGTAGTCACTTCTTGTTGTTGGCACTTGGCCTGCCATACGGCTTGCAGTAGGGGCTCAGTTTCTTTCTTCCTTTCGATGTATCCATCGAGCCCAACCTTCTCACCAGTTATCGTAGCTTCCACCTCTTTCAGCCCTCTGCCCCCTAGATGTCGTGGGAGGTAGAGCCTGTGCACGTCTGCCCTAGGGTGGAGCCCTCCGTACATGTTCAGGAGCTTTCTTGTCCTGCGATCAAGTTCTTTCATCTCTGTTTATTATTATTATTATTATTATTATTATTATTATTATTATTATTATTATTATTATTATTATTATTATTATTATTATTATTATTATTATTATTATTATTATTATTATTATTATTATTATTATTATTATTATTATTATTATTATTATTATTATTATTATTATTATTATTATTATTATTATTATTTCTTGTTCTTTCTCAACTTCTATGTTGGTAGGTGTCTTCTTTTTTTACTCTGATCTCGGAGTCCTACCCGGACTCTGGAAGATCGAGTATCCTTCTGAGGATGTGGGCAGTGGCTAGTAGTGCTGTCTTTGTAAGTTGTTGCACTTTGTGTTTGCCAGGTATGTGTTGAAAGTGTCTCTCTAGGTTGTTGGTGTTTGCTCCGAGTGCGCCGATTACTACGGGGATGACTTTTGCTTTTATGTTCCACAGTTTCTGTATTTCGAGTTTCAGGTCTTGGTACTTGTCTACTTTTTCATTTTCCTTCTCGACGATATGTGAGTCGTTGGGTATTGCCACATCTATTATTAGCCCTTCCTGTGTTCGCTTGTCTATGATTACCAAGTCCGGTCGGCGAGCCGTTATTACTCTATCAGTCCTGATTTCGAAGTCCCAGAGGATCTTAGCCTTGTCGTTCTCTTCTGTTGGGTTGGGTATGTGTAGCCATGTGTTCGTTGTTGTTGGGATGCCGTAGTGCTGACATACTTCGTAGTGTATTGCGGCTGCTACATTGTTGTGCCTGGTCTTATAGAGGCTTCCGGCTATCTTAGGGCAGGCTGTGATTATATGGGCAACTGTCTCATCTTTGTCTTTGCACATTCTACACTTGGGATCATTCATTGTGTGAAGTACTTTTGTCTTGTGGCATTTTGTATTCAGGGCCTGGTCTTGCGCGGCTGTTATTAACGCCTCTGTTTCAATCTTCAGACCTGTGCTCCCTTTCAGCCATTTGTATGTGTTTTCAGTGGATGCCACCTCAGGTACTTGCCGTTTGTATTGTCCATGTAGCTGTTTGTTGGACCACTTGTTGATGTACTCGGTCCTCCATTCTGCCATTTCCTCTTTCTTTGACTTGTACCCGGTTATCGCTCTATGTTTCCAGACTGCCTCTATGAGTGGGTCCGTGTCTTTGGCTAATGTGATGTACTCCTGAAGTCCCGCACACTGGAATCTTACTGTGGCCGAGACTTCCTTCAGACCCCTTCCGCCGTCCTTTCTTGGGAGGTATAGTCGTTGTATGTCAGCCCTGGGGTGGAGTCCTCCATACATGTTCATTGTCTTGCGTGTCATTCTGTCCAGTTGTTCGAGTTCTGTCTGTTTCCAGTCAATTATGCCTGCGGTGTATGTGATTACTGGTATTGCGTATGTGTTAATTGCTTGTATCTTGTTTCTGCCATTGAGTCTTGATTATTATTATTATTATTATTATTATTATTATTATTATTATTATTATTATTATTATTATTATTATTATTATTATTATTATTATTATTATTATTATTATTATTATTATTATTATTATTATTATTATTATTATTATTATTATTATTATTATTATTATTATTATTATTATTATTATTATTATTAGTATTAGTATTATTATTATTATTATTATTAGTATTAGTATTATTATTAGTATTATTATTAGTATTATTATTAGTATTATTATTATTAGTATTATTATTATTATTATTATTCATTTTTCTCTCACAACCTTTCTTGGTTGGCTCTCTCATATTTTTTTGTCCCTTTGACCTCGGGATCCTACCCGGACCCTGGGAGGTTAAGCACACGTCTTAGTATGTGGGTGCTGCCGAGAACCCCTTGCTTAATGAGTTTCCTCATATCATGGGCTCCCGGAATTCTTTGGAGGTGATCTTCTAGATTTGTGCTGACCGCTCCGAGTGCCCCCACCACTACCGGTATCACTTCCGCTTTAACGTTCCATAGTCTTTGTATTTCCAACTTCAGGTCTTGGTATTTGTCCACTTTCTCTGCTTCCTTATCCCTGACATTCTTGTCCAGTGGGACCGCAACATCTATTATCTTGGCTGTCTTCTCCTGTTTGTCTATCACTATTAGGTCAGGTCTCCTCGCCGTTACGATCCTGTCGGTCCTGACCTCGAAGTCCCAGAGGACTTTCACTTGTTCTGTTTCTGTAACCGCCTCTGGTTTGTGTAGCCATGGTTGTCGTTCTGCAGTGGGAACCTGGTAGTGCTGACAGATTTCTAGGTGTAGGGCCGCTGCCACGCTGTTATGCCTTTTCATGTACTCAGTTCCAGCCAATTTCTGGCAGCCTGCTACGATGTGACTCACTGTCTCATCTACTTCTCTGCACGTTCGGCACTTGCTGTCGTCGGATAGTTTCAGTATCTTGGCCTGGTGATATTTAGTGCACAGTGCTTGGTCTTGTGCGGCCGTGATAAGTGCCTCTGTCTCTATTTTAAGTCCTGTGCAGGTTAGCCACTTGTACGCCAATTCTGTGTTGGTAACCTGCTCAACCTGCTGGGGGTATTGTCCATGTACAGGTTTCTCTTTCCATTTACTTTGGTAACTTCGTGACCATCCTGCCTTTCATTCATCTCTTGTAGTCACTTCTTGTTGTTGGCACTTGGCCTGCCATACGGCTTGCAGTAGGGGCTCAGTTTCTTTCTTCCTTTCGATGTATCCATCGAGCCCAACCTTCTCACCAGTTATCGTAGCTTCCACCTCTTTCAGCCCTCTGCCCCCTAGATGTCGTGGGAGGTAGAGCCTGTGCACGTCTGCCCTAGGGTGGAGCCCTCCGTACATGTTCAGGAGCTTTCTTGTCCTGCGATCAAGTTCTTTCATCTCTGTTTATTATTATTATTATTATTATTATTATTATTATTATTATTATTATTATTATTATTATTATTATTATTATTATTATTATTATTATTATTATTATTATTATTATTATTATTATTATTATTATTATTATTATTATTATTATTATTATTATTATTATTATTATTATTATTATTATTATTATTATTATTATTATTATTATTATTATTACTATTATTATTATTATTATTATTAAAAGGCACTTGTAAGTGCGCTTTATCTTAAAAAGCTCAAAGCGCATAACAAATCAAAGAGTACATAATACAATAAGATAAAGTGCAGAATGAGGTAAAACTAGAGGTAGATACAACGGATGAAAGTGATAAAAGCTTAAAAACGTAAACAAAATACAGTTTCTGCAGCACAGATAAAAGCAAAAGACTAATTAAGATTATAACTCTCATAAAAAAGGTGGGTCTTAAGGGAATGTTTAAAAGAACTTAAAGAGGCAGCAGTACGTATGTGGTTTGGCAAATTGTTCCAGAGGCGAGGTGCAGCATAGTAAAAAATTCTGTCACCATATCTATTTGATGATCTACGAGTGACTAGCAAGTTTGTGGAAGCTGAACGAAGAGAACGATTTGGTTTATAGGATGAGGTCAGTAGAGACAGAATTTTATCATTATGATGCATTTCAAAACAAAAAAATATGTTCTAGATCTCCCATCCAGTCACTTCAGTCCTTGCGGGACTTTACAAGGTATCAGAAATTGATACCTTGCGTCTAGCCTCAATTTTACGGTCATGCAAGGTGTCTATAGTATTAAAAGCAACCATTTTTTATTTTTTAAAAACACTCAAGTATAGTTTAAACTGCTACCCCTGTCTAATTTGGAAATAGGAAAGAGCTCAGTAGGTTGAGATGCATAATTGTATATTCCGCAAATAAGAAACAACCGCGGGGGACGCCCCAACCATGGGCGTCCGCAAGGGGGGGGGGCAAGTGGGGTACGTGCCACCCCTGGAAAATCAAACTTGTGAAAAAATTAATTAAAAATTAAAATAAAAAAATTAAAAATAAATCATCAAAATATCTTCATTCACAGCGTCAGTTTCTACTAGTGAAATATGCGGAAATTTGACCAGGAATAGCAAAAGAGAAGATGGTATGCTGTATAGTGAAATTGTAATTTGGTGATATCTATTGGAAATTTTTAATTGTAAAAACTATGCCAAAATTGTACTACTTGTCAGGTATGTGGTGTGCATATGGCATCCGACTATTGATGAATGCGTTGGTCTTGGTTTGGTCCCGTGCTGATCCCAAGTGGCGACGCGCGGATGTAACTGGGATATACAAGATGAATATGGGGGGGGGTATGATTCATAATTGGGTAATGGATATAGGCCTATAAAGGCTGTTTGACAGTTGTAAGTTTTATTGTGCATAGGCTTGCGAGGCCGTGACCGAAAGGCAGATTTCCGTTCAACAAGTTTTTTACATTGAAAATTCTAAAAATCTAAAAATTACAGACCTGAAATTCCTGTTTCAGGGCTGGGTACATGCAGCTTATAACGCTCGCCAAGTGTCGTTTCAGGGCATCTGGAGGGTTTGTAAGGCCCACAATTTTCTTGTACGCTCCGCGTCAACTGATGGTGGCGCTCCGCTTAGATAGTGTACACAATTCAATCATCCATGAATGACCTTCCTCCCCCCCCCCCCTTGTAAAAATTGGGCGTTAATGTGTTAATACAAAGCAACAAGTCCTATATCTGTAATGTGTAAAGATTTATCATTAACACGTTCAAGTGTTAGCCAAGTGTTAAGTGTTACTTTTACAGTGTATTTATGCACACAAAATGAAAAATTATTAAAAATGAAGTCATGCAGAGGACTTCCTTTCATATGGGAACGATTGGTTCACATACCACAAGCTTCCACACGTAGCGACGAGTTAGTGTGTAAAACCGGCAGTGAAAATTCAAGGTTCATGCAACAAAACAGGTCATATCTAAACTTCCCTTACAAATATCTTCTTATTTCAATCGCTTTAGTGAGGGTTAACTTGTTTTAAGTCTATTTACATTTCTTTCATAACTCTAAGTAAAAAGAAATCCCGTACTTTCATGTTTGAAAAAAAGTGATTTTTCAAAATTTTCAATGGAGAAGTAGCTCAAAATCCACAAGCCCTTCCAAAAAACTCTTTTTAACTTGCGATCGGTACGCTCTTCTGTACTATTTCAAATGACGTTTGTAAGTCTATTTTGTCATTACCATATTTCAAAGACTCAATTTGATTGGAGTAAACTAAGTACCGTACTTTTTCATGACAAATGAGAAACGGTTTAAGACATTTACCTCTCTTCTTTACTTCTCTATTGAATTTGCTATGACGTCATCGGCCATTCCATTGTTGCTTGTAGGGGGTTTCACACATAGCCAACAACACACGTCAAATACTTTGTTTTCGATAAGAGTTACTGCGTTAAGTTATACCATTTTCAGACAAACTGGCTCACCTATATTTCTTTGAAATATTTTTTGTATCATGAAAGTTGCAGTCTAGTAGAAACCGAAGACTATGCCGAACAATGGGTAACCGTTTCGAAAAAAAATTACGATTTTAGAAAGCTGTGCATGGAGACTCAAGCAGAGGACGCCTAACGTTAAGTTAGGTCTATACTATTACCATGGAGTTGCGAGGTGGTAACTCCATGCTATTACTAATACAAAACAAAAGTTACGTCGCTGTTAGTCGTTTCGTGTAGCCCATTTTACCTTAAACCATGGACTGTTTTATTACTGCCATTCATAACAGTTACTAATGGCGTCATGCTAGTAGATCTATACCCTGCGTACAGTAGGCCTATACCGCTGCTTATAGCGTTCTGTACCAGCTTTCAAAAGAGTGAGCTTATCCTTAGTAATGTCTTCCAGTTGTTACATGTGCTTTTTCACAATAGGATGAACGTAACACAGTAACAACAACAATACATCTGTTCGCCGCGGCAATAAACACGAACGCTACGCGATACCTATGAAAATAATGGTGTCGTCTAAATCTTTGTTTACATTCGACGATGCATCCGGTATCTGTTGCGCGATAGGTTTCTGTGTGAACCAAATCACCAGAATCGTTCCCATATGCAGAAATAAGGTCCTCGGCGCACATAAAAACTCAACTATTCGTTACTCAAAAATAATTTGTTAACCCAAACTTTCATAGTTCAAATGATGTAACTCCTTACTTAAGGACTAAAAGTTAACTAGGCCTATATAGTTTGAAGAATTGAAGTAATTTGAGTGACGACATTTTTCCTTGAATGGTGCAATTAATATGGATGATGACATATAAAAATTGACATTTCTTCTGAAATATTAAAGAACCGTTTGTGTTTCATGAGGAAATGCCAAGGAAGACCTGTAGATGCTTCCACTTTGCTAACGTGTCCTGCATGACATGGACATGACATTAACTTAGAGGTTTATTTGTATTGGTTCGTGGCATGAAGTTTTATTCACATAATAATGACATTAGTGGAAATTAGACAACTCCCGTACATTAATACTGTAAATAAATGTTTCATGAGTATATGTGTAACTAACGATTCAATTCAGAGTATCTGTTTTTAACAACTCGTGACCAGATTCCTTTTAAAATTTATAACAAAAACCCTTTATTAGCCTGTTGTGTACAAACAACTTCAAAATTTTAAAAATTTGCTGAAAGTTTGAATTTGAAACTTGACTAATTATTCTGAATTTAAGCAATGTCATGTGATGGTACGATCCATCACCCTCGGTAAGTTAATACTCGTATCTCTTTAAGTTCATCTAGCTCCTTAAGACCATATGCAACTTATTAAAGTGTACGCACCTCCTGCATTTATCCTGTCCGTAGTGAAAAATTCGTCGTCATCAAAATGAATATCGCCACCTAACCCACCACCGGGGAAAAACGCATGCGCAAGAACTCCTGATCTCCCGTCAAATCCAAAGGGATCTCCGTGTGTCTGGCGGTTAAACGAGAGTTCGATATCGGCAGCAGAAGACGAACTTCTGCTTATTGTTAAATCAGAAACAGCGCCCCACTTCTCAACAGCTTTCTCCAAGGCTTGAGTTTGTTGGCTGCTTGGTATATCTGATGTAAAATTTATAAGTCTGCAGTACAAAAAATAACGAAATAAAGAGTGAAAAAATTGCCAGTACTATGCAACTCTGATTTGGAATGAAACCACATCTCATGTAAGTTACTTTAATTTAACTGAGCAAGCTATTTAACTTTTGTTTGGTAATCACATATTTTAAATGCTTGTACTCCGATTTTGAAATCCAAAATCTGCTGTGTGCTTTTCAATTGCTTGTCTACGTCATTTCAATTTGCAAAAAAAAGGGATAAAATTAAAATTCATCATTACTAAAATCGGTAAATTGCAGAAGTGTAACGAGTCACTTAATTATGCAGTCGAGTCGTTTCCTGATTTTAAGGTTACGAGTCGAGTGATGGACTCTAGTCCTTGTCAGAAGCAGAGTTAGGAAAGGAGTCAGTAGGCTGGGTCAAGCTGCATGCATGAAGAGGCGCGTTAAAGCAGGCTGTTAAAATTTTAAAAAGAGCACCAGCAGGAAGTTTTGATGGGTCAGGAGAGGAAGAGGAATAACCCCCATGACCGTATGTATACTCTCCGCCACATGTCATTGTACTGTTTCCATTTTGAATAAAGTGACTCAAATCACGGACTCGTTACAACTCTGGTTGATTCGGTTAATGTACATTTATTGTCACCTGACTACAGAACTAGGGTGGAACTTAATAGACTTAGTTTTATTATGGCTGGTTTACATGATTCCTGATTAGTTCACCACATGAAAAAGGGTCTTAAATGTATTAATTGACTCAGAGATGCGGAAAATCAAAGTTATTTGACACTATACCGGGTCAACAGTAGAGCAAAATCCCTTACAGTGTCTACAGAATTACCTGTATGTTACAAAGTTCCCTCTCCATTTGCTTCCTTCTCTGTTTATAGAAAATCTTCGAACCCTTCCTGATGACCTTGGTTCCACACTTGAGGCGCTCCAGGCGTGATCTTCTCCCACCATGTCTGGAAATCCACACCGTGGCTGCTCCGTGATCAGATATTCCTCTGAACCAGCCACCCCAGTGACCGGCAATCTGTAAAAGCTTTGCATATTTGCTATGGCATTCATATGCTCAATTGCCGTCACATCCGCGGACTCTCTGAGATATCCGTACTTGACGAGCCATACCTGAAAAATACCGGCAATTAGAGGTAAAACATATGATGTCACAAAGCCAAAAGGACACCCTCCTTTGGGGCACAACAGACCAGCATCGACAAATACGACAGTTGTTAACAACCACTCGAACACGCGCAAAGTCTGCTGCACGTGCAAGACGAATTCTTCTACGTGTGGTCATGCATTCCATTGTTTTGCCTCAAAGATGACGTCAGCGGGGGCGGGATTTGATCTCTGAAAGTGGGGGGGGGGGGATTTGGGCAGACTACCAAACGGCACCGAAGGCGCCGCGGGAGCGCGAAGCGCTCCCCCCTAACGGCGTGGGGTCCAGCGGCCCGACTTAGGGCCCCTGATGGGGTCCAGGGGGCGAAGCCCCCGGAAGCTCCTGGGTATTTACGAAATTGTAGGCATGAAAATGATGCATTTTCTCTTCAACTTTAAATTACATAAGATGAGCGCTTAACAGAACACAAATATCTCCAAAAAAAAAAAAAAAAAACAGCGTTGAGACATTTATTGGAAGAATATTTTTATTTAGTTTTCAATGCTGCAGTATATGACCTGTTAAAACATTATACAACTTGATTAAGTATCACTTGTGTAGCTCTGTTAGTTCCAGTTTGTATTTTGAAGCAAAAGCAACCAGACTAAGACGTAAAAAAAACTAAGTTCTGGAAAAAAGTGGGGGGGGGGGCAAGTGCCCCCCGTTCCCCCGTTATCCAGCCTATGGACGTCAGTGTGTCGTTACTGCATAAGGTCTATACCTTTTTGATATTTGCTACATGCACGGGCCGCATTGTAAAAGTCAGGGGTAAAGCTTGGTATAATAATAGCTAACATGGAAAATGCAAATATATGACCAAGGGAAATGAAAGGACACGAAATGTTCGCGCGCAGTGAGAAACCAAACGCGAGTTTAACGGGTGGGGCCAGGGGACCCCTTTAAGGCCTCATGTGGAGTTTTAGGACCTAGGGACGAGTGGGGAGGAAGCTCTCAGACTTAAGCATATACCTTAGTGAAAAACTGATAGTCTCAGGATAAGGACATTTTGCTTTAATAGATGGGTTCCTGGGACATGCTAAGGTATCTTGTGGGGTTCCATGGTGGAAAAATCTTCGAGAGGATCAAGCGGACAAAGCCCTCGAAAACTCCGAGGTTTAAAAATATATCTAAGTGACAAATATGTATAAGCACAGGTATGTTTGGTTTAGAACTGGAGCATTTTGAGCGACTAGGGGACTTACTTGGAGCAAAATACTCTTATGTCCACTCTGCCGCAACTGACAGGAATTCGAATAAGGTATCTCAGCGTTGGATATACTTTTGCCAATATTGCTCCAAGACATGCGTATTGTCAACTATTTGTCAACTATTTATTCTTCATAAGGCGTATAGTCAACGATCTTCATAACATTATTTCATTTACGCCTTAAAATGAATTAAAACTGTTGTATACAAGATGGGCAAAATGATAATTTGGCGTTCTTTACATTTACGGTAAGATTGATAAATGGTACCACTGAGTAAAAGTGACAATTTAGATTACTTCAGATAGCATAGAAGGGTAATTGGTTGATTTTATGCTTATTCACCATCAGTTAAAAATTCACTAGCAAAGAACAAAATACATGAAGTAAACAATAGAAAAGGTATGTTAAGTAAAAACTATTGTAACGATCATGACGAAAAGTCATAAGTAAATTTCAAAAGTTGAAAGAAAAAACCCGGGCTTAATAAAAGGCATTTTGCACATATCTGTTTTATGAGAGCCTAACTCGTATCTGTCATATATTGTTCCATATATTGTGGTTTTTTAAGGTTGTTTTACTTCGGCAACTGGGTCAAGGACTTTTCCCATATAAGGAAGTATTTTGAACATCACAATAGTTTGCCATGGCAAGAAATATAGTACTTAAAATAACTGTATAGTTATATTAAAAGGCATTCAGGGGAAAAAGAAAGAAAACAATATTATATTTTCTCATTTATAGTATTCAAAGCTACAAAGTATGTATAATTTAAACTTTTCAAACCGTATAAGCTTTTAGTTCTACACCTGCAAACCCGTGGAAGTTAATTATTGTAGTGCGCGTGCGCGCTACAATCTTGGCGTTACACGACAGGCAGGAATACCTACATGAGTGAACGTTGAAACTGGAAGATCCACCACACTAATTCGGTTCCGTTTTTTCCATCGATATTATCACTGTGCAGGCAGCAAATGTTAAGCCTGTCCATGACTTTTCACCGTTTTCTTGCACACATACTAAATTAGTCCGGACGAAGGACTCATTTATAAATAGAAACAGCTTAGAATGCAGAGTGAAATGTTACTGATTGATGGAATACCGACAGTCTTTATTTCAGAAAAAGTTTCAGTTGAATTTGCGCTTGCTTTCTCTTTGACACGATAAGAATACATAACTTGCAATTCGCAAACAAAATAATCAGCGGATAAATTTGTTGTAAAGTTTAGTGTGATGAGAGCTATATGCGTCGTCAGCTATACACGAATCCAGACAGCAAGTGATACTTTGATATCAGTTGGCCATAACTAGGGTCTATCACCTTTTAACTTTTCAATTTCTTTGCTTACGTGCACCATATCGATGGTCGTACACTAAATTGCACTTTGATTGCTTCAATTTCACTGAATATGAGCACTTGATATTCACGTAGACAATAAATGAAGACAATTTAAGGCCGACGAACCTCACTAATGGCCGCTGGCAGTCACTGAACACAAGCGCTTATCGGATTCGTCTGTACGTGCACAAGGTAAGTAGACTGCACTGTATACCGGTATTTCCATGTGTATACACTGCAAGTACAGGTCAGGAATTGAACCATGGAACTTGGAAGTACTACGTCGGAGGTAGTGCTTCCAAGGTACTTCCGTGCTTGAACCAATTGGTTGGAAACTGGGCCTTAAAACTCCACCCAGTTAACAAACTGATCAAAAGCAGCTGGCTGTAGGGCTGCACGTACGAAATGTACTACCACTGGGTTAGTTAGATGAGAATTAACGACCTACCAACACCAATCAGTTATGTAGAGTCAGTCAACTCCATAAGAAGTTCAAATTTATTTTCAATTATGTTTCAAGTTCAAATTTAGTTTTCCGGGCGCCTCTTTCGACAGGCGGGAAATACCGTAGACATATTGAACCTCCAGCCCAGAGGGGCCGTACTGCCGTTGGGACAATACAATAGCATGCAAAGTACACGCACCGCTGGAAATCAAACCACAGTGTATTATATACCGAATTAGACAAAATGAACGATATGACTGTAAAAAATTGAACTGATACTGGGAGCTGGGTTAACCTCTTTCGAAGAACTGAATGAAGCAGTACGGGGGCGATATCAGGGTGGGGTTTTGGGTTTAACCCCCTTTGATTGTCGAGGATTTTTTTCATTTCCTATGATGTTTTGCTTATTTGTTTATTGTTTCGTTTTGAAGCATACCCCGCCTTTCATCAAAACTTGCATCCAGCCTCGCAGTGAATAAATGCTCTAAAGAAAACAACGTTGTATATGTCACCAAGTCATGACAGATCGCAAAACTGTTAAAGGTCCGATTCTCCCACCCAAACAGTATCAATTTTCCTAACCTTCTTGCTTAAGCCCCTCCCCATTTGTCGAAAATTCATCCGTATCCCGGAGACACAGTCTCAGTTTATTGCTTCAGGGTGGGCAGGTGGGTATAAAAACTTAAGCTCAATGTGTATAATCAAAACACTCTCAGTACAGTTTATGCTGTGTAAAATTAGCTTTGGTTCTCTACATTCGTGTTTGAATTAGCTGCCAGTTAAAGAGGTAAGCCCATTGAGAATTGCTGTTAACCTCTACAAGAATTGCAGTCTGGGCAGTCTGGGGTGAGATGATCATTGGCCCTTAACCCTTTACCGTTGTGCTCCGGCATATTTGCGCGCCTCGGGATTGGGCGGAAAAGCGGACGTAGCCCGCCCCGCATCGGCTTCCGTAGGCCATTGACCCCGTGACCTTAAACTATTGTCTCTCTCGCTCTTGTGGCCGAATTTTCGGGTAGCTACTCGCAGTTTCGAGCTCCGCGTGAAACAGTAAAGATGTGTGACAGCCGAGCTCTCCGCATGGGTCCAAAAGGACCCAAACAACGGTAAAGGGTTAAGGCTGCAAATAAAAGTTACGTCCGGGTCATTTGACGAAGAACCTGAATAATAGAGCCGGGCGTCCCGGTCAATAGGCCCACCCAGGTTATACAGGGCTATCAAGAAAACGTTTCACACTCAAATTTACAGTGTGATCCAGCCTAGTAGCTTAGCGTTAAAATAGCTTACGACAGTATTGCCCAGACCATCCGTGTTGTTTATCAGAGTTTCCTGTTGACCGGGCTTTCATTTAGGCTAGGACCGCGACCAGTCGAAGATCAGCATCCAAACATTTTACAAGCCCCAGCCTCAAACTCGCCCACAAATGGGCACTACAATTCTACGTATTTGCCGCAGGCAAATGCAGTTCTAGTTAGATAACATTTTTTAACATTCGGCGTAGGTGTAAGTAACCTTCTCAAGACAGTCGAATTGTCAGACAAGGAACCCACTTTGTTGCGATCTGCTAACTTAGACTTTTAAAGGGGCTCATTTAGTTGATATCGATAATTTAATGAGAGTCTCAAAGGGTCACTGCCACATAACAATGCTTATAGTTAGCATAACAAGTCAAGTTTCAAGTCCAAATGTCACAAAAAACGTTAAAATTTGAATTTGCTGGTGTCTTGACTTGTAACAGTTTTGTACATAATTTGAAAAAGTGTCTGGTCACAAATTTTTGAAAACCGACTTCAACCGTTAAGTACCCACTCGTTAAACAGTTATTTGTATGTATGGTATGGGGGTTGTCTTAGTTTGATCATTTGTCATTCGTGTGTGAAGAAAACTTAACAGGTTTGGAAAAAAATTGTTGAATTTCATGAAGCAACTCAATGAGCCGCTTTAAAGGTGCGTGCACATTCCAAATCTTAACTCGGGTGATGCACATGGCGACTTTCGATAAAAGTTTACTGTTTTAAAATCTTAAGTCGATTTGAGCATTTCCAAAATGTTGGGGGAAGTAACCCTTGCCCCCATGATATATGCCCATGTAAGGTGGATAAGGTACATACATGCAAACATTTATATAGCGCTAGCTCCAAACGATCAAAGCGCTTAAAAACGGAAAGAATACGGTAAAGTACAGTACAGTTAGAAAAAGTGAGACTTAAGGAGTTTTTTAAAAGTAGTCACAGTGACCGATTGAGCTTCCCTGATATTACCCGGGAGTGTGTTCCAAAGTGAGGGGCCAGCTACGGAGTAAGCCTTATCGGCAATGTGTTTCTTTCTAGACGGAACTGTTAATAGAGTTGTATTAGTGACGGACCTCGCTACCGGGCCTGTAGAGGGCAGTAGTTTCCATATCAAAGATTTTGAGAGATAAAACTGGTTCGCAGTTATTTAGGCATTTGTAAACGTAAAGACATATTTTAAGTTTAATTCGTTTTTCGACAGGAAGCCAGCGAATTAGAGGCAGGAAAAAATCATTTTAGCAGCTCTGTTTTGCAAACAACTAAAGACGGTTGAGGTCTCGAGCATTCGCACCATAGATGAGGGCATTACCATAGCCTAATCTAGAAAGGGCAAGACACAATGGTTCTGTATACTTAAGAAGGCGGGTGGCAAAATTATTTATGTTATGGTTGATTGGGGTAATTGTTGCCTCAGGAAATATAGTCAAAAATCCCTCCTATTTAAGAAAAAAATATTTTTCGTCCCGTTGGCAAAAAGCAGCACACTTCGACTTTGGTATGAAAACACCTTAACAGTAATGTTTTTGTTTTAAGTTGTTAATGTTCTTCAAACTTATTTGCTTCAAAATTATTGCAAATTCACTGCTGTTTGCACAATTCCTGTTCACCGGTAATAACTTATTTATGAATTTC